>CP144697.1:13286048-15686048 GCA_036885675.1 Vigna mungo
GTTGCTGGGATCAGGGTTGTCAAAGGCTTTCTGGGGAGAGGCTGCTAATACGGCCGTCTATCTGATTAACAGGAGTCCGTCTTCTGCTCTCAATTTTAAAACGCTAATGGAAGTGTGGAGTGGACGACCGGCTGATTACTCACACTTGAGAGTGTTCGGTTCTTTGGCGTTTGCTCATGTCAGGGGTGATAAGCTGGATTCCCGGGCGGTGAAATGTATCTTTCTTGGATACGCCGAAGGTGTTAAGGGATACAGGTTATGGAGGTTAGATTCTAGACCTTCAAAACTAATCATTAGTAGGGATGTCATTTTTGATGAAATAAGGATGGCAATGCACCCTGAAAACTCTGGAAGTGAGAAGAAGATTCTCGTGGAGGTGGAGCATACTACTAATGGAGCTGTTCGGTCATTGACTGAGGAAAACCAAACGGGTGAAGGTCAAGTTGAAAACGTTTGGACGATAGAGGAGAACCGAACGGATGAAATTCGAACAGACCTTGGTGATGATACAGATGGTATGTCTGGCGAGGGAAGTCATGGAAAAGCTGCTGGTGTTGATTTGAGAAACTATCAGCTTGTTCGTGACAGAGAAAGAAGGATCTCTAAGCCAACCAAACGGTTTGGAGAGGCAGATCTAATCTGCTACGCCCTGAATGCTATTGAAGATCTTAACCGATCGGATGAACCGAGAAGTTATAAGGAGGCTCTTGACAGCAGCGAACGACATCTTTGGCAGGGTGCTATGGAGGAAGAGTTGGAGGCTTTGAAAAAGAATAGTACTTGGAGATTGGGTTTCTACCGGTCGGACACTAATTGTTTGACCGTCCGTGTTTTTTGTTTTTTGGTTCTTTGAAGCAAGTCTAGGTGGAGAATTGTTATTTAGACTTAGCTTCGTTGTTCGTTTTAGAACGGTCGGTTTGTTAGTTCTGTTTTGTTTTGTTTGACGGTTTCTTTTCTGTGCTTGTGTTGGTTATATATAGTAACCAACTCCTCCGTTTCTGTAACTTTGAACATTCAATACGATTCATTTTCACATTCTCTCGCTCTGCTCTCTCTCTCTTCTACTTTTCTCTGTTTTCTGGGTTTTCTCGAACGCTCAAGAACCCAACAATATATATATGTGTGTGTGTATATATATATATATATATATATATATATATATATATCGTTTATAATTTTAGAATTTTGAAAATTTAAAATTTTATAATTTTTATAATTTTATAATTTTGTAATTTTATAAATTTATAACTTTATTATTTTATAGTATTATAATTTTATAATTTTGTAATTTTATAATTTATATTTTTGTAATTTTATAATTTTTTTTTTATTTTTGAAGGGTTAAATATGTTTTTAGTTTCTGAAGTTTCACTGATTTTGGTTTTAGTCCCTGCATGAAACATTGATGACATTTCATCCTCTTAATATGAAAACTCGTATTTTAGTCTCTAAAAACAGATACTGTTAATTTTTTTGTGACGTGGCTAACGGCATAGCCACATATTCTTCCACATCCATTGACCATTCTTTGTTAATTTTTTTGTGACGTGGCTAACGGCATAGCCACATATTCTTCCACATCCATTGACCATTCTTTGCCACGTTGGTGTTCTTTAGCATTTTATTCCTAAACCCCATTTGCGCACTTCTCAGGAGACACCCCAAGGTCCCTTATTCAGAGCAAAAAAAAGACTTAGAGGCCTTAGATTCTGCCGGCAGCCGCGAGCCACTCTCGCTCCATCGAAGGCGTAGCCGGCAACTATTGTCGGCGACAAGCCATTCTCTCTCGCACTAGCCTAGGGTAAGGAGAAGAAGAAAAAGAAGAAGGATAAGGATAACAGTGAAGTGACCTCTTCGGATGAGGAGAAAACAACGGAGAAGAAGAAGAAGCACAAGGATAAGGCTGAATACGGTTCTCTGGAGTTAGACAAGTCTGAGAAGAAAAAGAAGAAAAAGAAAGACAAAAAAGCTGTTGCTGCAGAAATTAGCAATGGAAAGGAGGATGATAGTAATGTTGATAAGAGTGAAAAGAAGAAGCATAAGAAAAAGAAAAGCAAAGAAGCCCAGGAAGAATAGAGGAAACCATATTTTTGTGTTTGTTTACTATGTAATGCTTATTTATCTTGATCTTTTAAAATTTCGCATTGAATTAGTGTATTGTTGGTCAACATTTTGGTAGTTTTTCTTATGTATTTTCACTTAACTTTCCATCAACTGTGTTTATGGAAACGTGTAGGATGCATAATAGTATAGTTTTTTCTCCTGCAATTGAGTTTCACTATCAGTTTGGTTTATAAGTCCAGTGATTACCCATTCTAATTGCAAACTTTAAATCTGTAAAAATCTGTAAAAGTGTAGATCTAAGTACAATTACCAAGACACTAGCTATAATAAAGTGAGGCTTCTCTGATCAAGCATAAGCACTCATCCTTCCTTAAATAATGGGAACATGAATAGCAAATAAAAATCTAGTTTTTAGTTTTGGTAAAATTTCTTTCATCTGAAAATATATTCTCTAAATACAAGAAAATATAGAACAAAAAGAAAAGTATATAACATCACCAACAAATTACTATAAAAGTAGAAAATCACATTGGTTTGATGAAGGTAAGAGGAAAAGATCGATTTTAAAGAAAGGAAAAGCGAAAGATGTAAGAGATTTTAATGGATGGAGATCGGAAGAATCCTTGCTTTGTTCTCACAGGAGTAGAAAAGGATTAAAAATTACATCTTTCATATCTTCTAATTTTACATTTCAAAATGTAAAGAAGACTACTTTTGTTAATACATTTGAGATGAGATGTTTTGAATCTCCTTCCTCTCCAAGACAGAAATGAATAAGAAGGTATTTTGCTTTTACTACTTTTTTTCGTTTTTCTTTTTTTGAATTAATCAAAACAATATATTAAAAACCTCTTCCATTTTCCTTCCACCAAACTGTTTCACTTGACAAAACATAGCAACAAAGTTTTACAGTAAGTCCTTACAAATTCACCAAGGAATCTAAAATAAATGAGTCAAAAGAAATGAAAGTGAGGTTCAGTTTTTAAGCTAACATAATAGAGGAATTATTTACCTTTAAACTTTACGCACAAATCCATGAAACCCTGTATTCGTTTTCCATCAATTGTAAGTTAGGAAGATTTTAAAACGCAGTGGATAAATAATTGATCCTTTTGTAATGATATAGAGCAGGATTTCAGTGATTCGTTTGACATGACAGAGTTTCATGTGAAGACACCCATCGTAGATGGAACTATTCAAGCAAAATTCAACAATGTATTTATTTGCAACTTATGGATTTACATACACTTGAGCATCACATAAGTTGCTTCACGCAGTAATTAAAAATCGAAGCTCTCACCTTATAGAGAGTTACATGTACATTGTTGTTGGGAAGTTATCAAAAGGTAGCAGTTCTAATGTTACTAAAAGCTTCTCAGAGGAGCATTTGGCTTCTTCTGATTGCGACCGTACCATGACAGAAGGTACTTTTCATTATAGGACTGTGACCTTTGAAGAAGAAGAAGCAACAACAGCATCATCCACGCTTCCCAACACTCTTTTTGAGTTAGCATTATATCCCAATCATGATGGAGAACGAGGACGGTCGTTACATATACATACACTTCTTTTGAGTTTTCAAGCATCAATCATATAAGATATACCTGCCTGTGCCGTTAGTCATGTCACAAAAAAAACCTAAAGGCGTCTATTTTTAGGGACTAAAAATATGAGTTTTCATACTAAGAGATGAAATGCTATCAATGTTTCATGCAGGGACTAAAACAAAAAATCAATAAAACTTCAGGGATTAAAAGCATATTTAACCCATTTTATAATTGTATAGTTTTATAGTTTTATAACTTTATAATTTTATGAATTAATTTTTTTTAATTTTAGGATATTATAATTTTATTATTTTAAGATTTTGTAACTGTATTGTTTAATAAATTATAACTTCGTATTTTATGATTGTATAATTGTATTATTTTATAAAGTTACAAAATCTTGAAATTATAATTATATAATTATAAAATTATAAATTATTGAATTATTAAATTTCAAAAGTAAAAATTCTAAAATTATAAAATTTTAAAAATGGAATCCTAAATTATAAAATTACTAATTATAATATTTTAAAATAGTAAAATAACTTAGGAAGAAAGCTCAACTATGCGACATAACAAAATAATAAACACAAATCCCTTAACAAACATATCATCCCGTTTTATTAGGAAAAATATATATGAACAACACTTTTCAACAACATTTAGACACGTCATAGGTGTCAAAATTTCATTCGTCCACGTGGCAAAGAGAGAGAAAATTACAAATTTTTTAAAATGAACTGAGATGTTGACGTGTGACAGAGAGAGAAATGTTTCTTTTATTCTGAAATTTGAATTTGATAAGCATTGTACAGACCCCATCCTGTACCCATTTTGCAAACTGACGTCTCTTGTCCATTTCGCAAACTCGCTGTCGCCTTGCTGCCGCTGCCCACCAGTGACCACCGCTGCCGCCTTGTCGCCGCCGGAGACCCGCCGGACGTCCGCCGTCTTCCATCCACTAAGAATTGCGTTTCCATTTGGTCGCGGCAGAACCCTAAAAGCGCGTTGGAGGACAAGATGTAGATCGGCTCCCATCAGCTTCAACCTTCGACAATACACTTAAGGTATTACTAATATAATATAGTAACAGAGAAACACATTCCTAACTTTGTGCTTAGGAGGAGTCGTTTAACATGATATATTTCTAAATTTCCAAGGTGTTTTTTTATTTATTTATCTTTTATTTAATTTTTTCTATTATTATGTTAAATCTATGAAATATGGAGGGAGATCCTTGACACAACAGTAAATGTACCCTCCCTCGGTACATTTGTGAAGTGAGGAGCATCCAGCACAGGGGTTTGTAGGTTTTATGAATAATATTTGGGGTTTGACATGCTTGAAAGTCAAAATCTTTATGTTGTTTATGAGTACGCATCACAATCTTGAGTTTTTCATAATCTCATATTTCAAAATATCGTATAGATAGGTTTCTTATTAATAAGTGAGGAAATTTATATGTCCACTAACTAACCATGCCCATTTAGTGTGGAGTCACTTAAGACAAAATTGTTGGCATTTTCAAGCAATCTCTCGTCAATTTGTCATACTTCTGAATTATTTATGCTTTTATTTTGTATTTCTCAATGATTACTGCTTCCGACATACACACGTCCAAGTACCTTAAGAGCAAAACTTGTATACAGGCTACATGTTCAAATGCCAGATTTCAACTTTCTTTATCTGCTTTAGGTGGTCAGTATTTTTATGTTGTATATAATGAAATCGTACCAATTTTTGTTGCACCTACTTTGATAAGTGTGGCAAGATCAGGGCATGTTTCTGTGTTTCTGTTTACATGTCCTTTATTTTCTAGTATTTTTGGTTGTGCCAAACAAGTGTTTTAAGTATAGACAATGTTCATATGTCTTTATTTTACTCAATGAAAAAGTCAATGGAAGTGGGCAGGTAATATTGGTGTCAAACATGTTTCTGAAGGAACTAACATTCAATTTAAAGGCCAATTTAGAAACAAGCCAAATGAGAGATGATTGTTTTGTAAAATAACAACATTGGATTTCAGATTTTTAGTTTGAGTGTGAAAGAGAATCATACATATACATCGGGGAGATTTAATTTATTGATACTCAACTGCCTTAAACGATCTTGTTAATCCCATGCATTTTTAAGATGATCACTATTTCTTGAATGACCCTATTCGATTTAATGGATCATATATTCCTTCTTTTCGTTTTATTTATTACTTCTTCTATCTATCTATATATATATATATATATATATATATATATATCATTGATTTGGCTATAATTAGTTACTGATTCGTGCTTAGATTTAATTCGGATGATTTTGTTTTGTTGTTGTTATACTCTCCATCTTGTTTTCAATTTTTTTTGTTCAGTTTGCATGATTCGAGGTTTAGGAGTAGTCTTTATTGTCTTTGTTTTGGATGAATTACATTGTAGAACTCTGCATACATGTGTTTCGTTATGCGAATTCAATGACCCCGAAACGGACATGCCTTTTGAAGATGTGTTGATGAAGTAGATAAATGTTGAATGCATAAGCTATTATAAAAATAGTAGTCAATTTATTTTATAAAAATTGTTGTGACATGAGAAGTGAAGCCTAACTATGTGATATCCTTGGAGACCCATGTTTTTACTGACTCAAGAAAGAGAAAGCCTAATCGGAAACTTTGGACATTGAATGACTACTCAACCTACTTCTAGTCTGATATCATTCTATTTAATGACATTCTTAATGTCGAATTTGTTAGTGCAATTACATTTCATAAAATGTTTTTTGAGAATTTGTTGATGATTATTTCTAAATTTCATGACAAATTATATTTCTTGTAGTTGTTTCTCCCAATTATTAATAACGGCCATTGGTGGTGCTACGTTTTGAAGATTTCAACACGTATGTGTGTGTAGTAATTTGACTTAGTCATTGTATGTGTATGTGTAGTAATTGATGCTTACTTTGTAAATTTAAATTTAAATGTGGACTATGTTGTTTTCCAGGCAGAAAATGTTTCATTGCTTTTTGGAAAATTGTTGAATTGTTCCGAAGACAACAAACCATCGTTTGAGGTACAACACTTGGAAACTCCAAGCCAGCCAAACTTGTAAGTTTGTAATGTACATTTTTGTTAATATAATATTTTATTGTATCATTCGTGTGTTAAATATCATTACATTGTTGTTTGCTTTTTTTTTTTGTTTCTTGTAGATTTAATTGTGGAATAATTGTTTTAAAAATTATGGAGTTGTGGGATGGAATTGAGAAATACGATGGAAACACAATGCCCACTTATACAAATGTATGTTGAAAAAATTTTCATCTTCTGGACCTTTGATATTAATGTTGCCTTTTATTCAAATGTTGTGCCTTTTTCCTTTTGCAGGATGAACTCCAACATTTTAGGAAGCAATATGTTTGTCAATGGATTTTGGATGATGCCAATGTGCGAAGGAAGCAAGTGTTGCTAGATTTAGGCATTTTGTAAATATTTTGGACAAATAGTGATTTGTTGGTTGTTTAGAACTTTTAGAATATGTATTGGTTAAAAGCTCTTTTTGGTCCCAGTTTTGGTTGGGAAAATTCGAAATGGTCCCTGAGTTTATTTTATGTTCAATTTCGTCCCAAAGAACGAATTTGGTGTTCAATTAAGTCCTTTTCAGTGACTCCGTTAAAATTCTTAACGGCAACGTGTCAAGATGTGCAACTGCTGAGTGAGGTGTTAGTTTTTAGAGGGGCAAAGTAGGCAGAAAGGGGTTTGCCCCGTGAGAGCGCGCCACGTGTCCGCTCCCTTTCCACCCAAAATTAGGATTCAGATTTGGGAAAAAGGGGTTTGCCCCTGGTGTGCCTGCGCAAATAGGAAAATGCTGGAGGCTGCCACGGTGGTTCCCGTTTCTACTTTTGGGTTTGTTTTCTGCATGTGCGAGATGCGACGGTGATGGAGGTGCAATGGTGATGTCTAGGTTGCGCGTGATGGAGGCCGGGTGGCTTGCGTTGGAGAGGATCAAACCTGCGAGGCACGACGGCGTGACGAGAATGGTCGAGGCAAGACCGTGATGGTTGTGTGATTTTGGTTTGCTTGCAGGTGCGAGATACGAAGAAGAAGCTTCAAGGTGGCGGCTTGGTGGTAGCAGCGGCCATGGATGCGTGAAGCTGAGTTACAGATGTGTTCATGGCGGAGAAGATGAAGATCCCTTTCCACCCAAAATTAGGGTTCAGATTTGGGGAAAAGGGCACACGAAGTGGAATTGGAAAATGCTGGAGGCTGCCATGGTGGTTCCCGTTTCTGCTTTTGGGTTTGTTTTCTGCAGGTGCGAGACGTGACGGTGATGGAGGTGTGACGGTGATGGAGGAGCGAGGGTGATGGAGGTGCGATGGTGATGGAGGTGCGAGGGTGATGGAGGTGTGAGGGTGATGGAGGTGCGATGGTGATGGAGGTGCGACGGTGATGGATGTGCGAGGTGCAATGGTTGTTGACGGCGTGCGAGGAAGAAGATGATGGACGGTGGTCGGCGGTTGTGGTTTGGGTAATGGTAGAGGAATTAGGGTTTCCGAGGAAGAAGAAAGTCTTTCTTTTTTTCCCACTTTGCCCTTCTAAATTAGGGTTTGGACACGTTGCCGTTAAGAATTTTAACGGAGTTACTGAAAAGGACTTAATTGAACACCAAATTCATTCTTTGGGACGAAATTGAACATAAAATAAACTCAGGGACCATTTCGAATTTTCCCAACCAAAACTGGGACCAAAAAGAGCTTTTAACCAATATGTATTCATGCTGAATATGTTATTTTTTTCCTGTGAATGTTGAAGGAGAAGTACTTGTTACATTTATTGGTAATGAAATTTGATGATTAAAATTATCCATGTTTTAAATCTTTGCACTACAGTGGACAATAAATTTTGATGTCAGGATTCGGGAAATCTCAGTAGAAAGAAATATGAAACTGAATTCGTTTAATTGGTAATATTGGAAATTATTGTATTGACATGACTTTGTATTGAAAAAAAAAGGTTAAAAAACGAATTAGGCATTCCTAAATTACCATTATTTTCATAGTCAACCTCTCTGTACATAAACCTCACCTGAAATACCCACTTAGTTAGCCTATGGTACCACTTATTTTCCAGCACCAAAGATTGTAATAATTATGGATCTTAAGCCACGTGCTTCTTCATAGATTGTTCGGAAATAGGTTCTAAATTACTTTAAATTAGAAAAAAAAGGTTGAAAAATGAATAAAGCAGTCATATATTACCATCATTTTCAAAGTCTACCTCCCTGTTCAAAAGCCATAACTGAAGTACCTACTTATTTAGCCTATGATACCACTTGTTTTCTAGCACCAAGGATTGTAATAATTATGGATCTTAAGCCATGTGCTTTATCATAAATTGTTCGGAAATAGGTTCCAAATTACTTTGAATTGGAAAAAAAGGTTGAAAAACCAATTAGGCAGTCCTACATTACCATCATTTTCACAGTCTACCTCCTTGTTCAAAAACCATAATTGAATTACCCACTTATTTAGCCTATGATACCACTTGTTTTCCAGCAACAAGGATTGTAATAATTATGGATCTTAAGCCATGTGCTTCTTCTTAGATTGTTCGGAAATAGGTTCCAAATTACTTTGAATTGGAAAAAAAGGTTGAAAAACCAATTAGGCAGCCCTACATTACCATCATTTTCACAGTATACCTCCCTGTTCAAAAACCATAACTGAAGTACCCACTTATTTAGCTTATGGTACCACTTGTTTTCCAGCAACAAGGATTGTAATAATTATGGATCTTAAGCCACGTGCTTCTTCTTAGATTGTTCGAAAATAGGTTCCAAATTACCCTGAATTGGAAAAAAAGGTTGAAAAACCAATTAGGCAGTCCTACATTACCATCATTTTCACACTCTATCTCCCTGTTCAAAAACCATAACTGAAGTACTCACTTATTTAGCCTATGGTACCACTTGTTTTCCAGCAACAAGGATTGTAATAATTATGGATCTTAAGCCACGTGCTTCTTCTTAGATTGTTCGGAAATAGGTTCGAAATTACTTTGAATTGGAAAAAAAGGTTGAAAAACGAATTAGACAGTCCTACATTACTATCATTTTCATAGTGTACCTCCTTGTTCAAAAACCATAACTGAAGTACCCACTTATTTAGCCTATGGTACCATTTGTTTTCCAGCAACAAGGATTGTAATAATTATGGATCTTAAGCCACGTGCTTCATCATAAATGGAATTTGAAATTTTTATTTTGTCCACTAACGACACATTACAATATTCTCTTGGTGCACCTTAAGCTGGAACACTTGGTTACTTTGCATGGTTTGAGGGCTTTAGAAGTTTCCGTAGTATGTCGTCTATTTTGTTGGCATCAATGGTGTACGAAGGAATGAATGTTTTGTACTGAACTTCTTTGAGATCATGCATCTGTGATGGATCCAATTTGAAATCCTGTAACGAAGTGAAGGTAAGGTGGATGAAAAATATTATCAACGATTTTGAGTTTAAATTTTTTTTCTCATCAATGAAGGTGAATTTAAAACCCATTAATGGTCAGGCTGCACCGATTGTGATGATTGTTAACGTGCATAATAAATGTTACTTTGTTTGCATTGTCAATCAGGCAAACCACAATACAACAAAATAGTGTGCATTGACACAAAATATGGTACCTTAATACATTAAAAGTACTGCTTACAATACGTTACAAAACATGATTAATATTGATGGTCACTAATGATTCAAATAGAAACATAACATAATTTTCATAACATAATTTTCATAGCCGGCAAACTAAGTGCTCCTATAACCATATGGAAATCGTTCAAAACAGAACATGTAGCCTATATACAAGCTTTGCTCGTAAGGTGCCTGAACGTTTGTATGTCGGAAGCAGTAATCATTGAGAAATACAAAATAAAAGCATAAATAATTCATAAGTATGACAAATTGACGAGAGATTGCCTGAAAATGCCAACAATTTTGTCTTAAGTGACTCCATACTAAATGGGCATGGTTAGTTAGTGGACATATAAATTTCCTCACTTATTAATAAGAAACCTATTTATACGATATTTTGAAATATGAGATTATGAAAAACTCAAGATTGTGATGCGTACTCATAAACAACATAAAGATCTTGACTTTCAAGCATTGCCAAACCCCAAATATTATTCCTAAAACCTACAAACCCCTGTGCTGGATGCTCCTCACTTCACAAATGTACCGAGGGAGGGTACATTTACTGTTGTGTCAAGGATCTCCCTCCACATTTCATAGATTTAACATAATAATAGAAAAAAATTAAATAAAAGATAAATAAATAAAAAAACACCTTGGGAATTTAGAAATCTATCATGCTAAACGACTCCTCCTAAGCACAAAGTTAGGAATGTGTTTCTCTGTTACTATATTATATTAGTAATACCTTAAGCGTATTGTCGAAGGTTGAAGCTGATGGAAGCCGATCTACATCCTGTCCTCCAACGCGCTTTAAGGGTTCTGCCGCGACCAAATGGAAACGCGATTCTTGGTGGATGGAAGACGACGGACGTCCGGCGGGTCTCCGACGGCGACAAGGCGGCAGCGGTGGTCACTGGTGGGCAGCGGCAGCAAGACGACAACGAGTTTGCGAAATGGATAAGAGACGCCGGTTTGCGAAATGGTTACGGGATGGTGTCTGTGCGATGCTTATCAAATTCAAATTTCAGAATAAAAGAAATATTTCTCTCTCTGCCACACGTCAACATCTCATTTCATTTTCAAAAATCTGTAACTTTTTCTCTCTTTGCCACATGAACAAATGAAATTTTGACACATGTAACATGTCTAAATGTTATTGAAAAGTGTTGTTCATATATAATTTTCAAAGAGGTTCCCAAATTTATTAGATATTTAAAATATAATTAAGCATTATTATTATAATACGGACAAATATAAACCTTGTGGGTTTTAGCATATTTAAATAGGTAAATAATTTTTTACTCGTAAAAATTTAATATAATAATATTATTATTATGATAAATAATTTAGAAATTAAAAAAACAAGAGTAATGCACACTGTGTACTCTACACCGTCATATTATCCCGCGTAATTCACACAGTCATATCATGTATGACCTAAGTAGGGACCTTTGTACCATATAAATTATAAATTGTCCGATCAACGTACCCATATGATCAGTCAATCAATCCTCAACAAAATGTTTTTTTAAGACCTTAGAGACAATATTGATCGATTGTCTTATTTTCGTTGATAAGAGCTTGATCACAAACTGATTAAAAGATTAGAAGCTTTGTTGGGTTCTTGAGCGTTCGAGAAAACCCAGAAAACAGAGAAAGGTAGAAGAGAGAGAGCAGAGCGAGAGAATGTGAAATGAATCGTATTGAAAGTTCAAAGTTACAGAACGGAGGAGTTGGTTACTATATATAACCAACACAAGCACAGAAAAGAAACCGTCAAACAAAACAAAACAAAACTAACAAACCGACCGTTCTAAAACGAACAACGAAGCTAAGTCTAAATAACAATTCTCCACCTAGACTTGCTTCAAAGAACCAAAAAACAAAAAAACACGGACGGTCAAACAATTAGTGTCCGACCGGTAGAAACCCAATCCTGGACAACAACAAGAGAAACCTCTCCTTAGCGAGCGACTTTGTCAACATATCTGCAGGGTTGTCTTCGGATGCAATTTTGCAGATTTGAACGTCACCGGATTCTACAATGCTTATGACAAAATGCAGCTTGACGTCAATATGCTTGGTTCTGGAATGGTAAATCTGATGATTGGCCAGATGAATGGCACTCTGGCTGTCGCAATGAACACATACAGATTTTTGATTAAAACCAAGTTCCTGAACCAAATCTTTCAACCACAGTGCCTCCTTAACTCCTTCAGCAAGAGCATAGTACTCAGCTTCCGTAGTTGACAAAGCAACAACCGACTGTAATGTAGACCTCCAGTTAACAGCAATACCAAAAACCGTAAACACATATCCCGAACGAGATTTTCTAGTGTCCATGCATCCGGCAAAGTCAGAATCAACAAAACCTTCAATATAACCTCCACCTTGAAAGTTATTCTGGAAAAACAATCCAGTATCGAGAGACCCCCATATATATCTGAGAATCCACTTCAACGCTTCCCAGTGTGTTGGTCCAGGATTAATCATGAACTGACTGAGAACACTTACACCGTGCGCCAGGTCCGGTCTTGTGCAGACCATGCCGTACATAATGCTCCCAATCCCATTTGAAAATGGAACAGATTCCATCTTCCTTCTTTCCTCCTCGGTCTTTGGGCATTGTTCCTTGGTAAGTTTCAAGTGTTGACCGATCGGTGTGCTGGCCATTTTAGATTCAGCCATCCGATACCTTGAAATTACCTTCTGCAAATAACACTTCTGAGACAGAAAAAGATTACCGCCCGGTTTATCCCTTTTAATGTCTATGCCCAAAATCCGCCTCGCTTCCCCTAGCTCCTTCATTTCGAAAGCATTCCCCAACCTTGCTTTCATCTCACCGATCATGCCCCTGTCACTGCTAGCAATCAGGATATCATCCATATAAAGCAGAAGATATAACATTTTACCGTCATGATTCAGAGTGTAAACACAGTCATCATAATTGCACTGCTTGAAGTTCAGCTTTATCAGAAAATCATCAAATTTCCTGTACCATTGCCTTGGGCTTTGCTTCAAGCCATAAAGAGACTTCTGTAACAGACACACCCTATCATCCACAGCGAAACCGTCCGGTTGCTTCATATAGATGGTTTCCTCCAAATCGCCGTGCAGAAAAGCTGTTCGTACATCCAACTGTTCAAGATGCAAATTGCAATGAGCAACTATTGCCATCAGAACTCTGACCGAACAATGCTTAACCACTGGAGCAAAGATCTCAAGATAGTCTACACCTTCAATCTGAGTAAAGCCTTTGGCAACAAGCCTAGCTTTGTACCTCGCTTTCTCACTGCCCGGTATAGCTTCCTTTTTCTTGAAAATCCATTTCGAACCTATAAGCTTCGTACCCTTCGGCAGATCCACCAATCTCCAGGTACTATTCTTTTTCAAAGCCTCCAACTCTTCCTCCATAGCACCCTGCCAAAGATGTCGTTCGCTGCTGTCAAGAGCCTCCTTATAACTTCTCGGTTCATCCGATCGGTTAAGATCTTCAGCAGCATTCAGGGCGTAGCAGATTATATCTGCCTCTCCAAACCGTTTGGTTGGCTTAGAGATCCTTCTTTCTCTGTCACGAACAAGCTGATAGTTTCTCAAATCAACACCAGCAGCTTTTCCATGACTTCCCTCGCCAGACATACCATCTGTATCATCACCAAGGTCTGTTCGAATTTCATCCGTTTGGTTCTCCTCTATCGTCCGAACGTTTTCAACTTGACCTTCACCCGTTTGGTTTTCCTCAGTCAATGACCGAACAGCTCCATTAGTAGTATGCTCCACCTCCACGAGAATCTTCTTCTCACTTCCAGAGTTTTCAGGGTGCATTGCCATCCTTGTTTCATCAAAAATGACATCCCTACTAATGATTAGTTTTGAAGGTCTAGAATCTAACCTCCATAACCTGTATCCCTTAACACCTTCGGCGTATCCAAGAAAGATACATTTCACCGCCCGGGAATCCAGCTTATCACCCCTGACATGAGCAAACGCCAAAGAACCGAACACTCTCAAGTGTGAGTAATCAGCCGGTCGTCCACTCCACACTTCCATTGGCGTTTTAAAATTGAGAGCAGAAGACGGACTCCTGTTAATCAGATAGACGGCCGTATTAGCAGCCTCTCCCCAGAAAGCCTTTGACAACCCTGATCCCAGCAACATGCACCGAACCCTCTCCAGAATGGTTCTATTCATCCGTTCGGCCAAGCCATTCTGTTGAGGAGTTCCAACGACCGTTCTGTGCCTCCTGATCCCTTTCTCTTTGCAAAACCCATTAAACTCCTCTGAAACGAACTCCAGCCCATTATCGGTTCTTAGACATTTCAGCCTACACCCCAATTGGTTCTCAATCTGTGTGTGCCACTCTTTGAACTTCTGAAACGTTTCAGACTTATTTTTTAGAACGTAATCTACACTCTCCTTGAGAAATCATCAATTATACTTAAGAAATACGCTCCTCCACCATGAGTTAAGGTTCTTGCCGGTCCCCACAAGTCAGCATGGACATATTCAAAGGGACGTTCGGTTGAGTGTTTCCCTTTACCGAACGGTATCCTGTGTGATTTCCCTAAGACACAATGGTCACAGAAATCCAGCTTCTGCAGTTTGTCTCCCAGAAGCAAGCCTTGCTTTTCCAATTCTTCAAGACCCTTCTCACTGATGTGTCACATCCTCAAGTGCCATAGCCGAGCGGTATTCTCGGTCCCACTTGCTACTGAGACATGACCAATGACAGTTGATCCCTCCAGAATGTACAAGCCGTTCCTCCTTCTGCCTTTGGCAACCACAGAATCTCCAGAACAAACCATCATTACTCCATTTTCAACTTTAGTGGTGTAACCTCCAAGATCAAACGAACTAATAGAAATCAAATTTCTCTTTAGTTCGGGCACGTACCTTACATCCTGCAACACCATCTCACGATTGTCAAACATCTTTAGCCTCACCGACCCCACACCTTGCACTCGGCAAGCTTTGTTATTTCCGAGCAGTACATTTCCATGCTCTTTCTGATCAAGATTCTCAAAAAACTCCTTCACCGGGCACATGTGATAGGTGCAGTCGGAATCCATGACCCAGTTCCTTTGAGAATCTTCAGACGAAGCCACCAGCACTCCAGCAGATTCATATCCCTCAGACGCCTCTGCCACATCAGCGGTTTCTTGTGACCGAACGCCCTTTCCTTTCTCCGGGCAGAACTTCTTGATATGACCCATCTTCTGGCACTTGAAGCAATGCACCTGCTTCGTACCGTCCGGATTCAACTTCTTCTCTTTTCCAGCCTGCTTCTTCCATTTCCCTTTCACCGAGATCAATCCAGACGCTCCCTCCTCGGTTGCCTTCGAATCTTGGAGTTTTTGGAACTCCTTGGTTCGAATTGACGTCACAACCTCCTCTAACGTGATCACTTGATCTTTCCCGTAGAGTAACGCATCCCTGAAATGCTCGAAGGTTCTTGGAAGCGCATTCAACAGGATGACAGCTTTATCTTCATCCTCCAACTTCACTTCAATATTCTCCAGATCATCAACTATCTTGCTTAATTCTGCAATTTGCTCCTCTATCGTTCTTGATTCTGACATCTTGAACGAAAAGAGTTGCTGCTTCAGGCACAACCTATGAGCCAACGATCTCGTCATGTACAGAGACTCCAGTTTTGCCCAGATTTCAGCGGCAGTCTTCTCCTTCGCAACCTCCCTCAGTACCTTATCACCAAGGCACAAGATGATTGCACTTCTTGCCTTATCTCCCATCTTCTTCTTCTCTTCTTGAGTCATGGCATCACTCATCTTCGACTCACCCTTCAACGCTTCATCACATCCCTGCTGTATCAAGATAACCTCCATCTTGATCTTCCACAGCCCGAAATCATTAGAGCCGTTGAACTTCTCTACGTCGAACTTGGTTGCCATTGCTTCTTGGAATTCTTGAAATTGTGCCCCACGGTGGGCGCCAATTGTTGGGTTCTTGAGCGTTCGAGAAAACCCAGAAAACAGAGAAAGGTAGAAGAGAGAGAGCAGAGCGAGAGAATGTGAAATTAATTGTATTGAAAGTTCAAAGTTACAGAAACGGAGGGGTTGGTTACTATATATAACCAACACAAGCACAGAAAAGAAACCGTCAAACAAAACAAAACAGAACTAACAAACCGACCGTTCTAAAACGAACAACGAAGCTAAGTCTAAATAACAAGCTTCAACACAAGTTTAATAAATTAACAAAATAAAATATATTTATCAACTATTGAATTGTAATTAAATCAATACTAACTGAAAACGCATTCTCAAACCTACAAATAAAGAGATAAAATAAGTAAGAAAGTAAATTATTACATTTTTTATATATTTAAAACTTAACTGTAATAATCTATCATTATAATTAATTAACTTGAACATTGTTCAATAGAAGGATATTGTAAGAGAAACTCTAAATAGGACAAAGAAGATTTTCGACACCATTATTTAAAGTATATATATATATATATATATATATATATATATATATTAAAAATGTAAATATCCCACTCATACTCTACTTGGGTTGGTGCTGAGGCCGGTAAATAAAGTAAAAAATAAAAGCACCAAAAGAAAAAGAAAAAGGCTTATGAAAAATTTGCACATGATGAAACCTATGGTTCTTAACAAGTGGTTTTGTGATTGAGAAGTGTTGAGATCTTTGTCTAATTTGTTGTTCGTATTAGGATAGTCAAACCGAATGTCTTCCATGATGCTGTTTTCCTCTTTGAATATATGGATTCCTGTTGCTTTAACAATTGAGGTCTTTATAACACCTTCATATGTAACCTTCACATGCTTCCATTCCTTTTCTAAAGGTAGTTCAAATAAATTACTATTGATAGGTAGATCACAGATGTATGTTTGATCAAATTCAAACATCCTCTCTATCTTCTCCAAATAAGTTGATTCTTGAACTTTGCCATCAATGAACACCATAGGTCTAATGAAACCAAACACATCTTTATCACCCACAGGTGCTATAAGAAGAGAAAGCACTTTGGCAGAAAACTTATTACGAAACCAGAAAGAACAAGAAGGTCCACTGCTCTGGAGATCAACCCACTCTGAAAACTTGCTCCTGGAAACCGGAACTCAGTTTTTCTAGCTTCATGCGGTTGCTGCTAATCATACATAATTCATAAAGAACTCATTAGCTTACCAACATTAAGAGCACTAAGTATTATCAATAAAAAAATTTGAAAGCAAGACAAAACCTTATTTAGCAACATGCTTAAGCTGACGGAAGTCAAGGATATACAGTTTATTGCATTGAAATGTCTTAAATTTGGTGGAAACCCTCTGATTTCCTGAAGATGCTTGCAATGACTCACATCAAGAAATCTGAGGTAGTGAAATTCTTTGATGCATTCAGGAAGGTGTGTGAAATTATTGTCCCAAAGAAATAAAATACACACTTGTGTCAACCGCATGAAACCTGCTGAAAAGAAGTCATCATCCAGGTTGCAAGACAAGGCCGAAAACCAACCCACCTTTGAAGGAACCATTGAGCCTACGTTATCTTCAGCAGCATCTTCTGATTTTACCCATTGCCACCCCTTGCAATTAGTAGCTCTAAAATTAAACAAGTTAGGCATAGTGGTAATGCTACTTGGTAAGTGAACAATTTCACATGACAAGGATAAATCTTCGAGTCCAATAAGATTTTGAAACGAAAGTGGCAATTCTTTAATGGGAAGCCCATCCAATTGAAGTACCTTTATGTTTCCCATCTTTCCTAGGATTTCTGGAAATTTCTCAAGATTCGGACAAAATGAAAGTTCTAGTCTTTTAAGAATGGGCAAGTTGAGAGGTGGAAAACTCATAAGCTTCCTGCAACCTCCAGCATTCAATATTTTAAGTTTACTCATAAAACCAATTGAGTGGTGAACTTCAACTAAACTCTCACACCCTTTAAATGAAACTTCCTCCAAATTTCCGAGATCAGACATATCGGGTGTCTGTGTTAACAATTTGCACCGGTCAAAATTCGAGACAGTTAGATTCTCGAACTTCTGCAAAGAAAGTAAAGAGAAAAAAAGTTAAGATATTTATGCTGTTTTTTAATAATTTACAAGATGAGGAAAACACTCTTTAAACTTGCCTTTGATGAGCCAAGGAATCCAAATGACGTAAAATGACTGTGAGGTAATTTGCATGTCACAAGTTTGTTCGGATCAAAATTTGATGGTAAACAATTTGAAGGGTATGCCATTCCAGTACTCTCAAACTTTTCGGAAGGTAATTGGGACCTTTGGAAAATTTACCATTTCTAATGATAAGTATTTTAAGGTTTTTCATCCTTCTGAAGGCGTTGGCATTCCATTCTATTGTTTCTTCTTTCTCAGATATAGACAACTCCAGACATATGATTTCAGTTTCGCTAGTTCCCTGTTAATGCAAAAGTCACATTCACGAATCAAAAAATTCCCTTGTTAAGAGAACTTTGCAAATTGTTAAGAGAAAAAAAAAAATACTATGATATGAACAGATGACATAAAAATATTAAATCAAGCTAAGAAAGCATATCAGTCATCGATGAAGCTTACTTACCTTGTTGTCTTTTAAAACATGAATGATATCTTTCCCTAACCATAATCTCCTGCGCTTCCCTACCTCTTTGGGTGACTTTTGCTGGTCAATTTGTCTACCCATGTCCTCAATCAAGTCGTGCATTTTAATTACATCAAACCCACGCTCAACCTTTAGGAGAGATTTTTTCACCAACACCCCAATATGATGTTTCATGTTGTTATCATAAAGAACACCAAGTATTTGTTCAACTTCTGTCAAACTACTTCCTTTCAAGCAACAGGCCATGTCAAGAAACACATTCTTTTCTTCTTCCCCCAAAGCATCAAAGCTTTCTTTAAGTATCTCTAGAATTTCACCGTTTGGAATTCTTTTGTAATGTTGAATCGCAGACTCCCATTCTTCTACACTTTTTCCAACCAAGTTGGAACCTATTACTTCTAAAGCCAATGGAAGACCAGAAGCATAAGTTACTACACGTTTCAACACGTCCTCGTAACTTGAATCTACTTTTTCTCTTTTGAAAGCATTCCATTTAAGCAATTGAAGAGAATCATTCTCATTCAATTCCTCCATCTCATAAGTTCTTTCAATCTCATGAGATTTTAGCAGCTGTTCGTCCCGAGTGGTAACGATAACTCTGCTGCCGGGACCAAACCAATCAGATCTTCCAGCAAATGCCTGTAGCTGCTTTCTGTTGTCAACATCATCTAGAATAAAGAGAACTTTCTTTCTACGAAGCCTTTGTTGTATCACTGAAATTCCTCTTTGCACACTTGCTAAGTTGATGTCCTTCTCTCCAAGTATTTCAGAAAGAAGGAGGGTCTGGAGGTGTTTTAACCCATGTTTATTTGATTCTTCTCTTACATTTTGAAGAAAACATGAACTATCAAAATCATCAGCAATCAAATTATAAACGGCTAGAGAAAGTGTTGTTTTTCCTAACCCACCCATTCCATGGATCCCTATCATGTGGACAACCTCATCCGATCCAACATCCAAAAGTTTCTAGACATGCAGCACCTGTGACAGTAGGCCAACTGGGTAATCCGCAACATGTAAAGGAGCACGATTAATCTCTCTGGAAACCCGCTCAACAATTTTCCCAATAAACTCGTACTGGTATTCATTCCTGTTCCAAAAATTAAAGTTTTAATCAAGTTAAAGTAGAGGCATTGTATCCATGTCTTGATACGTATACTAATTTTGAATAAAATAAAAAGATGGGTACCCATCTTTGAAGTGATAGCCAGAGAAGTCAGCAACTTGACGCAGAGCAATCTTCCATTTCTGTAACTTGTCCTTCTGCGCTTTGAACTTCTTTTGATGCTTAGCCAATGCTTCTTCATAGCTACCTTTCTGATGTCTGACATAAGAAGGATCCACCTTTTAAAACACTGGTATAACCAACAGCCCTTTACTCTTCTTGCAGCGAAGGATGGTTGCGAGTTCATCCAAGCAGAAGGAGGAAGAAGCATAGTTGTGAGAGAGGACAACGATGGCAATCCTAGACTCTTCAATTGCTTTCAGAAGTGCTGGTGTGATTTCGTTTCCGCTTTGAAGTTTGTCATCATCGATGAAAGTGTGAAGTCCCCTGTCACAGAGAGCTCCGTAGAGATTACCAGTGAAACCATAACGCGTGTCTTTCCCTCTAAAGCTGAGGAACACATCGTACGTGAATCTACGGAAACTTGGAGTTGCCATTAGAACAAATTGTTAGCGTGTTGGGACTGTAAATGGAATCAAACTTTGAATAAACATGAAATTCCAAGATTGAAATGTAAGGTAATGCAGAGTCAAGAGCCAAGCAGTAATTAACGTACGGTCCTGTTGTATGTTAAAGCGCGTGAAAATTTTGGAAAATATCTTTGTTTGGGTCTTTCTAATCTGCCTCAAGTCAATTGTGAATGTTTTATAGTTTTTCTCAATTTCAATCTTTCTTCTCTTTGGTCATCTAAAAGCTGATTATATGTTTATTGTTACACTTTTTATAATTAATTTTCTATCAATTTTAAACTCGATTTATTACATAATATTTCAAAAAATAAAAGTAATTTCTCTTGATTTAGAATTTTGATTCTAGAATTTGATTACAATTCTATGTATAACTTCAATTTTATAGCTAAAATCTAGACCGTTGGCCGAACCTAATCGTAATTCATATGGGGCTTTTGCTTCCCGCACTCCAATATTGTATTGGGGCTTGTCTATATTTAAATTTAAATCTAGATAATTTTAATGAGAATAACATTAAGAAGGAGGATCCCATATTGTAGAAAAAGGTTTGGTTTATAACTAAATCCTAAAAAGTATATAATTATAGGCTTCAGTACTTTATGTTCCGGTTCTCTTTTTAAATAAGAATCGAAATTTAATCCTATACTTCTTTAAAAAAAATTCAATTTCTTTTCATCTCCGCATATTTTTCATTGTAGAACACCGTGCTTTTCATCAACAACCAAAGTCACCATTACCTTTTCCACTTCCACACTAAACAAAAGAGATTAAAAAAATATTTGCATTAGGAAAAACGAATTATGAAACAAAAAAGAAAATGCAAGACAAAAGAATGAACTTCTAGTTGATTTTGAAATGGGAAGAAAAGGGATGTTCGTAGTGAATACGTGGCGATACACTTGACGTTGGCTACAAAGAAGAGAAGGAAATAAATAAAGGAGTAACGACGAAAGTGACAGCGTGGTTTGCGTTTGGTGACAAGGAAGAGAGAAAATTGGCTCTTGCAGTGGAGATCTAAAGTTTTGAAATTATTTGAAAAATTATAGGCCTCGGTTCTTTAAAAAACCAATTCATATACCAGTATAGACTTCAATGATTTTAGAACCAAAGCCTATAATTATAGAAAATTTTAAAAAATGTCATCGTGTTTTGAAAGACTTCATTTTCCTTGAAACTGAAACATATTAAATGATTTCAAAAGTCTTTTTTGTAGTAGTGATATGTTATTACACAATTCAAGACTTCCACATAACTTGGATCAACTTGTTCCGTTTTGAAAGCTTTCCATGTAAGGAACTGAATAACATAATCTTTATTCAATGTCTTAATCTTGTATGTTATTTTGAAATGATGAGATGTAAGTGATTGTGTATCTTGAGTTGTGATGATGACCTTGCTGCCAGGACCAAAACAATAAGGGCTTCCAGCCAGTGCTTGTAACTGCTCGCATTTTTCAACATCATCAAGATTCAAGAGAACCTTATTTCACTACAACCTTTGTTGTATCATTGAAATTCCTTCATGTTTACTTGCTAAGTTGATGTGCTTCTTTCAAAGTATTTTTTGAAAGAAGCACTAGTGCAAAAACGCTGTTTAACGTCACCCATAAGACGTCGGTTTGCGTGTAATCCGACGTATAGGAGCGGACGGTGGCATTATCGTAAATAGCCTGGTAAACTAGACGTCGACTTTCTCCCAAAACAGACGTCTATTAATTTCAAGACGTCGGCACTGCAGCACACCGACGTCTACTGAGCTGCATTTAATGCTTTTCACCTAATTCTCTGGCGCTTAGACGTCCGGTAGTCCAAAACCGACGTCTAAGGCATGTCTGTTAGGTGAGAAAGAGAAAAAATCTTCAATGTTTACGTTGGCTTTTCGGGCGACTCGACGTCTATTATACCTGTAATAATTATGTTTACAAATCTTGAGAGCCTGAGACGTCGGCTATTTAGGGCCCCGGCGGGTATGTTATTATAGACGTCGGAGCCTCATACCAACAGTCGTGAACATCCTTGACAGGATATCAAACGTCAATCGGTTTAGCTCTCTAGACATCGGTGCCCCCTGACAGAAATCGACGTCTATGGGTATTCAAAAAGTCAATTTTAAATGTTCACTTAGACGTCACTTTAATAGCAGGACCGACGTCTATAGACGCCGGTTTCTTGAGAATAACCGACGCCCAATTCCATTTTAAATACACCGCAACTCTTCGCGGCATTCAGTTTCTAATATCGATCGTCTTCCTCTTCTCCTTTTTCTCTTGTCACACCTCTTCTTTTTCTCTCTTTTCGGCATTCTATTGTTGTTTCTCGTCTTCCTCCTCTCCTTTTTCTCTCTTGCATCCCAGGTGCGTGGTTTTTTTTTTATGCTCACCATTTAAACTTTGTTTAGTCTTTCATCGATTTTCTTGTCGTTCAACTGATTAAAATTTGCTTTCTTTGTGTTGTGTTTTAGTGCAGTTTTGATCCTCTCTTTGGGTAACATAGTACAACATTCTCCCTTTGCTAGTTTCCTCACAAGAAGAGTGGCGACTTTTGAGTTTTCTATGGCTTCTCGACCCAAAATGGAACTTGGGTCCTTGTCTAGTTCTCGTGTCACCGTAATTATTTTCTTTTGCGGTTGAATAATGGGAAGTAGTCATGGACCCAGGTTCGGTTTTGGGTTGAAATGTCATAGAAGATCCAAAAGACGCAAACTTTTTTTTGTGGGGAAACTAGCGAGAGGAGAGTGTTGCACAATGCTACCGAAAGTCTGGATCAAAACTGCACTAAAACACAATGCCTTTGTTAGACGTCGGTTGGTGCCAAGTCCGACGTCTATAAGGAACATAGACGTCGGTCAGTGTCATTTTAAACCTCTATATATTCATGTAAACGTTGGTTTTATGCATAGGTGGACGTCTATATAGAGAAATTAGACGTCGGTGTGGGTATAAGTAGACGTCTATATGGACGTCGATGGGTATTGTTAACCGACGTTTATATTGACGTCGGTGAGAGGATTTCCGACGTCCCATGGACGTTACCCTTATAGACGTCTGTTGTGTAAGTGACGTTAAAAGCCCAAATTAACCGACGTTAAACAGCGTTTTTCCACTAGTGAAGGATGCTTTGGAGGTCTTCCAGTCCATGTTTGTTTGATTTCTCTCTCTCATTTTGAAGAAAACAAGAACAATCATCGCAACCTTTGTTGTATCAAGACTTCGTTACCAAGTTAACCTCGATCCTTCGTCAACCATCCTTTAGTTGTGCGAGCGAGTACTTGTCAAAACCACTTCGACGCTCAAGTCATTTATATATATCTGATTGGTTAACACAGTAAAATCTCAAATTTACAATAAAAGCAATTACCTACCTCCTTATCTTACCTCTGTATTTATAGGTTTTGAAGTGAAATTTTTAATTAGAATTGACCTAATCATGACCCAAAAAGACCCAAAAATCAATAAATGTGTTTTACCTGTAAATATGTTGGATATATAATGCTAATGCTTAACAGTAAAATCACCCATAGACCTATTTGAAAAACCGTTCGATATACCAAAACTTAAGATTGATAACGATCTTCCAACATTCTTTTCGAAACATTGATTATATGGTCAAGAAGAAACCGATCAATCATACAATACACTAACATTATATTCAAATTATCTTAAAAACATTTGAGATTATATTCACTAAAAATGAACAAAATAGAACATAAAATTATCAATGAAGTACCTCAATCATTTTCCATGACAAATAAGTAGTTGATATTCCAATAACTTTTGTGCAATCTTGATCCCACAAAAATAATAATACCAAAACTATTCTCATCACAAATCTGAATTTCCAACTTTTACTTACAAGACTTTAGTTTATTAAAATGAAAAATTACAATGTAATATAAGATACACAATATTGCATCATTGATAATTATCACCAACATTTATAATCTCATAATTTAACAAAAGAGAGATTTTTTTAATTTATAAAATAAGATAAAAAGCAATTAATAGTTTTCCTTCATGTTTAGTAACACAGACTCACTGTGCTTATTATTAATTAGGAACTTTACCTCTACCTCTGATGTCACGGTTCATTTCGCTTTTCTACTAACACGTGATTCTCAGTTTCATTAAAAATTAAGATTTAAGTGGTTATAAAATCTTTCACAAACACTGCTAACACCAGAAAGTTACAACAAAAACTATGATCTGAAACTTGTTAGAGTAAAAGTCACAATAAGTTCTAACCATTTATAACTCAAAGTATATACTAATTCACCTTGTCCAGTATTTAAATTTCATTTAATCAAACTAATATTCTCACATGAGTAAATTTTGTAACTATTTGGTCTAGTGCATGTGTATTTTTCAAATTTTATTTTGTTTCTCAACTAGAAAATCATTCATTTTTTTTTATAGATTTCCATTTTTTTTATTCTAAGATATTTGGTATTTTTGGAATTGGAATTAATATTCTCTTTAAGTTCTTTTATCATGGATTTGGCGTAATCCTTTTATAATTTTCTATTTTCTTTTAATAAAATTCTCATATATAATGACAATAATGTCATGAATCTATTTAGAGAGTTCCTTTTAATAAGCAAACATGTTTATTTATATGTTAAATGACTTGTAAAAGAGTGTAAACATCAATTCTACTAAAATCATATTAGACAAACCATGTGGAATTGTGAAAAAACAAGCTCAATGAAAAAATGTAGGTCTTCAACTGTTTGAGGTTGTTTGAATGAATTGTATCAATCTTTTGTAACGTTCATATGAGAAGACTCAAAAGATAATAACATTAATTAATACAATATTTTTCTTTTGTTGTTCGAAATGACTTATTTGTACTATTTCTCTAGTAGCATTATTTTATAATATTTTTTCTTTCTTGTTGATAAAAAAATATAAAATTGTTAGTGCAAAACATTTGTAACTTAAAATATAAAATGATCTTTTATTTATTTATTCAGTTAGATTTATCTTATAATAAAAAAAAAATCAATTTAGAATTTTATATTTCAGAACTCTAACGTGAATATTTTTTCCAGTTGAGACCGAAATGGATGAAGTTACACATTTGTTTTATTATTTTAAAATTAAAAATTATAATAAACATAATCTATGTTTCTTAAATTAATAAAACAAATAAAAAAAACCAGGAAAGAGAACTAAAAGTAGAACAAAATCACATGTGCTATTTTCTTTTGTTAAACTCGCTTTCCATGAATAGTTTGACATTAATAACATAATAGTCTAGTTTTTGTTTTCTAGTCTTAATAAGGCAAGACTTATGTTTTTAATCATAATAAATAACATTCAGATGACCTAAGGTTTTTTATCTAAGTATTTAAAGAAATGAAACAATTTAACTATAATCAAGTTTTAAAATGTTTAACTTTACTTAAGTTTTATTACTCAGGGTTTTTGCATTGACTATTTTGGAGGTTATGCTTAAGTTTTTTAAGCGAAACATATTTAGACTAGAGAAAAAAATATGTAACTTTATCGAAGCATATTCTTTAATTTATGTTTTGTTAATTTTAATAAAATCGAAGCATATTCTTGTATTTAAAAAAATAATAATTTTTCTCCATTCTTACGTATTTTTTATGGTAGAACTATCGTGTTTTCGATTAACATAGAGAGTCATTACTACCTTTCTCACTTTCATACTGAACAAAAGAGACTAAAAAAATATTTACATTAAAAAAAAACGAATTATGAGACAGAAAATAAAATGTAAGAAGAAAGAATCTCTAATCATTTTCGAAATGGAAAGAAAAAGAATGGTCACATAATTTTATAATTTTATGATTTTAAATTTTTATAATTTTATGGTGTTATAATTTTATTATTTTATGATTTTGTAATTTTTATTGTTTAATAAATTATAACTTCGTAATTTTATGATTGTATAATCTTATAATTGTATAATTGTATTATTTTATAAAATTACAAAATCATGAAATTATAATTATAAAATTATAAATTATTAAGGTATAAAATTTCAAAATTATAAATTCTAAAATTATAAAATTATAAAAATAGAATCCTAAATTATAAAATTACTAATTATAATATTTTAAAATAGTAAAATAACTTATGAAAAAAAAGCTCAACTATGTGTGTAACATCCTAAAAATTATAGCATAATACTATAGAAGGAGTCAACATATAATACTATGACAAGACAATAAGCTTAAAATAAGAGTTCTGGAAAATCCTAAAATGTTGAGCATTCAAAACTGTACAAGGATTATAAGTCTGATACAAAATAGACTAACAAACCGAACGGTGATACAAAAAGCCACACTACTACTATAGACCGTACGGTCATATACATAAACTTCAGGGTTCTCCCCATTCAGAGCTTCCTCCAACGAACAAATCTTCACCTTTTGCTCACATCCACAGGATAATCATTGTAGTGACAAGGACAACATGACAAGACAGAAAAATAAGGGTAAGCTTATGTAATTTAGTTAATCATATTAGTTCTACCAATTTTACAAATACCTAAACATGTGATACCCCAAGCAACCTAACATATAATCACCAAACATACATTTCAGACACTGACCAAACACATAATACAGTTACAGACCGACCACGTGATTTGACCATCCGGACTAGTATGTAATGTCGATTTCGAGGAGTTTGTGCACTGGTGTGGTGAAGTAACTAGAACACCCTCAACTGCCACACCAGGTTAGTCCGATAAAAATCCAAATAAATCTCTAGTGTGGTGAAGTAATTGGAACACCCTCAACTACCACACCAGGTTAGTCCGATAAAACCCATATAAACCAACCAAACAAGGACCTCATGCTATTCTCACCACATGATTCATCACTTTCTACTTGGGCATGGATGATCATTAGAATGTTAGGATAAACCCCATTGGACACTCCGACCATTCATACGGTCAATCACAACAAGTCTCACCATCATGTACCCTCTCCGTGAGGATCATATAATTACGTTCAACAATCATACTCTTCATCATTATAATAATACATTCATGAACCCTCAATTAATTGGAATCACAATAACATGCCGAAGTAAATACCTATACAATTCAAACTGAGAATAGTAACATTTATAAGTTATTTTGAACACCCTGTAACAATTTGGAGACCGAATGTTCTCTCACTACCCAAAGAACAATTCATAATATATACTGCTGAAGAGATAGTCGAATGCTATTTAAAACCGACTACTATAAGATATTGCGTAAATAACATGACCGAATACTAGAACTAGGCCAAGAACTAAGTCAGATCGAACACTTATGGCTTAGACCGAGCATCTATAATTTAGGCCTAACACTTATAGTTTAAGTCGAACACTTATAGTTCAGGTCGAACACTAAAATATAACTGAACGGTCATTAACGGTCCATACCCTTAAGAGGCCTAACACAGTTAAGATCGAATACAAGTACGAGATCAAGTACAAGTACAACACCGGGTACTTCCAAAGACCGAATGTCAGTAAAAGACCGGACACCATCAAAACCGAGTGCTAGTACAAGATCGAGCACTACTGAGACCCAGTGCTAGTACAAGATCGATCACTACTGAGACCGAGTGCTAGTACAAGACCGAGCACTACAAAGATCGAGTGCTAGTACAAGACCGAGCACTATTAAGATCAAGTGCTAGTACAAGACCGAATACTACTGAGACTGAGTGCTAGTACAAGACCGAATACTGCTGAGACCGAGTGCTAGTACAAGACTGAGCACTACTAAACTTATACAAAAATGAATAAGTAGGTCTGAGCACTAAAATATTAAACACTTACTTACAACTGGGAGTATATCTAATATTGAGGACTTAAATCATATAGAGTATCTTAACTAGGCAAATCTACTAGATGGACAATATAATACTATACATAGACCGAACGTCTATTCTCAATTATATACAATATAGACCGATCGGTCATTAACTTATTCTCTACAAGAGAAGAATCCAGTTAAGACCGAACACACCAAGGAAAACCGAACGGTCACGAATGACTCTCGGCGATAATTACAGAATTCTACAGAATACTGCAGAGTTACGATCAAACCCTATTCCTACCCAATTCATGTCATTTATCAATCATTAACACATACAAACAAACATGCAATACTCCAATAACAACCAAATCACCAAACATAGCATCATTCAAGCATGCAACCATTCATAATAGAGAATCATAATTAAATTACAAGCTTCCCTTACCTCGAAACCTAGAAAATATTATGCTTTCACAGTATGGCCTACATCGCAAGTAACTTCTAGGGCTTCCTATAAGCTTCTGATTGGTGAAGAAGAAGAAACCATAAAATCAAAGACAGAAAACAATTTCAAAGAAGGAGCTAATGAACACATGCAAGCCAAACAGTGCTTGCATGCATCAGAAACGCATAAACCTCCAAGGACGAAGAGAACTTGAACTTACTAGCTTAAAACAATAATTTGATTGGTGCAAACGAAAGAGCTTGACACCAGGAATGCTTAGGTGTTGTCTAAATGATGATGAGAACCGTAAGAAAGTGAGGACTTTTAGAGAGAAGATAGAAAAATTTAGAGAGAAGAAGGAGAAAATGAATTTCAGAAACTTGGGGAAGAAAGGTGTATGTAGGAAAAGTGGCTCAAGATTTTAAAAATCTTATTATATACTACCGTCAAACTCTCTCGATCCACTTTGCATGACACACCTAGATCCCATTATATTGGGAAATTTAATGGTCGTGACAATGTGACATAACAAACTAATAAACACATAAATCACTTCACAAACATATCATCCCGTTTATTGAATACAATAGACTGTAAATATTTTATTAGAGATTCCCAAATTTCTTAGATATGTAAAATATAATTAAGCATTATTAATATTATAAAACGGACAAATATAAACCTTGTGGGTTTTAGTATATTTAAGATGTGTATTAGGTAAGTATTTTTTTACTAGTAAAAATTTAATATAATATTGTTATTCTTATAATAAATAATTTAAAAATTAGAAATAGAACTACAAATATAAAAGCTTGAAAGGTTGAAAATGCCTAAAATCATGAACATACATAGTTGGATTTGTGACAATCAAAGCATCTTTGTTAAATGGTTTGGGTTTAAATATATATGTATATATACATTTATTTATTTATTTATATATATATATATATATATATATATATATATATATATATATATATATATTTATATATAATAAAAATGGAAATATCCCACTAATACCCTAGTTGGGTTGGTGCTGAGGCCGGTAAATAAAGTAAAACGTAAAAGCTCCGAAAAGAAAAAGAAAAAGGCCAATGAAAAATTTGCACATGAAGAAACCTATGGTTCTTAACAAGTGGTTTTGTGATTGAGAAGCGTTGAGATCTTTGTCTAATTTGTTGTTGGTGTAAGGATCATCAAACCGAATGTCTTCTATGATGCTGTTTTCGTCTTTGAATACATGAATTCCTGTTGCTTTAACAATTGAGGTCTCTATCACACCTTCATATGTAATCTTCACATGCTTCCATTCCTTTTCTAAAGGTAGTTCAAACAAATTACTATAGATAGGTAGCCTTTGTAGATCAAAGAGGTATGTTTGATCGAATTCAAACATCCTCTCTATTTCTTGGAAATAAAAGGGTCGTGATTCTTGAACTTTGCCATCAATGAACACCATAGGTCTAATGAAACCAAACTCATCTTTATCACCCACAGGTGCTATAAGAAGAGAAAGAACTTTGGCGGGAAACTTATTACGAAACCAGAAAGAACATGAAGGTCCACTGCTCTGGAGATCAACCCACTCTGGAAAACTTGCTCCTGGAAACCAGAACTCAGTTTTTCTAGCTTCATATAGTTGCTGCTAGTCATATATAATTTATAAAGAACTCATTAGCTTACCAACATTAAGAGCACTACGTATTATCAATAAAGAATTTTAAAAGCAAGACAAAATTAACCTTATTTAGCAACATGCTTAAGCTGGAGGAAGTCAAGGATATACAGTTTATTGCCTTGAAAAGTTCTAATTTTGGTGGAAACCCTCTGATTTCCTGAAGATGCCTGCAATGACTCACATCAAGAGTGCAGAGGTTGTGAAATTCTTCGATGCATTCAGGAAGGTGTTTGAAATTATTGTCCCGTAGAAATAAACTACGCACTTGTGCCAACCGCATGAAACCTGCTGAAAAGAAGTCATCATCCAGGTTGCAAGACAAGGCCGAAAACCAATCTACCTTTGAAGGAACCACTGAGCTTACGTTATCTTCAGCATCTTCTGATTTTACCCATTGCCACCCCTTGCAATTAGTAACACAAAAATCAAACAAGTTAGGCATCGTGACAATGCTACTTGGTAAGTGAACAATTTTACATGACAAGGATAAGTCTTCGAGTCCATTAAGATTTTGAAACGAAAGTGGCAATTCTTTAATGGGGAGCTCCTCCAATTGAAGTACCCTTATGTTTCCCATCTTTCCTAGTATTTCTGGAAATTTCTCAAGATTAGAACAGAATGAAAGTTCTAGTCTTTCAAGAGTGGGCAAGTTGAGAGGTGGAAAACTCATAAGCTTGATGCAGCCCTCCGCATTCAATATTTTAAGTTTACTCATAAAACCAACTGAGTCGTGAACTTCAACTAAACTCTCACACCCTTTAAATGAAACTTCCTCCAAATTTCCGAGAACAGACATATCGGGTGTCTGTATTAAAAATTTGCACCAGTCAAAATTCAAGACAGTTAGATTCTCGAACTTCTGCAAAGAAAATAAAGAGAAAAAAGTTAAGATATTTATGTTGTTTTTAATAATTTACAAGATGAGGAAAACACTCTTTAAGCTTGCCTTTGATGAGTCAAGGAATCCAAATGACGCAAAATGACTGTGAGGTAACTTGCATGTCACAAGCTTGTTCGGATCAAAATTTGATGGTAAACAATTTGAAGGGTATCCATGCCATTCCAGTACTCTCAAACTTTCCGGAAAATAATTCGGACCATTGGAAAATTTACCATTTCTAATGATAAGTATTTTAAGGTTTTTCATCCTTCTGAAGGCGTTGGCATTCCATTCTATCGTTTCTTCTTTCTCAGATATAGACAAATCCAGGCATATGATTTCAGTTTCGCTAGTTCCCTGTTAATGCAAAAGTCACATTCACGAATCAAAAAATTCCCATGTTAAGAGAACTTCGCAAATTGTTAAGAGAAAAAAAATACTATGATATGAACAGATGACATAAAAATATTAAATCAAGCTAAGAAAACATCAGTCATCTATGAAACTTACTTACCTTGTTGTCTTTTAAAACATGAATGATATCTTTCCCTAACCATAATCTCCTGCGTTTCCCTACCTCTTTGGGTGAGTTTTGCAGGTCAATTTGTCTACCCATGTCCTCAATCAAGTCGTGCATTTCAATTACATCAAACCTTCCACGCCCGACCTTTATGAGAGATTTTTTCACCAACACCCCAATATGATGTTTCATGTTGTTATCATAAAGAACACCAAGTATTTGTTCAACTTCTGTCAAACTACTTCCTTTCATGCAACAGGCCATGTCAAGAAACACATTCTTTTCTTCTTCCCCCAAAGCATCAAAGCTTACTTTAAGTATCTCTAGAATTTCACCGTTTGGAATTCTTTTGTAATGTTGAATCGCAGACTCCCATTCTTCTACACTTTTTCCAACCAAGTTGGAACCTATTACTTCTAAAGCCAATGGAAGACCAGAAGCATAAGTTACTACACGTTTCAACACGTCCTCGTAACTTGGATCAACTTTTTCCCCTTTGAAAGCATTCCATATAAGCAATTGAAGAGAATCATTCTTATTCAATTCCTTCACCTCATAAGTTCTTTCAATCTCATGACATTTTAGCACCTGTTCATCCCGAGTTGTAACGATAACTCTGCTGCCGGGACCAAACCAATCAGATCTTCCAGCAAGTGCTTGTAACTGCTTTCTGTTGTCAACATCGTCTAGAATCAAGAGAACTTTCTTTCTACGAAGCCTTTGTTGTATCACTGAAATTCCTCTTTGTATACTTGCTAAGTTGATGTCATTCTCTCCAAGTATTTCAGAAAGAAGGACGGTTTGAAGGTGTTTTAACCCATGTTTATTTGATTCTTCTCTTACATTTTGAAGAAAACATGAAATATCAAAATCATCAGCAATCAAATTATAAATTGCTAGAGAAAGTGTTGTTTTTCCTAAACCACCCATTCCACGGATCCCTATCATGTGGACAACATCATCCGATCCAACATCCAAAAGTTTCTTGACATGCAGCACCTGTGACAGTAGGCCAACTGGGTAATCCGCAACATGTAAAGGAGTACGATTAATCTCCCTGGAAACCCGTTCAACAATTCTTCCAATAAACTCGTACTGGTATTCATGCCTATTCCAAACATTAAAGTTTCAATTAAGTTCAACTAGAGGCATTGTATCCATGTCTTGATACGTATACTAATTTTGAATAAAATAAAAAGATCGGTAAGGTGGGTACCCATCTTGGAAGTGATACCCAGAGAAGTCAGCAACTTGACGCAGAGCAATCTTCCATTTCTGCAACTTCTCCTTCTGCGCTTTAAACCTCTTTTGATGTTTAGCCAATGCTTCATCATAGGTACCTTTCTGATGTCTGACATAAGAAGGATCGACCTTAAAAAACACTGGTATAACCAACAGCCCTTTACTCTTCTTGCAGTGAAGGATGGTTGCGAGTTCATCCAAGCAGAAGGAGGAAGAAGCATAGTTGTGAGAGAGGACAACGATGGCAATCCTAGACTCTTCAATTGCTTTCAGAAGTGTTGGGGTGATTTCGTCTCCGCTTTGGAGTTTGTCATCATCGATGAAAGTGTGAAGTCCCCTGTCACATAGAGCTTTGTAGAGATTACCGGTGAAACCATAACGCGTGTCTTCCCCTCTAAAGCTGAGGAACACATCATACGTGAATCTACGGGAACTTGGAGTTGCCATTAGAACAAAGTATGGAGTGATAATTGTTAGCGTCGTGTTTGGAATGGAATCAAACTTTGAATAAACATGATATTCCAAGAGTGAAATGTAAGGTAATGCAGCGTCAAGTGCCAAGCAGTTATTAGGGTGGGTATGTTCCTGTCGTACGTTAAAGCGCGTGAAACTTTTGGAAAATATCTTTGTTTGTTTGGGTGTTTCCGATTTGCCTCACTATATTTGTCAAACAAAATGTTTTTTCAACAACTAATTTTTGTAATCTGTTGACAACATCACGTAGCGGGTGTGGATTAGTCCGTTTGAAATGTTTTTTTAAAACCAATAATGGGACATGGAGAGCAATTTGGAAAGAAAAAAAAGACTTTCGTGGTTTCATTTGAGAAAGGAAACATTTTCCCTACTACATTGTCTTCCTCTCACCATCACCATTGAAGACCAAAAGTCTCACTGTCTCCTATCACCATCAAAGTTCTCATTGTCTCTTCGTTGTCACTGAACTTAAACCCATTAGCGTTGTGGTCGTTCTATGCCGGTGTTTTCCCCTTTGTTAGTCTCTCTCTCTCTTTTCGTTTATGTTGTGTCATTTTCCCCTTCTCTTCCTCTTATAATTTGTCCTTTCTTTCTCATTCATTGCGAGATCGAAAGTAACGTTACTCTACCAACATTGTAACATTGTTGTATGGTTGTTTTTTAGGGTCTAATAAAACTTGGAGATCATGGATAAATCAACCAAGAAGCATGAGAAGCCAAGGAAAGTAAAGAAGAAAAAAGAAAGAGAAAAAGAGGTGACTTCGGAATTCGGAAGATTGGCTTCCGGATTAGAAATGCAAAAGAAAATAGCTTCCAGATTGTAATCTACGTCCAACCTACATATCAGATTTTTGAATTTCACATGTTTTCCTTGTGTGCTTGGAGTGGAAGCGTGTCCCAGCTAGCTTGGCCCTAAACTCGACTTATATTTGAACTTTTTGAGGAAATTAGGCCAGAATTGAGGTCCCTCTTTACCTATAAATAAGAGGGCTTCTCCTTTCTAATTTCTCACTTTTGAGCTTAGTAAAATGCTGCTAAACTTGTTTTCCATTCTTATTACTCTTGAGTCACTCTTATATTTTGACTTCCCCAATTTTCCTCTAGCTTCCTTCCTTAGTCGGAAGGCCCTCTAAGTTGTGAGACTTCATCCACACACTTCTCTTCATCTTAAACCATCAAAACATCACTCATTTTCATCCATTTCGCTGCACCATTGAAGCTTACTGTCTTGGAGTTGCTACCTGCGAGTTCCAAGCCTAGGCATGCTTCCATCATGATATGTTGTTGTAGGCGACATCCGAGATCTTTGCACCTTTGTGGGGAATAAATTTGATAACATTGACACTTGAGTTGGAAACCTAAAAGAGAAAATAGATTACATATGTTATCGCTTAGATCAATAAAGACCTTCTTAAATTTGATAGTTTAGTCTCTTTTGGTTTTGAAATCAAGTATTTTGTTATTATTCTATTGCTTTTTGAATATTGTATGGTTTTTTTTTATCAATGAATGAAATACATTTTTTCAATTTCTTATGGATTGATAGGGGGAGCAATGTAACCCAATCCCTTATGTGTTTGGTTTTTGATGATGACAACACATATATGTTTCCATGATAACAACATAAATGTGTCTTTATGTTTGATACATATGTTGCTAAACTGATTGGTCTGCATACTCATTATGGTCATACATGTGTTTACATGTGTTGTATGAATACTCATGTTTTCATATGATAAAACCACTTGCATAGAGCAAATATGTATGAAGTAATTGATTACAGTGGTTATGTAATCAATTAAGTTCATCTGATAACTTATGTTTAAACTGTGGCAAACAACAAGTTTTAACTGATTACATGATATGTATAATAGATTAAAACTCGTGTCTTTGCTAACACCTACTTACTACACATTTAACTATCAATAGACTTGACTCGTCCGGATATAGTATGAATGTTGAGCTACGGTGGTTCGTGCACTTGTGGTGACCTCCAACAATACCCATTCAAATCCAAATAACAACACCAACCTATGTCATCCACAAGGTTAGCCCGTCAACACCTATGTCCCTATCCAGTGACCATAGACTAGGACTTCCTACTAAACCAAATAACAATCCATCCCTACTTGAGATTGAGGTTATTGAACTGTCAGGATAAACCCCAGATTAACTCCACACATTCATACAACAACAACAATACATGGCATTACCACATAACCCCTCCACGAGGATCATGGAATTACGTCATTAACCATCCAATTCACTCACAAACTACTCATCACAATATTCATATACATCATTTTCGTTCTCATATACATCATACATACATATATATATATATATATATATATATATATATATATACATATATATATATATATATATATATATATATATATATATTCATTAGGTTTCACATAGCATAACAATACATGAGACTATTGATCATATATTAAAGAATTAGAAACACATTTACAAGTCACCATAAATTACAAGATAACACAATTTTCTTCATAGCATCTTGATACCCACATTAGGCAAAGAAAAATGGCTTCAAAACCCTCACTAACAACTCTGGAAGGGTCTAAACCTTCGAAACAATCTAAAGAACGTCCAAAATTGTTACCCAGAACCCTGAATTTGATATTTCCAAAAACCTAAAAAAGAATGTTAGGATAAACCCCATTGGACACTCTGCCATTCATACGGTCAATCACAACAAATCTCACCATCATGTACCCTCTCCGTGAGGATCATATAATTACGTTCAACAATCATACTCTTCACCATTATAATAATACATTCATGAACCCTCAATTAATTGGAAACACAATAACATGCCGAAGTAAATACCCATACAATTCAAACTGAGAACATTAACATTTATAAGTTATTTTGAACACCCTGTAACAATTTGGAGGCTGAATGTTCTCTCACTACCCAAAGAACAATTCATAATATATACTGCTGAAGAGATAGTCGAATGCTATTTAAAACCGACTACTATAAGATATTGCGTAAATAACATGACCGAATACTAGAACTAGGCCAAGAACTAAGTCAGACCGAACACTTATGGCTTAGACCGAGCATCTATAATTTAGGCCTAACACTTATAGTTTAAGTCGAACACTTATAGTTCAGGTCGAACACTAAAATATAACCGAACGGTCATTAACGGTCCATACCCTTAAAAGGTTGGACACAGTTAAGATCGAATACAAGTACGAGATTAAGTACAAGTACAAGATCGGGTACTTCCAAAGACTGAATGTCAGTAAAAGACCGAACACCATCAAAACCGAGTGCTGGTACAAGATCGAGCACTATTGAGACCCAGTGCTAGTACAAGACCGATCACTACTGAGACCGAGTGCTAGTACAAGACCGAGCACTACTGAGACCGAGTGCTAGTACAAGACCGAACACTACTCAGACCGAGTGCTAGTACAAGACCGAACACTATTGAGACCAAGTGCTAGTACAAGACCGAGCACTACTAAACTTATACAAAAATGAATAAGTAGGTACGAGCACTAAAATATTAAACACTTACTTACAACTGGGAGTATATCTAATATTGAGGACTTAAATCATATAGAGTATCTTAACTAGGCAAATCTACTAGATGGACAATATAATACTATAACCGAACGTCTATTCTCAATTATTTACAATATAGACCGATCGGTCATTAACTTATTCTCTACAGGAGAAGAATCCAGTTAAGATCGAACGCACCAAGGAAAATCGAACGGTCACAAATGACTCTCGGTGATAATTACATAATTCTACAGAATACTGCACAGTTACGATCAAACCCTATTCCTACCCAGTTTATGTCATTTATCAATCATTAACACATACAAACAAACATGCAATACTCCAATAACAACCAAATCACCAAACATAGCATCATTCAAGCATGCAACCATTCATAAGAGAGAATCATAATTAAATTACAAGCTTCCCTTACCTCGAAACCTAGAAAATGCTATGCTTTCACAGTATGGTCTACATCGCAAGTAACTTCTAGGGCTTCCTATAAGCTTCTGATTGGTGAAGAAGAAGAAACCATAAAATCAAAGGTAGAAAACAATTTCAAAGAAGGAGCTAATGAACACATGCAAGCCAAACAGTGCTTGCATGCATCAGAAACGCATAAACCTCTAAGGACGAAGAGAACTTGAACTTACTAGCTTAAAACAGTAATTTGATTGGTGCAAACGAAAGAGCTTGACACCAGGAATACTTAGGTGTTGCCTAAATGATGATCAGAACCGTAAGAAAGTGAGGATTTTTAGAGAGAAGATAAAGAAATTTAGAGAGAAGAAAGAGAAAATAAATTTCAGAAACTTGGGGAAGAAGGGTGTATGGAGGAAAAGTGACTCAAGATTTTAAAAATCTTATTATATACTACCGTCAAACTCTCTCCGTCCACTTTGCATGGCACACCTGAATCCCATTATATCGGGGAATTTAAAGGTCATGACAATATGACATAACAAACTAATAAACACATAAATCACTTCACAAACATATCATCCCGTTTATTGAATACAATAGACTGTAAAATTTTTATTAGCGGTTCCCAAATTTCTTAGATATGTAAAATATAATTAAGCATTATTAATATTATAAAACGGACAAATATAAACCTTGTGGGTTTTAGTATATTTAAGATGTGTATTAGGTAAGTATTTTTTTTACTAGTAAAAATTTAATATAATATTGTTATTCTTATAATAAATAATTTAAAAATTAGAAAAAGAACTGTAAATATAAAAGCTTGAAAGGTTGAAAATGCCTAAAATCATGAACATACATAGTTGGATTTGTGACAATCAAAGCATCTTTGTTAAATGGTTTGGGTTTAAATATATATGTATATATACATTTATTTATATATATATACATTTATATATATATATATATATATATATATATATATATAAAATAAAAATGGAAATATCCCACTAATATCCTAGTTGGGTTGGTGCTGGGGACGGTAAATAAAGTAAAACGTAAAAGCTCCAAAAAGAAAAAGAAAAAGGCCAATGAAAAATTTGCACATGAAGAAACCTATGGTTCTTAACAAGTGGTTTTGTGATTGAGAAACGTTGAGATCTTTGTCTAATTTGTTGTTGGTATAAGGATTATCAAACCGAATGTCTTCCATCATGCTGTTTTCGTCTTTGAATACATGGATTCCTGTCGCTTTAATAATTGAGGTCTCTATAACACCTTCGTATGTAACCTTCACATGCTTCCATTCCTTTTCTAAAGGTAGTTCAGACAAATTACTATAGATAGATAGCCTTTGTAGATTAAAGAGGTATGTTTGATCGAATTCAAACATCCTCTCTATTTCTTTGAAATAAAAGGGTCGTGATTCTTGAACTTTGCCATCAATGAACACCATAGGTCTAATGAAATCAAACACATCTTTATCACCCACAGGTGCTATACGAAGAGAAAGAACTTTGGCAGGAAACTTATTACGAAACCAGAAAGAACAAGAAGGTCCACTGCTCTGGAGATCAACCCACTCTGGAAAACTTGCTCCTGGAAACCAGAACTCAGTTTTTCTAGCTTCATGTAGTTGCTGCTAGTCATACATAATTAAGAACTCATTAGCTTACCAGCATTAAGAGCACTAAATATTATCAATAAAATTTTTTAAAAGCAAGACAAAATTAACCTTATTTAGCAACATGCTTAAGCTGGAGGAAGTCAAGGATATACAGTTTATTGCCTTGAAAAGTTTTAATTTTGGTGGAAACCCTTTGATTTCCACAAGATGCTTGCAATGACTCACATCAAGAATGCTGAGGTTATGAAATTCTTTGATGCATTCAGGAAGGTATTTGAAATTATTGTACCGTAGAAATAAACTACCCACTTGTGCCAACCGCATGAAACCTGCTGAAAAGAAGTCATCATCCAGGTTGCAAGACAAGGCCGAAAACCAATCTATCTTTGAAGGAACCATTGAGCCTACGTTATCTTCAGCATCTTCTGATTTTACCCATTGCCACCCCTTGCAATTAGTAACAATAAAATCAAACAAGTTAGGCATCGTGGCAATGCTACTTGGTAATTCTTTAATGGAAATCTCCTCCAATTGAAGTACCCTTATGTTTCCCATCTTTCCTAGTATTTCTGGAAATTTCTCAAGATTCGAACAAAATGAAAGTTCTAGTCTTTCAAGAGTGGGCAAGTTGAGAGGTGGAAAACTCATAGGCTTGATGCAATCTTCCGCATTCAATATTTTAAGTTTACTCAAAAAACCAATTGAGTCGTGAACTTCAACTAAACTCTCACACCCTCTAAATGAAACTTCCACCAAATTTCTGAGATCAGACATATCGGGTGTCTGTGTTAAAAATTTGCACTCGTCAAAATTCAAGACAGTTAGATTCTCGAACTTCTGCAAAGAAAATAAAAAGAAAAAAAGTTAAGATATTTATGTTGTTTTTAATGATTTAGAAGATGAGGAAAACACTGTTTAAGCTTGCCTTTGATGAGCCAAGGAATTCAAATGATGTAAAATGACTGTGAGGTAACTTGCAAGTCACAAGCTTGTTCGGATCAAAATTTGATGGTAAACAATTTGAAGGGTATCCATGCCATTCCAGTACTCTCAAACTTTCCGGAAAATAATTGGGTCCTTTGGAAAATTTACCATTTCTAATGATAAGTATTTTAAGGTTTTTCATCCTTTTGAAGGCGTTGGCATTCCATTCTATTTTTTCTTCTTTCTCAGATATAGACAAATCCAGGCATATGATTTCAGTTTCGCTAGTTCCCTGTTATTGCCAGAGTTACATTCACGAATAAAAAAATTCACGTGTTAAGAGAAAAAATAATACTATGATATGAACAAATGACATGAAAATATTAAATCAAGCTAAGAAAGCACATCAGTCATCGATGAGGCTTACTTACCTTGTTGTCTTTTAAAACATGAATGATGTCTTTCCCTAACCATAATCTTCTGCGCTTCCCTACCTCTTTGGGTGAGTTTTGCAGGTCAATTTGTCTACCCATGTCCTCAATCAAGTCGTGCATTTCAATTACATCAAACCTTCCACGCCCAATCTTTATGAGAGATTTTTTCACCAACACCCCAATATGATGTTTCATGTTGTTATCATAAAGAACACCAAGTATTTGTTCAACTTCTGTCAAACTACTTCCTTTCAAGCAACAGGCCATGTCAAGAAAGACATTCTTTTCTTCTTCCCCCAAAGCATCAAAGCTTACTTTAAGTACCTCTAGAATTTCACCGTTTGGAATTCTTTTGTAATGTTGAATCGCAGACTCCCATTCTTCTACACTTTTTCCAACCAAGTTGGAACCTATTACTTCTAAAGCCAATGGAAGACCAGAAGCATAAGTTACTACACGTTTCAACACGTCCTCGTAACTTGGATCAACTTTTTCCCCTTTGAAAGCATTCCATATAAGCAATTGAAGAGAATCATTATTATTCAATTCCTTCACCTCATAAGTTCTTTCAATCTCATGACATTTTAGGAGCTGTTCGTCCCGAGTGGTAACGATAACTCTGCTGCCGGGACCAAACCAATCAGATCTTCCAGCAAATGCCTGTAGCTGCTTTCTGTTGTCAACAGCGTCTAGAATCAAGAGAACTTTCTTTCTACGAAGCCTTTGTTGTATCACTGAAATTCCTCTTTGCACACTTGTTAAGTTGATGTCCTTCTCTCCAAGTATTTCAGAAAGAAGGAGGGTCTGGAGGTGTTTTAACCCATGTTTGTTTGATTCTTCTCTTACATTTTGAAGAAAACATGAACTATCAAAATCATCAGCAATCAAATTATAAACGGCTAGAGAAAGTGTTGTTTTTCCTAACCCACCCATTCCATGGATCCCTATCATGTGGACAACCTCATCCGATCCAACATCCAAAAGTTTCTTGACATGCAGCACCTGTGACAGTAAGCCAACTGGGTAATCCGCAACATGTAAAGGAGAACGATTAATCTCCCTGGAAACCCGGTCAACAATTCTCCCAGTAAACTCGTACTGGTATTCTTGCCTGTTCCAAAAATTAAAGTTTTAATCAAGTTAAAGTAGAGGCATTATATCCATGTCTTGATACATATACTAATTTTGAATAAAATAAAAAGATCGGTAAGGTGGGTACCCATCTTTGAAGTGATAGCCTGAGAAGTCAGCAACTTGACGCAGAGCCATCTTCCATTTCTGTAACTTGTCCTTCTGCGCTTTGAACTTCTTTTGATGCTTAGCCAATGCTTCTTCATAGCTACCTTTCTGATGTCTGACATAAGAAGGATCCACTTTATAAAATACTGGTATAACCAACAGCCCTTTACTCTTCTTGCAGCGAAGGATGGTTGCAAGTTCATCCAAGCAAAATGAGGAAGAAGCATAGTTGTGAGAGAGCACAGCGATGGCAATCCTAGACTCTTCAATTGCTTTCTGAAGTGCTGGTGTGATTTCGTCTCCGCTTTGAAGTTTGTCATCATCGATGAAAGTGTGAAGTCCCCTGTCACATAGAGCTTTGTAGAGATTACCGGTGAAACCATAACGCGTGTCTTCCCCTCTAAAGCTGAGGAACACATCATACGTGAATCTACGGGAACTTGGAGTTGCCATTAGAACAAAGTTTGGAGTGATAATTGTTAGCGTGTTGGGACTGCAAATGGAATCAAACTTTGAATAAACATGAAATTCCAAGAGTGAAATATAAGGTAATGCAGCGTCAAGTGCCAAGCAGTTATTAGGGTGGGTACGTCCCTGTTGTAAGTTAAAGCGCGTGAAACTTTTGGAAAATATCTTTGTTTTGGTCTTTCTGATTTGCCTCACTTGTCAAAGAAAATGTTTTTTCAACATGTAATTTTTCTCAATCTTTTGACAACATCACCTAGCGGATGTGGATTAGTCCCTATGAAATGTTTTTTTAAAACCAACAACGAGACATGGAGGGCAATTTGGAAAGAAAAAAAAAAAAACTTTGGTGGTTTCATTTGAGAAAGGAAACATTTTTTCCTATTGCATTTTCTTCCTCACACCATCACCACCGAAGACCGAAAGTCTCAGTGTCCCCTGTCACCATCAAAGTTCTCAGTTTCCTATTACATTTCAAATTGCGTTTGTATATCTTTTTGTTAAGTTTTTTTTATTTAGTTTTAGTTAATTTTGTTTTTTTATATATATTATGTTGTTTTTTTTATTTGTTTAATATTTTTGTTTTTTAATTTGTTTAATACTTTTATGTTTTTTTATTTGTTTATTTAAATTGTAATATTTATTTGTTAATCAATATGTTTTTTTATTATTTTGTTTTTGAAAATTTAACAAAGAAATATAAATTTTGAAATAAACAAAAAATATTTAAAAAATTTTCAAAATACGAAACAAATTAAAAATATTAAAATTAAAAAAAATCAAATATTAATAAAATTAATAATTAAAAAAAGAAGAAACAAAATAAAAAGTATAAAAAGTCATAAATAAATACATAATAAATAATATTTAAAGAATTTTAAATTATAAAAAAACTCAAAAAATTAAAAATAAATTAACAAACAAATCAAAAAGTCAAAAAATACAACAAATAATTAAATAATAATTCATATTAAAATAAATAAAATATATCAATAAATAATTAGAGATTAAAAAAAACAAACAAATATAAATTTTGAAATAAACAAAAAATATTTAAGAAAATTACAAAATACGAAACAAAAAAATAAATTTTCAATATTAAAAAATTAAAAATTAATAAAATATTAAAAAATAAATTCAAAAGTATAAAAAACCATAAATAAATACATAATAAATAATATTTAACCTTAAAACATAACATACAAATAATAAATACAAATATCATAAAATATATACAAAAATAAATATAAAATATTATAAGAATATTTCAAACATATATTTTTAAACAAATTTAATATTATAAATAAATATCAAATAATATGAAAAATTTTAAGGATATAAATACAAATTAAAAATTTTAAACAAATTAAATTAAAATAAAATTAAACATAGCATAAAAAATTAGAAAAAATGAAAAAAAAATTAACCGCAATTCAAAATACGGCAATACTAAACCGACGTTCGAAATGCGGTGACGTGCAACCATAAGAGAAGCAAAAGGTGAGGTGAGAAACACTGAAGTGTAATGTGAGAAAGAAAATGAAGTACACTCAGGGGAAAATGAAATGCGTAAAGGGTGTAAGTTTTTTGTGTCTCATGGTCAAAGATTCGGTGCAGGATGATGTATGTGAGGTGTAGGGAGAATCCCTCTATCAATGAATGCACCAAACACAAAAAAATGATGAATAAACTCAGTCATTCATCTAAAAAATGGAATAATCACGTAAAACCAGACTCAAAATCACCCAAAGGGACCCAAAAAATGACGTGGGAAGTCAAGTTCTCCTAACTAGGAAGTCACGTGTATCTTTTCCTACAAACCACTAATTCACCCCTAGTAATTGATTACAAGCCCTTAGTAATTGATTACAAGGACCCTATAATCAATTACCAAGGCATAAGTTGAACAATAATGGTCATGGACTTGAACTACCTTGGTTCAAACACCTATATGGGTTGTTTTGTCCACAATTGATTGGACAAACAATGTCTTGATGCACTTGACACCATCAATGATTAGCAACATGAGTCATCCATGCAAAAAATTGAAAAATCACCCATAGAGACATGAAAATGACCTTAGGGAGTCAAGTTTCCCAACTAGGAAGTCACATGTAACTTTTCGTACAAATCAGCAATCAACCTCTAGTATACGGTTACAGGACCCTGTAATCGATTACCAGGGCATGAGTTGGGCAAAAATGGTCATAGACTTGAATTACCTTGGTTCAAACACCTACATGGGCTGTTTCGTCCAGAATTTAGTGGGGCAAACTGTGTTTTGATGCACTTGACACCATCAATGATGAGCAACGTGAGTCATCCATGAAAAAAATGGAAACAATCACCTATAAGGACACAAAAATGACCTTAAGGAGTCATGTTCTCCTAGTTGGTGAGTCACATGTAACTTTTCGTAAAAATGGATGACTCATCACTTACTCATCCATGCCTAAAGATGGATGGATGATCAATTACTCAAACAATTATTTGCACAAATTATCACAATCATCAATTTAAATCACTTTGAACCCTAGCTTTATACTTAAAATATTTCAACCACCAAAGAAGAGTTAAAATGACATTTATCAGTAATGTATTACTCAATAACAATGATGAATGGAATCATCTGCATATATATTAACATTGCTAATAATTCTTGCAATCCATTTACATCTACAAAATCTACAATGATCTTCTATTGTTAATAAATATTGAATACACAAATCATTGTCGTTTCGTACCATATCCGGTGTAGGGAGTTCTTAGCGTACAACTCTTGTAACGCACATGTCATCCTTCCTTCACGCGCTTGTAGATATTGCTTTGGTCAGTGTACGTGCCTCCCTCACCTACAAAGTCAGTGTTGATATCGGATTCTTGACGAGACGTATTGTCAAAACCAAACTTCATGTGTGATGATGGAAATACACGAGGACTAACACTTCCACCAACACCTTCTTCACCCTTTTCACCACCCTTATCTTTATTCTTCTCTTCAACCAAATTCTCCAAAGCAAAAACCTGAACTTCAAGTTCTTCAATTAGCATTTCTTGTTCCTCTAAACCACGCATAAGAACATCTTTATGTCTACTATTGTGTGTTGCTTTTTCCTGCTTCAAATCCTCTCCACTTCTATCTTCCTGACAATTGAATGAGAAAGTTTTTCAGTTGAAACACCAACATCATCAACCACCTCAAAAATTTACAAAAATTAGCATCTATAAAACCATATGAAGTTGTCACCACACTTTTTACGTTACAATAATCCAAAAAATAATTAACAAAACAGGAAACACAAAATGGCAAAGGGAAAAAGGGAAAGGCTAAATGGAAAATTGAAAAAGAGAAGGGGAAACGGAAAAGGGAAAGGAAAAATGCAAAAGGGGAAAGGCAATAGGGGAAATACCTTGCTTCCATTACCGAAGTCACCAGAGTTTTCCATTGCTTAACCGTAGTCTCGCCGGGTTGCTTCACCGGAGAAGATGACCTTTTTTGCTTCACCAGAGAGAAAGGAGAGAGAACGTAGAAACTCAAAATAGTGGAGAATGGAGAGAGAATCTAACCTTTTATAAAATTAAAATGATAGAGGTGTTTTTGGAATCAAATATCACAAACCCAGCACAACTTTTCCGTGTTAGTTTTAACAAAAAAAAATCATTTCAAACGACCCAATAACGTGTTGGCATGTGGCCGTTGTCAAAATGTTGTTAACAAAGAGTGGTTAACATATCACGGTCCATTGATCAATTGTGAATGTTTTTTAGTTTTTCTTAATACAAGGAATCACACATACTACACATTTAACTATCAATAGACTTAACTCATCCGGATACAATATGAATGTCGAGCTACGGTGGTTCATGCACTTGTGGTGGCCTCCAACAATACCGATTCAAATCCAAATACAAACACAAACCTATGTCATCCATAAGGTTAGTCCATCAACACCTATGTCCCTATCTGGTGACCATAGACTAGGATTTCTTGATATTCTTCACCAAATAACAATCCATCTCTACTTGAGATTGAGGTTATTGAGAGCGTCATGATAAACCCCGTATTAACTCCATACATTCATGCACTACCACAAAGGCAAGAACAAGACAAGAATCATTATAGACAACAACACTGGAATCACAACCTTTTCTTTCCCACAAACCTTCAGAATTAAGAAAGGAAAATCATCTTTGATATAGTCATGAGTATGCACCCTTACTACTCTCATCAAGACGTTTTCTGTTCTCAATACTTCTAGTTAGATACATAACTCTACTATCTAGACATACATTCATACAAAAACAAGAATACAGGGCACCACCACGTAACCCCTCTACGAGGATCATGGAATTATGTACATTAACCATCCTATTCATTCACAAAATACTCATCACAATATTCATATACATCATTTTCATTCTTATATACACCATATATATATATATATATATATATATATATATATATATATGTATATATTCATTTAGTTTCACATTACATACCAATACATGAGACTGCTTATCATACATTAAAGAATTAGAAACACACTTACAAGTCATTAGAAATCACAAGATAACACAATTTTCTTCATAACATCTTGATACCCATATTAAGTAAGGAAAAATGGCTTGGAAACCCTTGCTAACAACTCTGGAAGGGTCCAAACCTCCGAAACGACTTAAAGAAAATCTAAAATTGATACCCGGAACCCCAAATTTGATTCCAAAACATAAAAAAGACCAAAACTAATGCAGTGGTGCTCAGCGCCCAGAAGCTGGCGCCCCTGGAATGGTGGCGCTTAGTGCCAGAAAGTTGGCGCTCAGAGCTGACACCCTTGGAATGGTGCTGTTAAGCGTCAGAAAACTACGCATCAGCGTCATATTTGTTGACAACACATTGTTTTCATGGACTTTAATGCACTTGAGACTAATTCTAACGATCAAATGAATTCCTTACACACTAGAATTGATGCAAAAACATATTTAGAATTAGAACAAAGTACCCATTTTATCATTAGACCAAAAATTAGGTGCATTAAGTCCATTTGATAGCTCCAAAAGTACCTAAACTCAAAACAACATTTTTTAATCCCTATATCAGTCTACCAACTGCATAACCAAGTCTAATTACGCTTGTTAGCACCCTTCAACACCTCAGTTTCCTTCCAGCCATCCTACTTTCAATTTCCAAAACAGTTCACACACTTTACATCAATATCTCACTATTCAAAACCTCTTTTTTACACTAAAAATGCTTCAAAACTTCAAGTTTGAACCAACTCTTTGCTACGTATTAGATTTCACTCACAAAATACTTCTAACAAATCTCAAATCACCTCATGAAAGATCCTAGAAAGTACTTTCTCACCTCAACCTCTCTTTTTCCAACTTACCCATCAAAATCTTTCTTTTTAGCCTTAAAACCCAAGAATATGACCACCATTCACCCCAAACACTTGAATTTAGTATTTCAACCACCAAACTACTTCATCACACTCAATCATGACAATATCACGCATCACAATCACACAATTCAAATTATACTCAATATCATATTATCAAAATCATTAATTAAAAATACATATACACACAATCATACCAATTTCTTAAATTCATCTAAAATTCATAGAGATACCAAATTTATAATATAGACACAAACTAAAGCAAGAATTCTAGCTTCCCTTGTCTTACAAGAAACTGCCCAACTCTAAGAACGTCACACCGATTTTTTGAAACGTAAGAAATTTCTAGATGAACCTACAAAGCATGACCAACATGCAACGACCCTTATTTCTTCTAAAAACGGGTTAAGATCGAGAGAGGAAAAGGAGTCGAAACTTACTTGCTCTATAATAGAAATTGATCGGTTAGAAATATAGACTTTGTCGCCGTGATCGATTAGTCACCTCTTAATCGTCAAAGAGATGACTCAGGAGTTAGAACTCTTAGAGAGAAGATAGAGAATTCTAGAAAAATGGTTTATAAAGAGATGATACATTTTAAAATAATGAAACTCGTGTATAATAAAACTATTTATAAGTAAACCATTTAATATTAAAATAACCAAGTTTCACTATTTTTAAACTATTACTACTTTTAAAATAACATTTTCTAGGATTTTACATTGATTTTAGAATGATACAATAAACATATAAAATCGTTAATTTCTATGAAAGTTGAAGAATAATTATAGAAAATTGATTTTCTATGTTGGTTTTAAGGATTTGTTATGTAAAAAGTATTTGAAAGGTTATTTATATGTTTCACCCTACATTTTGTGACAGTTAAAATTATACTCGTAATAGAAAGTTCTATTTTCTATTATGGTTTTGGTTACAACGGTCATAGTAGCACTAAATTGTATTGTTTTCTTTAATATTTATATATAATGACATAACAAAATCGTTTTTCTCTTAAAAGTGTTATTTATTTATTCAGTTCTCTACTTGCATAACAAAAAGTGCATTTTTTCTCTTAAAAAAATTTATTTTTTATTTATTTATTCATTTCTCCACTTGCATGACAAAGACCTTGAATAAAAAAATCACCTCTATGATAAAGATTTTCAAATCATATCTTTAATGATTTAATACATAAATTATTCTAAACTTATATCTTCAATGATTTAATGCATAAACTATTCTAAACTTACTAAACTAAAAGTTAATGTGATGAAATACATATAAAATTGTTAACTAAAATTTTTTTTCCAATTCGATTATGATAATTTACGACAAATACTTAAAAGATTACGTTACCTATCTTGAACCCTTTTGTGACACCTCACTCCTTAATAAAGATAAGTCACTTAATATCTACGTAATCAAATAATAAAAGATAAAATTAATTAATTATTTAATATTCAAGAAATTTAAATAATTCTATATTCTCTCTAAAGTCACATATATTTAAGATATGAAACACCATAGATATATACATTGGTTGATGATAAATGCGAAAAATACTTTCCAAAATTGGCTTGACACGTGTAGTTGGAAACACAAGTGAAGGAGAAAAAAAGTGTGAACCACAATTTGTGCTAGAAAACATAAGGAGAATAAACACTTGTTTGAAAGATGCAACACATTGAAAAACTATATAATCAATAACAAAGAGTAGGAAAATATGCATTAGAAAAATTAATACAACACTTGATTTTTCATTCACAGTTTAAAACATAAGATGGATTCCCAAAACGCAAGCTATAATGCTGGACAAGCCAAGGGCCAAGCTCAGGTCTACCTTCAACCTCTTTATAAAATGTTGATATTCATGCATGCTCGATATTCAGAAAACATTGACAAGTTTTTTATGGTATTACAGGAAAAGGCTAGCAACATGATGGACAAGGCTAGTGATGTTGCTCATTCTGCTCAAGACTCCATGCAACAGGTTCTTCTATGTTTTGTTTCTCAACTTTTATCAAAATCAAATAATCTCGTAACATTCATGTTCGATCCATATTACAATAATATTCATATAGATATAGAGTTTTTTATGGTTATTGGAATTATTTTATTCTCTATTCATATTGTGTATTTATGTTTATATATTCATATATTATATTTATTAGAAATTAAGATGCATGATAAAAGTAAGTGTATTTTGTTGTGTACAGGGTGGACAACAAATGAAAGAAAAGGCACAAGGAGCTGCTGATTCTATCAAGAGTGCTTTGAATTCAAAAAATTAATGAAGTTAAATGGATCTTTAATTATGTTCGACTTTCATTCCCTTCAATAAATCTTGTTCCTATTCATCTACATATATTGTAGAAACATCATTTTTTTTTATTTGAGATATATTAATCTTATTTATAGTTGATAGTATATACTAGTTCATGTTGAGTTCTTTCAAGAAACAAACAAGTTTATCTATGAGTTAAATTACTTCTCAATCCTACATTTTGTTTTAAATTCTATTAGACAAACAATTTGGAATTTTGGTGCAAAGCATTTATTTTTCTATTTGTTTTGTAATGAATTGAAACATTTTTAACTTACTCAAATTACAATTTTAACTTGAAATATAAAAAAAACGGTCTTTTATTTATTTTATTCAGTTTTATTTATCTTTTATTAGAAAAACTTAATTTAGTTTCTTATATTTCATAACTCTAATGTATTTTCCGACTGATCGAAATGAGCGAGGTTACACATTTGTTTTATTATTTGAAAATTAAAAATTATAATATTCTTAATATGGAATTCTTAAATTAATAATATAAAACTAAGAGCAATGTCAAGAGAGTAATAGAACTCAATCACAAGAATTTTTTACTAACGGTCTTTCTTAAACAGTTTAACATTAATAACCTAATATAACATTTTTTATTGTCTGGTCTTAATGACATACATTTATCTTTTTACCATAATAAATTAATTAATATTTTAATTTATGGATTTAAGCTTGACAAATGAAATTGAAAACTAATCATTAGAATATCAGTTTTAGAATGTTTAACGTCACTAAAACTTCATTTAATATAATATAAGAATTTTCATTAGTTAAAGATAACACTCAACACTTCATTATAAAAGAGACAAATTTCTTCTTTATGTTCTAAGAGTATATAGAATATACAGACGTTGACATACGAATTTCAAGGGTTAAATATGTTTTTATTCCTATATTTTGGGAAGATTTTGGTTTTAGTCCATCTTTCAAACTAAGGTACAGTTTAGTCTTTCAATTTTAGAAAACACTGATTTTAGTCCTTTTTATCAAATTTTTTAACTTTATTTGTTATTTCAAACGCGTTTCTCAGTTAACATTGAAGCAAAAATGCGTCAAACAATGGAAACAATCCAAATGCTATAATGAAACATGTTTGAAATAGCAAATAAAGTTAAAAAGATTTGGTAAAAAGAACTAAAACCAGAGTTTTCTAAAGTTGAAGGACTAAATTGTACCTTAGTTTGAAGGAGAGACTAAAACCAAAATCGTCCCAAAGTATAGGGACTAAAAACATATTTAACGCTAATTTCAATGAAGATTTTAACACAATAAATTAAATATCTTTTAAAAGTGTACTTTAAATTTGGTATTATCAATATAAATTAATCAAATATTTTCTAAAAGGGTATTTTAAATTTGGTATTATATATAAGAAAGGAACGTTAAGAATATAAGATATTTTATATATAACAAAATGAGTATGAAAAAGAAAGTTGTTAGTTAGAAGCTACCACCAATTAATAAAGAAATTTTTTATAATGATTATAATAGACTTTTTTACATGAATTTTAAAGCTGACATAGATACAACTAACCCCGAAAGATGTTGTTTTTTATGATAGTTGAAAAACCCTTACAGAAAATTCAATGTTAGTTTTAAAGATTTATAATAGAAAAAGTGTTGAAATATGTCATTTACACACTTTGCACCCTACTCTTTTTTTTTTTTATGACGATTCTATTTTCTATGATGGATTTGGTTATAATTATCATAAAAATAATATTTTTCGATATATGTATAGTTTTAACCATCATAAAATGGATATATATTGCCATATAGAGGGCATTTTATTCTTAAATGTTTGATGTATTTTATGCACACAATTTGATCGTGTGTATGTTTTTCAACTTTTCTTTTGTTTCTCCATTAGAATATCATTCAATTTTCTTTGATAGATTTCCAAATTTAATTCTAAGATATTTGGTTATTGTATTACAATTAAAAATTATAATAAACATAATCTAAGTTTCTTAAATTAATAAAACAAATAAACACAAATTAGGAACAAACTACGAGTAGAACTCGATCACATGAGCTATCTTTTGTTAAAATCACTTTTCATGAATAATTTATCATTAACAACCTAATTATAACAATCTAGTTTTTATTTTCTAGTCTTAATAAGATAAAATTTACGTTTTTAACCATATTAAATAACATTCAAATTTAGATGAACTAATATTTTTATTTAAAAATTTAAATCAATTAAACAATTTAGATTATCAAGTTTCAAAATGTTTAACTTCACTCAAGTTGTATATGATATAACATAAGAAACTTCATTAGTTAAAGAAGATGTAACACTTAACACATATTTCATTATAGAAGACAAATTATTTTTTGAATTGGTATATGTATAAAATGCACAAAAGTGACTCATCAATTCCAATTAAGATTCTAAAACAACAAACCAAACATTTGATTGCAAATCACTATTGCGAAATTTTCACAGTCTACTATTTTCGACATTTATTGTCTAATCCAAATATGAAGTTTTATTGGGAGACATTAATTGGACATCGAATCCCCTTTCTCAGACGTCAATTTTGACGTCAGACCTCTCCTAAACCGACATTCCTTTTTTTTTTTAAAATTAATTTGTTTTTACAATATTACCAAACTTGACATAAAAAAATCATTATAGCACAAAAATATATATACTATGAGTTTCGAGCAATGGAGATTGGACACTCACTGGTGCCTCTAAGATTCATCAACTGACGAACAAAACTGCATCATAAGCCAAAATTAATCGGTGCAAACGAAATTTAATCAATGCAAACGAAATTTAAGCGTTGCAAACTAAAGTTAATCAATTAATTGAAAGAGAATTAATCAAACATACCTTGTGGTAGCAATAGCGAATGCGAACGAAGCAAAAACTCAAACGAAAATGCGAAAGAAAGTGAGGCTTGCATTATGAGTTTTTTAGGTTTAAAAGGGCGTTTGACGTCGGCCCCCTCCAGATTCGACGTCTAATTGCTAAAAAAATTCATTTTTGCGCTACTTTTGGAGTATTTTTGCAGCTTATTGACGTTTGGGGAAGGGGATTCGACGTCTAGTACACATTAGACATCGGCCCCTTCTACGTTCGATGTCTAATGCCTGAAAAAGTGACCTTTCAATTATGATTTTGCAACTTCTGTCAGAAGATTTGACGTCTGATCTATGGAGGGTCAACGTCTATTTTTGGATCATTTTGATGTCTGATTTGCCGACGTTTAAAGAAGGATTTGACGTCTGATCACTAGTGGAAAAACGTTGTTTAACGTCACACGGTAGACGCCGGTTAAGGATACCCGCGACGTATATTGATGACCGGTGGCATTTCCGTAAATAAGTTGACAATATAAGCGTCCGTTAGATCTATCTCCGACGTCTATAAAATTTTAGACGTCGGCGACGTCGGTTAGTTTGGGGCTCCAACGTGTATATGGCGGAAATTAATGTTGTCCACCTACCTATCAGAAATATAGACGTTGATGCACTTCTAACTGACGCCTATAAGTCTGCCAGGCAGGTGAATAGTCACTCTTTTCAGCCTTATAGACGTCGGATCCCACCACATTGAAGGGGCCCCGACGTCTATATGGCAAAAATTAATGCTCTTCACCAACCTGTCAGTTATATAGACGTCCATTGCATCAGGAACCGACGTCTAAAATCCTACCATGTATGTGTAAAGTCATTCGTTCCTCCCACGAGACGTCTCTTCCCGCCAAGCCGACATCTATTGTTGGCTGCAAAACCAACGACAAGTGCACCGATCGCAGCGTAGCAAGTGATAAATATCGTTCTCTCCCAAGGGATTTGTGCAACACATGACAACTCTTCCTTTTATAACTCAATTAGACATCAAAGTGCACAAAAAAAACACAAGAAACTCTTTTTGGTATTTTATCAAACAGTTGGTGTGCAAGAATTTAACATAGTGTATTTACAATTTGTCAAGACTAGAGTTCATCCACTTCATTCTCATGCATTTACAAACAACTCAGATCCCTCTTGTTGGAAGATCACTTAGTACTCTCCTAGGGTGATGAATACTACTTTCCCTGTTCTCTAATGTAAAAACACTCAGATCCCTCTTGTTGCGCCTATCTAAGCTTGACACACCTCACTCAATCCCTTGGCATAAGAATGTATCAAAACTTGCATTAAGAACCAGAACAGTGGGGTCCAAATACACAATCACGTTGTCTGTCACTCGGGTGACTAGTAATATCTGGGTTGATTTAGCTAGTTCGGTTGTTGAAATCCCATCCCTAGGCCTTCCAACAACTAGATCATGCTCTAAGGCGTACCCCAAAACAAGCTTTAAGCACAAACCAAACCAGTGGAAAGTATAAACATCTGAAGGTAAACTGCATAAAAGAAACACAAACAAAACAGACATACAATTGGCAAATAATTCCATTTTCCTTGTTTTCTAAAGTTAGAACACTCAGATCCCTCTTGTTGTGCCTACCTAAGTATGACAAACCCTCACCCAATCCCTTGGCGTAAGAAGTCCATCAAAACTTGCCTTAAGTTCCAAAACAGTGAATCCAAACACACAACCCCATCCCTGGTGATTTGCACATCTGGTTTGATTTAGTTAGTTCCGCTACTGAAACCTTATCCCTAAGACTTTCAATAACTGCATCAAGCTCTAAGGCGTACCCCGAGACAAGCATTAAGTACAAACTAAATCAATGGAAAGTCTTAGAAACTAAAGTCAACTGTAGACAAAGCAACATTCAAAGACACAACAAACAACAAAGTCTAAAAGAGCCATAAATGCCCAAATTGCCTTGTGTTGGAACACAAGTCACCGGCAACGACGCCAAAAACTTGTTGGCTGTAAAACCAACGGCAAGTGCATGGTCGCAGCGTAGCAAGTGATAAATATTGTTCTCTCCCAAGGGACTTGTGCAACACATTACAACTCTTCCTTTTATAATTCAATTAGACATCAAAGTGCACAAAAAAAACACAAGAAACTCTTTTTGGTAGTTTATCAAACAGTTGGTGTGCAAGGAATTTAACATAGTGTATTTACAATTTGTCAAGACTAGAGTTCATCCAGTTCATTCTCATGCATTTACAAATAAGTCAATTCCATCAATTAGTTGTTCAATTTCAGTTCTAAGTTCAAGTCATATTTTCCAATACATCAAGAACTACAATTCAAGCCATGGGTGATCAAGCCACAACAAGCATTAAGCATAGAAATCAAATACTAACATTGAAATGGAAAAGCATATACCATTAACATCACAAAATACATCAGAATTCCATGTTTTATAACTAATCTCAACAAATAGGAAAAGCCCTCCATGGTGGAGAACTTAGGGTTCACAAAATTGAAGAAATTGGAACCAAAGAGAAGATGCCCAACCTTTCCCAAGATTCTTGGCAGCTGCTTCATGCTCCATTTGTGCCTTCCCTTCGCATCTCCATCTCCAATTTGTGACCCATCTTCTTCCTCAACTGAAAAGGGGAAAAATCATCATTGATGAAGCTTGAAGACCCAAGGAGGAGTGAGAGAGCTTCCCAACACCCCCAAATAGCCTCCAAGGGCCTCTCTTAATCTCTCTAGGTGAAGAATGAAGTGTAGGAGGAGAAGAATGCCCACAAAATCACGAGACTCATGTTTAAATAACCCATTTTGACACATTGGAAAGTCGCGCCCAGCCCCCTTCTGGGGCGCCTAGGCGTGAAATCTGCATAACAAGGGCGCTCAGCCCCCTTTTGGGGCACCCAAGCCTCATTCTGTGGCGCTCGAGCCCCCTTTTGGGGCGCCCAGCCCCCTTCTGTGGCGCACCAACCCCCTTTTAGGGGGACTCGGGCTTGACAGTTTTGACAGCATTCTAAAATTCAGACTCTTGTGCGATTCCAAAGGCGTCCAACATGGATATTTGCATCAAATTGATTTTTTATTGTCCCAAAACATGTTCCCTTGAGTTGTTGCTTGTTTTCCTCCACTGGAATTGCTTCTTATTCATTTATTTCACACACTCAAACATAGAGATTAGAGGTAAAAACAAACATATACTAAATAAAACACAAGAAAACTAGAAAACACACTAAATGTGAGGATAAAACAAGGTAAAAGCTATGAAGGAGTTGATTTGTTCACAAAATATACACACACAAACACGTTAAATCAACCGTTATCATCTATATACAACAAAAAATATTAATTTTTAAATCGAATGGACGTCGCATTAGTCAGGCGTCTGACGTATTTGCTATTTTAGACGTCGATTAGGTGTACAACAAACGTCCAATTTCTTGTTAAATAACACTTCGAACCAGCGGTTGGCGAACCAACACATCGTCTTTGCCTTTTCTCACTGCTGCTCTACATTTTCCAGGTAAGTTTCCTCTCCTCTGCCTTTTCGTTGTGTTTTGGTGCGGTTTTTTTTGTTGTGTCTTTGTGTAGCGTAGTGCACCTTCTCCCTTTGCTAGTTTCCTCGTAAGGAAAACTTGCATTTGTTTTATTTTTCATGGCATTTCAATCCAAGGACGAACTTGGGTTGTTGCCTTTGTCCATTCCGACCGCCAACGAAAAAGTATACGGTGAGAATACACCGCATTCTCACTGTATTCTTTTACATTGGCAGTCGGCGAAAAAGTATACGGTCTCACCATATTCTTTTTCATTGGCGGTCGGAATGGACCTAGCCAACGATCCAAGTTTTTCTTTGGGTTGAAATGTCATGAAAAATTCAAAAGATGCAACTTTTTCTTACGAAGAAACTAGCAAAGGAAGGAGGTACTACTACGCTGCCCCAAGACACGACAAGAATCGCATCAAAACACAACGATCACTTCATAGACGTCGGTTAATGTACAAACTGACGTCTATATGGTAGAAAGGCGTCGGTTAATGCAATGTTTGACGGCTTTATAAATGTCTAATGTGTTACGGACCGACGTCTAAGGTGACCTTAGACGTTAGTTAGTGCAATGTCTGATGTCTTTGTAGATGGCGTTCTTTTAACTGAACCGACGTTTATAACGTCACATCTGCAAAAAACTGATGTCCCATTAATGTCACCCGTATAGGCGTCGGTTCTGTTGTTGACGTTAAAAGTCCAAAATAACCGACGTTAAACAGCGTTTTTCCACTAGTGGATTTGGGGAGGACGACGTCTATGTTGTAAAAAAAAATTAAAATTGATGCTTAAAATGAGGTATTTTTGGACCTTTTTGATGTCTGATCTGGGGAGTTCGACGTCTAAAGGAGGATTTGATGTCTGATTTAGGTGGCCAACGTCTATGTTGTAAAAATAATTAAAATTGACACTTAAAATGAGGTAATTTTGGACCTTTTTGACGTTTGATCTGGAGGGTCCGACGTCTATACCTTATTTGACGTCTAACCTTGGGAGAATCGACTTCTATAAAGGCTTTTTATTTACAAAAATATCACTCATATTTTTTACGTTGGATTTTCTTTCGTTAGATGTTAAAAGCATGACATTAAATACTGTTTATGCACTAGTGAATGTATGTTAAATTTGATGTTATCAATACAAGAAAGAGATATTCATAATAAAATGTATTATATTAATATATATATATATATATATATATATATATATATATATATATATATATATATATATATATAACAAGATCCGTGCATAAAAGAAAATTGTTACACTAAAATGCTACCGCCCATTGATAAAAATCACCAGTATATCAAATTGTATGACAATTGAATTAGACTTTTTAGGTTAATTTTAGAGTCAACATATAATGAACATATTAATTTCTATGATAGTTGAACAATCATTATAGAAAATTCATTTTCTATATCAATTTTAATGAATTATCATATAAAAAATATTAAAATATGTCATTTATGTGTAATTCACCCTGGTCGTAATAAAAAATCATACTTTCTAGTATGGTTTTGGTTACAATTGTCATAGAAGTAGCACTTTCCATGATAGATATAGTTTTGATCATCATAAAGTGTATTACTTTCTTTGAAAATTAAATATAATATCACAAAAAGTCCATTTTAGTACATAAACTATTCTAAACTTTACTAAAAGTTAATATGATCAAATACATATAAAATTGTCAACTATACAAATTTTCTAATTTGATTATGACTATTTACGATAAATACATAGAATATATTTACTATCTTGAACCTCTTGTACCACCTCACTCCTTAACAAGATAAGTCACTTAATATCTAGATAATTAAATACTTATTCGGTCAATAAAAGATAAAATTTATTAATTTTTAAATATTCAAGAAATTTTAATAATTGTATATTATCTCTCTAAAATTACTAATGTTTAAGGAATGAAACACTCCTACTTTTATATATATATATATATATATATATATATATATATATATATATATATATATATATATATATATGCTGATAAGAAGTGCCAAAAATACTTTCTAAAATTGGTTTGACATGTGTTATTGGAAACACAAATGAAGGAGAAAAATGTGTGAATCATAATTTGTGGCAAAAAAATGAGGAGAATAAACACTTGTTGAAAGATGCAACACATTGAGAAACTATATAAACAACAACAAAGAGTTGGAAAGTATGCATCAGAAATATTAATACCTATTAACGACATTTGATTTTTCATTCACAATCTAATACACAAGATGGACTCCCAAAACGCAAGCTTCAATGCTGGACAAGCCAAGGGCCAAGCTCAGGTCTACCTTCAACCTCTGCTCTCTGTAGTGTGTTGATGTTCATGCATTCTCGATATAAAAAAAAAATTGACAAGTTTTTTATGGTATTATAGGAAAAGGCTAGCAACATGATGGACAAGGCTAGCAATGCTGCTCATTCTGCTCAAGACTCCATGCAACAGGTTTTCTATGTTTCTAAAATTTTACCCAATAAAATCATGTTGTAACATTCATGTTTAATCCATATTTACAATAATATTCATATTGATATATGGATGCAAATAGTTTCACATGGTTGTTGAATTAGAAATTAAGATGCAAGATAAAAGTAAGTGTATTTTGTTGTGTGTATAGGCTGGGCAACAAATGCAGGAAAAGGCACAAGGAGCTGCTGATTCTATCAAGACTGCTTTGAATTCAAAAAATTAATGAAGCTAAAAGGAGATTTTTAAATATAATCGAATTCTCTTCCCATAATAAACATTGTTCCTGTTAATCTACATATTTTTGTAGAAACATTATTCTTTTTTTTATTTTTTATTCCATATGTATTAATCTTATTTCTATTTGTAGAAGCATAATTCAATTTTATTTTAAATGTGACCATTTTCCTTTGATATGGGAAACCAGATTCTTTAATGATCAAATACTCAAGTTTTAAATTTGAATGGTTATAAATTTTTTTAGAAACAAGCTGCTAACACCAAAAAGTTACCGTAAAGGTGACAATAAGATCTAGCACTTGATAATATATACTATTTCATGTTGAATTTCTTTCAACGATGAAACATGTTGCTTATACTCCATATGCAAACTATAACTGTTCACATGAATAGAAAAAATGTATACATTAAGAAAATGAACAAAAGATTAACTTACTCTATTTGATAAATTAATTGGATGATAATAAAAAATTTGTCTAAAAAATTACCTTAACAGTTTCCAATATTCAAACAGATAAACAGATTGTACGAAAACATAAAAAAAAAGAAGAACTACTAAAATAGAAAAATTTAGAAAAAAATATAATTTTAAAATAATAAAACTCATTTATTAATAACTTTATTTATAATTTAAACTTTTATTACTAAAATAATCCAGTTTCATTATTTAAAAAACAATACAGATTGTAAAACATCACTTTTTAAATTCTTAAATTCTATCCATACCTGATGTCTTTGATTACATGTTGTCTAAATCACTGTTTATTTCTTGTTGTTACATACATTCTCTGTTCTTATAAGCAATACTTTCTTCAAGACATAAAAACACTACAATCAATGCATTGTTGAATTAAACCAATGGATTTTCTATTCATAGTCTTCCACTATGCATAATTAGTAGGATAAGTGTTTATACCTTTATACTCTGTAGGATAATAGTATTTTACAATAAAAGAGATCCTCCATCCTTGGTTTTTAAAGTGTATAGTTGTTGGTAATGAATTTAGCTATAGCTTCCGATAAACCATCCATTTTTCATCGTAAAAATGATTAAAATAGAATTATCACAAAAATAAAATTAGGAAAAACAATCAATTTCATTACTAAAAGAATCAATTATTATCCTAGTTTTGAGCTTGTAATTTTGTCAAACACATTTCTCCTTTAGCTTTTTTAACTAAATGTAGTTAGATTTATTCAATATCATAAGGTACAGAAATACTATCTCAATGGTGACAAAAACAAATGCACTCTCATAGTCATAAAAATAAGTTATTAGTAAAACTAACAAGATTAAAAAAAAAAACAATAGAAAAAATCAATTTTCCAAACTCTAATATTTGTTTCTCTGAACATCTTGCCGCTGTTGCTTCTTTGTTAGATTATAAAAAATAATTTTATTGAATAAAATTGGTTTCAATTAATGAAATTAAACAATTATTTATTTCAAAATAATGAAAATGTAATTTGTTAAAAATGTGTTAATATTTGTTTTAAAATTTAATTTAGTTTTAATTAAATGAGACTTAGATATATAATTTATTTAACAGGGATGAGATGAAATGGAAAGTTGGGCTTGGTGTACTACCCACTTACAAAACTGTATCTTAATGGGCTGAAAGAAGCTTCGTTCAGCACTTTCACAAATTTCTCCCTCACCTCCATATAAATTAAATTTCAATTTTTTTTTCTTTTTTTAGATTTTGTAATCTGAACATAAAAAATAGTTCTAAAATAAAAAATAAATACTTCTAAAAGTGGAAGAGGATTAAAAAAAAATAATTATATAATTCATAAATCATTTCAGATTACCTAATTTATAAATATTTTTAACTTCTGAATTGTATAATATCATTCTTTTTAAGAAAAATACTTTTCAAATATATAACTTAGGAGTTATTTTTACTTTCAAATAGCACAAACTATTCCTAATTTTTACACTATACTGTTTGAAAGTCATTTTAAGCTCCTGAAAATAATTTTTGGATTGTAGAATAAAAAAGTAAAATGAGATTTTTCTATATGAGATGTAGAGAAAAATTTATGAACATGCATGAAGAAGCTAGCCTTGCAGTGAATCTTTAATTAATTTTTCTTTTTTTTTTTGTGTTACAAATAAATTGCATACATTGTGGTTATGATTTTGTTTCATAACTCATTGCATTGATTTGAAAATTTTCTTATCAGTTGTTGTTTTTGGATTCAAATGCATCAAATAAAAGTATATGGCAGACATCCTTAGAAGATTGGCTTTTTTTAGTTTAAAATAACAATAATAAATAAGAACGGAATTAGTTTATGTAATTATTTCTTTTATACACATATTTTATCTTTTTCTACTTTTTGTGTTCATTAACAATTTTTTTTATACTCATTATGTAGAAGAAATTACCATAATGATCTATATGATGAAATACAGAAAATGTTTTTATTGTATGAGTATACCAATTAATAGAATGTAATTTATTTTAATAATTACTTCTATATATTTTATTATAATTACATTTTTTATTTTTGAATAATAAATTTTTAATGTAACATTAAATATATTAGCTTTTTAATTACATTCATTATTTTTTATTATATAAAAAATGTGTACACGAAAATTATATTAATACAGTTGGTTAAATATGTCACATCAAAAATCAGTTCTACTTTTATAGTGTTAACAAAGTCAAATTTGGATGAAAATCAATTGACAAATTATAACTTTAAGTATTTTCTATAAAATTCGATCAAAATTCTAAAATGATTATAACATTTTTAATATAGTTATTAAAAAAAATTTCACAATTTAACAAAATATATTTACGTTTATATCAATAGTGTTTTTTTTTCAAACTATATATATTGTGAGTGAATTTTTCAAGAGAAAGTGAAATTGAGCTTTGTAAATAGTGCTTGCTGCCTTCAGACCATGGATGAGCTTGCAGAACTGCAGAAAATAGGCAAAGAAACAAAGGAAAAGTTATATAATATGACAAAATCTCTATAATCTCGTGATGATTAATACCTATAGCATATACCAGTACTTCATTTCACATTAATTGAACTCAGATAATGATCTTTCATCACAGTTTTTTATTATTTTTTTATTTTATGTAATATTTCTATCATTTTAGTATCTACATGTACTCATTGTTTACACTATATTACGTCATTTTAAAAATTGTTATAGTATATTTTCAACATATACAATGCAATTTACCCATGATCTTACTATATGATTAATTAATTAAGTTTTAGGTTTAGCTGAAGCTATATCATCTTGAGTTTAGTCTTTGACAATGACATGACAGGTGATGGTGTTTATGATTTCATAGTAACTACGAAATTAGTATCTAATGTCATAAAAAAAAAGTACTTTTGAATAACAATAATGGGAAGAAGTAGGTGTAATCATGTTTATGCCCAAGCCAAGGCTATAAAAAGCTATATCTATACATGTACCCACAAAACAAAACTTAAACCCTATAATATTTCTCTAGTGGTGTGATTGGAATTTTAATTATGATATGAAATGTATCATAATTTGTGGGTTGCATATTATAATATAAATTATCTTGCTTAAGACCAACGTTTTCTGGTTTGTTTACTGGATATAAAGCACCTAAATGCCCTGCAGCAGTAGAACTGGTTGGCCACTATATAATGAAGATATGTTGTAAGTTCAATCTACAGGCACATAATTATATAGCCACAATGATACAAGGTACTTATAGTTAAATCTATTTGGTTTAAATAGTTTGAAATTTAAATTAAGAAGTATTTTTTAAAAAAAAAAGTAAATGAAATATTAGACATAAAAGTTAGAAAAAAGTTATGTAAAAAAAAATTAGAAAAATTAACCTATTTTCTTAATAAATAAGTTTTAACTTTAAGTCATTATAAAATTAAATTCTGTGAGATTTACACTAAATTATATATTATAAACATGTTTTATCTTGAGATTTTTCATCTATTTCATACATTAATATATATATATATATATATATATATATATATTTATTTATTTATTTATTTATTTATTTAAAAAATAATTTAATAATAATTAAAATATTGTATTTAATAAATAATTTTTTTTATTATAATAGATTTGAAGGATTTTAATATCATTTTAAAAAGTAAATTTTAAGTTTTATCCTATTTTTTAAAACTAACTTATAATTATATAATATAAATTTGTGTTAAATCTCCAACATATTTCAAAATATTATAAATATTACAAAACAAATTTAGAAGCTAATGAATGTTGAAAAACAAAATTAATAAACAAAGATAAAATAGCAAGAAACAAAATTAGGTTAATAATCACTTGAAGAAGGTGGACAACAAAATAAATGGATTATAATAACTTTTGTACTTTATACTTTAGTATCATTTACTATTTTTCTTTAAATGAAACTTTATAGAATGGATGATGTAAGAAAATATATTTTAAAAGTTTAGTGAAGGAGAAAATTTATATAAAATAATATTGAGATTGGTAAGTGGTTATAAAAGGAAAAGTGGGTATTTATTATTTGTAAGATATTATTTTTGTTATTATTGTTGAAATGCATGTTATATGTTAATGGTTTTTTTTTTTTTTTTATACGATATTTTACTTTTTCATTTCTATTTAACATGAAACTTGAATTCAGATTTGGATTTTCAGTATTATATATATGAAAAAAAAAAGTATATGAGGAAGAAAAGAAAAGGTGAAGTTGGGTGAAAATGATTAGTTGTAGGTATGTGAGGTCATGCATGTCACTCTTTTGGACCAAAGTGAATTATAATGTGGGAAGTGCACAGCTAGCACAGGTATAAATATTGAGTGGATCATTCTTTCCAATCTTTCCAACATCTTATAAAGCTCTCACAAAGTAACAAGAAAAATGGGACAACATGTTCCCTCACTTAACATTTTCCTTAATACATCTTTCTTCCATATCACTGTCTTTCACCTTCTCCACATATCATCAATACATATATATGACATTTTAGGAGACAAAGATATTAACAATAAATTAAAATTACTTTATAATTAAATTAATTTATGAAAACTCTTTCCTCTAATTTTTCTAAAATAAATTTTAACATGAACATACTAATTTTAACTTATGAAAAATATATATATCTAATTTTATTTCTTATTTTATATATATTATAGAAGTAATTCCTTCATGTTTTTCACATTACCATCCAATATTATACATATTCAAACACTAAAGTGTAGGTCCCCTGGTAGTGGCTAAGAGAAAACTATGCACATGTTAGCATAAAGCTTCTCTCCCTTACTGATTTTGATGTTTGTTCAATTGAGACCTAATCATTTTCATTCATAATGTTTAACAAAACAACCATATTCAAAATTATCATGGCCTTGTCAATGTAGTCAAACAATTACATTGTGTCCATGTTTCTAACATCATTAGTAGCTTATGAACATTTATGATACATTTCATGGGAAAAACATGATATAATCTAGGTATCAATAGAGGAAATGTACTTCAAAATTTTTTAAGAAAATTGAAAATAATAATAGATGAAAATAAAAAGGACTATTTGTACCTTCCAATCTCAACCACATCTAACCAATATTAAGAGACTTGCATTTAAGGAAGGAAAAGATGGTTACAAAATTTAAATGTGATATAAGTCAAATATTAAAAAAAGTGAAAAAATTAAATATTATATGAAAAATAAAACTCATAAATTTATTATTCTAAAAATTTAAATTAAAAATAATTTATCTTGAGCTCGTATCTTATATTTTTTTCATAATTCATTCATCACACGAAAAAGAGCACACTTACTCTATCTATATATATATATATATATATATATATATATATATATATATATATATATATATATATTTATTTATTTATTTATTTATTTATTTATTTGAGAACTATTTTTTGACAATTTTTACGATCGTTTAGGTGATAATTTGTGAATGTTCCATTTAAAATACAGGAACTAATAAAATAATAATACAGTTCTTAAAATATTATATATATATATATATATATATATATATATAACAAGTAAGATAGATTGAAAGATACGTACATAAACTGACACTTGAGAGTATAGAAAAAAGTTTAATTATGTAAAGTTTATGAAATGTGGAAGATGGGGTCCAATGTATCTGAATTTATGCTGAGATGTTTTGTATTGTCCTCTTACAGAAGAAACATAGTCAAATTGGTTTCACGTGGTTCAGTACTTGAAAATTTTCAGAAACAAGAAAATATATACTACTAGCTTTTAGCTAAAATCCAATGAATTGAAGTACTCCGTGAAAAAAATATTATTTTTTATTCACATGCATTAATTCAAGAGATACGCTTTTGAATCTCTTGAGTATGTGCTTTTGTATCCAAAGGATATAAAAGATTATTATCAACTTAATCTTTTTTATATATGATTAACTTTCTTATATTATTTGCAATAATTGAAGTTTATATTTTAAGTTTTTAAAATTTTAAATTATTATAATCACGATTAATGATATTATTTATCAATTAATAAAGTTAATATAGTCAACATTTATTTATTGAGTTAAAATACTAAGTAAATTTTATTTTGAAATTTAAAATAGTTATTTAATGAAATAATGTCTATCAATAAAATGTTTAAGATAAGTGCGTTAAATTCTAAATGGTATAAGTATAAACACTATTATAAACTCTAAATGTTACTCAATCAAACTTTGCTTAAACGTTAGTATACATAATATGTCTAAACACTTAAGAATATCTAATGCTTTTAGTGCATGTATGATATAATATTTTATTATCTATTATGATATGCTCTTTTTTTTTGAGATCGTTAAAGTATATAATTTTATTTAAAAATTGTGTATCGATCAAAAGAACGTTAAGAGATAGAAAGATACTTGATAATGTTTTCCTAGTACATTCTGTTTGATGCTGTCATACAAGCAGTACGATTGCCTTACAAGAAGTAATATATCATATGTATTGTATACTATGTCACTCGATCGATAAGTTACGAAATAAGTCATCACCGATGACAAACACGACATAGTAACCGAACGATTTTCTACGTATATTCAGACCGTTCGGTTTATTCCTTAAATTATAAGTTAAGCAGGTGAAGTGGGCCTGTGAGTGTTGGGCTGTAATTGGGCCAATGTCAACTTAAGGTCCACAAAATGCCTATAAATATATAAGTAAGCTAGCTTAATTGAGTTTTGATACTTAATTGTGAATTAAGTTTATTGAGTAAAATCTGACTTGAGCGTCGAAGTGCCTTTAGCAGGTATACATTACTCGGTTTTGGGCTTGAAGAAGTTGGAGCAGGCGTTTGAGAAGGTGATAACAGCAAGGTGTGTCAAGGTGTGTCTCTCAGCCCCACTCATTTATATACAGAAACATCATCTAACCTTATACCAAAAGGCTATACATCTACGAGAAAATCAATGCTCTGAATAACGGATCTTTTTTGAAGAAGTCTACATAAAAAGAATTGTATGAAGAAAAGAAAACAAGAATCAAGATTTATTATTGCTCTTACACTGTCAACATTTCTTTCTTACTTATATCGTCTAAACTTTTCCTTTGAAAAAGAAAAGTTGTTTTACAAGTTTTCATATCTTCTTTCTATTGAAAAATATATCCTTTCTACAAGATTTATCATCTGATCTTGTATATAAAAAATATTATGTTGTTCTGTATATTCATAAGTGAAAAAATACTTGTTAGTTTAACTCAGTGAAGTTAAATGGTCTAGTAAGTTGGACTAGTGTAAAACTAAAAGTGGTGAATCTCGTCTAAGTTAGTTTGTAAAACTAAAGAGTTGTCAAACTCATTTGCAATCTTTTAAAGATTATGTAACCCCTTAAAAGTGTATAAAGAAGAATGGGACGTAAATGAGTCTTGGAGTGAATCAATATAAAAATAAGTTTTCATTCTTGTTTTCATTTTAAAAAACTTTCTAAATGCTTATGAAAATATTCAAGTTTCAATACTACTTACATATTGGCTAACATTTGCAATAGCTTCTCAAACGTATTTTCAAAAGAAATTTAAACTCTATATCAAACCCTCTAGTTTTAGAGTTTAACTGTGTTTCATATTGTTTTTAAGTAATAATTTATTAATTTTAGTTTTAAAAAACTTTTTCATGTCAAAACAATATAAGTTGTTAACCACATCTCACGATCAATATATCTAGAATTTAATTTATATGTTCAGGTGGTAAAAGAAGTTATATGCTTTGTGTTTAAATATGTCCAATAAAATTCATTCTTTTTTTCAACGTCATGTTATGAGTGAAAATACGATGAAATAATCAAATCACATTAATCATAGAAATATTTTAACTTAAGTAAGTTTAAATTTATAATATTTTGAGTTTAATTAATCTCCATATTGATATAATATTTTTATGTTTTCAATCCTTTAGAAATCATCATTAATATTTTTATTACTAAATGGTCTTTTAATTATCATTTTGAAAATTGTAGTTAAAACACGTTTTAAACTGATTAAGAATATGAAGAAACTAACATTAAGTTATTTCGTTTCAAGTTAGTTTAACGTATTAAAAAAAATATATAGGCAGGGAATTTATATTTACATATTTGTTACAAGATGAATCAAAATTTATTTTCAAGGATAAAACATAGAACGAGAAAAAAAATGTTTCTCTAAAATAGTCAAAGTTTAATTTTCGTCAATCAAAAACTTTTGTCCATTTTTAATTACTCAAAATTCAAAACATCTATAAAGTTTTGTCCATTTTTAATACCTCAAAAGTTCAAAATATAGACCATCTTAAAAATTAAAGAAAATGAGGACCGGGGTGGTAAAAAAAATTCAATTAATGACAATACTTAAAGAAACATAATATTTAAGTTTTTTTCATAAACATTTCCAAAGAGAAAAATATAAAACAATATCCAAAAATCTAAATTAATTTACATATAAATTTTAAAAATTATAAAAAAATTTCCATATATTTATTTTAACTTATAAATATATTAATTTTTTTAATTCTTCTCTTTTAAAAAGTTTTATGAAGGATAATACACCTCAACCAAAATTCTCCAGGTTAGCACTACCTTATAAAAAAAGAAAATAAGTCATTTAGCTAAACAGCATTGTACAAATTACTTTTCAAGTATTCATCATGAGCCTTTGGATTAATTGGATGGTGCCATGCTACAGACGTGGATTTTTCATACGATAATGATACTTTTATAATATTTTAACACCATTTATGTATTATTTTATCTATGTATTATTTTATGATTGGTTCATGTTGATATTTATGATTATTATTATTGATTATAAAATAATTTTAAATCAATTATAAAATGACACATAAATAATATTAAAATGTTTTAAAAAATTCTTGTAAAAATATCTTTATCTTTTTAAGGTAATTTTCATAACACAAAGCAGATTCCTTGTTGAGTCCCATGTTGATAATTAACATAGCAACCTATATGCATGAGGGCATGTCTCACTCTCTCTCTTTCTCTTGATGTTACTTCTTTTAATAACCAGTACACTGACCTAAAGCAACTTAGTTTTAAGAAGCTATATGTATCGAATGAAAGAAGGCCACGTGTAAAGTTGGAGTACATTCTCACACTTGGCAGCTTCTGAATGCTTGCCCTGTGTGGTATCCATCAATGCTGTATGTCACCATAAGGTGACCCATGTAGCCAAAGACAAGAGTAGAAGAGACAGAGAAAAAAAAGACAGATGAGGGTTTAACTTAGAAGTTCATCAAAGGCTATGGTCCTTTATTTTGTGGTGGCGTTGGTGCAAGGAAGGAAGGGACATTATCATCTAGCTGTTATCTCATAATATTCCTCCACAAAGACAGAAGAGTTTGTCATCAATGGAGATTCACAATTCAGGGAAATTATCAGAAAATTCAAGTGAGATCACTCACATGAAAATTATATAAGGAGAAACATAAAATAATTTAAATATCTTATATTTACTGAATATTTTCTAAATCCACATATCTTAAATTAGATTCAGACTTTTAATCCGGAGAAAAAAATTAATATCACCACAAGAAAATATATATTTAGCATAAGTCAAAAGTTGATACTAATAAAAAAAAAGAGTCGATGCTAAATAATTATTTGAGTCAGATTTTCATCACACGCATAACTCTAGTTAGTGTCGACTTTAAATTATTTTTATTTTTATTAAAGTAATTTAAAGTAGGTCAAATTTACACTATTTATTTTAATTTTTTTAATTTAATGTCAGTTGAGTGGCCCTAATAACATTAAATTTATAAAAAAAAAAAAGAGCAGTACTTTCATATTTAACAAATATAAATTAAAAAAATAGAAATAAAATATATAATGAAAAAGAATACATATAAGAGAGATAAATGTAGATGAAAGAAATAAGTATGAAGGAAGTAAACCAAAAAGAGAATATGGATGAAAGAAAAAAAAAAGAGAATAATGTGGATGAAGAAGATGAAAAAGATGAGTTTCGATAAAAAGAGGTAAATGTGATTGAATGAGAAAAGTATTACTGAAAGATGTGAGTGTGAGAAGATATATGATTATAAATGAAGAATATGAGTGTGATAAGATTTATATAAAAAGTTAGGGAAGAAAAGTATGAGTGAGGAGATGTGTCATCTTTAAATTTCTATGGTCCATATGCAATATATAGAAGGCACACATGGATTCAAAATATATAATTCAGTGTCTCGTAACTTAATATAAATATTAAAAATAAATAAAGTTAATGTTCACTGAGCACACACTAATATTATTTATTTTAGTTTTTTCTATAATTAGTGTTCTAACTTAAATAAATATGCATATTAAAAATAAATAATGTTAGCATTTTCTAAGCCAGCTTAACCTTGTTTAATTTTAGTATTTATTTTAGTAAGTGTCCACTAAGCTAACACTAACAAAAATATTTATTTAAAAAAATTAAAAGTAATTTTATGTATTTTTTTAATTGATCTTTTGTGTCATACTAGAGTCTAAGTTAACGTTAATTTAGCCCACACTAATATTTGGAAGCTAAATTTATGTTTTTTTTGTAGTGTACACTTTTTTCATAATGATCATAATTTTATCTCTCTTATTTACATATGTAAGACAATATAGTACAGTTTGTTTCATATTGCAGGATGAAGATTGCTCATTGTTCTCCTATATCTTGGATGTTTTATTGTGACAATAGAGATTGATCGTTGAAGACATAAAACATTTAACTTTACATTATTATGTAGTACTTAAAAAAGTAAAATACACTTCAATCTAAGTTAGTTGTTACCTTTGTCCACATGTTATTAATACCCACCCAAATTATGTCTTCCATCTAGGATATGACGTAGTAGTCATATTTAAACGAATAAGTTTGTTTATTACACTAAAATGAGAAAGAAGTTAAACAAATTAATTTGATATAACTTATACATAAAATAATTATTCTATGTTTTAAAGATACTTAATATTTGGGTATATGATTATAAGGACCTTGTTATGTCCTTCCACACATTTGTGTCAATCACAACTCTAATAAAAGTTAAGACATATGTTAATCATAATTGTCTTATATTTGTCTAATGTAATGAAAAATGTAAAATTTAACCTTGTAATAAGCTTTTCATCTCCCAACCGAGTTTTCTATGAGGGAAACAAAACCATACAATAATATAATCCATATGATATAATTACAATCAATTGTCATTGAGACTAATAATTATGGAAAAATAGTTAATTAAATAATTACATAATTTAAATAAACACGCGAAATCATTAAAACTAACCCATCAATGTCTGAAGTTGAGTAAATATGTCTCTTAGAGTCACTCATCTATGTTTGCAAATATTGTTGAATCTAGACCTTTGTGTTTTTAGATTTTTGCATGGATTGAGGCTTAGCAAATCCATATATTTCATATAGCAAACACGATGACTTATAAGTTAAACGAAATCATCTATATATGGTAAATATATAATATATAGTATGACTCACATGACCCATAGCTAAATGACTGAAATGTTTAACATGGACATTTTCCCTAATAACCTCCAAAGCATCAGGTAAGGATAGTGCTCACTCAAACAATCTCAAGAACAATATAAGTTGTTCCTTGAGTCTATTGTTGAGAATGAGTAAGGGACTCTAATTCTCAACAAATTATTAGTATAGAGATTGTCAAATTTGATTCACTTTTTTTTTTTTAAATTGCATCTCCATTTTATCCAAGGCATCCTGACTGCAAGAATCAACATTTCTTGGTGGTGGTGGTGGACTGAAGTAATCTTGGAGTTCCCATGTCCTATTAGTGTCACATACATCTTAAGTGTTCTAAGAATCCTATGGTCATCATTAAAATATTGTCTTTATAATGGGGAGAAATAAGTCTTGTGTGACCTGCTCAACTAAAGAATCATGTAACATATGATAAATAATTAAGCCTAAAACTAACTGAGTCCTATGAACGTTAAGGAAGTCACTGCCCATTTGACCTAGTGTTGTTAGGTTTTCGATACGTATCTAATATTTCTAGTAAGTGCACTAGATTCAATTGTAGCACAACAAATTCATATCCATAGGGATTTTATTGAATAAAATATAGACTAATGATTTATTTGAATTTGAAATGAAACAATGGTAAAGTTTGATAGATTTGAAAACAAAGTTACTTTGATGAAGTTGATGTTGATAAGAATGTTGGGATTAAATCACCAATACTTAAAGCAAACACATAACATATATTTAATAAATAACAGTGCAGAGAATTATAGATGTTACATTCAATCATTAAGAGAGAGTTTAACTACTACTCATGATAATAAATTTAGATACAAGCATTTGGAGTTGTTGTTCTCCTCCCATTGTTCTCCTAAATTCTATTACAAAGAGTGTCTAAAATTTTCTGGACTAGAACTAAACATCAACATTCAAATAACAAAGAAGACTTTGTTTTTATATAAATATTAAAATACAACTCCAATTACAACAATGGTGGTCAATCTTTGATGTTTCTTCCATATGAGAGTTTTTCTCCTAACTTGAGCTTCTAGTCTGGTGGTCAACAATGGAGTTTTCCTTCATTGGAGGATTTTCTCTTAAGCTTAGCCACCAAATCTAGTCCTTGAAGTTTATTTGCAATGAATGTTTCTTCTGTTAGGCTTAGTGCAAATATCGTTGTTCAACGGTAGAATCTATATTTGAATCTTTGCTAAATTACCTTTTGATGATCAACACCAATTTTAGAGCTTGGTGCAACACTTCTTTATTCCTGGAAAAATCTTCCAAAATCATCACAAACACATTAATTTTCCAATTCTCCTACTTCTCCATTCCTCATTCTGTAATTCTAAATAAAAACGGTTTGTTTTAAAAAAAAAATGTATTAACTTCATGCATGTTAAAAGCATATATAAAATTAAGTAAATTGAACACTTATCAAGCAACCTTCCACATTTCACAGTAGAAAAGGTGGAGATTCAAGTTCAATGATCTTTGCTTGACCCTTATGGTGTTGTTTCTTTAATTCATACCCCTCATGATAGTAGGCGGCAAATAGTTGTTTTTTCTGCAACACAAATAAAAAATAACACAACAAAAAATTGTAAATAAACTATATTTGTATCATTATAACAATTGTCAAAAACTAATCTATCAAGAATAATCTAACAGACTGATATCAAACTTCATCAAATTCTTTTCTTAACCCCATAAATCAATAAGTCATCACCACAACTACCTTGATGAGCTTAAAACATCTTTTTTTTTTCTAGAGGATATCTATTAAATTTAAGCAATGAAAAATATCATTATTAACAAACGGCACATAAATGTTACATTGTAGTCTAATATAAACTTTACTTCTCAAATAAATATACAATTAAGTTGTAAGAAGGGTTACTATTGTTCCTAACATATAAAAAAAAAAACTCACATTATTTATATTTTAATGTCATATTATGAACTATTTGAAGATAAAACTATGCATTTAACGTGAGAAACACAACAAAAATTACCTCAAAGAGTAAACATCTCAAACAATACACCCATTTTTACATGACATTTTTATCATAAGATAGAATTTTATATAGTACCACTAACATTTGTCTGATAAAAAATAAGTGGTAAACTCCTATCCATAAATGCATTTACTATAAAAAAATTTGATTGCAATTCATTGATGTGAAAAAGGTTTGTACGAGATGGGTATATATGTTATGACAATATGATAGTGGAGTACATGTGGGGTTTGTCTATCTTCAAAACAACTTAGTTTAATTATTGTCCAAAGCAAATGTTCCTTTGACGGTGTGACGACCAATTCATAGCAACACCATTATTAGTGTTGTAGGAGAAAATCATTGTTTTCAAAGGAATCGCCATTTATTACACATCTTCACCCACTTCTAAATACATATATTTATTACTTATTCTCCAAAAGTTGGAGATAAATCTTACTTTAACTTTTTTTTTAAATATTTTACTTTCTAAAATTCAAATAATACCATTTTATAGTTTCTCAATGACCTTTATATACTAGTACTATTCCTAAATTTGGTTTAATTTAATATCATTATTAATCAAGGGTTTGATTGAGTCCTTTGAATATCTAATAATAAAATTTTTTTACCTGTTGAAATTTACATTGTTAGTTTTATAAATTATTATTAATTAACTATATTATATGTAAAATTAAACCATTAAAATGATTACATTATTATTTTTTAAAAGCATAGAAACTAAAATGTATGTTTTATTAATGAGAAGGGATTGAATATATATATATATATATATATATATATATATATATATATATATATATATATACTTTTTTGGGAAAAAAGTTAATCCTCACTCCATAATGTTTAAAAAGTATAAATATTTTTGCTTGCAACTTCAGTAATTTGATTTACGAATGTGTACTTTTTAAAATTTGAGTAATTAAAATGTTTTTTAAAATTTGAAAGACAAAATTGAAGTTTACCCGTTTAATTTTAAAATTTTATAACATGATTTGAAAATATGAGATGAAAAGAAATTACACGTCGAGGTGATGAAACGGGTTGGCTCGACAGATTAGTTCATTAGCCTATTCAAAGTAAGATGGATTAAGAAAATTTCAATCTGTTATTCCATTGTGATCTGATTCGTCTGTTCATTAATTTGATGGATCAAAATGTAGATTAATCCAACTTGACCGGTTGACTTTATTTTTAAATTAAAAAAATAAAATAAAAATTAATTTAAAAAATTAATTTTTTTATAGTTTAATCATTTTGGATTTCTATTTGTACAGATTCATGTTAATTAGGTAGATCAATTAAGTTCCTTTTTATGTAAAATTGAATTAATAATATCTTTGCCGTTAATTACTGTAGACAACGTTAAATTTCTTACCTCATGGCATGGTGAGGTAGGATTTAATAACTACGTGGCACATAAAGAGATCGTTACGTGGATCAAGGACTGCCAGAGCAAAGGCATCAAAGTGTTCCTATCACTAAGCGGCGCCAGTGGCAGCTACACCCTCAGCTCCACTGATGACGCAACACAAGTTGCCAACTACATCTACAGATTAGTTGCAGGCAGTCAAGCTCTTGTCCTCTAGGCGACGCCACCTTAGACGGTGTCGATTTCGACATCGAAGGAGGCAATGGCCAGTATTGGGATGATCTCGCAAGAGCCCTAAAAGGGCTTAATCCACCGTTGCTCTTAACTACTGTAGTGTCGATCCCTAATGCTCACTTGGGATCTACAACAACTCTCCTTGCCAGTATTTGAGTGGCAACACCAACGACCTCATCAGTTCTTAGAACCAATGGACCTGAAGCCAAGTGAAGCAATTGTTTTTGGGGGTGCCAGCTTCTATAACAGCTGCTGGAAGTGAGTTTATTCCTACTGAAAGTGGCTTATGATTTCGAAGGTAGTTCCTTCTCGGGTGCATGTTGGATTTAGCCCTTGGGTAAAAATAAGATGTAATAGAGAGTCAAAGTTGAGCAACACCCTTCACCTTCGCGGTTACTATAAAACTAGTTTAAAAATTGTGAAGGTAATTTGGGTGATGTGAGTAGGTTGATGTTACAGATGAAAAACTCATAGAGATTCCATGGCCACTGTAAGTTTTTGGAGAAATCATCTGGAGACCAGATTCCATGGCACGTGAGAGAGAAAGAGAGAGAGAGAGAGAGAGATTTTATTTAAAACTTAAAATAAATTCAAGTAATCAGCTGTTACTGTGCCACATGATTATTAAATGTTATCCCAGCATGCCACTAGGTCCACAACAACAATTAATGACAAAGACACTCAATTTTACATAAATACACTTTCAAAATACGATGACCTAATTGACTCAAATATGTATAAATAGAAACTTCCGAAATGATTAAACTTTTTTATATTATATTTTTCAAAAATATAAATATTTAACAATTAAATTTCAATTATTAATTATAATATAATAATTTATGTGCAAATGTAATACTTATTTTAATTTATCTAACTAAAAATATTAAGTAATAAATTAAAAGTATAGAAAATATTTTATATAATTAAATATGATTTTAATATTCATTTATATATGTATATATAAACAAATTTTAAAAATTAAAAATTAAAAAATTAAAAAAAGCGTAAGACTAATCCAATCCGATTAGTCAAGCCATAGTATAAGAGAGTAATTTCATTAGTAATTCCTTTTTATTCAATTCAATCCATTCTGGATAGATTAATGACATATTAACCAAAATGGACAGCACTATCAGCCTAATTGCACCAACCCAAGACTCCTTTTTTTTTTTTTTCTCTCTTGTCGTTTGTGAAAATTGTACATCAATCATTTAGATGTGAGAGTATTGTTGAAATTGATTATTAAATTTTTATAATAAATTATTGTAGCAAAATAGACATGACATGTAATTATATAATTTTGTACAATTTCCATTTATTGTAATTGTTGCAGTACAATTTCAATTTGATAAATGATAAATATGTACTTGGAGTTACAAATTAGGTAAAAGTAAACAATATAGGTCCTTATCTAAAAGCAGTAACCTTATTTTAATAAATTTATTTCATTTATAGTTTGATTTATTATTATTTATTAATGGGTTAAAATTTTGAAACTGGTTTGAGACACAAGGATTAAAATTTTGCAAGTCCTTTCGTAAAATTCGATATCCAATAACGAATTCTAATGCATCACTAAAAATACTTTTTAATTTTTGAAATTTTGGTCAAAACATGCATTTAAAAGTGATAAGAATTTAAGCTGAATTGAAAATTAACCGTAAAGTTAAGTAAAATTAATAATATATAAGTAAAAGAATTTATAAAATTATTGTTTTAAAGTTTTTAGTTGAGAATGTTATGATAGTATTTTATATAGAACTTTTTACGACATTGGTTTGAATTTTTTAGTATCTTAGACAAATCCTCAAAAATTATTTTGAAAGGATCAAAATAAACCTTTAAAACTTTTGAAAATATAAAAATCTTGAGAATGTCAAATACATAAAATATACTAATTTTTTTTTAAAAAAATATTTATATATTAATTTCCATATAGAGAAAAATTGGCTGCCAAAACAACTTAATAATTTATAATCTTATATAAAGTAAAAACTAATATTATCTTAACTAAAGACACAAACATATATTTTAATTCGAAAATTAAAACATAGACACAATGGACATTTTTGTATCTTAGTAAAAAAAATACATTAGAATAGGGTAAATCATACTTAAACAAATGAACAATGAAAGTTTAAATCTGTTAGAGTTATTAATATAATTTACATAGCAATTGATATTAAAGATATTAGTTTTATATGATAATGATTTTTGGATTCAGATATGAACAGAAAATCTTGCATAAAATATAAATAAATCAAAATCTGGATATATATATATATATATATATATATATATATAAAACTCAAAAACTTATTTTCTAAAAATATTTCAGCATGATGGTAACATTTAATATTGTAAGGATGTAAGAAGTTATAGATGGAAGATTTGTTTTTCTTGATGCAAGAATAAAGGCAAAAGAACTTTGTCCCACTATAATTGAGCATGCTTCTGGGATGAGGATGAGGATGAAGTGGACTTGACTTGATATCAAAAAGAAAGAAACATGATTAATGGAAAATTTTGTGTGGTTCTTTGAAAGGAGTGAGAAGGGTGGCAGCTTTTACTGTTTAAAAATTTACCACTTTTGAACAAATCTAAGAGAATGGCTCTTTTTCTGAGGGAATATATCAATTTGAGGTAATCTGAAATTTGCTAAGCTTATCTTATTGTTCTAAAATTTCATATTTTGTGGTAAATATCTTAAACTACACTTTATCATTAACCTCTGTAAACATACCAGAAACCATGTCATTATACTTGTAATTGTTGATGATGTTGTGTGAATCCAAATACACAAATATAACAAAAGCAGCTTAGCAGAAAGCCAACAAAGAGATATTCATGGGGTCATGGTAGAGTGGGTGGCCAAATCCATCATCAATTTCGAGTCCCCCATAAACCCCACTTCCTCGAGATTCTCACATTCTCAATACTTTTGATTTATAAATTTTGGGGTTTTGGAACTTTACTCAATGGCCAAACCCAGAGAATGTTGGATTCTTCATAGCCCCAAACACATATATTTACCATCTAATACATAAGCTAATCAACTTATAGGTTAAGTTTTCTGAGCAATCCAGCACACCACAAAGCTTGTAGCTTGCAGGTGCCCATATCTAGGCAAATGCATACTGTAACAGATGAATAAAATAAGCAATGATTTTGATTTTTGACCCCTTTTACACCAAAACAAGAGGAAAAAAATGCCATGGTTTGATGTGAATTGTATGATGTTCACTCATACGATTAAAATATAATTGTCTCTCTCATTGTCCAGTGTGCTTCTTTGGCTTTTCTTACTCTGGTGTGAATAAATAATTGTTAAAGCTCTTTTTGTTTCCTTGGCAAGTGCATGATTAAGAAGGCTCAAGTGAATTGCCAATTATGTCCTTGCCATATTCTCTCCCTGCCATGTGTCATTTGAATTTTACCTTCAATTGGTTCATTTTTAAGAGCATAACAACACATTATCTTCGTTTAAAGAACCTGCCTCTGTGACAGGCATGCTATGCTACTTCCCTTTATATTATCAAAAGCCTGTTTTATTTTCTTGGGTCTGACACACAAGATTTTTGATGAATGGGATTCTGCACTTGTTTTGAAAATCACTGCAAAGAAAGAACACTCACTCATTTGAGAAAACTGTTGTTATAGCCTCATTATATTTATCCTTTAGTACTACCACTACTACCATCAGGTGTTTTTCCAGTACCTGTGTTTGGTTCTTGGGATATTTCAATTGAATGGGAAAGGCAAGAGGAGGAGAAGCTGCTCTTTGTTTTGTGGTTTTCTTCTGGTTTTGGAGCTCTTCCAATGCTTTGCTCTCTCCAAAGGGAGTAAACTTTGAAGGTAAAGTTGAACTTTTGTCTTTTCTAGTTCCTTAGATTTGTGCAAAAGTTTAGCATTCTATGTCTTCAAATCAGTTCATTGAGGAGGATTTAGAACTGAGTCTTTGTGTCTCTCTTGATGTAGTGCAAGCTTTAATGGGGATAAAAGCTTTTCTTGTGGATCCCCATGGTATTCTAGATAATTGGGATGCGGATGCAGTTGATCCATGCAGCTGGAATATGGTCACGTGTTCCCCAGAGAATCTTGTTGTTAGCCTGTGAGTCTCTCTTCAATCTTCTTCTTCTTCTACATTTTCAAGTTGGAATAGTTTCTTCAAAACAAATGATAACATGTTAAACATTCCACAGCAACAAGTTTCAAGCTTGTATTGGAAAGTGTTTTAACAGTTTGATGAACCTGGTTCTGCATTGTTTAGGGGCATTCCCAGCCAAAATTTATCTGGTATTCTGTCTCCAAGCATAGGAAACCTGACATATCTTCAGACTGTGTAAGAATCAGAAAGCACTATGAATTCTATAACTCTCTAAGATGGTTGTTTCTTAATTTTATCAGTCTCATCAGTACTAAGATAGGTGTTTTTTCACTACTTTTCAGGGTGCTACAAAATAACAACTTAACTGGTTCAATTCCTTCAGAGATAGGAAAACTTTCCAAGCTTCAAACTCTTGATCTCTCTGACAACTTCTTCAATGGGGAGATTCCTCCCTCTCTGGGTCACCTGAGAAGCCTCCAGTACTTGTAAGCATTTATGAGCTATGATTGAACCTTAGAATATATAATATTTCAGTTTTTCCTGTCAGGTTTCTTGAGATAAATGGTTATTGAAATGGTTTCAGGAGGCTCAATAATAACAGTTTTGATGGAGAATGCCCAGTGTCACTAGCTAACATGGCGCAGCTTGCTTTTCTGTAATCTTCATGACCATTTTCTTTTTCTCTCTCTGCATTAATTTTGTTCTTTGTATCTCCAAAGATGAGTTCTTGTTTGTGATTATCTATTCAGTGACTTGTCCTACAATAATCTGAGTGGCCCTATACCTAGAATTATGGCCAAATCCTTCAGGTAAAACTTTCTCTCTCTTTGATAACATCAATCAATGTATTTCTGTGTCTTCAAAATGCATTAAAATTTTGTACTTACTTCAAATTCTTCTTGTTCCCTTGTGTTGTTTCAGTATTGTAGGAAACCCCTTAGTCTGCACCACAGGAAAAGAAAAAAATTGCCATGGGATGACACTTATGCCCATGTCGATGAACTTGAACAGTTCTGAGAGTAAGATCCCTTCACAATTGCTAAAGAATTTCTTAAATTGAATGATTTTTCCAAACAACACTTTCTGTCATTTGTATTTTGATAAATTTATACGTTAATTGTACTAATGTTGATAGCAAATCTCTTTGCTTTCATAGATGCTTTACCATCTGGTAGAACAAAGGCTCACAAAATGGCCATTGCCTTTGGTCTGAGTCTTGGATTCCTCTGCTTGGTAGCTTTTGGTCTTGGACTTATTCTATTGAGGAGGTACAACCGTAAACAAAAGTCATTCTTTGATGTTAAAGGTATACTTCCCATAAAAAACCTTTAGTAGAAGCTTACAATTATGCATCTTCATTATACTTAAAGGTTGTATAGTACATATCTCAAATTTTGAATATATTTAGTCCAATTATAATAGTTCCTCCAATATCTGTCTTAATTCTGAATCACTATAGACCATCGTCATGAAGAAGTCTACCTTGGAAACTTGAAGAGGTTCCAGCTACGTGAACTCCAGATTGCTACTAACAACTTCAGCAACAAAAACATCCTCGGCAAGGGTGGTTTTGGACATGTCTACAAGGGAATTCTCCCAGATGGCACTCTTGTAGCAGTGAAGAGGCTTAAAGATGGCAGTGCAACTGGAGGAGATATACAATTTCAGACTGAAGTTGAAATGATAAGCTTGGCAGTGCACCGAAACCTCCTCAAACTGTATGGATTTTGCATGACACCAACAGAAAGGCTTTTGGTTTATCCTTACATGTCCAATGGCAGTGTTGCTTCTAGGCTCAAGGGTGAGTTCAATTGTAGACAAAATCACTTTCCTTTATACGAATTTGGATTCTCTACTAGATTTTTCTGTATTGTTCCTCTGTCTAGCCTTCAAAATACACTGATGGATATTGATTTTTATCTTTTAAAATATATTAAAAAGATTTTTAAAGTACCAACATCAGTGTATTGTTAATACTTGACAGAGGACAGCACCAAAAAACCCAATAGAGACTCATCTCTGACAGAGCTTTTGAATAAAAATTGGTTAGTGTATTAGACTTGATCTTTATTTGAACAGATTAAATGAGAGTAAAATGAATGAAGCTTGTAAGTTAAAATCAATTTGTGTTCCATCATTTAATTTTAACCTATGAGGCATGGATATTTCCAGGTAAGCCAGTGTTGGATTGGGGCACAAGGAAGCAGATTGCCATAGGAGCAGCAAGGGGACTGCTATACCTTCATGAGCAGTGTGATCCAAAGATAATCCACAGAGATGTGAAGGCTGCAAATATATTGCTTGATGACTATTGTGAGGCAGTGGTAGGGGATTTTGGGTTGGCTAAGCTTTTAGATCATCAAGATTCACATGTCACAACTGCAGTGAGGGGAACAGTGGGGCATATAGCACCAGAGTATCTTTCCACAGGGCAATCTTCTGAGAAGACCGACGTCTTTGGATTCGGCATTCTGCTTCTTGAGTTAATCACTGGCCAGAGGGCACTGGAATTTGGAAAAGCAGCCAACCAAAAAGGAGCCATGCTTGATTGGGTAAGTCTCTTTCCCTTTGTTGTTCATTTAAGTTCATTTTTCCCACTTTTGTTGGCACAAAGAGTTATTGTTCGTGTGCTTATAAAGAGGTGAGGTAGTTGTGTGTTTAGATGAACATGTTGCAATTTACTAAGAATAGAACTCAACTCATTCATTCTTCTTTTTCCTCAAAGATTTGGTTTGATTTTTTCCTCAAAACAATTTTGTATTTCCAAAAGTTAAAATAAGTATTTGTTCTTACTTTTGGATAACTGCAAAAGGAAACACTAAAGAGATTTGACACAGATGAGCCATAAGGCTAAGACACCATATCTAGCCTAAAATCTTAAGAGAATAAGTTTGTGGGTTTTCTTTCTTATAAAATACTATTTATCATGTTCATTCCTACTCAATGTAGGATGGAAATTTACACTTGGAATCCTAACACTTGTATGAAAATTCCAGTCTATGTGAGTTCAGAACATATGTCTAAACATACTGTTAGTCCAATGAGTTTGGAAGCACAATCACCAACTGTCAAAAGTAACCAACATGTTCTTTTCATAGAAAATCCATCAAATAGAACACCTACTACATTTGAGCAAATTATTTTCTTCCTTCGGACATCCTTTAATCAGAGTGAAGAACAACTAGATTACAGTAAATTATGTTGTTTTCAAAGTAGTAAGGATGTGTTTGGACTAAATTTCAGTTGAACATATCCCACATGTTTTCAATGTTTTTGCTTTTATATTGTGTATTGAAACAAGAATCAAACAAACAGTATTGACATATTGACTCTCAGGTAAGGAAAATCCATCAAGAGAAGAAGCTTGAGTTGCTTGTGGACAAGGATCTGATGAGCAACTATGACAGGATTGAGCTTGAGGAAATTGTTCAAGTGGCACTCTTGTGCACACAATATCTTCCTGGTCACAGGCCTAGAATGTCAGAAGTTGTACGCATGCTTGAAGGTGATGGTCTTGCAGAGAAATGGGAAGCTTCTCAAAGTGCTGACAACAGCAAATGCAGCAAACCACATGAACTCTCTTCATCAGATAGGTATTCTGACCTCACTGATGACTCTTCTTTGTTGGTCCAAGCAATGGAACTCTCAGGCCCCAGGTGAATTTTTCATACTCATTTTTAGCTCTTTTACCTTCACCTTGCTTTTTCTTTCTCATCTGGGTTTCTAGCTTCCTAAAGAAAGTATATGAAATTCAACAACATGTGATCACTGAGTCCATTTATATGTTGTATGATAGAAGAAGCCTTCAAAGCTGAAAAGGGCTTTTCTTTTTGTTTTGCTTTTTCAAATGTATATATACTTATTTGTTCAAGATGAATTTGTAGTGCAAAGTTTTGTAAAGTTAAGAGAAATTAAATGCCAGGTTTTCAGTGAAGAGGGTACTAAAAATTATCTCTTGCCTTCTATTTTCTTATGTTTCATGCTTAATATAGATTTATTAGCGATATTTATCATTTTACCATTTTTTTATTCTAGATAAAATAATTTTTTTTATGGAATAATCTTTGTGATCTTACCCTAAATATTATATATTTTTGTTGTTGTCCTTTTATATAATGCGTTTTACATTTAAAATTAAAAAAGTTGAACATGGAAGAATATATTTTATATCTTAAAAATGGTTCAATTCTCTATTGGGTTCTTGTGTGTTGTATCTTTAAAATAAAGTTGTTAGTATAGTTTAATATTTAATGTATTAAAATGAGGGTATTTAAAGACCTCTACGAAAAATAACACCAAAATCAACAAAATATCTGAACTCGCGAGTAAGATCACGAACCACTTTGTCTTTAATACATGTTTTAAACTAATTAATGTTTTCCAATATTTTTAAATAGTTTAACAAATATTTTATTTAATCTTAAAATATTATTTGTATATTAACAACGAGAAATAAATAAAAAAAACTTTAATAGTACATTTTTTAACTCATCTTTTTATCATTGGATAAAACTATAAAAGGAAAATAAATGGTGTCATCGTATATTTGATTTTAGTACGGGACTTTTAAAACATTACTTTTAATATATTTTGCTATATCATATCACATCATAAATAAAATACTCTGACAACTTTATAAAATTTTAGAATTAAAAAGATTTTCGCTTATTTGCTTTCCTTATAGGAATCATGATATCTATAGCCTGATTTGGCCTATCGATGAAGCTTTGAGACTATTCCTATTTCGGTCTCTCAAAATTCTCTAGTAATGATATATAAAATCAATAGACAAGTGAGAGCATACTACAACTTCTCCATAAGAGATTAATAATATCACTTATAGAGGCGTTTTGAAGAGAGAAAAGTTATTTAAAAATAGGCTTAATACCGTTTTTGTTCCTAGTTTTGGAGGTTTTGTTCAATATGGTCCTATCTTTTTTTTTTAGTAACAATTGATCTCATTTTTTGAAAAATATTGATTCCTTTTTGGTTTCGATGTCAATTTTCTAACGGTTCTGCTTACGATGTCAATAAGTTCTTTCATGCATTCACCTATCCAAATGTTATTTTAACAGTCCTGACATAATGTTATGTTAAAAATCATGTCATCATCGTATACAATAAGGACTATAATAAACAATTTAAACTTGAATATGGGACCACTATGAACAAAAATGACTCAATTGAACAGTTTTTTCAAAAAGTGGGATCAATTGTTATGAAAAAAGAAAGGTAGGACCATATTGAACAAACCTTCCCAAACTAGGGACCAAAAGCGGTATTAAGCCTTAAAAATACTTAGTTATAGAAAAGTTTCTTATTCATTAAATTTTGTTCTTATTCCATACAAGTACTCTCTCTTATAGAAACAAATTGTTGCAACCAAAATTATGACGTTTGTTGCAATCAAAATTATGACGAACCAGAAATTAGAATTAAAATTTTGAAGAAAGAATATAAAGTTGTCACCATAATTTATTCTAAAAAATTATTAAATACAATAAAAATAAGAATATAGTATACGAAATTGAATTTTGGATTCAGATGCTCCTTACACATAAAAAAAGGTTTTAACAGTTCATAATGTTCGTTCTGAGACGATACCTTTAATTAAATATACAAAATGATGTATTTTTTATAAATGTTTATTGTTGAGATAATATCGTTTAGAGAGCTAGATTGTCAAACAACTTATGTTTTGAAGTTTAACAAACAACACTCAATGAAATATTGATCATAAGATATATTGTGTAAACGTTGACAGGTACTTGAGAATTGTATTAGATGAAACAGACGTCTATCATATATAGTAATATATCTAGAGTATCGAACAAGATAAACATATATAAAGAATATAATGGTTGAAGTAAAATATGTCTAAATGTAAATAATGTGTTATGATGGAAACACAATACATGTGAATGCTAAGCTAAATACTAAAACCTTAAAGTCAATATCCAAATGTGTTGTGTCTCTAAGCATATGATAGAACGAATTATCTAGGATATCTATATAACGTGCTAAACATCATCAAAATAAATATAATTATCTGATATCTTAAACATATCCAAGGCATAACACATAAAAAACGTCAAACGCTATAAAATTCCTAACAAAGTGTCTAATCACCATAACGCTTGAACAAAATGATAAAACATTTGAACGTCAAGCTTTGCTAAGCATTACTAAATAATATACTTGAGCATAGATGACCTTATGGAACAAGAGCTTAAAAGATATCATCTAAGTGTAACATATCAAACACTTTGCCTTCAAACAATGTTTTTATCAAAACGTGCTTACATGTGACAAAATGTTTTAAACACACAATTGCTATATGAAAATCAATGTTTAAAACATTTAATGTTGTACGAAAAAGTGTTTCTCTGCTAGCATGTTTTGTTCTTGTTATATTTGTAGGTAATGTTAATACTAAGCTTTATTCAGAAGTGTTGCACAAAAGATAGAAAGACATTAAAAGATAAGAAAACATTATCAGAATGTTTGCTCAATGTTGTAGCACTAAAAGGTCGTAAAAGCTACATATGTAAGAAAACACTAACATCATACAACTTAGATCTGAGTTTGATCAGCTACCTAAAAAGACTATGAAGTTTATCCAGAAGTCACCTATGTGTCCAACGGTCATTTTGCAAAAAGACTATATAAAGAAAATCTACAATTTTCATTTATTTTACACAAGAAATAAGAATAAAAGATAGTATGAAAGAAAGAAAAAATTAATTTTTGGACTCGACAATAATTGATCCCACTCTTACATGTTTTCTATTAAATGAAAAATCAAGGACAACATAATTCTAATTGAAGAAACTATTTCAGAAAAATTTTATTTGTTGTCTTTCTTTTTATTATTTATTTATTTGGTGTTATGTGATAAAAAAGTGAAAAGATAAGAGAAATTGTGTGGTGCCTCGTGGCTTGCAAATCGAGATAAGAAATAGCTTAGTTGGTGTTCTCAATCATGTGCACCACTTTCTACATGATGTGTTAAAATGCAATGCATAAATAAAATTGAATTTGCTATATAACTCATTGCACTATTCACTAAATGTAAAGGCTAGTCGTGTACAAAATGTAATAACACTAGATCGAATAAAACCAGAAACAAAAATAACATCGGACAAATATCACGGCCGAGTTGCTACAGTGCAACTGAAAACGAAATAAAAACGCTTAAACGCTAACTGATCGGCTACAGTATAATAACAACCAAGATTCTACTGAGTTGCTACAATATGAAATAAAAACTACCCAGATTAGTGGAAAAGACAAACACAAATGTGGAAAATAAAAGACTCTTACTAAATTACAAAAACACCTTTTCTTAATTTAAGTTTATCTAACATGTTAGCCTCTAATGAGACACCACCGCAACACACACCATGGTTGTTTGAAAGAGTTGAACCATCTCTTCCTCGATGTTGTGATACCTAATTTAAATCCCTTGTCCTGTTACATACATCTTATTCACTAATTTGATATTCAACCCACCTTTAAAATTTGGCTTTTGTAATCCGGTTAACTTTTCCAAATCCGATAATTAATATTGAAATATCTAATCCAAAACTTTTTAAAAATAATGTGATGCATTATGTCGAGATGCAATGTCAAGAAAAATATTTTTTTTTACTTATATAGACAAATTTAATGCAATAATTACAAAAATAGTAAAATTTGAAAAAATTATGTGAATAAGCAAGTTGTGCAGCTTCCCAGACAAGTTTAAATGGAGAAGTCGTGCACTTCTCACACAACTTTGCACCACTTTTGTTTTGACTGTGTTGAGATTGAAAGTCGTCAAGCCCCTAAGACTTTAAAGTGATGTAATTGATTACAATAAATATGTAATCCATTACATTACATTTAAGTTTCAATCTCAATAGAAAGTCGTTTTGGAACAAGAAAACTTCCAATTTCAGCATGACTTCATAAAAAAATTTGGACCCATGTTGTGCTACTTCATATTAATACAACTTGACAATGTGACCAAGGTTTGATACGATCAGCCAAGACCTTTAAAAGCTAGCTCGACCCACCTTTTTTTTCTCTCATCGAAAGTCTAATATCACATGGAAACAGGTAGAAACTTTTTATTTTTTACATGAAAATGGGTTGATGATGGGCTGTCAGGCTAAAACGAGCTACCATCTGGGTTATTTCAAATCTTAATCGAGCTATATTAGACCATGACCGAGTTGTATCAGACATTGGCTGAGTTGTATCAGACCTTGGTCATTTGCTAAGCTAATTCTAGGCTTAAAAGGGTTGAAACAAGTTGTCGTTCAGGATGTTTAGATTTTGACCGAGTTATATTAGTCTTTGACTAAGTCGTAACAGACTTTGGCTAAGCTATATCAGACCTTGGTCGATTTGCTAGGTTGATTTCGACCTTAAAAAGGCTGAAATGAGCTACCATCCGAGCTGTTTCAAATCTTAATCGAACTGTATCAGGCCTTGACAGGACTATCAAACTGTGTTAATATGAAGTGTCTTGTCCTAAATCAAATATTTATTGAGATTGAAGGTTGTTAGACCCCTAGCGACTTCAAGGTGATGTAATCAATTAAATATTTATTGAAACCAATTACATATTTATTATAATAGATTACATCAGATTGAAAAACTTTCAATTTTATTGCGGTCAAAACAAAAGTTGTGTGAAATTGCATGACTGTCTAGTCTCTGGTAGTTTTTTTTAAATATTTTTATTTATCTAGTTACTGCACCAAATTTTGCTACACAATAAAAACCAAAAAAGAAAACACCGCTAGATGGAGAAGTACCTAATTCATTTTTATTTTAATAAGTTTTAGTAAGGGAAAATACGGGATTTTAAAATTTAGAGGATGCAGGAAGAAAAAAAGATACAGGAATAAATGGCCGAAAGTTAATAATGTGCGGCCTAGTAAGTTGTGGGCCTAGCCCAATAGCTACCAATTTAAGATCAAAATAGTGAAGCAGTGAATGACGGATTAGGGTTTTGTTTTGTATTTGTGAGACCGGTGAAGGGTTGTGTGTGTGTGAGAGAGGAGGAAACATGAAGACGATTCTATCTTCCGAAACGATGAACATTCCCGACGGCGTGAGCATCAAAGTTCACGCGAAAGTGATCGAGGTGGAAGGACCTCGTGGAAAATTGGTGCGAGATTTTAAACATCTCAACCTCGATTTTCAGCTCATCACCGACGAGAATGGCAAGAAGAAGCTGAAGATCGATGCCTGGTTCGGATCTCGCAAAACCTCCGCCGCCATTCGCACCGCCCTCAGCCACGTTGACAACCTCATCACCGGTGTCACCAAGGGCTACCGCTACAAGATGAGGTTTGTCTACGCCCACTTTCCCATTAACGCCAGCATCGCCAACGACAACAAATCCATTGAAATCCGAAACTTCCTTGGCGAGAAGAAGGTTTGTCTTCAATTTCTTAGTTATTTATTTTTTATTTAAATATGCTTTTAGTTGTGTGTAGTTAGATAGTTTTTATTTTTTTATTTATTTTTGTTCTGTATTTATCTATTTATTTATTTTAGTCTCTAAGTTTTTTTTTTGTATCCATGCTTTCAAGTTTTAAATCAGTAGTCCTGAACATTCACATACAAAATAGCATTTATTGTACAGAGGTTTAAAAATGTTTAGTAGTGTTATACACCAGTATAGTTTCTTAGTACATAATCTGAAAGCTTCTCTGCCAATGTTGCAGAATGAAACGCGAGAGTTTAATTAATAAATTTCTTTTGACTAGAAAAAATTGCTTTTTTAATCTCTCGGTGTTTCACTATGTATGATTTTGACCTCTCAAGTTAAAATTAAGCAAATAAGGCTTCCAAGCATTGTATTTGTATGCTTTCTATTTCTTTTAAAGTCCAGTTGTATAGTTTAGATCTTTAGGTATCATTCCTGTGCGATTTTTATATACACTCGTAGTTTTGTTAGCATTTACTTTAATGAATTTTAATGTTTTGGATATCAAAATGTGTGATTTGGTCTTCGAAGCTAAAATTATGTAAACCAGGTTTCCAGGTATTGTATTTGCATGATTTTAGCCTTCCGATTGTTTAAATTTGTTCTGAAGGTATATCACTGCTGTGCGATTTTGGTTTACTCTTCAGCTTATGGTTTAATATTTGATGTAGAAATTTGCAATCTTAATCTTCTACGCAAGCAGGTTTCTAATTGTTGTATGCTATTAATATGATTTTTATTTCCTAAATTTCAGTTGTGTAAATCAGATCATAACGATTTTGACTTCTTTGCCATATTTTTTAAATATTTAATGAAGTTTATTGGTGTGACAATGGTTTATACGAACTATCTTAATAAAATTTGGTTACAGGTGAGGAAAGTGGATATGCTTGAGGGTGTGTCTGTTGTTCGATCAGAAAAGGTGAAGGACGAGTTGGTTTTGGATGGAAATGACATAGAGCTTGTTTCCAGGTCTTGTGCTCTCATCAACCAGGTATGTTTATCTTATTTCTCCCAAACCCTTCAATAATTTACTCTTGTTTAGACTTTAATTGTGTTTTTCGTTTGTTTGCTTTGCTACAGAAATGTCATGTTAAAAACAAGGATATTCGGAAGTTCCTTGATGGTATTTACGTCAGTGAGAAGGGAACAATACTAGTAGAGGAGTAGAGTAGATTATGCTGCTTCTCTTTTGGATTGGACATCTTTTTTGTGCTATCATTTTGAGTTTGGATTCACAATTTTGTGTTTGACTTTTTTATGGAAATGTTTTGTTTGAAATTTACTAATCCAACATGCTTGGAATGAAACATTTGCTGAAATTTACTTATTTCTGTAGTGAGAGATGGATGTGGTTGATATGAAGTCATAATGAAAAGTTGCATTATTAGGGTGGGATTGATACAATTCTAAACTCTTTGATTTTTATAGAGTATTAAGATTACTCATACAGCTGATGGAGGGTGTTGTAAGACAGAGTAGTGTGTAGAATTGAAGCAGAGTATGTTCAAAAGATGAACGAAAGCATTATGTTTTTGGATCATATTTGTCTCGGAAACAATCAAACTTAAGTTTTTGATGAGGAATTGTTTGTGGAGTTATTTTATAAAATAGTTAGTAAAGTGAAAAACCAGAGGGAATGAAACATGAGCAAGTGTGTGGTGTTATAGCATTTTCACCATTTGCATTAGCAGGCCAACTTTCTCACGCTGCTGCCGGAATTATGTGTTAACTTTCTTATCTTTTATATACTTTCTTTGCCTAATTTTTATTTTAGATTTTACTTTGATGAAGGTGCAAATAGCAAGCACCCTCTATGTTTTCAACCCCAACGTTTTGTTCTTTTTTCTTTTTACAGAACATTCCTGAGCGAATTAAATTTGTCATGCTAGATTGTTATAAAAAATTATACAACCAAATATTAGTGTTGAACACAGGTAAATTAATTAATGTCTAAAGTAAACTTTTTTTAATTGATAACACAAAATTATAAAGAAGTAACCTTGTTCTTAAAAGGTTCAAAAGGCGTGTTTTTCTCTCTCCCTCTCTATATATTTAACCTTGGATACATGAATTAAGAGCAATCAAAGTTTTGATTGACTTGACTAATCATATAGTTTTGTAACTATGAATAGTATATATTTATCAAGACTAAACTTACGGAAAATTGCAAGCAATGAAATAAATATTTTTATTAGGTATAGGAAAATGATATATTTTAAAGTATATTTTTATATTAAATTATTTTATAAAATTGTGACTATCAAAGATTATTAAATAATTTATAAATGGGTAATATGTGTTTATATACATACATGTTTATACACATATAAATACATATAATATATATATATATATATATATATATATATATATATATATATATATTACATGTTAGATTAAACATAATATTTTTTTATCTTCAATTTGCTTAACTCATTGAATTTAACTAGTCAATTCTATATATGTTTTATGATAATGAGAGTGAATATTTAATAAGATTAAATCTATGCAAGATTACACACGAGAGAAAAATTAAAATTTAAGTATAGCAACATGATATAATTATTCTAATTAATGCGAAGTTTAGAGAGTATCTTAAGCACTTAACTTGATTGTTTACTCTGGTCAAGAATGTCAATCACCATGTTCTTAGGATACGTTTAGAGAGTATCTTATGATTGGGTCGATATCGTTTATCTTAAGTACTTAAATTTCAATCTTAAATAAAGGGAAAAGTCTTTTTAACAACTTTTTTTTGACAACGCATACGTGGCAGTCTATGATTGGTCTATTTCAAATATTTTTTTAATCATAAATTCAAACATGCCAATAAAATGATGACACATGTCCTGTTGTCAAAAAGTTGTTAAAAAAGAGTTGTCAAAATATCACTGTCGTTAAATAAAAGACAAAAAAGAACCATGAATATAACACTCACAAGAAAAAGCGAGTTCCTATAGGGGAATCGAACTTTCAATAAAGAAAATTGTTTTGCCATCTTCCTAAATGGATATACGATTTATATTGTATGATTGAATGTGCGAATGCAAAGTTTGCATGCACTTTTTTATCTTCGTGGACATGAATATTTGACCTAAAATATAAAAACAAAAACACTAAAATTATACTATCTTTCAATTCCATGGTAGATTCGGCCACTTGATTGCTTTATACCCAGAAAAGAAAAGTTTAGTTGCACTTTTTCTCTTTAAATTTTAGGTTGTCATGGTCTAGGAATATTAGAATAATCAAAATCTGCAATGTCATTTGTTACATGTTGTTGGCCTTCACTTTTCTTCCACACTCACCAAGATTCATATTTCATGGTTGCAATTGCAAAGCAATGAAGAAACCAAACCAGAGCTCACAGTTGTGTTCAGACTTAGAATATTCTTAGTTTAACTCATACACCAGAAATTGCACAAATACACTCTCGTGTGAACTAGATCCTTTCTAGATTAACTTTCAAAAATTAGACAATTGCTAAAATTAAAAGGGTCACCATTCTCCTTTAATTTCATAATAATAATACTCTTTCATTGATAATGTATACTAAATTTAGCTCAACATGTCTAACCTTTTCTCTTCTCTGTATAAATTTTGTAGTCCAAACACAAAGACTTAAAACTGTAGCTAGGTGGTCCTCAAAAGTGGCTGCACTTTTTTACTTTTGAAAAGCTTTGAAGTACACATGGAATGAAGTTAGAGGAAGAATGTGGATGTTGTTGTTACACATTTGTACGGATTTATACTCTTCTTTGTGCTGATCTACTGTATATCTCACTAATATTCACCAACTATCAGATGAGCTTCAGATAGTTACTTCCACCCTTCAAATTGATTCTCAAGACAAAAAAAGAACTCCCTTTATTAGTTAGGTCCAATTTTTCTTTTCTTTACTATTCTGGTTTCAGGTTCATAGAATTTTAAGATTTTTCTATAAATTACTAAATCTTGTGTGCCTTTGTGTCTATATTAACTTATTCTTTCCCAACTGGAAAGAAGCAAAAGTTATTTGTATTCATATCCAACGTTTGAGTTATCATATTTCAATTTGCAATATTAAAGCTAAGTGTGATATATTTAGAGTTGTGAATTTAATGACATATGAGTAAATTTTAAAGTTCTTTTTCATTGGTTCACTAAATAAGTAATTTGAAAACTTTCCGATAATATGAATTAAGGTTAATTTTGAAATAAGACTTCTATTAACTCAAAATTTAAATATTCTAAATTTTAAATTCATCATTAAATATTTTATAATAATTGTATTTAATTGTTTTTTATTATTTTCAACTTAATTGTAAGATTGAAGTCCAATCTAATTTATCTGAGTCTAACTTGACTTGATTTGAATTCACGTTACATGATTCTAATCCAATTTAGCTACACATTTTTTGAGTTAAACTAACACGACTCAATTTGACATACCTCAATTTGAATTAAATTCAAACTATCTTCATCAAGCTTTGACTTTATCTTGAACTGGGTTAGGCCCAACATAACCTAAATTAAGCTCATGCTGACCTAATCAAAACTAACTTTGGATCAAACCCTCACCAATTCAACTTGACTTGGGCTAACCCAACCCAACTTGCTTGTGTTTAAAACAACCTAGTTTGACTTTAACTTGACAACCCAATCTTGCATCATTAAACCCAACTTGATCAAACTTTTGTTGACTAAGACCCAACTTGACCTGACTCAATTGAATCTCACTTAGATCAACTTGAATAAATCTTGATTCAATCTCGACTCAATTTGAGTCTAATCTCAACATGATCTGACATGATCGGATTTGATTGTGATTTGACCTAATCCCATCTCAACCTAACCTAGACTAAGACCAACATAAGTTAGATTAATATGTCTTTCATACATTCAATTTTTTTTCTCAATAAATGTTTTTCTATTTTAATTTTTAATATTTTATTTAATGATCCTTGGATTGGTTTTGATGTATGAGACTTTTAAGCCTTTGATGTGATTTTTTTTAATCCAGTACACTTTTTAAGTAGTGGTTTGGCTCAAGTTAAGAAGCTCGATGTATATGTACTATGACGCAAATGTTTGTGTCTCATTGATTGCTGATGGCTACATACAAATTATTTAACAAACTTTAAAACTTCATATTTACAGTATTCATAGTCCTAATTAAGTTTTGTGGTGGACTTACATTTGGATTTGGAGAAAATATATAAATATGAACATGATACTAAATCTTTAAATCCCATATTTCTAGGCTGAAAAGGAATGAATAATACTAATATTTTGCTTCATCTTGGTGTGAGCCCCAGGGGCATCAATAAGACCCTCCCCAAGCATAAATGGTTAATCTTTTGTGCTCTTTCTAAATGGCATATTGCCACATGTGTGAATGAAAGTGTAAAAGAACAGTTTAGCTGCACTTTTAGCCATCGTGGAATTGAATATTTCACAAAAAGAACAACACACGTGAAAGAATTAAATCAAGGTTTGACAAACTCTACCATGAATGAAGGACAATGCTTAGTTTTTATCCATTGTGTGATGAGAATGTTAGTGATCTCAGATTTAAAAAATGCTAAGAAAGAGAATCTCACACTGCACTGAACTTAGTGACTTTAAATAAGGGGCTGTCATGGTCTTTGAATATCAGAATAATCTGTATCTGCAATGCCATTGGTTACATGTTACCTTTACCACTCGCCATTCTCCTCCACAAAGAGGAAGATTCACGTTTCATGGCTGCAAAACAGTGATACCAGAGAGCTGCAGCTGTATACTGCAAAGTGTTGAGTGGTTGGAATATTCCAAGACCCTCTTTGTACACTAAAGTGCATATATGTCACTTCCATGTTCTTCCATCTATTGCTTTCCCTTTTCTCTTCCCATCTTTTTTTTCCTCAAATACTGTATATTGCACTGTCAAATGCTATTTAAAAGAAGAAAAACATTATTACAAGCTTGTGTTTTTGTTTATTGTTTACTTTACTTAAATATAGCTTTTGCGAGTGTTCTAAAGAGTATTTTATCAGTTAAAATGAAAAAAAAACGACTTTTTATGCTTTAGAAATGCTCTCAGAAATAGAAAATGTCTGTAGAACTGATGCAAATATGAAGAAAGTTAAATAACAGTAACTGGCTAATGTAATTCCTCTAACTTGTTAATCATTTTAACAGTACAAAAGAAACAATGAATAAGGTTGTTGGTAAGAACAGTAATACTATTTTGCAGTTGAGTTTGAAGCTAGAGTAGAAATAAGGTTGTCGAAATATTGGTAAAGTAGTCCTTACTTCAAAGTCATTGAGTGAAGTAAGTGGTCCGAAAAAGTGTGTGCACTTTTAATCTTTAGTAGGGAGGAACGAGATACATGCAGAACAAAAACCCAAGAGATTGCTTTATTCCCATTGTGTGATAAAGACATTGCACATTTTCACTTGCACTATTTCCCTTTAAATTTAAGGCTATTATATATGGTTTGGAACATTGCAATGATCTATATCTGCAACGGCATTTGTTAAATTTTTAGTGCTTCAGGTCACTTGCTTCCCCACTGAGAGGAAGATTCATATGTCACAGTCATATATACTCTCGACACTCCATATATAACTAATTACTTATCTTCACATTGATTAAATCCTCTCACAACCACTGAATTTACGAGAAGAGCATATATTAAGGAGTAACTTGAGATTTTGACTGTTGCATTGCATGCCTACAGAATCTACCTGGACCCAGATGTACACATGTCTCCAAGTTGTGCCACCATTACAGTATGAACAAAGGCCTCAACATCTCTTTAATGATTCCAAAAGGCAAAGAAGCAATATAAGACATCTCTTTAATGATTCCAAAACAAAACCCTATCTCCTATTATTTTAGTACTGCCAATCAAGGAAATCCTTAGCACTTTTTCTAAGTGTTTGCTACAGTTGTACAGGGAAAGATTTATACTTGAAACTACTAATTATTAAACTGAAAAAACTGGTTTTTTCCATCATGTGTATATATCTAAAGTTGATACTTTGGTAACACTGATTACACTGAAAATAATCAAAACCTGTTGTCCTTGCTTTTGGTAACCCTGAAACACAAGAAACCACTAGATAAGCAAGAACTTTTGCAGGCCACTAACTTTCTGCCACGATAGCACTCTTGATTCTCCCCCAACACTACTTGGTTCAGCTCACTGAACTCAAACCTTCACACTCACTCACTTCACTTCAGTTCACTTCACTTCCCTTCTTTCTCCAAAACACACAAACAAAGATACACAGAAACCAACCAAGTACAAACACTACTCCACCCCTCATACAATATTTCCACACACAACATGTTGAAGGAAGGCACCAACAACGTTGGTGGCAGCTCCAGCACCTGGTCACGTGTCTGCGACACGTGCCGGTCAGCTCCATGCATAGTCTACTGCCATGCAGACTCAGCATACCTGTGTTCATCCTGTGATGCTCGTGTCCATGCAGCCAACCGTGTGGCCTCAAGGCACGAGCGTGTGTGGGTGTGTGAAGCGTGTGAACGTGCTCCCGCAGCGTTTCTTTGCAAAGCTGACGCAGCTTCTCTTTGTACTTCTTGTGATGCTGACATTCACTCAGCAAACCCTCTTGCCAGCCGCCACCACCGTGTCCCCATTCTCCCCATCTTGGGTCCCCTCTTGGTGAACCAGATCACGAACCGGAACACGGTTTCGTGAACGAGGTGGAAGAGGAAGAGGAAGAAGTTTTCGATGAGTACGATGATGAGGTTGAAGCTGCTTCGTGGTTGTTGCCACATCCTGTGAAGGGTAACCAAGAGCAGGAGAATGGTCTTTTGTACGGTGATGAGTATTTGGACAACCTTGTGGATTGTAACTCGTGTGGTGACCATAACCAGTTTAGCAACGTTTTTCAGCAGCAGCAGAACTACAACACTGTCCCTCAGAACTATGCACTGGTTCCAGTTCAGGTGCTGCAACAATTGCAGCACTTTCAACCGGGTTTGGAATTTGACTCGTCAAAAGCTGGGTCTATTAGCCAAAGCGTAAGGATCTTCCTCTTGCTTCTTCTAACAACGGCTTTTGAATTCTACTTTTTCTTCTTCCAAACTCTTTATTCATCAATTGAATTGTACTTTATCAGATTTTGCTTAACTCTTCCTTCCCAACTGCCAATTTCTTTGCTTTTTCCTTCCGTTTCAGAAAAGGTCTTAAATTGCAGTAGCACACTTTATGGTAGTTTTCTCCCAATTTCTGCCAATTTCTGTCTATGAATGATATCTTTTTGTCGTAAACATAATACCTTTTTAATGTTTCTCGTATTAGCTAGCTAGTTCTAGCTGCGACTCCTTATAAACACATACTTTGAAGGGTAACCTTTTTCACCAATTTTCATCCCTAAACTTTGTTTTCCATCTCATTTCAACACAATTTCATCAATCGTGTGTTAAATTCCCTTAATTCTGAAGCTTGAACACAAAAACCGAGCCCTGAGAGCCTGTTTTCTCAAAGCAAAAAAATTGGTGGGGGCATTAATCTGTTGACACCTTTCTTTTATACTTTTTCTCTTTTGCATTTCCTCTTTTTGTATTTTCCCCTTTCTTCTGTCATATATCCATTGCATCTCTCAATATTTCTTTCATACCTTTCGTTTTTCTCCTATCTTTTTTTCTTCTGATATGTGAAACCAACAACAGTTTCACAAAAATGGTTAGCCATCAGCAATCAGTTTACAAAATTTGTCACTAACATGTGATCCCTTTTGTTATTGTTACACTTTGTGCTTTATAATAACCTTTGTTGTTGTTGTTGTTAATCCAGGTATCAGTTTCATCAATGGAAGTTGGTGTAGTCCCAGAATCAACAATAAGTGACATATCAGTGTCCTATTCAAAGTCACCAATAGGGACAAGTGACCTATTTCCTCCCCTTCCCATGCCTTCACATCTTACACCAATGGACAGAGAGGCCAGAGTCCTAAGATATAGGGAGAAAAAGAAGACAAGAAAGTTTGAAAAGAAGATAAGGTATGCCTCAAGGAAGGCTTATGCAGAAACCAGACCACGCATCAAGGGTAGATTTGCAAAGAGAACTGATGTGGAAGCTGAAGTGGATCAAATGCTCTCCACAACACTATTCAATGAAGTCGGAGGAACCATTTTCCCATCTTTCTAGGAATGGAAAGAGAATAAATTATCAATAGCCAAGACATAGAAGACAAGGTTGAGAACCAGTAATGTAACTTTTATGCTGTCTAATTAGTTTGGACTAGTTTTCTATACTTATGCTTTATAAATATAGTACTTAAATATATATATATATATATATATATTAAGTCAGCTAATTCTGAAAATTTTGCCTTATAATTTAATTTCTCAGTTTCGTTGTCTGTTTATATTTTTCTTCAAATTTGTATTTGTCCATCGGATTAACATTGACTGGGAAAGTAATATTATACTTAATAAATGAAAGTTAACAGCAAACAAACGGTTTCTCTTCTCCCTCAAAATGAAGCCTAAGTTCAATTGATGTGTGTGTGGAGTTGAAGAATTCAATGGCACTACAAAAAATGTTAATTTAACGGGGTTTATTAATGGAGGTTAAGGTTTTATATAAAAACCCAGAAAGAAGATATTTTAGAAATACTAAAAAATTCTATAACATTTAAACGACGACCTATCACTAGTCCATCTCCTTCCTGAAGCCACTTGCAGAGACGCTCTAAATAGAGCATAATCCCAACTCGCTGGTCACCGCCACGCTCTTTCTCTCCTCCGTCGTCGATGGGGGCTCTAATCCGAACCTCACTCAGTGCTGAAATATAATTAATTTTGCATTTTGAGCCTATAAAATAAAAACTCAATGTTAGAAAAGGTACAAATAAAATTTTAGAAAGAAGGATTCTAAAATGAAATAAAAAAATATCTAGTAATGTTGAATTATAAGATGTCTTTAGATAAGTTTAGATCATAGAAATATTTAGAGAATGAACAATAATCTTTAGATTAATGTTGTAGTGATAAGATCCTAATAATTGGTTGAGGAGTTGTCACTAGTATAAATAGGAGGTAATTGTATAATTTGTAATCAAGCAAAAAAAATTATAAGTATTCAATAATATAAGTCTTTCCTTCTCTTATAATCGTTCAACCTCTCCCAATTTTAAATACTTCTTTCAAGCCTTTAAATTTCCTCCAACAAAGTGGTATCAAGAACCATAAGATCATCATAGAAATGGAAAATATCAGAGTTCCCTTTCAAGTCTCGACACTCATTAAGATCAACTATGACAATTGGAGCTTAAGGATGATAACTCTCTTTGGTGCACATGATGTGTGAGAGGTGATCAAGAAGGGCCACACCGAGCCAGAGAATGTAGACCGTCTTTCTCAATCTCAAAACGAGAGTTTGAGAGACTCAAGGAAGAGATACAAGAAAGCTCTTTGTCTACTTTGTCCAATCTATCAAGGATTAAACAAAGATACTTTTGAGAAGACTTTCGGAGTCAAGTCAACTAAGGAAGCATGGGAGAAGCTTAAGATCTCTTACAAGGGAGCAGATCAAGTAAAAAAGGCATGTCTTCAAACTTTGAGAGGAGTCTGCATTTGAAGGAAGGTGAACTGGCCTTTGATTACTTTTTAAGAGTTTTAAAAGTTACTAATCAACTAAAAAGGAATGGTGATAAGTTAAATGATGTAAGAATTATGGAGAAAATTCTTAGATGATTAGATCCAAAGTTCGAACATATTGTGACCACCGAAGAAACCAAAGACATGAAGGCCATGTAAATAGATCAACTTCTTGGTTCGTTGCAAACTTATGAAGAAAAGAAAAAGAAGAAGGAAGAAATCGTGGAGTAAGTCCTCAAGGCACATGTTGATTCAAGAAAAGAAGAAAACACACACAACCAATCAAGACGAAGTTATAGTTAAGAATAAGGGCGAGGGCGGGCATATGGACATGAACCAGGACAAATGCCTAATAACAATAACCAAAAAGGAGAAAGCTCTAACCGAGGTTGTGGGAAAGGAAATTTGAATTCAAGATATGACAAGTCACGAGTCAAGTGTTATAATTGTGATAAATTTGGACATTATGCTTCTGAATGTAGAACCCCTAACAAAAATAAAGTTGAAGAGAAAGCCAACTATGCTGAAGAAAGGTGTCAAGAAGATGGTACCTTCCTACTGGCTTACAAGGGACAAGATAGATGCGAGGATAATCAATGGTATCTTGATAGTGGAACAAGTAATCATATGTGTAGAAAAAAAAAGCATGTTCGTGGAGCTTGATGAATCAATAAAGGGACACATGGCTTTTGGAGATGAATCAAATGTGACGGTGAAAGGAAAAGGTAATGTCCTCATTTGACTTAAGAATGGAGAACATCAATTTAATTCCAATGTGTATTTGTGCCAAGCATGAAGAACAACATATTGAGCTTAGGACAATTCTTAGAGAAAGGTTATGATATTCAACTTAAGAATAATAACCTTTTCATAAGAGATAATACAAGTAAATTCATTGCAAAGGTACCAATGAAAAGAAATATAATGTTTGTGATCAACATTCAAAGTGATGACCCGTAATGTCTCAAGATGTGCTACGAAAACCAATCATGGCTTTGGCATTTTCGATTTGGCCATCTTAATTTTAAAAGATTAGATTTACTCTCCAAGATGTTGAGATTGGTATCATGCAATGAAACATATAAAGAGCGTGATAAATGGTCAATAACCAAGAGGGGAGGGGTGAACTGGTTCTTTTAAAATTATGATTTTTTTTTCACAAATTTTATCGAACAGTTTATAAGCAAAAGCTGTAGGGATAGAGAAAATCACACAATAGATTTGATCCTGGTCTGAATCAACAAATTCTACGTTAATCACTATAAAGAGTGATTAAACTTTTTCACTATAAAGCAGTTTCAGATTACAATCAAAATAATACACAAATTAAGAACAAAATACACCTTCCTTTGACACACGATGGAATGATTTCCAGCTTAATCAACTTGAAGAGATTTGCTTGCACCTTTAGACACACTAAACACAAGTTTCTCCTTTCACAAGATTTGATTGAACTCTTCCTTAAACTTAGAGAACGTCCTCAGAACTTTTCTGTGCTCTCAAGTAGTTTAGGTTACTTCTTAAAGGTTTAGGAAGGGTGTATATATAGGCCAAAGGTCAAGAAATAGAAAGACAGTTCCCAATTGCCACTGATAATCGATTACCATAAGTGATAATCGATTATTTCAAGCCGTTATAGGTTTTTAGAAATGGGATACTCGATTATCCTTAGTGATAATCGATTATTGCCGAATCCTAGACAATATATTAAACTTGCAGTGATAATCGATTATCCCCTATGATAATTGATTATTTCTGCGACCAACCCTTTCTTGTTTTGGCTTCTGAAAATCGATTATCCCTTGTGATAATCGATTATTTCCGTAATGAAACATTAAGTTATGAAACTTCTAAGTGCTTTATAATTTCAAAAATGATTCCTATACAATGAATTCTACAATGTATGCTTTTAACATTTACAATATAGGTTCTTCAAGTCTTCAAGTGTATCATCATCAAACTCACTTCAAAGCATCAATGCTTCATTGGTAACACAAGAAGGCAATGGTGACAGGGCTGCCTTGTTTTACTCACCCCAACCAAGTTTGTGAAGGATGTCTACTTGGAAAACAATTTCGATTGAGTTTTCCAAATGAGTTGGACTTAAGAGCCCAAAAGTCATTAGAATTCATACGCACAAATGTGTACGGCCATATCAAGCCAAGATCACTCGGTAAGAGTAGTTATTTTCTTCTCTTCATTGATGATTTTTCAAGAAAAATATGAGTATATTTCTTAAAAGAAAAATCAGAAGTGTTCGAGAACTTCAAGAAGTTTAAAGCCCATGTTGAGAAGGAAAGTGGTTTTGTGATCAAAGCTTTGAGATCCGATCATGAAGGAGAGTACACATCAAAAGAGTTTCAGAAATATTGTAAAGATAATGGAATTAAACGACAATTGACAGTGTCAAGATCCCTAACAAAATGGAGTGGCGAAAAAGAAAAATAGAACAATCCTGGAGATGGTAAGGAGCATATGCTTAAAAGCAAGAGACTTCTAAATGAGTCTTGGGTTGAAGCCGTTACATGTGCAGTTTATCTTACCAACCGCTCTCCAACAAGAAGCGTTAGTGGAAACACACCACAAGAAACATGGAGCGAAAAAAAGTCAGGTATTTCTCATCTTAAACTCTTTGGAAGCATATAACTCATGTCCATGTACCAGATGAGAAACGAAGTAAGCTTGATGAAAAAAGTAAAAAATGCATCTTCATTGGTTACGACGCCAACTCCAAAGGGTACAAACTCTACAATCATCAGTCGAACTGTAGTGTTTGATGAAGAAAAAGAATGAGATTGGTCGACAAATTGTGATGACCATACCTTCTTCCCGTGCGTTGAAGAAGGTGATGTGGAACAACCACAACAACCGGAAGAGACACCTGCTACGCCACCTACTTCATCAAATATAACCCCTCAAAAGGATGAAAGCTCCAATGAAAGAACTCCACGTTTTCGAAGTCTCCTAGAAATCTATGTGGTAATTGAAAATCTAGACAATGTTACCTTATTCTGTCTATTATCATATTGTGAACCCATGAACTTCCAAGAAGCAATTGAAAAGAAGAGTTGGAGAAATGCCATGGATGAAGAGATCAAGGTGATAAAGAAGAATGATACATGGGAGCTAGTCTCACTTTCAAAAGGGTACAAAGCAATTGGTGTCAAGTGGGTCTACAAAGCAAAGAAGGACTCCAAAGGAGAAGTCACTAGTATAAAAACAGCCAATAACGTCGAATATTTTTGGCATTTCACGTCGAATTCGAAAACGACGTCGCATTAGGAGACGTTAATTTAACGTCGAATTTTGTCAATATACGATGTTATTTAACGTCGAATTTTGTCAATATACAACGTTAATCATTTTTTTTAAATAATTGTGATCCTTTTTTACAGCTCTACGAGACCTGAAAAACAGAAAAAAACAACAATTTTCAGTTTTTGGTATTTTGTAAAGCCTGAACTATGAACAATAATATAGGATCAATCAAAGAACAATAACAAACAACAAAGAAGTTCAATCAAACATCAAACAATAACAATAAACAAGTTCAACCAAACACCAACAACATCATGCAAGTTCAACAAAAAAAAATAACAAACAAGTTATTAACAAATAAGTTCTTCAAAATGAAAACGAAAACGAAAACGAAAATGAAAACTAACATGTGTTCATCGGAATAAAGTGTTGCCACCAGTGAGAGAGAAAGTAGAATGCGCCTATGAAGGACAAGAACACAAAAAAATCGGTAAAAACAAACGAAAATCATACATAAAGTAGTTAATTAACACGCATTTGTATCAAATGAAAGAAAGATTACATGTGATGGTCGTCAAACTTCATTCGAAAAGAGTTTGAGCAGAGAAAAGGGTCCTGCGCGCTAAGATAAAGTGAATGAATTTTCAATCTCCTGCTTAAATTTTTTTTTTGAATTCACTAACCTTTTAACGTCTAGCGCTGGGGCATTCGACGCTTTATATTCTTTTACGTCGAATTACAACTCTAAACGACGTTTAATAATTGCATTTATTTACAAAAATATCACTGGTCATTTTTAACGTTGGCTATTGAGTGGTTCGACGTTAAATGCGTGACGTTATACGTTGTTTTTGCACTAGTGAATTCAGAGATATAAGGGAAGATTGGTGGCGAAAGGCTTCAGTAAAAGAGCTAGCATTGACTATGATGAGGTATTTCCTCTAATTGCTCGACTAGAAACTATTAGACTTATTATATCATTAACAACTCAGAATAACTGGAAGATACATCCAATGAATGTCAAATCCACTTTCTTAAATGTAGTTCTTGAAGAAGAAGTCTACATTGAGCAACCATAAGGATATGAAGTCAAAGGTGAAGAAGACAAAGTCTTGAAATTAAAGAAGTCTCTTTATGGGTTAAAACAAGCCCCTAAAGCTTGAAATGTTTGAATTGACAAGTACTTCAAAGAAGTAAAGTTCATCAAGTGTCATATGAGCATGCACTATCAAAGCTCAAGGCAAATATATTTTGATTGTACATGTCTGAGGAATTCAAGAAGGATATAACCATGAAAATTGAAATGACTGTCGTGGGGCTTATGGCGTATTATCTTGGAATTGAAGTAAAACAAGGGAATGAAGGAATTTTATTACTCAAGAAAGCTGTGCTAAAGACCTCCTCAAGAAGTTCAAGGTGGATGATGCTAATCCAGTTGGTAATGGAATGCAACACCAAGTTGAGTAAGGATGAAGAGGGAGAAAAAATGGATCCAACCCTCTATAGAAGTCTTGTGGGAAGTTTGCGTTATTCAACTTGTACAAGACTAGACATTCTCTATGCCGTTGGAGTCATGAGTCGTAACATGGAAGCTCCAATAACTACTCACTTCAAGTCTGCAAAGAAGATTCTTAAATATATCAAAGGTACAACAATCTTTGGCCTAAACTACTCAATTTCTAACGATTACAAGCTTTTTGGATATAATGATAGCGATTAAAGTGGAGATATGGATGATTGAAACAATAGAAGTGGATTTGTGTTCTACGTGGGAGACACAACCTTTGTCACTCTTTCTAAATGTGAAGCAAAGTATGTAGCTACAACTTCATGCATTTGCCATGCTGTTTGGCTACAAAACCTATTGAAGAAGTTAAGCTTGCCACAAGCCAACAAAGACTTTCGTGGACAACAAGTCAACAATAGCTTTAGCAAAAAACCCAGTCTTCCATGATCGAAGTAAGCACATCCGCACCCATTACAATTACATTAGAGAATTCATCAACAACAAGGATGTGCAATTGGAATACATGAAGACGCTTGATCAGGTAGCAGATATGTTCACCAAACCGCTAAAGAAGGAAGTTTTTATGAAATTGAAAAGTTTGCTTGGAGTACAAAATCAAGTTTAAGAGGGAGTCTTGAAATATAAATTGATTTTGTATTTTGGGCCTATAAGATAATCCTAAGTTTAGAAAAGACCCAAATAGAATTTTAGAAAATCCTATCTAGAAAGATTCTAGAATAAAGTGCAAAAAATATCTAGTGATGCTTATCTATAAGATGTGTCTACATAAGTTTAGAATTATAAGTATATTTTAGAAATCTCTTGAGAATGAATAATAACCCTTAGATTAATGTTGTGATGACAAGATCCTAACCATTGGTTGAGAAAGTATCATTAGTATAAATAGGAGGTGATTGCATCATTTGTAATCAAGTCAAAAAAAATTAAAAAGCATTCAATAGAACAAGTCTTTCCCTCTCTTAAAATCTTCATACCTCTCCCAATTTTAAATACTTATTTCAAGCCTTTAAAGTTTCCTCTCAAGAGTAAGAATTTTAGGACCCTTTGGAAACGATTTTGGCTTTCTATAATGCTCTTCTAATAGTATACTGAATCTTTATTAGTGTAGCTTCTTTTCTTGTTTGTGTATTTCTATTCTTACGATTCATTGTTTTAAAAAATAAACTGCCGAATTACTAGAATGTTGTGAAACGAAACGAGATGGATGCTCAAGTTCTCAGTGAAGCCCCTCATAAGTTGGGAATTTTGCTTGCAGGTAAATTGTCTCTGTTCAAATCATTATTGAAATGCGTAATCACTAGTACAAAAATCATATTTTATGACGTACAAAAACGAGCTATGATGTACATAGTTTTGTACATTATAATAGGTCATAAAATGTGATTTTTGTACTAGTGTACACACAAAGGAGAGTGTTGTGTTTTGTCTCTTTTCAAGACAACATATTGTAAACCCCCTTTCACAAGGATGAATTTAAAAATATTTAAAATTAGAACCTTGTAGAAAATTTGAAAAATTAGTGAGAATGTGGATTAGGCAATATTTTAGAAACGTTGAGCTATAAAACTTCAATTGAAGTGATTTCAAAATGATGTAAAATTTCATCTTTTGGACTACAATTTAGGTTCGAGAATCAATTGATATGGATGAGTAGAATGAGAGATATGATCATGAGATAAATCCTTTATTTCCTTTCTACTACGAAGCATGAAATCCCCGCCACACTTTCTGCTGTCTTTTTTCTTTCTTCCTCCAATTTTTTCCCTCTTTTCTTCTTGCTCTTTTATTTGCTTTTTAATATCCTCCATCATATCATTTTTTTTTCTCCTGCTGTCTTCTTTCTTTCTTCCTCCAATTTTTTTCTCTTTTCTTCTCGCTCTTTCATTTGCTCTTTTATTTGTTCTTCTTCTTTTGTTTGCCTTTTAATATCCTCCATCATATCATTTCTTTCTTTCTCCACTTGTTTCCTCTCTCTTTCTAGCTCTTTCATTATAATTCTCTAATTCTTCATTGTTATCCACTTTTTTTTAAAATGTGAACATAGATAACTTTACTCAATATCAATTCGAAACAATTTATTTTTGGTATGTCATAAAGTGTAGACCTATTATAACGTACAAAACTATGTACGTCATAGTTCATTTTTGTACGTCATAAAATATGATTTTTGTACTAGTGAATATTATATAAAATCTATGCTAAAATGTAAATATGGTGCACATCGCGAAATTTCAAAACAAAACATTGTTATATGTGTCTAATACTTACCTGTTACATGATAGCCTTCATACTCACAAGTGTCAATTTTTTTTTGTCAACAATGATATGCTAAAGTTGGTCATGTCACATTCTTTTGGAATGGAAACCGGTTATGGTATTTTAATGCAGACTTGGAGGAATATGTGGAAATTCCAAGCGACTCTGGTATTATATTCAATGAACAACCAGAAATGAAAGCATTGCAAATTGCTAAAAAGGCTACTAATGTTATTCTTAGCAGGAAATTTGATCAGGTAATTAAATGGTTTATCAGCTGACTTTGTACTTTTGGATCTTCTGCTCTGCAAAAGGTTTGTTTAGGTTATGAAAAATCATTTTGATCTCTCAGTTTGTATTATGAATTATTAACTTCCTTCCCAATTCAGATAGCTCTATCAAAACATGTTTTTTTTTTTATTCTTTGCATTTGAATGAAAATTGAGCTTTTTGAATTGAAAATTAATTTGGATAGCCTTTCCTCCCTTACTTCTCTAGCTGTTTGTTAAAGGGCGTAGCGTCCTCATTTATACGTGCTTCTTAGGAAAGCAATTAATACAGGTATACATTAATGTTTTCTCTGCAATATTCTTCTCATACTCATTTGCTATTAGTATTCACATAAAAACTTGTTTTACTTGACTCATTTGATATTTTCACGAAATTTAACTACTAACATGCGTTTTTTCTTTTTGTAGGAAATTTCCTTAAGTTACATGATGCTATAACATTTTCTTATCATGGTTATTTAAAAAGTATTTGATATGAGTAAAGTTTTGTGAATCCTGCATGTTCATATGCCTGATTAGTGCACATGGTAAGTACTATCCAATTAAAAATTCACCCGATTAAAGAGAACTTTTTTAGTAACATGCATGGCAAATTATTAGGTAAATAACTATGTATTTCTATTTACAATCACATGGTCTCTAGCTGTGTTGTTATCTATAATATGAAAATAAGATCCATTTTCTTATATGCTTTTCGGTTTAGAGTTAATGTCAAGTTTTCTTCTCACAACAATCTTCAAACTCAGGTTAAAGTTCTTTTTCCACCTCATACTCCAATGCTAAAATCAAGAAATGTTCAATAATATTAACAATAAATGTGCAATGAATTAATTAACCTATACCACAAACTTGTATTTATAGATTTCGATATAAGTTTTTTATTAACACTGATAATAGTAGTTTAAGACTAATATAACTATCCTTAATTTTAATTTCAATTTTAATTTGACCGTTCGGCTTCCCAACTAGTTCCTATAGATCATATACTGGTCAACTGTCATGTTCTTAAACTGATCGGACGATCGTACTATACACATGTCCCTCAAACCAAGATGGGGAGTTGGCCGGTATTTCTTTGGTTTCTATTTTGGGAGAATACCTCTTATCAACCTTTCACTGAAGAAAACATGAGAATGTTTCATTGGAGCATAGGTGTCTCGTGATTTTATTGTGTGTCATGCACAAATAATATTTAAACCTATATTAAAACTAATATATGTTTTATATCATTATTTGGAAATGTATCAATTATCATATGGTTATATATATATATATATATATATATATATATATATATATATATATATATATATATATATATATATATATATATATATATATATATATATATATATATATATATATATATATATATATATATATATATATATTTTGAGATAAACTTAAATTTTAGATATTTATTATTTTATTAGTTTTGGGTATAGTAATATTTGATTTGATAGAGATAAAATTGGGATGGGTAGTTATGATTTCCTATTTGTATAGGTAGAATATTATTTTATGATAGAATAAGCAGATTTTATTTTTAGGTAAGTTGATATTTTATTGTCAGTTTTTATTAATTGTACTTGGCCCAAGACTTGATGCCAAGGTTTAATGAAAATCACCCACAATGGATTGAAGAGTAAAATTATTTGTGTGGGTTACTGTTTTTTAACAACTCCTCCGTTTTCTCAACAGTGGTATTAGAGTCAGGTTTGTCTTGGTGACCGGCTCAAACGAGTATAGCTGGAGGGGGAGTGAGGGAGAGTTTAGAGAGAAAAAGGAGAAAAAAAAGGGAGAGTCAAATACTCGCACTATATAAATATTTGATTTGATTTGATAGAGATAAAATTGGGATGGGTAGTTATGAGTTTCTATTTATCTAGGTATAATATTATTTTATGATATAATAAACATATTTTATTTTTAGGTAAGTTGATATTTTATTGTCAGTTTTTATTATTTGTACTTGACCCAATGCCTGATTTGTAGCCTGATTTGTAGGTTGTCAAGGTTTAATATATATATATATATATATATATATATATATATATATATATATATATATATATATATATATATAACCTATACTACTCCAAGTTATGCTCCATGATGGTTCAAAAGGTGATTCAAAAGGTAGAGTTTACACCATCTTTATGGATGACTTCAACTCTTCTTGTAGATGTTTAACCATGATTAGGGGGTATGTCGTCACTACCTTTATTCTTCATTAGGAAATCTTATTTGAGGCCATGTTAAGTTGTTTGATAAAGGAACGACATTACTTCCATTTACCATCACTTCCCACATAGTTTTATCTCTCAAAGAAATTCTCATTTTTGTAGCCCACATAATTTTTTTATACATTAGAGGTAAATAAGTGTTGCTTAATGTCATTATTGTGAGTATTTTTTTTTATTTGTATGATTTTTTAACTGGTTTCACTCCCTCACAAACCCTTAAAAAAAAAAGTAAGAAACTCTTGATTCCATGTTATGAAATAAGAGAAACATTCGAAAATCAGAAAAAGTAGATAATCTACTTTAATTTTTTGAGTGTAAGATTACAAAAGATTTGTCTTTGTTCAATACATGCAAGAGAGAGATGTAAACTTGTATAAAATAATTTTACCTAATCAATGACTATGTAATCAACTTTATCACAAAAATAAGATTTATAATTAAATTTAACTACGGATCAAATAAAAAATAAAATCTTAAATTACCTTTGAAAATCTCATATTTTGACAGCCACATATATATGTAGGTTGAAAAACATATATCAATATAATTGAACATGAAGTTGAAGATGATGTAAGCACTAGGGCATCAATGAGAGGCTTCGTGGCAAATAATGGTTAATTTTTTCACCCTTTCTGAATGGCATATGCTAGAGTGTGAATCCGAAAGTGATAAAGAAAAGCTTAGCTGCACTTTTAGCTATCGTGGAGCTGAATATTTCTCAAAAAGAACAACAGACGTGGCAGCTGAATGTGTTATGATAATCTGATATTGGAAATTGGGAAGATAAAGAAACATATGCTGCACTTGCACTTAATGACTTAACTTTCGTGTTGTCATCGTCTTAGAATATTAGAATAATCTATATCTGCATTATCATTGGTTACATATTACCTTTACCACTCATAATTCTCCTCCACAAGAGCAAGATTCATGTTGCATGGCTGCAAAGCAGTGACACCATTGCAAAGGGTTCAGTGCTTGGAATATTCTAACATACTTTTTGTATACTAAAGTGCAAAATGTCCCCTTTATATATTCCACATATTTCAATCTACATATGACAGCTATCATATTTAAAAAATCATAAGGTTGATTCAATTTACATAAAATATAAATTTCAATACCGGTTGTTATTATATTATAAAATGATGTCAAACATGATAAATTTTTAATATAGTTAATGTAACTAATAAAAACAATATATTTTTTACTATAGTGGTTACTTGTAGAAAGTTATTTCCTTGGTTAAAGACAAAAGTGAAAAAGTCATATTTTTATAGTTTGATTCCATCAATTAATGTATCTCTGTCTTTTTCCTGTCACTCTTCTCCTCAAGGTATGTATACATTGTATTTGATAGTCAAAAGGTCTTTTACAAAAAAAAAGAAGAAAGTTTTTCAAAAGTTTATATATTATGTGCGTATACTTAAATATATGTTGATTTTCTCATAATTTGAGTGTGTGTCTATTTAAACAACGAAGGTAGAAGAAAAAGAGGTAAGCGAAAAGATTGTATCTTTAATACATGGGAGAACACTTTTCTTTGTAGGTTTATGCCCATTTTAAAGCTAGGGTGGAGTAAAATGATAATTTTCTTTAATATACAATTAAATGGTATGAGTATATAGCATTTTCCTAAAACTCAAGACCATAATGGTGACAAAGGTGATCACATATGAAACTAGTTCACAGTCCATTACTTTTTATAAAACTTTAAATTAATTTAAAATGTACAATTTTCACTATTACAAAAAAGAAGTTTTTATATATTTTGATACTAAATATTGAAATTTTAAATATTTTTCCCTTAAAAATAAGAAATTTATAAAAGACTTTACTTTATTTTAACTTAGAAATCACAACAGTAAAATAAAGAAATAGGAATAAAAGAAATTTACACATCGGTTCATATAAAAAGATCATATGTTCAATTGTTAATCAATTTAATTATAGATTGATTAACTAAACACTAAATCAAACTGAAAATTAAAACCACGACTACAAAAATATATAATTTACTACGGGTTAATTTTCAACAGTCATAAGGGATGTGAAATTATTGAAATCCCTAAGATCTTCATACCCGCACTCGTCACCTCTTCTTCTTCACTTGCTTCAGTTTTTGGCCGTCTATGCTTCACTTCCCAAATTCTTATATCCTCGTGCATGAGATTATTCTTCACGCATGTGCATTAGATTCGTCCTTGGCCTTGCCCTCGTGTCCCCGGTATCACCATTCAGTTTGCCATTATTCTTCACCATGTGCATTAGGTTTTCTTCTTCCTCTATTACTGAGTATTCTTCCTTCGTCCCTTCAGTGTGTCGTTGTTGTCATCTAGGCCCCTCTTTTGTTCTCCGTTCATTGTGTTCGTTGTTCGCAATCCCTAAGTTCACGTCTTCTTCCTCTTACATTACAGAGTATTGGTCTTTGGCCCTGTCATTGTGTCGCCGTTAAAGAACCTCTCTTCTTTTCTCTATTCATTATCTTCTCCATTGTTGGCAATTGTCGCAATCCCTAAATTGGATTCAATTTTCAATTCGTTGTTATGGTGTCTTTCCCACACTTCGTAATTCCGTTGTGGCCTAAATCTCAAATCTGTTTTCCATCCCCCTACACTGTTCTCACCACTCCTGATTCATCTCTTATCTACCCTCTAATATCATAAAGAGGTTCCATTCGCTTAATCGTTGTTTTCTCCTTGATGATTAAGGGTCTAAAGTGGTAATAAGAGCATGAAGGTTGAGGGAGCAACATTAAGAGCTTAAAGGCTTTCGGTGACAAAGGTTTTGGTCTTGAGAAGAATTAGAACCAGGTATGAGGGAACTAACATGTGTATGCCCTTCATTCTTTTGCTTGAACGAATGTGATAAAATAATATGTTCTAATGTTGCTCTGATTTTTTATGTTGGCTAGTTAATGTTATAATATGCTAGGTTGTTAAAGTATAATTTGATAAAGAATCTGACATTTTGATTGGACTACCATGTTCTTGACTTGGATTGTTAACACTTTAGTGTATGATTAAGAATGAAGTTAACGGGTGGGATTTATCTGACTTGCATTGTCACACTGGTTAGATATTAAATTGTCAAGTTATTGCCAAAGAAGATTATATGCATGTTCATTGGAATGAAAATAGGGTTCAAGTTAATGAAATGTAGTATGAATACCTAAAACTAGAACTAATTGATACACGTGTCACTATTTTGTTTGCTTAATGATTTAATGATATCAATAAGCTATGAATGGTCGATATGTTGGCTGTATGGGTGCATATATGAGCTTATGAGTTTTTTAGTTGTGTCATAATATGTTGTGTATAAAAGGGATGTCTAATTGTGATTTCATACTTAGTGTTTTATTCATTCACTATTTAAAAGCAATTGAATTTGATAATTAAGTAAGTGTGTTACTTAGTGTTTTATTCATTCATTGTTTACTTTTAACACTAACTAGGTGTTTAACTTAGTATTAAATTATTCCAAGCAACAATTTCATAACTAAGTAGGGGAACTGCTTGGTTTTGAATTTTTCAATTCCATAAGTAAGTGGGACTATTTCAGTCTTCAAATTTATAACTGTTAGATATATTATCTTTATTTTATATTTATATTTTATCTTTAGCTAATTTATTGTTATTTCTTATTTGTATTTTAGGTTTAGCCCATATTTATTCTATTATAAATGTTAGGACCTTATGTGTATATTTAACATAAGGAAGATTATTCTCATATATAGTTTCACTATATTCAGCGTGGTCTCTAGAGCCTAAGGTTCTTTTGAGGAAAAAAAAAAAACTTATGTTGCCATCTACCATTGTCTGCGGCGCCATCGTCTACTTCAACCACTACGAAGTTCTAGTTTCGACCGACGATCACATGGTTTTAATCGTCATAGCCAGGTGACCACCATGTCATCAACGATGCCTTCATTGAAGCTCCTATGTGCTCTCAACGCCTTTTGAAGTTGTGAATTTGCTCCTTTTTCGTCGTGTAAGGTGACATGTCTAGTAGAAATTCAGAGCGTCGAGGTCGTTCGTTTTCCTCTTTCAGGTTCATCGTGCATTGTTGCACGTCCCGTCTCCTCTCAGGCAAATATTTAGAGTATTAAGATTGCTCTTTTTCCTTTTTCAGATGCCTTGATTGAAGAATCTTGGATTTTTATGGCTTTTGTTAGCTTATTTATAGTCATGGTGACTCTCTAACAATGACCTCTTTATCCACTAGATGTCAACAATGCATTCCTCAACAGTGATTTGTAAAAAGAAATTTACATGGAAAAACCTCCCAGATTTATTGCTCAGGGGGAGTTTTTGGATTGGTATTTCGTCTCCTATGTCGTTTTGCAAATCATTAGTAAGTTGGTGTCACTCGAGTGTAGAAGCATATATTTTCACTAAGTCTTTATGGATTATATTAGTAACAAGCTTGATACATACAATTTGTATGCACTAGCTTGAGGGGGGTGTTAGATATATTATCTTTATTTTATATTTATCTTTTATCTTTAGTTAGTTTGTTATTATTTCTTATTTGTATTTTGGGTTTAGCCCATATTTTTTCTATTATAAATAGAGGACCTTATGTGTATATTCAATACAAGGAAGATTATTCCATACATAGTTTTTACTATATTTAACAATAGCAAAATTGGTATAAGACTTAGTTTTATAACCAGTTTAGTAAATTCTTCTTATGTAGTGTACTTCATTGAATATGGTCACTTATTCTAACCTTTCAATCCTCTTGACATGAACAAAGGTCATTTTAATAGACAAATCATAGATAGACATGCTCAAAATACAAGTCAACATATGGGAGGATTGAATATCTTTTTAACTTCTCATTCAGTAATAATGGTGTTAGGGGAAAGATAATATGTCCATGTCAGAAGAAATAATAGATAAAGATCATTAGACTTCTTTTGTCGACTACCAACTTAATGAAAGAACAAAGGTAAAACCTATATTCCTTCTCTTAAAACTGTGTTATAATTTAGTGATTTTTTATGACAAATGTTAGGAGATTTTCTTAAAAAATAAACAAAATAGGACAAACAAAACTCTTGCTCATACATGGTGGTCGAAGAACATCGCAAGGAAGAGGGAAAAAATGGTGAAGTGTTATAAATTTATTTAGTTTTTTATTTTTGATAATGTCTAGACATACTTAATATGCATAATGATCATTTTCACATGAAAAAAAGTGTGGGCACAAAGTGAGTAGAGGAGTAGTCTAGATAGCTACCCGTAAGAAGATAAATGGAGCTTTCGTTAGTGATGAGGAAGTGGAAATTGGTGTAAGTTTGGGTTTGATTTTTCCATTCCTATTTGGAGTCTGTAATCTGAATTTGTATTGTCCAAATACTCCAAACTCTGCATTCTTCTTTGTCCTTTAAAATATGCTTTTTCTTTTTAGACCTCTTCTTTTTCATTACTTGGATCACCACGAAGTTTGAACTCTGGTTAAGTTTAAAATAGTATTACAAAGTGTCATGTTATCAACTACTTATGCTAGCTCCTGTTTAATAGCCTGCCCAATTATTATGTCTAAGTTACTAATTTATTTACAATTTTTTCCAAACAAAGTCCACAAACAACTAGGTTGTGTTTTAGTCAGGAACCAAAATCAAATTACAACAAAGTAATGTTGTACATTGTATTTAATATTGACTATCAACAAAGGAAAGAATTATCTTCCAAAGTTCTCCTTTTTACAAGAGAGAAAATGCTCAATTTAATAATGTTAAGTAACAAGTCTGAGTGAATTTTATCCCCTTCAACCATTCTATTTTCATATCCATGCTAACTCTTCCCCATCTATGTAACTATTTACTAAGTCTCATTAACCTCTTTCCTTATGTACTAACATTTATTCTGATGAGAAGTCAAATATGTATAATTATCATATTTATAAGCAAAACAAATTTAAGAAAAGAGACTAACAAGTTGTTTGAAAGAGAGAATCTGGTATCATTTATTGTGAAGTGAATAAATAATCTCTCCTTGGTTCTCTTTATCATTTAGATAATCAAGTCCCTTTATGGTGTATTCGTCACAAAGTTCACAGGCATCTTTGTGAAAGGAAACAATGCCAAAGTAATTTAAAATTGCAGTTAGGAAATCTTTATCAATCATGAAGCCTTGTCTGGTAGGAAAGACCCTTACAAGGACTATTAATAGAACATGCTTATACAAAGAAAAAAATAAAACAAAGGCATGATCTTAGGAAAAATAATGCTGAGGGAGGGGGGAGTATAAGTCTCATCACCATCTTGAGTCGTTAGTGTCAATGGTGTTGGATTGAAAGCGAACCAAAGTGTTATTACACTTGTTTGATTGACACCATGATGTGCATTCATATCTCTTATAACTTCATCCATCAAAATGCTGAAATTTGGGCAACGAATTTTGATCTTCTTCACATGCTTTGACTTCACAAAAATCATTACAATAGTGACAACTATATACCATTATTACAACATAGGGACTAAAAGCTCCAATAACACTAGATTAAAATTTTGAAACAAAAGGGTAGACAATTAATGGTTTAAATTAAATCCTTAATTATTTTATAAATCTAAAACAATGTTATACACATTAATGGTTTAAAATTAAATCCTTAACTATTTTTGCACTTGATATTTTCGTAATCATTCTCATCTCATGAACCTTCAAGGACAAAATTCACATTGTCATAGTCAGAGTAATAACTATTAACAACCATATTTTGGTAAGTAATAGTTATTTATCCTTAATGTGAATTTTGATATTGAAGATTCATGTGATGAGGATAAAAACGACAACATGAAGTTGTGAAAATGGTTGAGGAAATCTTGTTCACCATTATGCTATAAGATGTGTTTTATTATATATATATATATATATATATATATATATATATATATATATATATATATATATATATATATATATAACTTTTCACAAATCTATTTGAAATATATAATATGAATTAAAATCTAAAAAAAAATCTTAATATTAGTGGTAATTATCATCATTTCTTAGTTGAGATATTGTATTTATTACATAAAATTTTAAAAAATAGAATAATGAATATATCTTTATTTCATATTTGATATTGATGCTTTAATATGAGAATAAAAATAACGATATAATTGTGAGAAATATGGGTTAAATGTGAACAAAAGAAAGGATGATAAATATTGAGCAAATGCCACCTATTATCTCAAGAATAACATTATATATAATATAAAGGAGAATAATGTGTTTTATTGTTTTGAAATTTATAAAGATTACAAGTTAAAGGAGATACAATTTTGCACATTAAATATATCAATAAAGAAATAGTGTGTAAAGAAAGAATGTGTTCTTGCAACCAAAACCAATATCCATTTTAACTCTTCACCAAAAATATATTAGGCAGGTATACGGATGTATTTAAGTCATCACTTCATAAGAATGATCAAAATAACAAGAGAAAAAAAGCATGATAATAAATAAAATACATATTTTTTTTCTTCTTTCCAACCACTCAATTTCTATCAACCACTTAAAAAAATTTTAACCATCCTCAATAATTAGTAAAAATTCTTACATATGAAAATTTTGTTCTTAAAAATTGAATATGTTTCAAAATTGTAAAAAATAAATGAAAATGTATTAAAATCAGAGTCAAACTTAAAAGAAAATAAATAAAATCTGTATGATTTGTGAAACACCTATCACTATTACCATTTCACCCTAAACTCCAATTGTTGGCTACAAGTTCTCCATCGATATAAAATGGGTAACTACTACACCACTCTTTGAAAATCTTTAGTATATGAGATTGTTCGTGTACTCTCTTAGTGTTCTCCATTTCTTGTTTATTTATAGGATTAGATTACTAGTGTTGATATGCTAAAAGGCAGCCGCATCTAATAATTATGTGAACTAGAGTTTTGAATCATACAAGTTCAACCCTAATGGGCTTAGCCCAATTTAAAATGGGCTCTTTTGTATTAGTTTCTTTTTTTCCTAGAATGATTTGTGGTGTTTGTTATATAAGTTGGAACATTTATAAAGGATTTTTAAATAGATTATAAATTTATAATAGTCATATTTTTGTAAGTCTATTTAGTGACTACAAGTTATTATGAAATAAATGTGTCTTTAATAAATAAAATTTACACCTAATTCAATTCATGATAAATTCTTTTGTCATGTTTTCTATAATAAATGAAACACTCTATTTAATATAATACTAATAATATTTATATTATAACTAAATAAAAAAACTAATGATTTATATTTAAGTAGTGAATGCAAACAAAGATAATTGGTATTTTATTATTAATAATGACTTTTATATAATATAAATTATTAACCAAGTTTTATGCCTTAATTAAAATTAAGAATGAGGTTTTTAGGTAGAAATTCTTTTTTTTTATTTGTTTTTAAAATTTGTTCTTAATAGGTTTCAAGTCCTTTTACTTCTGATCATGTAGTTCCTTAGAAAAAAAGTTTGTTTTGAATGTTTTTTAACATGGATTTAGTATGATCTTTCATGTTTTTTTAATGGATTATATGAGGATTTAGTTTAATTTAGCTTGTTGTGAATGAGAGCATGGTTGCTCAAGAAAGGCTTGTCGAAAAAGCAACAAAAGCTGGTGTTTTTTGTTTGGTGTCCTACAATGAATTTGAGGGAAATTGGACAACTTTTACATTAAAGTAATTGTAGTGGTTATAGTAACAAAATGATGATATGATACTGCTATAGGTGCTATTACATTGCATAATTTTATATTTTTCAGTATCTTCAAACAACATTCCTTGATCATATCTAACAGTGAATACATATGTTCCATTGTCACCAAATTTTAAGAATCAAATAGGTAGATAAGAAAGTGGTATGTTCCATTGTCGAAAATGGGAAGTGAAAGTTCATAGTATCACATGCTACATATAGTTAAACTTAGAAGCAGCATCCAACTAAGAAAGGAGAGTACTACTTACAAGTCATTTTTTATCATTGAACCTCCAAAAACAACGACTCTTTCACCCTTGGATTAGTGAGAAGATTTTGAGTCTCATGAAATGTTTCTCATTAACTATCCTTACAACAATGTTCGACTCTTTAGGATTTTTTATAAACATTTTCTTAATAGAATCCTTCATCAATGTCACCTAAAGAAATAGAGATTGCAGACATGCTTTAAAATCAGAAGAACTAAGGTAAAAAATTATTTCAAGATTATTACAAATGTAGAACTGAAAATCTTCTCTACAAGAACATAATTTATTGCTATGCATGCTTGTTCTCCACAAACCCAACTTGCAATCAAAACTCCCCTATGATCCAATTGTTCTTGTTGTTTTAGCTTTTGAAGTAAAAATTTTTGTCACATGCTTTGTTTGTTGCCATGTAGGTTTTATTAGTCAAAAATTCAGTTCAACATTTATTCACTTAGAAACCACATCTGTCATTAAACCAGAAAAATGTGTAATAAATCTTGTATATTTTAGCTTGTAAATCTGATTTTCATTTTGAAACCTATTTTGAGCATCTTAACTCATTAAGATAAGTCATTTTAGAACTGCATGTGCATTCATTTAGATATCTCTGCATACCATTTGAAAGTTTGCACCAAAACTCCATGATAGAAGTAGAAAAATATTCCAAACCTAGGTCTACTTTCACGAAACTAGATTCCATATTAGCTTTGCATTTTCAGTTGCATTTCTAGCTTTAGCAATGTATCTTAGACTAAAAACATGCTTTATAAAACCACAACATACATAACCTAGTTCATCACAAAACCAACTTTTACAAAGCTTTATGAACTTCAACTTTCATTATGAATCAACTCACCAAAAGGCAAGTTCCATAATGAGATTACGAGAACAAGACTGAGTGCCTCAGGAACTATCTTCGCATTGTTGTGTGTGTGCTTCAAACCTCAAAATCCCTTTCAATTTCTGTATTTTACAAGAGTTCACTTCTGATACACAACTTCTGACATGGTTTGTGGGTCACATTTTAAACACAGCTTCTTTAGTTGTTATTACCCATTAATTCTATGGACACAGTCACACAACTACAACCCAATATCGTCGAATATGTTGCTCTTTTGATTAGTCATAAAATTCTATAAAATTCTTGACTTTCTTTGCTTTGCATAAACCATTTTGGTTACTTCACAGATGACCAATGCAATTTGTCTCAGAATGAAAAGATTGTTATATGTTGGAATGATGAGTGTCGACCAATTAGAGATAGTGAAGCATTGTTGAATTGTTTATTGGGAAGCATTGCTAGAAACTTCAAGGCTTTCCCTATTTCCTATTCTACTTCAAGGCATTCCTAAAGATTTCATGAGAAGCATTGTTGAATCGTTTCTTAATTCAAATTTATTTTGAAGGCAAAGTTTGCAGTTAATTCCAACGTGTATATCAATTACATCTTAAAAACGCTTAATCATAAATGAAGATATTGTAGGCAAGTATTGTGACAACAAAGAGATGATGACATGCGTAATGAATTGATTGAGATGGCTCCAAAAGAAATAGATAAAGATAATTGAGCCTCTTTTTGTTAACTATCGACTTAATGAAAGAATAAAGGTAAAACTTATATTTTAGTCCATTTAATATTGTTTAAAATCTAATAATTTTTTTATGATAATATTAGGAAATTGCGCTGAGAAATAAGTACAATAGGACAAAACAAACTCTTGCTCACAAAGGGGAGTCCAAGAACATTGCTTGGAAGAGAAAAGAAATGGTGAAGCCTTATTGCTCTTAAATTTCACTTATTTCACATATTTCATTATATTCATCACTTAATATGCATAATGATCATTTTCATAGGATAGCTACCCATAAGAATAGCAATGCAGCTTTCGTGAGTGATGAAGCAAGGGAAATGGGTGTATGTTAAATTGTACTTAAACAAAAATTACATACGTATTTTTCCATCTCTGCTTACCTTGCTGCTTTTGGACTCTTGGACTGAAGCTGCTTATTACTCTTTGTTTGGTTCATTCTTTGGAAAATTCTTTTCTATTTTGTTCTTTTCAGATGCAATTTATAATTCTTTGGATTCTTGGTTTTAATTTTCTGCCAGCTTGAACATGTGTATTTCAGTTGCATCTCTACGAGATTGTTTTGAGATTGGTTTGTTTCATCAGGCATTTAAATTTTTTTCTGAGTATTTTCTTTACATTTCATTTTATCTTCAATTCTAGGTTTGCTTCATGCATGCTCTTGGTTATCCAACCTGGAGTTTTACGAACCATTCACTTTTGTTGTATCAAGTTAGCATTCCTCTCATGCATACAGTTACTATATCAAATTGGAGCTTCATGCATGCTTTTGCTGTATCCATCCAACTTGCATCTTTCTCTAGTTTTCTTTGCATCAACCAATGATAAACACAAATTCTATATTAGTCTAACCATGATTTTGATTTCTAACCATTCTTTTTCTGATTAACCATCACCCTTAATCTACTTTCATGATTCTAGATTTCTTAAAACTGTTGCATCTTTATTCCACCTTTATTCAATTAACTTTACTATACTTTTTGCATAAACTCGTGTCAAGTTCATATATCTACATTTGGCCTAGTGAATTTCAAAAGATTAGGACTTACTTTGCACATTTTCAGCCATACATACATTTTCATTTTAACATCTAACCTTCACTTGTTTCAATCCTTGTAGGTAAATTCTAAGTGCATCTATCATTTTAATAGGCCACACTATACTTGTTTACATGCATTTGAATTTTAAAATCTGCATAACAACACCCTCCTCCCAAACAAAAGAACTATCAAGTTCAGATTCATTGCCAAGAGTATGGTAGACGTGTTCGTAGTCTAGGTTTGAATCCTTACCCATCTAAAATCTTTTGAATCTATGGTCGTTTCCATAGTGAATCATCTTCAACTTCTTCTTATTAAAATTACAAACTCATGTTTATACATATTTTACGAATATTTTTACTTGTTTTGTTTTTTTTATCAATAACTTGGCTAAAAATGTTCTTACTTTTCAAATTTTCATTTCAGGTATCTTCATTGATATCATAACTCAATGAAATGAAGACAATGATAATATTTATGTTTTAAAATTATCTTAGGCAATTACTTTCACATTTTAACATTTTTCAACCATCATTTGGTAATAATTCTTAAATTTGTTTAATTATTTCTTTTTAATATACATTGACTAACTATTATTATTTTATATGGTAAGTATCTGATTAATGAAACATACCAAATAATGAAGAAAATGATCTTGTAATTCAAAATTCTTTTTAATTTGATATTCAAAATATGTTTATTTTTAATTTTTAGGTCTGAACATATGTTATTTCTTAAAGTTGACAAATTAATTGCATTTTTAACGTTTAGAGTTTATTTTATATAATAATGATTAGCTTTAGTTTTAGATTAATTTGTGTTATTATGAAACATATTTCAAGTAATCAAATCATTTGAATTATAAAAAAAAACAAATTATTTATATAATTTTGAAAACCCCAACTACATAAAAACATAAACTACTGACAATTTTTGGTTAACCCACGCACGTCTCGGTAGTTTTCTGTAACCCCGACAACTACAGGCAGTTTTTGTGAAAATTTCTGCAAATGGCCACAGTTCAATGACTCGTGTAAGTAATGAAAGTTTGTGAAAAACCCTCGTAAATAGTAGCGGTTTTGAACAAAAATTACATGCAGAACAAAATTTTTTTTTGACGGTTTTGCCAACTGCGAGAGAAATGTATTTATCAAATGTTAAAACCATCAATGATACAAAAAAAACCTGGTAAATCACATTTTTGTGGTGTATCTCTTTAGAACCTCTAACCATATGCTTCATATGGAAAGTTTAGATTGCTCGAATATTATAATTCAAGCTACAAATTTTAAATTGGTTGCTATTTAATATTTTTCTTATAATATATTATAAAAAGAATATTAATTTTTAGAGTAAAAGTAATTGTTTTCATTTATATTTTAGCTTCTTTCATTTACAAAATATATATTCCTTCTACACCATTAATTTACGTAACAAGAAAAAAATATTTATGTCCAGAAAAAAAAACTCAGTAAAAATTAAAAAGTATAAATAAATGAATATACTATTTAAATTAGAAATAATTGATTACCATCATAATGATGGTTAATAGTTCATCATTGTAATTTTTATTTGCAAACGTATTGTTACTTATATTTTTAATTTAACTTGAAAGTTGTGTCTATATTTTGCAATGTGTAATAACGACAACATGTAAAAATTGTTTCGGAAGTGTTGTTTACCACTATGATATAACATATGTTGTACTTAAAAAGTGTTATATAGATTAGTGTTAAATCAAACTAAAAAAAGTGTTAATTATCAACATTTCTTCACTATTTATGATCTTTTATAAATTACATAAAGTTAAAAAAATGTATCTTTATTTCAAATTTGATATCTCTAATGCTATAATATGAAAATGAAAATAAAAAATTAAATTGATGATAAATACGGGCTATATATGTGAATAGAAAGAAGAAAGGGGAATATTGTGTTTTATTGTTTTAAAATTTATAAAGAGTATCAAAGTAGAAGCTAAAGGGATACAATTTTGCATATTTAATATATCAATAAAAAAAAAATTGTGCAAAGAAAGAACGTGTTCTTGTAACTAAAAATAATATCAACTATTCACCAAAAATACAGTACATAAGTATTTGCATGTATTTAAGTGATCTTACTAATTACAAAAAGGTTTAAACCATTTAGTTTTTCTTATTTTCGGGAGGTTTTTCCATTTTGATCTCCGTCTTATTCGAATCCCCAATTGAATTCCTATAAGTGCTAATTTCAATCAATTAAGTCTCTGCCGTTAAATTTAGTTAACGAGATTAACTTTTTTGCACAGCTGAGAAGATGACCTGTTAATTTGTATAAACGTGGCCTATTTAGAGTTGAAACGTATGAATTGAGTCCCATAAGTGCTAATTTCAATCAATTTCAACTCTAATTCATGGCACGTTTCAACTCTAAATAGGTCACATTTACAGAAATTAACAGGTCATCCTTCCAGCTGTGCAAAAAAGTTAACCCCGTTAACTAAATTTAACGGCAGACGCTTAATTGATTGAAATTAGTACTTATAGGGACTCAATTGAGGATTCTAATAAGACGGGGATCAAAATGGGAAAATCTCTCAAAAATAGAGACAACTAAATAATTTAAACCTTACAAAAACTCTATAAATCAACTTACATTTAATTTTATTTAAGAAATATATTATCAGGGAAGAGGTGAACTCATAACTATGATTACCTACACAGTAAACATACTTAATTACAAAAGAATGATCAAAATAATAAGAGAAAAAATTATAATAATAAAAAAAATACACACTTTTATTGCTTCTTTTCTCACCCGTCAACTTCTACCAACCATTTACAAAATTTTAACCATAGTCAATAATTACTAAAAAATCTTATATATGAAAATTTTGTTATTAAAAAATGAATGTGTTTGAAAATTGTGTAAAGTAAATGAAAAGTGTTTTAAAATCAGACTAAAAGCCAAATAAAATAAATAAAACTAAGAAAATTGATGAAACACCAATTACGATTACGATTTGACCTTAATTGTCCCTGAGGACGATCTATGAAGATAACAATCTTCTTTTCCCATTCTTTTTTCTTTTCACGCACTCTATTTGTAGGTTACAAGTTCTTCACCATTATCTAAAAACCTCTATAAGTATGAGATATTGTTCTTGTGTTCTTTTAGTGTTCTCCATTTCTTGTATATTTATCATTAGATTATTAGTTGTTGATGCATTAGAAGATATCCACATCTAACAATTATGTGAATTAGGATTTTAAATTATTTTTTTGTGCACAAGTTCACTCCTAATGAGCTTAGCCCAATTTAAGAAGGACTTTTTTTGTCTTTAAGTTTTTTCTTCATACGATGGATTCATAGTGCCATTTTTATTTAAGTTGGAACATTTGTAAATAATTTTTAAAATAGATTCTAAATTCGTAAAAGTCATATTTTTTAAGCCTACTTAGTGACAACAAAATATTTTCAAATAAACGTGTATTTTACTCCATCAAAAGTGTCATTAACAAGAAAGAATGTCAGACACATTCTATTACATAAAATTTTACAATTAACAAACTTACAAAAACAAACTTACAAAATACTAGACATGAATCAACTTTACCATGACAACAATATAGTCCTTATGAGTGTCTTTCAAACAAAGATGTTTAATGGCTCTTTACAATGCTTCCAAATTCACTTACTAGAATCTCCAACGATTCCTGAAATATTCTATTGCAAAGATTATAAGTTTCAAATTGGCATTACCCATACAACTTACACACACATATATACATACGTATATATGTATACATATGTATATACATATATACGTATATATATATAACATTTTTTTTTTTTCATTTATTTCATAGTCATGACATTTACTAAAAAATATAAAACAATGTTATAGACATTAAAAGTTTACATTTGAATCCTTAATTATTTTTGTACTTTATATTTTCGTAATCATTCTCATCTCATGAATTTTCAAAGACAAAATTCACAATGTAATCTTCAAAGAAATAATTATTATCAACTACATTTTGGTAAGTAATATTTATTTCTACTTCATGTGAATTTTGATATTAAAGATTCATGTGATGAGGATGATAAAGACAACATGAAGTTTTGAAAATGATTGAGGAAATATTGTTTACCATTATGCTATAACATATGTTGGAATTAAATAGTATTATATACAAATTCTAAGTGTTATATATATATATATATATATATATATATATATATATATATATATATATATATATATAGATTAGGTAAATTATTACAAATCTTATTATTTGAAATATGTAATATGAATTAAAACAATAAAAAAAACTTTAATATTAGTGTGAGTTATCATTATTTATTCACTATAGAAAACTTCTATCAATTACATAAAATTTTTAAAACTAAAATATTAAAAATATCTATATTTCGTATTTAATATTTTATGCTTTCATATGAGAATAAAAATAAAAATTTAATTGTGATAAATATGGGTTAAATGTGAACAAAAGAAAGGGTGGTAAATATGGAGGAGATGACACATATTATCTCAAGAATAACATTATATATAAGATAAAGGGAATAATGTGTTTTATTGTTTTAAAATTTATAAAGAGTACCAAAATAGAAGTTAAAGGGGATACAACTATACACATTAAATATATCAATAAAAAAATATTATGCAATGAAAGAATGTGTTCTTGTAACCAAAACCAATATCCATTTTAACTCTTTACCGAAAATATATTAAGAAGGTATATGCATGTATTTAAGTCATCTAACCATTCAGCTAAAACATCATAAGAATGATCAAAATAAAAAGAGAAAAAATTATGCTAATAAATAAAATACATACTTCTATTCCTTCTTTCCCAGCATCCAACTTTTATCAATCACTTACTAAATTTTAACCACAATGAGTAATTACTTAAAAAATATCCTACATATGATAATTTTGTTCGTAAAAAATGAAGGAGTTTGAAAATTATAAAAAAACAAATGAAAGTGTATTAAGATTAAAGTCAAAATTAAAGAAAGTAAATAAAACCGATATGATTGGTGAAACATCAATCACTAATACGATTTGACCCTAATCGTCCATGAGGACTATCTATAGGGATAATTACCTCATTTCCTTATTTTTTTTCTCTTCACTCACTCTATTTGTAGGTTACAAGTTCTCAACCAACATCAAATAAGCAACTACTACACCACTCTCTAAAAACCTTTATAGCTATGTAAGATTTTGCTCTTGTACTCTCTTATTGTTCTTCATTACTTGCATATTTATAGCATTAGATTACTAGTTGTTGATGCACTAGAAGGCCGCCGCATCCAACAATTATGTGAATTAGGGTTTTGAACCAGTTTTTCTGTACAAGTTCAACCCTAATGGGCTTAGCCCAATTTAAGATGGGCTATTTTGTCTAATTTTTTTTCTTCCTAGGATGGATGGATTCGTAGTGTGCTTCTTATATAAGTTGAAACATCTATAAATAATTTTTTAAATAGATTCTAAATTTTAAAAGTCATATTTTTGTAGGCCTACTTAATAACTACACGAAATTAATGTGTATTTGATAAATAAAATTTACACCAAATTCCATTCATAAGGAATTCATAGTATAAGAATTTGTCATGCTTCTTATAATAAATAAAACACTTTATTTATAACAATAATATTTATATTATAACTAAATAAAAAAACTTATTATTTATATTTAAGTAGTGAAAACAAAAATAATAATTTGGTATTTTATTATTAATAATCTCTTTTATAAAATATAAATCATTAACCAAGTTTTATGCCTTAATTAAAATTAACAATGTGGTTTTTAGGTAGAAATTCGATTTTGACATTAGTTTAATGTTTGTTCATAATAGGTTTCAAATCCTTTTATTTCTGATTATGTAGTTCCTTATAAAAAAGTTCCTCATGAAAAAAAAACAAAATCACCCAACACACCATATAGATTATATGGAAGCCTCTAACAGAGTATGATGGTTTTATTGAACCATAATTTAGGATTAAGGATTAGTCTTCCAACTTAATCCAAACCAGTTAGATAAAATAGAAAGCACAAATCAAACCACAAACTATTAAAACATAACAGAATTAATCATTAAAGAAGTAGCAACTATAATTGTTACAAGAATAAAAGGCCTAACACTATCACCCATGTTCATTATCAAACTAAAAAGAGTAACTGATCTTCTTTCATTCTTCTCTCTAGATATATTCTAATTGTTACAAGAATAAAAGGCCTAACACTATCGGAATTGAATGCCTAAACAAAGGTAGAGCCTTGTTTTTATAAAAATATTTGGTCGATGCTCAACCTCTCTTTTTGTGCTCAGCAGGGTGTTAAGACAAAAACGTCTAGGAACCCTTTATTTTGAAGTTTAACAAAAGCGTCCAACAAAATAGTGTCTATAAAAATGACAGTTTAGGATAACGAGCTAAACACTATATATGATATCCTAAATACGATATATATATCCTAAGCGTTAAAGAGAATAGTGTAGCATAAACACAATAGATTACTCTAAAAGCAACGATTTGATAAATAGAGTAACACAAACGTTATAGTACATGGACCTTGCTAAACACTATAATGAGGGTCTGATATTATAAATTCAAATGTATGAATAATACTCTTTTGTCTATTGTGTTGTTTATCTTTATATGTATAGATACATAAAGGACAAATAATTTATTAAAATATTCAGCACTGGTCAGAAGAACATTAAGAGATATAAAGACATTCTAGAAATGTTTCTTCAATGCCTTTTGTATGCCTAATATGTACAAGCAACACAGTTCCTCTACAAAAGCACAGTAGCATTTGTCCTAGTACAAAAAGCTACAACACCTACTTCAAAGTCAATGCTTCTGAATAACGAATCTTTTTCAAAGTTTCCTATATAATAAAGACCACATGAAGAGAAGAATAACAACAATTTGCATATACTCTTATGTTGTCATTCTCTTGCATCTTCTAGCTCTTTGAAAAAGAAAACTCTTTGTAACAAGTTTTTCAGATATACTTTCTATTGATTTAAATCCTCTCTAAGAGAGCTTCTCAATTTATACTTGCTTTAAAAAACACTTTTGTTGTTTTTCGATAATCATAAGTGATTTAAAAAACTTGGCTATTTAACTTAGGAGCAATTAAACGTTATAGTTAGGTGGACTATTTTATAGCAGTAGTGGTTATACTCATTGTAAACTAGGAGTAGTAAAACTCATTGTATCTTCTCAAAGATAGTGAAACCCTTTAAGAGTGCTTAAAGGAGAACTGGACATAACTCAGTTGGAGTGAACTAGTATAAAAATGAGTCTTCTCTTTGTTATCTTTTTTTGGCTTTCTAAACGCTTTCTAAAAGTCCTCAAGTGTTTGACACTATCTACAAACAATGTCTAGCACTAAATTGAAAAAAGTTTTTTAAACTCTATTCAACCTCAACCTCTCCCCTCCCCCCTTTTCTAGTGTTTACCTATTATTTCACAAGGGTTTCTTAATGGGTTGATTTCTTTATCAACTTAGTGCTTGACCCTTGAGTTTTCCTTCTAACTCAACTTCAAGTCTTAATGCTTAAGACTTCTTGGTGAAGAGGGGTTTCTTCATGTGGCTGAGCTCCATTTATATGGCTCAGCTAGAAAGTTTAAATGTATTGTCCTATCTTTCTCTCTTCCATGTCTTAGCGCTAGTAACAGTGGCTCAACTTCATGCTTGCTATTTTTTCTATTTTCACAACAAAACAACATGATATTATTAGAATTCACAGAAGTTGATTTCTCCACACTACATTGTGCAAATTTAAGCTAAGAATAGTTTTTTTCCCTCTAAATATACTCATTCAACACATGATAAGTGTCTAAATTGATATATAATTAAAGGTATCCAAGACACTTATCGAGATACTTAACTGTAGATGAAAGTCTGATGTATGTTATGTTTTGTACTAGATCAGATATTATGCATGCATTATGTGTTATTATCGTTATATGATTAATCCAAGAAAGGTTCATTGATAAATTATGAAGAGGATTCTTAAATATGAAGTGTATAGAAGATAAACAAATGGAATATATATGTTATTGGATTTTATGATACAAATTATGCTATTGATCTTGATTATATAGGATATTAACTAGCTATATTTTCACACTTATATAGGTCACTTATATAGCTAGTGTTTATAGTCCATTGTTGCCTTGTCAACTATAAATATAAAGTATGTAACATCTATAGAAGTGGTGAAAGAAGTCTTATTACTTAAATGTCTTGTTAGTGATCTTGTTGTAAATCAAAAGGACATTTCAGTGTTTTAGGATTGTTAATTGCAACCAAGAAAATGTATCATGAAAAGAGAGAACATATTGATGATTTCAACATGCATTAGGATTTTTTGGTAGAGAATTTTGTTACTTCTAATATTCTAGTAGATGTGATGACAAAAAGTCTTTCATCATTAAAATTTAAATCTTGTTTGGAATTTATTAGAACTACAAATGTGACTTGCCATTATAAATGGATGGATTAACACAAAGGATGAATGAAAATTACTTTACATATGAATTAATTAATATGAACCCTCGTAACAAGAATTCATTAAGAAATTTTCTTTATAGTTTTATTCTTTTCATAATAAAAAAAATTCTTTAAAACTAATTATCTTTCTTATATTTATATTTCTATGTCAAATACAATTTTAACATAACATTTATCAATAATAATTTCTAAAGGTATACAATTTTTTACAATATATTTTTATCACACTATTTAAAAAAAACACATATTCTTTTAAATTTTTTTATTAGGAAATACTTATAAATTTTGTTATGAATAATAATTTGTAAGAAAATGTTACCAATTTTTTTTTTTGAAAAATATTCTGAACAAAACATATTTCACAACAAAAAATACTTACAAATTTTATAATTTTGTAGAAAAAAATTATCCAGAAAAGAATTATCTGTCAATTAAAATTCTTAAAAAAAATAGCAAAAAAAAGTGTTTTCTTATGATGTCATTTGATCATATTTTTCTATTTTTTGAATTAAAATAATTTCATTTTACTATTTGTTTACAATATGACGTCATTTAATATTTTTTTTCTATTTTTTTTCATGACACATCTTCCTTTGTCAGAAATATATTGAATCGATAACTGATGTGAAAAAAAAAACAAAAAAAAAACCATTGATGCTAAATATACAGAAAAAGACTCAATAATTCGGGTTTTGAAATAATAATGATATAGAGTAATTAAATGCATAATTAACTTTTTTTTTCTATTTTTCACAAATTATGATCATGAAAGTTCGTATGAGGGTAGCTTTTATTTATAAAATGCAGAATCTTATTCGGATAAGCTGAGACTTAAATAAGATGATTTGGTATTTCTAAATTGAAGAAAATAATCTTAAGTATATAATTAGATGTATGGAATTAATAGCTGGTATAGTGGTGTAATATACTCTTTTATAAGTAGCTTTTGAGAAAAAAATATATAAATGTGAAATTATTGGCCCCATTTAAGACTTTGCTTATACAATATTATATAATAGGCCCCAGAAAACGTATCCTTGCACCTCAAGGATTTCCCACTTTTCTTTTTTTCTCATAACTTTACATTATATATGTAGATTCCTTTCCTTCTTTGTAAAAGGGAGAACAGTGATGATGCTTTCATGCATACACCATTATTTCAAAAATTAACATATTAAGGCACACAAAAACAAAACTTCCCTAATGACAAAATTACTATATATTATATTTATTTTATAACTTATATATAAATAATGATTAAAAATTTATATATGATAATTACTGTAATTTTATTTGGTACTCAATTTTAAGATTTATTCAAATTTCTTGTTTTAGATATTTGAAATTGAAGAAAATAAAATATTTATTTATCTAATTTGAATTTTTAATAATATCATATTTTTTATTTTATTTTTGTCAAAAAAATATTTAATTAATATTTTGGACCATATGAAGGAGGATACATGTATACCTACTATTTGACAGATACGGAGATGAGATACAAACTTTATACCAGATAAAGATAATATTATGTATAATTTTCACTTTAAGAATAACAACAAGTCAATAATGTAAAAATCTTTTTTTTCCTATAACAATTTTTTTATACTTGTTGAAACTCACACAGTATAATAAGTGACGTCATACTAGTATTGTAAATAAATTAACCCTTTCTATATCGGTTCTAATTGTAATCATTATAAAGAATTTTGCCATAAATATTTTGTAATGAGAAAAAAAAATTATATGTTGATTGTAATTATAATTACTATAGAAAGTGAATATAATAACATTTTGTAATAAATGATAAATAATTCTCAATAAATTCTATATCTCTCATTGTCACTAAACTTAAATTTACAATGCATCTATTTATATTAGAATATAAGCAACATCAGTCTCTTAGAACAATTCGTAATAATTAACCATTAATTTAATAAATAAATAACTATAAATACATATATAAAAAGGAAGCAAATATACGCATAAGCATATGTGTATTTCTCTTTTATAATATATATATATATATATATATATATATATATATATATATATATATATATATATATATATATATATATATATATATATATATATATATATATATATATATATTGAAACTAATCATCATTACAATTTTATCGATGAAAAAGATAATTAAAACAAACTATTTACCAACAACAAATTTAGGCACAAATGTCATAATTAAAAAAAAAAATTATGTTTAGACATATTTGGGGGGTCCTAGTTTGATTAATATTGATAGAAAGGAATTAATCCATAGCCCCAAGAGTCAAGGAACGTCATCCAAAAGACAATGAAGGATATGATGCTTCAAAAGACACCAAAGAATCATAGAAATTCCAACTTCAACCAATTTTTTAAGAAAAGAATATAATGAAATTTCATACACAATTCAAACATGTGGGGCCACTCATGAGTAACTTCACAATCCCTTCCCTTTGATCACCATCCAAACAAAAACATTATGTGTCTACTTTAACTTGCACTATATAAATTCCCAAATACCTCTTTCCAATGCATATATATCATTGCCTTATTAGCAAACCCTAGCTCAAACACAAGGTAGAAATCAACTAAAAAAAGGGATTTTTTGTATTTTTTGTTTTGTTGGGAAAAAAAATTATATGAATGGGGCATGCAAATGGAAGCAACTACTCCTACTCCATGGCTGAGGCACCAAGTGGTATTAAAAACTCTATTTCTCCCATTCCCTATCTCTTTGGTGGTCTTGCCCTCATGCTTGCACTCATAGGGTTGGCCTTGCTTATCCTTGCTTGTTCTTACAGTAAAAGTTATTCATCAAATGGTGATGCAGAGAGAGCAAAGAGAATGGGAATGGAGGTGAATTCAGAGCCCAAGATTGTTGTTATAATGGCTGGAGAAACCAACCCTACTTACATGGCAAAGCCTGCACCATCCATTCACCATATTCAAGAACAAAACTGATTCATTACAGCCATCCAACTCATGGAGACAAACACACAGAATAAAGAGAAAAACAAAGGACAAAAGGAAAAATTCTTCTTCATGTTTCTAATCTCTTTCTCAGTTTCTTTCTTCATTGCCATTTATTATGTATATATCATTTTGTACAATTCTTTAAACATAAGGTAGAACCAGTTGTTGTATTTGTTTTTTTTTTTTTCCTCTCTCTTTCTTTTGTCAAATCGTTTTTGCGTTTTTATTTTCTTATTTGTTAGTATGAAGATTTTGATTGTTTCCATTGGTTAAATATCGTTTTAGATATGAAAAATATTAGTGATGTATGAATAAGCACACTCTTTATTAGGAGTTGAAATTTATTAAAAACAAACATAAATTTGTGAGATTTTGTAATAAATTTTGATTGTTTAATGTTTCATTTCGAGTTTTTAGATTTTAATAAACTTTAATAATGATATAAAGGAGATTAAAGTGTGTGTGCTATACGCTTTAAAATAATTATCATAAAATCAGTAATATATATATATATATATATATATATATATATATATATATATATATATATATATATATATATATATATATATATATATATATATATATATATATATATATATATATATATATATATAAAGTTTGCAAGGTAAAATTGACACTTATGAAACCCGGAGAATATTATTTATAATTCGATGATATTATTAAAAAAATAAACAATCTTATTAATTAGAATATCAAATTAAAAAGACATTTTCCGAACGTATTCCAATTTTGACGAAATTTTTTTGTATTAAATATTAGTCATACTTGATTTTTTAAATTAAGTAGGAAGACAAATGATAAGTATGTGTATATTTGTCTCATCCCACTCTCATCTAATACTTATTCCCATTTTAATTATTATAACATTTTTAATTTAATTTATTTTGTAATATATCAAATTTATATTAACTTTTCTTTAGACCTTAATTTTAGTAATTTATTTTTAAAATACATATCTTGTTATATTTACTCTTTTATATGGTTATTTGACATTTATTTAATTTTTATTTGACACTGTTATTTGATATTTGTATAATTATAATTTTTTTTATATTTGACACTAGAGAAAAAAGAAAAAAAATTATCATTTTGATATTAAATACTTAATAATATTATGTTTTATTTAAAAAAATTAATATTTGAAAAATTATAAATTTAATATTTGAAAAAATACATATAAAAATATATTGATTTTTCAATGATAATGAGAAAAAAAAGTTTATACTGAAATTTCATCACCCGATGGAAATAAGAATGAAAATATACATAAACTTTTACTACAGAAATAAAAATGAATAATCATATTCAGACCGGTCTTACCTGTTGACTTCCCTAAATCCTATCACTCAAAATTCAATTTTCAAGTGTTGCAATAAATATTTCAATGTAATTGCCAGGACTATTTATCATATACTTTTACTTTAAATTATTGTTCCAAATATAAGTAAAAGCAAAGTTGAATTAAACAAGTGCTTCATATGTGTTGAATTTTTTTCACTAGGAAAACAAGTTCGATTCTTCATTCTCGATGGCTACGTTCATGCCAAATTATGAAGAGATTTTTGTTTTTGTTTCCCAATCCAACAACTAAAATAAGGACTTTGTCAGATACTAAAATGATTATATTAGAATAAATTATAAATATAATTATATAAAAAATGAAAATATTACTTTAAACTCAAAATATCAAAATAATAGATATATAAATATGATCATTTTGTATATTATTTATTTTATCCATTCGTATTTAATTTAAGATTCCAATTCATACTTGAATTCTTCGTAAGGTAAAACAAACTTAATTAATATTAAATTGATGTAGGCTATTGTATGTCAATTTCATCTCACGTCACCATAAGAAGCCAATCTTAACCATAAATATTAAATATCACTCTAAATGGATTCAAATTTAGAAAGTTCATATTCATTTTATACAGTTTACGAATTTAGCATGTTTGCCTGTATTTCACGAATAACCATTTTCAAAATTTTAATTATGAATTGTTTACTAGAAAAAAAAAATATTTTTTTTCAAATAACATAATTTACACCTTAAGTTTTCTAAAAAAATAACTTGTTTATATCATGTTTGTATTTAACTTATAACTTTATATTAAATCAAAGTTTTTTACCATTATTCAATCATAACAAATATATAAAAGTATGACTAATATTTAATACAAAAAAATTTCGTCAAAATTGGAATACGTTCGGAAAATGTCTTTTTAATTTGATATTCTAATTAATAAGATTGTTTATTTTTTTAATAATATCATCGAATTATAAATAATATTCTCCGGGTTTCATAAGTGTCAATTTTACCTTGCAAACTTTATATATATATATATATATATATATATATATATATATATATATATATATATATATATATATATATATTACTGATTTTATGATAATTATTTTAACTTATAATTTTTATTTAATCACAGTTTTTTACCACTATTCAATCATAAAAAATATATAAAAGTTGTATATATATTTTTTAAGAAAAGTATGCTTACTAACTTTCAGTTACACCCATTATTTATATAACCCAATAATTAATGAATTGGATTAAAAAACCTGTGGTTTCGAAAACAGAGTTAAAAATTCAAGACCCGTTATTTCTTCCTACACCTTATTTGTTCTTTCTACACTCCCTAATTTTCATAATCCCCTTTCTGCACTTGAGAAATGTTTCATATCTATAACTAGATATATAAAGAGGATACACATATTTGCTTTTATTTTTTATTTTTTCAATGTTACTCTCTTAATTATTATTTTTTAAATCATAAATAATTAGTACCAGTTAACTAACGGGTCAAATTTGTGTAAATCATTATCTCTACCTATGGAAATCTTTTATCCATTAAGAAAATAAAGTTACATTTTTATTATTATTAGGTTTAAGTTGTTGCTGGTTTTTTTTTTCTTTCTATCATTGTTGTGCTCATATTAAAGATTTTCACTTTCATTTTTTTGTCGTGGGTGCTAATCGATTACTCTGTTCATATATGCAAACAAGAATACAAAATATACAAACTAAAATAATCTGAAATAATTTATTAAATTAATTGATTACATTATATCAAACATGTTTTTATATTATCTCTTTACTTTAAATATAACACAGGTATAACGATTACATAATATATAACAAAGGTTAGATAAACACATATTAAAGATTTTATATATCTTAAATTCTTGTTAATTCAATGAAAGATAAAAGAGAAAAGTTCGTCCTTTTATTTTTGTTGACAACATTCAAGATTTAGGTTTAAAAAATTTTATATTAATGTAACAATTTAAATTGTTTTATTTAAAAGTTATATTATTTTTACTTAATCACCAAAAAGAGACATATTGATATCTGTATTATAAGTTGTACATTTATTTTTATCATATTTGTTAACACTTCATTCTGTAGTGAATATTGTCTTCTTCTTTTTTACTTTATTTTATTATTTGCATTCTCTTCATACATGTCTATCGAATATGGAACTCATATTCTTCCTCTTATTCTTATCTGAATAATGAGACATTCATATTATCAATTTTTATTATATTTGAACAAATAAATGTGATTTATTGTGTATTTCTATTATTGTTCATTATTCTCTCTTAAAAAATGATAGTTAAATTCATTTATTTTTTTCTTATTATTAATTGATTTACAGATATTATATAATTTCAATAATATTCAACACAATTATACTTCTATCATATTCCATTCTATTAAATATATTATAGCACACAAGCCATAACATAGGTATTGTCGCACTTATGTATCTGTATTTTTTACATATTTGAATTATAACGTAAGTTATCAATATTTGTAAATTGATAATATAAGTATGAGTGTGTGCATGTGTGGAGTGGATGTCTATGTGAGTGTGTAGGAGTGTATGTATGCATTATTGGGTGTGTGCATGCAGGTTGTTAAAAAGAAAGTATTAACTCAAAATATCATAAATTATTAATATTTGTAAATTAATAGTTTAAGTATGATTACTGGTTCATGTATGTAGGTGGATGGATGTTTGTGTAAATGTATGTAAATGCAGTTATTGTAGGGAGGTTCAACACACACATAAATCTAGAGCTGTCAAAATAGGTCACAGCCTGCGAGTCAATCCGGCCCGTCACGGGTTCGGACCGGGTTGGGTTTGAAAAAATTGTAATTTTTTATGCGGGTCAGATTTAAACCTGACTCATTTAAACCCGGCTCATGCGGGTTGAACCCGTGGTGGACCGGGTTGGCCCACCAACCCACTTACCTAATTTTATTTTATTAAAATTTAATTTTAATTTTATAAAAAAATATTTATTATTATTTTTTGCTTGAAAAATTATTTAAGTTCCATATTTTCAAAATTAATTAAACATCCATGTTGGGAGTGAAATTTGGGAGTGAAATTTGTTTAGATTTGAATTATAGAAAGTTTGTAATTTTTTTTTATTTAAAAAAATTGTAATTAAGTGGACCAGTGAACCAACCTGTTTACCCACCAACCCGTGGTGGGTCGAGTCGGGTTCGAATTTTTCTGACTTGCTAATAAATGAGCCGGGTTGGGTTGGCTCACTAAGTAACCAACCCGTGATGGGCCGGGCCGGGTCGAGCCGGACTACCCATTTTGACAGCTCTACATAAATCTTTACACTGATAAGATATTATCTACTTTTGGATCAATTCTTTACGGATTTGTTTTTTATACTATTTTAAAGATCTTTTATCAATAGAAGTATATTATATGTATATAAACTGATGTCCATCTTTATTTTTATCCAATGTAAGATTTTGTTTGTATCCTAACACACACACACACACACACACACACACACACACACACACACACACACACACACACACACACACACACACACACACACACACACACACACACATATATATATATATATATATATATATCTTTAATACAAATATTTAAAAAATGTGAATGCAAAAGTGTCACAACATCTATGAAGTAGTTGCATTGACATTGTATATAAAGAGTAGAGTTGTCAAAATGGGTCAATTAATCCACTCCGATTCATTATAGATTAATAACTTAGTGAGTCAATCTAATTCGACTCACTTATTAGTGAGTTGAAAAATTCGAATCCAACTCAACCTAACTCAGATTGGTAGGTTAATTGGGTCGACCCACTTTATTAAAAAAAGTTATAACTTTTTTTTTCAATCTAAATTTTTTTTAATATCTAACCAAAAATCCAAAAAGTTCAAACCTATTTTAATTTTTTTTCCTCATTTTAGACAATAAATAATTCATTCATCCCAAAAACTAAATCATAATTCCAATTAAAATCTAAATAATCTCAAAAGCCAATCTAACAACATATTCATCTTAATGCTTAAACTTTAATACAATCCAAAATCATATATAATTTAATATTATAATTTATGGGAGGTGCAAGAAATAGAAAGGTAGGTGGTAGAAAGATGCAAAAACAAATTAAAAGAGATTTTTTTAAATGTACGGATTACTGAATCAAACCGGCTCACCACAAGTTCAATTTGAGTTAATTAGGTTTTTAGTGGGTAGGTTCACTTTTGATTCATCCTAAAATTTGGAATTCTTTTTTAATTAATCCGTCTCAAATCTATAATAGATAGGATAGGTTAATGAATTTCAATTTGACAATAAAGAGAGAAAGAGAAAAGATGGAAAAGTTTTAAATTTTTATGGAATTTTTTTTATTAAGAATAAAATAGTGATTTCAAGAGTCTATGAAAATGTTCCAAGAAAACATGTGGTTCAATAAGCAATGTGTAAGAAGGAGTTTAATTTGGACATTTAAAAGGCGTTTTTGGAGAAAGCCCATATTATTTCCTTTTTATTGTGATTTTTTATATTAAGGGTACAATGTTTTATAACATTGGATATATTTTCACTTTAATAGTAGACATGTTTCACTTTTTTAATAAAATTGAGTTAAAATAACTATATCTATTTATTTTAAAGTTTGAAAACCAAAATATATTAAAAGTTTGAATAAAGATAAATTTTAATTTTATATATTTAACTCAAAAAACATTATAATTATATATAAATTATTTAATTAATCTGCTAAATAGCCAAGTTAAGAAATGAAATAAATATTAGTATTTATTATATATGTTACCAATTACTTTTATTAATTTGGAACATAGATATTGGTTTACCATATTCTCTAAGGATTTAGAAAACCAATTACACTAAGGCTAGATTGCATGACGCGAGAAGATTATATTAGAAAAAGTTCAAAAATCAAAATTACTTTTATTTTTTAATAAATAATTTATGTTAGTATTGTCATGTCCCATAAATTTTTACGTGAGTGGTGTCATATCTAGTTAATTCCCCACTTAGTGGGATCCAAGTGTCACTGAGACGGATGTAGGAGTGCAGATGGTGGAAAACACGTGGCACCAAGAGGGGGTGTGAGGCTTCAAAAAGTGGAATACAAGTGGCAGTAGGGGACTGAACCGATCAGTATTTGGTGGTGGTATTTAAGTTAAGATTTCAAATTTCCAACCACTTCTGCGTGTAACTCTTCTTCTTCTTCTTCTTCTTCGTCTTCAGATTTTTAGAACCACCATTATCTCCTCCTTCTCTCTAAACCACTCCAACTTCTCTCTAGATTTTCTCACATTTCTTCTCTTTCGATCATCAACCTCCTTTCAGATTAAATACTCCCGGTGTCAAACTCATTCAATTACACCGATCAGAATTTCAATCAGACCACTTTGGAGTTTGGAAGCTGTAGAAGTAGTTGCTTAGAAGCCTAGCTGGAACTATAAGGTAAGGGAAGCTTGTAATTTAATTATGATTTTTGTTTCTTTGGACGTTATATGCTGGAATGATGTGATATTGATGAATTGGCTGATTATGTGATATTGCATGATTGTTTGAATATGTTTGTGATTGTAAAATGGATGAGAATTGGGTAGAAATTGGGTCAAGACGAAACTCTGTAAAATTCTGTATCTATGACTTAGGGTCATTTATGACCGTTCGGTTTTTACCTAGTACGTTTGGTCTTGACTGAATTCTCTTATATAGGAGATTCCAGTTGATGACCGATCCGCCTTCTATTAGCTAATTATAAGTATTTGGTTAATTAAGGTTCTATGGGTTTTCTTGTTATATAGTCTGGACAAATTCTTGAATATAGTAACGTTCGGTCAAGATCATGGAGTTCAACTTAAGTCAAGTAGTGTTTGGTCCTAGGGTGAGAATGATCCCTTAGTATTGTTCTGTACACGGTCTTAACTGAGTTATGTTATTATGGAACTTTCAGTTAATGACCGATCAGTCTGATGTCATTATCCACTTCAACATAGCATTTTGTTTGTTATGTGCCTTAATTGTTATGACCGCTCGGTCATTTATTTCCTTTATTGTGCTCAATTATGCACTAGTACTTAGGTTCTCAGAGTGCTCGGTCTTGTACTGACATTCAGTTTAGTAAAGAGTGTTCGGTCTTGTAATGACACTCGTTTCTTGAAGAGAACATCATTCTATTATAAGTGCTCGGTCTAAGTTTTGAGAACTTCGCTTAAACCTTTAGGGTCGGCCACAACTATCATATTAGGTTTAAGTATTTAGTGTATTGTTCGAAGTCAAATAATGTTCGGTTTTAGACTCTATTCATTTTAAATTGAAGTTATCCTTTTGTTTACCGTTCGGTCATATCCCTAAACCGATTCGGTCATACTCCTAGTGGCAGTGTCAATATCTCTATGTTGATATCTTTAATCTCAGTTATTAGTATATGTTTTGATGAATGGTTGCATTTATTGAATATGATGGAATATTTATGAATTGAATAATGATGGAGATGTAAGAGAATTCCAAAGAGGAATGTCTCATGATCGGTTATGATTAGTAAAGTATGAACATGGTCAAACTCTGGCTTCATCTTTGATCCTGACATTCCAATGGTCACCGAGTCCCAAGTAGAGAATGGTGGCGCATGTGGTGGGAATAGCAGGAGGCCTGGTCGCGTTAGTCTGGTGTTCCGGCTAACGGACTAAACTCATGTGTAGTATGCGGTTTTCCAACTATAATGAGGGATGAAGGGCTAACCCCATGTGACGGCTTGTGGTTTTCCAGCCTCTGGTATTCGTGTGGTATTCCGGTTTACCTTTCCATGGGTGCTAAAGACGACGAGCTACATGGTTCATACAGTCCAGACAATGTCAGTGGTGGTCGGTTTTTATGGTTATACGTTCAGTGTTTGGTTGAGATGATTATATGATGGTTGTATGTCTTTATATGAATTTCTGACTTATTTCCTGATCTGTTTAAATATTTATATTAGATTTGATTAATTAAATTACATAAGCTTACCCTTATTTTCCTGTCTTGTCTTTTATTGTCCGTTCGGTCATTCTCTTCATTGCAATGATCATCTAATGGATGTGAGCAGAAGGCGATACTGGCTCATTGGAGGGAGTCCTGAAGATCGAGTAACCTGAGGATAGTGTGGGACCGTTCAGTCCGTAGACTAGGATTATGTTCTGTTTGTAAAACCGTTTGGTAAGAACTTTTCTCTTTGTCACCATTCGGTCTTAAACTAACACCTAAGACCATTCGATTTAAGTGTTAAAATGTTACCATACTCTCAGTTCTTGTATAGTTTAAATTTCATGGATATTTTATATATATTCCTATCCTGTACATTCACTTCTTTTCCATTGTTCTATCATATTATTATTGCTAACTCTTGAAAGTAAGTATAGTTTAAGGCTATATTTATTGGGATGTTACAATTATTAGTTTAGTAAATGTTTATTCAAATAAATATTAAAAATAAATAATTTGGTGTAAGCTTAATAGACATTAATTACAATAAATATTAAAAATAAATAAATTAGTATTGACTAAATAAATACTAACTAAAATAAATAAGTTAGTGTTGTTTAAAAACTAATTAAAATAAATATTAAAAATAAATAAAATTGATATCGATTAAGTAGACACTAATTAAAATAAATATTGAAATTAAATAAGATTAATGTAAGCTTTGCAAACCTTAATCTTATTTATTTTTAATATTTATATTTATTTAAGTTAGTGTTGTTGGTTAAGTCAATGTTAAGTTATATTATATATTTTGAATTCACGTGTTTTTATGAGAACGAATATAAATAGTAAATTATTTTTAATTTAATGACGCATATTTAAAGATGAAAAATCTCTTCCATGACAATTTTCTTCTCTTAATTTATACATAAATCTTATCACATTTATCTTTTCCATTTACATTCGTAAATTTTTTTCACAATCTTTAATCCACATTTATCTTCTTTATTCATATTCATCTCCTTCATTCAGATACATCTTTTTTACTTATCTCCTTAATCTACAATTTTTTTAATCATCTCTTTCATTTATACTCACATCTTCTGTTCATATTCATCTATTTCATCCATCATATATTTTTTTTCTATTTTTTCATCTATATTGTTTTTAATATGGAGGTATATACCACAATTTTCATTTTGAAATTATTGTCATTTGAGTTAGTGAAAACAATACAAATTTTAAAATAATATCAAAAATAATTTTATTTAATATCAGTTAACTTGATGTTAAATTACTTTAAGTAAAAAATTAATTTAAAGATTGGTAATTAATTAACATTGTGGACACTAACAAATTAGTGTTCCTAATTTTATAATCATGTATGCATGTCTCAAATATGACATTGGTTTGACTTTTTTTCTTAGAGTTGACTTTTAATTGACCCTAAAGTTGTATTTTCTTCTAGTAGTTACAAAATATATATAAGTAAAATGAGTAAAACCCAATCTAATTATAACCCGACAAACCTATAAGAAAAAGAGTTATCGAATAGGTTTACATAATCCAATTACTATATTTGATTAGAACTTTAGATCAAATGATTGTAACTTGTTTGTCCTATTATCTTTTTTTTAATTATGTTTTCTTAAAAGAATTACAATTTGTAGGTCTAAAAATTTAAATTGACCCAAAATATTGTCTTTTAATTAAAATAAAAAAATGGATAAACACTCTTTTTAAAAGGATTAAAAATATGATTTGAATTAGAATTAGTATTTTGCTCGATTTATGTTCAATCTTTATTAGATTTTTTATTTTTGGATTTAATAATCTGAAACTATTTTTTCCTTTACAAACACTTTTAAATTGTGTAACGTGAAAACATTTTCTTTAGGAAGACTTTTGAGATGTAGAATTCAAAAGTCATTTTCTTATATAAAAAAAACAGAGAGAGAATGGGTATTTACAATTAGATGCGTTACTCTTAGTTGGATTTTTTCAGTTGGAATTCGCATGAATCTTAATGATAACCTCTTTGTAGAAAATGACATTATATATATACAAGCACGGTGAGTAATTGAAACCCGTTGAACTTCTTTCTGACTGAGGAGGGACATGAGTTCCCCGTTTTTGTTTTACATTCATAAATTAATATATAACTTCTTTTTTAATTTTAATATTTTTTTTATATATTTGATACTATTCTTAACCGTTATGTATAATCAAATATTGTCTCTAATATCCTATTATATAATTCTTGATTTTAGTTATTTATCATATTAATTTTTATTTATTGTGTAATATTATAGTAATTTACTACAATCATTCGTTAGCATTAATTTAGGATAATATTTGTTTCTATTAACATAATTATATGGTATTAATTGTATTTTATATTTAAACAATACATGATGAATCCAAGTCAACACATTCAATACCATTTTTTATCTTGATATCATATCTCTTGATCCATAATCACACAAATCTTATCATCCGTTATTATCTAGAAAAATGATTTACCTTTTACCATCTTTATTAAGTTGGATAGAGATAATTATCCACTGTGGAAATCTCTAGTCTTACTAGTGATTAGAGATTGCAAAAGTTAGTCCTAGTTATGAGGATTGAAAAGTCCAAGATCAAACCATTTTAGGATGGCTGATGAATTTTATGTCAATTCACATTGCAACTCAATTGTTTCATTGTGAAATCTCTAAACAGTTTTTTGGAGAAGCTTAAAGTCTTGTTGGTGCATAATCAGATTCATAATCATCTATTTGAAATCTAAATTTCATAACACAAGGAAAAGGAGACATGAAGATGGAAAAATATCTTGGCAAGATGGAAAAATATCTTAGCAAGATGAAAAACCTTGCTGACTGACAGGTTCATCAATTTCCAACTCTAATTTAGTAATTCATACACTAAATGGTTTGGACTATGATTACAATCCAGTGGTTACCAGATTACATTAGTTAGGTTGAATTACAAACTTAATTGTTAACCTGTGAAAGTTAATTAGATCAACTCAATAATTTCAACAACCTTAACCTAAATGCCTCTACAAGCTTTGTTTCCAATAATGAGTCCAGAGGCAACAAGCTTTGATTGAAGAGGTTATAATTTTAGAGGCATGAAAGGTGGCAGACGAAGTGGTAGATGTCAAAACTAATATGTCAAGTATGCAAAAGAATTGGTCACACTACTATACAATGTTATTACGATTTTGATAAGTCATATACAGGGAAAACTCACTCTGTTGAAAATGAAAAATAAGGAACAAACAATGCATTCATAGCTTCACCTTATCAAAGTTTGTGAAATTTTCAAACTCATGATTTTTAAGACTTATGGATTGGAAAACACTTCAAATGGTCCCAAATTAGTGCTGTGAAGGTTTGGTTGTAAAACCAACCTATGTTGAAGTAGTTTGAAATTTTTGAAGTTTAGGCGTTTTCTAAAAACGTCATAAAAAAAAATTCTCGCGTGCATATTGAATGAAATTTGGAGGGAAGCTTACTTATGTTGTTATGGAGTGGACTGAAAAAAATAATCTCAAAACTCGACCTCTAGATGCACTTTTCCATTTTTTCCAATTTTTCGGATTTTCGGGTTTTAGAAAAAATAAAAAAGTACTTCCACTTGGAGAAAAATAATGAAACTTGGTGAGGTAGGAGACACCATTTTTCTAAGGATTCCTGCAAAAAATCTCGTCCAAATTCGTTGTGTAGCTCGAGATATGAAAAGTGTATCTACTTGTACAAATTTGGTTTTCGCAAAATAACCCCTTATAGGGGGAGTAGCTCCTCACGCCAGCTTTGACTCACTTTTGCTGACGTGCAGGACTGGTACCTTGGGGCTCCTCGCATCGGTAATGTACGTCTACCCAAGGCAATGGGGCGTAATTGCGCCGCTCCATGATTGATTAGGAATGTGGCCTGGCTGTGGGAATGACAGCAGGTCATGGAACTTGTCGACCCCAGACAGGTTAAAGTGAGTGTGGTTCTCTCGCACGCCCTTCGTATCATAGATCAAATCTTCCACCACAAAAAATTAAAGTCATTCAATGTGATGGAGTGTGAATTTAAACTTGTCCAAAGGATTTCCTTAGAATAAAGAATTGTTTTTAGAATGTCTTATCTCTACAGCTCCCAACAAAATGGAAAGGTTAAGAGAAAACACAAACATGTTGCTAAACATGGCCTAAGCTTTTAGCATAAGTCAAAATGCCCCTACACTATTGTGGGAAACCTTCTCAATTACTGTTTATCTAATCAACAGACTACCATCGTTAATAAATCCAAACAGAACTCCATAGTCCCTTATTTAAAAGGAAGAATTTGACTATGGAACCTTGAAACCTTTTGGTTGTGCCTGTTATCCTTGCCTTAAACGATACAATAAAATAAGCTTAAGTTTCATACAACTAGGTGTGTGTTTCTTGGTTATAGTAATTCACACAAAGGATACAAATGCATTAACTCTCATGGGAGAATTTTCATCTTAATACATGTGATTTTCAATGAGAATTACTTTCCTTTTCATGAAGGTTTTATTGACACAAGAAATTCTTTAAAAGAATTAACTGAACCTATGTTAGTTTTGCTTCCTAGTTACTTTGTAAGTACCACTATCAATAATAGTCTTGAATCATATCGTAATACTACAAGTCATCAAGAAGAAATCACAAGTGGTAGTCCTGCCAACAATGGTACAAATGAAGGAGACCTTGGTGAATCTTTTACTAATAATAATACATCAAGAGAAAGTGAAAAAGAAGGTTCAACATCAACAAGGTTAGTAGAAAACAACAATCAAATTGAAATTGAAAGCAATCAACCTAACACTAATACTCATTGGATGGTGACTAGAAGCAAAGCTGGAATTTAAAAGCCTAAGCAACCATACATATGATTGATAGAGATTCATGAAGATGAAAAAGAACTAGGAAACATCAAGGAAGTTCTAATCAAACTAGAATGGAAAGAAGCCATGAATGTTGAATTCAAGGTACTAATGTCTAATCAAACTTGGACATCATTACCATTCAAGGGTCAAGAAAGCATCATAGACTCAAAATGGATCTTCAAAACCAAGTATAAAGCAGATGGTTCAATCGAACAAAGAAAAGAAAAACTTGTTGCAAGAGGTTTTCAACAAATAATAGGCATAAAATTTGATGAAACTTTTAGTCCTGTGATCAAGTCCAACTTTGTCAGAATTGTATTAGCCATTGCAATACATTTCAATTGGGATGTTAGGCAACTTGACATAAATAATGCCTTCTTAAATGAAAATATGAAGGAAACAATTTTTATGCATAAACTTGAAGGCTGCATAAACTCAACCAAACCAGATTATATATGTAGATTGTCCAATATATGGTTTGAAACAGGCACTAGGGTTTGGTTTGATAAACTAAGAGACATGCTTCTAAGTTTGGGTTTCCAAAACACCAAAAAGTGATTCTTCTCTATTCATTCTTAACGGTACAAATCATATCACGTTCCTTCTCATTTATGTTGATGACATTGTTGTAATAGGAAGCAACCACTAGTACTTAGAAACATTCATCAATTAACTAATATTGCTTTCTCTCTGAAAGACTTAGGACATATACATTATTTTCTTGGCATTGAAGTACACAAGAATGATAGTGGAATGTACCTAAGGCGAACTAAGTACATAAAAGATACTCTGAAGAAGTTTAACATGGAGACAATTTCAGTCTGTCCAACACCAATGGTGGTTGGTAGACAATTCACTACAGAAGGGAAACCGATAACCAATGCTACTTTGTATAGACAAGCCATAGGTGTATTGCACCAACACAATCTCAGACATTACTTTTGTTGTCAACAAGCTCAATCAATACATAACACACCTACAATGGATCACTGGCATAATTTTTTCTTAAGATATCTTTAAGGCACTATGAATTTATGTCTGCACATAAATGCCTCAAATGATATTAACATAATGAGGTATTCTGATGCATATTAGGCAACTGGTACTAATGACAAAAAAATCCATGGCAAGACAATATGTGTTTCTTGGGGAAACTCTTGTTTCCTGGTTTTCAAGAAAAAAAAAGTAGTGTCAAGATTAAAGATGAAATCAGAATATAAAGCTCTAGCTGATCTTGCAACTTAAGTAGCTTAGATTAGATATCTACTAATAAAACTAAAACTATCAATGCTTAGAAAACCAATTTTGTGGTGTGATAAGCTAAGTGCCAAGTTAATTGCTTCTAATCCAATCATGCACGTGCAGTCTAAACACATTGAGATAGATGTGCACTATATACGTGATCAAGTCCTTCAAAATGAAGTACCTGACCTATGTTCCTACTACTGATCAAATTGCAGACTGTTTGACTAAACCTCTCACTTATACAAGATTCAACTTGCTAAGAGACAAACTTGGCATGACCATGTCACCACTAGTTTGAGAGTGGGAGTTAGACATAATCAAATATTTTGTCTAATATCCTATCATCTATGACCCACAATGTTAATTTTCATTTATTGTGTAATATTATAGTAAATATTGTAATCATTCATCAACATCATAGTATTTGTCCCTATTAGCATAATTATAGGGTCTTGATTGTACTTTACTACTTGTATTTAAACAGTATATGATCAATGTAAATCAACACTTTCAATACCATTTTCTATCTTTAACATGTCGAATAATATTACATTGCTTAGAAGTCGATACTTAAGACAATTTAAATATTTATTTCTTTTTTCACACTTTGAGAGTGTCCTTTTAAGAACAAAATTGTGATGAAGCATAAGTTTCAAAGTGAACAATATCTCGAACGAAGGATGATTGATCCTAACGATGTCATTCGACGGACTTAAGATCGAAATGATGTCCATTGTGAATCAATAATGACTCGGCAGACTTGGAATTGGAACATATATTTCATACGTCTATATATCTATATTTTTTAGTATTTTCAAAATATTTATTTCAAAGATATGTAAATATTTTTTGAAAACCCACCAATGTCTTTTGATGATCTTTTGATACAAAACCTGAAATGTTACATCATATGTTTGAAGGATCAATATCTTTAACAATTCAAATTTTGTAGGTGAACTTAATAAAATATCTAGTTATGATGATGTGTTTATACTCATAGGAGGTGCATTAAAGTAATTGAAACATAAACAAAATAAATGACAAACAAAAAAAGTTAATCTTTAGTAAATACTTTTTTAAAAATTCAAGAAAAAAATACATATCTTCACAACACAAAATTAATTTGTTAAAATTTTATTTTTATAGGAACATTTTCTTATAACTCATTTAAGTTTCTATGTTTTTAATAAATTAATTATGAAAAGCTCATTTATTTATTTTGTTAACTTACTTTCTTAAAAGTATGTATGAAAAAGCTTCTGCGTGTGGCCTTTGTTAACTTATATACATCAAACACCTAATCATACATTTATAAAATATAGTTATCTGTCATATGTCTGTCTTCATCATTTGATAGAGTGTTCATTTCTCTTCACGTGGAAGAAAGTTATATAATTTGCTTAGAAAGAAAAAAAAAAGTTGCAAGTGCAAGAATATTTCTATTATAAAAATTGCACCGCCATAGTAACAACGCACAAAACCTGTTTAAGTCTCTATTAGGTCGTACTTAAATTAAAAGAAATAAAAGTTGATTATTTATTAGATTTGATTTTTTTCACAATTTTAATATCAAAACAATTTTTACTTTAAAAATCTCAAACTAAACATATTTTATTATCAAGGAATGCTGTTACTCTCTCCGACATGTTATTTATGATGTACTACACGTATTTTACGTGTAACGTTGAAGTGAATTCCTTAATCCTATCGAAAACATTTGACTTAAATTGATAGTGTAAGCAACGCGTAAATGACGTGGCCACCAGTTAATTAATTTATAATTTTATTTTCACTAAATTAAAACAAAATTCTATGTGCCTGCCACGTGTATAATTGGTGCACTGTTTAGAGTTGAATAAGTCAAACACTTCAACATAAATGTAGACAACACGAGGCAAGTAAGAAGCAATTTCAACATTTTCGGAAACTTAATGAACTGGAAAAGTTGCATTTTGGTCAAATACCACTTTCTTGAAAGCAATTATTTAAGGAAAATGATATTTTAACACTAATTTTTTAACACCATTTTGATACTGCACACGTGTCAAAATGTAGCTGGATGATTTCAAAATTAAAGAAAATGAGACAAGAACATATTTGAAAAAAAAAAACCAAAGTTTTTTTTTTTAATTTGAAATCGTCCAACCACATTTTGACATGTGTGCAGTGTCAAAATGATGTCTTGGTGTTAAAATATCATTTTCCATTATTTAAACTTATGCCTTCGTGATATTTTAGATGTTCACAAATAATATCCATAAAGTTACAAAATATCATAGAAAAGAATAACTTTTGTGTAAACTTGTACTTCAGATAATATTTTAATAACATAATGAAAGTAATTGACTGAATATAATACATATAAATATGAGTTTCCCAACGTAAATTAAAATTTGTTTTTTATCAAACCTTATCCATAACTTGTCATATAGAATATATTGATCCGTTCATGATATAAAATAAGAAAGAAAAAAGATTAAACATGTTCCACCCAATTGCTTCAGCAAAATAAATCAACATTTACAATAACACACAAGTATGATTTTTTTTATTAATCTACATCATTACATTGATTTTGTTAATTTGACACGTTATTCCTTGAAAAACATGTAATAATAATTTATTTGAGAAACTGAAAAAATATGGATAAGAGACCATGTGATCTATACTATATTTTATTGACGCATGTACAATTCTGATATATCTTTATGATTCTTGGTACATTTTTAACATTTAAAACTCTTAAATGTGGAATAATTTTAAAATTTATGTTATTATCTATATTGGGTATTACTAACTAATATGATGATTTAAGATTAGAGAGTATACAATTCCTCACTTCCAGAAAAAAAATTATTCTTTTATAGAAATAAAAGGTTATTAAAGAAAAAAATCTAACATTTCATAGACAAAAAACATGTTCAAATAATTATAATATAGTGCAATGGTAAAAGTTAGGTAAAAGTGGTTAAGAATTATCACAGTAAAATGGTGTGAAATTTCTACAACTTTGATCCTTCTACATCATTGTGTGTAAATTCAATTCATAGAGAATATTACTTTTCCATTTTTCTCAGTTCACATGTAAAGAGATTCACAACATTCTTTCAATGAAATATTGCAGCACCAACTCTTATGATTCTACTTAATTAAAAAAAATGACTTATACTTTTCATCTTTCATCGAGTCAATTTTTTTCTTAAAAGAAATTCTATCCACACTCATTTTTGAAAAATTAATTGGTTGTTGGAACAAGGCTGAATTCAAGAAATTAAGCTTATTTACTGGAAACTATTTTCATTTTTTTATAATAAGATTAATAATGCGCAAGCTATATTATAATTGAAATTTGGAATAGATAGATATTTAAATTTATAGTAAATTATGATTTAAGCTTACTTTTAATTATAAATAATTTTCTAATACATTAGAATTTAATTCAGAGGAAGATATTAAAAGGAATTTTTTTCTTCTTAAGAATATAAATTTAGAGGAAAACTTAACAATATTCGAACTAAAACATGGAAAACAACAATATTGTAAATATGTAGTTGGATGTTCTATTATATAAATATGAAATTGTTAATATCAATGATAGATAATTTATAAATAAAAATGTTTGAGAAAGGAATAGTTATTATTTAAATATATTTTCTGTTTTACTTTTCTATTGGTTACAAGTTAACTTGAACAGAATGATCACGTGAAGTATAGAGATTATGTAGATTCATCCATATCCATTCCAAGGTCAAAAGGATTGTTTAGAAGCAATTAGAAGTCCTCTTAATAAAAACAATTATAGATTTATATTTACTTATTATAATTTTGTTATGCATATAATAAATGAAAACCTCCATCATTAAATGAATTTCTTATAAGATGATTATGGAATTTTAATTCTCGAAATATAACATCAAAATTTCATTTATGGACGAGAGTCACGTGTCGGTTATAAAATCTGCTTTTTCTTGGTGAACAACTTTTGAAAAGAAAACATACTTATTTTTCAAATATAGGCGAAAAAATTGAAAAAAAGACAAGGACAATGGTACTTAGATAAAAAATTTCATGTGATATTATTTTCTATTAACTTTCACTCTCTTTTTTATACAACCATCTCATTTCTATAAAAAAAAAATATTTTTTTAATAATTTTTTTATAACCGGTTATACAATATAGTTTTTGATTCATTCTTTTCAAATATATAAATTAATAAAATAGTGAGATATAATTGATTATAAAAATGGTTAAAAAATTGGTAAAAAAATTGTCATTGTCAAAGACAGTGAATGGTATCACAAACTTTTTCCAAAAGATATTGACTACCGTTAGAAGGAACGGAGAAGTCGACAAAAGAAAGGAAGCTTGTTTCGTCTCGTCTGTTTCAAAGAATAACTACGTTAAAAGTAAAAACATTACGCTTTCAGCAACTATAATAAAGAAACAAACTACTAGTTACATTATTAATATTTTAATTACAGTTTTAAAATTAAATTATTAATATATATTATTATTTTATAAAGTATAGGTTATGTTTTGCACCTTCCTGGTAGCATCATATGGTACTTCGAAAAAACAAATTGATATGAAAGAGCTGAAACGTCATGGCATGGGAAACATACCTTCTTTTCATAACGGAAATGAGTCATTGCTTGAATAATAAGAAATCTCTGTAACTCAAAACGCGTTGTTAATCCTTTATATACAGATAGATAGATAGATATGCAATCATCTCATGGTACATATAAAAGTTTAGTTGTTCCAACATATCTGAACTCCAACAATTTGCATACAACAGTTTCACGTACGAGGTAGAGATCGCAGCAGCTGTGCTATCTTTTGTTGATCCTACACATACTGTGCTACAAAATATCTTCCTTCTTTCTGTTCATTGTCTTCTCCATATAATACTTTGTGTTTCTTCTTATCTTCTCACTATTGCTTTTGTTTCGGTGAAGTTTATCTATTCTATTGAATAAGTTTGTCGTCATCTTGTTCTTGAAAATGACAATGCCCTTTCTTACGAAGTTTAACAGCATAGAGATGCTTCTCAATGCATCGAACTCTGTTAGTGCATCTAATAAAAGATGGCACTCTGCATTCATGGCCATCTACTGCTCCCGAGCTATCATGTCACTCTCCGCTCGAAACAAAACATACAAAATCAAAGAAAAAGTCTCACCTACACCAACACCACCGCCATATTTCGTCATGGTTGATTTGAGCCCTCACCGTTCCTTTGGTATCGACCAAACAGTCCTCACTGATATTGTCAAAGATAAAGACCTTAAGAGCCTTGATACATTTGGTGGAGTTGAAGGGGTGGCAACAGCCCTTGAAACCCACCTCGAGTATGGTATCAAAGGTGGTAGTGGTGGTGATGAAGACATCACACGTAGAACACACGTGTTTGGTTCCAACACTTACCACAAACCACCTTCCAAAGGGTTCTTCCACTTTGTGGTGGAAGCCTTTAAGGATGTCACCATTCTCATCCTTTTGGCTTGTGCTGCTCTTTCCCTTGGCTTTGGCATCAAGGAACATGGAATCAAAGAAGGTTGGTACGATGGTGGAAGCATCTTCGTTGCAGTGTTCATTGTGGTTTCCTTGTCAGCAGTGAGCAACTTCAGACAGAACAGACAGTTTGACAAGCTGTCCCAGGTGAGCAATGACATACAAATTGATGTGGTGAGAAGTGGGAGGCGTCAGCATTTGTCAATCTTTGAAATAGTTGTCGGTGATGTCATTTGCTTGAAGATTGGGGATCAAGTGCCAGCAGATGGGTTGTTCATTGAAGGGCATTCACTTAGAGTGGATGAATCAAGCATGACAGGAGAGAGTGATCATGTTGAGATTAGTAGACAGCACCCTTTTTTGTTCTCAGGCACCAAGGTGGCTGATGGGTATGCGAAGATGCTCGTTACCTCTGTTGGTATGAACACAACATGGGGCCAAATGATGAGTTCGATAAGCCGGGATAATGATGAGCAAACTCCTTTGCAAGAGAGGCTAAACAAGCTAACATCGTCCATTGGAAAGGTTGGTTTGGCTGTGGCTTTTCTTGTCCTTGTTGTTTTGTTGGTTAGATACTTCACAGGGAACACGAAGGATGACAATGGGGTCAGAGAGTACAATGGAAGCAAGACCAAGTTTGATGATATAATGAATGCTGTTGTGGGAATTGTTGCTGATGCAGTTACCATTGTTGTTGTTGCAATCCCCGAGGGTCTTCCATTGGCTGTGACGCTCACTCTGGCTTATTCAATGAAGAAAATGATGGCTGACCAAGCAATGGTGAGAAAGCTCTCAGCATGTGAGACAATGGGTTCTGCCACCACAATTTGCACTGATAAGACTGGGACTCTCACACTCAATGAGATGAAAGTAACCAAGTTCTGGATTGGCCAAGAACCCGTGGCAGAAACTGAAAATGCCAACTCAAAGGTTGCTCCAATTGTTCTTCAACTTATCCAAGAAGGGGTGGCTCTAAACACAACTGGTAGTGTGCACAAGTCCAATAAATCAGGTTCTGAATTTGAGTTTTCAGGCAGTCCCACAGAAAAAGCCATCCTGTCGTGGGCAGTTTTGGAATTGAACATGGAGATGGAGCACTTGACAAAAAGCTGTTCCATCATTCAGGTTGAGACCTTCAACTCAAAGAAGAAGAAAAGCGGAGTTTTGTTGAGAAGGAAGGCAGACAACACAGTTAATGCTCACTGGAAAGGAGCAGCTGAGATGGTACTAAAGATGTGCTCAAGATACTATGATGCTTCTGGTACTGTGAAAGATCTTGACATTGATACAATGTTGAAGTTTGAACACATCATTCAAGGTATGGCAGCTAGTAGTCTTCGTTGCATTGCTTTTGCACATGTAGAAGTACCCGAGGAAGAGCTTGGAGATGAAAACACAACGGGGAAAGTGAAAGACAGTGGTTTAACATTGTTAGGGGTGGTTGGGATTAAGGATCCATGTCGTCCAGGGGTGAAGAAGGCTGTGGAAGCTTGCCAAAAGGCTGGTGTGAACGTCAAAATGATCACAGGCGACAATGTTTTCACTGCAAGGGCTATAGCAAGCGAATGTGGGATACTCCAGGCAAATCAGGACACCGCTGGAGCAGTGATTGAAGGAGAGGAATTTCGCAACTACACACATGAAGAGAGGCTGGAGAAGGTGGAAAATATCTGTGTGATGGCCAGATCTTCTCCTTTTGACAAACTTCTAATGGTTCAATGTCTGAAGCAGAAAGGCCATGTAGTTGCTGTTACCGGGGATGGCACAAATGATGCACCAGCACTCAAAGAAGCTGACATTGGACTATCTATGGGAATTCAAGGTACTGAAGTGGCCAAAGAGAGCTCAGACATTGTTATTTTGGATGACAATTTTGCATCTGTGGTTACTGTCTTAAGGTGGGGAAGGTGTGTTTACAACAACATACAGAAGTTCATTCAATTTCAGTTGACAGTGAATGTTGCAGCACTTGCTATCAACTTTGTGGCAGCAGTATCAGCAGGGGAAGTGCCACTCACAGCAGTACAATTATTATGGGTGAACTTGATCATGGACACATTAGGTGCTTTGGCACTTGCAACAGAAAAGCCCACCAATGAATTGATGGACAAACCACCAGTTGGTAGAACAAAACCTCTAATCACCAATGTCATGTGGAGGAATCTATTGGCTCAAGCTTTGTACCAGATAGCAGTTTTGCTGACTCTTCAATTCAAAGGTGAGTCTATCTTTGGTGTGACATCAGGGGTAAATGACACATTGATTTTCAACACATTTGTTCTCTGCCAAGTGTTCAATGAGTTCAATGCAAGGAAGATGGAGAAGAGGAATGTATTCAAAGGCATACACAGGAGCAAGTTGTTTTTAGGCATCATTGCCATAACAATAATCCTTCAGGTTGTTATGGTTGAGTTTCTAAAGAAATTTGCTGACACAGAGAGGCTAAATTGGGGGCAATGGGCTATCTGCATTGCTCTAGCTGCAGTTTCCTGGCCAATAGGTTGGGTTGTGAAGTTGATACCTGTCCCAGAGAAACCATTTCTCAATTTTTTGAGAATCAAGAAATGAAGATATACCCATGTATGGTGCTGTCTTGTGTGATCATTCTATTTGTATAATTCCTTTTCTTTATCTTGTAGACATTGTCTTAGACATTCTTTAAATTTTTTATATGTATTGTAATTACATATTTGAATACTTCAATATAACATAGACAGTTGATTTTTTAATATGGAAGAAAAATGTTGTAACCTCTTGAACTGTCTTTCATTTTTTATCATTAGCCATGCAGACAGACTCCAACATTATATACACATTCTGTCAACGTCAGTTTTCTTCTATTCACAAAATTTTCATGGAAAAGGAAGCAAATTAGTGAAATCCATTGAAATTATTTGTGATAGTGTTCTAGAGTTATAAATAAATGGTTCTTAGTGTAAAATCCTAGTTTTTCCTTACTAACATATGTAATTAAGACAAATTACGTAATTAAAATAACACTTCATTTTTATTTTATTAAAAATCTCAATAAACAAAAACATATTTTTCAAACAGATTTTAAAAGATTATTTTAATCATTTAATGATATTGACCCATTTAATTAGGGATGCACTTCTTTCACAATATCTATACTGATGGAAACTACAATCACCATATAAACATAAGAAACTACAATACACATTCTTAAAATGATAAGTGTGAAAAAAAATTGTTTTTACACCTATAAATGATTTCAATCTTATAATTATTCATGTTATTACTTAGTGAAAAATTGTAATAGAAAGTAGATTAACTCATTTATTATCTATTATTTGATTACTTAAACCTTTATATTGAAAAGGGTGAACAATCAAATGATTTGGCAATTTCTCATGCCGAATCAAGATAATTTTGAGGAATGGTTGAAAATTATTAATCATAACATGTCATGTTAACATCATATATAGGAGAGGGTCCAAATCCAAAAAGTAGACCACAAGCAAAGTGTGTAGAGCCCATAAGCTACTTGAAGGAAAAAGTAGTCTGATGACACCATGTTCCGTAATATTCGCCCATTACTTATAACTGTCTCTTGCGTCAGTTTTCTTTTCCGTAATATTCGTTCATTATCGTCATTGATCACCCTCCAACACTATGCCTACACCCCTTCTATGACCCGATGGGCTCTTTGCTGCCTTTGGCTTCTCTATCGACCGGTCAATCAACCTCTTCCCCCGAACACACGCTCACTCCTCGACCTTCGCCTTGACCGATCGATCAATTATCTCTCCCTACACATAAATCAAATCATTTTCTTTGCATTTGCCTTGCACACAATATGGTGCTTTATTCGTAATTAGGTACTTAAATATGTCATATTTTATTATTATCTTTTCTACAAAATAGTCACCATGAACAGGCTAATTGAGCATCAGAATCTGCAAATAAACAAAGGTAGTTGACAAAACAAAAGTGTAGCAATGAATATGATGGACAAAACAATGAAATTGAAGTTCACCATATTGCAATTATGTAAGCTTTTGTTTAGCAGACAGTGCTCAGCAGAAAACATTACATTTATTCATTGATGAATTTTGGAAAAGCATTAATCTAATCCTTTGATTGTTTGGCAATCTTGAACCACTCAGTGTGGAAAGATCCTTCCATGTCTATCCTCTCATATGTATGAGCACCAAAGTAGTCTCTCTGAGCCTGAACCAAATTTGCTGGCACACTTTCCCTTCTATATGTGTCAAAATAAGCAAGACTAGCAGCCATGCCTGGGGTGCTAATGCCATAGTTGATAGCTAGACACACTACTCTTCTCCATCCAGATTGTCTATCAACTATTTCCTGGGCAAATTCTGGATCCACAAGAAGATTTGCAAGGTTAGGATTTCTATCATATGCTTTCTTGATTCTGTCCAAAAATATGGCTCTTATGATGCAACCACCCTTCCAAATCCTTGCAAGTTCCCCCAACTTCAAGTCCCAACCCTTCTCAATGCTCTTTGCCCTGATTAGATTCATTCCCTGTGCATAACTACAGATTTTTGCAGCATAGAGAGCCTTCCTAACATCATCAACGAGCTTCTTCTTGTCAACAGGTTGGTGTTGGTGTTGGTCATTCAAGATGCTATCTAAGCCACTTGACTTGAACACCTTTGCAGCTTCAACTCTCTCCTCTTTCAATCCACTGAGGAACCTTGCATCCAAAGAAGCCTCTATTGTGGGAGCAGCAATGGATAACTCAGCAGCTTGTTGCACAGTCCATTTGCCAGTACCCTTCATGCCAGTTTTGTCCAGAACCTTGTCAACCAAATACCCTTCTCCTTTGTCATCCTTGATTCCAAATATGTCTGCTGTGATCTCAATGAGGAAACTCAGAAGTTCCCCTTTGTTCCACTCTGAGAATACACTTTGTAGCTCCTCATTTGACAGCTTCCCAATTGTCTTCAGCACATCATAAGCCTCAGCAATGAGTTGCATGTCACCATACTCGATTCCATTGTGGACCATTTTCACAAAATTTCCTGATCCACCTTGGCCAATGTAAGTCACACAAGGACCACTATCAAGCACTTGAGCAGCCACCTTGAGCAGAATGTCTTCTATGTTTTTATAAGCCTCAAATGAACCACCGGGCATCAAAGAGGGACCATGTCTTGCACCCTCCTCACCACCTGAAACTCCCATTCCAAGGTAGAGTAGACCCAATTCAGACATAGCTTTCTCTCTTCTCTCAGTGTTCTCATACCACTCGTTGCCACCATCAATGATACAATCACCCTCTTCCAAGTACGCTGAGAGGGTCTTGATGGTTTGGTCCACTGGTGCCCCTGCCTTAACAAGCATGATTATGACCCTTGGTTTTTGAATGGATTGGACAAAGGACTTAGGGTCATGGTAACCATACACAGGAAGTTTTCCTTCTTTTTCTGCTCTTTCCACTGTTTCATCAACCTTGGATGTGGTCCTGTTGTAAACAGAGATGGGAAAGCCCTTCTCAGCTATGTTGAGAGCAAGGTTTTGGCCCATCACAGCCAGACCAGCTAGGCCTATTCTCGTGAGCGTTGGAGTTTGAGCCATAATTAATTTCCTGTTCAATGTTGGAAATTTCATATCAGATAAAAGGTATAAAGGTAAATAATAAGCACAAAACATGAACTTCTAATTTGTTAAGAAAAACAGAAGGTGTAGATTACAATCAAAGAGGACAATTAGAACTTGATTCGAGGCATCTATAACCTCTAAAGTGTACACTAGGGTAAAAAGGATTCTTCAAATTCAAAAACTCAGATGGAAAAAGGTATCAATGGTTGATTACAGTACTTTTCCCGTAGAAATTGAGATTCCCAAAACGCAAGAGTACCCAAACTTCAAGAATAAGATTCATAGTTCAATTTCAGCATTCAATTATCCAAAAAAAGATATATTAACTACAAGTGCCAAAGAAGTATACAGTTTTCAAGAATTGCACAGATCAAGCAAGAGCCATGGCTTGAAAGAAAGTACACAATGTTAAAATAAAACCATCCAATATGCAGATTGCAATCAGAGTCATCTTCTCACCAACATTTCCATTCATTTGTTTCATTTTTCACTTTCATATTACTATACAGTAAAATCTAACAATCACTGAAACTAAGAAATTAGACCACAGATACCATTGTCCAACAAAACCGATCGCATCATCAAAGCCATTAACTTAACAAGAATCATCACCATCATGTGGATTTCTTGCAAACCCATAACAAAATAAAGAATGCAAATACAGTTTCTGAGCAAACAGAACATGTTCAATGATCACAAACACCACCAATCCAAGTACACCAATTTAGCACTGCATAAAGGGAAGGCAAAAGCAGAGACTAGTGTCAAAGTAAACCTGGGTTTTGAATGGAAGAGCTGAAGAAAACTGAGATCTGGGTATCCCAGAGAGTATTCTATGCATAAAATGAGGACGTACAAACAATGACAGTTATATACTCAAATACATTATAGAGAAAGTTGATATTGCAAGCATATATTCAACAACCACCAACTCTTTCAGAGAAGGAAAGCAAACACTTTATTATGATGTAAACGTGTGAAATTTATCCAACTAACAAGTTCAGTAGGTGGAGAGTATCCAAGGAATCAATGCCATTGATTCCACTGTGAAAGCTCACGTGTGATGTTGCACCTCTTCTTCTTTTTTTCCTTAATCGTCCACGGGCTGCATAAGGAAGATTCATTGGAGACTAAACAATGCATTGGCATTTAATATATATTTAAAGAGAAATAAAAATGATAGATTTATAGCTTATATGATATAATTAGAAGAGAGAGATAAAACAAAAATGTTAATATACTATTTTGATCTCAATTTTTTTATTAGAAATTATTCAACCTGATTTCGCTTTTTTCATTAAATTTCAATTTTTGTTGAAATGATTTAACTAGGTTATTTTAACTCAACTTGTTAGTATTTTTATTTATTTTTACTTTTAAAATTTCTAATTTTTAAGTTTTTTGTTTATGTATTTGTCAATGTATTAGTATCACTATCACGAGTCATTATCAAATTCAGATATCATTGTCTTATATTAAGTTAAGTTCATATATTTAAATTTTTATTCAATTCAATTTCATTTTTTTTAAAAAAAAAAACCAGTGTTATCCATTTCTAAATTAGAATAAAATTTATTTTTTATAAATGTTATTACTTTTATATGTTTAATAATTCATTTTAATATTTAATAATTTTATTATTATACTTTTATTTAATGTTTAATTTATTATCATAATATTATTAGTATATAAATGTTTAAAATTTATTTAGATCTATAAAATATTTAATTATACTCTTCTTTCATTACTTTTACAATTTAAATTAATAATTCTTCCTTCTTAGCGGTTGACTTTTTTTAAAAGAATATTGTTCACTTCTATGTTATATTTAAAGTTTTAAGATAACATTCTTTAATTATAACCTTAATTAATATGGAAAGAAATAAAACTAGTTATATGTATCATTATATAAAGGAAATATAACCATATTAATTAGAGAATTTTATTTTTGATGAATAAAAATAATTTGCCTATTTAGTAAAATACAATACACAACTTCATCATCGGTTAAATGTAGTTTATTGAAGTTATATTATTTTATGTTACAAAAGTGTAAACACTTTTAATTTATTTTTTCAATAAAAAAAGTATAATATAATAAAAAGACTGAAAATGCTACACCAACATTTATCCATCCCCACACCCCACCCCCCACCCTCACACATAGACACACCCATTTACACATAACCATACACTCTTTCAAACTCACCTAATTGAATATCAAAACGACCATATTCTTGATTTTTCATCAGTTTTATTAAATGGGAAAAGGATATTAATATCACACTAAACAAAGATGAAAATATGAGTAATAATTCATGTGATTGATTGCTAAAGCTTATTAGGATAAAATCAAATCGAGTTATATAACTTGAAACTCTAAAAGTTTATCACAAAGAAAAAACTCAATTTTATGATATAATTATATATATATATATATATATATATATATATATATATATATATATATTGAAATGGGATGAGGATAACGTTAGTGAAGTTCTTGTTTTTGTCGAACGTCTCTCCATTCCGTGCTTTGGTAACCAATCGGTGTATGGGGCACTAGTGCAGCGAAGGGAAACGACCGCGGTTATTTTTTATTATACGTCACGGTTTTAGAACCGCGGCATATACAGGCGAGGTAAAAAGTCTGGGACTTCAGGCCGCGGTTCCAACCGCGGTAATAACCTGGGGATATAACAGCGATTCTTAATTGAACCGTGGTCAAAACTCATTTTTTTTAAAAAAAATTTGTCTAACCTTTTGGCCGCGGTTCCAACCGCAGTAATAGACCTGCTGGAACCGCGGCATATTCCCTTTTTTTTTAAAAAAAGAAATCGTCTAACTTTCTACCGCGGTTTTGGCCAGAACCGCGACCTATTTTCCTGAAATTTTTTTCAACAGCAGGTTTGTTTTTGTGATATCCAGTATCACAAAAACAGACCTGCATATCAACGCAGATTCAACGCAGATTGAACACAATAATCGATATTTACATCCAATTTCGATCCATACGTAAATATTCTAACTTTAAAATAAAAAATCATACTATGATAAAAATTATACAATCATACAAAATCCAAGGATACAAAATTATATGATCATTCAATCACATATTCAATCATACAAAATTATACAATCTAATAAAAGTAAAATTTAAACATTAATATAAGAACCTGATAGTGTGAAAAGCCAATAACAATGAACAACCCGCGATCAAAACGCTAGAAAATTCAACTCTAAAAAATTCAAACCTGTAAAAATATACAAACAAGTATTAGTTTTAGAAATAAAAACAAACATCAAAACGCAATTTACCTCTAAGGGGAAGAATCGGAAAAACCAATAAAAAGACGTTTCGAATGATTTTGATCGGTTAAAACTCTTTCCCAACATTGACAATGGCCACGACACCGAACAAAAATGGGTTTAAACGGTGAAAAATGATTGAAAATGGAAGCAGAAGATCGCGTGACGAAGGAGGCTCTGAAACTGTTTGCGCGTGAAGAAGAAGGAAGATGATGACACTGTTCCTGTGTCTTTTATTTTTGTAACCTAAGAAAGGGAATAGACCGCGGTTCACCACTTAACTGAGGCCTATTCTCTTGAAAACAAAATTCAAAATACATCTGAAATGACATTTTGGAAATTTTTTTCAAACTTTATCCCGCGGTTCACCGCCAAACCGCGGCCTATTCCCTTAAATATTCAAAATTTAAAATTTCGCAGGGGAAATAGACCGCGGTTCCCCTCAGAACCGCGGTATATTTCCTTGAATTTTTTTCCTGCAAATTTCTGACTTCTCGAAAAGTTAGATCTGCAAAAAAACTGCAGGCGAATCTATCGCGGTTCCCCAAAGAACCGCGGTATATTCCCCTGATTTTTTTTTCCAGAACTGCTTTTCCTGATTTATTTTTTGCAGGGGGAATATACCGCGGTTCCCCTCAGAACCGTGGTATATTCCCCTGAATTCCCCTGAATTTTTTTTTTCAGAATTGCTTTTCCTGATTTTTTTTGCAGGGGGAATATACCGTGGTTCCCCTCAGAACCGCGGTATATTCCCCTGAATTTTTTTTTCTCAGAACTGCTTTTCCTTATTTTTTTTGGAGGGGGAATATACCGCGGTTCCCCTCAGAACCGCGGTATATTCCTCTGAATTTTTTTCCTGCAAATTTCTGACTTCTCGACAAGTCAGATCTGAAAAAAAAAATTGCAGGGGAATATATTGCAGTTCTGAGGGGAACCGCGGTATATTCCCTTGTAATTTTTTTTCAGTCCTGCTTTTGGGGAATGTCAGAATTTTGCAGAGGGAATAGGCCGCGGTTCCCCGTAGAACCGCGGCCTATACTGTCGATATAATTTCAAAAATGCCACCGCGCAATATTATGCTTCGGTTTCTATTGAACCGTGACATAATGTGCGCGGTAAAAGATCGATTTTTTACTAGTGGGGGTGACCTGTAGAATACACTCCGACGCTCAAGTCAGAATTTTTCCCTATAGGTCTTTTGTAATTCAATAGTGAGTAAAAATGAGTTTACCTCAAAAATGACTCCTGTATATAGAGTTTATAAGAATCCGACCAATTAATTTACCTTTTAATGGTCATTAATACCAGTAACCAATAGCCGTTGTAACATTAACTGCACCTTAACTCTGCTTAACTATTGTCTGGACTGGACCGAGTGACCGTGAAATGACTTATTGCCCCTCAACTCGGTCGGTCTTTTCCCTTAGCTGGTCACCGTATGGTCACCATATCCGATCGGTCAGCTATAAGCCCATAGTAACATAGGCCCCCCAAGTCTTAGGAATATCTTGATATTACGCAGGGTTTACAAAGTTCCATCGATCGACATAGGAATTTACCTAAGTTTCCACGGTCGTGATGGTTAACCAAACAACACGTCCCCTTAGGATCTGCAAAAAAAAATGGCGGGAAAGCCTCCTTATCGACTGTTTCTACCTATGGATTAATTTCTTGTCCACTCGGTCCATTGGCTTAACGGATATCCATACAGTACACAAGTCCCCAAGCCCCAAGCACACTCTTTGATGGAAGCTAACCAAGGTCTGGAATCAAGGTGAAATAACTCCAAACAGCAAGCATACGTCAAACAGAGTGATGCAGCGGAAAATATTGTTGATGCAGTGGATTTGGATGATGGCAATGGTGTTTCTGTTTGGTAGAATGGTAGGAGTATGTGTGTTATTCCCTCAGCTCAGAAGGCCTTCCTACTATGGAAGGAAGCTAGAGGAAAGGGTAGAGAAAGTGAAGAGAATTGGTGACTCAAGAGCAAAGCAAGCTGGAAATTCATTTCTGCAGCATAACATTCAAGCTCTAAAGTGTCTTTTACAATGTATTGGCCCTTCTATTTATAGATGAGAAGTGCCCCTAATCTGATCCCATTTTCCCTCCTAAAACCAATGCAATCAGTTTCAATTTGGAGGAAGCAAATCCACGCTGCTGAAGCACGTTCCATGCTTGTTGTCCACGTCATCCAGTCACATGGAAAAGCATTCGCTGGGCTGCTTTTAGGATTTTGGCTGGGCGTCCCAATCATGCTGTAGCTGCCTTGTCCAAGATGCTTTGGGCCTTTATTGTCTCAAGCTGCTCCAAGCTTTATTTTAGGCCCTACAACACAAAGTGTAATTGTTTTAGTTTAGAGAAGAAGGATTAGTATAAGTCACCTTCCATAGAAGCAAAATGATAGGTGATCCTTCTTCCTCTTGAATCTTCTTAGCCATGGCTCTAGTAAGAGGTCCAATGTAGTTCCTTGATGGTCTTCCATCAGACCCTCCCTCTTGAAAAGGATCTGTCCTCAGATCTGCTTCAACCTGTTGATCATCTCCTGTGAAAGGAATTAAATCGCAGATGTTAAAAGTAGGACTGACACCATAACTTTCAGGAAGATCTAATATATATGCATTATCATTTATTCTCTTGACCACCTTGAATGGACCATCTCCTCTTGGACTAAGTTTGGACTTCCGTTGAGAAGGAAATCTTTCCTTTCTCAAATGAAGCCAAACTAGGTCTCCTTCTTCCAAGATTATTTTCTTTCTCCCTTTGTTGTTGTATTCAACATACTTTTGAGTTTGTTTTTCAATTTGGATTTTAACCTTCTCATGTAATTTCTTGATAAACTCCGCTTTAGAGACACCTTCTTTATGAAGGAAAGAAGATGATTCTGGAAGAGGTAGTAAATCAAGAGGTGTGATAGGGTTAAAACCATAAACAACCTCAAAAGGAGAAAGATTGGTAGTCTTGTGGACTACTCTATTGTAAGCAAATTCAATATGAGGTAGATGTTCATCCCAAGATTTGTTATTACCTCTTAATATTACCCTTAATAGAGTAGATAGAGATCTATTTACTACTTCAGTTTGCCCATCAGTTTGTGGGTGACATGTAGTAGAAAATAGAAGTTTAGTTCCAAGTTTTTCCCATAAAGTTTTCCAAAAATGGCTTAGGAACTTCACATCTCTATCAGACACTATGGTTTTGGGTAATCCATGCAATCTCACTATTTCTTTAAAGAATAGTCTAGAAATATAGCTAGCATCATCTACTTTGTGGCAAGGTATAAAATGTGCCATTTTACTAAACCGATCTACCACCACAAATATAGAATCATACCCCTTTTGAGTTCTTGGCAATCCTAGAACAAAATCCATGCTTATGTCCTCCCAAGGGGTACTAGCTATTGGAAGAGGTGTATAGAGTCCATGAGGCATAATTTTTGACTTAGCTTGTAAACAAGCTATGCATTTAGAACAATGCCTTTGAACATCTACTCTCATGTGTGGCCAATAGAATTTACTTTTCAATATGTTTAAAGTCTTATCAACTCCATGATGGCCCATGAGTCCTCCTCCATGACTTTCTTTGATAAGAAGTTTTCTAATGGATACTTGGGGTATACAAAGTTTTCCTTTATTAAAAAGATACCCCTCAGAAAGATAGAATCCATCAAAAGGCTTCTTAAGACATGATGCATAAGTGAATGCAAATGTTTCATCACTTTCATATAACTCTTTTATATCATCAAATCCTAATATTTGAGAGCCTAGTGTTACTAATAATGCATGTCTTCTAGATAAAGCATCCGCAACAACATTAGTAATCCCCTTCTTGTGTTTGATGACATATGGAAATTGCTCTAAGTATTCCACCCACTTTGCATGTCTTTTGTTTAGCTTTCCTTGCCCTTTAAGATACTTGAGAGATTCATGGTCAGTATGTATAATAAATTCCCGAGTTACCAAGTAATGTTCCCAAGTCTTTAAAGCTCTAATGAGGGTATATAATTCCTTATCATAGGTAGGATAGTTTAAAGTAGGTCCCCTAAGTTTTTCACTAAAATATGCTACTGGATGACCTTCTTGAATCAATACAGCTCCTATTCCTACCCCAGATGCATCACATTCTAGTTCAAAAGCTTTGGAAAAGTCAGGTAAGGCTAGAATGGGTGCATGAGTTAACTTGTTCTTCAAAGTTTCAAAAGATATGGCTTGCTTGTCACCCCAAATAAAAGGAACATCCTTTTTGACCAATTCATTTAAAGGGGCAGCTATGGTGGAGAAATCTTTCACAAATCTTCTATAAAAACTAGCTAGCCCATGGAAACTTCTTACTTCTCCTATTGTTTTTGGGGTTGGCCATTCTTGTATTGCCTTGATCTTCTCAGGATCAACATGTACACCTTCTTTCCCAACTTTGAATCCAAGGAAAATCACACTTTCTTGACAAAAAGTACATTTATCAAAGTTGGCAAAGAGATGATGATCTCTAAGAAGAAGCAAAACTTTTTTAACATGTCTTAGGTGCTCTTGAAGGCCTTGACTATAGATTAAAATGTCATCAAAGTAGACCACTACAAACTTTCCTATACAATCCCTAAGAACATGATTCATTAACCTCATGAATGTACTTGGAGCATTAGTCAAGCCAAAGGGCATGACTAACCATTCATATAAACCAAACTTGGTCTTAAAAGCAGTTTTCCATTCATCTCCTTCTTGAATTCTTATTTGATGATAACCACTTTTGAGATCAATTTTGGTAAAGATGTTTGCTCCATGTAACTCATCCAACATATCATCCAATCTAGGAATGGGATGCCTATATTTGACAGTTATGTTATTGATGGCTCTACAATCTACACACATCCTCCAAGATCCATCTTTCTTAGGAACCAACAATACAGGCACCGCACAAGGACTTAGACTCTTTTGGATCCACCCTTTTTTCAACAATTCATTAACTTGCTTCTCTATTTCTTGGGTTTCCATGGGATTAGTCCTATAGGTTGGCCTATTAGGAAGACTTGCCCCAGGCACTAAATCTATTTGATGTTCTATTCCCCTCAAAGGTGGTAATCCACTTGGTACCTCTTTAGGAAATATATCATCAAATTCTTGTAAAAGTTTTTGTAATCCCTTTGGTAAAGACACAAGTTCATGATTTGTTGAAATGAATGCCTCTTTACAATAGAGGAGAAAATGAGGTTGTCCAAACAAAAGAGTTTTTGAAGTTTCTAAAGTTTGGGTTTGAACAACTTCTTTGGATAAGGCATTGTTTACCAAACTCATTTTCTTCTCCTTTTTCTCTTTCTTGTTGTCATGTTTCCTCTCTTCATCCAACTTCTTTTTAAGAATTATTTGGTCCTCTCTTACTTGTGTAGGTGTAAGAGGACACAAAACAATTTTCTTTCCCTTGTGTTGAATGGTGATCTTGTTAGTGACTCCATCATGTAAAGCTTGCTTGTCAAATTGCCAAGGCCTTCCAAGTAATATGTGCCCAGCTTCCATTGGTACTATATCACAAACAATTTGATCTTTATATTTTCCAATGGAAATGGGTACACTCACTTGTTCTTTAACTACTATTCCTTCATCCTCTTTGATCCATTGAAGTTTATAAGGTTTAGGATGAAGAGTAGTAGTTAAGCCTAGCTTTTCTACCATTCTTGAACTACAACAATTGCAACAAGAACCACTATCCACAATCATTGAACATGTCTTTTCCAAAACTTTACATCTTGTGTGGAATAAGTTCTCTCTTTGTGATTGTTCTAGTTCAACATGTTTTCCTTCTAAGAGTCTTCTCACCATGAGTAAATCACCATCACAAGGCAAAATTTCTTCTTCCGAAGTGGATGTTTCAATTTCACTATATGCAAAACCCTCACTTTCACTCTCATGCTCAAGAATGTAGTTTGACCTTCTATTGTGACACTCAGTTGCATAATGCCCTTTTCCCCCACATCTAAAGCACTTAGCCTCCTTACTCTTATGTTCTCTTGATGGTTCTTTGGCCTTTTCTCTTTCTTTCTCTCTAGGCCCTTCATACTTTGACTTAGATATACTTCCCTCCCTCTTGTATTCTTTCTTATGACTAAAATTAGAAGGGTAATCTTTTCTAGTGGAGCTTTTCCTCTTGAGTTGTTGCTCCACTCTCACACAAAGTTGTACTAGCTCATTTAGATCATTGTAAGGTAAAAGTTCTACCTTATCTCTTATGTCAAAGTTGAGTCCACTTTGAAACCTAGCAAGTGTGATTCTTGGTTCTTCTCTTATCCCAGCTCTTAACATGAGTAACTCCATTTTTTGCCTATATTCCTCTACACTCATGTTTCTTTGTTGGAGTTTATGGAGCTTGTCCATTAACTCTCTATCATAATAAGCTGGAACATGCCTTCTTCTTAAGGCAGACCTTAATTTATTCCAATACCTAATGGTAGGTAAATGTCTTAGCCTAAGGTCCTTGACCAAGGCTGTCCACCAATATAAAGCATAACCTTGAAAGCTTAGTGAAGCCATGGTTACTCTCTTTTCATCATCTATTTGGTGGCATTCAAACAATTGTTCAACTTTCATCTCCCATTCTAGATATTCTTCTACATCATCCTTTCCATGAAAGGAAGGAAGATCAATTTTGGGTTCTCTTGGGTGATGATCTCTACCTCTATGATTTCTCCTAGGAGGTATTTGATAGTGATCATCATTGTGATGACTACTATGTAGCTCATTTTCACTTGGGGAAGAGAGTGTATACCCATGATAGTCTTTTCTCCTAGATGAAGTTCCTTCTCTCTTTTTGCCCTTGTTTTGATTGACCAAAAGTTGACCAATCATTTCTTTGAGTTCACTAATCTCTTTATCCCTTTGTTGAAATTTTTGCTCAAACTCCTCTCTTAGTGAACTCTCACTATTGGGTTTCAAACTTCCTTGCACACTAGATTGACTCATCCTTGTCAAATGGGAAAAGGTTTTCACAAAGTTTTCAAAAGTTGACAAGTAATGAGTGAAAAGATTTTCACAAACTTTCTTTGTTTTTGGTGAAAAATTTCTACAAAGATTCTAAAGGTTTTAACATGCTAATGAAATGATCCTAAAGAAAACCAAAAGAAGGTTTATCTAGATGCTATGCAATCCTATATACCACGGAGACTTACAAGTAAAAAATAAGCAAGAAATTAAAGAAAGCAATAAAGGTGCAAAATGTAAATGCTAGACGGCCCTAAGTGAAAGTGCAAGTGACACTTGGAGCCCCTTGACACACTTCCACACTAGGAAAAACGAAATTGGACTATTACAATGTTCAAATGTGAACTTGGAATTGCTTCAAAAGCATTTTTCCAAGTCACTTAGCTCAAAAATAGTAAAAGGATATAAACCACAAAGGTTCCGTGATATTAAGACTCAAACAAGCTTAAATCAATGATTAAAACTAGTGTAAACTTCAAACTTTGGCTGCTGCAAGGTGCTACTCAAAATGAAGGTGTGAGTTGATCTTTTTCAGGTTGAAAATGCTGCTGGAACAGAGTTTTACAGCTGCTGGAATGTGTCAAAACAGCTGCTGAAAAGTCCCTCTTCTTGCTCCACTTTCAATTCCCTAACCACTTCCTAGAATGCTACCATAGTAGGAATAACTCCCTGCCTCTAAATGCTCCAAACAGATTGCAAACTTGCTCCAAAATCCACTAGCAACAATAGTAAACAGATTTAAATGCTGTGACAGTTTCAGCACACTGCACCAAACTTTGCCAAAAACATATTGTTGGAATGGGTATTTTAGAGGCCAAAAATTTGGGAATTCAATTGGAACAGCACATCAATAAAAGCAAGCACGCAACAGGAACCTAACAAAGGCACTAGAATAGATGAAGAAAGCAAGAAAAATCAAAAACACAGTTCACAAATGCAACCAGACAAACTGTTTGATAAATTTCCAAAAGTGTTTGACGAAATGCCCCAAAGAATTTCAGATTTTGAGTTTTTGAATTTCAGGGCTTGTAATCTGGATTGCACGGTTCTATAAGCTTTCTAACACTTGATATTACTTTTTTTTTATCATTTATTTTCATTTTTAAGCATTGAACCAGCTCTTGCTGCAATCCAAAATGAAATTTGCACAAAAAAATACCAAACAGCAGCTGCAACCCGTGACTGCACCAGAAAAATGGGTTGATTTTGGTGGTTTGATTTCCAATTTCGTGTGGAATTGTTTTAAACTCACAACTAACAGTTCAAGAAACTTTGATTGATGATTTTGAATGTGTTTAAACTTTAAAATGAAGTATAATCTATTGGCAACTCAAAATCATCATTCTACTTCCATTTTTACCCAAATATTGATGGTTTCAAATGCAAATTTGCATATAAGTCATGTTTTGACCAAATGAACAGTACTAGCAACTTTGATCCATCAATTGAAACTTGCTCAAGCTATAAAACAGCAAAGAAGTGGCATATTTTCGAATTTTACTACTGCTGTACCATTTATGCAGTAAAATGCTTCATCAAACCATCCAAATTCAATTTTACAAAGATTCAAAGGCTGGACAACAATGAATTAACTCAAGAAAGTGTAAACATACAGAACTAAGCAAGGATTAAGAAGCTTAGCATGACCAAACTCAAAATGAACCACTCAAAGATGTTTAGCACGGTGAAAAGCTGGAAAATAAAGCTGAAACAGTAAAATGCTAGTGTTTATGCACAACCAAGCTTTGCAAATTGCATTTCATTGCTTGCAATGGTTTGCTACACTTTTAGCATCATTCAACAACATCAACCAAACTTGTGCAAGGCACCAGAATCAAATAAATCAAGCTGAAACAGTTTTAGAAAATTAAAACCAGATTAAAATTCTGCATCAGAATTCAAAACGGAAATAAAACCAGATTTGCTTTTTGGTGCTTCAGCTTGTATTACCAAGGCTAGATCAAGTCTTCCTTGCCTTTATTGGTATATATACAGCTTATCCAGCACTCCAAACCCAAGAAAAACCGAAATAAACCAGCAGAAAATAATACCAAAGTGACAGAAATTAAAACTGCAATATTCACTTGCACATGACCAAGACAACACGGAAATGAAAAATTGAAGCTGGAAATGACTCAAGCAAAGGTAATTCACCGTTTAAAATGAAAGAAGAACATGAACCCACAATGGAAACACAAGATCCGTGGCTAGAATTAACAAAACAAGAACAAAACAGAAACAAAAACAGCAACACTAGTGTTGTAACAGTAGCAGAACAGAACAGAGCAACTAACAGAAATTGAATGAAAAAAAAATATGGAAGAATTGCTTAGCTCTTGGTGCGTGGACGACCTAAGCTCTGATACCACTTGATGGAAGCTAACCAAGGTCTGGAATCAAGGTGAAATAACTCCAAACAGCAAGCATACGTCAAACAGAGTGATGCAGCGGAAAATATTGTTGATGCAGTGGATTTGGATGATGGCAATGGTGTTTCTGTTTGGTAGAATGGTAGGAGTGTGTGTGTTATTCCCTCAGCTCAGAAGGCCTTCCTACTATGGAAGGAAGCTAGAGGAAAGGGTAGAGAAAGTGAAGAGAATTGGTGACTCAAGAGCAAAGCAAGCTGGAAATTCATTTCTGCAGCATAACATTCAAGCTCTAAAGTGTCTTTTACAATGTATTGGCCCTTCTATTTATAGATGAGAAGTGCCCCTAATCTGATCCCATTTTCCCTCCTAAAACCAATGCAATCAGTTTCAATTTGGAGGAAGCAAATCCACGCTGCTGAAGCACGTTCCATGCTTGTTGTCCACGTCATCCAGTCACATGGAAAAGCATTCGCTGGGCTGCTTTTGGGATTTTGGCTGGGCGTCCCAATCATGCTGTAGCTGCCTTGTCCAAGATGCTTTGGGCCTTTATTGTCTCAAGCTGCTCCAAGCTTTATTTTAGGCCCTACAACACAAAGTGTAATTGTTTTAGTTTAGAGAAGAAGGATTAGTATAAGTCACCTTCCATAGAAGCAAAATGATAGGTGATCCTTCTTCCTCTTGAATCTTCTTAGCCATGGCTCTAGTAAGAGGTCCAATGTAGTTCCTTGATGGTCTTCCATCACTCTTTATTGTAAGGAGTGCGCAGGGGTTATTGTGAGTTTTAAGAAAAGCCGTTTACGTGGCATTAACGCTCCTTACTGAGCGTTTGACTCTAGGAGTTCACTTGGAACATTCCCTAGGTAAAAAATGTTAAGGTGAGAGTTACAAGAACGTTCCTCACCAAGTGATCAAAAATGCTACAGTGAGAGTTACGGAAACGTTCCTTACCGAGCGTTTGACTCTAGGAGTTCACTTGAAATGTTTCCTAGGTCTCAATGTTAAGGTGAGAGTTACAAGAACGTTCCTCACCGAGTGTTTGATCCTAAGAGTTCACTTGGAACCTTCCTTAGGTGAAAAGTGCTAAGGTGAGAGTTACAAGAATGTTCCTCAATGAGCGTTTGAAAATGCTACAGTGAGTGTTCATGAAGAACGTTCCTCACCGAGCGGTTGAAAATGCTATGGTGAGAGTTCACGAAGAGCGTTCCTCACCGAGCGGTTAAAAATGCTATGGTGAAAGTTCACGAAGAAAGTTCTTCACTAAGAGCTTGACTCTAGGAGTTCACTTGGAACGTTTCCTAGGTAAAAAATGCTAAGGTAAGAGTTACAAGAACATTCCTCACCGAGCGCTTGATCCTAGGAGTTCACTTGGAACGTTCCCTACACTAGTACAAAAACAAACTATAACGTTGAATATTTTTGGCCTTTCACGTCGAATTTGAGAACGACATCATAGCAGGAGACGTTAAATTGACGTTAAATTTAAAAAATTCGACGTTAATTTAACGTCGAATATTGTCAATATACGACGTTATTTAATGTTGAATTTTTTCAATATACAACGTTAAATAACGTCGAATTATTTCAATATAAGACGTTAATCAATTTTTTTTATTTTTTTTTAAATAATTGTGATCCTTTTTTACAGTTCTACGAGACCTGAAAAGCAGACAAAACAACCATTTTCAGTTTTTGGTATTTTATAAAGCATGAACTATGAACAATAATATATGATCAATCAAAGAACAATAACAAACAACAAAGAAGTTCAATCAAACATCAAACAATAACAACAAACAAGTTCAACCAAACAACAACAACATCAAACAAGTTCAACAAAAAAAAACAACAAACAAGTTATCAACAAATAAGTTCTTCAAAACAAAAACGAAAACGAAAACTAACCTGGGTTCATCGGAATAAAGTGTTGCCACCAGTGAGAGAGAAAGCAAAATGCGCCTATGAAGGACAAGAACACAAAAATAATTGGTGAAAACAAACGAAAATCATACCTAAAGTAGTTAATTAACATGCATTTGTATCAAATGAAAGAGAGATTACAAGTGATGGTCGTCAAACTTCGTTCGAAAAAAGTTTGAGCAGAGAAAAGGGTCCTGCGCACTAAGATAAAGTGAATGAATTTTCAATCTCCCGCTCATTTTTTTTTTGAATTCACTAACCTTTTAACGTCCAATGCTGGGACATTCGATGTTTTATATTCTTTTACGTCGAATTACAATTCTAAACAACGTTTAATAATTGCATTTATTTACAAAAATGTCACCAGTCATTTTTAACGTTGGCTATTTAGTGGTTCAACGTTAAATGCGTGACATTATAATCTGTTTTTGCACTAGTGCTAAGTCAAAAGGTGAGGGTGAGAGTTACAAGAACGTTCCTCATCGAGCGTTTGACTCTAGGAGTTCACCGAGAACGTTCCCTAGGTCAAAAGACTCAAGTGAGAGCTACGGAAGCGTTCGTCACCGAGCAATGAACACTAGGAGTTCACTTGGAACATTCCTTAGGTCCAATATGCTAAGGTGAGAGCTATGAAAGCGTTCCTCACCGAGCGGAGGACACTAGGAGTTTAGTTGTAATGTTCCCTAGGTCCAAAATGCTAAGGTGAGAGCTACGTAAGCGTTCCTCACCGAGCGGTGGACACTAGGAGCTCACTTGGAACGTTCCCTAGGTCCAAAATACTAAGGTGAGAGCTACAAAAGCATTCATCACCGAGCGGTGGACACTAGGAGTTCACTTGGGTGTGTAATGGTGTGGTTTTTCCAATATGTTGGTGTAGGGGATTTGGTCGACGAAGATGCGCCGTGGAGATCTTTGCTTTACTATATATGTTGTAAATGTTTGCTGAAATTACTGATAGAGTACTAGTTCTCTTCAAAGTCATTTCGTCATAATGCAAACCATGATTCATGTACGGAGGAATTAACGAATAACACTGGTTTCGGTGTTGTAGCAGCACAAAGATTGGGATTTAATTGATGATCTTGAGTGGTTTTTGTCCAAAGAGGCACAATCTGTGGTTTATTTTGGAGCTGATCAGTACATCTTTCTCAATACTAGAGAAACCTTGGTATTATGAGTATGCATTTCAAGTTTCAACAAATTCCAAAATGCTACCTTAAGACCTCAAAGCTCTACTAGAGATTGTTTGAATTTCATTGAGGTCATTGATGTAAGTGTTGTTATTCTATTTTAAGCATATTAGCCTTTTTCAATTAAATGTGCATTGAAAGACCTTTTGAAGTTGTGTTGCAATTGATTTTGGTATGGGTAATGGGTTACATAACACATGTTCGTGAAATTATTCCACTATAATTTTCTTACAAAAATTAGTAAGGCTCAAGAGAAACGGTGGAATCAATAAGGGTTAGGTTGAAAGTGGCCTGAACTCATGTGAATTGATCTAGGTTATGTAGTTTGATTTGTTAATTGTGATTTAATTTGAGTTAATTCAACGATTGGTCAATTAATAAAGGTAAAGAAAGTATAAACTTCATGTTCAGGTGTGTTTTTTGATATACATAAAAGGTAAATCAAGTAGAAACTTCATGTTGAGGTGTGTTATTTGATACACAAATTTATAACTACTGCAACTACTACCATTAGTTGAATACTGGAGCTCACGATTTGGTGTATTTTATCATATTTATTTCTCAATTTATGGGAATTTGGTTGGATTAAATATTATTCTTTTGTCCATAGTTTAGAGAACATTAAGCATATAGGAAGGTTTCCTAAAATGTTTTTATTTTTCAAACATACATAATTTTAGTTTTTGATAAATTATTGAATTTTGGTTTTAGTTTTAATAATGTTTTCTAACTTTTCATCTCAAATATTTATTCTATTTTATTTTTGTCTCTGAAGCGTTTTCTAAGGCATGATCAAGTCACAGTCTAAACTAAATTAATAGTAAAAACAACGCACAATTCAGGATCCATATATTAGAAAACCGATATCAGAAAAAGGAAAGTACTCTTTTTTATATATCTAACACTATAGAACAATAAAAGGGGAACTCAATTTGAAAAATGTATTTTTAAAAAATATATATACCAGAAGTTACAAGAGCATATTACTGTAACAGTTGAGAAAAAAACTTAGCCTACCCAAAAGTTAAAACTTATTTAAGAAAATGCTTTAGAAATATTTTATTTTTAATTTTAATTGCGTCACTGTTTTTTATTTTTAGGAGTTAGTTAATTTTTAATTATGAATTGAAATAATGGATTAAAATTAGGAAACAAATATTATGGATTGGAATAGTAGATTAAAATTAAGATAAAAATGTTAGTGAATAGTTCTTTTAAGTTTTAAATATTGTACAATAATGAGAAATCGCATAATATTGTACAATAATGAGAAATCCTATAACATTGATTGTGAAATAATAAGAAATCATATAATATTTAAAACTTAAAAAAAGTAACTTAAATATTGTACGATTTCTTTAAATTCTTTTATCATATGTATTGTAATTACATATTTGAATAATTCAATATAACAAAGATAGTTGCTTTTGTAATATGGAAGAAAAGTGTTGTAACCTCTATGCACATAATTCTTGAACGTAAACATAATTATAAAAAAAAAAAAAAAGAAAAATTGAGGAACATAGAAAAGAAAACATATCGATGAACTCTGTAATTTTAAGATTAACAGAAGAATGGATGTGAGAAATTTCTATACTTTTACAACCAGAGACATAATTAGGGCTCCTGGCTCCTGATTAGGGCTCCTAGCGACGCGGTTGGCGATGTGGCGCTAGACAATGACGGTCATGAAGACGATGCTCCTAATGATCCTGATGACACCAGTGTTCCTCATGACGCTGAGGGGATCGCTCCTCCCGACGACCCCGAGGGGATCGGTCTACCCGATGTGTATTTTCGGTAGCTTAACCCGTAAGAACTCCATGGTTAAGTGTGCTTAGTCTGGAGTAATTTGGGATGAGTGACCTTCTGGAAAGTTTTCTCGGAAAGTGTGCGAGTGAGAACAAAACACACTAGAAAGCCTTGTGTTGATGTGTGGGGGCAGTCAACAGTCCCTGTAAGTTGTCGGGGCGTTACACGATGCCCCCTAGGGGAAGGTGATTGGGGCTCACTCGGTTTCTTTGCTTTACTCTGAGAGATCGTCGCACTTATTTTTCGAGACTCTTTTAGAGCATCCTCGCGTTTTCCCTTGCGAAAATAACGAAGAGTGCGACGAAAAATCAACTTCATCATATCGATGTCAAGACCCATCGCAGTATCCATTTTGTTAGTCTTGGTGTAGAGGAGAATGTGCTGCCTTATAAAGGCTACCAAAAAACTAACAAAATTGATTATATGTCTAACAACTCATTCTTGAAACTCATATATGTCTATTGATAAGTTAGTGATGTTTTAGTGGAATTGGTCCAAGGATCGGTCGTCCTTCCTTCTCTGCTCTCTTTCGATCGTTTAATCCTTTTTGAGAAGGCAATCCTTTCGATCATTCAATAATACATGTTAATTAACCATTAATATCATATTCTCGTGCAATATGACCTGTCAATAACTCATAAATAGCGTATATTTGCATTTAATATGACCATTAAACATATTAATTGGCCATTAATGATATTTACCTTTCCGGATTAGTGTTTGTCTAACCGCCAGTCAGTTGCCTGTTTTGGCCCCGGATTCTCCTTTGCCGATCGGTCACCGGGGTATAGTAATTAATCCCCCCAAGCCCCGAGTAGCTGTTTTACAGGTGCAAAGGGGGTTTAAATATGTCGAGCGGATTTGGACGAGAGCGAGAGTTTCTCACCGCTCGGTTTAGGACAATAATGATAGTTTCTCACAGCTCGGTTTAGGACGAGAGTGGGAGTTCACAAGGAGTGTTCCCCACCGCTCGGTTTAGGACGAGAGTGGGAGTTCACAAGGAGCTTTCCCCACCGCTCGGTTCAGGATGAGAGTGGGAATTCACAAGGTTCGTTCCCCACCGCTCAGTTTAGAACGAGAGTGAGAGTTCACAAGGAGCGTTCCCTACCGCTCGGTTTAGGATGAGAGTGGGAGTTCACAAGGAGTGTTCCCCACAGCTCGGTTTTGTAATATTGCAACATGTCCAACGATTGAACAGAAGTTGTCCAGCTTTATTCATACTAAAAAGGTTGAACGTTGATTTGAACCTTCCTGTGCATAATATTTTTACTCACAAAAATATGACTTAAATAAAATATTTATTTTTATAATGAGGTAACGTTAGAACCTGATAAGGTTGAATGTTGGTCTGAACCTTCTGCACGTGATATTTTTACTTACAAAAATATGAGTTAAATAAGATATTTATTTTTATAATGAGATAACATTAGAACCTGATAAGGTTGAGCATTGATCTGAACCTTCCTGTGCAGTATATTCTTACTCACAAAAAATGAGTTAAATAAAATAAAAATTATAATTTATAAATTATAATAAAAAGTATTAGAACCTGACAAGGTTGAACTTTATATTGAACCTTCCTGAAAGTTCTCAAAACAAAATATATGCATTTAGAAATTATTATAAAATTTTTTACTCTTGTTGCAAAACCTAATGTTGATCCGAAGTAGCGATATCGAGACCGAGCGCACACCTAGTTCCTCATGGTTTCATCGAGATGCCGCTCAGCCCCACGATGGGCGCATTATCTTTCGGTGGAATTGGTCCGAGGGTCGATCGTACTTCCTTCTCTGCTCTCTTTTAATCGTTTAATCCTTTCTGAGAACGCAATCCTCTGATGGGTGGTTGACCTGTAAAAGACACTCCGACGCTCAAATAAGATATTTTTTTTTAAAAGGTGTATATCTTATTAGGATAGATCAAGTTCCTTTACCTGAACGTCAATAGTATAATATTTATAAGGCTTGTGGTAGCTAAGCACATTGATTAATCATTAAACTAGACAATCAAATTCAATAATACCTGTTAATTGTCCATTAATAGCATATTCTCGTGCAATATGACCTGTCAATCACTTGTAAATAACGTATATTCGCATTTAATATGACCATTAAACATATTAATTGGTCATTAATGATATTTACCTTTCGTGATTAGTGTTTGTCTGACCGCCGGTCGGTTGTCTATTTTGACCTCAGATTCTCCTTTTTCGATCGGTTACCAAGATATAAAATAAGTTATTGAGATATGCAAGTTATTAACATTGTGTTCATGATGGTTGATTGAAGGTTTTAAAATAATAAATGTCACATTTCTTCTAAGAGATTCATAAATTGTTTGAGTGGCTAAATTTTATTTTTATTTATGTTACCTAAAATCATAGAATTAGTCATCTTTAGTTAACTAATAATAAATTGAGTTGTTTGCAGACAAAATCTTGAACCAGTTTATTGAGTTTCATTGTAACATGTAATTGATCTTGTGAGCATCCATTGATAGATTATGCAATGAATAACAATGTCATAAAAAATATGGATTAATATGTTTTTCGTGTAAAAGCTATTATACAAATTTTATTTCATCCTTAAAATAAATTATAAAGTATTTCATTCTTTTACTTTATCAAAGTTATGTAAAACATTCTTCCCAACAAACATGAGGAAGTTATATATAATCTATTATAAAATTTCATTTCTCACATGGAAAACATTACAAATACTATTTATTGGAAATGTGTTTTACATAACTTGCAGGAACTAAATACTTTGTAATTTAATACAAAGACAAAACGCATTTTTTTATAATAATTTAAAAATAAAAAAAATATTTAATCCATAAAATATACTATTGTGAGAAATCCAACTAACAAGATACTTTTATATAAATACCTTGTGGATGTTTCTAAAAGTTTTCTTAATAAAATTAAAATTTCTCTAAAAATAATAAATATTGCATATTCTATTTTTTAATTCTATAAATCCGTACAGTTTCTAATAATAAACTGATTTACAATTCTTGCAATATTTACAACAAAATGTTAAGAACAACTTTTTTAATATAGAATTAAATATTAACTTAAATTATAAAAAAAATCTTTACAGTTCATTGAACTGGTGTTAAAAAATATCTCATTGTAGTGAGAGAGGAGCCGTGACTTTCCTAAAGAAATTTAACATAAAAACAAAACTTTCTAAAAATAACTAACATTTTAAATATGTATAGAAATTTCAAAACGAAACAAAAATAAAACCATTTTATATAAAAAAGTATAATAAAAATATTATACAGAAGTGAATTAAAATAATATAGTATTGTAAAAAACTATTATCAATAGACTATTTGACTTACTCTCACCCTTTATCTAGCAAGTGCAAGAATAAAAGATCACACACACAAAAAGATATATATATATATATATATAGATAGATAGATAGATAGATAGAGAGAGAGGTGAATGAATTTCAAAGTTGATACTTATTGATGTCTTTACATATTGTATTAAAGATCTATATTATCTAGCACTAAACCACTTTCAACTCCACATTATTCCTTGTGTTATACACAATACTACATACAATTTCAACTTGGCTTTATTTTCCTCTTGACATTCTAAAGTATGACTATTCACATTTCTCTTTTACATTATTGCACCAACCAAGCTATTCCTTGAAAATGACATGAAACACATAACAGGGAAACAGCTAGGGCACAAACAAAGCAAGAAATATATATATCCCAGGCCCACCCTATGCACGTGTACAATGCAATTTCTTTTGTTGCACAACTAAATAAATCTAGCTAGAACAATTGACAATTGAGTTATGACAACTTTTTTTAATAAAAGCAAGAAATGAAAGAAGAAACAATGAGAGTAATACGAAGAAAAAACAAGTAAAAGGGCTTGTGTCTTGGAAAGAGAGTAAAAACAAGTATTTTTTTTTCTTTTTTAAAAAAATGCTATTGATCATAATTTTTAAAGGAAAAAGAGTTTTATTTTTGTGGTTTTCTTTAACCAGTATCCTATTAATAGAGTTGTTTACAGAATTGGAAGGAAGAAATAAGGAAACTCTGAAGAAAAAAAAAAAGGATTAAGATTTAATGTGTGTTTGGGATGGCGTTAACAAGATTTAATGTTAACGCAAAGAGAGCTAATTAAGCCGATTTTTGTTTTATGTGTTGTGAGGTGGATCTAATGACTTTCTTAAACTTGGAAATCAAGGGAAGGGAAATAGGACATGTCTTGCATCAAACCCTCAAAGTCCCATTCTCCCATTCTAAAGTTTTCCCCTTGCCCATGATTTCCAAAACCAAACAAATCCTCTACAACTACGTTGTTGGAGGTTTGAAAATTATGATGATGATGATGGTGATGCTGATGATCAGTGTTACTGAAGCAACTGTTCTTCAAGTGGTTGTTGTTATGGCTTTTCACATCAATTGGGTTACTAGAATTGTCCTCAATGCTTCTACTTTCTAGTGGAGGAAGGGAAAAGTCGCTTTCTAACCCCATTTTATTAGGTTCCAATGCCCCATAACCTCCATGAACAACCCCATCATCATGATCTCCCATACCAACTTGTGTTAAGCATGCAGCCATGTTGTCAAGGAAACCGGCTGCACCGGTGGTCATGTCATAGCGGTTGGACAACAAAGGAAAGGGGTCAAATTGGTCAGTTAGTGCCATGTTGGCTTGCATGGATTGCATGGATGATGATGATGTTGATGAGGAGGAGTCCATGCACATGGTCATGAGGTCATGCTGATCATTCATTGGCACTATCCCCCCCATGACATCTCTAGGGTCTGATGAGTCACTGTTGTTTGGCGATGAAGTGTTGTTATTGCTGCTGCTGCTCATTTTCAACCTTTTCTTCAGTGTGGAGTTCCAGAAATTCTTTATTTCATTGTCTGTGCGTCCAGGAAGACGTGCAGCAATCTGAGACCATCTGAGATTGACAACTTCAACATGGTTAAAACAAAATCTAATCATGTTTTTCAATGCTGTTCTTCATTCAACACTGTACAAATTTCTGAATACTATGTGTAGCTTCTGCTACATGGATACAGTGTCTTGTACCAATATAAACAAAATATATATACCCTTAATAACGGGTTAATTTGTCGCAAAGTATTGAAGTAATCATAAGATTAATTATATATAGAGTGATGTATACGTCATCTCGTGAGCGTCAATAGTTATAGCAAATAAAAGTTGTGCTGAAAAAGTATTGTTGACATGTTATACACTGATGACCATGATGGAAGAAGACACGGGTTTAATATTTAATAATATTGATGGTTTAGAAAAGATTTTCAAAGATTTATAGTGAATAGTCAAATGCATATTATGGGTCAGGTCATCCTTAAGCAGAAAGCTAAACCATGATAGTTAAGGCAAAACCCCTGAAATGCTTTTAGGCTACGTCATCTATATATGTAGTTAAACATGTTCACATTTTATATATAAAAACCTATATTCAGTCAATTTCTTTATAAAAAAGGATCATGATTGGAAGTTTGCCCTATACCCTTTACAAGCTTTTCTTTAACCAACAAATATATATATATATATATATATATATATATATATATATATATATATATTAATTAGATACCCTTTACAAGTTAAATTAATCTTGAATGGCAATTGCTTCAATATTTTTGACTTCTTTATCAAAGCCATTTTTTGTTTATTCATTTTAATGAAAGTTTAATCATTTTAAGACACCACCAGTGCTACAACCATGATAGAATTACTTCGATTTTTAATGGACTATATTTATAATGTCACATGAAATTAAAAAACTAAAAATGTTTTCTCCAATGATATTTAACAACTTAAATTAAATCTTATAACTGTTTTACCATTCTTAAGAATCCCGAAGAGTTGTAGGTTATGTAAATAATTTTTCTCACATAAAAAGTTGTTATTTTAAGAAAGGTAAGAACTTTGAGGTATAACTAAGAAAGTTGGCATTAATGTAATGAAGGGAATGAAGTTGGTACCTGTTTCCAAGAAGGGAGTGCAAATGAATGATGAGTTCTTCCTCTTGGGGTGAGAATGCACCACGTTTGAGATCAGGTCTGAGGTAGTTGATCCAACGAAGACGACAACTTTTGCCGCACCTTTGAAGGCCAGCATTCCTTGCAATGTCACTCCAACATCCTTGTCCTTTAGTGATCATGTACCTTATCAGTTTCTCATCTTCCTCAGGTGACCACAACCCTTTTCTTAGCTTGCTCTTAATGTTGTTGTTGTTGTTGGTGGTGGTGGTATTAATGGTGGTAGTGGTGTTGAGTTTGTCTTTTGGCATGATATCAGGTTTCCTCATTTGGCAGAAAGGGGTGTGAGGGATGTGTGAAAGGCTTGAGGGCCTTATGAAGTGGGTTGTGATGGAGATCTAGGAGAAAGCTATATAGGTGAATGATGGTTTTGAGGGACAGAGAGAAGGCTTCATGGGGTGGGAATGGTAAATGATGATGATGATGGTTGTGGGGTTTGCTTAAAATATGAATATGAGAAATGGGATTGTGTTTGTTTGTTGGTTGATAGGTAGAGTGGAAAACGGATTGGAGGGGGACCTCCTTAGCCAAGAGAAAAAAAGAGAGTGATCAAGAGAAAAGATGGTTGCTCTTCTTGTCTTTGACTCAATTCTTGTCTTTTTTCATTTTACTTCACTCACAAGGTAATCATAGTCTTTTAGTGTATGGAACAGAAACTATTTTGCTTCCACTTCACATAATACTCTCTCTCTCTCTTTTATCACTAAAGCTTTTAAACTTCAAATTCACGTGTGTTGATATATATACCAGAGAGAAGAGAGAGACTGTGTTACCTATATATGTATACTGATTTTTTAATATAATGGCAAAAGTGTGGCATGCTTGACAAAACTGTTTGATAATTTTCAAATGTTTTTGTAGTTGTGTGTAACTTACATTCTTTGCATGAGTTTCATTAGGGGGGCTAACCACTCATTGGCATACTTCTGAAGCAAACAATGTACACCTCCTAACAAAGCAATGCCCTTTTCATACCATAAATTTATCATTTCCTTACAGCCAATTATCTTCGTACAAGTACAAACTAAGCTCAATTAAGCAAAGGAATTAGTTAATTTTATTTCACAGAAATCAGTGGTTAATTAACCATCATGAAACTTTAAATTTATAAAGATGTCTTAATTAACAAAAGCAAATGAAACGTGACATGCTTATACATGGTTTTTTTTTATGACTTTGAGCTGTTAAGTACAAGAGCTTTTATTACCTTGTAATCTTCTTTAATGTTAACTTTTAACCTGCAGAAGTTACTGCTCAATGATGATAGTTGCAATGAATTTGCAGTACTTTGAAGACTGTTATTAATGAGTGGTATTTGTTAAAAGTCGGTTGCTTCTTTAAAGATAAAGAACGAGGATTAATTAACTGATGAACACGACATGGTTAAGAGTTCTTTTGCAAACTGTTAAGATTACTTAACTGTATGGATAAATATTAGGTTGTTTTACTTCATGTTGTTCCATCTTTGACAAGGACTTCTACTTGCCCTTCAAGTACTGTATATACGTGTATTTCTTATCCATACTAACTACCTCACTTCATCTGGTTGAATTTTCTTTACTAAATCTTAATAAATAAATTTTAAGTCTAATTTAATTTAAAAAAGCAACTTTTAAGATTAAATTATACTTAAAATTTCCTTTTTAAGATGGTTTCAGAATTATATAAAGTGTTTATTATCAAAAAGTTATATTGGAAAGATAGAACATCAATTAGATCTAAATCCAATCGCATAAAGAATTGATATCACTCTCTATCTCAAACCTTTAAGGTAATGGTTTACTGGGTCTTTCACTTTTATATAATGTTCTAGTATCTCATTTTTATCCGATGTAGAACTTGGACTCGTACTTTGATTCCCAACAATCTCTCCTCAAGAGTGAGTCCCTTTCATATTGGTATACTCTGTCTTCAGCGGAAGCATTTCCAATCACGAGTACCTATTTGTACCGCCGTTCATCTTAACAAAACACTCTTACCTAAAATCTTTTGCAAGAAAGACTTTCAATTAAGGGACCATTGTGTTCATCTTACTAATTGATTTAGTAGAACTGAGTTATATTTTAAGTTTATCTTTTATAACTTAAATAGTTTCAATAATATAAAAATGTTTATAGTAATCTAAGCTTATATTTGTGTTAATAGAACAGTACAAAACTTGTAGTGGTTGTACATGTACAACATGGTAGAACCTCTCTTGTAAGAAAGTAAATCTGGTACAGATTTCATAAAAAATGGGATTGTTTTTTACAAATGGAAATCGAAACCTAAAGCTTAAGCTAAAAAGCATAATAATTAGAAAGATCCATGTGACAAGATTTTTTGAACTATGTGGATAAAATATGGTTACATTCCATGATCCATCCTTTTCTCCCTGGCTTTCAAAGTACATTTCCCCCAGAGAGATTCCCTTTCCATTACCTAATTACCTTTGAGACAAGCCAATTAGTTTGCAGAAAATATTTCATGAACCTAAAATATTATATCTGTCACTGTCCACTTCAAAATCAGATACACATGGGTGAGTCTTTGTCAATTCCTGCATATTGCAAGGGCAATATGGTTATTCACCATTGCAAATATGTCTTCTAATTGAACTTCTACAATCTTCTGAGGAAAAAGTGAAGCTGAAACCTCTCCTCATATATACTCAAATGTTTCAAAATCATCATATCTATCTACAGCTGTGTTGGAAATAAGAGGGAGAAAAAACAATGATCTAAAATCATCTAATAATGCTTGTTTTATGAGGCTCTCCCAAGCAACATTCTACTTTGTTATCAAGACAAGAAAATACAACTCATATATATGTGATTTTGCATTACACTTTGTACTACATAATAAGAATGTGTTACTAGAATGTTGAGGCCAAAAAGTAGTTGAACTTTAAAACCAAAAATCATGAGCTGAAAAGTGATAATACTTGGAAAGAAATATGGAAGTGCACAAGGTTCAGGGGTCACCATATAAAAGGGCAAGATACAAATTCAAAATCAAGTTTTGTGAGATTGAGTGACACAATATATTTTATTTATTTAGTTATTATTTTATGATTTTAGTATTTTAGGGTTAAATAATCAGATGGGGGATATAAAACAGATGCTTTTATGAACAAAATTAATTAAATTAATTAATCATCATGAAATTAATCCATACTAAAAGGTTTTCAAATTTCAGATTTTTTAAAATTAATTAAATTGATTAAAATGATTTTAAAACTTATAAAATTTTCTTAATTAATATCATTTTTTATTCTGTATTTTTTAAAGGATTAGATATTTTGTTTGTCTCCAAACTATTATAAGAAAGTGTATTTAGTCTTTAAACTAAATTATAAATTATTTCATCTCTCATTCCAATAAAAGTCATGTAAAATTTCCTTTCCAACCAAACGATACTTCATAATTTTTTTCATACTTGATGAGTTTTTCATGTAATAAACGGAATTATAGATTATAATACAATCTTTACTTGTAGTTTGTTAAAGAAAAAAGTTTCATATGACTTTCACAAAATTTAAAAACCAATATAATTATAATTTATTTAGAAATAAAACAAAAAATATTTATAATATATAGTTTGAGAAAAAAAATACATATTTAACTTTTTTTTTTAAATATCAATCAAACAGAAAAAGTATATTAAAGAAGTGTACTAATATATAATAAGACTCCTAAAATGTTTCCAAAACCTTAAATCCATAATCTCATCCCTGGCTTAAGTGCTTTTAGCTTTTTTCCTTTTTATGAAAACAAGTCGAGGAACGTTGGCTTTGGTGTACTTTTTTTTGTTGAAACGTAACGCTATAAGCTAAATATTACTTTTCCTTTGACCACTTTTTTTTTTTTTCTTGTTCAGCTATTTTTTATTGAAATCGAAGCACTAAACAGAGCGAAGTTTACGTTCCAGTATTCAAATGTTCTGGAGTTTAATTTTCATGCATTGTAATTTAATATTTTTATACAGATTAGAAATCAGCCATGTTCAATTTTATTTCCCCTTCAATTTATAATTTACTTTTAGAATTTTGCAAAGCATTTTTCTCCTTTATTTTTCAAAATATTATGAATTGTATCCTTTTAATTATTTATACTAACATTATTTTTATTAGCAAGCGTGTATTATTTTTATACATGCTCCAACCTGTATAAGCTATTTGAAACTCAAAACTGTCATAGCTAGCTTTGAGGTAAAAACACGTTTTCTACTAATCTTAGTCTATCTCTTAACATTTTCCCATCTAGTTTTCACTTTTGTATATTTGTAACCTATTATTTCTTATGAATTGTTCGCAATTGTGTTGCCCCTTTCAGTGATAGTGTAATACCTCTAAAATATAATACTTTTTATATATATTTTAATAATTTTATTGAATCATAAATATATATATATATATATATATATATATATATATATATATATATATATATATATATAGTAAAGCCGTCAAAATGGGTCACAACCCGCGAGCCAACCCGGTCCGTTACGGGTTCGGGTCGGATTGGGTTTGAAAAATACAACCCATTTATATGCGGGTCAGATTTCAACCCGGCTCATTTAAACCCAGCTCATGCGGGTTGAACCCGTGGTGAGCCGGGTTGGCCCACCAACCCACCTACCTAATTTTATTTTTTTTAATTCATTATTTTATTTATGAAACTCTAAAAAATAAAATACTTTTTTCACTCACTGTGTATACAAAAAAGTAACATCTGCTCTCACAAATCACTCTCATGGTACTTGCTCTCATTTGACGGTGCTCTCACCCTCACTTCACTAAAATTCTTCAAAGAGCAGATAAAACACCCTTCCTTTTTTCTTCTCTCTTCTCTTTTCTCCACATTTTTGTTTTCTCACTTCTCTTTCTTTTTTTTTTCAAAAACCCTATAATGACAAAAATAGGGGTTTGTGAATTTGTTTTTTGTTTTGGGAGATTTGAAGACATGGAATGATTTTTTTCATGTTCTGACATGCTTGTATCAGATTTTGTTCATTTTATTTAAACAATTTGAGTATATATTATTTGAACAAGCTCTTTTTGATATCTTTGAATTTGGGAAATTATGTTACAAATTAAACTATTAATTTTTTGTTGATGTTATTGAGTATTGGTTCTCTTTTTTGGTTCTGATATTAGAAAAATCTTTATTAGTGAATTTAGAGACAACAAGAACAAGGGTCATGGGTTACAAGAATTGATATGATAGACTACATTCAGTTAGGTTTGACATCCAGGATGATTCAAGAGAGCATAATATTGTGGATTTATCTATTCAAGATTCTAATATCGTAAATGGATAAGGAACAAAAAATGATGAATATAAGAAACTTATTTGTATGTTTTTTGTGTTTGTTTTTGGATGACATTTGGATTATATTGTACTTTTTATTATTATTTTGAATTGTCTTTAACATAATTTTTTGAGAGTGAAATTTGTTTAAATTTAAATTACAGAAAGTTTGTATTTTTTATTTAAAAAAAGTAATTAAATGGGCTAGTGAGCCAACCCGTTTACCCACCAACCCGTGGTGGGTCAGACCGGGTTCAAGTTTTTCTTGCTTGTTAATAAATGAGCCAGGTTGGGTTGGCTCACTAAATGACCAACCCGTGGTGGGCTGGGCCGGGTCGAGCCGGATTACCCATTTTGATAGCTCTAATATATATATATATATATATATATATATATATATATATATATATATATATATATATATATATATATATATATATATATATATATATTTAGATCTATAGATATATATCATTAAAAAGAAATTAATTAATTAATTAATTGAAGATAATGTTTCTTTTTACTAAAGATAATAGTAATAATTAATAATAATATTTAAGTTTAGTAATAGAAACAAAAAATAGAAATATTAATGTAATATTTATATCTTAATAAATTAAATAATATTTATTATAAAATACTGAAAATATATTTATAAATAAATTTTCACTAACTATTATTATTATTATTTATATTATATATATATATATATATATATATATATATATATAAGAAGATGTAATACTAGTTTTTTTCTGTTTCTTAATTTATTAACTGTTTTTGTTGATCTTTCACTCCATTCTTGTTTCATAGTAAAGAAATAAAAGTAAGTCTTTTTTGTTCTTTGATATTAAAGTATTAGTTTTGTATTTTTTATTTTATTTTATCTCTTTTGTATAATATTTTTTTATAAAGATAAAAACAATTAACTGGTATGTGTTTATTTTAATTGTAACTTCATTATCATATATTTTTCTTTAATATTTGCACCTCTTAATATTTAATTAGATTTTGATAGTTTAATTTTTAGTTTTGAACTTTTTTAAAATAAGTATATTTATGAAGAATAAAAGTATATATTCAATTTAAAAGTTATAAAAGAAAAGTTACATATGTGAAGATGAAAACAACACAAATTTAATGGCAACGGGTCCGGTCGGGTACGGATAGTGCCTATCCGCAACCCGATCCGCCGGATAAAAATGTACCTGCCACCCGACCCGTTACCCGCCGGGTACCCGTTTAGAAAAAATTCGCCGGGTATTTTAAAACCTGCGGGTACCCGCGGATACCCGCAAAAAATAATAAAAAAAATATATTTTATACATTTTAAAATAAAATTTAAATAAAATTACAAAAAAAATTATATAATATAGTATAAAATAAATTAAATAAAAATTAAAGTTTAATTTTAATTAAATTTTACCTAATAAAATATTATTTTATTTTATTTTTAATTAAATTTAATTAAAAAATGTATAAATTATTTTTTTTTATTATTTTTTTCGGGTAATGGGTACCTGCGGGTCGGGTAGTATACTACCCGTACCCGACCCGTTTAGAAGCGGGTATTACCCGCTACCCGTTACCCGCGGATACCTGTGCCCGTGGATTTTTTTGCCATCCCTAATCAACACTAATGCCTTTTTCTGATGAATCGTTTCCGATAACCTTGACAGAACCATTACGATCACCTTTACTATTCTGGCTACCACTGCTTATGTGAATCCTGTTTATACGATGTTGATATAATAGTGTCTTCTTTAAAAAAAATGTTTTAAAATTACTAGAAGCAAAATAAATGGATGTATATAAGTGAACAATGTATAATTATAGTGTGGAACTATGTAAAATAAAGGTGTATATCAAAATGAAAATGTAATATTTTTAATAAATAATTAAGGTGTTGTAATTTTTTTTTAAAAAGTATATAGTATTTTAGAATTGCATTAGTAAAGAAAAAAAAAAGAAAATTAGAACGTTACATTAGTTGTTATTAAAGCTATATTTTATGCGAAACCTGTAAAATGTGTTCATCATAACATTTTGTTTTACAAGTACCAATTCATACACTTCTAGATGACAAACCATAGGAAAATAATAATTGATAGAAGCAATGCAAATATCATATACATGGCTACTACGCTATTAAGGAATCAAAGACTCGAAGGAATCCTTGAATCACAATGTTTAACTTAATTTAAGATATATGAATCCCATAACTTTTTTGGAGGATATAACCTACAAAAAATTGAGTTATGAACTATGCTAACAATCAAAAGATGAATTATGATGTGCTTTACACTACAAAATATTCTGAAATTATCTACAAAATTTTGCTAACATAAATAAATTCGTTAGAAAGTTTGAATTATATTTTATTAACGAATTTTGAAATTTTAACTATTGATAATTTTATTATAGATAGAAAATCTGTCAGTAAATTTGTCGGTAATACATATTTCATTTCCGTCGATAAATGAGATATGTATTACTGACGAATTTTTTTGTCGACAAAATTATAGGTACTTTCAAATTTTAAAATCAATCGATAAAATTCACCGATAATTTAAACTTCTTATTATCGACCGATTTATTCGTCAGTAAATTCATCAATATATCGGTCAGTAGAAAGAGCGACAAATTTTTCATCCAAATAACCTAATAAGTGCGTAAGTGGTAGAAATAAGGGTGTAGAAAGGGGCCAAGCCTTTTCATCTTTATCTCCTTTCATGCCTAAACCATTGGACCATTGTCTCTCCACCCTAACCATTTGCAGCCATAGTGTTGTCGGTGTCGTCTGTCTACATAGAGTAGCCAACAACATTGTCGACTACTATTGCCACCTTCAATCGGAAGTTTCAATGCAATGCTTCCTTGTTTGATCTTCTTCTTCAGAGTAAGGGGGTTTCTTCTTCCCCAACGTTTATGGCCATTACAGACTGTTTCAATACCCACCAGTGTTAGTAGCATTGTGCTTCTCCTTTCACGCGAGAGGATTTTGTCCTTCGCCTTCTTCTCCGCCATTGCCATACTAAGACAGTCACTACCACACTCATTCATCATCATCGTGACTCACTGCCATACCTCTTAGTTCATCATAATCATTGCAAATTTTTCTTTTTTTATGTCATTATGAAATGATTTGTTGTGTGTGGGTATTGAGTGTGTTGTAACTGGAAGAAAGTGACAATAATGATGAAGAAGAATGGAAAACGTGATTTGGTTTTATTATGCATTTGTGTTGATCGAGACCGTGAGTGTTGGAATTAGAAAAATAAAGGAAGAAGGGGAAGAAAGAATAAGGAAGGAGGAAGAAGATGAATCAAATCATAGTATTTATTGGCAAATATTACTGATGAATTTTTCCACCAGTAATGATGATAGTTACTAACATCTTTTTTCATCGATAATAATCAAAATAACAAGAATTTCATTAGTAAAATTTACCGATCATAATTTTACCAATGAATTTTCTATCATTGGTAAGATGTCGATAATTTCAATTTAGAAACGAATTTTAAGCATTATCGACGAATTTTTGTCATCGATAATGTTAATTTTTCTTCTAGTGTTTTTTGATATAGGTGATGTGAATCCAACCAATGACGGAGATCTGCCACTTTGTTACAGTTTTTAAGTAATTAGTTTGTTTAATTAATGGTCCAATCCTTTGTAAAATTGGCTGACAAATTATGTTCCAGGTTAATCAATTAATGGGCTTTGGTTTCGTTTTATTTCAAGTTTTAATAAGGGCCTAATTGACAACTTAGTCATCGGCCTTCAAGAAACGAAAAGGATGTATACCAAAATGCTTTTATGTGACTTTTTGGTTACCATAATTTCCAATTACAAACAGCCATTAGCTTAGTAGTATCAGTAGTATCATTATTAGCTTAGTGTAATAATTATTAGCTTAAGTGGAATCTAATTAATGATTCTTTGTAATTATGATGGTTTAAACTTCTATATATAAGTTGAAACCATTGTGATCAAGTTGAAATGAATTGAGTTTTATTCAAAAACATTAGAGTTTTATCTCTTTTATCTTAGTAAGGGTGATTCTCTTAAGTTATTGAGTGATTCAAGAACTCTTGGCTGTAACAAAGGATTTTCCCATCTTTTGTGTTGCCTCCCTTGGAAATAGTGATTCTTTCCTTCCCCTTTTCATATTTACCTCTTGCCTTTTTTCTTCACCAAATTCAAAAAACCAATTTTGTCTAAATTTCTTGCTTATTAGCATTCCAACCTACATAGATATGTAAAGAAATTGGTATTAAAACTTCAGCTATGGGTTTGGAATTGCGATATGTTTAATTGAAGGCCACCCCTATTTAGTTGCATACGATTATGGAAGCACTAACAATCTTTTGAGCCAAAGATTGATGGAGAAACTCCACTTACCAACAAGCTCTCATCTAAATCAAGCATGGATCACATTCATTGCAAGGCAGTGTGTGGTAATAAGTATTATGTGATATCGCTCTCATTGACTCTTCTCATCTTCTTTTAGGATGGTCATGGACTCGTTTTAAAACATTCAATCTTGAGGAACACTCACTTTATTTGAGGCATGAAGGACATAAAATAAAGCTGAAATTTATGACACCACGACAAGTTAGTAAGGATCAACATAGGTTGAAGGAGGAAATAGAAAAAGAAACAAAAGAGAGTGAAAAAAGAATGAGAGAAAAAGGAATAAGAGAAAATTAAGAAAAAGAAAAAGAACTAGAGAAACAGAGCATGAAAATTTTATTTTCAATGATATTTCTTCTATTGTTTGTCATGGAATTTTATTGGAACAAAAGGATGGGTATGTGAACGAAATAAACCAGTTCCCATGTTTGAAAAGGAAACTTGTTCGTAGTGCTTTATTATGCATCTGATTTGCTGATGAAAAACAAAATTTGGTTGATAATGAAACACAATGCATGTTGTTATTTGTTTTTACATATGAAGGCGAGATGTTGTTGGCAAGAGAGGAGTTCCACGGATTCCAACCATTAGAAAGGAACAAATTTAAATTTATTCAAGTTGTATTTGATCCTAGAGGACGAGAATTAGTTCCAAGTTGTGGAAAAATAAATTTCTTTACAAAGACATAATAAATTTTTAATAACACTAGTGGAAAAATACATCTTTAAGATTCGGGACAATCTTCTCGAAGAAGGAAGGTATAATGTGGATCCAACCAATGATAGAGACCTGTCACTTTGTTGCAATTTTAAGTAATTAGTTTATTTAATTGATGGTCTAATCCTTTGTAAAATTAATTGACAAAATTATGTTCTTGATTAATCAATTAATGAGCTTTGGTTTGGTTTTGTTTTAAGTTTTAATAAGGGTCCAATTGACAACTTAGTCTTCAGTCTTTGGAAGACTAAAAGAATGCATAGTTGAATGCTTTTATGTGACTTTTTGGTTACCACATTTTATTAAAAAATGTTAGAGTTTTATCTCTTTTATTTTAATGAGAATGATTCTACTAAATTCTTGAGTGATTCAAGAACCCTTGACTGTATCAAATGATTTTCTCATCCTTGGAATATTGCCTCCCTAAAAAAAAAGTGATTCTTTCCTTCTGTCTTTCATATTCACGTCTTATCTTTTTCTTCACCAAAATTCAGAAAATTAATTGGCCCAAATTTCTTGCTTACTATTAGCGTTCCAATCTTGATAGATCCGTAAAAAAATAATCCATGCCTCTGGATTCACATGATTTGGTATTCAGAGTTTTGATTTAAAGGTTTGAACGTCAAATTGGTAATATCCCTTCCGTAAAATACATTTTAACCTAAGGGATTTTCTTTCCTTCGACACTGTGGCACATCTGTTACCTTCGATTATCTTATGTGTGTAGCTTGATGGTGACAGGCGATATAATTTTGTCATTCAATCGAAATAGGTCCAGACAAAAATGAGTGATGAAAATTGGCTCTATATCAGAAAGGAGACTGAACAATTGGCCATGTAGCTTGCAAATCATGTTGACAAAAAGTTCTGCTACTTTAGTGGCGTTGAAAAAAGTTGGCAGTTTATCAAAGTGTGTTGCCTTTGTGAAGCGATCAACAACCACAAGAATGACTGATAAAATCTCGAGAGCTTGGACAAATGGATTTGTTGATCTACTCTCAGATTTATCTATTCCCATGCCACAACCGGATATCTCAGTTTAAAATGCACTAAGTGAACCAAATCCTTGAAAAGTCTCTTTACCACATGGCTTTTGCCTATAATACATATAAATATTGAAAATACAAGGAGGCATGTCACAAACCTACAAAAAATAACATGTAGTAGATGTGTTTAAAAGATGAAAAGTAGTGACTTCTCGATAATTTAAATTGACACTACCATCATCAGCAATACATGATAAATATTCTCCAAAATACAGAAGAAAAAGCAAAAACTACTTCGTGTAAATTTCCAAATACAGTCTATCAAAATTATTGCCTAGTATATTTTACTTGGTGATAACACAACTTCTCTGACAAGCTACATTTAACATGGACTTAGATTCTAAAGAATATGGTAAAACAACATTTGACATGTTATCTCAAGCTTCTATCATGATGACAGTTGGGAGTTGATCTCAGCTATAGGCCAAAATTGCACATCTGCACAAACTCCATATCATTGTCCACGTATTTGGTCCACAGATTTTTGTATTGATTCAAAGCAATATCAAGCCAGGGTTTCATGTTTCCATTGTAATGAATGACTGCAGCTTTGTTGATCTCATCCATGCTAATGCTGGGATTGTAACCCAGGCCAAGCACGTGCCAGGATTTGTCCAATGACTTGGTTGTGGAGTAGAAGGTGATCAAACCTGGTGGCAAAATCCCTGCTTTCCACAAAGTTTGATCTTCATTCTGATAACAGAAAAACGCATTTAGTAACAGTACAGAAGAATAGATTCAGCATTACTCAAGAAACTTTTTCTGGCAAAACTAGAGTTACATAGATCCTATTTGGATAAGATTCACATTAAGCACTTAATGAGAAGAAATTAAGAAGACAAAATGAACAAAATTTCTCCTAAAGTTAACTTATGTATAAGTTAAATAAGCTTTTGGAGAAGTTTGTCCTCCATGTACTTGTTAAGAAGTTTATCCAAACATGATCACAGTAAATCAGAACCTAATCATTAGCACAGAAAAGTTAACTAACTATAAGAAGAAATTTACCAAGTTCTGCCAATACTGGTAACTATCTGTACACTTTTCCCGCCTCCAAGCATCGAGATTGAATATATTCATGCCATAGGCCCAAGCACAAGCTTTTGGATTGAATTTCTCCTTGATCAGAGGATGAGAGAAATTCATGTAATGGGCATATCGATGGAAAGAACCAAAACAGATCTCAACAGCGCCATTCACCTTTCCCTCCATGTCAATGTTCCACAAACCTGTCAAATCTTTCTGAACTACAACATCTTCATCCAAAAGCAAGATCTTATACAATTTAGGGTACATTTCTGGCAAATAAAATCGAAGGTGATCCATCATGGACAGGGACTTGGCATTTTTCATGTTTGAATCATTTGTGGCATTTTCAGGCTGATTCATTTTTGCTGACTCAAGTTGCCTCAAGATAGGGACATATGATGAGTTTAAGAATGCAAATTCTTCAACTGCTTTCACCTCCAAAAATGCACCGCCTTCAATAGGCCTCATCTTAAACCAAACCTTCATTGCCCCCACATTCATCCTGTTTGCAACAACATGAAAAACATGCTTCCATGGTTCCATTGCATTCTTCACAACAGATCTCACCACCACAGACACAGCTATTACATTGTCCGAGAATATCACATAATGATACAGAGTGGGATCTTCAAACTCTGGCTTCGGCCCTTCATCTCTATATTTCTCAGGATTTGAAATCTTCTCACCCATCAGTCTCATCGCCAAACAATGCAAGCTCTTGGGAATCGATCTGGCTGAAATCAAGCTCGCCATTGCCCCATTCTTCTTTGCCTTCGCAAGTGACTCATGAACAGCAAATATTGTATCCTTCAACTTCTGGATCTTCAACTGATTATCATAATTCTCTTTCGCCTCAACAATGATCATACGCGCAATCTTCACTCTCTCTTTAACCTCCTTCTCAAACTGCTTCAGCGCGTCCTCATCAATCGGACCATCTGTCTCAAACAATGACTTCTGGTAAACCGGCTTCATTGCAATATCCGAAAAATTGTGCGCCAACTCATCAAAAGTCTTCAATTGCTTAGAAATGTCAAGCTTGAGCTTCCTTGCATAAGCACCATAAGCATTCACTAGAGCTATGTGATCTTTAGCTTGCTGGTGTATCAAATCCACTCGGGTCCTAAGAGGGTCAGATTTCAAAGCCAAAAACGTTCGATGCACGTATGCATTACCAGTGGTGGGAAGATCCTATGACAATAAAAAAAAAAACACCTAAACCATTACAAGGGGCATTCAATTCTGCCAAATCATCATGTGGCAAGGTTTTAAGAAACGGTCCATGACCATGATTTCGGCCACAACACCAAGCTTCAGTCTAATTACCATTTCCCAAAATATCAAGGATCAATCACAATCTCAACTGTAACCACAATTTAAAACCCTTTCATCTGGGTTAAGCTTTAAGTTGAATCTACAACAATGGGTCGTCTCCAATTTCGCAAATTAAAAACGGGTTTCAATCAAAATCGAAAATTTGGCACGAAAACACTAAAGGGCAAGGAAAAGTGCTGAAAGAAAAAATAAACAACTTACAGATACATCTTGTGATGTGGAGGGGTTGTTGGTGAATAGGACCGAAAGGGTGGCGATGAAGAGAAGAGAGAACATGGCAGAGATGAAGATCCGGAAGGAGAAGAGACCACGAAAAGTAGATCCACCCCTGGTTCCTCTGGTAGCAACCGCCATTGGATCTTGAACCGAGGAAGTCAGATCCAAGAATTGGAAGAATCCGTGTGCGATAAGTTGATTATGTGTGTGTTTTGGCTGTTGTTAATTTTGAATATAAGGGTGGAAATTGGAAAATGGAATTGGCATGGTTGTTTTGGGAACAAAATTAATACGAAGATGAAGGAATGGGACAAGAAAGTTGTGATGATGTTAAAGTGAGAGATAGAGATAATGCAATGAATGCAGAGTGTGTGCAGTTGTGAGATTGTGTGTGAATGAGTAAAGGTGACTTAGTAATGGTTCTCAGCCTGAAATCTGGCCTCCATCTCTCAATTTTTCCTTTTTCCTCTCTTCATTCTCATGGAATTTTTTCCTCTTGTTTTGACCTTCTTTTTTCTTCCTGTGCAAATCATGGATTGTTTTCAACTGCTATAATCTTATGCTTTTTACCTTAATTGCAATGATTATAATTTTTGAGAATTTAATGGTCCATAAACATTAAAAAAGTCAAATTTATTATATAGTTTTTTATTAGATGAAATTATTGATTATATAATTGTTTTTCCAAAGTTTTATGTGATTAATCAATAAAAATATATTTTAACGTGCAAATTGATTATATTTATTAAATTTATTATATATAACAATTAATGATTAAATAAAAATATAAAATATATTAAAAATTTATCTATATATATATATATATATATATATATATATATATATATATATATAATTTGAATTCTTATAATAAGACTTAAACTAGAAATAATGCTTGTTTTTATTTGTATGACATGTATAAGGTTTCTAACACTCCTTAATTATTTTGGACTAAACTAAGCTAATTATTGACAACACTTACTTCCTTCCCTTTATACAACATTTAAGATTTTTGTCACAAGTATTAACAAATAATTTTTTTTAATTTCATAAAAAATACGATGTAATCTATTAATATATTTTCTTATCTCTCTTAAAATAACTAGTCATCTACTCCTAATGTATTCTTAATATATTGAATATTGATTAACAATGATTATGAAAAAAAATATATTAAATACGTCATTCATTTTAGAAAATGAGACAATTAATATATGAATTCAATATTATTAATAATTTAATTAATTTAATATTTTTCATACTATTCTTATTACAAATAATAATATATAATATATTTATTAATTTATGATGACTAGTTTAAAATATGTACTTAACTAATGGAGTAATTTTTATCAGTTTCTTATTGATTTCTTCTGCTGTAATAACTATCCTTCGAGTGAGGAGGTGTCCCGAATTGGGAGGAGCTGTCCCTCGAGGTTGTGAATATGTCAATAATAATTTTTTTTTTATATTTTTTGAATTTTTTTTTTCTTTTTTGGCATTGATTAATCCTATATTGTTTGTAATTTCCTTTGGCAAATCTATTTTATTCTTGGCATATGCAGTTTTTTTTGACGTAATAAGGTTGCATTTTACATTTTGTTGAGTGCGTAGAAACAGGCAATTTTTTTTCTCATGTGTTGACCTTCTTATTATATATTATATGAAAATTGTTAAAAGAGCAGCATCTAATTTGATAAATCTAATCAATATAACATGATATATATATATTAATTATATGAAAATTGTTAAAAGATGATAAAAAATCTAATCATGTTATATTTTTTATTTTTATTTAATCATTAATGGTTATATATAATAAATTTGATAAATCTAATCAATTTGCACATTAAAATATATTTTTATTGATTAATCAATAATTTCATGTAATAAAAAACTATATAATAAATTTGACTTTTTTAATGTCTACATTAAAAATCATATCAAAATTTGGGCTATTAAATTCTAAAACATTATAATGATTGAAATTAAGGTAAAAAACATAAGATTAAAACAGTTGAAAACAATCATGATTTGCATTGCAAGACAAAAGAAGGTCAAAACAAAAGAAAATTTCCATGAGAATGAAGAGAGGAAAAAGGAAAAATTGAGAGATGGAGACCATATTTCAGGCTGAGAACCATTACTAATCACCTTTACTCATTCAGATACAATTCCACAACTACACACTCTGCATTGATTGCATGATCTCTATCTCTCACTTTAACATCATCACAACCTTCTTGTCCCATTCCTTCATCCTCATGCATGCCAATTCCATTTCCCAATTTCTACCCTTCAATTCAAAATTAACAACAACCAAAGAACACACATAATCAACTTATCACACACGGATTCTTCCAATTCTTGGATCTGACTTCCTCGGTTCAAGATCCAATGGCAGCAGAGGAAACAGGGGTAGTTTAATTAACTGTATTAAAAATGTTTTCGTGGGAAAGGAGTGATAATATTTCACTCTAGAGAAATAATATTTCTGAAAAAGAGATAAAATAGTGATAACAATTTGAGTGGGTGGCCCTTCTTTAAAAAAAACACTCTTAATTCTTTAACTATAAGTAATCTATCTAACACTTTGATTAATTACATTAAATTAAATTAAATTAAAGAATTAGAAATACAATGAGTAATTTATCTAATGAGCTTTACTTAACATGCTAAGAGATTACCCTCAATGACTTTTGAAGTATTAACAAGACAAAAGAAAGATATGTGTAAACGCGGAAACGATGACTACAACATTTTCTTTTGTCGGTGATTATTCGTACTATAGTTTTGTTCTATTCATGTGCTAATTAAGCTTCCACTACTTTGTTTTCTGACTTGAATCATTTAGCTTCTGATATGTCCAAACTTATTGACCAAATCAAACTATGAATAAACCAACTCATCTCATTTGCCTTTGCTCCAAATCAAACAATTTTTGCCTAAAATTTTCCAGATGTTACTTTGATCTCATTATTGTGTTGCTATATTATGCAACATTGAAGGACCATATATAAATAAGGTCAATGAAAATTAAATGGACTTAAACGCAATGATGTCATATTTATGTCTTAAAATGAGAAGAAGAAAAAACAATATAGAAGGAAGAGTTAAACATTATGTTTTGCACATCACATAGTATACTAGTATTGATTGAAAGTATTATGTTTTGGGGAAGAGGCATATTATTGTTGGGAAAAGGTGCATGAGGAGTGACAAAGGGTAGTGCACAAGTTGTGTTGGATCTCTATCAAAACTTGGGAAAGTAAATAAGCAAAGTTTAAGTTATTTTCCAATAGTATGCAGTCAAGGTAGGTCTGAAAAAGAGATAAAATAGTGATAACAATTTGAGTGGGTGGCCTGTCCAAATGTTCTCCTTTTTATGGCAACTTTTGTATCATTAGCCAATGACCACTACAGACACCCTTTTATTTCTGTGTCATGTCATACTATCCTCATCCCAATTCCACCTGACATAATTACCTCCATTATTTTACACAAATCATATAAGGATCATCTTGCCTTCTCATTCATATTTTCTTCTTTCATCACACTCCACACTTCTGTGGGCATTACTAGAACGTTGGTGAGCTCATCAACCCTTTCGTTCTATACTGTTTTCTGGGATGGAATTAATCATCATCATGTTTCTGACTCTCCTAACTAAGTGTCCAACAAGTTTTAACTATCAGTTAATCCATACATAAGTCTTCAACCTCTTTTAAGTGTTCGTGCCACAACATGACAAAGTCCAATCTTTATTTTATTATGACTGATTTTTTTTTCTGCAACCTTTTCAACTGTTTATGGCATAAACACACAAGACTAACATTAAAAGGAAAATACAATTTTGACTTCAACTTCAAGATTTTTCACTCTCTTATACTGCATCGTTCACAAAACATGACTTTAAAACTTTGCGCAGAAGGTAAAAACCAGACACGCCTTTTTGTAGAAAGATAATAGGTACACAGTGGCAAGTTAATGGACTGAAAAGGATGAAATGAAATTACTCATCAAGACATGTTATTGGCATTAATCTTTTCTTCTCACAAAGCGCAAAAGGGAGGAAAAGACATGTTTTTTGACTTGCACATAGACATAGAAAGAAGAGGGGAAAAAAAGAAAGCAAAAGAAGATCAGATAAAGAGATGATAAAAATTTGGAGCCTCTTGTGTTGAAATTCAGCCAAGGAGATCGATGTTGTTACAGGAGTTGGATTGGTTTGAAGAATCGGATCTGAGATACGGTGAGGTGGAAGTGACATGGTGATCTTGGAAAGGAGTGAAAGAGGGAGAAGGGCTGTGTATCTGCATGTCCCTGATCATTTGGCGAAGTTCAGAGGCTTCTTCTTTGAGCTGAGCATTTTCTTGGAGAACTTGGTCATGGTTTTCTGAGACATGGTTGAGTTTGTCTATGAGTTGGTGGTTCTCATTCCTGAGCCACATGACCTGTGACCAAAGCTCGTCAAGGTGTTTCTGCTTCCTCATCCGTGACCTACGTGCGGATTCTCGGTTTGATATCATCCTCCTGTGCTTCCTCTCGTTGATGAGAGTGAGTTGCTGCTCATCAGCCTCATCAGAAGTGGAGTTGCTGCTGATGCACGATGATTGAGGACTGAAATCATAGGGAGTGTTGTGGTTGTGGCCATATAATTGGGTGGAGAATCTTTGAAACTGGAATGTGGGAATGTTGTTTTGGATGGTTGTGAAATTGTTGTTGGGAGGGTAGGGAGAAGGGTTTGAAGGGAGTAAATAATTCAGGGCTGAGACTTCCCTGCTTTGCATGGTTTTGATTTCGCAAAAGGGTTTCAGAGTCTTGTTTTTGAGAGACTGATGGAGAGAGTCTTCAATTCGTTCTGAGAAGGAGGAAGAAAGAGTCGAAAGAGTAGGTATTATATAGGGTCAGAAAAAGATGAAATGACCCCACTTCATCACATTATACAGTAACTTCTTACATTAATTTCATGGAATGGAATTAACATGCATTGTCTTTAGTTCAATCTTAACAACATCATCATCATGCAACCACTAAGGATGTTTTCTCTCCCACGTACTATACTATTTTTTTCATCTCAAATTCATAGTTGTAATTCGATGTAAATATTTGTGAAGTTGAATTAAATTTAAAATTTAAAATCAATATTTATTATTTATTAAATATATTGTTCCATCCAATGAAAAAGAATATATGAACAAGATGTATATTATAATGCAAATTTAGACAGAATTACTTAAATGTTCTGTTTTGGTAACCTATGCTGACTTTTAATATAAACTTATGACAAAGTAAAACCTTAATTCATACAAAAAGACATTAAATTTCTGTTAATTGCTTTCATGTTATCATATATTATATACACGCTCTCTTTCCTTTTCTCTGTAAAACATTGAACTCATGTATGGCATGTATATGTGCATGACATGTGACGTTTGAGACATGGTATGGATGAATGGTATGATGCACATGAGTGGCCCAAAGGGGGGTGATGCAACTTGGGTGTGTGGATATAATCATTTTGTAGAAAAAATATGCTTACCTAAGAGAGACAGAGGTATTTCATATCATGGGAAGTATAATTAAATAACTCTATTGGGGGACTGTTTGGTGAAAGCAAGAACAGGATTATTTTTTTTTTTTAAATTAAAAAAAGTAACTTAATTATTTAATTCGAAACAAGTTACATGATGAATGGTATAATTCTCTAATTGATTAAATGACGTAAGAAAGGGTGTGGAAAAACGAGGCTGGGAAAGGCAACTGTTGAAGGTGACTTCCATAAACTAATTAACCAACAAATCAAACAAAAAAACATGTTTGTTTTAGCCATGGTTAAACCTAAAAGTTGGAATGATGAGAGTAATTTTTAATTAACACATAATAAAAGGGAAAAATGGTTTTTCATCAATCCACTGTTTAATCATCACCATATATATATATATATATATATATATATATATATATATATATATATATATATATATATATATATATATATATATATATATACACATAATTATACTGAAACTAAGTATTTGTGAATGATCTAATAATATTCTAATGGTGATCGATATAATAAATTCAATAAATTTTGCAAGTAGATTTTGATATCATATTAGTAAGGGAATTTAAATATAACTTATTTTTTTAAATCTAATTATAAAATAAGGATATTATCCCACTCATATAATGTAAATTAATTTAATTTCTAGTTGATAAAAGGTCTCAACATATATAAGTTTTTATTAACATCTAAAATTTGTTACTTTACTTTTAAACCCTTTAAACATTAGTTTTCTTGAAAATAAAATCTTAGTGTCATTAAATACTAAAATTTGTTTTACTTTTGTGCCTATTTCTAGAGATTTCTTTAATATAAATGGCCACCCACATTTAAATTAACTTCCATAAAGAAAGCCCCATTTATAAATTGACGACTTGCCAAATTGGTAAACAAGGATGAAGAAAGAATAAAGGAATTAACAATATTTTGATGACTCAAGAAGCACTTATTATGGGGCCTCCAAAAACAAAACAATCGTAAGTGTATGGATTAAATAGAAGCCAAATGTTTGATGAGCAATATTCACTCACTTTTGGTTAGTAGGGTTAGGTACTTGGTACAAATCAACCTCTATTTATTTGGCTGTGGTAATGACAACAACTTCAATAGTAATCACAAAAGAAAACAACATAAGCTTATTCTTCTAATACTACTATCCACTCCAAAAGTATGCCATAAATATGCTAAATGAATCATGTGATGTGTTTGTTTTGCCTTCTAAAAAGTTACCTATGTTTCATCTTTTCGTCTTTTCTTGCATATTCTCTCATGGTTATATTCTCCACAACCCACATGCTCCTCATATTGCCCTAATTTTCAACTTAATTAAACATTTCAAAGTAACTCTTATTCAATTCTACCACACCCTCCCGAGATAATACCTATCTCCTTTGTGTAATTTTTTTTTTCAAGAGACATTTTCTTTATAAAATCTTAAAAAACATAGACAAATTAATATATTACACATGGAAGCCTCTTTTAATGAAAATAACTTATCGGTTGGTCGTGTTCTATGGACTAATGTTTCACACAACAACGACAGATCTTAATGAGAGGTAGGGATAGTCTCATTCCCTCTATAAAATCTTAAAAAACATAGATAAATGTTACATTTTTAGTTTGAATGTATTATTTTGACTTTCCAAAATTATTGGTCTCTCAAGATCAATTATTACTATATCTTGTTGGACTTTTCAACCTCAATCATTCACAAAATATGAGAATTTTGAATTAAATAAATACTCTCAATAAAATTCATCATCAACTCCATATCGTATTTATCATATTAAAACGCAGAAACCAACCAACAATTCTATTACTACTTTTTAGTTGTTTTGTGAAGATTTGATATCAATCAATCATCAGTAAATCCATCTATGAGATCAAAACCCAACCTTCTATAAAGCAATTAGTGTGTGCTATTTCTCATACATCTTGTCTAATTTCACCATCTGTAAATTGTTCAATTTTACTTAATAATGTAGAGCTTTCAACTTTTACTTAAATTTCTAACATATGTTATGCATTTACTAATATTTTAGTAATTAAAAAAAGTATAAACAAAATCTATTTTTTAAAATTTTATAATAACTGAATTAAAAGTTATGTTGGGTCCTTTATTTTTTATAAAATCTTAAACTATAATGAGTTATCTCTCTAATTAATTTCAATAAATAATAAGTTATATACATTAATGTTTTAAATTTTTTACTTTGCCTCGTATAATGAGCATTGGGATTTTTGAATAAAATTATTTTAGTTTAAGTACTGTACAAGAATATAGCATTACCTTCATTAGATAGTTTTTTAAATTTTGTTCTTACCTTTGAACATAAAAACAAAATAAAATAATAAAAACTTGCATCATAGAAAAAGTAAATGGACATATATATTTTTTATAATGTCCTCTTAGTTTAGAAATGTGACTCCTATCTTTAGTAAGAGTCACATGAAAGTCATACCAAAAGAATGCAAATAAATAAATAAATAGAGTATCACCAGCTGCTTCTTCTTTTTTTTCGTATAGAACACTCATACGTACTTAAACTTAATTACAAACAATCAATATGATAAAATAATAATTCAAGCTTGATTTCTTAAACATTGTCATAGTTTAATTCATTGTTATACAAATCGAGAAAACTTTATTATAAACATAATCTTAGATGTACAACAAAAGAAATATAGCATAATATTTTATCATAGATTATGTCTAAAAGCAAATCATTGTACACACAACAAAAAAAATCATCATTTTTCTTTATCAAATTCTAAATTAAGTTTTCTTAATTAATTAATACCCTAATGGTGAAGGATATGTACGAAATTTGAATGTGATAAGCTTTGGTTAAAGGAGAGAGAAAGAAAGTGAGAAAAGTTTATAGTGGCATTGAACAGTTCTTCACTATATCCAATGAGGTAAAGAACAACACTCCACGTGTCACTTCTTTTTAAACTAATGTATATATTAACAAATAAAAAATAAAAGTGAAGCATGGTTACCCAAATGAAAATTTAATAAAAGTTTGAGAAATTTTTAGTGAGATGATCATAATGAAATAAAAAAGATGGCATGTATAGTGATTTGCAAAAATGGCATTATGATTAGATGAATAATAGAGTAAATATGTGATAAAATTGGAAGAAAATTACTGAATGAAATTGAGGGGATTGGTCATAAGCACTGAAGGAAGTGGAGAAATATTATGCATAACATATGGTTGAAATTAATGAGTAGAAAATGGTACTTGTATATTGCATGTTCCACTAAACCAAAAGCTTAGATTCATTGAGAAGGATGAGTACCAAAAACTTCACTACAAAAATGCTTTAGATTTGCACTTCCCTTGTGAGTATGGCTCAGTGGACTCAATGGTCAACACTATCATTAGACAGATTTAGACTCTCCTTTCATTCTTGTCTTCCCATTCTTCTTCACTTTATCACAATCTCTCTCTCTCTCTCTCTTAGTTTCTCATTTTCTACATCAACTTTCATAAAGATTAAAGGACCTTTTATATTACATACAAGGAAAAAAACATTATGTGTTTGGTTGCTATATTTGACTAAATTACATCATGTTTTCAAATTGATCATTTTAATTTGGGTCTATATATTGAGTAGGGTTTAGTAAATAAGACATATAGTCAACATTTTCTATGTAAGTTACTCATTAACAAAATTGATGTGGAATATTATGAAAAGATTAATGAATTCATGTCTACCATTTTAAAAGTATATGTAGATTTAACCCCTTCAATTTTTTTACATTAAAATGTGACTCTTAATATTAACTTTAAATATGAAGAAATAGTTCAAGTTTCTAAGATTTTAGATAAGAAATATTTCAAAAATTAATGTATATTTGAATAGTTATTTGTTACATATATTTATTTGTATTTTATTAATGTGATAATATTAACGATAATAAAAATAGGTTAATCTAGTTTATTTTAATTTTATTTGATATTCACTCATAAAAATAGTGTCAGGTAGGTTAATTTACTATGATTAGACAGGTTAGAAATCTTAATCCGTTCTAATAGAGGATGAACTTGAAAACCAATCTGTTAGTTTTTAATTATTCTTTTATATGTTTATATATGTGAGAAACTTAATTATATAAACTTTCTTTTAAGTTTTTAATTGATTAATTATTAATTTTAATTAAATAAATTAAAAATCTTTACATATTTAATTATCCTATTGTAATTAATAATTAAATTTTTATTTGCAAGTACTGATTCCTAAACTATAATATTATTAGATATTTTTTATCCTTCAAATAAAATAATAATAAAAATTACTTTTTATTCAAATTTTTAATTAGAAAAAATGTATATATTGATGCACCCGTCTATCTTATTTTACCTTTAATGAAAATTGACTAAATTAAAAACATGAATTTAAACCAATGAAATTGCGACAAATCTGGAAATGTAGCAGAAATGAGATGGTAATAGGAAAAAGAAAAGTTGGTATTGGTTGTATTGTATAGTAGGAGAGCAACATAAATTGGTATGTTTGTGATTGACTAAAGTGTAAATGTAGTCTGAAATTGTACAATGTACTTACCATACGTTAGTTTTGTCAAATCAAACTGAAAATGCTATGAATAGGAAGGACAAGTGGACAAGTAAAGTTGATAAATTGACTTTGCTATTCGATTCAGGTACATGTTCTATCATTTTCTTTACCTTAGGATTTTGGATAAATTTCACAGTATTTTTTTACAATATTTTAACATTATTTATATATTATTATGTAATTCTTTTATTAATTTTTATGATTATGATTATTGATTATAAAATAATTTTTGATCTATGACCCATAAATAATATTAAAATATTGTAAAAAATTATTATCAAAAATATCATTATTGTAGTATTTTCTCTTTTTCTTTTTCATGTTATCATCACCGACGTACAAATCGGTATCTGGTTTACATCACTTCGTACACTTGTCCACCACCTGTTCTTTATTTCTCACCAGGGCCTACAATTCAAACCTTCCACTATTTTCTTTTTCATCAAATTGCATGCAAATTAGGGTTGTAGAAATGCTCCACAATTCACACCTTACAAAGGCTATCAATTTATAATATTGTTAGGTTTCAAATCTTATATCTTTTTAGTGTTGAAAATACCAACAAAACAATATATACGGTGGATTTAGATGAATTTATAATATATAAATAAATGTAAATTTTATTTTACAAATTAAATTATATTTAAAATTAATTTTTTAAAATATATTAAATATATTTTAAATTTATTTTTGTAAATTTTTATTTATTAAATCTGTTGTGTCATTTATATTGAATTAGTATCGGATGATCGTTAATATATAGTTATACATTTAATATGTATATATTTTATTATGAGAAAAAAATTTATATCTTCTGAAAATAAAATAAATTTATAATAGAATACAAATATTACTTTACATTTGTTTTTAATTTTTAATAAATCTAATTTTTAAAAGAACAGGTTTAAAAGAACAATAAATCTAACTTTTAATAATTTCCATATGTTAATTTTTAACATGACATATTTTGTCCTTGTAAATTGTAACAATCCAAGAAATTAAATATATCTATTCTTTTGAGAATTTGTAATTTGATAGAAAATGTTCTACTAATGGAGAAGGAGAAGGATGCGAGGTAAATAATATTATTCAAAAGTACAGTATAATATTTAACAATATAGTATTTAAAGAAAATTACATATATTTAGTTTTTCAAATTATAGTCAGACTATAACATCACTAACATGTACTAAGTACAACCATTGCAAAATAAAACTAACTTATCATCACTATTGTTCTTAAAGAAGGAATTCACGTTCCCAAACCAGCTATAGGAACTTCCTACACTTTTCATCACCAAAAACTTCATTTCCTATGAGTTTGAAAATTTGGTAGAGTTTAAGATAACTTCCAAGAACGTTCATAACAATTACATAACACTAACTTATTAAACTATTCTTTTTCTTCTCAGAAAGAATATAGTATTTCAAATCAAAAAATTCCTACATATAGTTTATACAACGTTCATAATATAATCTTGTTATAACATTCTCCTTTTCCATTCTCTATATTACAAAACATCTCATATTTCCATCATAGTTTTCATATAACTCAATTCATCACCAATCACATATAATTACTTTGTTCAACGATCATATATAATTTGGAGTAAATAATTTTAACATCTTATACATGATCATTTATCATTAGAAATAAATAATTTTAACATCTTATACATTCTAAGTATGCATAATCATACCTACACATATATCATGATTCTTGGAACCAACCACAAATCATCATGATATAGAAATATTATTAACTCATACAAACATATACTCTCAAACCTCTTCTACATATATATATCTCTTAGAATTCTTTAGAAAATGAAAAAAAATCATAACACCTCAACAAATCGCATGAAGCATTATGCGAGTCAGTGTCTAGTTTAATAAATTTATGCAATAAGTTTTTAGAAAGATTATCAATTTACTAATAATTTCAAAATAGTCTTCCATCAATAGTTAAAATTGAAAGTACTTTTTTGTGGAAAAATCATATAAGAAAAAAAATCTATAAACTCCTTAGTGGCAATATCTTGTTGACCGGACTTTATATCTCATTAATACTATACTTTTACTCTGAATATCCTCTTCAAAGAACCTTCACTTTCTACTACTTTATAACAAAATATAACATGTTTTGCATATGCTTATACATCACATGCTATGCTATTTTGGTGTATACTTTTTTACCACATATATGTGCTTTCCATAAACCAAGTGAACAAAGTTTCATTTTGATCCTAATTGTGAGCTTGAAGTTGATAACTACGTGGAAAGTTCAACTCAAATGGTTATTAGCACAAGGTAGTAAATTTGAGGTCAACCTTTAGACCCTGAACGTGTTTTTGTTCCTAAGTTAAACTAGTTGTCTCCACCACAAAACGAGCATATACAATGCTACTTTTATAATTCCAATTTCATAATTCCAAGAAAAAGCTGAAAAAGGAATGAATAAAAAAATGTTGATGGTAATTAATTAGCATGATTTTACTTTCCTTTAGGCATGATATGGAGCAGTTACTTGTTCCCTCAAATTAGAATTGAAACTAATCAGTGTCTTCCATTATGGTGTCTCGAATTCCCAAAATGACCTTTTTTATATTTTGTCTCAATTGTGGCTATTTGGGTACAATGGATTTGCAAGGTATTATGAGAGAATAACGTAAATAGACAAATAGACAGTGCCTTAAGACCTGAAGGGTACATGATTTAACTGCTGCCCTTTTCGTGCCAAACAGAGATACCCCAAAATATTTTAAAACATACACGAAAAGGGACCCACTCTCATGCGGGTTAGTTATATTGCCCTGTCATTGAAACTTATTTTAATGCATACAAATATTTCTTATTATAAAATACCAAGAAACATGTCTGTATTCTTTTGTTATGATATTTTACTTTAATAACTTTAATTTTAATATTTAAATTAATCAATTTATTTAAATATAATATTTGTGTTCTGGCTATTACTATATTTTTATTTGATATGCAATGTATAATATCTTTGGATATTTGTTGAATCCTAAGTTTTTAGGTCAAAAGCTATAATTATTAGTCAAGATGTAACTTTTTTTTCATTAGAGTGTAATAGTTAAAATATCACGATTTGATTGTAACTTGATCCATTTGATCTCCGTTAGAGGATAATTGATACATATGTAATAATAACAATGTGAAAATTAAATTAACTTTGTAAGTAAGTAACTTATTTTTTTTAATGATTTAACATCTTTTGTTTTCCATTTTTTTAGATGTTTTGTAAATGAGAGATGCTATTATAGTGTAAGACTTCATATTTGAGTTACCAAGAGCTTAATTGGATTTCTAAAAGCATATAAAAGAATATTATTAGTAGGAAAACTATCTTTAGGAAATAGAAGTTACATGTGCTTAATGAGATATTATTTTGATAGATGAATAAAATATGTAATGGAAGAAGCACACTAAAAGAATTGATCAAAAATCATAGATATAAAGTGTTGAGCTAAAAGACTTTAAACAAGTGTTTATTGGGAAGCAATTTAGTATTTTCTAAGTTTTAATTTTAAAAAATGTTTAATCAATGGTTGGGCTATTGCTCGCCCAACCGTTATTTTCATACTGGTTTGGTCACTTTACTCTCCGAGTGAATTTAAGCTATTATTTTTTACAAATTAGGCTACTTTTGCTCGCCGGACAACTATTAATAAGGTTGGACACAATTAACTTAAACCTTAAACTGTAGGTTATTTGTACTTTTTTAAACTTAAAAAACTTAAACTAAAAACTAATTGTACTGATTAACAGTTCAGTTTAAAAATACTGAACTATTTTTCTTTTGAGTACATTAAATTGCAGTTTCAGTTTTCCTGTTTCCTTTCTCAATCACAGTTAGATTTTTTAATTTCTCGTCACAATTTTCTATTTTCCTATTTCCTATCTCCATCTCCATTGAAGGCAGCCCTATTTCCTATCTTCGTCTCCGTTGAAGGTCGCCGTCATGTTGTCGAAGAGAAGCATATCTATAATCCAAAGGTATGTTTTTCCCTTTCAAAAGAGATTGAAAAACCTTGGCATAGTAGCAGTGGAAGAACGAAGGAGAAGATGGGGAGCAAAACGACACCGTTAAGGTGGGAGTCGGAGGAGGACGCACCTGAGTTCCATAAAGAGTCGATGGAGTTGCCGGCGGGGGGAGAGGGTGAGAGCGGGAGGTCGTCGCCGAAGAGAGAGTAGTCGAGGAAGGACTGGACGTTGTGGACGGCGAGGGAGGGGGTGGAGAAGAGGTCGGGGTGGGTGAGGGGGGTGTGGTCGAGAGAGAAGTTGGCGGGAGAGTTGTCGGTGACGGAGATGGTTTTGCTGGCGAGAAGGATTGGGAGGCGGGCGCAGCGGGGGAGGAGAAGGAGGTCGGAGAAGGGAAGGTTCTGAGGGACGACGTGATAGGGCAGTAGGAGGGATCTAGCGGACGGTGGAGGAAGGTGTTGGGTGGGATGAAGAGGGTGGTTTTGAATTAAAAGAGTTTACTGAACTGTGTACTACATTAACTAAACTGAAATTAAGTTCATTTAAGTTTCTTTGAACTACCTTTTTAGTTCAATTCAGTCTCTTTGAATTATTATGTAGTTAACTATAATTAGTTATAATACAGTGCAGATAATATAGTTTGCCCACCCCTAACTATTAACACACTCACTGGACATTGCTCACCTAGCAAGTGGTCACGATATCTTTTCCTTTTTAAAAAAAATACATTTTTACCTTTATATTTTCTTTTTCTTTATTTATATTTGATGTACTTTATTATTTTCTTGTTTGATAGTATTTTAATTTATGTCTACACTTGCTTAATTGCTAATTTGCATATGAACTTGTTTTAATCATGTGTGCAAACTATATGAATGGAATGTTTAGATGATTATCTGTATTAAAAATGTGCTTGAGCATTAGTTTTCTTGTCTCATAATTGTGCATATACTTAATATAATATGTGACATACATTGATTGTGAGATAGTTTGGTATGTTTGCATTTAGGCAGTCCTTATTCCATATGATAGTATGATCAGATTTTTGAATGTTGTGAGATAGTGTGTAGAGAGCTACAAGGGAAGCAGTTATTGTTATGAAATTGACTTTTGATTAATTCTTGTGAGTATTATCACATAAATGGTTAGAAAGGATAAAGGCGATTGTTTTGATTTATGTGTTTAAAGCTACTTGGCCAAATAGACAATCCTAATATGTGTTAATAATCTATTGTTAACCTATTTCAGCCAAAATGTTTCATTCTTTTACTCTTAGTCTTTAGAGAAAAAAAATATCTTATCCCACACCTTAGCCGATGAGAACAAGTTAATGTTGGGTAAAATAAAGGTATGAGATCAAATCAATTCGAGGTAGGGTATAAACACCCTACCAGAATATGAGATTGGATAATTTTGAACCCTTTTAGCAAAAGTTTTGACAGCTTTAAAAGCTTCACTTTTCAAAGTTAGAAAAAAGGTCCAAGTAAATCTTGTGTAATCATCCACAATCACATATGCATAATAGTTTCCACCAAAACTCTTAATTCTAGAAGGACCAAACAAGTTCATATGCAATAGTTCTAAAAGTTTTGATGTAGAGATCATGCTTATAGATGAAAAAGAATATTTTGTTTGATTTCCCTTTTGACAAACAACACATAGTTTGTCTTTTTCAAATTTCAATTTAGGTAAATCAATTACAAGACCTTTTGAAATTAACTTATTCAAATGTTGCATATGAATGTGTGTAGCTCTTTTATATAATAGCCAAGGATTTTCCTCCTTTGCAACTAAACATGTTATGTTATGACTAGATGCACTTTCAATATCAATCAAATATATATTGTTATGCCCAACACCTTGTAATACAATGTCAGATGAATCTTTAAAATACACAGTGCATTTATCACTATCAAAAGTTACCTTGAGACCTTTGTCGCATAATTGACTTATGCTTAGGAGGTTGTGCTTGAGTCCTTCAACGTATAACACATATTTGATTGTTAATGTATTTCCTCCTCCAATGCCTCTGGTTCCAATGATTCTTCCTTTATTGTTATCCCCATATGTAACAAACTTTTGCTTCTTCTTCTCGATAAATATAAACCTCTTCTTATCACTAGTCATGTGTCTTGAACAACCACTATCAAGATACTACAATGAATTTTTTGACTTTGAAGGTTCCTACAAAACAAGTTAAGCAAGAATTTAGTTCCCCAATCTCATTATGGGTCCTTGGGGTTAGTATAAACAATAAACAATCATTTCACAATTTTAACTCATGCATATTTTCCATTTGGTACACCAAAATGCTTAATGTTACATTTGTTAGAAGTGTGACCATGCTTCATATAATAAAAACAACAAACACTAAGTAGTTTGGTTTTTAAAAGTGTACCTTTTTCAACCCAAACTCTATGTGTTCTTTTAGTTTTATTCTTCTTAAGTTGATGCACATTTTTGTTTTTAAAAGTGTTCTTCCTAACACCATTGTTTACATATGAAGCAGATTTTGTTGCTTTAGCAAGTAAGTTTTCAAGTATATCTATGTCAAATATATAACTCTTACAAGATAAGCATTCAATAGGATTTACAACAACACGAGACTTAGATTCTTTCAATTCTAGATTAATGATTTTGTTTCTTAGAATTACTTCTTCATCAAATGCCTTTTCATATTTTAGCTGTAAATCATGCAATTCACTTTTCAACTTATTATGTGCAACATCCAATTTTTCAGATTCATTTAATAGTTCAGGGAATGCCTTTTGTAAGTTAATTTCACTAGATTCAAAGCTAGAATCACTTACTTGGCTTCTAACATCATCAAAATCAACCATTAAACATAAGTTTGCTTCCTCATATAAGTCGCTTGAACTTGATGAGCTTGATTCATTCTCTTCCCAAGCAATGTAAGCCTTATTCTTCTTTGGAAACCTCTTTTCTTTCTTTTCTTCGCTTCTTTTGCTTTTGGGACAATCTGACTTGACATGTCCTCTTTTTCCACATCTGTAACACTTGATGCTAGATGAGGATCCTTGATTTCCTTCTTTTCGCCTCTGAATTTATCTTTTACCCTTTGCTCTCATGAACTTTGCAAATCTCTTTATCATGAGGCTCATGTGCTACTCATCATCAGGATCATCATCTTCCCTTCTTGAGCTTATCCCTTTAGAGAATTCGATTTTGAAGGCTAAGGTTTTCTTCTTACCTTGATCTTCCTCTACAGTCAGTCTCTTTAGTTCAAGCTCATGTTCGAGGAGCTTTCAAAAAAGAATCGCCATGGACATTTGGGAGAGATTTTGAGATGGCGGTCACGTTGGGTTGCCAAGACCTGTTGAAAGACTTCAAAATTTTAACATTTAACTCATCAACATCAAATGTCTTACCCAAACCTGTAAGATGGTTAACTATGTGAGTTAAATGCTTTTGAACATCTATTATTGTTTCTCCAGGTTGCATTATGAACATCTCATACTCTTGGATCAATGTATTCTTTCAGCACGTTTCACGTCATTTGTACCTTCATGAGTGACTCTAAGTACTTCCCACATCATGAGTCGTCTTACACACTGAAATTCTATAGAATTCATAAAGTACAACAACAAAAGATATAATATTGCGAGCTTTAATATCAAATTGAGCTCTTCTATTTTCTTTAGTAGTCCAAGTAAAATATGGTTTTTCTTGTTCAATACCATCAACAGTTCTCATAGGAATATAAGGACCATTTTCATCCACTCCCAAATGTCTTTGTCAACAGACCCCATAAAAATTTCCATTCTAACTTTCCAGAAGGCATAATTATCATCAGTAAAAAGTGGTGGTCTGTTGATGGAAGCACCCTCAGCATAAACTTGGTTATGATTGGTCATTTTTTAAAACTATCAAAGCAAGCTCTGATACCAATTGTTGAGATTGGTATCCCACAACGAAACAGTTTTAATGAGCGTGTAACGGTCAATAACCAAAAAGGGACGGGTGAATTTGTTCTTTTAAAAATTATGATTTTCTTTTAGAATTTTCGTCGAACAGTTTAAGTGTTAAAGTTAAAGAAAATAAACACAAATGATTTTATCCTGGTTTGAGTTAAAAGATTCTACGTCGAGTCATTAATCACTATAAACAATGATTAACATTTTTCATTAAAGTATTGTTTCAAATTACAAACATATTTATACAAATACTAAGAAACATAAAACACCTTCCTTCGACACTCGACGAAAGAACCTTGTTCAATCAACTTGAAGAGAACCGCTTTTACTTTAGACGTACTAAACGCAAGTTTCTCCTTTTCACAAGACTTCAACCGTGATAACCAATTATCTGTTGTGATAATCGATTATTTACGCGAGCAATTCCTTTTTGTTTTGGCTTATGATAATCGATTATCCACTGTGATAATCGATTATTGCCATAAAGAATCACTAGATACGAAAACTTCTAAGTGTTTTTACAAATGAAAAATGAATTCTATACAATGTTTATACAAAAATGCTTTTAATATTGATACAACAAGAGTCTTTAATTCTTCAACATTAACATCATCAAAACTTCAACAATAGCTTTAAGACACCAATGCTCCTCATTGGTAACAGAACCAAGATCGTAGAGAACATTTAATTTTTTTAACTTTGTGATTTTGATAGTCTTATCCCTTTATAAGACCTAGAGAGGTTCATATGTATACAAATTAACCATCATAAGTAGAGAGAATATTTTCAAGACATAAAATTTTATCAACAGGGTCATTACAACGATGAATGGCTGACGAGCAATGGCTGACAAATGAACTCACCAAAACGCCTAGGTTGATGAACTCACCAGAGCCCTAACTACATCTGAACTCTAGCCAGCCACTACTGATGAACTAAGAACGTTGATGAACTCACATATGACCTCAAAACACGCAATTGTGATCGCAACTACCGATGACAAAGAACGATAAACTCATAACACTATATTTGGGGACGAACGAAAAACACTTGATTTTGGGGATGAATACAAAACGCTTTGAAATAATATAAAACGCTTGATTTTGGGGACAAAATAGAAACGTGAAAATGAAATATATAATGCAGAATGTTTGATATGAAAATGGCTCCTCAAATCAGAACCCCTTCATTTGGAAATATGAGGGAAAAATGAGAAAATTTTTAATATTAAAATGAAAGGTTTTGAGAAAATTTAAGTATATGAAAGAAGTTAGAATGGTGAAAGATTAATTGTAATTTATGAAGGTCATAAACTTGTTTAAAAAACTATTAAAATTCCCACTATTATTAGCGTTTAGATTATTATAATCATATTAAATAATATTAATTTATAGAGAGTTTTTCTACAAAATAAACCACTAAATAATTTTTTAGTGTAAATCATTAATTAAATGAAATTTAATTACTGATTAACCTTAAAATAAAATACATCGAATTATGTTAGGCGTAAATTTTCCGTTTCACTGATTGGCTGTTTAAGATTATGATAATTATGTTTGTAAGATTATGACACATACTATTTTATGTGAATAAGTCTATATCGTGAGTTTAAATAATTCACATTAGGTTTATTTTGTATGTTTTTATGGCAGTATTTGTAATAGATATATTTTAATTTAGTTAATATTTGGCAGTAGGAAAAAAACCAATGATGTTTGACAGAAGAGACGAGAAAAATGCAGGCGCACAATAGATTCATTCGTGGGGCCCATGCTAACGAGCACGCATGGCTAGCTATTCCACCATCCTTAGACCTATTGCTCTTGCCCTGTCAACTCACTCATTTTTTTTCTTTTTTTTTAATTTTTTAATTTTTACATTTTTTTTTCTCATGTAATGTATATAGCCTTAACATGTTGTTTCTTGATGGGAGATATTTTAAATTAGTTTTCCAATTTTATTCTCATAAATAGATTGAAAAAACCCATAATTCAGAGCAGAGATACATTAAATATGACTATTTTTTTTTAATGAAAATTAGTTATAATTGTGATTGAAATCCGTCAATATTATATATGTAATTATAATATTATAAAAAAATGTAATACTGTTAGAACAGCTTCTTATTGAATATTTTTTAAAAATAGTTTATAAAATATTAATCATAGAATAATATCAATTTATATTTCATTTAAACTTGTTTGATTAGAAAAATATTTAGTTAACATTTTTTTTACCTTTTATAAAGAGATACTTATACTGATAAACATATAAGGGAAAAGAGAATTGATAGAATAAAGTAGGTGTCTTAATGTGAGAGATAATGTTAATAGTTATGATTGTAATCAGAAATCTAAACAAATTAGGTGCATTACTGTTGAACAATTTTCTGTAACATTAAAATGGGAATTACTTATTTTAAACAGAAAAAATGGACAATAGTTATATTTTTCAATAATTTTAGAACAGTTTTCCGTCTCTTTAAATATTTTTTATTTTAAAGGTCTTTGGCTTCATTGTAATTTTATTCTCAAAAAACTACTTCAATGATAGAAGAATGTATATAAATAATCTTTTATCTCGATTTCTAAATATGAGACTACTTTACATATTAGAATGAAATCTTTCATCAAGGATCATTAAACATATAGGAAGATTGATTTTTTTGTTTTAATATATAAACCTAATAATTATGTTACGAACAAAATATCAATAACTACTTTTATACATTTAAGTATGATAAAATTAACTAATTGGCATTTTTATAATTTTATACTATATATAATTATCAATTATTATCCATATGATTTTTAAAATATTATTGATATGGTTTTTAAAGTAACTATGAAAAAGAATAATGTATTATGATATGTGTTGACTTATAATATAAAATTATTTTCCAATATTCTTTTTTCTCATTTTCATTTTCATTTTACCTTTTTTCTCATTTCATATTCGTTCATTTTTCTTTTTTTGAAGTTTTTAGGTAGAGGGTAGGGAGAGTAAGCATGGGTTTTGGAGATGTCACTTGAAATAATGTGTGTGCACCCCACTAAGCTAACCCACATTTCTTTTCCTCTTGTCTATGATAAGAAAGCCTAAGATTTCATCAAATATACACATACATTTCATCAATCAATTCACTTCCTCAAAACACATTTTACAAATTCATAGGAAGATCAAGACACAGAATCTTAGTACTTTTGAACCTCCTTAGATTTTCTGTATCACATTTTTTTAGCAACAAGAATCTCAAAAGTGTCATACTTGCACGCTTCGGCATCATTATGTTCTTCAGCATGTAAAAGGTATAATCAACACATTCTTCTCACTCAAACAACACCTGCTTCAAATTGATTCCTACCTATGCATGCGTATTTCATCAGAATATTCTGATTTTATTGATTTGAATTATATTCACTGTATCGCATGAAGGTGTCCAAAATCCAAAATTTTATTGTGAGTTAAATTATAATATATAAGTGAGGTGCAAATTTCACCTTACAAACCGGTTTTGTAGGGTGGAGTTAGACTTAAAGTCTACTTTTTAATATGGTATCAGAGTTATGGTTGGAGGTTATCCTAACGAGATCTATGTAGACATTCTGTTCCATCCGTTGTTGGACCACAATCGGACCACCCAATTTCTAATATCATGCTTAAGATGTCTATACCTTGATGTGAAGGAAGTGTGTTGAAAGTCTCACATTGACTAGAGATAAGGCCAAATTATAATATAAATGAAGTGCAAACCTCCGATTTTTTTGGGTTGATTAAAGTTTAATTCTTAACAAAAGTGATTCTTATATTTCAGAACATGACTCAAGAGTACTTTAGATAACTAAAAAGAAAAAACCTACCTACACTGCTGTTGCATAATCTCAATGCAGAACAACCATATCAGTTAATTAAATATTGTCTTGGTGCAGAATTGAACTTGCATGTACAGAAAACATATATTATATTACTTGGCTTACGTAGTTCTTCTGGCAGGTTTTGAAGCACTATCAAATTTGTGGATATAAAGATGGTGATTCAAATTTAATTAATGGCAATTGGCTAGGACCTAACAGTGCCTCCAATTTTTCTACAAAAAATGTGCCTTGTTGTCACCAAATTTTATGATATGTTATATGTATATGTTGCAGCTGTTGCTGATTCTGGTAGTGACAGTTGTGATGGATTATCCAATCAGAATTTGTAAACTCTTGAGGTTATCTGCAGTGGCAGATTGTTTAATTATGACAAAACCTGATTTGATTTTATAATGGCTTAGTGCTAATGCCATTTAAAAATATTTGCCACTTAGTTTGATACAATCTTTTATATATGATAGTTCTTTCTAACCAATGCTTCAAAGTGACCATTAATAAATTATTGATATATAGGTACATGTATTTGTTTATGTTTAGGTTTAAATCCTTGGACTTCAAATGATTCCTAGGATGATTTGGAAAACTCTCTTGCCCCTAACATACCATAAAAAGTCCTTTTTAGTTATAAAAAACAGCTAATTAACTAAAACAATGTTTTTCCTTTTGTACAGAAAAGTTTAGGTAAATTAGCAATATGCATAGTTTGGCTGTGATTTTAGGACAACATAATTACATATTATTTATTTATTAATAATTATTACTATTTTTATTGTTATTATTATTATACATCCAATACTCTCATATGATTTTAAGAAAATAATTTCATACGCATTAAATTTCCAAATTTCATTAAAAGTAAAGTAGGTTTCAAAGTTATAAAAAATTAAAAAATATGTTTATAAAACTATTTATTGATAGGATATTTATGTCCATAACAAAACTTAATCTTACACAACAAAATTTAATTTTAAATAATCTTTTAGACTGAGACACCCTACTTGTTCTACTCATATTCTTTTGTTGTTATGATAAAAGAAAAATCTATACTTATGAAATGTATAGTATAGTCTTTCCAATTGAATCAACTTTGGCTAGTTAACTAATATAGTGTTAAAGCCCACAATATAAATATATACACATATGTATGTATAATGTCTAAATATAGAAAACATGAGGTAAAAAATTAGCTATAGACACAAACCAATAATTGACGATTTTCTTTAATCATAACAAAACTAAAACAGGCTAAACCAAAAAAAAAAAAAATGAGTGGTATACTAGATTTACTACTTTGTTTTTTTTATTCTAGACACCCATCATTGTTTGAATCTAAATTAATATACTTTTTGGACTTCATATTACTATTTTTAACATTTTTAATTTGATTCATTTATATTAATAAAAAGAATATGTTCTATCAAATTTATAATAACATCACTTTTATTAATAAGTTAATTAATACTAAATATTATTGTTGTATTATTTTTGTTATCATTATTTTAATATAAATGACCACACTAAGTCGTGTTTCAAAAAAGTTAGACTAAACTAAATACATTCAAAATAATAAGATGAAATTGAAAAAATTATCATAACAATAAAATTAAAATCTATTGTGTAATTAATACGTTAATCATGTGTAATATGTTACCTCGGCATTCAAATAAAATATGACTGAGATTAGTCCAATAAACAAATTAGGCAAATTTATATTTTCACAACTTAAATATATTTTTAAAAATATCTTCTCTTGTACAATCAAATAAAAATAATAGTTAGAAATGTTAAAATGATATCAAATTCTTTAACTGCTCATTACACATGTTTGAAACGAATTAGATTAAACAAATTAAGTTTTTTCAATGGTTATATTGAACTTAACTAACTTAATTCATGAGTTAAATAAAGTTAAGTCAATTGAGAATGAGTTTATCCATAACCAACCAATAAAAAAATTATTCTTATTTTTATTATAATTATTTATTATTTCTATTTATATCGATTGACAATTTGATTTTTTTTAAAAATAGGATGTTATTTTATAATTTTTGAATAATTTGAATGTTTAACTTATTTGTACAGTTAGATTGAAATTTTAATTTTTATAAATACTAATTCTATAATAATATTTGGTAATATATGTATACACACTCTCATTATATTTATATAAAAATAATCAAATTAATATATTCTGATTGCATTATAATAAATATATAAAATAAATTAGAAAAACAAAATATTCTTAAATGACATAGTTTATCGATATGTGAGTGTAAAACTGGATTACAAAATTTTAATTTACGGATATTATTTATTTTTAACATCTCTCATGTTATTATAGGCTGAGAGTCGACCAATTGAGTACGAATGTGTGATGAGTCAAATGGATAGAAGGATTGGGATGCAGAAACGAACTATGCAGACGATCGAGCACGACAGCAACTAAACAGAATTAAAGAGTAATCAATACGGTAATGATTATTGATGAGTGGTTAATGTCGACAATAATAACCATTAAAAGATAAATTAATATGTCTCATTATTTTAAATCCTATAAATAGAAGTTTAATTTTGAAATAATGGATAATTATTTTCCATAATTGAATTACTTTAGACTTCCAAAATAAAAATTCAGACTTGAAGCTCAGAGTATCTTTTACAGGTCACCCCCTCAAACCGATCATCACCCAAACCATAGAGAAGAGTAGACATTCATCCAGGTAAAAGTCATCCTTATACCAATCCAACATGGTATTTTAAAATAAGAGACACATTTTCTAGCCTATCAACATATCTATTTTTCTATATATTTTAGAAACTCATAATACTAGATGAAATATGACTAGCCACTTTCCTGAAATATTTGAAGTTGATATGTTGGGATATGCACCCTGAAGAGGCTTTGTTAGACATTGTTGTGTGTCCTCTGCATCTCCTTATTTTGTTTTTTTCTGTCTGGCTTTCAACACTAAGATCTCTGATGCGGCTGCAATGAGTTCATCCAACTTCAGTGCCTCATTCACATCAAATTCTTGTCGTGGCACGGCTATCAAACACAAAGCTGTCTCTAGATTCTCGGCTATACCTATGTAAGTGTCTGCTGCATCAAATCTATTTTTCTTTCTTTAATAATGTTCCCCATTTTACTTTATAGCTTGCAGCTACAACACTATATCAACACTCATTCAACACAATTTCCCATTCCTAACTACACATATTTCTTAATAATAATTTTCTATTGTACAAGCAGAGGTCATCTCACAGTAAGTTAACTAGCATCATTTTGGCATCTCGAACATTTAAACAGGAATACACATAATTTTACATAACTACTCGATTCCAAAAGTGAATCGAGCTTTAATAATGTCATTTTTAAATGTAAAATAAAAACTGTTAATAGTTTTATAAATAATTGATATAAATATTGGACATCAATTTATTATATAATTCAAGTTACAGTATATAACTCAATAATTCTGATCTTACAAGGAATTTTTATAAAATTAAGTTGTATTATAAAGAGTGTGTCTATTCGCTCTCATGTGAAGTCGATCCGTTGAGTTAACGGTCGATTATACAACAACACAATTGGAAAGTATTAATGGTTAATTAATAAAGTTAATTATCATATCAAATATCGAATATACGGTATTAATGAGTTACTAATAAGTTTTATTTGTTATTAACGAGTTTTATTTGTCATTAACGAGTTTTATTGTCTAAAAATATATTGTATTAATGGATAGTCAATGGACTTGATGGTTATGAAACCTATAAATAAGAGGTCAACATCTAGGTAAAGATATTTTTTTTCTCAAAATCATATTAAGACGTTTTTTAGACGCATATATGACTTGAGTGTCAGAGTGTTTTCTATTAGTCAATTGGGAGGTAGGAAGGAAGGTTGTTCTCGACCCCAAGAAGCATAGGCTAGCTAAATTCTTGTGATATACTCCGCTAAACGCACCAAGGTCCCAAATTCTTGAGGAGACGCTGCAAGCGAACCTTATACCAATACCAAGGAAGTCCAATAATCCACCCAACATAGATATGACCACGTATTGCAAGTTCTACCGTAATCACTATAGATGAGTGTGCGAAACTTTGAGATAAGGTAAACGAGCTTATCTAGGTAGGGCATTTGAGGCGTTTTGTTTGTCGAGATGATGAGGTGAGTTCCTGTCCTGGATACCGAAAGTATGATGACTAAAGGGAAGACCGAAGAGAGGGAGAGGTAGAGAGAGAAGGAAGGAGAGATGAGTTGACCAGGCGTGATGATAGGTGCGACGAGGACAAACTCCTCTTGAGGGACATTATTAATACCATCTTCTAGGGTTTCGCTGAGGTGTCACAAAGTTAAATACTTTTAATTTGTCAAAAAACTATATACAAACATTTTAATCAGACTAACATAGATTTCGTGAAAAGTTTTAATAAACTTGATTACTTGCTTATATAAGAAAATTACATAATATAGGACTTTGAAATCTTTGATTGACTAAACATATTTTTAAAATATATAAGATAGTGATTTAATTATGTTATACGAAAAATTCATCTAGATTTAAATCTAAACTAAATAAAAATATCTCAATTTGAAAGTTTAAAATAATAAATTTATGGATATTTTATTATATGTTGTTTATTTTTTTAATGTATGACTTAAAGTTATATTTAAATCCTGATAATTACTTATTTCTTTTTAATAATCTATACATATATGAAAATTGTTAAAAAAAATAAAATCTAATTTGATAATGTCTTAGATAAAATAATGTTTACATTTATTAGTTCATATAGATATGTTTGGTGTAAAATGAAAAATTGAATACAATATGTCTAAACAGTTAGATATGCTTGCATTCTGAACCGGACAAAAGGATAGTGACAAGAAGTGAAGGTTTAAAGCAAAACGAAAGCGGCATTAATTTGATAGACCCTGTATCGTTTTCAAATGTATTATGATTGATATAATAATGATTCTTATATTCCCCACTTTACTCTTAAAAATATCCTCAAGGAAGAGCCATAAATGTTGAACCAAAGCCACACTCAAGAGCCACACAAAGCATGTTAATTTCTACACAGAATGAGTGCTATCATTTTCCCAAGGAATCAATCAAAGGGCCTTCTTCTCCCTTCATCAAAATCACTACTTTTGCTTTCTTTCTTTCTCTTCCACACTTCATTGAGTGTTTTTGCTACTGATGTTATGCCAATTTAGGGTAAAAAAATCATTAAAAGAAAAAAAAAAAACTAAAAAAGTATATTGGTAAAGTCAATTCACAACAAGATATTGTTGGAATTCAACTATGAGTCTATGTCTCACATTTTATAAAAATGAGAAAGTGGAGCATTATATAAAGATGAAAAACTCATTAACTCATTATTTTAAGATTTTGGGTAAAAAGTGATGTCAATCCTTTATACAGTTGAATTCCAATATTATTGATGTTTGTGTAACCGAAATGTAACCTCTTTATCGATATATATCTTACGTGTAAAATTTTATTTCTTTTGCATTTAGTTGTCTATAAGAATAGTGACCGACCAGGGTTTACTGCTGTAAAATCGACAGCCATTTCAATCTCAACCTCATTATGCTTTTCGCATGAACTAGCATACCAATCCCAGATAGACAAAAGATATAGTGAGCGTTGGAGTCAAAGTTTATAAAATTTATTAGAATTAGAATTCATTTTTCATAGTGGAGTGACGTTGAATGATTTTATTTTTAGAGTAAGATAGTTTTAGAAATCTCTCGTCATAGAGATAAAACCAACTTTATCTTATGTCTTATAAACTAATTTGTATAGTATTAGACATATGTAAAAGTTTATTTTGGTCAACTTTTTATTTATTAAATTTGTTTTTTTTATTAAAAATGACAAAATGGATCATTATAAATTTGTCCTATTTAGTTTATCAAAGTGACAAGCCAAAGACGAGTCGAAGAATTGATATGTTTCTTTTAATCAAAAATTAAAATAAATATAATTTAAAAGATTAATTTTTTAATATTATAATACTTTAAGTAAACAAATATAAAAATATTACAATTTATAATTAACATCTATAAATTGAGTTTAAATTATTAATTATAATAAAATAATCAATTAGAAACATGAACTAATCAATTAAAAATTTAAAAAATATTAATGTAATTAAATACAATATATATATATATATATATATATATATATATATTTAAAAAAATTTACAAATCAGCCCATTAACTTCTGATGAAATGAGTCAAGAGTTTCCATCTATTTTTAATAAACTAATGATTGACCAGTTCTAAAACAAACTATTATCTTTAACACAATTAACATAAAGATGATCAAGTTATGTAAGAAAATTATAGATTTTTACCTAATAGCCGATCACTAAATGTAAAAGCTAAAATATTTGGCAAACGGATGACTGGGTTCATTATCATACTCATTTTATGTCAGTATTTCTTATGTGACAATTTATCTTCATATTTTTAAATACATATATGCTTTTATAATTATACGTTACAAGTTAAACCTTACTAATTAAAAGTTCCAATAAAAAAAAATTGTTTCGACTTCTATAAAACTCACAAAAAACTTAATGTTAGATAACGGTAGATAAAATATGTATGGGATATTAATACATATGGATATTTATTATTTTTTTAATACTAGTTAATAAACAAGGTATCATATTATTCATATATGTTGATATCTATTATCTAAAAAAAATTAAAATAAATATATAGTTTATTTTTATTAAGTTAAATTTAATTAAATTAAAATTCATTTATATTTTATTAAGTTAAATTTAGTTATAATTAAATTTTAATTTATATTTAATTTATTTTATATTATATTTTATATTTTGTTTTGTAAATTTATATATATATATATATATATATATATATATTTATTAGATTTTGTAAATTTATTATAAGTTAAATTTATATATATATATATATATATATATGTACTTGTATATTTGTCAAAAAGAACAATATAATACTTATAATAGAATTTAATTAATGAAACTACGCCAATTGGACGAAGTCCATGTTGGTTAAATTAATATAAATTAAATTATTCAATATTATCTTCTATTTCCTTTCTAAGCCTATGTACTAAACACACAACTTGAAGAAGTGTGTGATAAAAGTAGCCTACCCCATTTTATCGAATACACTTTATTATTTAGTTATTAGAATAAACAAGGGTAAGTGTGTCCCTTTGAAAGTAGAATAATTTTGACCATGCCCTTCAAAATAATGTTAAGATAGCCCTTATGATTGGGTAGATTCCTTTCAATTAAAATTATTAGGTAAGGTCTATGGACCCTATTCCCTTTTTCAAGATATACATCACAATGCAATTTTATCATCAATGATATCAAATTGGCCCTTTCAAAACAATTAGCATTGCCAATTTCATTATTTAAGAATACAATGTTTATTTATTTAAATTTTTGAAGTTCAAATTTTTGTTTTATTTTTTCTCTAATTTTAAAATGCATTGTTTTTACTGTATCAAAATAGCATACACAAATATTTATATATAGATGAAAAGTGGTTTGGATACAACTTGTAGAAGATTAAAAAAAGATATATTTTAAAACTAGAAAAAAAAATATCGACAAAAGTTTTAGAACATTAAAATTGAATGTCAAAAATTTTAAACAAAAGAAATACCAATCTTACCCAAAATTAAGTTAACATCAATCTAGACTAATTTGATAATATATATCTTGTATCTTATCATATAAAGAAAATTCTTTTTTTTTATGTACATTTTTTTTTAATTTTACTCTTTAAGTAACTTTTTTTTTTAAATTAAAATAATTACTTTATCAACTTTATCCTTCAAGTAAATTTTTTTAATTTTAATATATTTTCATATGATTTTTTTTTAAAATTTAATCATTTCTTTAAACTAAAATAGTTATCTATAAAACCTATAAAATAAATAAAGATCATTAACAATAAAACTATATTTCTTTTGTTTTGTAATAATATTTTATAAATTTTTAAAATAAAATCTCTATAATATATATATATATATATATATATATATATATATAATTTTAATTTAATTTAACCTAATAAAATATCAATTATTTTAATTTAATTAAATTTAAATTAATAAAATATAAATTAGATTTGAAAGTTTTGCAGATAATAAATATTTAGAGATAAAAATAGTTTGATACCCATATTCAACTCTTTTATAACAAGTATTAAAATACCTATTACATCCACAAATAATAAATATCTATTAATATCAACTATTTACCACATAGATTTTATATGTGGATATATGTGAGCACAATTATGTTTGTTATCTCTACACATATGAATGATTTTTATCACTAATATATATATATATATATATATATATATATATATATATATATATATATATATATATATATACATTTAAAAATATTTATAACTGGAGTGACAAGGCCAAATATTATATCAATATATCATATCATATTATATCATATCTTTTCCTTGAGTAAGAAAAATGACTTTGCTTTTGTCTCCAATTCATTTCTAATTCAACTACAAACACTGTTTTTTGGTAAGGATTTAGTTGAAGTTAGTGGTTTTAGTCTTTAATTTGCCTTGAAATACAAAGAATCTCTCCTTGCCCAAAGCTTGCAACCTCCGATGAAAGAAAAAGTGCATAGGTGATGTTAAGTATATCTTCAATGCTTTTATGTACAAGAAGAGAATGGGACAACTTTTGCTCTCTCCATTGGTTTAGGAAAGTACACTAAGATGTGCGTATATAAGAAAGATAAAAAGTAAGCAAAAAGGAAAAATGATTTTATACACTACTTGTCATAGAAGATGTGAATTATTTGATACTCAAATAATGCAAATTGTGTATTGTTGGAAAGAAAAAGAAAAAATTGTGGGGTCAGAAAGATGGATCATGCATTAGATTTCTTTTGACTATCACAGAAGGAGTTAGTTCAATGCCCTTTTGTATATTGCTCTTTATCACACGCTTGTTGCTTTCTTTCTTGCTTTATTTTTTATTTTTTTCTCTTTTTCTATAACCTCATCTCACAACATGATAATTTTGACCATCTAATCACTCACTCCATATTCATTCATGGAACAAAAAGTTGGACTCTTTTCCACTCTTACCATGCAAAAATTTGGGCTTTTCCTCGGCCATTAGCTACATTAGCATCACCACATTTCTTGTAGAGTTTCATTTCTCTGCCCCATGTAAAAGTATTACCCTCTTAATTGATCAAATAATATTAGTATAACTTTTTATGTGGTTTTTGTGAAAAAGTTATAGTGTGGTTTGAAATGGAAAACAATGTAAAAACTTTTACATTATTTTACTACATAAATTATTTAATTCTTGCATTTGTATAGAATGAGGAATGACTAACGAGCCTAGGTACAATCTAGTATGTTAGTTTTATTATAAAAAAAATTATTTAATAAACACTTAAGAAGTGAACGCTTAAAAATTATTAAGAATCAACTTTACAAGAGTTTTTTTTCACATCGAGACATATAAACTTCGAACATCTAGTTCATGTAGAATTTTCAACACACTTCTTCACGTTTAGACATACACATCTTGAACATAGAACTAAATATTAATAAATGGTCCTATAGTGAGTGATATAGTAAACTCAACAAATCTTACTATAATTGGTTTTAGATAACTCTAATATGTCATATTATCTTAAGAAATAAACTATAAATCTAACTTAATTTTACAAATAAAGTTTGCATCTACTTATATACTATAAATTTATTTTATTTCTTCGAAATGTTTAACATAAATTATTAACATTTTTATCTCAACATTTCATCAAATATATCTATATGTAGAGTAAGGTTCACTTACTCTAAAAAAACTAAAATAAATTCATTTTTATTTTGTTTTATATTAACATCATACTAACATGTCATATATAAATATCAATAAGATCTTACATAAAAATGATGTATCATTTCACGTGTCTCTCTTTTCTTACATAATTACTTAAAATATCTCATTCTAACCATTTTAAGTCTTTATTTAAAGATATCATTTTTCACTTTATTTTTTTTTTATCAAAAGAATAATGAAATAAAAAAAATAATTACTCATCCTAACACTCTATTGAGTAAAAAATATTTTCATAAAATAATTAATTACTAAAATAAAAGTTAATATTAAATTATAACTTATTTAAATAATATATAATAAGTATTATTTTTCAATATATATATATATATATATATATATATATATATATATATATATATATTTCATATGCATATTTACTTTTAATTGTATTTGAAAATTTTAATATTTTGATAATCATATTTATCTTATGCATGTGTAATAAAATAAAATAGAGAAAAGCAAGTGTACACTTTTAAGTATCACATGTATACTCTTTTTTTTGTCTTTTAATATTTATTTTTAATAATATTAATAAAGAAGATAAAGAATTATAATAAAAGACAGAAAAAGTATGTGTATGTGAACTGTAGTAGTTTGAATTTCGGTCTCTCTAAAATGTATCTTTTGTGTGTTTACTCTCTAAATTTAAAAATCATTACCTTTTGTTTATACTATTATTATATATGACATTAATGAGTTTATTTTTCTATTCACCAAAACCTAAATTCCTTACCGCAAGTTATACATATATTAATGTAATGATATAATATCATTGACTTAGAAAAACTCTTAAAATTTTTAATATAGGTATATATCTTAGAATAAATAATATTATGGACTAAAATTATTTATTTATTAATATATAGTTCCATTTTGAACTTACATGATTTCTCACCCAAAAGATGTGGTTAAACCAACTTCAATTTGGAGATACATGGCCCATTTAAAAGTCATCATGTCTTTAAAGATCAAAACTTTAAATCATCATTACTAATAACTAACCAAAGTTATTGGTGTTAGGGTTTAAATTTATGGCTAGAATTTCATTAGGACTATGTTCAATAAAACATTGTAGATAACAATTAGCCTAATGCCAATCATTGTTTTAACACAGTAAACTACTATTCACTAATTTTACAAAAACATAAAGACAATTTGTTAGTATAAAGACAAGACCATTTGTTTATGTTTGTTCTACTTTTTATATATGTTGGATTTCTTTTGGCCAAAATGATTTGATTTGTACTTATGTTTCTAACACAAATACAACAAATATCTTTTGTATTTCCAGAAGGATAAAATTAACATCATTTAGTTTGTCAAAATGAAAACCATCTTAATACTTCTTCAAATTAAAACATAACTAAAATAAGTCTCTAAATTTAGTTATTAATTTCCATTCTCATTTTTATATTTAAAATTATATTAATATTATCATTCTCATGTGGTTCAAAAATTACTCTTTTAAGAGTAGTTTTATAATATTTTATTTACTTTTATAAACTAATAAGACCAGTTTTAACGGATATCAACTCCTGCAGAAATTTTTTGAAGATGCTTTGACCTATATTTGGATTTTCCTTAGGTTTAAACAGAATATTTAGGTAATTTTTTTCATAAACACTTTTAGAAAAATAAAACAAAAATTCTTCATAAATTAGAACTATCTTAGACATAATTAAGTTAAAGATTATCTTTTTTAAAAAGGTCAATATGAAATAATTTTTATAGATTAACTTAAATTAATTTTAATATGTTGAGACTTTCATATTATTTTCCTTTATATTTTTTCGCAAAAATACTTACTAAAAATGACTTGTTCATAACCAAATACTTGTCTATTATTAGGAAGATTAGATTAGGAAAACCAATTAAAATATACATGGTAACTCCTTATTCAGTAATTTTATAACACTTGTTAACATTACTTGTATTTTATTTTATTTTTTACATGGCACTTGGATTTAAAAAAAGAATATTATTTCTTTTGTCAAAACCATGAATGTGAAATTAGAAATCCTTTTCTAGCTGATCAATGACCAGAAGCAATTATTGTAGCTTTAACCTAATTATAATGTCTAATTAGAGTTACGCATTCCAGTGAATGAATATGGAATGTTCATCTCATATTTTGTCTGTAAGTACATAAATAATAAAAAGGACCACTTTAATTTTACCTTTTGAATTATAAACATTATTAACAACTAATACAATAAAATTTAAACTAATATCTACTTTTAAATTAAATAGAATTAACTCAACGTAATCCTTAGGTCAAAAAGATTTTGAAATTAAACAAGGTTAATAAAGTGAAGCCACTACTTGTATTATTATTATTATTATTATTATGTCGCTTTCTCAACTTTCAGAACCTTTTTAAAAGAATAGTGTCATTCTCAGAAAAAAAAAAATTTATAACATTGTTTTACGATTCTTCTTTATTTCTCTTCATTGCACCACATATTTTTTTATTCCATACTTTTTTTCTTTTCTCTTCCTACCTCTTTATTTGTTGTGAAATGTTGAAAAATGTTGTTAAAACAGCATTACTCTTTTGAGAAAATAGACATCATCACACCCAAATGCCACAAAATTAACAAACCTAAAAGATCGAAAATGATCAGTCACTTATCTTCATCCTTTATTATGATAGGTACCCTTTTAATAACATGATGATATTTTAACAATTTTTTTAATAATTTTTTAACAATAAATTACTATTTTATTTATCCGTATATTTAAAATGAACCAATAAATTATCACGTAAAAGATTATAAAATAATTATTTAAAAAAGTTATTAATTTTTTTTTCCTTTTAATAATTAAGATCATAACTATTTTAGTAATAGTAATTCGAGTTTTTCTTTCAAGTTATTTTCTTGTATCAATCCAAAAGATACTCTACTTCCTTCAAATCTAATTTATAAAAAAAAAAAATAGTGTTTTGACAATCATTAATTTTTATACATCCAGGAAACAACTTTTTTTAATAATAAAGTATTAAACTACAATGATAATATAATAATTACTATTTAATAAACACATTGCAAGTAAAATCATTGTGTAGATAGTAGGTTTTCCATATATCATAACTCTTTGTGACATGTTGGGATAAAGAACCTCAAATAATACTACAGATTTCTTCATCACAAACTAGAGTGAAAATTATCTTTTTCTTTTGTACATATAATTTTATATATGGACTGGACAAGTCAATTAACTCTTTTTAATATATTTATTATGTCTGACAAAAAAAGTTATAATATGGAGTTTTTATTTATTCTAGAATAGTTTCGTTTTGGAATTACTATATAAAAAATTACATTCCAATATAAAAGAAGAGCCTAAATAATTCATAAGATGCCTTGAAGTTTAACCCTAAAAACTAATTAATCTAATTAACTATTTGGAGTGGGTAAATATTATTATTTCAACTCATCTCACTATAGATTTATTGGTCAAATTGGTAAAATGGTCAACTTATTTCATCCTTAAAAATGTATGAAAGTTTAAATTAAAATTTAACATTAATTAAACAATCTATAAAATAAAATTTAAGATTTCACGTTGATAATTTGTTTATAGTTATCACCATGTTATTAATAATCTTGTGTAAGGAGTGACATTAAATAAATTAGTAAATACTTTAACTTAGAATAATAGAGAGTAAAAGGTAAATAGAAAGTAATAGATGTGGCTTTTAAATTAAATCCTAAATCAAATGTATTGCACCAATATTTTCCAATATTCTAAATAGAAATGAGAAAATTAAACATCTTATAAAGTAGAAGACTCATAAATTTATTATCTTAATATTTTGAATTGAAAGCATTGTATTTTACTTATTAGGGATACTAGAAATTTTTAATGCAAATATTATCAAAAGCTAATAACAAGAAGAGTTTATCAATTGAAGAATCACTTGGCTAGTACTTAAAAGGGTGTTGGAGCTTGCAAGAGTGTTACCAATGAAGTGAAAAAGGAAATGTATGAAATTGTTGTTAGTTTGCAGCAAAAATTTATATAAGAAATCAAGCCTTAATATAAAGGTGAAAATGAAAGCTAATGAGAAAAGAAAATGCAATGAAGCATCAGGCAATGGTCCTAAAAACATCTGTAAGAGGGTGATTAGTACACAAGCTACCATCAACATGTTTATTAGAGATGTGAGAAAGGAAGCACCTCAAACAATTGTTAAGTTCTTCTATAACAACATTATAGTGAAGAATTCATTTTTATGTTTGATTTGATTTAAAGACATGACTTTCTTTCGGTTTAAACCCTTATCCTATCATGTGATTAAAGTCAAATATTTGAAGGAGAAAGTTAAAAATACATCATTTTCTTTACAAGAATATAAGGATGAATGAAAGAAAATAAGATGTGTGATTATGACTAATGGTTGGAATGACAAGAAAAGAAGGACAATAATCAACTTCTTGTTGAACAGCCTAAAGGAATTGTATTTCAAAGTTAATGGATGCGTATGTTATATCTAAAACAATCCAGAAATTTTTAAATGATGGATAACATTATTGAAGTGGTGGAAAAAGACAATGTTGTTTAAATGGTGAGAAATAATTAACAAACTACAAAGTTATTGATATAAGAAAAGGATACGAAACCTTGTGTTCCACATTATGTTAACTTAATGTTGGAGTATTATGAGAAGAAGATCCCAATTAATGAGAAGACAATTCCAAAAGGTAAAAAAAGAAATAAAAAAATTCTCTAATTTTTTCACTACAACATTTTACAAAAGGAAGAAATTTTATGAGGTAGAGTATTATTCGCTTTATTACATCTTATTTGACATAGGGTGCCTTTATGAAAACAAGAAAACTTTAATTAGAATGATAATGAATGAAAGTTTAGTGTATTTGCTAAAACAAATTATGGAAAAATAATTGAATATGTGATTTTAAATAAGGATTTTTGAAAGAATATCATCATTCGTTTGAAGGATACATTATCGCCTCTAATTAAAGTGTTTCAATTGGTTGATTCCAATCAAAATCTAGTCGTGGGATTCACTTATTATAGAAGAAGACTTGAATGAAGCATGGGAAAAATGAAGCATTGAATTTGAATGAAAACTTGGTTCCAATTCAAGTTGTGGAGGATGACACTTTACATCAACATGATTTAAGCATCATTGATTTGAATGGTGAAGGAGCAGGAAATGGAGTCAAAGGATTCTATAGATTATGAATTTAACTTACAATATATTTTGCTTAGATGGAGTATTATTTTGTTATTATTTTGGAACTAAGAAGGAGTTACTCTTATTTAACTAGGATGTGGTGTCTAAGGAAGTATTGTTTTGTATATGATGAAATTCAATTATAAATTTCAAGAGTGCTATAATGATTTTGGGTTTATAAATCTTATAAAATTAGTAGGATCTTATGACTCATGTTACGATATTCATATTTATGATTTATATTTCCCTTTTTAATTTTGAGTAAGATCTCAATTTTGACTACCATGCCCTTGACAATGTCGGGTCGATTATTGTTTAGGTTGGGAACAAGATTAGGATATGGAGGAAGACTAGTAGCTTTGAGGTTTCAGAAATAACTCAAATTAGAGAATTTGGTTGTGGCCATGTATTTTTCTTCATACGATTTAGCTAAAGATGCTAATAAAATTTACAGTTATAGGAGCTAGAGTGATCTTATCCCTTTGAATATTGTGTTTTAAAACTTCTACGAAGCAATCCAACAATGCATCAGATGTGATACCATGGACTCTATTAGGAAAAGCACAATAAACTGGACATAATATTCATGAACGTTAGATTTTTTGGGTAAGCTTAAATAGACGAGATCATGGAGATTCATACGGAAATTGAGCAAATTTCAAATCTGAAGCTTGAGTAAATCCAAGCCACGATGACCAAAGCACAGCTTCACCTTTACGCTTGGGCTTGCCATCAGTAAAAGGGAATAAACTACGGAATATAGACAAATATGGAAGCAGAAGGGACTAAATCTTACCTTCCTCTTCTAAAAGATCAATATCAAAAAATTTCCAACCCAACAAGGTTAAAACACTAAGAAAAGTCAGAAGAAAACTCTAGAGAAATTGAATTAAAAAATAAAAGGTTTCAAAAGAATAAAGGCAAAGTCCTCTTGAATAGAATGTTCACAATCTGATACACATGAATCAAAATATCACCAAATAATGACCATTACCTCAATGCTAAGATCTATCCCTGGGGATATTATGCATGAAATCAGACAGTTTATGGATGTACAGAAACAGCAGAGGATTTTCTCTGCTGCAGAACACTGAGAAAACAATGGTTGATAAGAGCAACAGGTAATGACATTGGATAAAATACTTGACCACACAACAAATCTACGGCTATAATCGAACATCCTGTCAACCAGCGTCCATGCCTTCCATGCCCCCTTGACACTTATGTCAGGCCTCCATTACACACTAATCAATATAGCATTAAACTTCCTAGGAAGTAAACATCACAAAATTTTAAAGTTTGCCAGCTCTTAGGTTGCGAAAGCTGGACATCCAAAAACATATGTCCAACACAAAAAATGTGGTTCAAAATATCAGACCATATAAAAACAAGATAAGAAGCATAACGGCAAGTTGAGTAGGCAACTCAGCTATGTACATGTTTGCTTCAGTTTATTTTAAAAAAAAAAAAAATTGTTCAGCTCCTTGAGAGATCGTTCAAAAAATACAAGATTTTTCACTAAGGTTAAGCTAAATCGAACATGCTATACAAGATCAAGGTTAAATAACAATGATTTTAGATGTTAAGTGTTAATGACCTCACTAAAATGTCCAACGTACAAAAGATGCAGTATGATAAAGATATCATGATGAAGCGAATTCAAATAATAGTAATAAAAGAAAGGAAAGGAAAATCAATTATCCATATGTGCATTACTCAATGCAAAAATGAATAATTTATACAAGAATATCAAATTATCTGCCCATACCAAAAGCATATAAAATATGTGAAATAAAAATAGATATAAAAAAGGGAAGAGATAACAGCAAAATAACTTGATTAGAGAAAGAAAAAGAATGATTCAAAAGCCACATTCAAATATTCTATTTCCATCACACGAGATAGCACTGCTGTAAGCAGTGTAGCATTGAAGAATCTAGCCATTCCAGAGAAGCTGCTGTATCCTGTTTTTGTGGAGTGTTTGCTTCGGTGTCCAAATTGTGCTAATTTGCAGCTATTGCAACTAAAATTGATAATGGACTTAAAAGAACATCTTTGCTCTAGACCGTTATCTATCCACTTTTGGGGAGGTAGTCTTTTCATTCCCAACCTTTTCAATAGATAGGGTTCAAAACTTTTTCAAACATTGATTCATGCCGAATTGCATTAATTGAATAAATGCTGCTGTCCCATTCTCCCCGCTTATAGATGCAAACTGTCTCGTCCACAGTCCTCCAGCACGTTGTCAGTGAAGTGAGTGAACATAGCACCCCAGCAGCATTTCCAACCAACTGCCAGACCACTCTTTCTCTTGTCTCCTGTCCGTTCACATCTTTTGGACTTGGTTTTGTTCTTCTTAGAGTTACTCAAAGGTTTTTATGCTGTTTTCCTTTTTCCGCATTTTCTTTTTCTCTATTCTTTGTTTTTTCCTGTGTCGTATAGGTAGGTCGCCTTATCTTCTTTCTTGTTATATTTCATTTTTATTTATGTTCCTCAACTTTTGCTGCTTATTGACTTGTGTAATTAAAGCGTCTTACTATAGGTAATGAATGTCTTTAATATTTTTTGAAAACAAAAAACAACACTTATTATGAGTAAATGAATATAAAAGAAGAAAATGACCAAAATTATAAGAATAACTCCAAGAAGAGTGACAAGGACTATAACAAGAGACAACATTCTTGCTCACAAAATATTTCTTTATTTTCTATTTCCTGGGCTCATAATTTGCAAATTTTAATTTGGACTTTAATTAGATTTGTAGAAGAGATATATTGGACTTCAATTGAAGCCTTGTTCAAGCCCAATTATATCTAATCAAGTTCAGCCAAGGTAGAGAAGAATAGGCAAGAGAAGTGTGACAACAACATTGGAAGTTTGACTCATACATGGAAGGTGTGACACAAACATAGAAAGTATGAGATTAATCTTGGTCATTGATCTAGATCTGGCATATTTAAATTTGAATTTCCCTTTAATTTAGCCATTGATAAAATCGGCCAAATAGGCTATAAATAGTCACCACCACCCATTCTAAATCTCTGATCATATATGAAATCAGAGTTTTTGAGACACTTATGAGAGTGATCCACTTCCTTTGAGTTTTATCTTGATTTCCTAGGAGTCAAGTGATAATTGTCCATGGCATTAACTTGATGAAGATTCAACCTCAAGTGACATGTTTTTCCATCTCCTAAGTCTTCTCCAACTTTGCCTTGTTTTGTTCTTATTCTTATGTTCTTGTCCTATCTTCTTGTTTTTATGTTCTTAATTTCTTATATCACTTATTTTATATCATATTTGGTCCATATCATGTTTTTTCATGTTTAGTACAATTCTTATACTCTTATCTTGTTCTTAGTTCATCAATGTTGTTATTGTGTTTATTGAATCATTGATTAAAGCCTTTCATGAATACATTTCATGGTTTTAGGCAAGCCTTTGATGTATTTTGATCTAGTTTTCTTGCTATTGTATACTTCTATATTATATACTATTTAAGCTTCTAATGACTACTTGAACTCTATCAATTTATATGCATAACATATAAATTATTTAATTTGCATCTATTTAGTGGTCATCTTGCTATTCATCATTTCCCTAAACCAGTTTTGGATTTGCCTGATCCACATTACAATTCAGCGTCGATAATATGATGATAGTAGTCAATTCTAAATAGTAGTGGCCAACACCAAATACTGCTATAGTAGGATAGCAGGTAGGTAATACATGGTCGGTATGCCTATTCTGACCAGTCTTAAAAGAGTAAAAATAAAACCCAGCAGAGACCAAACAGAAGATGTATGGGTCACAAACTCAGATCGTTGAAATAAGTGACAGGTTCACCAGAAAATGGCCAGAGGTAAGGGATGGCCTTAAAATGACACCATTAGCCAGAAAATGAGAACACTTGAAATGCTGGTAAACATGCCAGAGGGTGGCTATATGTCAGACGAAAAACAGAAGTTGCTCTCATCTCAATATGCACAAGTGCCTGAGAGTAGGGTTTTGGTTTTGGTTCTGATTACAAGGAGGAAGTAGAAATCCAAAATTTTCCTCTCTAAAGCAGCTCTGAATGATGCTATTTACAGTTCAAAAATGTAGTTTTTGAGCCACTTCAATAGCACCTTCCCCAGCTACAGTTTTCCATTGTTTAGCCATAACGCTGTTCAATTTCTGTAGGGTACTCTGGCTGCTCGAAGACAACTCTGAGATAGCACCTCTATTTGGCACTACTATTTACAACTACGACTGACTAAAGTATGACAATAATCACTAACAGCTGTCTGCTGCAGAAACCATAATAGCCAAATTCATGGCCTGGCGTGTTTTCCATGCCAGACAGAGACATCCAATTAACATGTTTATCCAAGAGAACTATGCAGGCACAAAAACAAGAAGGCTAAATCCCTGAAGATCCTTCATTACACAAAATGAAAATAACAAAGGGATCTATATGTGTTTTTGTGTGTATATGTATATGCCTGTGAATACCAATCATGTTAGCTTACAAAAAAATTAGAATAACAGTCAACTATGGAATAGAAATAACTTTGTTTCCTATTCCTTAGAAAAGCGACTCTTTGGAGAAAGGATCAGTACAAGGCAAACTAAAGTGTAGATATCCAGAAAACCAACACTTTATATATACATCATGATGCTGAATACAGTTGCAGACATTCCAAAATTATAACACAAGTTCTTTTGAAGGAAACGTTAAACCCACAACATGATCCTTCCCATGGTACACTTTAACCTTTTTAATATAAACTGAGTATTAATAGGCACTCGTTTCAGGTATATAAAGGGCATGCAATATGGTATGAAACTTATTCCAAAATCACAACAGACTACTTACAAAAGATTTGTTCTCATCATCAGTTTGATGTGAGACAAAGCAAACTGCTATTTACACAAGACCGGGTGTATAACCTGAAGCAACAACATGTCAAAATTGCATCCCTGCCGTTGCAAGCTCCAACAGATCATGAGCAGCCCTGTGAACCTTCCTCTGTTCATAGTCCGGATCATCTGTGGGCAGCTCAAACCGACAAACTGGGCATGTGTTGCGAATTTCCAACCATGGCAAAATGCAATCGCCATGGTAACAGTGGGAGCAAGGCAACCTCCTGACCTTCTCCTCCAACAAAATCTCATCCTTGCAAATGGCGCACGCCAAGTTCTTCCCCTGCAACAGCTCCTCCTTTGACAACTCCACCAATGGAAGACTCTCCACAACACTCTTCGCGGCGGGAGGACTTCCCTTCAAGGCACTCTCATTCTCAAGAAACTGCCCGAATAAAACATCATACTCTGCCGCATACACATAACCATCTCGAATTGTCAGCAAATCAGCAGCACCAGCTACGCCCTCATGCTCCAAACCATCACCATTGTTAACATTCCTCTCCGAATTGTTAACCGCTAAGAGAATCTCCCACTCAAGGTACCTCAGCGCCTCTTCACCTCCATCCTCCTCCTCCTCTTCCTCTTCCTCGTCAGCATTAGTAAACGCCACCGAATCACCATCTCCATCTCCATCGTCTTCAACTTCAACCTCATCAACCACCAAACCCGAATCCTCCCTATCATTCACCCTCTGCTCAACTTCCTCCCATTCAAAACCATCATTCAGTGTCCTCTGATCATCCAAACAGAGACTATCCCAACAAAACCGAACATCGAAATCGTCAAACCCACCACCCTCATCACGAACCCCACCCTCCCCGCCACTCGAATCATCCGAATCCGACCCGAACGCTACAACCCTAAGCCCTCCCGAACCATCTCCCAACGCGAAATTGAAAACTCTATCGCCATTATTATCATCGTTATCCCGCGTTTGGGAATCAATGTCAACGCCAAACCCTAACCCTAACCCTAGCACGTGTTCGGAGCGATGGACGTCGCAGACGGCGCCGGAGAAAGGGTTAATATCAGTGTCATCGCAGGAACAGAGGCGCGACCGAGTATCGAAGAGATCGGTGACGAAGCAACTCACTGAGTCGGAATCGGAATCAGAATCGGAGTGAGTGGAGAGCGGCGGAGAGGGATTGGAAGAAAGATGTTGGTGATGGTGATCATGACTAGACATGTTATGATATGTTACAAAAACGAATTCAATTCGATTCTATGAATCTCTTTCGTTTTGTTCTGTGTTGTGTTTGAAATACACGACAAAGATTTTTAGGTTTGTAAAAAATTGTGTGCTTCTTGTTTGTGATATGTTGCGTGTGATTTTTAGCGTTGTTGTTGTTCTTTTCTGACGGAAACTTTTAAGAGTTATGACAGAGTAACGACAGAGTACGAAGATGAGAAAACGTAGAATTCTTTTTTACTCTGGATGTAGAATTTTTTTTAAGAGAAAATTAATTAATATTGTTAGAATACGAATTTAAGTTCATTTTAATTGTAAATTTGTATTAACGTCGATCAAATTTTTTTAATATAAAGATAACTAACTTATTAGAACATTTTTTTCATTGTTTAAGAGTAAGAGGTAATGATCATGAGAAAATTATTACGGAAAAGAAGAAAGAAAAAAAAATTACATATATTAGTGTGTGTGTGTGAGAGAGAGATAAATTAACTCAACTATTATAATATTAGTGTTGTAGAAAAGTTCAACGATTTTGGTTACTGAGTTAAAAATAAAATATAAAATTTGTTGCGTTTGGTTGAAAAAGATGTAAGTGTTTGTTTAATAATAAATCATGTAAGATATAAATATTTCGTTCGTGAAATAATACAATGTTAGTTTTATTTTTAGGTTTAATAAAAATTATGATGCTCAAATAATAAAAACAGCCTTTTAAGTTAACATAATACTTCATAAATATTTATATATTTGATATATGTTGCAAGGAACGTTGGATTCATGCCTTTGACCAAAATATTCACACTAAAAGGTATATTATATTAAAGTTGTTTTTGCTTTAACAACTTCATAACACTAGCATTGTCAAACCTAAAAGGAATATTATTTTTGTACATTATGTCATTTACACAATTTTAAGTAAAAACACTTTATTTAAATAAGAGAGATAAGTGTATTTATCGGTTAGAAAAGTTATGTCTTGTATATCAAACTAAGAGAGGAATAAATTGGAATTTATTCTCAAAAATTGTTCTTTGAAAAAAACTTTGTAAAATTTTTGAACTTTCTTGAAATAAATAAAGCAAGTAAATATGAATCAACAATAAAAGAGAATGAGAGAAAGATAGACACAAGGATTTATACTGGTTCGCCCAAGCCTACATACAGTCTTCTTTCAACAACCTTAGTTGAAGGGAATCACTATAACGATAGAGTTTACAAGCAAGAATACAAAGATATCCCCTCTCAATGCACTCTCATTTCTCACTCAATATCATTTATAGTACAAGATGTGAACACCTCACAATCTCACAAACCCATAAAGCAATCCTAACTTTTTGTACACCTTGAGAGCAACCTCAACTCTCAATTCACCTTGAGAGCAATTCCAACTCTCAATGCAGAACACTTGGTTCTTCCTCCTGGCTAACAGTAATAGGAACACAATCCTTTTTATTGCAATGTAGAAACTAATCCTCAAAGAATGCACCTGAAGTGCAGAATTGATCAACAATGTATCAGCACAACTTTCTTGCAAGAATCTTTATAAATAACCCAAATGAGATCTTTGATTCTTCAAGACTTGTTCTATGATGCTCCTACAATCAATACTGAACAAACAAGTTAGTTATGAAAGTGTAAGTTCATGTAATTGTATTGAAACAACGTGTAAGTTGACTATTTATAGGATTTTCAACTCCTAATGCAGTTTAATCGATTATGCAAATAATGTAATCTGTTAAGTTTTTCCTTCTACTTTAACGGTTTTACATTTGTTTCAGACTTAATAAATTAAACAACGCATGCAATCGATTATGCAAATCATACAAGCCAATAACAAACAAATATGACCGTTATAGGCAGTTATAGCTTTCAGTGAAAATGATTTTCACAAGATAAACAATTTAACCAATTATGAAATTCATGTAATCAGTTAAGTTTTATACTTAAGCAAATTTCAAAATCATTTTCCTTTCCAAACACATCAATGCACTTAGCAAATACATGTTGGCAAAACAATGTGTTCTAATCGATTATACAACTAATGTAATCAGTTAAAACATAAATATTTTGTCCCTATTAAACATGTATTGAAATCTGAAGAAATCTAACAGATTATATAACACAATTTAATCGATTATTTCTTCCATATATACAAAGCGCAATATGTTTAGTCATAAGATTCATTTACAATCAATGAATACATATATCAATCATTTCAAGCACAGACCAGTGATCAAGCAATTATTTTGTCATTTGTTGTACAAAAAACCATAAAACATTTCTTTTGTTCATCATCAAAAACACATATGTGAGATGGGTTTTGCTAGATATAGCTCTCCCTAAATATTCACATGAAAAGCGTATATTAGATTAAAGAATTCTTGGAAAATGACTTAAAATTGTTTTGCTTTAACAACTTTCTAACACTAGCATTGTGAAACCTAAAAAGACTATTTGTTTTGTACATTATGTCATTTACACAATTTTAAGTAAAAATATGTTCAAATGAGAGATAAGTATATCTAACTATTGAGATGTTAAGTATTTAATGGATGCATGAAGTGCATTTAATACATCTCCTACATTCAAATTGCTTAGATGCAAAGAAGAATGTTCAAGTGAGTTTAAAGTTGCTTATATACAAAAGGAAAAAGGTTTGAGTGAGTTTGAAGTTGCTAAACGATCAGAAAAGGATTTGGAACAGTCTTCTTCTTTAACGCCTATACATAACTATCTTTTCAAGAGAAGTACAGGGAACCACCTAGATGTTAATATAAATGTTAGAATTGGTCAAAAGAGATTTTATCCAATGAAAATCTATGAAGGGGAGAAGATTAAGGAAATCAACGAATTAAATAGAAAATAAGTTAATATATATAAGAGAAAGAATAGATAATAAAATACGTAGAGAAGAAAAAGAGAAACGCAGAGTAGAAACAAAGAAAGAGAGAAAAAGTGATATTGTAATTTTATTTTTATCATTAATACATTTGCAGTGAAATCTAAAGAGTTTTATTTTGAGTGTCATTATTCCGCATTTATATTTTCTCTCACAAATCTGATTAAGAGAAATTCTGCTGAATTTCCTAACAACTGGTATCAGAGCCGGTTGCTATTATTATAATCAACGGTTCAAAAGGAGTCAGATTTAAGTGGGAGAAATGGCTGCAGATGAAGGAAAGATAAAAATCGAGAAGTTCGATGGTACGGACTTTGGCTTTTGGAAGATGCAGATTGAAGATTATTTGTATCAGAAAAAGCTATATCAACCTCTCTCGGGTCATCAACCAGAAAACATGAAGGATGAAGATTGGATTCTTCTCGACCGACAAGCTCTCGGAGTTATTCGATTAACATTATCCCGCAATGTTGCATTTAATATTGTAAAAGAAAAGACCACAGTGAGTCTTATGACAGCTCTTTCAAGTATGTATGAAAAGCCGTCAGCCTCAAACAAAGTTCATTTGATGAGGCGGTTATTTAATTTGCGGATGTCAGATGGCGCAATGGTAGCGCAACATCTTAATGAACTCAATATAGTCACAACTCAATTGAGTTCAGTTGGAATCGAATTTGATGACGAAGTACGAGCCTTGATACTTTTGTCTTCTCTACCGGAAAGTTGGAATGCTACAGTCACAGCTGTGAGTAGCTCATCAGGCAGTAATAAATTAAAGTTTGATGATGTTCGTGATCTGATTCTTAGTGAAGAAATTCGACGGAAAGAGTCAGGAGAATCTTCAACCTCTTTAGTTTTGCATACAGAGTCAAGAGGAAGAAGTTCGAACAGAGGATATGGACGTGGAAGATCCAAGGAAAGAAGGTCTAATTCTAAGAATCACCGTAGTTTCCAAAACTCAAAGACAATTGAGTGTTGGAATTGTGGAAAGGTGGGACACTACAAAAACCAGTGCAAGAGTGCACGGAAGAATCACGAGGATAAAGCAGAAGCAAATGTTGCTTCAACCTCAGGAGGAGAAGATGCATTGATATGTTCGTTAGAGAACAAGGAAGAGTCTTGGGTGCTAGACTCTGGAGCATCCTTTCATGCCACCTCACAGAAAGAATTCTTCGAGAATTATGTTCCTGGAAACCTTGGAAAAGTTTACCTCGGTAATGAGCAGTCTTGTGAGATTGCTGGTAAAGGTGTGGTGAAGATTAAGTTAAATGGGTCTGTATGGGAATTAAAAAATGTTAGACTTATTCCCGACCTAACAAAGAACTTAATCTCTGTAGGCCAATTGGCCAATGATGGCTACACAACAGTCTTCCATGGTGATAATTGGAAGATTTCAAAGGGTGCAATGACAATTGCTCGTGGTAGGAAGAGTGGTACTCTCTACAAGACAGAAGGAGCCTGTCATTTGATTGCAGTTGCAATGAATGAAAATCCTAACCTATGGCACCGAAGGTTAGGTCATATGAGTGAGAAAGGGATGAGAATCATGCACTCAAAAGGGAAATTACCAAGTCTTCAGTCATTAGAATTTGACATGTGTGAAGACTGTATACTTGGAAAGCAAAAACGAGTAAGCTTTCAGAGAAGTGGAAGAATCCCAAAGAAAGAGAGACTTGAGCTTGTTCACTCTGATGTTTGGGGTCCAACAACTGTCTCATCCATTGGTGGTAAGCGATACTTTGTGACTTTTATTGATGACCACTCTAGGAAGGTATGGACATACTTTCTTAAAAATAAGTTAGAAGTATTTGAAGCTTTCAAAATTTGGAAAGCCATGGTAGAAAATGAGACATGATTAAAGATTAAAAAGCTTAGATCAGATAATGGTGGTGAATATGAAGACACTAGATTTAAGAAGTTTTGCTATGAGCACGGGATCAGAATGGAAAGGACCGTGCCAGGTACGCCTCAACACAATGGTGTAGCAGAACGTATGAATAGAATGTTGACAGAGAGAGCCAGAAGCTTGCGTTTGCAATCAAGCTTACCAAAGCAGTTTTGGGCAGAAGCAGTCAACACAGCAACTTACTTAATCAACCGAGGTCTGTCGGTTCCATTGGAGCACAAAATACCAGAAGAGGTATGGAGTGGTAAAGAGATAAAACTATCACATCTCAAAATTTTCGGTTGTGTAGCATATGTGCACATTAGTGATCAAGGCAGAAATAAGCTTGATCCTAAATCAAAGAAGTGCACTTTCATCGGTTATGGTGAAGATGAGTTTGGCTACAGGTTATGGGATAATGAAAATCAAAAGATGATCCGTAGTAGAGATGTGATATTCAATGAAAAGGTGATGTATAAGGACAGGAACAACACATGCAATAACAACTCAGAACAGAGTAGACCGGTGTATGTGGAGATGGATGATGTCCCAGAAATTCCTGTGATTGAGACTCCTCAGTCAGAGGATTCATGTGAAAATAATGATAACGAAGAACTTGACGCACCAGAACTTTCTATTCCAGCTCCTGTTTTGCGAAGGTCTTCTCGGCCTCATGTACCTAATAGAAAATATCTGAATTATATATTGTTAACTGATGAAAGAGAGCCTGAAAATTATGAGGAAGCATGTCAAATGACAGATGCTAGTAAGTGGGAGCTTGCCATGAAAGATGAGATGAAGTCTTTAATGTCCAACCAGACATGGGAACTAGTAGAGTTACCTGTTGGGAAAAAGGCACTTCACAACAAATGGGTGTATCGGGTGAAGGAGGATCATGATGGGTCCAAGAGATACAAAGCCCGACTAGTTGTCAAAGGATTTCAGCAAAAGGAAGGAGTTGACTACACTGAAATCTTTGCTCCAGTTGTAAAACTCAATACCATCAGATCTGTTTTAAGTATTGTTGCCAGTGAAGGATTATACCTTGAGCAACTAGATGTGAAGACTGCATTTCTTCATGGAGACTTAGATGAGGAGATTTACATGCATCAACCTGAAGGCTTCTTAGAAGAAAGAAATAAGAACATGGTGTGTAGATTAAAGAAAAGCTTGTATGGTTTGAAACAAGCTCCAAGACAGTGGTATAAGAAGTTTGAAAGCTTCATGCACAAGGAAAGTTTCCAGAAGTGTAATGCCGACCACTGTTGTTTCTTCAAGAGATATAAGTCTAGTTATATCATTTTGCTACTTTATGTTGATGATATGTTAGTAGCTGGTTTAGATATGGACGAGATCAGAAGTTTGAAGCAACAATTATCAAAAGAATTTGACATGAAGGATTTGGGTCCAGCAAAAAGGATCCTTGGAATGCAAATCACAAGAGATAAGCAAAAGTGTATTTTGCAGCTATCTCAGGCAGAATACATTAACCGTGTTTTGCAGAGATTCAACATGAGAGACGCCAAAGCAGTTAGCACACCTTTGGCCAGCCATTTTCGTCTATCCAAGGAACAATCTCCTCAGACAGAGAAGGAAAAGGAGTCCATGGCTGAAATTCCATATGCTTCAGCTATTGGAAGTTTAATGTATGCGATGGTCTGTACAAGGCCAGACATTGGTCATGCAGTGGGAGTTGTTAGCAGGTTTATGTCAAATCCAGGTAAAGCTCATTGGGAAGCTGTTAAATGGATTTTGAGATATCTACGAGGCACTATAGAGAAGTGTTTGTACTTTAGCAAAGGAGAGTTAAAAGTACAAGGTTACGTAGATGCAGACTTTGGAGGTGAAGTAGATCACCGAAGAAGTACTACTGGTTACATTTTCACTGTTGGTACTACAGCTGTTAGTTGGATGTCACAGGTGCAAAAGATTGTTGCTTTATCCACTACAGAAGCTGAGTATGTAGCAGTAACAGAAGCTAGTAAAGAATTAATATGGCTTCAGGGATTGTTAACAGAGTTGGGATTCATCCAAGAGATGAGTGTTTTGCACAGTGATAGTCAGAGTGCAATACATCTGGCAAAGAATTCAACATTTCACTCTAGGACAAAACATATTGATGTTCGTTATCACTTCATTAGATCTTTGCTTGAAGATGGGGTGTTAACATTGAGAAAGATTCTCGGAAGTAAGAATCCAGCAGACATGTTAACAAAAGTGGTAACCATTGACAAACTGAAATTGTGTTCAACTTCAGTTGGCTTGCTACAATAATAGACTACTGAAGATTGGTGGTGTAATGACCAAGGTGTGAAGACAAATTAAAATTAGTCTTCAAGTGGGAGATTGTTAGAATTGGTCAAAAGAGATTTTATCCAATGAAAATCTATGAAGGGGAGAAGATTAAGGAAATCAACGAATTAAATAGAAAATAAGTTAATATATATAAGAGAAAGAATAGATAATAAAATACGTAGAGAAGAAAAAGAGAAACGCAGAGTAGAAACAAAGAAAGAGAGAAAAAGTGATATTGTAATTTTATTTTTATCATTAATACATTTGCAGTGAAATCTAAAGAGTTTTATTTTGAGTGTCATTATTCCGCATTTATATTTTCTCTCACAAATCTGATTAAGAGAAATTCTGCTGAATTTCCTAACAATAAAAAGATTGCAAGGATGTTGAGTGCATGAGCTTCTGCTAATATGATTTTTATTGGGGACATCTAACTAATCTAATCTAAAAAAAATAAAAAAATCTAAGATCAACCTAAAATCGGTCATGATGCACAAACCTATTTCTAACTCTACACACATGCATAAAATATAAACTCTACTCTAACTTAAGTATATGGAAAAAATGAACTAAAAGAATTAAACTATCATTTATACAATGCAATTTTTCTAAACTTGATCCAAACACTTAAACTAACTCTAATATGTATTTAAAACTGATTGAGAATCACAGAAACCAAAAATCACAATTTAAACATATTTATACAAAATTGTTGCAATAATAATGAAGTGTAAGTGTTCATGTATGGGCTCTAAACCAAAGAAGAAGTAGAATCAATTCTCCCTTCTAAAAGAATAATGCTCAAGTGTTGTTTCACAACTTGAGTGAGAGACATAGTGTGAATTTTCTCTCACTTGAAAAAGACTTAACGTCTGTAAATTGTAGCATTCATTTATGAGCTTTAACGTCGGCGAATACGATAGTTATAATGCCTTGAAAAAACACCTTAATTAGTAATTACCCTATAAATTGCTCGTGAGCATTTAAATAAATAGTGATGAGTATCCAACTTAATTAATCTTGTTACGTCTATATATCTTAAGAAAACATTATATATTTCTTCCTAAACACTTACAAACAAAAAATTAAACTATCTCTTGTAAGTTAAATTAATAATTTAAAGAAAGTATGAGCTTTGTACCAATTAATTTATATGTAAGTTAAATGTTGTTTTATGAATAATTTTTTTATTTACTTTTTTTCTTCCTATTTTTCTTTCTTAAAGAAGTAAAAGTTCTTTCAAAATAATTCTTCATTGAATTCAACACTTGCAACAAAGTTTGACTACTCCAATGTGCTTTGTACTAAGTTATCTCCTATGAATTAATACAACAACAAAAAGGTAAATAAACAAACAGAAACTAAAAAAATTCATGTTAACTGTTGATACATAGACACGACAACTTCATGAAGAGGAACCAGTAAAACAAGAATTAACATGAAAAATCAAGAATTCCTGCATCAGTTCTCCTCACACTCCTAAGTTTTAGCACTGAATCAGTTGGTTTGACTCCATTAGCAGCTACAGATTTGTTTCTGAAGTCCTGTGACTCCTGTCACTCTGGTAAAAGAAGAATTAAAAAGTAGGTAAATAATATGATTTTCTTTTGGTATTTTGGGATATTAATAAGAATTTTCATCAATGCATCCTTTTACTTCTCTGTTTCCTTAAGATTATTATTGTCTTGATTCTAGCATTAAATCTTCTAGACATCTATACTAAGTAGATAAAGAGGGTACCAATTCTGATAACTTCATTTGATATACACATTTTGTTGTACAATCTTATCTTTATTGTTTTGGAAATTAGGTTTACATAACTTATTTCTATTTCTATACTAATATAACTAATTCCAATAACTGTTTTTTGGTGTACACACTTTACCTTTAATATTTTGACAATTACTTATATGTTATGATGATAATTATTTTCTATTATCTTACATAATCATGAACACAAAGGTGTTGTAATGTTATTGCTCGAGAAATCAATCTAGTATACTAATAGTGATAAGGCTGAGAAGATCTTCCCAGTATGTTATGTAAGACTAATGCATTGGTGGCACAATTTAGTACACTTTGTGTTTGTAAGTATATATTAATAAATTATATGCTTTTTGCTTCTTCAAAAAAAAAATACATGATAATGTTGTATTCAGTCTTTCATCAGACATAATATTAGTAGTTTAATGGTTATACAAGGTAAAAAAGCTTTTACATATTCAGTTTTGTATGACTTTAACAAACTTATTATACACAGTGGTTTATGATTTATCATAAATTTGCATATATAAAAAATCAATAAATAGGCAAATGATGAAAGTTCAAAGTACCAACCTCTGCCAGTGGCTGAAGTCTCACTGGCTTCTGAAGAAGGATCCTCAACTTTTCTGCTTTAACTTCACTACCAAAATTTTGTTCTCACTTGCTAGGGATGATATCTGTAGATAAAACACAATATTTCAGCAGGCCACAGAGGGAAGATGTCTTATGTTTCAACATATCATAATCTTATTGTCTGGTGATCTTTTTCTACCTCATCTATCAAGATCATTGATATTTTAACGTGTTCACTACATCAACTTGGTGTGTTAACATTACAACTCATTATTTAGTGTGAATTTTCAATCCAAATGGCTTACGTCTAAATTAAACATAAATTGGAAGAACCCAAATGCATGTTGCATCACAGTTTATACAAAAAACTCTTAAACAGAAAATGAAAAATTTAAAGGAAAAATAAATGCTCAGATAATGATTTTACATCTAACATAATCTTACAAAACTATCTTAAACGTGCATGTTCCCCACAACATTGATGTAACCATACTATACCTAGGCATCAATTTGCTTATAGTATTCATTTATATTTAAACATATAAATGAAATTTTGTGAAATCTTACAGAAATAGGTATAGTAAAGGTAAAGAGCATGGTATGTAAGATTAATGATTCATTTAAAAATAAAATTTCTCCAATTTTAGATACCTGCTGCTTAAGACGCTCTCTCTCAACAGCCAGTTGTGTAATCAATTTTTTGAATACTTTGGCCTGCTTTCCAATGCCCTTTGCAGTTTCCATTTTCATTTCTTCCTCCCGGTGAAGGGATTCCTCCACGCTTTCCAATCTATTCCGCAAAAAGCTGAGTTCCTCATTCAACTCAGCATTGGATTCAGACAATATGATACAATTGTCCTCTGCACTGTCAGCCCTAGTCTCAGCTTTCAAAACCTTTGACTTAAGATCCTTTATCACGTTTTCCTTTTCTCTAATTGTGGAATACAACTTACTTTGTTTCTCCTGACTAGCTTTAGCAGATGCTACCGCATTCTGCAATCGTACAGTAGACGCTTTCAACTGCCTCTCTAGCAAATCTCCTCTCGCAGATGTGCCTTTCAAAAGATCCAACTCCTCGTTAAGTTTTAAATTTGTCTCTGTCAGTATGTTATACTTTGTTTCTGCACCATTAGCCCTACTTTCTGCATTAGATACAGCTTCTTTCAGCTCAACAATGATATTCCTCATATCTCTTGCTTCAGAACACACAAGATTGTACTGCTTCTGATATTCATCACTAGCGGCCTTTGCATCCAGTAACAAAACATCAGATTCTTTTAGCTGCTTTTCAAGTGAAGACACCTTGTCACTTAAAGAGAAGACCTTAGAATTGGCAAGGGTTAGTTTATCTTCAGCATCTTTCAGATTAACTCGAAGCTCAGATTCACGATGACTAAGACCTTTCAAACTGAACTGAGAAATGTGGAGTCTACCTAAAAGGCCTTTTGAAATTCCCAACAGAACCTCACTTGCATTGTCTGCCTCAAGCCATCTTTCCCAAATATAAATTGCTTCTTCCTCCATGTTAACAAGCTTTTGTTCTGTAAAGAACATCCTTTGTTTTAGAGTTTCTTCAACTTCTCTTGAATCAAGTAAATCCTTCTCAAGATCCAGTTCTTTTGCCCACGACTTCTCTAGCATTCTAAGAATACTTCTTTGTTGCTCAACTGTTTGCAGTTTTATCTCTGTTTTTCCATTCAAAGATTTATCATCCTCTCCTATGATTTCGCCTGCATCACAATTATTTTTTGTCATAAAAAATTCCCCGTTACATCAATAAAGAAGCACAAAATTTGAGCCTGTCAGTTCAATGTTCTCCGTAGTTATTTCTTTCTCCCTTCCTCTTTTATTTTGTATCATTTTGTGATATAAGTAACCAAAAAGAGAAGTATTGTCTGCTCTCAAACAATCAATTTCACAGCAAAGTTGAAGATAAAGCCCAGAAAACAGGACAAGCATAAAAAAATTACCTTTTTTCCAAAAATTCAATCAAAACATTATAAACATGCTTTTGGTTCAGACAATAACATGGTTTAAGTTTTATAGAAAAATCATAAATAATACTCTACTGACAGTGTAAAAGTATGTTGACTTGTCATCAAACCACACCATCATGTATGGTAAATTTATGAAGTTCCTTAACAGTCATACCAAGAATAATTTTTCATTGGTTGATGGTGTAAAATCTTTTAGTGCATGTTAGTTAAGCTCAAATTTTACAAGTATACATCCTAACATTTAACAAAATCAAGTGATTTAGTCCTCACTACACGTATTTATTACCAAGTGAAGAATTAAAACCACATCATTTTGTTAAACTCAGGAACTGAACATAAATAAAGTTTTGTAATAACTAAAAAAAAATTGATACTTTCATGATCAAAATCAGATATTGTCCTAACAAAAATATATGTAAGAAAATGAACAATATGAGATCTCCTACATACCAATTTCTGCCTTCTTAAAAGTGGCCAAAGTCCTCTGGAAATCAGCTGACTTTATCTCGATGTCATTCAACTCCTCTTCAGACTGATTCAATTGTTGTTCATAATCAACCAACTTATCTTGCATTGCAACAAAAGCCTCGCCCAAATGAGTGTAAGAAAGCACCCACTCTCTAGCTTCACCAATCCACCCTTGCAGGGTGTTGAAGACTTCCCTCAACTCTGTCGCCTCTGAATTCAACAGCACAGACAACAGATCAAACTGCAAACCCTTTTCCAAGCAACCAATGTAATCCTTCTCCTTTTCCAAAACCGAGGCCTCAATTTTACATTCCATGATTTCCACATACATAACAAAATAGGTCAAGTTGGAAACTTTTTCAGAGAAACCACCCACGCCCAAATCAAGCCTTGTCAGCATTCTGCTGCAAACATCACCCAGATCTCCCATCACACTCCCACTGGTTAGTGAAACAACAACATCTTCAAGAACAACACTGGCATCATTTTTAGCACTTTCAGTGCTCATTGTAGCACCCCACTTGCTCTAAAAATGTGGGAAGGAAGTTAAGTACTTAAAAGGAAAAAGAAAAGTTTAAAATTGCTGTCAGAAAGTTGACTTCACTGAATTTGGGAAAAGGAAATGAAAAATGGAAATTGCAGAATTGAGACAAAGAATCCCCAATTTAAAACAATTGTGTGTGAAGGAAGAATCGGAATTTCAGGAATTACAAAATTCCAGAGAGAATAAGAAATTAAATGATACAGTTGATCGGATCGCTAATTTGCAAGTTCCATTGGCAGTTACACTTGCTCCGCCCCCTAACTCCAAAGCAGCATTTTTGTGTTAACTGTTACCAGTTTCTTTTTCTGGTTACAGCTTTTTTTTTTTTCGTAGGGTTATTTAATTAGATTAGTTTTTATTTACATTGAGTTAGCATAAAGTTTTTATATGGTTTATCACATAAATTATGTTTTTCATTTTATTCCTAATAATATTTTTGAATTACAATATAAAATTTACAAAAACATTAAAAAAGTAAAACAAAAGATATTAAAATATAGTAGAATAAAACAGAGATAAAAAAAAGAAACTTATTAATAATAGAAAAAATACTCTGATAAAATTTAAAAAAAAAATAACTACTCATATTTTAAGTATAATTAAATTATGTATTTTTAAAATAATCATTTTTTTATTACAACATAGTTTTAATACAATATATACTAAACAGTATATTTAATTACTTTATTTTCATATAATAAATAAAAGTATATAAAATAAAAAACAATACACATATATTATTTATAAAAAGCATAATAAAAAAGAAATTCAAACATAATCACACCTATGTTTCCACTAATTATTATCAACCTATTATTAAATGTGCTTTGATAGGTTGAAATTAATTTATTTCATTTTTCAGTTCAAATACAGTCTATTATTAAATTTATAGTTTTATGTTTATCTTTAGGTTTTGATTTTTTGTTTATTTTGAATTTTGATTTTATCACCTGATCTTTTCTGCACGGTTTTGCATGAAAGGAGTATAATTTTCCGAGTGTATTGATTTGTGTAATCTTTTAAAATATATATAGATTGAGATAAGTTGACTTTTTTCAAAAGAAGCCAGTTACTTAATTAATGACTTTATATTTTTCTAATAAAACATGAGGACTAGTTTTCTTGGAAATCTTACTTAAAATAATATAACTTATATTTTTTTTAAAGGAAAATTATTTGAAGTGAAGACTTCAGTTTTTTTTCATATAATTAATACTAAAAAAACAAAAAAAAAGTAAAAGAAATAGAGATAGTCAATTAAAGTAATACATTTTTTCAAAGTAAATAGAAGTCATCACTTCAAATGACATTTTTAAAAATAAATAAATGAAATAATCATTTAAATAATGAATTTTATTTAAAATGAAAATAATAAATGATTACTTACCCAAATTATCAATCTTATAATAACTACTTGCCCAAATCTCATAGAATGACCACACTCTCATAAAAGATGAAAGAAACAACCGTTTATAAACATAAATAAAGTATATTAAACAAAATAGATATTGAAACGTGTGTAAGAGTAACACTCAATAACTTGAAGTGTTAAAGTATAATTACTCATAAATGATACCAAGACAAACAAACATTTCAACGTCTGTTGGTATTATTTTGCTTTAAAAAATCAGCAGACAAGTCTCTTTTTATACATCTCTCTTTCGTATAGGTCCTTCTTCAAAGAGCAATAATTATATGAAACTCAAATATTTCGTGCACGACAATTAATACTATCTACTTTGATCAAATAGAATAATAGAGAAAAAAGAATTAAGAAATGGATGATGGTGATATGTGATTTACTATAGTAAAGTTCAAAAGGGTAAAAATATTGTTGTTCTTCCACATATTGTAATGGACCATGCCAATGAAAGTTATATTCATTCTTAAGCATTTTTTTAGTGGAGTGAAATTATAAAAATGGTGCAAATTTTAAAAATCATTGTCAAAATATGTTAACTTGACGTGATTTTATAATGAAAAAGTGTGAAAATGATTTTATTGTAACTGAATTAAAATCGTATTAAATCTGATTACTTCTTAAAAAAATAATATTAGTATAACTTTTTATGTGGTTTTTGTGAAAAGGTTATAGTGTGGTTTGAAATGGAAAACAATGTAAAAACTTTTACATTATTTTACTACATAAATTATTTAAATTCTTGCATTTATATAGAATGAGGAATGATTAACGAGCCTAGGTACATATTAGTTTTATTATAAATAAATTATTTAAATTCTTTAATAAACAAACACTTACAAATTATTAAGATTTAATTTTATAAAACATTTTTCTTTTCATATTGAGAAATATACACTTCAAACATCTAATAATTTATATATAAAAAAAATAGTTTATATATAAGAAACTCTAAAACAAAGGATGTTCTTTACATAACAAAAGCTTGTTAACATGGAGGAAGAAGCAAGTGATATCTGGGAAAGATGGCTTGAGGCAGACAATGCAAGTGAGGTTTTGTTGTGAATTTCAAAAGACCTTTTAGGTAGACTCCACATTTCTCAGTTCAGTTTGAAAGGTCTTAGTCATCGTGAATATGAGCTTCAAGCTAATCTGAAAGATGCTGAAGATAAACTAATCCTTGCCAATTCTAAGTAGGGCTGGGTAAAAGTAATTGATTTGTATTGTACTACAGTTAACTGTACTATATTATACTAAAAGTAACTAAACCATTTTTATTAAATGTTCAGTATACTATTTTATGGTTCAGTTTTTAAAAACTGAACTTATAACAGATACAGTTCAGTTAACTGTTATAACTGTATCTACTCTTACATCTTTTCTAGTTTCAGTTCAACTGTTTCGTCTTATCAAAAAAATTTTATTTAATAATAAAATATTAATAAAAAAAATTGTTCACATAAAAAAAATAATAATTAATTTTTTAAGACAATTTTTTTTATCACAAAATTTATATTTTTTATCAATTAAAAATAAAAAATGTAATTTATATTTTTTATAGTTTTTAAGTTATATATATAAATATATATATATATATATATATATATATATATATATATATATATATATATATATATATATATATATATATATATATATTTTGTGTTAGTGTATGATGTTATTTTTTATATTTTTTTATTAATAAAATAACATAAATAAATAAAAAATAAAATAATTTTTAATAATAAAAGAAATATAAATAAAATAGAAAATAATAATATTAAATAATTAAAAATTAATTTATTAGACACTTATGAATAAAATAAAATAAATATTAAAATAAATTTCAATATGTATTGTTATACTATTTAGTTTAAAAATTAGGACAATTCAGTTTAAAATTAGTATAGGTAGTAGTTCAGTTCAATTTATATTGTAGTTTAGTTAAAATTAGTGTAGTTTACAATTTAGTTAATAGTTCAGTTAGTGCAATTTACAATTCAGTTAATAATTCAGTTCAATTAGTGCAATTTACAGTTCAATTAATAGTTCAGTTCATACTGTAATTTAGTACAGTTCACTTCAGTTTGATAAAACAAAAAACAATTCAATTTAGTTTGTCTGAACTGTAATGTTTTACAGTTCAGTTAAGTTTTTAGTAGTGCAGTACAGTTCGGTTCGATTTGCCCACCCCTAATTCTAGGGTCTTCTCTTTAAGTGACAAGGTGTCTTCACTTGAAAAGCAGTTAAAAGAATCTAATGTTCTATGTCAACATCCAATTTCGTCCGGGAAAATAAATAATCAAAATTAAAGAATAAGAGAATAATAATGAATGTTGGGTGTTTCGGTATGGATTCTCAAGGACCGAAAGCACTAACCTTGATGGCGCGATTCTGCTTCCTTCTGATGCGAAATCTTCAATTGTCTTCGTCGTCCGTCCTTCAGACCGTCCGTCCTTCAATCTTCGCCCAAGAGGGGGGTGGTACCTGCGAAGGTACTCCGACGATCAAGTCAGATATCGGTATAAGAAGACCCTCTGTCCTCAGCAATTAGATGCCTAGAACGGAGAGAGGGTAGAACTCAATCAGGTATGAGAGTGTGGATATGGGAATCAGTATAGTGTAGGATAGATTGTGCGTACCTTGTTTGGAGCCTTTTGGTCTTTATTTATAGGCTTTGGATCGATATAAAATCAATATAACAGAATATAAACCGAATGAAATATAAACAAACTCACCTGAAATATCTCTGTTGAGATATTATTTGATACGAGATATATGATATTATATGATACTGTTCATTTATTCCCTTTTTGTGACGTGATGGGCCTTGAGCCCAATAATGGGTCAGGTTAATAACTCAGTCCATTTAACTGGTTGACCGTTCGGCGTAACCGGTCGTATGAGATATACTACCGTACATCATGCCCCCCAAGTCCAAAGGAGGGATGAGGCTTTAGCCTGGCTTGACTGTAGGACCTTAAAGAGTGTTGGGAATGATACTTGCCGAACGGTGTGGGAGAACTTTGTTTTTAATGTCGATGACCGTTCGTATTGTTTGAGGTCGTAGTGGGAGGTGAACTGTCCTGGGTAGTTTTGTCAATAGAAATAAAACGACGTCAGTGCAACGTCGTTTCTCTTTTAAACATAAAAGTGGACCTTCCCGCGTTGTGGAATTGGCAGAGTCGCCAGATTAGAACCGTTAGATCTCAGGCATCTAACGGTGTAGGTTGTGTGACGGTTTCGTAACCACCACGCTGTTAAAAGTGAAATGATTTTGGAAACAAACCGTCATTTCGTTGTCATTTCCAGCATTTGGTCTTCAGAGGTTTTCGTCTTGTTCAAGTGTTCTGTACTGCTTCGTCTACAATTTCCAGGTAACAATGGCCTCCTCTTCTACTGTCCATGCTCTGTCTGATAGTGATAATAGGAATCGTGGTGATCCCTCTACATCCTGTCGTAGAGTCGTAGGGTCGGTGGAGTCACTGTTAAGTGGCGACAAGGTTTTTGTTAATGGCGGAGTTGAGGTAGAAGATTCTGGGCAAGAATGTGCCTCTTGTTCCTTAGATTATTCTTGGGCATCCCGGGAAGTAGGGGATCAGTATACTATTTTTATTAATAAAGACATACTATCAGGATGGGTAGAAGATAATTGCATCCTTCGAACCCTAGGTTATAAGGCAGCTCTGAACTTAATGGCGTGTAAGAAGGGAGAAAGGGTGTTTCACGGGGAAGAAGTTGCCGGCGAGGGGTGTTTTTATATTTATTTGTGTTTATTTCACCATATGTATGTGCGTCTTCCGTTACACGGTTCCAAATGGAGGTTCTGAAATATTTAAACGTAGCGCCGTTCCAATTACATCCTAATAGCTGGGCATATATTCAAGCGTTCGGTGTCTTGTGCCAAGCCTTAGGTATTAACCCAACGGCCAAGATTTTCCTGTATTTTTTCAAGAGTAGACCGAACGCTAAGAAGGGATGGGTTTCCCTTAGTTCTACGGCAAAGGACGCCCTATTCAACTTGTTTGCCGAGTCGTTTAAAGATTTTAAGAACCACTTTTTGAAAGTGTCAATTAAACCGAGGGGTAAACCTTTTTTCCTAAACGATGATGGTAGTCCTAAGTTCCCCTTATGCTGGACTAGAAATCCTCGAACCTTGACCTCTTGGCCTCAAGAGGATATGACTGATGCCGAGAAGAGAGACTTGGATATTTTGATTAAACTATCCCGTCCGTTTTCATCGAGGAAGATGGTGAATTGCCTGAAGTTCAACGACCTTAAGTCGAGGGTTTCTGGTAGGTGTCTGTAGCTAAATATTGCTTCTTGTGAGATCGAATATCTGTGTTGATTGATTGTTTTGCTTATGCAGAACTGATGGCGCCTAAGAGAGACTGGTATGGTAAAGTGCGTGCTTTAAAGAAAGGATCCGGGTCATCGTCCGGTCTAACTACGCCGGTGACCATTGTGCATGAGGAGGACACTCCACCTTCGCCTGAGGAAGTGTTGGTGCGAAAGAGAAAAATTGCTCGGGTTGAGGTGGCCGGTAAAGGGAAGGACGGGACCGAGATGGGGGAATCATCTCCCGGTGCTGAACGAACTGTTACCGAGAGTGGGGAACCGTCCGAACTCCGTCCTTTGCCTCAAGGGATGTGGGACCCCGGCTTCGATCTTAGACATAAGATCGAATTTCATCTCGATGTGGCCGAGGAGAAGGTAATGGCTGCGATGTCGGAGCAACAAATGTCTGAGTTCCTACTTGACGCTGTTCTTCGGGCTGGGGCCGCAGCTTTCAAAATGGCGTATGCTTCCAGTAGAGGTGAAGTTCAGAGTGAGGTAACTCGCCTGCGAAAGGAATTAGAGGAGCTTGATGCAGTACACGCAGTTTGCGAGGAGAAGGCCGAGGAAGCTGCCAAGGCCTTTGCGGAAGTTAAGAAGGAGGTGGAAGGACTGCGTGCGATCGGTCATGAGCTGAAGACCGAGCGTGATAAGGTACTGAGGGATATGGAGGCGGCCAAGGAGAGAATCGCAAGGCTGAATGAGATTGAGAAGGACCGAGAAGAGTTGGGAAAGGAAAATGCCGTACTGAGGCAGGAAAAGATGGAGTGGAAATTGACCGAGTCTGAGATGATGGAAGCCATTGATCATGAGCATACGAAGGGCTTCAAAAAAGCGCTGAGACAAATGAATTTCCTGGCCAAAGTTGATCCTGCTGGTTTGGGTTTTGACATAGAGCAAGATATCTATGAGGACCGCATGGTGCCAATCGATGACATTCCAGAGGGCACCTTTACAGAAGAAGGCGACCCTGTTGTGGTGTCGGCTGGTCAAGAAGCTGAACCCGAGCCGAATGAGACAGCCAACACAGAGGCCTAAAGACTTAGAATAATTTTTATGCCTTTTGCTGTAATCCTTGTGGGAGCGTTATGAACATGTTTCTCTCTTGGTTTTTGGCCCATGTGGGCATTTCTGAATTTGAACTTTGTATCTTAAGCTTTTGATCATATGCTGCATGCTTGTGTTTTTGCCACCCTTTACGTAGGAGTTGGTCGACTAAAACTTGGTTGGTTGTAAATGTCGAATAGGACTGTTCGGATCAATGATGGTCGGTCTAGTGTAAGTAGTGGACAGTATAGTCCTGAATGATTAGGATCCGGACGACTTTGATGTATGCGTTTAGTCCGAGATTCGGAGATCCTCGGTGTAATTGGCGAACGTTGTAATCCGTTAAGACTCAGTGGGTCTTGATGTTTTTGTTGAACCGAGACTCGGAGGGTCACGGTTTATTTAACGGGCGTTATAGGCCGTATGGAACCAAGACTTGGTGGGTCTTGATGTTTTTGTAGGACCGAGACTCGGGGGGTCTCGGTGTATTTAACGGGCATTATAGGCCGTATAGAACCAAGACTCGGTGGGTCTTGATGTTTTTGTAGGACCGAGACTCGGGGGGTCTCGGTGTATTTAACGGGCGTTATAGGCCGTATAGAACCAAGACTCGGTGGGTCTTGATGTTTTTGTAGGACCGAGACTCGGGGGGTCTCGGTGTATTTAACGGGCGTTATAGGCCGTATAGACCAAGACTCGGAGGGTCTCGGTGGAATTAGCGGACGTTATAGTCCGTATGCATTATAAATAATCTGCAAAAGATGTGACTGGAATACTGTATTGAAATAATACTGGATAAAAAAGACAATCGGTCTGTAAAGTATAATGAAAAGAAAAGTGTAACACCCCAATAAATATAACCAAAGCTATAATTTATTTTAGGAGTTAACAAGAACAATAAAGGAGAACAGTAGTGAATAAGCATAGTAGTATGAAATATACTTGGAATTTAAAACTGTAAAATCAGTAATATTGAATACAGCATTTACAAAATATACCGAACGGTCTTGAATGCAATTCATTGACCTAACGTCCGACATCAAAAGGTTTCCTATACTGAACGCTTTTACAAAACACAAGGAGACGAAAACAACTATACTAAGGACCGTACGGTCATTCATAACTTTCAGGCACGGCCTCCACGGGTTGCTCAGCCTGCACAGCATCCTCCAGAGTGTCTTCCAAAGTAGCTTCCAAGGTATCCTCTGCTCACACCCAAAAGGATGATCATTGCAATGAAGAGAATAGCCGAACGGTCGGATACCGAACGACAACATAGACAAAGCACAACAGATAAGGGTAAGCTTATGTAAATTTAATTAATCCTTTCAACATACAGGTAAGCGAATAAACAGAACCAAATCAACATGTTATTCACACAATTACTACACATGCATACTAAGTGCATCAACTTATGACCGACCACTAAGACACTGTCCGGACGGTATGAACCACGTAGCCCGACGTCCCTAGCACCCGGTATGGTATAATAGCTGCCTTTACTTATCAGCTGCCACCCGAGGTTAGTCCTCAAACGATCATCTGTTCGTATGATCGCAGACCTCCCGCCATTCCCACACATGAATAAGTCATCACGGAATATCAGGATCAGGACGACAGTGGGTCTGACCATATTCATACTTTACCAATCATCACCACTTCATGAGACATTCCTCCAGTGGAATTCTCTTACTTAACCAATTTCAATCCAATTTCGCACCGTCACATTCATCACAATAAAACAAAATTAAGGGAATGACCGAATGGTCTAACACGAAGAAGGGAAATTAAGTATTAAGGAAAACTTCAGTCATGACCGAACGATCTAACACAGAAGGAAATGGAGTACCAAGAAAACTTCAATAGGTGACCGAACGGACTAACGCCGAGAATGAACTTGTTTATCAAAGACTACTTTAGTGATTGACCGAACGGTCGAATACTGAGGAGAACCGAGTACTATTCAAAACCAAGCAAAACTTGCAAATGATTTTATGAAGAAGACCGAACACACAACAATCGAATGAAACTTTAGTGAGATCGAGTACTACACAATTAAGACCGAACGTTTTTGAAGACCAAGAATATAATTAATTCAAGAAAAATGAATGATCGTTCAACAACAGGTTATTTTTAACAAGACCAAGTACTTTATAGTTTGGGCCGAATGCTTTAATATGTATAAACCAGAGTTCTCTTCACTAAGCGAGTATCAATACAAGACCTAACACTCTCTGGAAGTCAAGTGTCAGTATAAGACCGAGCACTTTCACAAATACGTAACTTCCCAAACAGAATACCTTAATGAATTAGTGTTGGTATAAGACCGAGTACTTTAACTCATAACAATACTAGTTTCTGACTAAGCATTTCATAAGACCGAGCACTAGATCTATGACCGAGTGCTTTACATGACCGAACGGCCTCTGGATGAATAATAATAACAACGTGAAACCGAACACTTCATAAGTTAAGTGTCAGTCTATTACTGAACACTTGTATGACCGAACGTTCTTAAAGTGAGTAATAATAATAATATGAAACTGAATGCTTCATAAATTAAGTGTCAGTCTAATACCGAACTATCGTATAACCGAACGCTTTATAACTCACTGAGTCTTGGTCCTATACGGCCTATAACGCCCGTTAAATACACTGAGACCCTCCGAGTCTCGGTACTACAAAAACATCAAGACCCACCGAGTCTTGGTCCTATACGGCCTATAATGCCCGTTAAATACACCGAGACCCTCCGAGTCTTGGTCCCAAAAACATCAAGACCCACCGAGTCTTGGTTCTATACGGCCTATAACGCCCGTTAAATACATCAAGACCCCCCGAGTCTCGGTACTACAAAAACATCAAGACCCACCGAGTCTTGGTTCTATACGGCCTATAACGCCCGTTAAATACATCGAGACCCCCCGAGTCTCGGTACAACACATACATCAAGACCCACCGAGTCTTGGTCCTATACGGCCTATAACGCCCGTTAAATACACCGAGACCCTCCGAGTCTCGGTACTACAAAAACATCAAGACCCACCGAGTCTTGTTTCTGTACGGCCTATAACGCCCGTTAAATACACCGAGACCCTCCGAGTCTCGCTACTACAAAAACATCAAGACCCACCGAGTCTTGGTTCTATACGGCCTATAACGCCCGTTAAATATACCGAGACCCTCCGAGTCTCGGTACAACACAAACATCAAGACCCACCGAGTCTTGGTTCTACAGGGACTATACTTACACCAAACCGACCGTTATTGATCCGATCAAGCCTATTTGTTTCAAGAGCGAGCGTCAACATGAAAGACGAAGATGTTCCACACCGTTCGGCCATTATCCTTCTCAACACTCTTTAAAGTCCTGCAGTCACGCCAGGCTAAAGCCTCATCCCTCCTTTGGACTTGGGGGGCATGATGTACGGTAGTATATCTCACACGACCGGTTACACCGAACGGTCAAGCTTACCAATGGGTTGAGTTATTAACCTGATCCAACTTTACTGGGCTCAAGGCCCATAACGTCACACACGAGAAAATTCCTACCGGAAAGTATATATTTTTTTTCTCTTTCTATCCTTTTTAAAATATATATTATTGTGAAAAGTGATTCCAAAATTTGAGATCTTTTATATATATTTATTGTATAATTTTACTCTTTCTAATAAATATTTATTGTCCATTACAATATAAGAAAAAAATATTAGAGAAATTACTTTCTTACCCATGTGTTTATTTTGTTAATAAAAGTAGCAATTGTAATTTGTTTATAGGCATCTCACGCTTTAATTTTTTTTACTATTACATGTCTCTCTAGAAAGTTATTTAAAATAATAATTTATTTTTTTATATTATATTTTTCTCTGATCACCTCATCATTTAATACAAATATATTTTATTATTGATAACAAAAGTAATGAATGATTATAAAAGAAAAAAATAGAGTATAGAAAATAATAATTAATTAATTTAAATAATATTAATTTATATTATAATAGATTTCTAATTACTTGATTATTTAATATATTTTATTTTTATTTCATAATATAAAAAATAGTGTTTTAAAATTGACAATGTATTTAAAACAATGAAACTTAGTTATTTTAATAATAAAGTTTAAGGTATAAATATAATTTTTAAAGACGAGTTTCATTATCTTAAATCATATAATTTCTCTAAATGTCTTTCTTTTTGAGTTTTTTTTTTCTAAGTTTTCTAATTGTCAATTTATATGTTTGAAAATTAGAGGCTACTAGGGTGATCCTTGAGACGAGTTCTCCACTTCTATTCAATTAGTTTCTACAAAGAGTAAGTTAGTTTTATTCTCTTTTCTTAATTGGTATGTTTTCCTATGAATGTGGATTGTCTAAGTTTGCATATGTTGTTTGAGCTTTATTTAAGATTATTTACTGATTTGTGGTTATAATGGTGTGTCCTGATCGTGTTTGTGTTGTTCATAAGAGTAGATAAAGTTACATGTGCGTTTGGAGGTGTTTTAAGGTCTATAAAGCTATTTGGTTGTCTTTTAGGTGAAGGAAGCTAATTACTCTATTTTTAAGTTATAAATGTATTGACATTTATATTTTTGCATGATTGATTGACATTATGAAGTTTGATCTATTGAAATTTGGTTTACGTTGGATGTTTGTATGTTGTTTGAATTGATTGAATTGGTGTTGAATTGAGGAATTTAGGATTTAATAAATTGAGCAACTTGGCATGTGCCATAAAATTTAAAAGTTGTTTTTCTATCAAAGTACGAAGTAGGAAATACCAATTTGACCATTCAAACAGGTTACTTTTTCCCCAAATCACTAAATTTACTTTGTTGATATCTGATATAGCACTGAACAGTAACAAAATGCTATTGAGCGCCAGTTCATTATGCAGATCTGTGAGCATTTGAGCTATAGGTTGTTGAGCGTCAACTTTGTACCCTTGAATGCTCATAAGTGTGAATGTTTTTTCGTTGAGCAGTAGTAAGGCACCATTGAGCATCATTTTCTATAAGACTGAAGCATTTATGTTCCAAGACATTGAGTGACACGAGGGTTTCATTGAGCAAGTCTTTTTTGCGAGAAGAATGAAGTTAAGCGCTAAGATTGCCTTTGAGTGCCGCCTTTTGTAAAAGGTTTAGAGTTGAGCACTGGAACTTCTACTAGCATCACCTTTTGCGAGAATACTAGTGTTGGATGTCATTTCTATTTGCCAATATACATGTTTGAGTTTTGTTATTCCATTATTGTTTGAAATGAATTTATAATGTACTTGATGCATGCTTAAGTGTGTATGGTGTTTATTCATGTATGAAATTGTGGTAATGGTGAGTATGGTATATGTGTTGGCATAATTCCTTGGATTTTGTGGGAAGATTCTATGGTAACGTTTCATTAGTGTATGTATTGATATATTACTATTGAGAGTTATCCTATCACTCTAATAACCATCCAATCTCAAGCAGAGAATAGTGTGATATGTGGTGAAAGGTGCTAGAGGATCTAGTCTAGGAGCTTTACATTGGTCAAAGATGGTTGACGAATTAACCTTATGTATGGTAGCTTGGCTAGGCGAGTTCTTCCACCACCACTAGTGTGAGTATTGGTATGTGATATGATTGTTGATATAAATGATTTACATGTGTTAAAATCTCTTGTATGGTTGTTCTTTTTGTACATTAGCTTATCATTTCTTCGGTGTTTGTTTCTGTCTGTGTTTTTCATGTTTGCAATGATCACCTAAATTATGTGAGTAGATGATGAGGTAACAATTGATCTAGTTCAAGAAGATGGTGATGATGTAGTATAGGTTTAGGATGATCTTGTTATGCATATGTAATCTTTTGAAAACATTATTTTGCTTTTGACTTAATATAATAATATCTTTATCTATATAGGACCTTTGTATATGTATATTTTGTTAGAATTATAGGAACAATATATCTCAACCAAGATAGGGGTGAATTGGTTTAAAATTGGTTTTACCTTTCTTGAAAAGTTCTAGTGTGTAAAATTTGTTTAAGATGAACTTCTCAACCTTTTAAATATTTAACAGGTTATGAAGAAAAGAAAATGAAGTGACCCACACAAGATTTTATACTGATTCAACTTTTAAAGAGTTTACATCCAATATTTCATCCAACAACCTAAGTTAAAAAGAGATCCATTATATAAGAATGTTAAGATTATAGATTTACAATATCTTCTATGTAATCTAAATCTTTAACAAACAAAAAAATTAACTTCTTAAGATGAGGTTACACACACTCACACCAAGAACCTTGCCTACACAGCAAAGGACACTATATTCAAGCAGATGCTTCTTAACTCTGGTATAGGTATTATAGAGAAAACTGAAACTAGATGCTTCTTAGCTCTTTCCCTTTATTCTAGCAAGTTGTACTCTTGGTTTTCCTCAATTGATGTTTTTCTTTCCAAGAATGCTCAAAGGATGTTCTTGTTCAACAAATGAATGCTCTTATGACGTTTTTCGTACTTAGAAAAGGAACCAAACACATATATATAGCAAAGACACAATACTGTCTATTTTAATCGATTAGGTAAATAACTTAATTGATTAAAACAGAGAGCTTGTGATAGAGGACTATCCCTTCACTCTATAGAAAAAAAAAAACTTGAGGAAGAGCCTATACAATTCAAAGGACCTATGACAAGGTCAAGGAGCAAAAAGTTGGAAGAACAAATCTCCTCTAGTCTCGTGATGCTCCATGAAGATTGGAATTCAAGAGACATGAAGATCATGGCTTAGAACTCACCCCATGATCACTCCTAATTGACTTGATTTTCAATTCCTTTTGCTTTTGACTAACAGATAAAAATTTCTTAAGAACCTTTAGGGTATCACGTTTAGATAAGATAAAGAAAGTTCAAGTAAATCTAGGGAAGTCATCAATAAGTACTAATGGAGAGTAATTTCCTCCTACACTTCTTATTCCAGATGAGCCAAACAAGTCCATATGTATTAATTCTAGTGGCTTTGTAGTGGATATATATTGTTTTGACAATGTTTTTACTTGTTTTTCTTTTTGGCATGCATCGCAAAGTTTATCTTGTTCAAACTTGACTTCAAGTTCTTTGGACAAGATTATTTGAGACAAGTTTATTTAAGTGAGAAATATGAATATGAGCTAATCTCTTATGCCATAACCATGATTCATTATTTTTAGTTAGCAAACATACAATAGAATCAAAAGATGTGTTTTCAAAGTCAACCATGTAAATGTTTTGGTATCTTTTACCAATAAAAACTAATTCATCAGATGATACATAACAGATCAAACAATGGTTTACTTCAAAGGTAAATTTTAAGCCTTTGTCACATAGTTGGCTAATACTTAACAAATTATGTTTAAGGCCTTCTACTAGCAATACATTTTCAATTTCAAAAGTTGATGGAGTTCTTACCTCTTCAGTGCCTAGGATTTTACTCTTGTTATTGTCATCATATATGACATGATTACTAGTTTTTTAGGATATATTGTTGAATTTGCTTGCATCTTTAGTCATATAACTTGAACAATCACTATTTAGGTACCACATACACTTATTTCTTTTTTTTATTATTCTGCAACACATATTAAAAAACAGTGATAGGTATCTCGTTAAAATGTGCTGAAGTATTTGTTTGTTTATATATATATAGATACCACACACTTCTTTCTTTCTTTTTTTATTATTTTGCAACACATATTAGGAAGCCGTGACAGACATTCCGATAAAATGTGTTGAAGTATTTGTTTATATATATATATATATTTCTAATCTTCAAAAAAAGGGCGAAATTTGCATTCGTTGAAGTAACAATTGAGAATAAGTTGTGAAAGGATCTTTTGCGAGAAACTTTTGTTTTTAAGGGAGGGAAAGTGGATCAACTTATGAAATTTGATTGCACTAATTTGACATTCATTGATGCTATTAAAGTTGGGTAATAGAGTACTTTTGAAACTGAAAAAGAAGGAAGTTCTGAAATAATGGAACACCACCTCCAGCCTCCCTTGAATGGCCGACCATACCATGATCACATGCTAACGTTGTCCTCTCCTTTTTGCTCCCATGTTCACGGTTTCGTATGCACTACACAACACCTCATTTTTCTAAGCTCTTATATAGGATTTAGTTTTCTTTCATCTACATCTTCGATTAATATTAATAAGGAGATAAATAAAACTTTGATAAAGGACTGAACTGAGATAGTTACCTAATAAACTCCTTTCATATATAAATGAGAATAGTGTCACTAGTATAAAAATTGTTTTTTATGACAGGTAAAAATGACCTATTATGACGGATACATTGGTATCATAGTTCTGAACATCATAATAGATAATAGGTCATGTACATTTTATGACGGACAGAAAAGTTCATCATAATAGGTCCAACTCTGTCAAAACTCCGTCATAATATGTCTTAAATTTATTACAACTCTGTCACCGATCAACCTATTATGATTGATAATTTTTATCCATCATAATAGGTCAGTCATAGAATGTATTTTTTCCATTAGTGTCTAAATAAAGATACTAATCTACTACAATATAATAAGGTTAATCAAATTTAAATTGCTCTTGAGAAGAGTGCTTTTATTAGATTTTTTTTTTATTAAATATAGTTCTCAAAAATATATTTAGACTCTCTGGTTCAATTGATAAAACTTGTCAATTTTGATGGATATTTTATATCTGATCGATTATAATCTAAAATAAAACTATCCAATTCTTATCAATTTTGACTCAAAATAAGTTAAGTAGATTAACAAATGTCAAAAATTGCAATTTTAATTTTTTCTTCAAAAAATTAAAAAAAAAGGACCTAAAATACCAGCCATTTTATTTTTTTATTCTACATATAAGGTTGTTATTATTACAAGGAAGATCTTAAATAGAATTAAAAATAACTTGTTTTAAGAACATTTAAAAAGTAAGAAAATTAATGCAAATAAATAAATTATTTAAAGTTATTTTCATCTATTTAATTTCATTCCACTGTATCTTACATTTATCATTCATGTAGGAATAAGAAATGTTTTTTCAAGACTAAATATATCTTGTAAAAGATCTCTCTTTCATGTACTCTTCTTTTCACTGTCTGACACTCGTCTTCTAGTACATGATATCTGTCCTCGATACTTCAATGATTGGTTAGAACTCCTTGTTCAAATCATGTAAAAGTGAATAATAAATTATTATTATTATTAATATTTTATTTATAGTGTTTTACTTCGTTGATCATGAGTTCAACTTAATGAACCACACTTCAGTCGACCCATTTACTTTTTAGGCCGAACCATAAGTTTTGGCCATCTAATAATTCATCCATACTTTTACTTAAAAGAAATTGATATCTGATATCTAGATTATGATACACGATGTCTAATATCTAATATATTATTATGTTAAGGCTATTGAGCTTAGAAGGGGTAGAAGGTCTTTAGCCCTACAAGAAAAAACTCAATATGTCATTTAATAGATTTAATAGCCAACCCACAAATTTGGCATGGACCAAATTAGGTAATTAATAGACAAAATTTTGGCATTATAAAATAAAATTACAGAAAGAAATTAGTTAAATATAATTGTACTGTAAGGGTTAGGACGGACGTCCTGGCAAGTAAAAGGGTGATCGGCACACCACTCGAAGTGGTGGCAAAGCATAGGACGATCGGCCTGAAGCTTGTGTACTGTAAGGGTTAGGACGGACGTCCTGGCAAGTAAAAGGGTGATCGGCACACCACTCGAAATGGTGGCGGACGATCGGCCTGAAACTTGTACTGTAAGTGTTAGGACGGACGTCCGGACAAGGAAAAAGGGTGATCGGCACACCTATGAAGGTGTAGGACGAACGGCCTGAAACGGAAAGGGGTGGTCGTCGTATCCCTTGAGGTAATGCTTAAAAGTCTGTTACAGAGCGCCAGGACCGACAGACATAAGCAAAGATAATGGAATCACGGACGGCCCTGGCGGCCGGCCAGTCCCCGAAGCAAAGTTATCAAGCATTCGAAATTAAGGTAAAGCAAAGATTAGTCTTAACAGGCTCGTGATTGGGCCGTGATTAAGTCCCCACTGATCTTCGGCCCATCAGGAAAACTATAAATAGGAGTCAAAGGTAAGAGGTAGGTGGATTTTGAATGCTCATTTATTTCTCTTTCTCTTTCTATCTCTACTTTGATTGAAGAGGAACTAGAACACTGACTTGAGCGTCGGTTCTTTCTATCTCTACTTTGATTGAAGAGGAACTAGAACACTGACTTGAGCGTCGGAGTATCATTAGCAGGTACCCGGACGACCGAGCAAGGAAGAGTGATCATCCAACAGAAGTAACGGAGGACCGGACGGTTCGGAGTGGAAAATTGTGCAAGGGAGCTTGGACGAGATCCCGACCGGAACAATAATAAATTTATTTTAGTCATCAAATTATGTTTCCCTAGACTTTTTTATCTCTCAAAGATGGTTCAACACTGAGAAAGCATCAATTAACAAATGCAGCATTATAACAAAATTTATTTCAAATTTAATTAAGCTTCATGATAAATTTAATTTTTTTAAATGAATTCGTACTTAAAAATGTGAGAAAGTTTCCTGGTTAGTGTAGTTGATAATGTGAAATATCATGAAAGCGTAACAATCTCATTATCAACATATTTTGGATAAAAATAACAAGAGTCACTTTTAATTCATTTTACACTAACTTTAATATTATTTTATATTAATTACAAAATCTCACATGTTTTTACTAAAAATAAAAATAAATAAAAAAAATAAAAGTCTCATAATAACGCAAAAATCAAATTAGAAAAACTCAATTAAAAATAAAAAATTAGAATACTCGTAAACCAAAAGTTTAATTGAAAACATATAAATTTATGAAATACTTCAAACTTATTAAACTTTTCTTCTATCATAAAATCACATCTTGATAAACTTGCCCAACACGGTAACATACCAGTAATCACATCTCAGCAAATTTCTAACTCATCTAAATTGTGGTCACAATCTTTAATATTGTGAAAAATTGTTGACAAACACAGATAATGCAGCACAGTTACGATCATGATGATCACAAACTTCAAAATCCTTGAAGTTGCGATCATAATTGCAGTTATGAACAGTTTCCCATAATGGATATAAACACCAAGGCTGAGCTGAATTTCCCTATAACCCTTATTAAACTGGTCTTACAGGAGTCTACAGATAGAAGACTACATCTGCAATCATGCTTGATGCACCACAGCAAATTCCTCAGTCATAGTAACTTCAGAAGAAAAAGATGATTCAATATAGTACAAAAAATTCAAATATGCTTGCGCATTGATTAAATCTTCATCATCATGAAGCTGGAAGACCAGGCACAAAAATTGGCACTCCCAGAACTGTGTTTTTAACACTCTCCCTTTGGAATCAATTCATGCTAAACTTCTACTTCTAGTTATGTCTAAGTAGATAGCACAGGCTGCTCAGATGGCTCTTCTGCCTGCAAACTCTCATAGTACTTCACAAGAACATTCCACCCACTTGGGCACATGAAACCTTCTGGTGGGTTCTCTCCGCTTCTCGCAAAAGCCCGCATCTACATACATAAATCATCAAAGAAATCATGAAAATTTGTAAAGAACGGTTGCTCAATTGTCAAAGAATTTCAGAAACCAAACTTGATGATACATTTGATATTGGAGTGTAAAAGTTTGATTCTATTCACAGAAACAGCATCTCAATATCTTGCAATTAACATGCTATAATGAGTAAAATATACTTTTGATTTCTCAGTACTTCAAATTTCGGTTTTAGTCCTTATATTTACTAAGTATGAGAAAACTATATAAGATACTAAAACACTACTTTCAACCCAAAACTCTTATTTCTTATATAGTGCTCATCTTGCTTATTCTTGCTCAATCTCACATTTGGATTTCTAATAATATCCTAATATGCAATTATGAGTAGTGTTGACAAGTATCAAACTTAGGTTTGTAGAACCTGAAACATCTTATTGAAGGGCAGGGAATCAAATACCTTGGTTCCAGAAATAAAGAGGAAATCTTTAGCACGGGTTGGGTCAAAAAATGCCATCTTATTAACCTTAGTGTCATAAGCTGCTACCTGTAATTTAAAAATGGCATACAAGAAAACGGGTATTATCAGACATATATCTATGGTCCAAACAGTCACAGAAGAAAACAAACAATTCCACATCATAATGGTAGGTAGTATATATTATCAGACATATATCTATGGTCCAAACAGTCACAGAAGAAAACAAACAATTCGGCATCATAACTGTAGTTAGTATATTAAGCTTAAGTGAACAACTTTGTACATAAATATGAACAAAACAATGTTATTTCTCATCCCAAAAACAAGTCATGGTATGCATGACTAAGTAGTCGATCACTTGATTTAATTGAGTGTCCGCTTGAAAGAAACTAAGTACAAAATACTAAGTAAAACATGGTGCACAAGATAGCATTGAAAGAAAGCAACTCTCACTGGATTAAGAAGCTATAGCAACATGTAAAAGTAATACTTCTTACCCTGAATGGCAAAATGTTAAGCTTCTCCAAACCAGGAGCCATGCTAAGAACCTTCTTTCCATGATCAGGGTCATACAAATCCCTTTTCTCAGTTGGGTGACCCATACCTGCTGGATCACGACCAACAATATAGAAGTTTGCACCTGCGTTTATGCGTGCCTTGGCATGCCACTGTACTTCAGTTGGACCAGCATAATGCATAGGCGATGGAAATATGGAAACTATGGTAGTCTCGGGATCAAGAACTCCATCTTCCAGGACCTAAGCATAAACACAAAAAGACTTGAGGATAAAATTCCATGGACTGTGAATTAACAAAATGAGTAGATTTCTAAAAATTCAAAACAGTTCAATCACTTCCAAGGTCATTTCTGAGCATACATTGATACAGAACATTCTCATTCACATTAACATTACGGTTAATCTAGGAATTACCTTACTGTGTTGCTCCATCCTAACATCCAAGGGAACATCATCAACCTTTGTGAATCCTCCAAGAGGATGAAGCAGTAAAATTGGATTTTTGTAGCCCATTTCTAGAAGGCGTTTGCGAGTATCATTCATTAACAAGGCATGGCCATTGTGTACAGGGTTTCTTAACTGGAAGGCAAAAACTGCATCGGCTTCACGCTTGTCAAATTCCTCTCGGAGTTGTTTAGGAGAGAGCCTGTAGTCATCAAGACCATCATTATATTTGATAGGTTTCAGCACTTCTAAATCTCCTCCAATAAGCCAATTTCCAGCTCTAGTGATGACCTCCTCAACATAAGGTAATCCAGGAGCAGTGGTTCCCCAAGTTCTAGCTATTCTCTCTTCCTTGTTATGCTTGTAGATTTCAACACTGCATAGGAGCTTAATGGTTAATCATAGCTAAGAGAGACCATGACAGAAATTTACTTACATAGCTAATGTATTTCAACAATCTTATTTTCAAAATAAAATCACAAAATAACTTTATGGCTTACAGTTAAAACAAACCAGAAGACTGAAACTGAAGAGAACATTAATCATCCAAGTACTAAAATGTGAGACTTATGAAAATACAAGAAGTTAGGATAGGTCAATATTTCTTAACAATTTTCGTCAAGTCTTTCACTCAGTCATTTAAGGTCTCCCCTGCACAGACAAGATTTTCTCATCATGATAGTCTTTTCCCTACAGACAGTTAGAAAAAATAAATGTAGATCTCAATTTGGTTTTTAACAGGGTACTGTGACAACATAACTTTATAAAGATGAGGACTTTGTGAGAAGAACTGGTTCCATTTTTGGTCATCTCAGATTTTAACTGAGCCACTTCATAACTTGGTAGCAAGAGAGGAGGCTCAGCAAGACTTTCTTGCCTTTTGGGAATTTGAAGAAGAAGCTAAGACCTTTCATATCAGCTAGACCATTCCAAACTCAAATTCATGTCTCTAAACAATGGAGACTAGATAGTGATACTTCATATCACCTATTTGAAATCATTCCAAGACCATTTGATACTTTTGGACTTTCAACCCTATTGAAACATGCCATTTTTTAAGGACCAATTCCCTTTCCACATATCATCCAATTCCTTCACTAACACCCCAAAGACAGTGAAATGGTTTGCCACGCTGTTTTGTGAACAAGTTCAAACACAGGAGATATCTCCACAACACAATGCCAGTCGCAGTTTGTCGCCACCTGCACTAGGGGATCAGGATGGAAACAATTCCCATCCTAGCTCAGCAAGTTTGGCATTTCAACATTTTAACATTTGAGGATGAAAAGTTTTAATTTGACTAAGATGGTTCAACATATAATTTCTGTTACCTTTCACTCATCCTTCCGTAAAGCATACTGTTCAGTTTTACAATAGCCATTTACATTAATGTTCACAAATCATCTACCAGCTCATATTTCTGACAGCTGACCAATCCCCTTTCTTGGGGGTTTCACAAATTTTCTTCAACCAATCCCTTCTGCAATGGTAATTTTTCATTAGGGATTCAAATGGAGGTACAGTACTCATAGCATCTGTTCCTTTCACAATTTTAATCATTAAACTATCCCACCAAAATTCATTCAAAACACCACAATTGAACGATCAACAAGAAATTAAACACCAACCAGAAACAAAAAAACGCCATCAGACTAACTAACCTTCGAAGAATTGCAACAAAATCTCCATCAGGTCCCAGCAACGCCACATGCGAAGAGGACCCAATTCTCCCTTTGGTCTCGTCATCAATGGCCAACACAATGGGAAGGGACATGTTCACGAAAGAACCATCCTTGACCCTAAGGGAATTGAAATGCAAGCTCTGAAGATACTCATCCTCCCTCATGAACCCTCTCAAGGGACTAGCCCACCCTTCCCCCACCACATGCACCCACTCAAGATCAATCCTTGTGAGCTGCACCTTGGGCAACGTCTCGGCCTCAATGATCTTAGCACCCCTCACACTCTCAGGCACCACAAGATCCACCAATGCCCCCCCATCAGGCTCTATCAGAGAACTCTTGACCATGGCACCACACTGCACTCTTGGCCTACTAACTCTACACGCGGGGATGATCAAAGGGTTGGTGCTATAAATGGGCTTGGGGCGAATCTTGGCGTTATAGCAACAAGTTTCGAAAGTTGTTACCTTTTTTGCATGATGGTGGTGGGTGTTGAGGGTGAGGTATGAGGAAGAAGATGAAGCCAAGTGTAGCTTGATGGTAAGACTTAGAGACATGCTATAGAAGGAAAATGGAGTGTTGTTGGAGAGAGAAAGAAGTAAGGCTGTGAAGAGAAGGGAAAGTGAGAAACGAACGCGTGTAACGTGGGGAACACAGAAGCAAAACCAAGGAGTGTTATGGTATTATGGTGTGGCACAGTTTCAGTAGCAACCACTACCTATGAATATGGCGAACATGTTGGAGTGATAAGGCCAACGCAAGTGGGTTCGTATGCTTTTTTGAGTGTGTGGACGAGAAAAAGGTGGCAGTCATTGCTGCTGCAACTGGGGACCATGATTTGTACTAAAAGCCTCAAAGCTCAAGGTAGAACCGTTCGTTGTTCCAACCGCACCAAACTCAAAATTCAATCACTCGTGCATCTGCTCACTAAAACAAGGACAAGGAACAGAAACAAGTTAGACTACTATGTTACACTTAAATACTTTTAGAAATATACTATGCTGCTGTATTTTTTAATCGAATTATATTATATACATAAAATAATAATAATAATAATAATAATAATATAAAATTTGTGTAATTACTAATACACATTCTTAGGTTAATAGACATTTTAAATTTTGTAATGAATAAATATTAGCAAACATAAACTATTTAAGATTTATGATAAACAACTTATTATTATCTAAAATAAAATTAAATTAAAAAATTGGAAGAAGATGTTACAAAAAATATGAATATAATAATAAAAATAAAAGTTAAAAAAATAGTTTTATGTAATATTAATTGTCTGGTTGGTTATAAAAGTCTATGAAATTAGTGTAATTTAAATAAAATTATAACGATGATAGTAAAAATATTTAAAACTTTTAATTGTTAACCTTTTCCAATCATTAGTTACGTTATCAAATAAAAAATCATGTTAAATTACTAATAATATTTACAGTGATAATAAAATAAATACTTTTCCTCTATTGCCCTTATTGTTTCATTCTATACATGGGTGCAGACAAGGTTTAAATTGAATTTTTCTTTTAACTTATATATATATAGAGAACCTCCTTAATTAAATACGAATTAATTTTAATCTTAAATGATCATAAATGTATATTAATTATTTTTCATATAAAAATGGTAACTTCTTTCTCGGTCGTGAAATGTGGGAAATATGTTCTTAAATATATAATTTTCTTTCATTTTTGTTAATATATTAGAAGTTTAACTACGTTTAAAGTATGACTAATTGTGATATTTTTAATTGTGTCTTTATTATATACATTTATTTTTTAAATATTTAAATTTTTTATACCTTTTAATTGATATTAAAAAAATCAATTCTTTATGGACAAAAGTTTTAGATAAAATATTAAATTCGTCCCAAAATTAGATATTTCTACGTAATTACATTTAAGTACATTTATACATAGAAATAATTTTGTCAGTAATGCTATATATGGAATAATCCACGGGTACCAGGAGTATTTTCCACTATCAAAGGACATATAAAATATTATAAACATTTGTATGTACGAAAATACCACCGATGTGTAACAAACACGTAGGTTACCGAAAATAAATCTATATGTATATAGGAAAATGTTTGAGGAATAACAAAACACTTAGCAATAATTCGTATGTAAATTACTTGGTAAAAAAAATATTTGTCGGTATTACATTTGTTAATAAGAAAAATATATATTTTTGTTTGGGATTAAAATATATTTTATGATTCAAATGTAATAAAATAAAATTTTATCAACGCGTCACCGATGAAATGACATTCAAATTTTACCATGTAACTAATTCAAATCAAGTTATAATAACAGGTAATCTAAAATCAAGTTATAACGACGTATAATCCAAATCAAGAGCTAACAAAATATAATTTAAAATCAAGTGCCACTTGATAATCCAAAATTAAGCTATAAAAAAATATAATATAAATTAATTTTTAACAAAACATGTAACATTCAAAAAAAAATTGCACTTAAACAAAAACTATTACATTAGATAAAACTAACATTAAATATTCTATTTTACATCTTAGTTTCACTGTCTCTTAACACTTGTTCATCACTAACATCTTTTTAAGTTCATACTATAAAGTTTATCATCGTGAAAAAGAAAATAAACACGCAAAGACAACAATAAATTAAAGTACAAAAAAATGTAAATACCTTTTAAAATAATAACAACACATCCATAATATAAATCAAACTATACAGAAATAATCTCATCAACCTTAAAACTCTAATTATTCGGATATATGTATTGATGTCAGACTTATGGAGGACCTGCACCCATGTATGGTGGAGTAACTTATTCAAAATAATAACCACAACCACAATAACAATGTCATACACCAAGATTAATCTATCAAACATCTATGACCAATAAATGACCATCAGACTAAGGATCTTCTACTACTCTCTATGACATAACTATCCATCTCTACTTGAGATTGAGGTTATTAAGAGTGTCAAAATCGTCCAACGCTAGAAATAGAGTTCCCAACAAGCAACATCCATTTGCCCAACGAGAGCCAAAACAGTGAGCTCCACATCCACTTGCCTAGCAATTGAAACCCATTACCAGAACCCTCTAAAACTCGCCCAGCGAGCTCTTGACTCGCTCAAGCACTTTGCATAATTTTGTAGAACACCAATTCTGCAAAATTTGCATCATCCCAACCTAACCTCACTTGTCTTAAACACTCCTACCAACTTCTACCACTTCCATTTGAGATTTTAATCTATATTAGACTTAAACAAGTATAAATAATCCAATTATAAAGTTTAACCCCTTCATCATTGATCAAGGTATGCCGTTAGAACCACTGATCAGTAAAGAACCTAAAAGAAGACTCAAACTATACATGCAACAAAGTCAAACGTGAAACCAAAGAAAAGAGCAAAAAATTAACTTACTCTTTTTGAAAAACTGATCGGATTGACTTGAAGATCTTACCGCAAAGATCACGCATGCAATCTTCGACCTTCAAACAGATGAACAATGTGCAAGAACTCTTAGAGAGAAGGTATATGACTCTAGAAAAGTTATTTATAAAAAGATAGTGTATTTTAAAATAATGAAACTTGTTTATAACAAAACTATTTATAAAAAAAATCATTTAATATTAAAATAATCGAGTCTCGTTATTTTTAAATTACCATCACTTCTAAAATATCATTTTCTGGGGTTTTACAAAACATAATCCTAATCAAATACTAACATAATTCAAAAAGTTCAAAATTAAAACTAAATGTTTAATAATTATAGTAATGATCATGTTCATTTTGGTGATCGTCTTAAGACATTTTTTTTTTTGTTGGATATGTTATTGTGATTCCATTTAGTCTTGTTGAAGTTGCTTTTCTTGTTGAAATATGGTTTGTATATAAAGTGGATGGAAAAGAAGGATAATCCTAACAAGTTATTGTAATTGGGGACTTAAAAGTTATTATCCTCTTTATAATGAACTTCTTGTTTTAATTGGACAGTCTCTTCTAAAACATAAAAGAAACTTGAACTTTTCTTTATGTGACTTTCTCTCCATATTTAAAACATGAGCAAGTTTTCCAACCTCGTAGATTTGACCTCTTTTTCTTTCCACCTACAATAGCCTCTCTTCCTCTGCAAGATCTATGTGGATGGTTCAAATTATCCAACACATAAGGCAACCTTTGGTCTAGTTTCAAAAAATCTGCTCTCAAACTATTTCATATATACAATAACATTATAATAAAATAAATATTTAAAAAATACTAGACTTACATTTGTCTTCCTAGATCATTTATCAACAAGTTTATCAATAAACATTCAATGTGGTAGACGACTCAACTTCTTCTCTTACAAACAACATCAATAATATAAGATGTTATAAAGAAGAAAAAAAAGCAATTTATTTTTTCTGTAGTTATAATATGAATTGCATATTCATATGTATTAATGGAATGACTTGTGTGTGAATTGTCACCTATTTTAAATGGTTGATTTTGTTTTCATGTAGTTTTCAAGAAATGTAGAATCAATGCACATCTTCAATACTGACAAATGAAATTAAGTTTAACTTTAGCATGTAAGTCACACTTCAACAGGGTACAATAACTATGACAGGGTAATAATTGTTAATTTTATACTTGTGTAATCAAAATGATTTGTCAGTTGTTATAATTTAACTAATATGAAAGTATAAAATTTTAAAATTAAACTAGTCAAATTTAATATTCAAATAATATATAATAAATTTTGAATCTTTATGTAAAAGGTCTATAAACGGAATTAACAATTTTGATAAAATATCCAAATGTATTCCTTCTTGGCTGAAAGAGATTCCTATGGCACCAACGAATAAAGTAAAGAGCACTAAAACAAGCATAGAAAATTGCATAGTATTGTTAGATTCATTAGGATATAAACAAACAGTTTTTTTAGTGCCAAAATGGATAATACCAAAAACAAGATGTTTTATATTTTTTATATTTTGATTAACGCGATGTAGATATCTCTTCCGGATAAAAAAAGAAGTGATTTCATTCTTTTTGATTCTTAGTAAAACTAATAAAAAAATTTCGTTTTTTCTTTTAAGTTTTACTTGTTTCTTCCCCCATAAAGATATTGAATAGAATGAATTATTTTTTTTCCATTAAAATTCAAAAAATGAACGTTTAAATATCCTTCAAAAACAAGTAAATAAATTCGAAACATATAAAATGCAGTTAATCCTGCTGCAGAACAAGCTATTATTGCAAAAATTGGTGAATACAACCAACTATCATTAAGAATCTCATCCTTAGACCAAAAACAGGCAAAGGGTGGAATACCGCAAAGAGAGAGTGTACCCACTAAAAAAAAAGTTTTTGTAATTGGTACATGTTTTGTTAAACCGCCCATAAAAACCATATTTTGACTTTTAGCTGGAGAATATCCGACAAGAGCTTCCATTGAATGAATAATAGATCCAGATCCTAAAAACAACAATGTTTTTGAATAAGCATGAGTAATCAAATGAAATAAAGCGCCTCGATAAGATCCCATACCCAAAGCTAACATCATATAACCCAATTGAGACATTGTTAAGTTGCGAAATTTTAATTTCCTCCTTTCTTTTTTCAGTGAATTCAAATTTCATTGTTTTATTTATTTAAAATATCTTCTAAAAATTCTAAATTTTAATTTTCTTTTAAGTTCTTCATTCAAACAATTAATTTTAATTCAAAATATTTTAAATTCATCAAATAAATAATTATTTTTTAAACTAACTTATTCAAACAAATTTAAGATTGACAAACATTAATGATGGCACCCAAATGTTCTTTTAGAGTAAGATAATGAAAGCAGGATAAAAGATAGTTTATTTGATGATAGTTGATATTTTGTTTTAATAAATATGAAAACTTTTTGCAAGGTGTAAAACATTCTATCCTTTGATTAAATAAATGTCATTTTAGACTTCTATTTTCATTTTAGACTTCTATTATTGTACGGTAGTAGACTTCCAACGGCCGGCACAACCGAACGACCTTAATAGGCTAACAGTCAATCACTGATTCTTATTGGGCTCAGGGCCCAATACCAGCGTAAATGGTGAATATATCAACCAAATATATTTTAAACAGAAATGTATCAACCAAATATATTCGAAACATAAATATATCAACCAGATATATCGAACTTATCAGATAATATCAAAACAGAAATATGTCAAGTAAGATTGTTTATATTTGTTATTCTGCTTATATTTTGTTTATCTTATATCAATCCAAAGCCTATAAATAAAGGCCAGAGGACTCTAAACAAGGTACGTTCAAAATACACTTCACTCACAACTCATTAGCATACTCTTTGCTGTCATACTCTATCAATCCTCTCTCACAAAGGGCCAAATTCTCTCCTACTGAGAATCCATCATACATGCCTAACTTGAGCGTCAGAGTGCCTTTTCAGGTACCTCTCCCCTCGGTCAAGACTCGAAGACTACCGGACGCTTGAGGCAAGCATCAAGCGGGCGGGGTCCAGAATTAGCGGAAGCAGAAAGATAGAAGACGACGTCATCAAGGTTAGACCTTTCGGTCCCAAAATCTATACCTAAACAATTATTATTATCTTATTTATGTATTTTATGTGGGCTATATTAAAAGGTATAAATTAAATAAGAATATGACAACAAAGTTAGTTGTTATGATGCAATTGTAAATTAAAATTTAGTTGAAAATTATTTATCACGTGTTGAAAAATAATTAAACTAAAAATAATTTAAAAAAACAAAATTATGTATAATAAATAGAGAATTTCATTACATATAATAAACTATTTCTTTTTCGAAAAGAATCACGAAATTATTTCGCGTTGGGTACAACAAAGTATACAGTTTACGATTTAATTATTATTTTTCTTACCACTATTTTACACGAGACTAATTTTAATCATCATTTTAATTAATAGAAAATATATTTCTGTAATTTTGTTTTCATATAATACTTATCGATATATTTAATTACATTCATTTTATAGTCTCTTCTTTTTATTTTATTCTTTCATTCTTTTTCACTTTTTCTTTCTTATTCTTCTTTATCTTTTTTCCACCCTTCTCACCCCTTCACGTGGTTGTGTGAAAACACTGTCTAGCATATATTCTTCATAGTTGAAAATGATAAATGAAAATGACAAAACAAATTTTGTGGGATTCTGCTATTTTATTTTTATTCTGAAAAGTAAAACAAATAAATAATGTTGAATCGTTCTAACTTATTTCCTTAATTATATTAATTAATAAAAATATTGATATTTTATTTGTATTTCAATGTGTTCGATATGTTTTATTTTTGTTACGCCTTTATTTAAAGTTTAGTTTATTATAGTGCGAAAAATAGTATTACAAAGGAAAAAAGTCAATTTCAATTGTATATTTTCTTATTCAAATTTTATTCATTTTTGTAAGACTTAAATTTTCAAATGGTTACATAATATAAATCAATAAATATATTATAGATGCTTTATTTTATTGGAAATTTCAACTCTCTAAATTTCTTTTCTATAAACTTTTAAGAATAAAAAGATAATAAAAATACGTGTTATTAACATTAAGATAAGTTGATCAACAATTCTTTGTTTTGTTTGGATAAATAGTTTATTCACTTTTAAAGATTAAATCATATTTTCTTCTTCTCTTTCAATTATTGGTTAAGGAGAGATATTGTCACGGCAAGTTATGACATTTTAATATAAGAGGCTTAATTGGATTCTTGAAGTATATACAATATTTTACTACTAGACATGTTTCCTATGAGTAACTTAGCATTAAATATTTTTATGGGTTAAATATGCTTTTAGTCCCTGAAGTATCAGTGAAATTTGGGTTTTAGTTCCTGCATAGAACATTGATGACATTTCATCCTCTTAGTATTAAAACATGTATGTTTAATCCCCAAAAATAGACCGCGTCAATTTTTTTGGTGATGTGGCTAACGGCCCTGCCACGCCTCAAGAAGCCACGTGAAGTCTTCTTCTCCAACGCATCTTCGCTGCTAGCCACCGAAACCCCCATGGCTACTCCACTGACTCAACCATCAACAACCCTCACTGGATCCCCAAAAAGAAATTCCCCAAACTAAAAACCCTAACTTTCTCAGTCTCCGTCTCTCGCCGCGCCTCCGGCGCACTTTCACCGTACTCTCGTCGTCTCCGCCACTGAGACGCCTACTCCGCCACTAAGGCGTTTCCTTTTCTTAATTTTTGGCACAAAGGCGGGTTCAACTTTGACGATTTTTTCTTCTTCATCATTTAATTCCTCTCCCTTAGAAGTATCAGAAGGAGTTCCATCCTCCTCGTGCTGACTAATGAACATGACTCGATGATGAACACCCCACGATTCCATTCTTCAGCTGAGTCCGGAAGAATCCTCACAATTTCTGTAAACTCTAGAAGAAGAAAATATAGATCTTGAGTGCAATCAGACAAAGTAGATACATAACAAATTTAAGGAAACAACCGAAATGCTTGGTAAGTACTTATTTGGATGACAAATGTTAATTTAATTGAATGCTCCACATTATATGGCATCATGATTATCAAGTTCAAAAAAATATGATTATAAACAAAATTCGTACAGCATTAACCTGCTGTTTCATATATTTCCAATAGCAGTAAAGCCTTAGACAACAATTCCTAAATGCCATGGTGATGGTTTCACCGAAAGTCTCTCTTCTTTCAGTGAAAGGCTTTCGTTCATCCAGGCTCCCCCAGAACACATGAAAAGGAACTTAGCTCGGTGGGAGAAACAAAGGGTTAATATGAATGTACTGCACCACAAAGTTATCCAATCTAAAATGAACTGGATAAATTATTAATTTTCAAAAAGTATTAAACCCGACCACAAAACTTGGAGCAATTTCACCTCAAGATCTTTCTAGCTAATGAACCATTAAATCCCCCAATGTGAATATTACCCAGTCATTCTTGAACTGCCAATACAAGTCGTGTTCACAATCAAAGTTCATTATAACGATGGAGGAAGAGGGGGTGGCCCGCCGATGAAGAGAATTTGGAGAATGATTGAGATGAATAAGAGAGGGACAAAACCCTAAGCGTGAAGATCTTCACGCAGGAGGCAAGGAAGTGTCAGACGAAGAGGTTTTATGTTTGAATGTCGTTGACTTACTCTAGTTTGAAGAGAAATTGGACCAGTGAAGATAGAAAGAAGCATGGCAAGGGACGCGGCATGAGATCTGGGTTTGTCGTTTGCCACCTCAAAAAAACTTTAATGCCATCCAATTTTAAGGATTAATAGTAATAGTTTCAAAACTATGAGGACTAAAAGCCATCAAAGTTTCGAGTAGGGACTAAACCCAAAATAGTGTGATACTTAAGGGACGAAAGACATATTTAACCCTATTTTTATTTAATGTTTGGATGTATGAAGATCATAATTGTTATTAGTATAATATATGCATGATGAACATGGATGGTATACAATTGTATATGATTATTGAGAAATTGAAAATATTAATGTATGATTATTAGCTAGTCTAAGGATGATTATAACACAAAGTGAGTATTCTTGTAAAATTTGTGTTTGATGTGTGTATTTGTTTTAGTGTGTTTGTTTTAGTGAATAAAGTCAACTCTTTCTAGTTTTTGTTTTATTTTATCTTCAAGTTTATTTTGTTTTAGTATATTTTTAATGTTTAGTTATTTTGTGATTGTTTAACTTTTAATATTTTTTTTAAGTGTTTGAAATAAGTAAATAAGAAACAATTATGACGGAGGATAACAAACTAGACCTCAAGAGAGTATGATTGAACAACAAAAGGTGGATTATTAGGCAAGTACTTGCGCTAGGTGTCACCAAAATCACTTCCAATACTACAAACACAAAGACCAAACAATGTTGTAGGGGAACCTGGCGTAAAATTGTGCCTTTTAAAAAAAAAATCTTTTTTCATAAACTAAGATTCTTTATAAATAACAACCATAAAGATAAAGAGTGTTTGAAAAGAGAAAATTGCATAAGTAGTTTCATATTAGTTCGGATAAAAAGACTCTACATCCAGTTATTAATTTCTCTAAAGAGGGATTAACTAATCACTAACAAACAACCACTACTTATAATCACAGAATAAAGTTTAGGTTAGAAAACTCCTCTTTTGAAGACATAATAGATGAACAATACCTCCTTTGATTGGCTTTAGATTCCTGTTGTTTTCAGGGATGAGGATATATGCAGCTTAGTGTCTGTTAGCAATCATAGAGAAATCTTCGATGCCCTACGCCAATCTCAGCTCTTGCTTAAGAGGGTTTCGGGTATACATTTATATGTGTTGTGTGCTTTTGTGAATGTAGTAATCATAGTGATAGCATGATGAATATGAATAAGATATTGTGTTGTACAACCATTTTTTCTTTAGAAATCTCTCGGTATTGATTGAGTTCATAGTGTCAGTTTTCAATAATAAAATATAAATTAATATTATGCACGAATGATTCAACTTAGGTAATTTACGTGAATGTTGATATCAAATGTTGTAATGCTTTGCATTAAGTGGTAGAAAAGTTAGAGATCAATATCTGAATTGTGAGTTGTTATAGTTGTATGGTTAACTTCTAGAGCTTTAATTTAATGTGTTGGAATGTTATCCCAAAGATTCTGATTTCAACTCTTAATTGGTTTTGAATTGAACAGTCGTTGGCAAAGTGTTATTGTTTTAATTGTTTGGACTTATCTATCAAACTTCAGTGAAGTTAATCCTTTTTTTTGTTCATAGATGGTCGTTGAGAGTGGTAATAAAGATCAGTCACGGCTTGCAGAACTAATTTTAAGTGATGTAAGATTAAATAAATCACTTGTATATGTCTATACATTGTCTTCATAGATTAGGCTCCTTCATCGTACATGATTTGGGATCACCTAGTAATTAAAGGACTGAAGGATAAGATAGACTAGATAGTTAGTTTAAGTCATCCATGACTTCTGGTGCATGTAACATTTGCAAGGCATTTCCTAATCCATGTAACTGACGGTACCAATTTGGGAAAAAGACTTTGTTTGTTGTTATACTTTTCTCAATTCTTGAAATGACTTGCTTCTTGGCTCTATACAAGTTGTTGAGGAAATGAAAGGTGTGCGGTGACTTGGCCCACTTAGCACATAGTTTAAGGTTGTAATGATTTATTTGTCAGGAAGAAGCCATTATATAATTGATAGTTCTTAGCATAATTTGCAAAATTGTACGAATTTTGCATTTTTATTTTCTACGAAGACGGATTTGGAACGATTTGCAGGATTTGCATGTTTTGGTTAACTCGCACATTTGCTCGGATTTGGAATGATTTTAGGTAAAATATGAGTTTTGGCCTCAAACTTTTTTGTAAAATACCATGTTCAAAATCCAAACTATTCAATTCCAAATTTGCTTAATAATAAATGAAGAACGCCTATTTCATAGAATTAGCCCATTTCATAGAATTTGGTTCTAACTCATGTGGAACGAGGTCAAAAAAACTCATAACGCTAAAAAATTGTTTATTAAAAAAATTCACAGGATCAAATATCTCCGGGCGTTGCTCCCTGCACCTCCACCTATTTGGTCCTCCACCTCCCCATTTTTTTATTTTATTTTTTATATTACCAAAATAACCTTTTTTGTACTTTATTATTTACCTTTTTTAACCTTCTCTGACCTTAGATTTCTTACTTTCCCATTTTCTATTTCACTCTCTCCCTCACGGTAACACAACACCCCCACCTCCAGACTCCATTTCCCTTTTCTCTATCTTTTTAATTTTTTTTAACCTCTTACTCCCAACTTCCAGTCCTCTGTTTGTTTGTGCATTTCGTGGTGGTTCAACTTTTAGTGTGTGCGGCGGTGCGACGGGTTTGTGCGGCGGTGTGTTCGGTGGTGGTGCATCGTTTCTGTTGGTCTTCGAGAGGTTAGTTTTTTGTCTCTTCATTTCGGTTTCTTCTTTTCGCGCATGTATGTTGATGTTGGTTTCTGCCGAGGGCTCTGCACCAGAGCTTAGTTTTTTTTCGTTTTTTCATTTTGTTTCTTGAGCATGGTTTGATTTCTGCTTGGTGTTTTTAAATGTATGTAATATAGTGTTTCAGTGTTGCTTTGTGTGTGCGTGAATTTTTTAGTCTATTTTTCTGTTTGAGGATTTATGAGTGCATAGGAGGAAGAAGACGCCAGGCATAAACGGATGTCGCATATCCGTTTGGACCTGAAACGGATGTGGATATCTGTCGACGAACATCGACTTCCGTTTCAGGTCCAATGCCTTCGACTTTAATTCTGCAAAGTTGCAACTTTCCTTCCACCATGCCAACGATTCTCACAGTGAAAGAAAAGAGAACACAAAAGAATTCGAAAAAACAACAATGAAACAGAAACGAGAGAAAGCAAAAAGTGAGAAAAAAAATTAAGTGTTTTACAATAGGAGATTTGAATTAAAATTAACCTATAAAATAAATTTTACTTAAGGGTATCATAGGAATATAAATAAAAAATATAAATGTAAATAAAAAAAGAAGGGATAAAAATGGAATGGGGAGGTAGGAGGCCAAATAGATGGAAATACAGGGATCAATGCCCAATATCTCTAAAGCCTTATAGGTCAGGACCAACACATAGACTTTCCTTTTTAGTATAAGAAAAGTAAAAGAAATGGATGACAAATGAAGAATGTGTTTTGTTCACTAGGAAATAATATTTAGAGTTGGCTTGATATATTCTTTATTACATTCACTTTCCATTTTTAAAAGTTCATTATTTTTGTGATTGAGAAATGCATATTTAATAAGTTTCATTTTCCATTTTCACCAATTTAAACCATATTTTCACATTAATATAAAAATTTCATTTGAAGATACATAATAAAACTATGAATATGAATATAAAACATGAGTTACCAATATCCTCCTTTCTTTTTCATCCTTAATTAATTATGATAACATGTTAAAATAATAATAATGATTAGATCACCAAATTTTAAAACCAATAATATATTAAATATAACGATATTTAGAATGTTCATTAACTTGAAATTGAATATATATATATATATATATATATAATTTCAGTAAATCAATCATTAAATATTTTAAATTTACTTTTGATACAATAAGAATTAGAACATTTCTTTTTTAATACAACGTGAAAAAATTTAATTAGTTAAATTTAAGTTCATTAGTGTTTTTTAAATTTCGGTATAGATTTTGTTAAATATACACATAGAACTACTTTACGTACATGTTATTTTGTGACATAGGAATTAACATAAAAAAGTATTATATATTTATTTTTGTAAAATTAAAATTAAAATATTATTTTATGGAAAATAACATTAAGATTAAAGTTAGTGCATTAATAATTACATGAAAAACTATTAAGAGCTATGTGAGAAATCAGAAAAATAACATCCATATCCTATAACCAAAACTCATTCATTAATAAAATATTAAACAAAGAGATGAAGAGGCTAAGAACTATATCTGTAAGTAACACAAAGATTTCAAGTAAAATTACAACATTTTGATAAAGCTAAGAAACATTTAAGATATGATTAAGAGATATTGTAATGATCATGTTGGAAACCTCACATTCCTATACGACAAATATATATATATATATATATATATATAAAAGGAGCTACACACCTCATATTATAAGTTAATTCTGTATGATTGAATTAAGTTAAAATTCACTTCTTAAGATGATATTATAGTTATCTAAAGTCTATTCTAGTAATATTTGTTTTTTTAAGCCTATTGTATAATTTCTTATTGAGATATTTGTTGTTTGATGGGTCTAGTGTATCATCTCCTATTGGACTATTATCGAATAATTCATTAATATATAGTCTCATGCTTGATATGTATATGTCTTGGAAAATAAGACAAATTAACATCATATAAGTAAACACAAATCCCATCTTATAAATCGGTTTTGTAAAAGTTAAATTTAAATTCACTTTTTAATATATATTTTCAAAAATCCATATATGATATATTTCGTTAGTTAAATATAAAAACGTTAAAAAAGTTTAATCAAACTTATTAAGAAATGTTATCTTCAATAAAATTTTAGGTATATATATTTAATATTTACACATAAAAAAATGATTAAGTATGTTTTTAGTTTTTTGAAGCGAAATTATAATTCATTTTGTCCTAAACTTTATACACTCTTGTTTCCAAACTTGAAAATGAATATATAAAGTTTTTGTAATCCAACAAAATTAATTTTTGTACACTTGTTAAACTATATTCCAGATTGACATTTGAACTGGAATTATTAAACGGTATAAATTTATAACTCATTTTTTAAGTTTGAGAACCAATATCAAAATTTAGAAAAAATAATAATTTCGTCTCAAAGTTTAAAACTATAAATATATTTAATCCTAAAGAAAATTTTGTTTATAATCCATAATTTGTTTGGTGTATTATGGTATCAAGATATGTTTTTTATTAGTTGTTTCTTTTATTTTTTTAATTATACCATTTTATTCTTTATTTAATTAATATAATATTATTACTTAATAAAATATATAATCTTATAATTTTTCGGTCCAAAAGTAGCCAACTACTCTTTGACTTAACTATATATATATAAATCACATATATCCTTAAATCTTATCTTTACAAAATAATTTTAAATACTAAAATATATTAATAAATAAATATGTGATCATACATGCATATATTTCAGCCAGTAATAAATAAATGACATTTTATATGTGGTTACATAATTCTTCTGAATCATACACGCAACCCATAACTATTTTTAATAATTGTTTTACTAATATATAATATTTCATATATAGAAAAAAATAGAGAAAATAAATAAAAATATATTTTAAAATTAATTTAACTTTTATAAGAAAAAAACCTGTGTTATGGCTAAGATATTATGTAAAAAAATAGCCCATTTTATCAGGCATAACAACGCCCACTGCTTTGTAAAATGATGTTTTGAAGACATGGCTATACTCTAAATCAATATATAATTCTTAAAGAGATGATAGGCTTTTGGACGGTCACTTCTATTATTAAAACGGATTAAGTTTAGAATTACATTGTCTTTATATTTCTATTTATGGTTTATGTTTTGTACATATTGTGGTAACATGTTATCAATATGTTATATACACGACAAACTCCTAAAAGACTCTGAAATCGTGTTTGAAAGAAAATATAAATTTAATTAATTAATTTTTTCAAGAATAGTGTATTTAATATATTAAATTACGATTAAAGTCTATCTTGAAATTTCTTAAATTTTATTTATAAAATTTGTGTGCAATTCATATACGTGAGGTGAGTCAAAAAGGGACAATTCAACTCACACTGTCATTCCTAAGACTAGAAAATTAGAAATAACTATGATAAAAAATATAATAAAATAAAATAAAAGATTTTTTTCTTACTTAAAAATTAAAATATGGTAAATTTTTTTTATGGATATAGTTTTATTGTATTTTCTTTTTTTCAAGCTACTTAATCAATCTATATTTTACGTTGTCATTTCTAAAGAATTATATATCGCATAATAAAAGATAAATTGACATAATTTTTTATTCGAATTTAATTTGATAAAACTCGATAACATTTTTTATGATAAAATTGACATAATTTAATTTGAATCCATTCTCACTGTTTTATTGCCAATTCTGAATTCAAGTTGTAATTACAATTTTGGCTTTCCTTTCAGATTTCAATTTGAGCTCTATCATTTCATTGTCTTTATTGTTTTGAATTTAGTTTCTATTTTCTCTTGTATTTTTCTATCAACTTCTTATACATTCCATCATTTACTTGATTTATTGTTTTTGTTTTCCATTTGTAACTTATTGTTATGAATTTAGTTCATGTTTTCAGCATCTTCTATTTCCATATTTTGCCTTTAGTTTCCTTGCATTTTAAATTTCCTTGTTCTTCATTTTATCTTACTAATATCTAATTTTTTTTTCAAACTCAATACAATCTCTCAACCTTCAAAATGCTAAATAAATTTTAATGAATCAACTTACATGATAAATAAATTCAATGCATTTGTATTATTAATTATCAAATACATTACAATGTATTTAATGCTTTAATACATTCTATAAATAACACGTTTCAACTTTAGTGGCTTAATTTGTTTGTGCTTTAATAATTTTAAAATACTTTTTATTGGTTTATTTATTTTGCAAAATCTTTAATTTTCAATTCATAATTTATTTTTATCTATTTTAGTCAATTACTTTTTAATTATCCCTAACTTTGGTTCTTTAATTTATTTTACGCGTTTTTTATCCTTTAATTTTTAATCATTTAAACTTTGTTTAAAAATATGTTGAATTTAATTTGGTAACAAATCCTTTCCAATTTTCGTGAAAAAGGCAGAAATGTCATGCATTTTTTCCTTCCCTATTAGTGATATGTTTAAAGCAACAAAACACTACACATATTAGACTTAGAATTTTAAAAAATTATTGATGATTATGTAAAACACCTTGGGAACCAAAACTAAAAATTAAAGTGAAATATTTTTTGTTTGAAATAAATAAAATAAAAAAAAATTGGCATAAAATTAATTTGAAAAATTTAAAAAATGACTGATGATTATGTAAAACACCTGGGAACCAAATAAAAATTAAAGTGACAATTTTTGTTTGAAGATATAAAATAAATAACAATCGGCATTAAATTAATTTGAGATATTTATTTAAGAGTAAAATTTAAAGATTAAATAACACTAAATAAAAGATTACAACTGATAGAAGTAATATTAAAAAAACTAAAATGAAATACTCTTTATCTTCGTCTTCCTTTTATCTTAAACCCGGAATAAACTTCATACACATTCAAAATTTCCTTAAACATTAGAATATCAAACTCATTTAAAAAAAATAGTCATATATATAAAATATTGGGATAAATATGTTTTTAGTCCCTATAGTTGAGAGCGATTTTGGTTTTAGTCTCTATTTCAAACTAAGGTACAATTTAGTCCTTCAATTTTAGAAAACTTTGGTTTTAGTTATTTTTATCAAATTTTTTTAACTTTATTACGCATTTCTCAATTAATATTAAAACAAAAATATGTCAAACAGTATGTTTCTCAATTAATATTAAAGCAAAAATATGTCAAAGAGTGTAAACAATCAAAATACTATAATTAAACGTGCTTGAAACAACAAATAAAGTTAAAAATTTTGTTAGAAAAGACTAAAACTAGAGTTTTATAAAGTTGAAGGACTGAATTGTACCTTAATTTGATTAATTTGAAAGAGTGACTAGAACCAAAATCGTCTTAAAGACTAAAAACATATTTAATCCTAATATTATTAACACTTTATTTATATATATATATATATATAGAGAGAGAGAGGAGAGAGAGATCATCACTTTCTATTAAAAGCAAAAAATTTGCATGTCATCTACTATATATGTTACGTGGAGTAGTTTGCTCAGCTACTATTGTACGTTAGTTTTTTCTTTATTCTATTTTATCTTTATTTTGGAATATTACTCAAATTGTAGTAAATAAATAATCAATAATCATCATTGGCCTCTGAAATCTAATCTTTCTGCCCTTGCTTTTGTTTTCTTCTTTGGTTCCATATTTCCAACGAGCCCAAAATCTCTCTGACTTCTGGATTGATTTGTTAGAGAGATTTGGGTTCTGAATTCTTTCTGGGCATTTTGGTGATCTGGGTTCTTTTGATCCTCTCTTGAGTTTCAAATATTTAATCTGATTGTTGTTTTCTTCTTTCTGGATTCTTGGGTGCCTTGAATTTTATTTTCAGGTATGTTTAATTGAGCTCGCAAAATTTTCTGAGTTAATTGCTCCATAGTTTGAATTTTTGCTTCAACTTGAAAATGGGTGTATTTGGTTTCTGACAGATTATTTGAGCTGGTATTAAATTTCAAGGAAGAGAGAAAACTTGAAAGCTCAAAATGACTATTGTGAACCTAGAACCCAGGGCAAAGAAGACAAAATCAAGGAAGAACAAAGCAGTAGCTGATGAGAAGTCACCTTTGATACCTAAAACCCTCGAGGCTGATTCTTCAGGGTTTGATGATTTCAATGGTGCTTCATTTTCTGGGGCAGTTTTCAACTTGTCCACCACAATTATTGGTGCTGGGATCATGGGGTTGCCCGCATGTGTTAAAAAATTGGGGATGATACCTGGTCTTCTTTCTATAATCTTGATTGCTTTGTTGACAGAGAAGTCAATTGGGTTCATGATTAGGATTTCCCGGGCAGGGAATCTTTCTTCTTATGCCACTCTGGTGGGGGATACATTTGGCAAATTTGGAAAAGCCCTGGTGCAGATATGTGTCATAGTCAACAACATTGGAATGCTTATCATTTACATGATTATTATCGGTAAAAACTATATTCTTAAGATTAATACCTTAGATTCTATGAACTTAATTGGAATGCTTTGATAGGGTAAATATTTAATTTTTTATGCAGTGTTGTCATCTGATCATTAATTGTCTTATGTGGTAAAAGTCATGTCTAGTGTGATTTCTAATTAGTTCTCTGTACGCAGAATTTTTCCCTTATTGCGTATGAATCAAACTCAAATATTATTTTGGTGGACTTGTTATTAGTTCATGGGTTAAGATTTTAGCTGAACGTGGACACTTCAATCTGTCTAGATGAGAACTTTTGGGTTGTGATTCTGCTTTGTGTTGTTTATATTGAAGGTGATGTGATTTCTGGAACATCTTCTGGTGGAGTTCATCATTCTGGTTTACTTGAAGGATGGTTTGGAGTTTACTGGTGGACAGGACGTACATTTGTTCTTCTTGTTATAACACTTTCTGTGTTTGCACCTTTGTCCTGCTTCAAGCGCATCGGTGAGTGTTCTTCTTTCTTGTGTTAAAGTGAAAATTAAAAACATGATATTATCACAATTTTGGGATTGACAGCCAATTGTTGTGGTTGTGACAATGCTTAGGTGTTGTTAACATGTCAGATTTCATCTCAAAATAATCAAGTATTTCTTTGAAGTGTTGACAGGCAAGATGAATTAGCATAAGACTTGACATAAAATGGGACTACCTATTTTCTTGATGTTAAATGCTTTAATTTTTATATTTCTCAGTTTTTTTATGGTTTGAATTGAAATATATGTTTATGGTAGAAATTGAGCAAACAAGTAACAGAAACTTTATAAAAACCTTTTGTTGTTTTGTTGCCATAAATGTTCTATGTGAGTATGACACCTGAGTGACATCACATACTAGACATGAACTAATAATGTCTTAAATACTTTGGCATAAGTCATTTCTATAACAATACACTCATGAAATTTTTTTTGTCATGCTGTGCTTTTTGCAGATTCGTTGAGATACACTTCTGCATTATCATTTGGTTTAGCAGTTGTCTTTCTCGTCATTGCTGTGGGAATTTCAATTTTCAAGATTGTAATTGGAGGCATTGGGATGCCTAGATTATTCCCTATCATTACTGATGTTTCCTCAGTTTTTGAACTATTTACAGTAACTCCTGTGGTTGTCACAGCCTACCTATGCCACTTCAATGGTATGAAAGTTTCTAGACCTTTGTTTTGAGCTCTTTACCCTTGTTTTAATGTTTTTATTGAAAACAGACATATGTAGATATAGTTTGTCAATAATTAATTTCAAAAATACTGTGACTTGTGAGGTCATTCTTACATAAGCCTCACTCCAGTTCATGTCCAACTAATTTGAGAAGAAAACTGAGGGTAAAGTGGTTTGGTAAATGAATATTGATTTATGCCTGGCTAAATTTATTTTGGATTGTTTCTGAGTGTTCATCATGATACAAAACTGGAACAGTAGAGCCTTTTTAGTTTGAGAAAATATATTTTCTATTTTATTTTGTTCTCATTTGATTTCCTGTTTTTTAAAGTTTGTACAAAAAATAACTTTTATTGTTTCTATTTTCACAGTTTCTTGTATAAACTTTAGAAAACAGGAATAAAGTGTTAAACCACAAACATTTTCTCAACCCAAATAGATCCTAAAACCTCTCCATCTTGTTAATCATATACTTCATTCTGTGTTGATAACATGATGAATGGTAATATGCCTTTCGTATCCTATGCTTGGTTGCTTAAAGTCATGGTAGAAATTACTAGCAGATGCCTCAAGTGCTATTAGGCACTTGCAAAAGTTCCAGTTATGTGGGAATGGAAGCATAACATGACTGCAGTTAGCTATACTGATTTTACGTGTTTACTTCATGATATAGTTTGATATTTGTATTGTGTGCACTCTTCTTTTGCAGTACACCCCATAGACAATGAACTCGAGGATTCATCACAGATTCGTGGGGTGGTGCGTGCTTCCCTTGCTCTATGTGCTTCAGTGTACTTATTGACAAGTTTCTTTGGGTTCCTCCTATTTGGTGAAGGAACTCTGGATGATGTGCTTGCAAATTTTGACACTGATCTTGGGATTCCTTTTGGTTCTGTGCTCAACGATGCTGTTCGTGCTACCTATGCTGCACATCTTATGCTTGTATTTCCAGTTGTCTTCTATGCAGTGCGGATCAACCTTGATGGTCTTTTATTTCCATCATCTAGGCCTCTGGTTCTAGATAACGTCAGATTTGCAATGATTACTGTGGCCCTTATTGTTATTTCCTTTTGGGGAGCAAATTTCATACCCAGCATCTGGGATATTTTCCAGTTCACAGGAGCAACGGCTGCAGCATGTTTAGCATTCATATTTCCAGCTGCCATCATCCTTAAGTAAGTTTGGTGCTGGATTTTTTCAGTTCAGTAATGCATGAAGTTTTCAAAATGTCATATTTTAAGTTGTGTTTAGATAAGTATTAAGTACTCACCATGGAAGGGATGAGAAAAATGAATAATGGCATTGTAAAGAGAGGCAAATTCATGTTGGTTAAAAAGTATATAAAAATCCTGGATGAAGTTGTCTTGTGTATTGTACTGGTTCTTCTTAACAGCCACCTTGTCATGCATGGAAAACTTCTTAATCTCTGTGCTCTTTCTACTGATTAATTAACTCAACATTATCATTAAAAGTTTGTTTTATTACTACAGGGATCGTTACAACATTGCAACAAATAGGGACAAGATTCTATCTGTCTTCATGATAGTCCTCGCAGTCTTTGCAAATGTTGTGGCTATATACAGTGATGCACTTGCCTTGATCAAGACTAGTCTTAGCTCAATGGGAGTGATTTCATGAAACTTTCTTTAGAAGTCGACACGCCATATGTTCATACTAAACAGGAGTGACAGGGTTAAATGCCAAGCAGAAAAGATGTTTTCTGAGAGGTACGAATGATGGGTTGATTGTAAGATAAAGAAGCAACCCAATGTGCTGTTCTTCAAAATTGTGTAAAGGCCTGCAACATGTTCATCCTCCTTTGTAATTTGCTCTATATGCTAGAGGCTCTTCTTGATTGTCAATGTAACATAGAATGTTGGCTGAATGATTGAAGGGACGTGCTATGAATTATGAAATAATGATTTAGGTGGGACAAAACTGTGAGCGTGCTTGTAATATATTGTGTTGTAAATTTTCCCCTATAGAGCACTTTTGGATGTTGTGCCTTAGAGTTTCATGAAATCTGTTTGAACACAAGCTGTCATATGTTGAAGAAAAATTGAGTACATCATTTTAAGGTTCCAGCAATACTATATAGGTCAATAATGAGTTAGGAAAGAACACGAACTCCACTTCTATTCAAGATATGGATGAGGATGAAGAATGAGAGGCGTATAAAATTTCACTCTGCATAACTATCACTAAATAAAATAATGTGGTCTACAATTATTAAGCTTTCAGAATTTGACAAAAAAAGATAATAGTGCCATTTCCAACTCTCCAAATTGTTTTTCTTACCACATGATTCCAAGTTCTGGGAATTCTATTTCAGAATCTTGATTTTGGGTTTAAATATCTATTGTTTGAACTCAACAATAGATTTTTGTTTGCAATAAATACAAATAATTCTTAGAGATTTTATTAGTATCTTTACAGAAGATTTCTTACATGATTAATTTATCATGTGAGTTTTGCAAATGTAAGTTTTTTAAACTGAAAGAGTTATTCAGTTTTAAAAAACCTATTCCAGAACCTATGCAACATTCTTCCTCTTTTCTTCTTCCTTTACAATAGTAGTGCGATGACAGCAATAGCAACAACCAACGATAGTAGTAGTGATAGTGTGATGCAGTAATGAAAGGTGTTTGAATTGCCATTATTATGAGGGTGCATTTAATAATCAGATGTAATACCTTTTTTATCCCAGTTTTGGTTGGGAATATTCGAAATAGTCCTCATTTTATTTTTATGTTCAATATAGTCCTAAAGAACGTAATTTGTGTAGAGATGTTTAAATTTTTCCCATTCTCCCCTGTACAATTTTAACACCTCTGCACAATTTTAACACTTCAAAAGAAGAATTTTAACCACGTCATCTACTCACCTCTGTACAATTTTAACACCGTTAACGATTTTTAACGGCAGGGGCTAATTTGTTTGAAATTAGCACTTATAAGAACTCAATTGGGAATGTTTAAAAGAAGGAGACCAAATTGGAAATACCTTACGAAAATACAGACGCCTAAATGGTTTTAACCTATTTTATAATAAAGGCAAATTGATCCTTACTTAACTTTTTATTATTTTCAATTTAATTGCAAGGTCGGTACCTAACCTATTTTGCCTAAGCATGACTCCATAGAACCTGACTTAGGCTCAATTATGCCTAACATGGCGGCCTTACATTACTTGGACCCAATCTAACTTCATATTTTTTTATTTAAACCAATTTTTACCGAGCCCAACATGATTCAACTTGATCTAAGCCCAAACCAAATTGACTTGACTTGGGTCTAACTTAACATAAGTTCAATTTAACCCGGCCAAGGTCGACCTAAGCTCAACCTAATTTGGTCCATCATGATTCATGATCTTAGATAGGCCCAACCTAGCTTAACATGGACTAGTCATATATCAACCTATATTAACTTGAGTTTGACCCAACTTAACACGATTTGGGATAACTAAGTCTATTTTTACTTGATCTAGGCCTAATCCACTTATCTTGACTTAGGTCTAACCCAACCTAGGGTGTTGTTCCCTGCACCTCTTCAAGTGGGACCTGTACCTCCCCATTATTTTAATTTATTTCAAAAATATTCTACACCTCTCCACTATTTTGTTTTATTCCAAAAATATCCTACACCTCCACACTACAATCTTCTCTTTCTCTCTCTACATTAATGGAGCATTTACATGACTCATTAATGAATAATTTACATGACTCAAATTTGAACTTGTGATATATTTTCTTAAATAAGTTTGATTCAATCTTACTTTTACTATTCAATATATTTTTTCTTTTCAAATTAATTAATAAACGGTAAAATTTTGTTCTAAATTTTTAGAAAAATGTTTATATAAATGTGTGTTTTTTTTACATATAATATCTATAATTTTTAACATTATATTATGTTTTAACTCACCGACATGTTTAACTCAAATAACATGAATAAAATATTTAATTTATTAGATAAATAATATAAAAATATCATTAAATACTTAAGATATAAAAAAAGTTATTTGTTAAAGATTTAGAATTTATTTAGTTCTTTCGTCATTATAAAGTTAGTATATAATAATAATAATAATAATATTATGTTTATTATTTTGTATTTGCATTTAACTTTTAATTTTATAAAATGAAAATGGTGGAAGTACTAATACTGAAGTTTTCTTTGAATTTTATGTCAAAAATTATAGATATTATATGTAAAAAAAAACACATATATATATAAAGATTTTTCTAGAAATTTAGAATAAAATTTTACCATTTATTAAGTAATTTGAAAAGAAAAAATATATTCTAACTCCATTAATGAGCCATGTAAATGCTTTATTAATGTAGAGAGAGAAAGAGAAAGATAGTTAATGATAATGGGGAGGTGTAGGATATTTTTGGAATAAAAGAAAATAGTTGGGATGTGTAGAATATTTTTGAAATAATTTAAAATAATGGGGAGGTGCAGGTCCCGGTTGGGGAGGTGGAGGGAACAACACCCCCCAACCTAACATAGTTAGGCCCAACTTGAGACTTGGGATCATCCTAACCCAACCTTGCATAACTTGAGCTCACATAGTTGAGGCCCAACCTAAATTGTGCCTAATCTGATTTAGTTTGACCTAAGCTTTGACCAACTAGGCCTGACCTTGATTTACCTTGACTTGGCCTAGTCTGACTTGGTTTGATTTGAGCCCAACTTAACTTAAGTTGGCCATGGTCTAACCTACGTGCCTGACCTAGACTAGGCTTGTTGAAACTCTACCAATTTGGCCCAACTTGGATTTAACTCAACCTAGCCAATGCTAGCTCAACCATATTCAACTTGACCTATATCCAACTTGACTTAATCTAATGTGGGTGAATCTGAGTTAGATCTATCTCGATTTAATCTGACTTGGCCCATTTGGAATTGGTTAGACTTGAGTTAACACGACATAAGCCTAAAACAACTTAATATATACTAACTCAAACCTAATCTAATTCGATTTTGCTTAAACTAGACCTAACTTGATTTGATTTTAGCTTAATTTAATATAATCTTTCTTAATCTTACACAACTTTGAATCGGGGCAAAAATTCATAAAATTATCTTATTTATATAATAAATATATAGCAAATCCAAATGTAATTAATTAGATTAAACTTAAACTCTAGAAACATGAATTTGACTTTATTTTTATTAGTGAGTAGGAAAAAAATAGCAATTAATATTTCTTTAATGTGTATAAAGAATTTTTTTGAAACAAATACTTTTTATTCTTATTTTTAAAGGTGTTTTATTTAAAGGCTTAATCCCTCCATTGGTCCTCATATTAGTGTGCACACCTCAGTTTGGTCCTCAAGTTTTGAACTGTCTCAATTGGGTCATAATTTTTGTAAAAATGCACACATTTTACCCCAACCGTTAACTGGTCTCAGACGGCGTTAATTGATACTGAGATGTATTTTTTATTTTAGGCTTAATCCATCCCTTGATCCTTATGTTTGTGTGAAAATCTCAGTTTGGTCCTCAAGTTTTTCTTCAAGTCGTTATGAAATGCAAACATTTTACAACAACCGTAAAGTGTATTGAGACGGCGTTAACTTTGAACAGAGCTGTAATTTTTTTTTATGTTTTAAAATCATTAAATCCACGTGGCTATTGTCTTTCTTTTTCCTTCCAATTACCGATCACATTTCACTCATTCCTCCACCCTCAAACCCCCCGACTCACACCTTTTCTCCTTCTCAAACTAAAAAATGTCGCCGTTGTCGACAGTTCAAAAATGATGACCCAATTGAGACAGTTCAAAACTTGAGGACCGAACTGATATTTTCACACAAACATAAGGACCAAAGGAGGAATTAAGCCTAAAATAAAAAATACATCTCAGCATCAATTAACACCGTTTGAGACAATTAACGGTTAAGGTAAGATGTGTGCATTTTTAAAAAATTATGACCTAATTAAGACAGTTCAAAACTTGAAAAAAGAAGTGAGATTTACACACAAATACGACTAAGAAGGGAGGGATTAAACCTTATTTAAAAAAAGAAAATGAGCTAACTTTATCCGTGGATTGAAGAAACCGTATATTTATGAAACGACATCTTATTGAGGCCCACCGTAATTATATCACAACTGTCCTTGACACGGTTGTGTGTCTTATTGATCCACGATCACTTGAAATATGCGTATAAACAAAATATAAAATTGGATTTATCTATGTGAAACTAAAAACTTCTATTTCATAATGTAAATAAAATGTTCGTAATAACACTTCTGACTTATGTGTTTTAAAATAAACGATAAAGCGAAAGATTTAGCGAATTTCTAAATCGAATGGTTCATAACATTTTGTTGAATTTCCCCATCCATAACATCAAATTCATTTTGTTTTTCTAGAAAGTATTTCAATATAGGTATCTAAAAGCTTCATCAATCTCAAAGTCTCTTAATGAAATAGTATTTTGACATTTCTCGATATATAAGAAAGAAAAGTATAAGGACGTGCTCAACGTGATATTAATTCATTGTGACATCACTAACATGCAACGAAATGTATATTAGAAAATATCTTGGCATTTTCCTACAGGTATGGTTAAATTTGAAGTTCGAGATTCTTTAGTTTTGTAAATTATTCATTGGTAGAATCAAGTCACAAAATACGTTATAGAAACGTGTAGATTCTAAATTTTATAGTCTAGATGTAACTTTCGTGGAAACATTTACATGTCAATAATTAGACTATAAATGGTAATTAAAAAATTTGTATTTTTTTATATATTATAAATTGATTTCATTTATAATAGATAATTTATATTTAAAATATTTTATAATTTTAAATAAAATTTATATTTCAGTTTTGGTTTCTTATAAATTTTCATTTTATTATAATTTTCTAAATACAAAATTATTAACCAGGTTTGTATATCAGACATTTCATTTGATATGGCAATCACACTATCTTGCAATATGGTTAATGACAAACAGAATTTTAAAATTATAATTTTTAAAAATATTTTTTCATGATTTATAATCTCTTGAAATTTAAAGTTGTTGGGATTATGAATAAAAAGGTGATTTTTCTATTCATTCTTTCATAAGAACAAAAAAAAAAGCTCAATTGAAAACGTGATTCCATTAACGTAATTTTCATAAAAAATGTTTTTTCTAAGAATGATAGATATTTCTTTGGTGAAAGTTAAGTTGTTTATTCCTTTTAATCATAAAGAGAGAAGAAATTTGCAAATCATGTAAGAGGAAAAACTGAACATAACCATAAGAACATTTTTCTGAAAAAAAAAATGACCATAAGAACTACATATTCTTTGAAAGAATATTACTTTTTTTCACTTTTATAATAACTAAAACATAGGTAAAACATATATATTATATGTATGTAAATTAAATATATAATATATGTATGTAAACAATATACACCTGACTTTGCTCCACTCATTTCTCTCTTACTGAACTAGAAGAAACAGTGTCAAAGTTACAAGAGGTTATTATGAAACACAAGACCAGCGTCCTAAGGTACAAAGCTTTCAAAATTTGAATCTTTATTTTGTTATAAACATTATTGGCTTCTGGGTGTCTTGAGTTATCATTGTTCAGCTCTGCATCTCCGAGCCTGTGAATTCCACTGAAGTTTTTTATTCAAAGTTTGATGCTTTTCTTCAACTTGAAAAATGGGTGTTTTTGATATCGAAAAAAACAGTTAGCTGATTTTAAAAAATCATAAAAGAATTTAAAAGGGGAAGATGAGGAATGCAAGTGTTGCAGCTGAGGCAGTGGAGCAAAACTCTAGAAGGAAAAAGGGAGTTGTTGATGAGAATGTTCCTTTGTTACCAAAGGTTCAGGGGAGTGATGATGTTTCAGGGTTTGAAGAGTTTAATGGAGCTTCATTTTATGGGGCAGTTTTCAACTTGTCAACTACAATTATTGGTGCTGGAATCATGGGGTTGCCAGCATGTGTGAAAAAGTTGGGGATGGTGCCTGGGCTTCTTGCTATAATCTTTACAGGTTTCTTGACAGAGAAGTCAATTGAGTTCCTGATTAGGAATTCTAGGGCAGGGAATCTTCCCTCTTATGGGAGTCTCATGAGGGATTCTTTTGGGAAATTTGGAAAAGCTTTGGTGGAGATATTTGTTATAGTCAACAACATTGGTGTGTTGATTATTTACACGATTATACTTGGTAAGGACTTTAGTTTAATCCTAAGCCAAATACATTAAATGATGAACTTGAATTGTTACACTGGTTTTGGTTGTTCTTCATTACTCATTAATGTTGTCTGATTCAGTTTTTTTGTGTTGGTGTTGTTGAAGGGGATGTGATTTCTGGAACATCTTCTGGTGGAACTCACCATTCTGGTCTCCTTGAAGGCTGGTTTGGAGTTCATTGGTGGACTGGAAGAACGTTTGTTGTTGCGTTTACAACAGTTGCTGTGTTTTCACCTTTGGTCAGCCTTAAGAGAATTGGTTAGTTTTTTTGTCATATTCCAAGTAAAAATAAATAAAAAATTGACTGGTGAATTACTGTTAGCTGTTCACTTATTAAATTGCAAATCAATGAAAATGACTGTAAACAATGACAACAAAATAATCGAAGAACTGTGATTCATATTTAGGAATGAACTTTTTAAGTTGTAGTTTTGACTACCAATGGTTTGTTTGTTACAAATGATGTGTGATTGTGATAAAGGTTGCTGTCATTTCAAATTACTTGAACAGTAGGAAGGAAGGTTTTGAAAAATCGTGTGTAAGTCTAAGTTTTCAGTAAGTAAAAATATAAAATTCAACACTATACTGTATAAGAAAAAAACCTGTAAATTTAACCTGAAAAAGGATTTGAATAAAATGGAACCTAGATGTAGCATGAAGAAAATCTTCTATGATATCATTCCAGCATGTAACTTGAACACAAAATATATTGCTCAAAGGATTTTTGTTGGAATTAAACTCAAAATGTAGAAGAAGCATGACTAAGAAGATTCCATATCAAACTAGACACGTAGTCCAATTACTAATGCAAATTTTACTTAGTTGGATAAGATTAAGCATGAATCAGTTTACTAAAATGTAATGTGTGACATAATAACTTAAGGTGGGTCCCACTTGTAATTGTGTATAAAGGCACTATTTTTTTAACATAGTTGCATATCCAACAATATAATAACATAGATTTCTCAATTTCAGCATTTTGTCACCAAGTTTCTATATAAAATAAAATCAATCCGGGGACAAAATAGTAGATACGAAATAATAAGAACTATTATAGCATGCAATTAATAGGTATTCTAGATTTCCAACATTGAAAATGAGTGAAATGAAATATAACCGATTGCCATTATTGTTTAGATTTTTGAAACAAGGTATGGGTCTTTTTTTTTTTTTTTTTTTGAGATTCTCGGAATAAATTACATAAATAAGATTTTAACTCCATTTTATATAAGAAATTGATATTATTTAATTCAAAATTTGAGATGAATATATCTGTGGGTGTTGCAGATTCATTGAAATTCACATCTGCATTATCAGTTGGGCTAGCAGTAGTTTTTCTAGTGATTGCTGTTGGAATCTCAGTCTTCAAGATCATAGTTGGAGGCATTGGAATGCCCAGACTCTTCCCAATCATTACTGATATGGCATCAATTTTGGAACTGTTCACTGTAGTTCCTGTGCTTGTGACTGCCTATATCTGCCATCCCAATGGTATGAGAATCTTTTTAGGCCTTTCTGCAAATTTCATTACCCTTTTCTTGATGTTCTTATTGAGATCATACATATATAACTATAAACCAGTTAATAATTTACTCAAAAAAGGTTGTGAGGTCCACCTGACAGGTACAAATTCTGAAACAAAACATCATTTTTGTTTTTGTCTGTTTCTGGAAGCACATGACTTCAAATTACCTCTATTCATGCTATATTCATTTCTTTTCAATAAAATGATGAATGACAATGCACATTTTGCTTCCTATCATTAGATTATTTGAGTAATCTAACCATAATCATGGCCACATAGCAGGTAATGAAAAAACAGTTATGTATATATAATTGATTGTTTTTGTTTTCTGGATATATAATTGATTTTAAAATATTTTTTAATATTTAATAAATTGTTACAACTGTGCCATGTCTAATTAAAATTTACTTTTTCTAAAGTTTTTTTTTTTCAAATCAATTATTAATTTAAGATATATAATCAGTTATATACCGATTTTATGATAATACAAAATAAATTATAATTAAAAATTATATATTATAATAATTATTAAAATAATAAAAATTACTAAAATTTATATTCAAGTTATGAAAAATGATAATAAAAATAAATATTTTATATTAACTTTTATAACATTATAATCGCTTAGTATTTTAGGGTAATAATCATTGATAAGTAATTTTTATTTTGTAAATAATAAAATCAATAATTGTGTTGTATTAATGAACATATATTTTGTGTTAATAGGTGAGAAGTAAATTAGAAAATTTAATTTTTTTCTTGAAAAATATCAAATATAATAAGATATTTTATAGTTGTTTTATGAGAGATATAGACTCTCTTGAAGTTTCGCTTATTAAAATTTTACTATAACATATTTTACACCTTTCTTAATTAAAAACTTTCTAAACTTTTTAGAGTTTTCTTATAAAAATTTCAGAGTCATTCTTTACTCTTAACATTTAAACTCTTCAAACTTTAGTGGCTTTCAGAAGATATCTGCAACTTATGTTGAGTCTTGACATACTTGAGTTCCACTTTCTTTCTAGAAATATGTTTTCTTATGAAATAATATCTCATGTCTATTCGCTTGCTTCGATCATGAAATACTAATTCTTTGCTAATGCTTGTGCGGACTTCATCATAGTCTATTCCATGCTTTAGTCTTTTACAACCAGTCATCTCTCAGTCTTGTACACCCTTTTTACTCCAATCACTTCATGACTCTTGGGAAGAATCGTTAATTCCCATGTCTCCATCTTTTATCTTCACAGCTTCTTCAAAATTCAATGACTCCCAGTATATTGAAAGCAACATAATTTTTCAAGATTATAAGTGACTTCATCTAGCCTTTCATAGAAGTCACATATGTTGTCTCTTCCTTGGCCTTTCACTCATACTTTCTTCTTAGACATAAGTTGTAGGAGATGGAGGAGGTCAATGTTGGAGAAGTGACATCTTGAATTGCAATTACTTGATCTTCTCCTTATTCTCCATTATATGGAAAAAAATTATAAGTCTTTTCTTCTTGAGCCTCCCAGTTCCACATAGCTTCTTCATCACATTCAATATCATAACTTATCACCACTTTTTCATAACTTATCATCACATTCAACACTCTGATGGTTGCATTGCATGCACTGTTGTTGCAGTGCACCCCATAGACAATGAACTGGAGGACTCCTCTCAGATGCATGGCGTTGTACGTACATCCCTTACTCTGAGTGCTTCAGTGTACTTGCTGACAAGCTTCTTTGGATTCCTCCTATTTGGTGAAGCAACTCTTGATGATGTGCTTGCAAATTTTGACACTGATCTTGGAATTCCTTTGGGTTCTGTGCTCAATGATGCAGTTCGTTTCAGCTATGCTGCACATCTCGTGCTTGTATTTCCAGTTGTCTTCTATGGAATGCGTGTCAACCTAGATTCTCTCTTATTTCCATCATCCAGGCCTTTGACTCAAGATAACATTAGATTTGCATCAATTACTGTTACACTTGTTGCTCTTATCTTCCTTGGAGCAAATTTCATACCCAGCATTTGGGATATTTTCCAGTTTACTGGAGCAACAGCTGCTGTTTGCATAGCATTCATATTTCCAGCTGCCATAATTCTGCGGTGAGTCTGATGCCAACAGCTGATATTGATTATTTAGTTTTTAAAGTGAGTGGCTCACTTTAGAAGAGTAGGTTCTTTATTGAAAAGTTCTTTTTAGTTGTTTATTTGTTGTGTCTAACAGAAAAATGGTTTGACATTGCTATTGCTGAAAATTAATTAACAATTATCGCTCTGCATTAATGTTTCAATTTCAGGGATCGACACAACATAGCAACTAAAAGGGACAAGATTCTATCAGTCTTTATGATATTCTTGGCTGTCCTGTCAAATGCTGTGGCTTTATACAGTGATACTTATGCCTTGATCAAGAAGAACAAAACTTATACATGAATTCTTTTTTTCTTGAAACTTTCTTTGAAGCTCATAGCACAAGCACATTCATATTTTCACAAGGGTTGATCATGGAATAAGCCACTAAGTGTTGGTAACATGTTCAAAACTCTGTAAATAAGAGTTTTAATTAATGATCGATCTTCAAGTAGTTTAAAGGATTTTGCAAAATCAGTCTATATAAAATGACTGAATATTTTTTTTTTCTCTAAGTCAGTTTTTATTTAATAAATACTTTATAGCGGTTATTATAGTTTGATCTTTATTGTTGTAAATAGTTTACTTTTTGTGACTCTATTTCCTGGGCTTCATCTAGTCAAATATAAAATTCATATTTGATCTTATGTACATGAGCTTCCATTTCTATTTTTTGTGTGTTTTTGTTTTTCCATGTGGTTCCAAATACGGCGTTTGAAGTAGGTTTTAATTCTTTTTTATTCATCTAACGTGAATGTTTCTAAACATGCAAGTTTAAAGTCAAACAAAACACATGCTACAAGAACACTTCACGTGCCAGTAAACTTTGGTATAAGATAAGATCAAGCTTCAACAGACAGATTATCGAAATGTCACGTTTTATGTTTCCATAACTAAATTAGTTTAAAGTAAAAGTATATATCAGCACCTAAAACTTAGGATCACAGGGGATTTGATCTTAGCCACTCGAAAAGTTTATTTGGATACCGAAGTTTCTCACATCTGATACAACTTTTTCTTTTAATATTTCATTAAAAACTGATAGAATTTTGACATGTCATTGATAGAGTTTATAAATAAAACCTGGTCACAAAACTCTGAGTGAACAAATATTACTCAGATATAGTTTGACATGTTAGTGATGCCTCTTTCTCCTTGAAATCCTTCATCCCTATTAAATCTATCTCACTCACCATATTTGACCAGCAGCCCAACTATCAATCAGAGCTAAAGTCACCATTAAGCATGCAAAGTTTCTTGCCAAAACCTTGTGGAGCCACTTAAGACACTATCAAATCTCAACAATGGTTACCCTAAACCCATGTGTATGTAAGATCTTTTATGTTTCATTGCATCACTCAAATAATATACACCTTAAATAATTATTACAACTGGCCAACTCTTCCGTGAACATTTGATTGAGTTAGGTATGTCTGATATTCTTGTAATCACATTGAATTAAATGAGAATACATAAAAACCATAAATTCAACATGAAGTTAGCTTTAATTAACTCATTAAAAAGAATTAAGGAAAACTAATCGACGACGTTGTTCCAAATGGATTATCCGATCTAGTGTGAATGTTTAATAACTACTGTGCAGCAAGTAATCAAATTATATCCAGGGTTTCTTTTATGGCAGAATCAAATAGAAACATACTTTCCTTTCCCAATTATGCGAACTTCTCTGAATTTATGAGCCTCATAACTATAAAGGTTAAGAAATAAATATAAATGAAGAAAAATGGTATAGGGCAGGAAGGAACAGCTGAAAACTACATTGCAGTGTTACCATCGAAGTTAAATTATGCATGCTATTTGACAACAAAATGATTTGTCTACAACTACACAGAATGTTACAAAACTCTCATCCCAGCCTATGTAGTATGTACAACGTCTATACTGTAGCAATCCCTACTTTCAACTTTGGACAGAATATATACAGAAAATGAATTATACAATCACGGGTTACCAACATTGGGCACAAAAGGGACTAGCTTTTTCTGGTCCTTTCTCTTTCCTAACGCACTTCTGTCTAATACCCGACCAAGAATCAGACGAGTATTCTGCAGAGCTACCTCTCTTGATGTCATCCCAGACTCAGTTGAACCAAATTGTCCATGTGTAAAAGCCGAGCTTAGTCCTGATCCCAAGCCATACTGTAGAGGGCCACTTCGGGCCTTGAATGAGGTTTGTGGAGCAAGCAACTTTTCTTCAGGTCCGCCAATTCCGTTCTCAAATGAACCTTGTTCATATGCATGAGTACTAGTCAATGAGCTGCAACTTTGTAGAAGGGCTTCTAACACACTTAGTGCCTCCCAACACAAAGTGCTTTCCACCAATTGGGACACAATTGCATAAATATGAGGACTCTGGGTAGCGTCCATTGGTGTGTGCTGGAGGAGAGCTTTGAGCATGAGTAGAATGACACGTTGATACTCAACTGGTCCTTTTTCCAGTAGCCTTAGCAAGTGTCCAAACGCCAAAGTTGAATGTTTTGGAAACCATTCATTACATAGAAGTGGTGAAACACAAGCCAGAAAATTATCAATACTCTTAATCTCTCCTCGAGAGTAAATCATAAATACAGTAGCTAATTCATCCAAAGATTTTGCTCGACACCAAATTGCTATATTGACAGCAACAGAGCATGCCTTTTGATATTGATGTTGGAGTGGTGAAACTGGACCTATCACTACGTCTTTACTAAGTTGAAGACAAAGCCAAGGGAGTAATCCTATGATGTGCATCAGGAGTCTTGTCTCCGCATCACCAAATATAGAATCGCATGAATGAACTGTTGTACGAGAGAGAACATCAATAGCAACACTGTGGCTGACACTCGACATAAGTCCTTTAAGAACAAGGGGTTGAACCCCTTCAAAAGCAGGCAAACTCCCCTCTTGTAGAGGTTCGTAGCCACTTTTAGATTCTGTGCGCTGAAATTCTCCTAAAACACTACTATCAAGTTCATCTCTGGGCATACTTGAAAGGAGTACATTTTCTGTTGTCCGATCACGGAAAGATAAACGGTCAATTACATGAGAGAACAGTTCTAGAACCTGGCGGTAGACATGGACAAAATCTGTGTGCATCATAGCAACACAACCCCAAAACAGCTGTGGGTAGAGTATCACCTTCTCTGGCTCCATATTCTCCACCATAACTTGCAATGTCATCAAAATTTCCATAACAAATCCCAAAACCTGAGGTACTGGATTTCCCAGACATCTATGGAGGCAGCGAAGAAGGGACACACAAGCATCACTTGTTACACTTGGTCGAAGTGCACGGTAGATCTGATGTGACCGACAGGCAAGGTGTCTTGATGTACACTCCATAGCCCATCTAAGAGCTTCTTCTCCCCAAGTTTCCCGAAGATCTCCTTGGAAGAAGATAGCATCCACCATGCTCTGAACCAGGGCAGAAAGAAGTGCTGCACTTGGAAGCTCAGTTCTGACAACTGTTGGATCTTCATTCTCCCACATCATGCTTCCTCGCTTAGATTGTACATATTTAATTAGGCTCACAACTTGCTGTTTGTTCTCCCTATCATTATTTTCCACCTCATATTGCTCTAAGTGGCGTCCTGCTAGGGAATATAATAGATTAACGAGTAAATGCTGACAATGTTCTAGTACAATGTCTTCTGAGCTATCCATTGAAACAAAGATAACGTGAAAGAGTAGAGGCAAGTATTGGCGGAAATCTTCATCATTTTCATATGCAATTTCAGCAAGAAGAATCAGAGCTATATCTGCATGTGTAAGTGAGTGCTGCTGATGACCCTGTAAGGCTGATTGAAGTTCTTTTGCATTCACAGCATGCATAGCACTCCCACCATGCAGTCCATCTTCACCTGAGTTTGGAGTGTCAACAAGATAATCCCCACTGTCTCGTGAAACATGGCGGCTCCGTAAACTCCCTGTTGAGCTTCTAACACCCATCAAGGGTCCTGACATATTAACCAAGGCTGGAAGAAGCTGTCCAGATCGCCCAGCAGTTACTGGGACAACATTCAACTCTGGAGGCATTGGACTTAATGGACCTGATACACTCCGGCCTGTCATACCTGCTGTTCTCCAGCTCAAGCTCCCACTAACATTTCTTAGTGGACCATCAAGGGAACCTCTTACAAGCAATGGGGACATGTGTGGTTGGTTATCCAAAACTGACGTCATTTGGGCCACAGCAGGACCTTGTGAGAATTCTAGCACATAATTTGCACTAGTATCACCCTTACTTGCAACTGGCTCCATGCTATCCTCTAGTAGTCGTTGAGACAATTGGAAAACTAGGTGATCTATAGTCCGCTGAGGGCATATTCGTGCTAAATATAGACTTACCCGTTTTGCAACACTGAAGTATGTAGCAAATGCACCACTTATTTCAGTTGATGCATTTGAATCACAATCTTCAATGCCTTTTGTTATCAAGAAATCTAAAACAGGGCTGATATTCCTATTTTTGCTAGCAATTGTGCTCCAAAGCTTCTCAATTTCATCAGGAAATTGGTCTCCATGCCGCCATGTTACATAGTAGAGACTTTTTAGTAACCTTTCACTCCAGCCTTCCTTGAGTTTCCAGAAATTAAGGTTCTCAATCCAAGGAGCCATGCATGTTAAGACCTGATGTTGTGCAATTATATCAACAGCATCTAACTGCCTCTGCATAATCTCCTCACAAAGAAGTTGGCTTAATTCAGGATGATCTTTGGCAAGCTTACAGGAAAGCTTGTATTGGAATTGTTGATAGGAATCAGGAAGATTACCAACAACGGCAGCTCGATAACTTCCTGAACCCTCAATGCCATCTTCAGCCCATTCACGAACAGAAAGCGTCTCCAGCATCTGAAGTGCATCATCACGAATTTGTCTTGATGGGTCTACCACCTTGTAAAGGATCAGACTCAATAATCTTTGTATTTCACAGTTTGGTATCTCCTGACGCATGTAGACCTCGGCTAGTACACTGAAGTATCCATCAGCTACAGAAGAATTAGAGTAGTAGCACTGCACAGATCAATTCAGTTGAATAAGCAATAATACCAGTGTGACAAAAAAAACAAACATGATCCAAAAGATTATGTAATAAATACTAATTTATATAGAAAGAGAATTATCTAAAAGTGTAAATAGCTTGCAGTGCAAGTATCAATATATTATTGTTCTGTAAACAGCGTCCTCTCTGTGTGTGTATATATGATTAGATAGTCAATATTACTATTCTTCACCCTATCACGATTTGTATATGAATAGACTTCATTGCTAATTCTTTAGTTGGAGAACAATATTTCCTAGGATGCAATGCACAACATAGCATTGAAATATTACCTGATCAATACAGGAAGGAAACAAGTCCAAATTTGTAAGCAAAAGATTTTTCAAAGCCAATTTTGCTAAAGAAACACGGTGATGGCCACCCTTGATCCTGTCACGACCAGCAGCTCCTCGACCACCTTCCCCCTGGTACTTGGTATATGATGGAGTTCTAGGATCAGCTGGTGAGAAGCCAAATGGAGCCCTTGGTGTAGGCTCCAGAAACAAACCATTAATCCAAGATATCACTCGGCCACTCATTTTCCTTGCATTGTCATCAAAACACGGTCCGTATAAAAGTGATGCTATTGCATTCATGGATGCCCACTGGATTGCCTCAACCTGTTCATTCAGTTCTTTGTCAAATGATATTTTATCCACCGAATCTTTTGATCTTGCATGTTGAGAAGACTTGTAACGATCAACTTCACGTCTATAATCACTCACACCATCTACACTCCATGCACTGCATGTATCATCAGACCAGGAGAGAAGAAGATCAAAGAGTCGCTTTCTAGTTCTAACATCAAATTTCTCAGATTTCGAATCAACAAATTCTGGGGCTAATGATCTTAGAACACAAGCAAGTGCATAGCGGAATGGTTGCATGTCTTGAAAACTTTCAGGAGTTGTTGAGATTAGTCTAGTTGTCTCATCAATGAATTTAAGATAATGCAGACGGAACACTGGCTTTCGTGCTAGCATGCCAGGCCATATATTTTCTGCAACAGTACGATAAATATTTGCAATGTGGACACGAAGCTCTTCCCGACGAGCCTTTTGACTCTGAATAAAATATTCAAATATATTGTAAATGCCAAATTATAATTCAACCATCCAGGAGAAAAAACAACTAAAACCATAGTGTAACAAAAGCTTTGATAATTTCACAACGTAAATATGAATTATTGTCATCAAATGTGCTGGAAAGGTTTTAAGAATTCATTATCTAATTTCTGTCACTATCATATTGTCCTTATCACTCATAATTTATGATAACTATCCACTTCAAATCCTCAATGGCTGATAAAATTAAAACAAATTTCACCGATTCAAAACTATACCTTCCACTTTGGTTTTCCTTCTGTCTCAGAAGAAACCTCATCGATAAAAGATGAAAGTTCGCTGAACATGATTTCACATGCTTCCAAGTGTGAGCGGCCAAGAGCCATGGTCGCTGCATGCTATATCAGAAACCTTGTCAGCAATAAACAAAGACACAAAAAGTGATGACCAAAATGTTTTGCAAAGATAGAGAATAGTTTAAGTGTTTAATCATGATGTGGACCCGGTAAATTAGGTCAAACTATAGACAGTTACCATTCTAAATACATCTCCTAACCCTCCTACATCAATAAGAAATACAAAAGAAAACAGTGAGATCTCAACATAGGTTAAATGAAGAATTGGTAATTAGTATTTAAAAGTAAAATGTTTTTAAACCTGTAACCAAGAAATCATATTTATAAGTTAAACAAACAAACATTATGACAGTAGCCTTTAGCCTGCATAACTTGCATCCGACTTTATCTTGAACTTCTTCATTCAAATTACAGACTTCATTGGTTTTTCTTGAATTTCTTCATTCAAATTACAGACTTCATTGGTTTTTCTTACCATTCAGTCACTTGAGAAACTAAAAATAGTTTTTCATACGAAAAATATTAGAATATTGTAAAAACGACAAAGAACAAAAACTATTCTCAGATTGTTTTTTAATGATTTTGGTTTAGAAAACATGGAAATATACAAACAATACATCAAGCACGCATGCAACTCTTCATCCTTTGACATAGACTGCTTGAGAAGATAGACTAATTGACAAGTTAAGAGAGGCGCTCTTACAACATGAGCATCAGATCCAGATTTTAGTGAAGGGAAAATTAGAGAGTAAAGATCTTTGGTAGACTCTCGAGCAACTGGCGGACATGAACAGACAAACATGGCATACATAAGCCACTGGTCCAGTTTATTATCAATATCCTGCGACTGATGAGCTTTGCCACCCAATTCAGCAGGTGTGATATGAGTAAGACGTTGCATGACCTCTTTCCTGCCCAAATTTGAGTGATATTACCAAGTTTTAGATAGAAATTTAAAACAGACTGAATGAAGAGGGGTAGGGGGAGCAAAGCACGTGAGTAAAAATATTTTTTCCTCTTCTTCAAAATGATAATGATAAATCACTCCATGAAACTTTCTGTGAAAGATATGATTTGATCTTTAGTAATTAGGATATTCTCCATTACTAGGTTTCCCTAATTATAATGATTATAAGTAAGGGATTTACATGTTTAATACACAATTCAAAACAATAGAAAAACTCTTAATGTTATTAGAGCTAAGGTTTCCTTTTCCTTTTCTTGTCTTTTTTATATCCGCAGTGTAATGTACATGCAGCCTGTTCAGGCAACCACTGTAATCCTCCATTAACCACCATTGAACCCTCCTTTCTTGGAAGAGCAGACACCACCAGAGTCACAGTCTCCCTGCAACCACCAACCATGCACAAATCTATGCCTAACTCCACCACATGCACTGCCTCTCTTTGGTGTGCCCATCTCAGATCACCACTGGACACTGTTTTTTGGCAATCCACCCCCACTGACCTCCCCACCATGCTTCTACTTCTCTGGCAAACCACTATTAGGCCTCTTTTGGCACTATTTGACACTGTATAACTTGATGGCTTCTTCTGATTTGGCTCGCGTGCAATCTCTCATGACTTCACCAACATACCGTTGATCCCATGCAAAATTGTTACTGATGGGATTACTAAGACCTTGCACTGTTAGCCTGGGAGGTCAAGTACAAAAAGTCCCAAAATAAATATTATGAATATTTTAAGATTATATAAAGCAATGCCTTTTCCAATTAGAGGTTGTAGGCTACATATATCAAGTGGCACCATCTTGTTCCATGAAAATGTAAAAATTATGTTAGTGTCCATGCCTTGTTCAATTCCAAAGAACTGATTCATAAAGTGAGATTGTCTCCGGTTCAATATTCTATTCAGGCTCTTTCTCTAACCAAGATGGAATTTGGAGCTTTTCATATACACCTTTGCATACCCAACACTATTAGGTGAACTACGTGGATAACATGGTGGGTGACCCTTTCGAATAAATCTAGTACTAACCGTTTAAATGCAAGTTCTTGAACAAGGGGATGAAGATGCTCTTATACCATATTAAGAAAATAAAATTTAATCATAACCCAACTCTACAAAACCGGATAAGATAAGATTTACACGCATATATTATAACTTGACTATACCTTTAGTTGGTGTAAGATCCCAAACACAACCCCTTTGCATTGAGGACTCGACATCTCAAGCTTGACTAGGATAGGCTTTGAATGTCTTTGATACCAAGTGAAACTCTAGGGAAGAGAAAAGCACTAAGATGGAACCGTATTTTTCTAAGACAGGATGGGTGTTTTTATTTATAGTGGGAAAAAAAAAAATCAAATACAATAAGTGGAGGAGATTTGATATCCTCTAATAGCAAAGATATGATACATGAATAAACAAAAAAAAAAAAAGAATCCTAATAATACATATATAATCTAGATAGTCCTAATTATATAGGATCAACTCCCTATTTCAATATTCTCCTAATTATATAGGAACAGCTCCTTATTTCTATGATTATAATAGTTTACTAATGTAATCTTAGAATTCCCTATTACTTAACATCATTACTTTGAAGGCTAGTAAATTTAATTACAATTTATCTACAATGTAATACTTAATTACAATTTATCTACTATGTAATATTTAATTACAATTATGATTTATCTAAGACTTTATTATCTTACGGTGTTTTGCCCAACTTTTTTTCTTTACAGAAATAAGAACTTCAAAATAAGTTAAGTCGATTTGGTAATTTAGATTTTTTTTTCTTTTGTTAAAATTTATTTAAAGTTTGAATTTCAAGCAAAAAGAGTAGAAAAATTTACAAAATTAACTTTTCAAAAAACTTTCTTTAATATCTTGCCTGTTCACAATCCACATCCAGATGTGTGGTTTGTGGTCCTGGTTCAGAATTGTTTCCTCGTGCCTTCCTACAATGTTTGTCTACTGCCTACATACATTATAGGGCAGTTGTTACAGAGGAGAGGCTAAACTTTCATGGCAATGTACATCTATGCTACTATATGGGCATTTAGTTGGGACATAATGCTCATACCTGAGAATAATACAAAGGATTTACAACGAATCTTAGAGTGTGAATTTCTCTCTGTTAGGATCTCATGTTTATAACAACTTTAGATACATCAGATACAATATACGAGGGAGAAGAGAAGAGAATTTGAAACGATATATCTAAGAACTAGGTGCAACACAATGGACATAGATAAATTGTATTTAAGACTATTTATTCTACCACTTCCCCTCAAGATGAAGCATATAAATTGTATGTGTCAAACTTGGAACAAATATATTCAATCTGAGATTCTCTCATGGATTTTTATCTACAACTTAATCACTTGATCTGACAAACTCGATGCAAATTTCCTTAGACAACAACTTCTTTAGAATTAAATGACTATTTATTCCTCTGATGAACACTAGACTGTAAATAATGTGGACAACATCTTGGTTATCACAAAAATTTATATTCTTGGAAGACATATTTTACCCATATAAGCTCAGAGGTGAGGGATGTCATTTCTCCATACTCAACTTCAGCAGATGGCTAAAAAACAACATTGTATTTCTTAATTTTCCAGGAGATAATATTTCCTACTAGAAAAATACAACATCCTATGCTAGGGCGTCTATCCATAAGAAAACTAACACAATCAGTGTCGCAATATCCAAAGGTTCGGGCATTCCCTTCATTAAGTAGTTCTAGTATTGGAGCCTCTTTAAGGTATCTCAGTAGGAATGATAGCATTCCAATGATCAATACAAGGATTTTGCATGAATTGACTCGATGCCAATTTCAAAAGACAAATATGGCCTAGTAATAACGAGATAAATAAGTTTTCTAATCAGTCTTCCATAGATTTCTGTTAGAGAAAACTTCTCACTGTTCTGGCATTAATTTCTAATTTGGATTCATAGACAATCCATTGGTTTACAATCAATCATTTCTGTATCTTTCTACTAAATATATTTAGCTCCACAATGTTTGGACTTCAGTGAATACAGAAAAAGGTAAAAGAGATAGAAACTTACTTTGCTTCCTGAACAGAGCTTGGACAAAGTTCAGCAGCATATTTCACTAGCTCACTAAGACACCGAGCCCACCTGTTCTTGTCAGGGCTCTCAAATATTATAGATTGAAGTGTCACTTCCGAAGGAATGGCATCAGGTTCTCGTTTTAAATCGAATGGTCTCCCAGAGTCCCAATAGCAGTTCTGAACAATCTCATCCTGCAATACCAAGGTATATTTACATCTTTAAAGGGACCAAAGCTTAATATGACAAGATAAATTCAAAAAATACACAAATGAAAAATGCATAAAATATTAGTGTAGCAGATAACAAGAAAAAATATCATTCAAACAAAATTGAATAATATAGGCAAAAGTGTACCCCATGTTCTTCCAGAACATCAATAATAAATATTGGTTCCGCTTCATATTTTAACATGAGATTTGATTGCTCATGTATCCTCAGGTCCCGAATATCATTCCTCAATGCACGAACACAACGCAATAACTCTAATGCTGTATGCCTAATTTGACTATCAACAGAACTAAGGAATATGAGGCCAACTGCATCAATTTCGGATGCACGAAACTCAATTGCTTCGCCTGATTGTTGAATGGAAGACTTTCTCAATCTCTCAGTTTCATGCCCTAAAGATGTTGCATCGGCATCAAGTAGTATCCTATCATCTATTAGACAAGATCTCCAAAAGCGCATGAGTTCCAATAGGCGTCCTAACGATGTTTGAATGAGAAGAGGAAATTCATCAGGAAGTTTTAATATGAAATTGGCCATTCCCTTCATTACAGCAAAACGACGATGGGGTAGGTACTTCACAATTCGGTTTAGCACTTGCACTGCTTCTTCTCGAACACCAGGGTCAATACTTATGCCATGTTGTGGTATTATTTCAGTAATTTTATCAGTTCGCCCAACTTCTTCTATTAGATCTGGGATGCACTTCAGCACAGACCGGAATAGATACCCTTGAGACTTTTCCTTGGTTACAGCATCTACGAAAGAATTCTTATGGTGTCATCATGATGGCAAGCAGAAATTCAATACTAAACTAATTAACAAAATGCACATTTCAACTTCAAAAAAATAAAAACTACAAATACAAAGAAATTCCCATCCTATACAAATAAATAGTTTTAATAGTTTCAATCCTATCATATTTTGGAATACCAGTGAGCATAGAAATATACTGAAAGACAGACCTATCTGAAAATACTTTCTCTTCACACATCACGGTGTCATGATGGCAAGGAGAATTTCAAAAGTTAACAAAATACAAAATCTAAATTTGAAAAGAGTAAATTAATTACAAAAGGAACACCCATCCTAAGGAAATGAGTAGTACTTTCCAGTTTGCATCATTTCAATCCTATTATATTTTGTAATACCTATAGGCATGAACGTACTGAAAGGCAGACCAGTCTGAAAATATCTTTATTTCACATACAATTTACTCAGACTTTGTGAAAAGACTAAATGACTTCAAGTCGTCAAATCTAAATATTTATTATTCAAATTTTGTTTGAACTTTATCAAGTCCAGCAGTGTTCCAAAGTACTTGCAAAGTTGACTTACAATGATAAAAATCAATACCGTGCAAGAAAAAGAAGAAAAGTGCGAGAAAAATAGTGCAAGAATTAAAAGAATTTGTGTGTTCTATAACTAAGGTGGTAAGTAAATTAAATGGCTAACTTCGAAGGGAAGATCAGCAATATATTTATAATTAGGAAATGTTAACCGTTTAATTTCTTGGCTACTCATCAGCTGTAAAAGCCTACAGACTCTAAATTTTTCTAACAGACTCCACTAACTACCATAAAAGTAGTTTGGACACAGAAGAAAGTTGGAGAAGCAGATAATAAAATGTAGCGCATGAAATAAAAATAAATAAAATAAAAAGTGGAAGAAGACATACACTTATTTTCCTCACCCTCAGTAAATCTATTTGAGTAACTAAACACATTAGTCGTGAATGGTAAAATAGCCAAGGAAACCCTTCAAATATATCTGTAAAGAAGTATGCTTTCAGAATAAAAAAGTACACATCATTTTGAAAATGTTTTACAACATTAAAAAAAGTAACAAATATATTCTTAAAACATAAGACCAAGGGGAGAATTAAGTTACCACTTTCATTTCACTTTAAAAGATTTAGGAAACAATCAAAACAAAAAAGTAGATAAATAGTACTCTTAGAGGAGAAAAAATGTTATTACTTTCAAAAGTATTGCACCACTATATTTCTTCTATTTTGAAAAGTTATCAAATTAGTTATTGTTCATTAAAAATGAATACCCTCTTCCCTTTCCCTGGGAACTCAACTCCAAAAAACATCCCAAGGCTTGAAGTGTGAACCCATGCATAGAGTCAATTTACCTTGTGCTAATTTTAAATGTTAATTTAATTGTGAAGAATAGGTGGCATAATTTAATTGGCTAGTAAGGATTCAACTCTTCAAATTTGACCATATGCACTTCATATACCATACAGAAAATCACCTCTCTTAAAAGTCTCAGCAGTTCAACATGTGTTATGTATACCACTTCAATGTTAATCAAATAAATATTGTGATGTTATTGTTAATTGTAATGTATAAAAATATATTTTTTGTTAATGCTAAATATTGTCGCCACTTTCATCCTTTCATACATTTTTTACAAAAACTAATCTATCAAACAATACTTTGAATGCACAAAGAAGCTTATTTGTACATCATAAAACAAGTTAAAATTTTAGTAGATTTTTAAACACATAAAACATGATTGAAACAAAATTCTTTATTAAATAAATCCACATAACATTACATAGTCAACAAATATCTATGATGCACGGATAAAATAAGTGTAACAGATGTGACACATTTTATATGACAATATGTTTAATTTGAAAATAATAGGATATGATACATATTATATGCATATTGAAAAAATGTACAAAAACTCTTAAAAACATGATAAATATGTGATTGTTATTGTGTGAATCCAAACTAATAATAACATGTATTAAATATTATCAAAACAAAAAACTATAAATTATTATCATCATAAAAGTGATAGTATTTTATAAATTAGACACTTCATTAATAAGTATCGGTAAAGTCTCCTACCATATCAGATATGGATACTTGTTGCATATATATAGGTGACACAAATTGAAATATCAGTGCATAATAGACATATATGTTTTCTGCAAAATATAGAGGTTTGATTCAGCTTTTAAACTGTAATTCTTATACTTAAACACCTTCAATCCAGCTAGCATATAATAGGAGCAATTACCTATTGTGGTACGTGATGATGTCAAAAGTGCTTGACTATAAGTTTTATGGCATGACCTTAATATAGACTCAATTGCAGCTTTCACTTTTGGAATATAGTGACCAATATCAGGACCTGCTCATTCAACAAAACTGTCATTACTGAAGAAAATAAAGCTCTGAAAATGTACTTCAATTAAACATAACAATGTACAATAATTCTAGGCATGTAATTAATTATACCTTTAAATATATCCAAACCAAAATGCTTACTTGAAGGTGACATGACAATGGCAAGCAATGCACGAAGACCAATAACCTTTGCTTCACTGGGACTGTCTTGCTTGAGTAATTCTAGTATCATATGGTTCATGGTAAAATCAAGGTTATGTTCAGCTATAGTTACACAGAATTCAACCAGTTTATCATGTTGAACATCCTGAGTAAGCAATCCTTTTCTTAGAACTGCTAAAAGTTGTGAAGTTACACTGTCTAAGTTGTCCCATATCCGATTTGGGGCCTGGTTTGCCGCATGGACACTCAAATAAAATCTTAAAACACGATGAAGACAATCTAAAGCCATGAACCGATGATTCTTATCCTGCATGACCAACAACAGAATGGATTCTTTGTACATTAAAAAAAAAATAGAAAAAACCTATACAGCATAAATAATGAAGTAACTACGAGCTCTTGTTTGCCGTTTATACATATTAGGAGTTAAAGAGTCGCAAAAAAACTATCTGTGTTTTCGCTAGAGAAAGAAAAGGACATTTTACCCACCCTTCTCTGACTTGCCTATTCCTTGGACTAAATGCATCGCTAAACGAGGATTATGTCAGCCAGATTAGGAATATTTACAATACATGTGTAAAGTAATAAAAGTACTAATATGGATCATATCATTTTGGTAATAAAAAGCCTTGATTTTAGAGGTTATCCATTGGTATCTCACATGGCTTGTCTATTTTAATATTTAAATGTAGTTGTATACTTCAGTAGATGGTAATGAATTAATGAATGAGATGATTTTCCGCCAAGGATTTTTCTCTTCTTCTCTCACTCCACAGATTCTCTCTTGCACTTAGCTGCCCCCCGTTTCAGTATAGTTATGCTTGTACTGTAACTACTGCATGTAGGGTTACTTGAAAGAGATTTAGGGGGAAGGAAACAGAAACTCTGTTTATTATTTCTTAGTTTTAAACAAGTAGAAGAGCTTACGCTGATAAAAAAAGATAGTACAAGAGCTTACTTTATATAGAACTCCATCATCCTAGAAATAATACTCACAGCAATAAAATAACAACTCTTTACACTGTCTAAAAACATCTTCCTGTAACTCAAAAGAGCTGATTCTTATAATAAATAAGGATCAATGATTTAGGTATGATAAATACAGCATCTAATAATATCTTCTCATACCTCGAGCTAATTCCTATAAATAAGGACCAACTATTAGCATATGATAAATACAAACATGTACCATTAATATGGTCACCTAATTATCGTACTTAATTATGTCAATACAAGCAAACATTATACTCAGGATTTTAAGATTCAGGCAGCTAAGTAGTCAATCACATATAGCAGCACGGAGCAGTCAACCCCAAAAACACTAGCAAGATGACCTCTGTTATGAAGTCTAAATACAATATTATATATATATATATATATATATATATATATATATATATATATATATATATATATATATATATATATATATATATATATATATATTTATTTATGTGTGTGGGTGTGTATGTGTATATGTATATATTTATATATTATTTATTCATAGAAAATAGATTTTAAATTTAACTCAACCTCACAATAACATGCTTGTATAGTGAGTTTGTACCATTCTTTTTCATCTCTAGTTGATGTGGAATCTCCAACACTCTCCATCAAGCCAAGCAATGAATATCTCAAATGTGAGACTAGATATTTGTGGATGGTTCAATACTGACCTTATAATTGGTGGCACAATAAGCTGACATTCAATTGTTGATTGGGCATATGATGTAGATGACAAAAGAGCACTTCAGGGGCATATCTAATTTTTCTGCCCTAACTTGATTTCTTGATGGCCAAAGAAAAAGCAAACTTAGTTGCAACACCAAATGCTGAAACTGAGTAGAGGAACTTAGCTATGGCTGCTTCTGATGTTCTAAGGGTAGAGACTCTTTTTTCATGAGCTTCAAATTAGCATTCCAACACCAGTCATCTACCGTAACAACCAAAGCACCATTACTGAGTCACAGTCCTGTTTTGCACTACATAACAAAACATGGAGCTGCTGGACATTTTCTTAGAAGGTGAAAAAAATTCTCGACAAGTCTCTAGTTGTCTCTTATGTGCTTGCTCAAGCTCAGGTTGCTAATATTCTAGCCAAGCTCCTCGCCATAACTCAGTTCGCTCATCTCAAAGTCAAACTCAAGGTTTTGAGTTCTTCACAATCCTTAGTTTCTAGTGAAGTAATAGGGTATTAGAGTTCTCCTTTGCTATGTAAGTTGATAGGCTCTCTGCCACATCAGAATAGTTAGTTGTCATTGTTAGAATAAATAGTCTTAATAGGATTTATTGTAAGGCGTTGTGTTTTTTGCGGGACCTAGTTCCTAGATGTATCTTTTCGAATTCTCTTCTTTTCCCTTTCATACATTGAATCTTATGTATCCAAAGTTATTATAAATATGAAATCCTAAGAGAGGGAAATACACACTTTCAAATTCATTCTAATTCCGCTCATCTTTCTCAAGTATCTCTAACAGTTTATCTTGTAATATGATTCGTTGTTGCCACATTGGATAGTGTTGGAAGTCCCATATCGACTAGAGATAAGGCCAATTTATAATATATAAGTGGATGCAAACCTCACCTTACAAGCCAGTTTTGTGGGATTGAGTTAGGCTTAAAGTCCACTTCTTAACATGGTATCAAAGCTATAGTTACAGCTTATTCTAGCGATATTTGTTGTTTGATGGACATGTTGTTCCACCCGCTATCAGGTCGTTATCGCACCACCCATTAATGTCTAGTCTCACGCTTGAGATGATGTCGATACCTCAGCGTGAAAGAGGTGTGTTGGAAGTCTCACATCGACTAGCGATAAAACCAATTTATAATATATAAATGGGTGCAAACCTCACTTTACAAGCCAATTTTGTGAGGTTGAGTTAGGCTTAAAATCCATTTCTTAACAGGTAAGATGAGCTACTTGATGTGGCACTTAAGCCTTGAGGCTCTCCTACCAAATGGACAAGTCTTTTGCATCATGTTCATAAGTCCTAACAATTGGTACTTTCATTGAGAATTGAGCCACATAAAAGGCTACATATAGGCTGAATTTAGGTGTAAACTGAATACCGATAGCTATCAAAGTGAAAAGGGCTACAACCAGGTCTTTGTCCATAGAATGAAGTTGTTGTGGACACCAATCCTTAAAAAGGAGTGGCAATGAAGGTGTCTATATGGAGTAAGATGAGGAATTTGGTGTAGTACTTAAGACTTGTCGTTCTCCCACATGGTGGACTAGTCTTCTGGGTTGGACTCTCAGCTGGTGCTTGTTAGAATAGGTCATCTTAACTAGACTTTATTGAAAAGCTATTATGTGCTTTGTATTGTACCTAGTCTCTAAATATGACCTTTCTTATTCTTTTCTCTTTCCTCTCATCCATTGAATCTAAATTACCAATGTCATTATAAATATGAGGACCTAAGAGAGGGGAATCAACCTCTCTAATTCATTTTATGTTCTTTTGAATTCATCTCAAGTTGGTATCAAAACTTATCCTCGTAAGGTTTTGTGAGCCTATCATATCCCCTTTATCAAACCACCCACAAATATCTAATAAAACTTAGGATTAAATATGTTTTTGGTCCCTTAACTTTTAGTGAAAATTGGAATTAGTCCCTCTTCAAAACTTTGGTCTAATTTAGTCCCCCAACTTTAGAAACGTATGAATTTAGTCCTTTTAACCAAATTTTGTTAACTTTAATGGATGTTTTAAGCGCGTTTCATGATAAATTTAGGTTGTTTACACTGTTTGACACATCTTTGCTTCAATGTTAACTAAGAAACGCGCTTAAAACATCAATTAAAGTTAACAAAATTTGGTTAAAAGGACTAAATTCATACGTTTCTAAAGTTGGTGAACTAAATTAGACCAAAGTTTTGAAAAGGGACTAATTCCAATTTTCACTGAAAGTTAAGGGAGCAAAAAGATATTTAACCCTAAAACTTATTAGCATAGACTTTAATACCATCTTAGAAAGTGAACTTTAAGTTTAACTAAACCTTACAAAATTGGTCTATATAGTGTGGGTTTGTACTTGTTTATATACTATACTTTGGTCATATCTCTAGTAAATGTGGGGTCTCCACAACAAAAGAACAGAAACAAAACAATTTAGAAAAAAAGAAAAGATTCTATCGCAAAAAGTTTAGCAATCATGAGTAATACTTAGCTGAAACATAAGCATTTTACCATGTATAGTATATTGTTTGCCTACCCACAATTCCAATGAAATCCAAGAATGAGCCAATTGAATTTAAACATACCTTAAGAAGTTTGTAGAGTTGATCCATGTGAGGACTTAAGTTGTTGTGAAATATTTGAGGATCACCAAGGCATAAAAGAAGAGTTACCAATGGATACCCAACCTAAATGATAACACAAAATAAAACTTAGCAAGATTAACATTAATAAACAAGGAAAAATACTGAAATTGGTAAGAAAACAGCTTACCGCAATGTGTTTGCTTTGTTTATCCATCCAATGCATTAGCTGAACTCTTATACGTCCAACAGCTTCATACCATAATGTAAGCGCGGGCTCTACACCAGAAGGTGGCCATTGACTTTTCCCACCGTCTGCAAGAGGTGCTAGGATGTTTGAAAGCATATTGCATAGAGCATGATGAAGCTCACTTTTCCGTTTATGAGGAGCACGGTTTAAAGGATTTGCTTTTGCAACAAAGGATGCCGACGCATTTAATCCACCCTCTGTTTTAACCTGAGATGAAGCTTATATTTAAATAATACTAGAACCATACAATACCTTACATGAAATATTTAAGTTTTACACATACCCCAAGCTTCAGGTAGCGCATCCCATTAATGATACTTAGTGTCTCACTTCTAGCAGCACTTGTATCAATTCGACGGGTGTTGAGTTCCATGAAAAAACGCTCAGTAACAGAACTAAACCTATAAAAACAAGAAAAGCAATACCGTGAAATAATAATAAAAAAAGTTGAGATACAAAGGCAACACAATTATGGCTAACTGAACAATAGTGTAAAGGGATGAGGCAGAATCACCCAACAACATCATCCCTATCCCACTTGAACTGAACCAGAATCACCCATCAAATTTTAAAATTTAACACACAAACACTACCAAAGTTAATCATCTCAAACTTACAAAACTTTAATAGTTAGGGAGACAGAATTCCACCTGAAATGGAGAACTGAAGTGTAAAATTCATTTTTCTAAATTAGTAAATAGATTCTAAAAGTATCTCCATACACTTTTTGTTGTGGTACTGCAACTAACTCAACAAATGAAAGTCAGGAACAGATAGAACATTAGTTATCTCAACAAATGAATGTGGAAAGCCAGCACCAAGCACACCAGAAGCAGATACACATCTCTAGAAAATTTAAGTGCTAGTAATTTGCTTTTTGTATAGAATCTATCCATTGCCTATTCAAAACTAGTACTAAAGGCGTCAACTAAGAAATCAGAGAAAAACGATAAAGGTATAAGGCACCAACCAAGAATTAAATAATAAAACAATTGAATTTCTCCTATAGCCCCATCAGTCTACATTTGTCAGGACTGAGAACAATACATACCCTTAAAATTCCTAAAGAAAGAATAATACATGTGACTGATATGAAGAAGTATTCACTAAATGTGTCAACAATATAATTCTCAGATAATTTTCAATCATAATGGATAATTTATACACAACCCTGATAAATCAGATATACCTGATACGGGACAGAGCACCTAAAAGTTGAGCAACTAAGTCCAGAAGAAGCCCCCTCAGATCAACCAGTGAGGGATATTCAACCTGGCTAACAACCCTGCAACAAGAGTTCACTAAGTTCACACCAAAGTGAACAGAAGAATAAGAGAATTAAAAAGTTTATGGAAACCTAATAATTAATCTTTATGTTTTGCTACTAAGAAACCACATTCTAGTCTGAATAATAATTGATTTAACAACACTTTCAAAATATTCATGAAATATTTGGACTCAACTCATCAATTACCCATTCAAGTTATGTTTATAAACAAACCCAAACTTGATAATTGGCTTGAATATTTAAATGAGTGGACTTCAAGCTTTAAAAGCTCAAGTTGAAGAGTCCATACATACATACATACACATACATGTGTGTGTGTATAGACACACACACAATATATAAAAATTATAATTTTTATGAAAACAGTTTTACATATATTATTCTACTAATAATTTTTATAAAACTACCTTTCATTTATTATTTATCACTTAATGTTAAAGAAAATAGTAAAAAATAATTAAGTTATAAATGAGTTGACACGGACAGCTCACTTTTTATGCAAGTCCAACTCAAGCTTTCAATTAAGCTCATTTAAATAGATGACCTAAGCTTGAATATCCAATTCTTTTCACAAGCCAAACTCAAGCTTCAAATACTCAACTCGGTCAATTCATATACACTTCTATCTATAGTTCAGCTTAACTATATTAAAACACATCTGTTGAGCATTCCAAAAATCAAATAAAAAAGAAGAGTTGCCTGAGATTTTAAAATTATTAGAAATAAGACACCACATGGACATTTCAGCTATGTTTGCTTTAGGTTAGGATTCAGTTGCAAGGGATGGAACTTGAGTCCCACATAGGAAGTATAGGATTATAGTCCAGGGTTTATAAGGTCTTTGGCTCTCCAACTACAATAGCTAGCTTTTGTGGTGTGCTTCTCTCAAGATTTTATTGATTGATATCATGGACTTCCACCATGTTTACCATCTGCAAACACATGGTGATACCAACATTGCAATGTTCAATGCCCTACCAGAAAAGTTTTCCATTTCGTAAGCATTCCAATCCAAACCTTGCCCTTGTAGGAAAGAAGACCTACTGGTTTTTGGCTGATACAAGGATCAATGTGATTTAGGGTCGTCACCTACTTGCTTGTGAGATAATAAGTACGTTATCTTCTTATAGCATCCCCTGTACCAGAGAGCGACCACTTCCTTTGCTCTGAATTATTCATATCATTTATCAATAGAGGTCTAATGAACTTGACAGGCCAACAAGCAAAACCCCTTGTCCTTTGATAGTGGGTTGGTGCAAAGTTGTTCTAGAGAATCTCCTTTTGTTCTTGCAATAATGACTACCAAAAGCATCAGGCAACTTGTCAAGGTACAACTATGAAAAGTGTATCCATCGTTTTACCTAGAACTTTGGGGAGATGAAGCCCTTTCAACTCTAGCTTCCAATTTCCTTTACATGCGAGTTCGCATGGGTGCTCGGCTAAGGGTTGTAGTTGGATGTAAAGACATGGGACTTGCACATTAACTCTCCAACTGCATGAATGGATAAACAAGTATAGGAATAGCGGATCAATGATATTATTATAAATATTTATGTTGTATTATTAAAGAAATGTCTTCCAACACTACATCAACCTCCAAAAAGATTCTCCCATCTTTTCTAGTTATATTCTTGCTATTTGAGTCACTTGTTGCTCCTACATGATCCGCTGATCTAGCAACATTTGAAGAATTCATCCAATGGTGTCTGACATGTCAATCCTCTAGTAACACAATTTCAGTGACACGCCGTAATTCATCTGCTTGTTTGTATCAATCTCCATCTCTTGATCCCTAGGTTATTGACTAGGGTGCAATTGACAAAATATCTAGTAATAGTAGCTAATTTGTCTTTTATAATTGTTGTCAATGGTTCACAAACACAAGCTTGCAAGAGTAGCACTACCATTGGTTTTAAATATTTTGTTACTATTATTGATTATTATTTTTAGATATACTTGGATTTGGTTAATAAAGAATCAATCAGGAGTGTTTTCTGTATTTCAAACATTTTTAAATGAAATCAAAACACAGTTTAGTTCCATACATGCTTTATGTAGTGACAATGCTTGTGAATATTGTCTCAGCTATTCCTGCAATCCAATGGTATCTTTCATCAAACTTTAGTTATCATAGACTTTCCCCCATATAATATACTTGTTTGTCCTCGTTATCTTCTATTCCTATTCCTAAGTCTCCATGTGAAGCTTTATCCCACCTAGAGATGAGATGTATGTCCTTCAAAGTAGTGGTACTTGGGAGCTGGTTCCTCTCCTAATTGTCAAATCAATTGTTGGGTGTTGATAGTTGTATACTCTTAAAAGAGAACCTAATGGTAACACACCAATCTGTGACCTTATATTGACTCTCTCTCTCTTGTCGTCAAACTAACATCTATTCAACTTCTCTTTTCCATTGCAACTATTCACCACTGGACTTTGTTTCAGCTTGACATCAAAAATGCATTTTTACATAAGTTTGATTGATCCTTGAGTGAATGTGCCATTGATTTTAGACTACAGTGTTTTAGAATGACTCCAACTATCTAAATGCTCAGATAACTTCCCAGAATCAATGGTTAACAATCATTGGAGAGAAACAAAAGCTTATGTATCTGACTTTTCTTTCTTTTCACACTACTGAAGCATTCTACATAAATGTGAGCCTCAATGCAGCAAAAGTTTAAACCTGTTGAGGATTTAGATTGAAATAATCTTGAATACTGAAAGTCTTAGCAATTAAGAACCTAAAATTGACATCCACATTATGAACTGAAAAAAGTGGAAAAGTAATTCTTAGGAGAACCCTATATCTTATAATTCAGACATCAATCATTTGCTTTATTAAAAAAATATTTTCACCAACTATGAACATACTACAGTGTTCATATTATCATCGACAACAGAAATACCTGTCAGCATTAATTAACCAGTCAAAAACAAAATTTTCGAGCCCAGACCACAGTTTCTCTGTAACAACAAACGAATAATTAATGTCCATCATATTTCAAATCAAAAGAAACACAATCACATATATATAATACAAACCAGTAAGTCCTTCTTGTGGACAACACTCCACAAAGCGTATGCATGCTGAGCAAAAAATGCACTCCACTGCAAGCTGAAATCAACAAAAAACATGCTATCATAAACCTAAAAACCAGCTGACCACTGTTCTGAAAACAAAACCAAAGCAAATATGCCAAAACTCTAAATTATACAAGCATTAATTAGCCTATCAAACTTCTTGCACACAAACCTTTCTTTGGAATGTCGATGCATCATTGGCACCCTTGGGAGATTCACTACAACAAGTTAAAAAAAAAATAATAATAATTATTTCAGTGAGTCATTTAACTACAACAGGGTTGAAAACGTACACGTATAAGCAAAGTTTCACATCATAGACCAAAGACAAGAATACACTTTTGGTCACTTGTACAATTTTTTTGTTTTAGTCTGGTCCCTTAAGTTTAAAGATTATCAATTTGGTCTTTTAAAGCGCCTAGGTCAGGCCAAGATCCGCTCCATCAGTCCACACACACAAACACTTACTTGGTAACACTTGCAAAAGTAAATGTGATAGATGTTACATCACAGGTACGTTTGCCATGTCAAGTAAAATTGATAGCATCAGTGTAAAAGACTGTCAGAATGACCTGTACAGTCTCAGCTAGAAACTTCAAAAGACCAATAAAAACTTTTTAGACCAAATGAAATCAAAATGAAACCAAAAACTTAAGATGAAGAACCAAAACTTTATTTTAAACTAAACTATACATTGTTTATCCGTTTATGCCTTGAAAGTGTAAAAATTGATATCAATCAAATGAGTTTCATGACACACCCTAACTTGGTGACACATGGTAAAGTCTGAAAGTGCTTGCATTGCAGTCTGAAGCTTCTCAAATGGAGACACACACACACACTCCAATGCACAAACTAAGAGAAATAAGTTTCTCCATAAATATTTTCGGAAAATTTTTCCGTAAACACTTCTAGGAGAAAAAAAAAAGAAAAGGCGAAACAAGTTTCTCCATAAAATTAGTCTAGGCATGAGTTAAAACATGAGCTTCCACAAATTAGTTTACAAATGACACGTGAGTTAATTTCTTTTCTTATTTTATTCTCCTGCAAGGACTTGAGAACTTCATTCAAGCATACTCTTTGTCTATTAACATGAATGTAGTTTAAGACGAACCTATCTTTTATCCAAACATATTCTAGGAGACGTCGGTGTAAAACCCATTTGGTCACAGACACCTTAGAACCAAAGTGAAACTTTCTAAACTTAAGTTATCAAAGGGTGAGCAACAATGCAGTTCAGCCTAAACTAAACTATACCAGCTATGTTAAAAAACATACTGAAAACAAAAATAAAAAAAAGGGCTAATTAATTAAGATGAAGTGAAAAACAAAAAGAAAAAAAGAGGAAGAGTTAATTATCCAGACCTCTCCCTCCACTTCAACAAAGCTTCCAACAGAGGAACAGGAGTATGGCGCGCGACCATTGCGAGGGAATCGAGGACCTGCTCGTAGGCCGGGTCAGATGGTCGCAGGTATTGCCCATCCTACGGTGAATCGCCATCACAGCCGTTAATTCAAAGCACGAAATTGGAAACTTGGTTTCAGAGCGAAAAGAGGTGTTGACGCAAATACCTGTGCTTGAGCGGTTTCGATACGACGCCGTGCGAGGGGGAGGAAGCGCTGAAGCAGAGCGTCGACGATCAACTTGGCAGCACTCCCTGCCTTCATTTTAACCGATTAGAGGAAGAAAAGGACCATTCGATTTTCTTCTGATTCTGAATCACATACCAATTGAGATTGCGACCAGAAACAAAGAAGGGATATTGAAGAAAGAGGGAAACGAAAGGGTGAATTTGAGGGAAGGGTTTGAGGGTTCAAAAATAAGGATCTGAATTGTGAGAAGAGAAGGTAATGGCTTCTGTGACGTGACCATCGCTGTGAGCCTACGCCAAAACCAAATTATTATAATTTGTTATTGGAAGATTTGATGAATAGATGGTATTGTCTCGTTTTTAAAAAATAAATAGTTAAATAAAATTGGAAAAATCATTTAACAAAAATAACTATTTAGTCTTATTATTAATATCAATAAATAGTAATAATTAGAGATTTTAGTAATATAAGTTTTTACTTTTATATGTCTTCATTCAAACAATTTTAATTTTGAACCGCATTCATGTTCTCTCTCATTCATTTTAAAATAAATAAAAAACATTTATATCACTAAAAATTATAAGAGTAGTCTTTACATTAGTAATATGATTATTTATTATAACATTATGAAAAGGTTTAATTATAGTTTTAGTCTTTTAATTTATTTATATTAATTTGGTTTTCTAAATTTTAGAAGTTTAATTTAGTTCTTTAAAATTCTCAAATTATTGGGTCCCTATAAAAAGAGTTTTTTTTTTAATGTGAAATCTCATAATTTATTGGAGATTTTTCCTTAGTAAGTAATTCAGTGTTCATAATAGAATCAACGCAATTTGAAAATTGAATCGTCGTTAAATTATGTTTTTTCTTTCTCAAATTATGTCATTTAGTTTGGTTGATCTTTTAGAGTCAAAATCAACCTAAATATAAATCAAACACTATAGGATACTATTATATTATATTATATTATATATAATTCATATTCTCACATTTATCAATTAGAATTATTTATTTATTATATGATGTTGTGTAATGGGATCAATCAAATGAGACCATCAAGAAGGGATGACATAATAAATAGGTTGATTTCTACCACATGCGTCATCAATTTAGATAAGTAGTTCACTAATCTCATAATCATGAAAAATGGGAGATCGAAAGGACAACCTTCCACAATAACCATCTCCAAACATCACTTCTAATTAATATTATTAGTAAACGTTACTTGGTAGGTAATGTCCCATGATTAGGCAGTGATTAAAGTTTCACTAATATCAAGTCCATTTGGAAACCTATAAATAAAAATAAATGAAAATCAAAGGGTAAGAAAGTATATGATTGCATTTATTGCAAATTTAAGATTTTACTGTTACTCCCTATTAGATTAAGCATTGACTTCAGTGTCAGAGTACCTTTGACAGGTACACCCGAATAGTTTGGAGGACAAGCAAAGAAGTACTTTGACTAAAAACATTCAGAAATACCTAAGCGAATTTGGAGCAAGGCTTGAAGGAGTGTTTTGTGGAGATCCTTGACCCACACATGAAACAATTCAAATGTTGTTCTTTGAGATATATGGTATTATCTTTTTTAGTTGATATTTTAAGCCTCTAAACCTTTTAATTAGTGTAGCATATTGAACAGGGTAAAAATTGGTTTAGGATTGATTTTTTTATAAAAAATACAAGATATTTTATACATAATAAAAGAAATATAAATTAAGCTCAAATATATAAATAAAAACTAATAATAAAGTAACATAAATTAAAAGATAAATATAAAATTTCTAAAATATCTAATAATCTAATATATCTAGTCATCATTCTCAAACTGGTGCATATAAATTATATGTGTCAAGCTTGTTATAAATATACTTAATTATCAATTCATGTAAAGACTTATTAAAAATACTTACTAACTAATCACTATAGTTAATGAACTCAGTCTCCAGATAAAATATTTTCTCAAATGAAATGACAATCAATTTTAATGTGTTTAGTTCTATCATAAAATACAAAATTAGAACTAATATGAAGAATAGATTGATTGTCACATATAAGTGTCATTTGAGTGACATATCTAAATTGTAACTCTATAAGCAATTGCTTAAGCCAAATAAGGAAGCATGTTACGAGGAAAGGAATTATGATTATGTTTTCCTAATTAACATGACTCACACACCAAACTAGATAAGTTGGATAAGTTAGGAATTAGTTGCTGCAATTTAGCAAGACTAGATAACCTAACTAAGCATGAAGAAGAGATAGAGATTCCATAACAATGTCAACATGTGTAGAAGGATGGAGATGATAAAAACTATGAGACTCACATTCGTGCCAATCACGTATCTTGAACTTCGGTCTTGTAAGGGAACATAATATTTGGTAACAAAAATAACAAAATTTTCAAAAATGTGTCATAATAAGTTGGACTCACTGTGAAAAATTTTCAAAAATGTGTCAAAATAAGTTAGGCTTACTATGAATGTTACTTGTACACTTGTCATAGTAAGTCATACTTACTATGACAAGTTTTCGCAGCGTCATAGAAAGAGTGAACTTTTTATGACTCCCGCAACTATGACGTTAGAATATTTGTCATAATAAGCCTTTTTCACTTGTCATAAAAAGTCTCATGTGTAGGAGTGCTCGTTGAATACCAACAATGAAGAAAAAGAAGAGACGATAATAAGAGATAGTAAAGAATATGAAAAAATAAATGAAGATGAGACGAGAGAAAAGAAATAAACTAAAGCTCTAAAATTTTGAAAATGAATTCTATCTATAGTTTTTAGTACGTTAAAGGTTTTATTTAAGGTCTAAAATCTAAAGCTAAAATGTGCCTAATTTAAGCTTTAATCAAGCCTTTAAACCCAATTATAAATGGTAAATTAATTCAAGGAAAGAGTTAATATATAGGTTTTGTTTATAATTTTCAACAAATCCACTTCAACTTCTAAAAATAAAGAAAATTGAAGAGAAGTTCAAATCCAACAACTCATATATCCAAATTGAAGTTTTTGAAGTGTGGAATCCATTGAAACTAGAATTAAACTAAAATATGAACTACAAAGAACATTATGGTAAAAACAATGTGTAAATGTTAGATGAACTAAAAAAAAATAAAGCAAATATATCATAGAATCCAATTTGTTATTAAAAAATGGAAACAAGTTAACAATATAAATAAAGCTTTTGAAAAGTGTAATAACTATACAATAACCATATAAAATGTGTGCAAAATATGTGTTATAACATACTTTTACTTACAAGACATATGTTGGTTCTTCTATAATAAGACTCATATGGTCTTTTATACGAGATTTAGTAATGTATGTATCTTGCAACACTTTTATTTGACGTCTGTGTTAGACGTGTCAAATTTTCATAATAATTGTGTCTAAAGATCATAGTTGTGATCAAAGCTTGTGAGATATAATCGAGTCTTTGCTTGTTACATCTTGACTTAAAAAGTGATTATGTGATCAACATATATTTAATTGAAAACTTCGAATTCATCTTGCATATAATAAAATGTTGATTTCATAATCGTGTTTATTTAGTTTTTTTAGCTCTTTATGCATCATCTAAAACATATTTTTGATTTTTATCAACATGCAAAAATTGTCTTATTTATTGTCATTAGAATATAGGTATGTCAGAGATAACTTTTAAATCAATAATTATAAACTATTAGATTAAAATATAATTAGATATTATATATAATAAGTGGTTATGCTTTGCTATTATATATAGTTATCACTTTTTGTGTAAATGATACATTTTGATATTTTTGTATTAATTCCAATAATGTTTTGTTTTCTCTCATAGATGTTATGAGTGAGAATTCTAATGTCTCATGTGAATTACTTTTAATGGTATGAATATGTTTACTCTAGATATAATTCATTTTTCTAATTAGATCCTTAATTTTTATTTGGTTCAATTTAGTTCTCTAGTTTTTAAAAATATTCAATTAATTCATTTATGGTAGATTGAATTTAGATTTTCGTTAGAATTTATACATAAGATCATTTTACCTAAAACAATAAAACTAATTTTAATATTTAGACTTTTTAAGTAAAGTTATTTGATGTATATCAATCTAACATAAATCACCTGATTGAATTATTTTTAAAATTTAAAGGGCTAAACTAAACCAAATAAAAAATAGAAATCTAATTATTTTTTTATAAGAATTATAAGACCAAAATAAGATTTTAACATTTTCCTTTTTTCTATTTCTATCAATCATTTACTTATCGGTAAACAAAGCATTCATTCAAATGTCAATACTTATGTTGTTTATTCTTTGTTATGTTTCCAATCTTACAAAGATGTCATTGATAAAACCCCTGTGTTATCCAATCAATCCTTTATTCCTATTGTAGCTATTGGTTTTGTTCTATTTTCCCATACATTGGTACTAGATAATGTTTATATGTACCTTAATTCAATTTTAATTTTTTGTCTGTCAAGGGTTTATTGGTCCATATATAGTATAAGAATTTTTGGGTCACATATATATCATTTAAACATGTTAGTTCATTTTCTAATTCATCAAAATTACAAAGTGATATATTAATATATTTATAGCTAATGACATAATTATCATGAAAGGTTATTGTATAGATACCCTAAAGTAATATTAGAATTGATGAAGAGTTGAATTAGAATTATGACTAACAACTTATAAAATAGGTTAGGGTCCCATTTGTATAAAAGGAAACATTATCTATTGTATTAGGATTTTGTTTTCTCTTCATTCACCCTGTCAGGAGAGATAAAAAAGTGGTGTCTAAGACCTTTTACATTTGGAAGATAACATATCCGAGATTAATCTCATAATTCACATTATTCCGAATGGAAAACTCAAATAAGTTTGTACATTTTCATCATTAATTAGATTATGAGTTTATTAAAAATTAATATATGATTGTGCTATGCATTTTGCATCTTTATGGGTATAAAGTTAACCACATTTCTTAAACAATTCCTCAATTGGTACCAGAGCAACCCATACTCTATTTATGTGTGATTCTGAAAATTTTGAAATTTTTAAGCAAATCAACATTATATTAGTGTGCATAAAACGTTGCTTAAAATTGGTGGTTTCCGAATTTCTGATGAAACTCGTTTTGAATTTTATTTTTATTTTTATATTTCTTATTATTTGGAACATAAAGGTTCAAATTTTTGTAGTTTTGCATTTTAAATGAGCTAATAGAATCAAGAAGTCATCAAAGTGATCTCTCTTGAGTAAATTCTTTGTAAGAAGATGTAAAATTTTTATGTTTATGTTTATTCATATGAATATTGATTGACCCAGAGGAAGATTAATATTTTGTTGGATTGCATACACACCCCATCATAAAACATGTAATAATTTTGCTTATCAATGATAAATCAATCCAAAGATAAGTTTGTTGTTACATATGTTTTATTATTAATGTTTGATCATTACAATAAGATGGGTTATGTCATTATTTAAATGTATTGATGATTGAATTTTGTTTATTATGTAGACATAATTACGTTATTTTTTTTTAATTTACTTTTAGTTTATTTTCTTTTTCTTTTTCTTTTTAATTTTTTCTTCTTATCTTATCCTTTAGAAGGTTATTCAAAAAAATTTTTAATACACATATTTTTACTTAATATTTTTTTATTAATATATATATATATATATATTATTAATTTTGTTTTCTTCTTATTGTCTTTCATTATTATTTCATTTTAGGTTTAAATCCTAATTTGATACATTTTTTATATCATAGGGACTAAAGGTTGACATTTTTAAAAGTGGAGACTAAACTGAACATCAGAACTTAACTTAGGGAACAAAAAAAGATTTAAACTTTCATTTTACTTAGTTATAATATTTCTTAAAAATATTTAATTTATTACTTTTTTTAATTTCTAAACTACATCTAGATAAAATACAAAACATTAGTGATTTGTTAACTCTTATCTTTTAAATAAATAATATAATTTATTAAAAGTATGAATGTTACATTTCTTCCCTTCTTTTAAGAATTTCGTCCATGAAATTCACTTGGCTTTAAGAAGATAGGGATATATTTTTATCATACTATTGTTGAATCTTTTGGCAAGCGTATCAATAGTCAACTGTAGTATAATGATTTTTAAGTGAAAATGTCAATCCCCACGAGGAACAACTTTAATTAAATAGATAATTTTATCTCAAACAACATATATACAAGGATATTCAATCTAATTTATAATGGATTTTTTAAATTATACTACATTGCGTGAAAGTAAAATAATAACAGGAAATAAGTTAGAGAAAATTTATTATGAGAAGTTGTGATTAAATTCATCTATCTCACTCGTCTACAATCTGAATGAATAAAAACATATAGCATCTAAAATTACCAATATTGATGCACACACAGAAGTCATTTATACTAATTCCTCACGTATATAATTCATAAGATCGGTTCCTTGAATATTGATTCCTCACATATCCAACAAATTGTCCAACATTATATTCAGGTGTTATAAGTAATTGATAAAGTGAAATCTATCCCTAAATAGGATATCAAATATTCTTGTTCAAATCAGATTTTAGAAATACTTTTCACTCACGTCTAAAATTCACATTCATGAAACTATTGATCAGATAGAATCAAGCAATAAGAGTAGAACAAAAATACCAATATTGAATAAAAACAGAAATGCTATGTATAAATATCACCAGATTACATCCGAGTTTGAATCGATTACATTCAATCCCAAGAGAAAAGATTAGCCACTCATGGTAGCCATTATCATTGTAGCTTGGACGAATTGTTGCAGGATTTGCTCTTCTCTTTTTCTTCTCTCTTAATTTACCTGAAACATATACAAAATAAGGATCAAATGATTTCCTTTCAATAAAAAACTCGGAAACATATGATTACATTTCATCTTTCTTAGATTAGGGAAAATTGATACACTTGTACACAATTTACAACAAAAGTGCCAAAATTCCATATGAGAATTTACTATTTTGTTTGCACTTATCAACTATTTTCTAATTCACAAGTAGTACCGCCTTCATCCTTTTGACTTCATAATACCTTTACCAAAGGTATGTTTTTTCCTCAAAGTTGTTTACTTCATCGATCTCCAAATCTAAGCACATCATATGTAAGAATTTCTCGTATTTGTACCATACCATGTTCTACCACATGAAGAGAGTTACAAACATATTTACGAAGTTAGGACACATGAAAGACATTATGAAGTTTCAAAAAGTTTGGAGGTAAAGAAATTTGGTATGCAACAAAATCCATTTGTTTAAGAATTTGATATGGACCAATGAACTTAGGTGAAAGTTTTCTAGACTTGAGAGCTTTACCAACCTCAGTTTGAGGTGTAATTTTCAAGAACACGTGATCTCTTTCTTGAAACTCAAGGAGTTCCCTTTGTTATGATAATAACTCTTTTGCCTATCTTGAGAATTTTTTTATCTTTTTCCTGATATTTTAATCTTATTGGTTGCTTGTTGAATTATCTATGGTCCCAAAATTAAAGAATCACCATTCTCATACCAACACAAAGAGGTACTATATCTCCCATATAGAGTCATTCCTATGCTTGAGTGGAAACTATTATTATAAGTAAACTCTATATGCATAGAAATTGATCCATATTTCTAGTTTGTTCTAAGACATGCTCTCAACAAGTCTTCTAAATCCTTTCATACATCAATTTTCGTATATCATATTAAGATATTGTATAAAACTGAAGAAATATTTTATAATTTTTCTCTAACCTTTTCAAAGTTAAGGTAAATATAAACACATTAAATTATATTTTGATGATTTTGAGGAATGAGAAGAAGTAATTAAAAACAACTCAAAAAAATATTGAAAACAAATATAAATAAAAAAAATAAGATATTGATACATAATATTCACCAAATAGCATTAACAAGAACTTAATATATTAGAAAGATTAATATTATATAATTTAAAAAATATAAAACTCAATGAATAAAAAAATAGAAAATAATTAAATATTTATATTTTATATAAGAAACAAATACTAATTGAACCTTTTTTTTGTCTTTTTCTAAAATTATTTCAAGCATTTGCTTTTCTCAAAATTTTGAGTGTAGTTATGACTGGTAAACTGATGTGTATTTCAGTGATTTATATAGGTTCTAAATTAAATTATATATGTTTATTTTATCCCTAAACATATAATTGCTACGTAACCGTGATGTTTTGTTTCCACTTTTGTCGCTTAGGAGGAGTATCATTTATTTTTATATATAATTGTTTATTTTACAAAAGTTTTTCATTGGCCAATGATCTTTAATTAAAATTTGAATAACAGGGTGGTTCTTGTGAAATAAATCTTTAAATAGAAAAAAAATTAAAAGTTTCAAATAAGTCAGAACTAATCTCTAATAAATAACAAATTAGACTAAAATTTTTGAATAATTTAAATAAATCAATTTTGTTCAAACAATCCCTTTTCCAAATTGAATTAGTATAATAAGTATTGATTAAAACAATGTTCAACAAGATATATTATTTTGAAAACATCTTTAACCATTTTTAACATTACAACATATAATTTAACAATAATATAAATTTATTAGTTCAGCAACATTTGGTTGGAATTTCGAAACAATGCCTTTAAGTTGCAATATAAAAAATGATAAGGAAGTTTTTAAAAATAAAATATTTATTGTTTCTAGTATATAATTAAATTTTTTTAATGCTGTAATATTTTCTAACTTATTTTACTGTGGAAGCAGTAAAAGGAGGCTATCCAAAATCATGGGCATCAACAATTTCATCTTTTAAATGTAAATTCTTCACTCACGCAAACAAAAAGGTATATTAAATTGATAAACATGTCCACAAACAAAAGATAATTTACGTAACTACTCAAATAAAATTTACAAGTATCTGAACTCATTTTGTATAAGGATAAATCGTGTATCATATCTGAACTCAATTGCATGCACTGCCACGACTTGTTTGGATGGAACAAAAGATAGAATGTAACAGAAGATTTCATCTGCTAAACTGCTTGAGAATATCCAAAGTGCGTTTAGCTGCTTCAACTTCTCTTATTGGAGTAATTTCAAATGAAAGGGTACAAGTATATGATCTCTTCATGCAGGAAGATAATTCTCTTTTCATATCATTTTCTTGCCAAAGAGGACGTATTTTCATGGTCCGTAGATATTTTGCATTCTCCAATATATATTTTACAAAGTGAAACTCATCTTTAGAACCATTGTAATATTTAAGAGACAGGTTTTAAGATGTGATGAAATGCATACAGGAACAGTTTGTGGATATGGCCATACATCTTCTTCATATAAATTTAAGATCTGATAATAACGAACACGGCTCTGATAACAAGGAACATAAAAATTGGATTAATACTAATGCTTGAAGAAAATATAACAACAAAATCCACACTTGAAAAACTTAATCATTAAACCTTCTCCATGCTAATAACAAGAGTTTGAAACTTGGGACAATGATTGAGTGTTTTCAAGACCACAAGCCAATCCAGGTCCACAATCAATTGAAGTTGAACTAAATTGTGAAAGTCAAAATTCAGGTTTGGTGGAAATGGAAATATCTGCAAGAAAAACGAAATGATATCAAAGCATATAAAAAAACCTATTCTCTTTCGAATTGGAAAGTAATAAATCTCACAGGCATTACCCAATCGAATTTTAAAACTTCAACATCCTTAAATATTTCCAATGGAAGGAAGGGTTCATCGATCCTGACTCTAACCAACTTGGGCAATTTGATAAACTTTTCTGTAGTTTCACAACCCAAATCCTTGACATTTAATTCCTCAAGATTAGGACACCCAGAAAGAAGTTGTGAAAGATCATCTTCTATTGGACTAACATGTTTTAGATGCAAGATCTTAAGCAAGGGCAAATCAAAAAACGAAATATGTTCCACAAATATGTACTCCAACTTGAGACTTACAAGAGTTTTAAAGCTAAACATTGGAATGACAATGCCAAAATCACAATTGAGGTTGAGGATTTGAACTCTACCACTTCCACTCACTGCAGTTTGAATCAGTGTCTGCATACTCTCAGCAATGGAAGAGTAACATCTGAGACGAATTCTATACAAGGGTTGATCTCCACGACCAACCAAGAAAGAGCACACCGAGCTATAAAACGTATTGTAGGTATTTTCTTCATTGTGAGACCAAAAATATTCGTTGAAGGTGTCAAAATCCAAAGATGGAACAAAACGCCACAGAAGATTCCAGCGCTTGGAGAGAACACTGGTTGCAACAACTTGTTGGGATGAAAGAAAAAAAAGAATATAACAAATGATGTCGTCTGGAAGACTACTTATCAAATCAGCCATTCTTCAGACTACCTAAACTGATAAAAAAAAAGGACTATTGAATTGAGTGTGATTGATTTTGATTGAATCTTAATAACCTTTAAATAAATAATACGAAGTACAAATAATAAAAATTAAAAATAAAATATAAACCAACTTAAAATAAAATTTACTTACTTTATTTATCTTATATCAATAAAATAAAATATTTAAATAAATAGAAAATCATAACTATTTATTTCTGTTTTATTTTATCAAAATCAAACTAAATATTACTATACACAAACTAATAAAAGAAGATTTAAACAAAATTATTAATAAATTTAAATTTTCCTTAAACCTAAATTTTCTATCTTTTATTAGCCTTTTCTCATGTATCACCTTCGATCATGTTTGACTTTTTTTTGTCACCCACTGTGTCCATTTATTAGTTCCAAATATGTATCTTTTTAAAGAATTCACTTATATCATACAAAATTATTAAAAAATTAAAAAATATTCATTTTAAATACAATTAAAATGTAATTAATCCTAATTTATTGTAAATATAAGAGTTATAATTTCTATAAATAATTAAATTATATTTGATAGGCCAAAGTTATCCGTTACTCTTTTTTATTATATAAAATAAATATTTATTTTTCTTAGTTAAAATTTTATGAATGATCTAGTTTAAATATATAAACTACATATTAAATTTAAATTAAGATATAATATTTTATTAACAATAGCTTGAACAAACAATTATTTAAGAATAAATCTTTTCATAATATATATCTCAAATATACCAAGCTTTATTGGGTCGTTTATTTTCTCAATAATAATATTAATATATATGATAATGATTTTTCGATGGAAGAAATAATTTTATCTTATTTATTGTTATTAGTGCTTAATATATTTGGTCAATGAGTTCGGTCCCTCGTGTAAAAAACATGTCATGACGGTCTCCCCAACAACCGTGTGTATTCTTCTTTTTCCCTTGAAAAGATTGCTAAAGCATTGTAAGGTTATGCTGTATGACTTCTGCTTTTCTCATAGGCTTGTACAAGAACATGGGATAATTCTGAGAATATGCAATTATGTGTACTTTCTGCTCCAATTTCACACAATTTATCATTACTTTATAAATTATTTTTTTCTGTGATTCTCCTTTCACCTCATCAATTTTTTCCGTTTAACTTTTTTATTATTTACATAAAAGTATTTTTAACAATTTATTTTTGACAACTTCTTGATAACAACGTAGATGTGATAATATATAATTAGTTCGTTTCAGATATTTTTTTTTAGAATAAATTCAAACAGACCAATAAAATGATGACACGTATTTTGTTATCACAAAATTGTTAAAAAGGAGTTGTTAAATTATCATTCTCCTTACAAAAATATATCTTTGACAAAACAAGTAAAACTATTTTGACCAAGATAAAAATTATTTGATCAAGTACAAACAATTTAACTTGTTTCTCCTGCCTTAAAATTTAAATCCTAGGTCTGCACTCTCATTCCTTTGCATTATATAATATAAAAAAATATAATTAAATAGATTAATATTATATAATTTAAAAAATATAAAACTCAATGAATAAAAAAATAGAAAATAATTAAATATTTATATTTTATATAAGAAACAAATACTAATTGAACCTTTATTTTGTCTTTTTCTAAAATTATTATTTCAAGCATTTGCTTTTCTCAAAATTTTGAGTGTAGTTATGACTGGTAAACTGATGTATATTTGAGTGATTTATATAGGTTCTAAATTAAATTATATATGTTTTTTTTATCCCTAAACATATAACTACTGCGTAACCGTGATGTTTTGTTTCCATTTTTGTCGCTTAGGAGGAGTATCATTTATTTTTATATATAATTGTTTATTTTACAAAAAAGTGGCCAATCATCTTTTTTTGTCTTGTAGAGAAAATTAAGATCTGAATAACATGGTGATTCTTGTAAAATAAATCTTTAAATAGACAAAAAAAAGTTAAGAGTTTGAAATAAGTCAGAACTAATCTCTAATAAATAACAAATTAGACTTAAATTTTTGAATAATTTAAATAAATCAATTTTGTTCAAACAATCCCTTTTCCAAATTGAATTAGTATAATAAGTATTGATTAAAACAATGTCCAACAAGATATATTATTTTGAAAACATCTTTAACCATTTTTAAATGTGCAACATATAATTTAACAATAATATAAATTTATTAGTTCAGCAACATTTGGTTGGAATTTCAAAACAATGCCTTTAAGTTGCAATATAAAAAATGATAAGGAAGTTTTTAATAATAAAATATTTATTGTTTCTAGTATATAATTAAATTTTTTTAATGCTGTAATATTTTCTAACTTATTTTACTATGGAAGCAGTAAAAGGAGGGTATCCAAAATCATGGGCATCAACAATTTCATCTTTTAGATGTAAATTCTTCACTCACGAAAACAAAAAGGTATATTAAATTGAAAAACATGTCCACAAACAAAAAATATCAAATAAAAGTTTACAAGTATCTGAACTCATTTTGTTTGGATGGAACAAAAGATAGAATGTAACAGAGGATTTCATCTGCTAAACTGCTTGAAAATATCCAAAAATCCAAAATGCACTTAGCTACTTCAACTTCTTATTGGAGTAACTCAACGCATAAACATAAAATAATTTTTTTCAAATATATATATATATATATATATATATATATATATATATATATATATATATATATATATATATATATATATATAAATTTAAATAATTTTTATGCATTTGCGACTGTACCTATTTCTAAAATGGAATGAAATAAGAAAAATGAATTGTTTCTCTTTTTAAAAAGAATCCCTAATTTACACTAAAAAAATTAAAGTTATAATTTTAATATTATTAGTTTTATATAATTGATTTTTTTCAAAATAAATTTCTTCACTTTTTCGTATCTATTCATCCAAATAACACTTCTTATTTCATTTCTTAACACGAGAAGTTGTCATATAACTTTTTATGTAATTTTATCGTATTTAAATATATTATTTGTTTGTTTTGCCTAATATAATTTACCTAATTTAAATATTCATTTTGATCTAAAAATATTAAAATTGAAAACAAGTTCATACAAATAACAATTGTATATTAGATTAGTCCATAAAAGTAACATTTGTATATTATATTAGTCCATAATAGTCTTTAAATGGATGTATGTTAACTAACATTATTAAACATCATTAATTTTACTTATGTGTTATGTTAAGAATAAGATTTTAGAAAATTTACTTACTTGGCATTGTCATGTCAGTCACTACTCATAATTTTAGAAAATTTTTAAAAATATATTTTTATTATTATGAGTTAAATTCTTTTTTGGTGGTTGATATTTTCAAAATTGAAATATAAATTCTGTTTGGTTATCTTTTTAGAAGCTAAAATTTCAAATATTATGTCGTATAAGCATGTTTAAATACAATTAGAAATTTTCAAAGATAAACATAGTTACTAAACATTCATCTTTGTGAAAATAAGTATGTCTTCCCATTTCCTTTTTACTCCATAGATTTTGTTCAATAATAAAAATCATAAATAATGTTAGTTATGAAATTACAAATGTAATAGGTATGCTTTAAAGTTTGAATTCCAAATTTCAAATAAAAGGGTAAAAGTATCTGATCATGCAGGAAGATAATTCTCTTTTCATATCATTTTCTTGCCAAACAGTGCGTATTTTCCTCGTTGCCATTAAATCCCAACCATCATCAAAGCGTATTTTCATGGTCTGTAGATATTTTGCATTCTCCAATATATATCTTGCAAAGTGAAACTCATCTTTAGAAGCACTGTAATAATTAAGACGGCAGGTTTTAAGCTGTGATGAAATGCATGCAGGAACAATTTGTGGATATGGCCAAACATCTTCTTCATAGCCTGGTAAATTTAAGGTCTGATAATAACGAACACTGGTATGATAAGAAGGAACATAAAAATTGGATTAACACTCATGCTTGAAAAAAATATAACAAGAAAATCCACACTTGAAAATCTTAATCATTAAACCTTCTGAATGCCAATAACAAGACTTTGAAGCTTGGGACAATGATTGAGCACTTTCAAGACCATAAGCCAATCCAGGTCCACCACCAATTGAAGTTGAACTAAATTGTGAAAGTCAAAATTGTGAAAGTACAATATATTTTCAAATATTATTGTACTAATAGTTTTTAGGCTTAATACTGCTTTTGGTCCCTAGTTTGGGAGGGTTTGTTCAATATGGTCCTACCTTTTTTTTCATAACAATTGATCTCACCTTTTGAAAAAACTGTTCAATTGAGACCTTTTTTTCATAGTGGTCCCATATTCAAGTTTAAATTGTTTATTATAGTCCTTATTGTATACGATGATGACATGATTTTTAACATAACATTATGTCAGGACTGTTAAAATAACATTTGGATAGGTGAATGCATGAAAGAACTTATTGACGTCGTAACCAATACCGTTAGAAAATTGACGTCGTAACAAAAAAGGAGTCAATTGAACAGTTTTTTCAAAAAGTGTGATCAGTTGTTACTAAAAAAAATAGGACGATATTGAACAAAACCTCCCAAACTAGGGACTAAAAGTGGTATTAAGCCTAGTTTTTATTCATATTACTAAATATTCTTTTTGAGGCATTTGTCTTTGTCATATTTTGCTTAATATTTTATATTTTTTGTGTATAATAAAACAAATAAATAGCGGATGTTTGTACATAATAAAATTAATATTTTATATTTTTAAAAAAATATTTTATATTTTTCAAAATATTTTATTATAAAATTATTTTTTTTTGAAAAAAAATATCAATAGATAACTATTATTTAAAAAAACACTATCTATTGTTAGACACCAATAGATAGCGTTTTTTTAAATAAGCGTTATCTATTGTCAGACATTAATAGATAGCGCTTTATTTAGAAGCGCTATAATAGATAGCACTTAAAAAACGATATCTATGATAAAAAAAAACGTTATCTATACATTTTTTGTAGTAGTGATATTTGTATTTATGTTCCTATTGTCTAAATCATTGAATATTTAAAAAAAATAAGAATTGCTTTATTAGGGAGAATTTAGTATTGAAATTATCCATATTTTTTCTCTCTCCTTAAAATAATGAAAAGAAATTACATTAAAAATCTTTACGACATAAATAATAACAAGTACATTAGAAATATTGGAGTATTCATTCATAATAGAAAGTATGATATATATTCTCTCTCAACAATGAAACAAACTGCCACAGCTAAAAATTTATTTATCATCCAAAGGATCTTGAAATGGAATTTGATGTTGTCCTTCAAATTAAGCAAAGCATTGCATCACATTAGTCTCGCCATAGATTTCCCTACCAAATAATAAAAGCAAACGGAATGTCATAAATTCAATTTCTAAACAAGCATCACTCATTATGAGCATGTTTACAACTACATTTTAAGCTTTTCAAAAATAATTTCAGTAAAAAATTAATAAACACAACGGTATGATAACATAATAAGAGATGCCAAAAACTTTACCTTCTTGAATTCGGAGTCTTCTTTTCATTCTGACATTAAAAACAACGATTGTCACATATATCCAATTGGTTACATTGATGAAGCACTGAAAATAAGCATATCTCCATGAAGCTTTTACTATTAAAGTTCCACAAACACTCCAAAATCCAACAAAAAATCCCAACCCCATGCTCAGATAAAACTCAAAGCTTAAGAATTCATCCTCTGTTTTCTGAACTCTTCTTCCTCTCTGTGGAATCACATATGGGCATTGGTTTTCGAGTGGTGGGCTACAAAGCCCAATGTTCCCAACATAAGAAGACTCACCAAAGGTAAGTAGTTGGCCGCCTATTGGAATCATTCCTGATAAGTTGTTGAAAGACAAGTTCAAGTAACTGAGAAAATTCAAATTTAAAAAGCTTGTTGGCATTCTACCATGAAGATAGTTTCTTGACAAGTCAAGTGATTCCAAGCTCTTCAAACGACCAATGTTATCAGGAATTAATCCTGTAAGATTATTTCTTGAAAGATTTAAGCTTGTTAAAGCCACTAGTGATGTTATACCTTTCGGTATCTCTCCTCTTAAGTTGTTATTAGAAATATCAATGGCTCTCAAAAATCCTAAAAGACTCGTGAATTCGAGGTCACTTCCTCTCAATGTCAATAATATTTCATCAAAAAAAAGCCCAATTCCACTGTCATGAAATACTAAAGGTGCAGATGTTCCATAGAACACGGTTTCCCTTTCAAATTCCATATCTGACATTGCACTTATGCGACCAATGCATTGTGGTATTTCCCCTGTAATGTTGTTTGACGAGAGATCCAATATTTTAAGAGATAACATATTACATAGACTTGTGGGTATGCTTCCTTGATCCTATTACCTCGTAGACGCAATACAATCAAATGATCAAAGTCTAACAATGTTTGTAATGTTCCTTCAAGATTATTATCCCCAAAATCAATAAATCTTAAGCGTCCTTTGCAAAGAGTCAGTGGTGGAATCTCACCAGAGAAGTTATTGTTATTTAGATGCATCGACAGAATACTTTGTAAATTGTCAAATGACTCAGGCACTCTCCCTGATAAATTGTTATTTGCTAAATTCAGAATTAGCAAACTTTGAAATTTCTGCCAACAATTTGGAAGGGGGCCTGTGAGTGCGTTACTGGACAGGTCAAGATAAGTCACAGATACTGGGGAAGTTTCACAAAAGGAAGATACAAACCCTGAGAACTTATTATCTGAGAGAAAGAGTTTATATACTTTCGGAGGAAAAGTAAGCAATGGGCCAGACAAATTGTTGAAACTAAAATCCCATGTACTCATAAGTCCTGTTTTTATATCTGGTAGTGATTTTGGTAAGACTCCACTAAGCTTATTATGGGAAACATTTATGTATAACAAAGTTGATGATATGTCCCCTAACCATTCAGGAAACGAACCCATAATGGATGTATTAGAGATTTGCAACACCTGAAGTTTCTTTTGATGTTTAAGCCACAATGGAAATTGATGCCCCAAAATGCAAGATGATGCATATAATGCCACCAACTGGAAAGGTGGAACCCAATCAGTATTCAAGTTAAACGAAAGAGAATTTTTACTCACATCAAATATCTTCAATCCAGTCAGGTTTAATACATGCTCTTCACTAATGTCTCCATTCAACTCATTTGAAGAAATGGACAAAAACCAGAGATTAGAAAGTTGTCCAATACTATATGGAAGTCTCCCACTCAATTTGTTGTGTGAAAGATCCAGAAAATGCAGTGAGGCAAATTTTGTCACTTCGAATACAGGCAATGATCCATTCAAATTGTTTAAACTGAGATCCAAAGCTTTAAGACGAGGCAAGCGACCAAATAATAAAGGCCCAACAATCATGGTATTCTGAAGTGAAAGTCTTTCCAAGGATGAAAATAATGAAAAATCAGGAAGCAACCCTTTACCAAATGGATTATGGTCAAGACTCAACACCTCTAAATCTTTAGCAGAACAAAATTCTGGTAAGTAATCGCTGAGTTGTTCAGACAATTTATTGGAACCGAGGTACAATTTCTTAAGTTGACACAAAATGTTAAAGGACTTTATGATGCCAATATCAAGTTCATTATGTGAGAGATCAAGAACTGTGAGGACTTTGCTAACATTCAACACCCATGACATGATTGAAGAGTCAAAGTGATTTCCTGATAGACTGAGGATTTGGAGGTAAGTGGAAAAATTGATGTGGGAGATTGATTTTGGTTTAACTTGAGGAAGTCCACAATCATTTAAATAGAGTTCAGATAAAAAAGGGATTTTACTTATTGATAATGGCCAATCAGTAACCGCACAAAGATTGTTTCTTGAGAGATCAAGGTATCTCAAAGTTGAAAGGTGAGAAAGCCAATCAAGGTCTCTTGCAACAATATTATTTTTCCCAAGATCAAGATATTGCAAATTGGAAAGATTTGACAGAGCATAAGAAACGGAATTAAGACCATTCCATGAAAGATTTAAATGTGTCAATTGATGAAGTGAAGCAATACATTTTGGGATGTCTCCCTGTAAGTAATTATGACTGAGATCTAAGAAAGTGAGATGTTGCAGCTCACATATTGAAGAATCTATCTTACCTCCCAATTCTGTAGGGGCACTGAAAAAATTCATCTCTGGCATTGTGTCTAAAAGATAGTTTAAATCTTCAACCCGAGTAAAATTTGAAAATCTGAGATGAAGAGAGGTTACATGACCTGTTAAATTATTGCATGAAACTCCTTTCCATATGCAACAATCATCACCGTTCCAGGAAGATAGAAGTTCCATTCCATGAACAAAGCCATCCTTTAACTTGAGAAGAGCTTGCTTCTCTGTCTCCGCACACATATCTGCATGCAAACTTCCAATACATAAAAAGATGCATAAAAAGGTGGCCACACAAAGCTGATAGAGTCTGCTGAGAAGCATGGTGATGAGCTCTAACTTATTGAAATTATTTTGGGATACAAAATGTGTATAATCTAAGAACGAGATATGAAGTGAAAACTAGCAAGGGCAAGACATTTAGACAAGAATTATTACATTGAAGATTTTTTATTTAGACCATTGAACATCGTCCCTTGTGTAAGTTCTTCCCGTTACTAGTATTTTCCAAGTCTACTTAATTATAATACAAAGCTAAACTTGAGCTTCTGGAATACAGTGATAGGTGACAAAAAATATTCACGTTACGTTTATTATTAATGAGGATGTTTCATACCACTTTTCTTTTTATATTATTGTTGTCAAATTTTAATCCTCATTTTAAAATGTAATAAGAAAAAACTTCATTTACTTTGAATTTTACCAAAATAACATTGAATTGAATAGAGGAGTTAAATATCATGAAATAATATGATCTATTTAAAGTACTTCAACGAAAACAATTGTAATAAGAGCACACCTTCAATTGAAGTTAGTTCTTTTGGTTACCATTTTTTCTTTTTAATTTTGATAATTTTATAACTATATCAAATCATTTTATTTATTCACTACCCAGTCAGACAATTTTTTAAATTTATGATCTGTTTTTAAAACAAAATATAATTAAGGTAGTTTGGACCATTTACATAGAGCCAAGAAAAGAACCGTCGGCACAAAAATATTTTAAAGAAATCAAATTTGTCGCTTTATTTTGTCTTGTTTTTTTTTTTTTTTCCGGATTTGATTTTGTGGATCCTATATACTTTGTGGCTCAAATACTGAGTTTCTTTGAACTTATTATATTTTCTTAAATCTTAATTTTTGAAATACTGTAATTTTTAATTTATTTTTTCTTTTATTTTGCTGTATGAAACATTTTCAATCTTATAATATGATAATTTCGGACAAGTGAATTTTGTCATGGTTTTTTGGCTTTTTCTTCTTGTTCTCTTATGATTTTTCATTTTAAAATTTTTACGTAGTCCTTGAATATTACTATGTTATAGCCATATTTTAGAAATAATAAGAATATTCTGGATTTTTGTTATAGCCTAGTGTTGGTTTTATAAATTGAGAGTTCATTATTGCAATTATTGGCTTCAGTATTACGAAGATTTAAGAAAGGAACCCAATTATATGTTTTCAACAATTCAATTGTTATTTTTGTTAAAATAAATGCTTCCAAATCTTTATCGAACTTATTTCTACATTGAAATTTCAATTATCAAATTTGTCGGTTGATTACATTTAGAAGATTATGATTCATTTAATAACATGAGAGAGCTGCAAAAGAAGGTTCTTGGTAGATTGTGCAGTGAATATAGCACTCTGTAAAACATGTCATGATGAGCTCTCTATAAAAGTGTGTGAACTGTTATTTTTCCTTCGAAATATGGCTAAAGTATTGTAAGCAATTCCACAATACTTCTACTTTATCTAGCCTTGGTACTAGTGGCAGGAAGGAGTGCAGCCTTTGCTCCAATTTCACAAATTTGGCGTTACTCACTATAATTTTTTTTTTATTATTATTAACCAAGTATTCATCGAACATATAAAAATAGGATGTCAGAGGGAAGGAAGAAAGAATTTGGAGTTTCATCCAGAATAGATCATCCAGAGATTCAGCAAGCTCATCTTGCTTCTCATCTTGAGGTTCATCTTTGCATAGTCCTTGGGATTCTTGTTTGCTGTGATTAGTGTTTGATTGATGATGCTTGGTGTGTGTCTATAAATATGATAGAAACCTGTTTGTAACTGACTACTGGAAGGAAGCAAATAAACTGGCTGTGTTTATCTAATATAAGCTTGAAATTAGATGTTTCAAATCTGTAGTACTGAAATGCTATGTGTTGCCATGTAACACTTTGTTCTGGGTCTTTTTATTGGATTATTTATTTATTTGATGTTTGTTCTTATTCTCAAAACATTCATGTTCTTTTGCTTATGATCTTACACCCAAAAATTTGTGTTTTTTTTTTTTTGTATCATGCAATTTTTTGCTTACATTTTTATGCATTGAAGTTGATCAAATCCTTTTATTGGCAGAATCAACGAGTTTCAACAATGAAATTGTTGATTGTAGATTGCATATCTCTGGTAGCCAAAATGGAAGAGACTCATTCTTCATTTACAGTATCCAATTTGATGCTTTGGTTTACGAACTTATCCAATCATGCACTGAGATAAATGTGTGTAATTCTTATTGCCAACATTTCATTGACCAAATTTTGTACTATGTAGACTCTTACAATGTAGGTTATTAGCGCTTAATTTGTGTCATCCTATGTTCCTACAGTGGATCTTATTTTTCAGAGTCTTGGTTGCTTAAACCCTGTGTTTATGTCAGAATCCGTATTAATACAAAAAAATTTATTGGCTTTTCTCATCGGAGGCCCATCATTGCATAACTGCTCTGAGTAACAAAGTGATATGCTATTACCAATCATTTTAAAACAATAAATAGACTTCTTAGATACAAAAAGATTGAATACTAATTTAAAATTTTATCACTTTTTTTTTCTTTTTAATAGAATTCATTTAAATTTCAGTTATTTTTTTTTCATTTTAATAAAATTCATTTAAATTTCAGTCACTTTTTTTTCTTTTTAATGAAATTCGTTCATATTTCAGTTACTTTTTTTTTTCTTTTTAATAAAATTAATTTATATTTCAATTATGTTCTTACTGTGTATCTCTTTCTTTGTATAACCATGCCTTCAGATAATTTTATCAACTCTTTCCTTCAAATTCATTGACAACATTTCCTTTAATATAAATTCATTATTATTATTATTATTATTATTTATATTATTATTAATATTATTATTAGTATAATCCATTGTACTTATTAGTATTGGTATTATTAGTTGTACTTTTTATAACCTATTATTTTAACATAAGAAATCAATATTAAAAATAATATTTTTTATTTCTAATTAGTTTACTATAAAAAAAGAAAAACATTAATGATTAATTATTTTATTATTTTCATATTATCATGAAACTCTTTATTAGAAACATTTAGATAGAATCAAGATAAGATAATGAGAATGGAAGATAATGAAAATGAAGCTGAATGCCATGTTTAGTGGTTATTTGAAAAACGGGTTTAATTGTTTGTAAGAAGTGAGTCATTATTTGGCTTTTATAGTTCTTAAAATATTGATTCGGGTGGCTGGAAATTTCTCTGCACATGTTTATTTTACGTGAATCATATTGGACAACCTATTTTACGTGAAACATACTAATGTATTATTTGTGTCATTACAAGTCAGGTATCACTTCAACCATTTGAATTCATTAGAAAATAAGTATTTAATTTTTTTAATTCAATGTTTGTATTCCTTATTTTATGAAATATCACATTAATAATTTGTTTAGGAATACTTTTGAATGGAATCTTAGATTGCTAAGCCTCAAAATACAATTGAATACTCAATTGATTTAGAAAAATTCTTAGATTTTGCTTTTGAGAATAGGACTTCTAAAGATACAATTCAATGCCCATGTTCCAAATGTGAGTTTATGAAATGATATACTAAAGGCATAGTTGAGAAACACTTGATTTTAAAACAATTTTTGAAGAATTATATTATATGGAATCTTCATGGTGAGAAACAATCAGAACATATTTCTAAAAATGAAAATAATATACAAATGAAAATAATAATAAATGAAGCATTTAGGCATTATAGGCAACAATATACTAATATAAGTAGATCATAACCATTGGATGTAGATGATGTTATTAATGAAAGGTCAAGGGATAATCATAATGAATTTGATGAGTTCCTCAAAGATCAAAATCAAATATTGTGTGACAAAGAGCAAATACACAAAGTTAAAGTTTGTAATCAAATTATATCATATCAAGGTTTTGTGTGAATTAAGTGACAACGCAATGACTATGATCTTGGATTTGTTATGAGATGCATTTAGTGAAGCAAAATTGCCTTTTTCTTCTTATAAGGCTTAGAAAATCATCAACAAACTTGATCTTAACTATACTAAAAATAGATGCATGGTCGAATGATTGTTTGTTATATTTAAGAGATGATGAAAAAGATTTGCAAACATGTCAACATTGTGATACATCTAAATGGAACCTAAAGAGGAAGAAAAAGCAACCTACAAAAGTTTTGCTTACTTTCCATTAAAATCAAGATTGCAAAGATTATTATTTGTATGATAAGACTGCAAAACATATGAGATGACATTCATTAGATAACAAGGTTGAGTTTATAAGACTTTTAGTTTAATACATCTTGAATTTGCATGGGATCCTCAAAATATTCCCTTAGTTGAATATTTTTATTCGGAGGTAATATGAAATTGCTAATATTATAAAACATTTTTTTTTCAAATGGGTAATTTCATATTCAATTACAGAAGAGCTTCCTTTTTCTAACAAAACAAAACACACTCCATCAATCTACGTTAGCAAAACTCAATAATTAGAAGAAAAACACTAAATAACTGAATATATCTAACATCTATAATATCAAATTATATTTTATTTTATTATATCTTACTATATCTAAATCAATCTATCCATTTTCAATAAATTATTTAAAATATGATAAAAAAATTATTCTTTATTAACGTAACCAAATCAAAGCTCAATTAAATTTACACAACCAAATTACAATTAAAATATATTTTTCATACATCATGTTAAGATATTGTACTGAAATTTCAAATGATAAAATATAAAGACATATTTTGTAATTTTTTTCTAACCTTTTCAAAGTTAAAGTAAATATATACACATTAAATTATATTTGATGATTTTGAGGAATGAGATGAAGTAATTAAAAACAACTCCAAAATAAATTAATATGAATTATAAATAAATAAAAAATAAAAATTTAAGATATTGATACATAATATTCATCAAATAGCATTAATTAATTAACAGTGACACAGCATTTTTCAGGGATTAAGTAGTTTTTTCCAGAGATTTTTGTAATCCCGAATAACGTACTTTTTGGAAGTTAAAATCTTCGTAAACGAAAAAAAAAATCCTAGTAAAATTCTATGTGTTTTAGTGTAATATGAACTTAATAGAAAGATTAATATTATAAAATATTAAATAAAATTAAAAATCAATTGAATACAAAAACATTTAAATATTTATATTTTATATAAGAAACAAATACTAATTGAACATTTTTGTCTCTAAAATTATTTCAAACATTTGCTTTTTTCAAAATTTTCAGGTAAAGTGTAGTCATGATTGGAAAACTTTATGTATAATTTCTTTTATGTATATAGGTGCTAAATTAAATTATATATGTTTATTTTATACCTGAAGAGGTGTTTTGTTTCCACTTTTGTCGCTTAAGAGTATAATTTATTTTTATATATAATTGCTTATTTTACAAAAAAAAAAAAGTATTGGTCAATTATTTTCTTTGTCTTGTAGAGAAAATTAAGATCTGTATAACAGGGTAGTTCTTGCGAAATAAATCTTTAAATAGATAAAGAGATTAAGAGTTTCAAATAAGTCAGAACTAATCTCTAATAAATAACAAACTAGACTTAAATTTTTGAATAATTTAAATAAATCAATTTTGTTTAAACAACCCCTTTTCCAAATTAAAGTTAGATTATTGATTAAAAAATGCCGAAAAAGATATATTATTTTAAAAACATCTTTAATCATTTTTACCAATACAACATATATTTTAACAATAATATAAATTTATTAGTTCAACAATTGTAGGATTATAAATAAATGTTTACAATGAGAAGAGGAGGATATGACATTTGTGAATAAATAAATGTTTACAATAAGAAATTACATCAAAAATGCTTTAACCACATAAATAATAACATGTACATTAGAAATATTTCAGTACTCAGTCATTAAAGAAAGTATGATATACTTAAACCTTATCAATTATCTTTCAACAATGAAAGAGTTGCCATAACTAAAAATTGATTTATAATCCAAATGAACTTGAAATGGAATTTGATGTTGTCCTTCAAATTAAGCAAAGCATTGCATCATATTACTCTCACCATAGATTTCCCTACCAAATAATAAAAACAAATAGAATGTCATAAATTCAAATTCTAAACAAACATCACTTATTATGAGCAAGTTTACAACTACATTTTAAGCTTTTCAAAAATAATTTGAACTGTGGGCACTAAAAAATTAATAAAGACAACGGTATGATAACAAAATAAGAGATGCCAAAAACTTTACCTTGAGGTCTTGAATTCGGAATCTTCTTTTCATTCTGACAGTAAAGACAACGATTGTGACATACATCCAATCGGTTATATTGATGAAGCACTGAAAATAAGCATATCTCCATGAACTTTTTAGTATTAAAGTTCCACAAACACTCCAAAATCCAACAAAAAATCCCAAACCCATGCTCAGATAAAACTCAAAGCTTAAGAGTTTATCCTCTTTTTTATGTACTCTTCTTCCTCTCTGTGGAATCACATCTGGGCATTGGTTTTCGAGTGGTGGGCCACAAAGCCCAATGTTCCCAACATAAGAAGACTCATCAAAGCTTTGTAGTTGGGTGCCTATCGGAATCATTCCTGATAAGTTGTTGAAAGACAAGTCCATCACAGCGAGAACAACAATATTTGAAAAGCTTGTTGGAATCCTACCATGAAGATGGTTTCTTGAAAAGTCAATAAATTCCAAGATCTCCAAACGACCAATATTGTCAGGAATGAATCCATTAAGATTATTCATGGAAAGATTTAAGACTCTTAAAGCCACTAGTGATGTTATACTTTCCGGTATCTCTCCTCTTAAGTTGTTATTAGAAATATCAATGATAATAAAGAATAATCCCTCAGAAAAATACCCAATTCCACTATCATGAAATACTAAAGGTGCCGACGTTCCATAAATGGTATCTACTCGAATTTCCATATCTGACATCCCACTTATGTGACCGATGCATTCTGGTATTTCCCCTGTAATGTTGTTTGATGAGAGATCCAAAATTGTAAGAGATAACATATTACATAGGCTTCTCGGAATGCTTCCTCGGATCTTGTTACCACGTAGACTCAAGACAATGAGACTATCAAAGTCTAACCATGTTTGTAATGTTCCTTCAAAATTATTATTCCCAAAAGCAATGACTTTTACGCTTCCTTTACAAAGAGCCAGAGATGGTATCTCACCAGAGAAGCTATTGTTAGTTAGATATATCGACGAAATACTTCGTAAATTGCCAAATGACTCTGGCACTCTCCCTGATAAATTATTATGTGCCAAACTCAGAATTTCCAAATTTTGAAATTTCTGCCAACAATTTGGAAGGGGACCTGTGAGTGTGTTACTAGACAGGACAAGGTAAGTTACAGACATTGGGGATGTTTCACAAAAGGAAGATACGAACCCTGAGAACTTATTATTTGAGAGAAAGAGTTTACTTACTTTTGGAGGAAAAGGAGGCAATGGGCCAGACAAATTGTTGAAACTAAAATCCCATGTACTCATAAGTCCTGTTTTTATATCAGATAATGATTTTGGTAAGACTCCACTAAGCTTATTATGGGAAACATTTATGTATAACAAACTTGATGATATGTTCCCAAACCATTTAGGAAATGAATCCATAATGGAGGTATTAGAGATTTGCAGCACCTGAAGTTTCTTTTGATGTTTAAGCCACAATGGAAATTGATGCCCCAAAATGCAAGATGATGCATATAATGCCACCAACTGGAAAGGTGGAACCCAATCAGTATTCAAGTTAAACGAAAGAGAATTTTTACTCACATCAAATATCTTCAATCCAGTCAGGTTTAATACATGCTCTTCACTAATGTCTCCATTCAACTCATTTGAAGAAATGGACAAAAACCAGAGATTAGAAAGTTGTCCAATACTATATGGAAGTCTCCCACTCAATTTGTTGTGTGAAAGATCCAAATAATGCAGTGAGGCAAATTTCGTCACTTCGAATACAGGCAATGATCCATTCAAACTGTTTAAACTGAGATCCAAAGCTTTAAGACGAGGCAAGTGACCAAATAATAAAGGCCCAACAGTACTAGTATTCTGAAGTGAAAGTCTTTCCAAGGATGAAAACAATGAAAAATCAGGAAGCCACCCATTATTAAATGGGTTGTGGTCGAGATTCAACACCTTTAAATCCTTTGTAGAACAAAATTGCGGTAAATAATCACTGAGTTTATCGGACAATTTATTGAAACCCAGATACAACTTCTTAAGTTGACACAAAGTGTTGAAGGTCTTTATGATGCCATTATCAAGTTCATTATGTGAGAGATCAAGAACTGTTAGGACTTTGCTAACATTCAACACCCATGACATAATTGAAGAGTCAAAGTGATTTCCTGATAGACTGAGAGTTTGGAGGAAAGTGGAAGAATTGATGTGGGAGATTGATTTAGGTTTGACTTGAGGAAGTGCACAATCATTTAAATAGAGCTCAGATAGAAAAGGGAGTTTACTTATTGATGATGGCCAATCAGTAACCGCATCAAGATTGTTTCTTGAGAGATCAAGGTATCTCAAAGTAGAAAGGTGAGAAAGCCAATCAAGGTCTTTTGCAACAAAATAATTTCTCCCAAGGTTAAGATATTGCAAATTGGAAAGATTTGACAGAGAATAAGGAACAGATTTAAGAAAATTCCATGCAAGATTTAACTGTGTCAATTGAACAAGTGAACCAATACATTTTGGGATCTCTCCCTGTAAGTCATTATGACTGAGATCTAAGAAAGTGAGATGCTTCAGCTCACATATTGAATAATCTATGTTACCTCCCAAGTTTGTAGGGGCACTGAAAAATTTCATCTCAGGCATCGTGTCTAAAAGATAGTTTAAATCTTCAACACGTGTAGAATTTGAAAATCTGAGATGAAGTGAGGTTACATGACCTGTTAAATTATTGCATGAAACTCCTTTCCATATGCAACAATCATCACCGTTCCAAGAAGATAGAAGTTCCATTCTATGAACAAAACCTTCCTTTAACTTGAGAAGGGCTTGCTTGTCTGTCTCCACACATATATCTGCATGCAAACTTCCATGACATAAAAAGATGCATAAAAAGGTGGCCACACAAAGCTGATAGAGTCTGCTGCGAAGCATGATGATGAGCTCTAACTTTTTTGAAAATGTTTTGGGATATTAAAAGTGAAGAATGTAAGAAGGAGATATGAAGTGAAAACTAGAGAAGGCAAGACATTTATAGACCACAATTAGAAGAAGCTAACTTAAATTCCATGGCAAAAGCTCAATTATTTTCAGTCTTTTAGCCTTTAGTGACTTGTGTAAGTTCTCCCCATTCCTTGTAATTTCCAAGTCTACTTAATTATAATACAAATCTAAACTTGAGCTGAGGGTCAAGACTTTTCTGCAATACAGTTATAGGTGACTAGAAAAATCCACCTTACATTAATTATGGATGAGGATGTTTCATCAACTTTTCTTTTTATATTATATATTGTTGTAAGAAGTTTAATCCTCGTTTTAAAAAGTAATAAGAAAAAAAATTGCATTTACTTTGATTTTTTCTATAATAACATTGAAATGAACAGAGGAATTATATGTCATGAAATAATATAATCTATTAGGAAATACTTCAATCAAAATATTTGTAATAATAAGATCACACCTTCAATTGAAGTTAATTCTTTTGGTTACCATTTTTTTTATTTTTTTTTTTTGTTCAGATTTGTTTTGTGGATCCTATATGTTTTGTGGCTCAAATACTAAGTTTCTTTGAACTTATTGTATTTTCTTAAATCTCAATTTCTGAAATACTCTAATTTCTATTTTATATTGCCTTTTCTGACCTATATGAAACATTTTGAATAGTACAATATCATAATTTCTTATGTGTTTTTTTTTCATGGCTTTTTTGCTTTAGCTTGTTGTTCTGTTATGATTTGTCATTATAAAATATTTACACAGTCCTTGAATATTACTATGTTATAGTCCATATTTTAGAAATAATCAGAATATTCTGAATTTTTGTTATAGCCTAGTGTTGGTTTTATAAACTGAGAGTTCATCATTGCAGTTATTGGCTTCAGTATTAAGAAATATATATATATATATATATATATATATATATATATATAAATATATATATATATATGTATATGTACATATATATATATATATATATATATATATATATGTATATGTACATATATATACATATGTATATGTATATATACATATATATGTATATATATATATATATATATATATATATATATATATATATATATTTCTTGAGCTAAAATTATTTAATAAATAAAAAAGATAATTTAACTTAAAAAAAGTTTAATCAAAACTTAATTTTTTGTATAATGCTTCTATAACTTGTTTATTCTTGTCTTATTTTAGTTATACTTTTTTATATGGGTAAGATATTCTCAAAAAACTAAAATAATATATAATGTTATTATGTATCTTTAAACCATATAATTAATGTACAATGGATATTTATCGTTATCTAGTTCTTAATGGCTTCTGTCTTAATGATGGTTTTGAGCATATGCATGACATAGTATCTATTACACTAAAATAAATAAAAGAAATTCAATATTTACGCAAAATATGTATAAACTTGAGTGACTATATATACAACGTGTATGCTTACTATATAGAATTTTGTTTCCGAAGACTGAGTAATTAGTATAGTCAACTAAACTTGAGCTGAGGGGCAAGATTTTTGTGCAATATAGCACTCTCTAAAACATGTCATGATCACCTCTACAAAAGTCTGTGAACTGTTATTTTTCCTTTGAAATTCCTTTGAAATATGGCTAAAGTATTCTAAGCAATTGCACATGACTTCTGCTTTAGCTAGGCTTGGTACTAGTGGCAGGAAGATGTACAGTCTTTGCTATATTTAGCATTATTTTTAGCTATATTTTAAATTTTTTTTAGCTATATTTTCGTTATAAAATAACTTTATTTGAAAAAAAAAGTTCAAACTGGGTCAATCTTACATTACAAAAGTTCACCACAAAGTTTTGAATCAAAAGATTACAAATATTAGTGTATTCACTATAATGTAAGAGATTTAAAAAATGTGATAAGATTTTTTTTTTTTTTTTTCAAATGTACATATTTTAGTTTATTCATCAACTAAGTTTAACTGTTTTTGAAAGGATTATCACTAGTGGAGGAAGAAAAAAAGATGAAAGATTGTAATACATGGTTTGACTAACCAGTGTACAATTTTGGTCTGGTGACCTACATATGGAAACTAAGATTGATATATAAACATGACTTTCTTAAAATATTCAATTATGATGCTAATTGAATGAGTTTAAAGATTACTGCATACATAAATCATGGTAGGCCTTTCAATACTTGTTGTCTTGACAAAGGAGAACGTATGTAAATCTACAAGATGGTAAATCTAGTAATTCATTCACTTGAGATGAGGAAATAATGTAAATGTTAATAATGAAAAGTAAAAGTTTTACACTATTGTTGATTAGGATGATGGATTTTGGGAAGGTACACATATTGCACTCTTGATTCCAACAGAGCAACATACTTATCAAGCATAGACACAACAGCTTCAAACTCAGTCACCTGCTTCTCTATGTTATCAATCTGCTCAACATATTCATTGAAGCTACCACTCTTGCATTTCAGCTGCTCCACAAAAACCCTCAACCCTGAAGCCAAGTCACCAAACCCTTTGTACTCTTCTGCCACTCTTACATTCATCTTCTCCAACAGCTCTAGTTGATTATTTGTCCCCTAACACAGAATCTCATCACATTATAACTAAACAAGTAAATAAAAATCACAATCAACTTTTCAAAAAATGCTACATTTCAATTCACTAAGTGTTCACTGAACATATAAAAATAGGATGTCAGAGGGAAGGAAGAAAGAATTTGGAGTTTCACCTGAAGCTCGGATTTGATCATGGTGGAAATGCTACAGAATAGATCATCCAGAGATTCAGCAAGCTCATCTGGCTCCTTATCTTGAGGTTCATCTTTCTTCATGTTATCCATAGTTGGAGAGCATATATATTTCACCAATTGACAAGGTCACAATCAACCAAGAGCTGGTTTTCAGGTCCAAACTGCAGTAATTTGAAAACAACAACCCAATGTAATTGCAAGCTCAGAAATCAAACACTAACGGTCTTCTCATAAATTGGATCAAGAGTTTCCATATTGCACCAAAGACCCCCATTCTGCCTCTAAAAATTATCCAGTTTCCCCTTAATTTTCTCACTTTAAATTTAAGCAGCATTCAGAAAGATAACACCAGAGAAAAGTTCAGGAAGCATTTAAGTTCAGTGATTAATAAGATGCAAAGGAAGCAAGACAAGCATAGCTAAAAAGATTATATAGCCTGATACCATCAACACAAAAACCAGACCAACAAATTGAAAACAACTACATATATTTTATATAGCCTTGCAACAATCAATACCAATATTAGATATTTATGGAACCTGTGAACTTTACTCCTTGGAATTATGACAATAATGCTTTAGCATATCTCATACTAAATATACATAATAAAAAATATTAATCAGTAGAATAATAATAATAATATACCATATCTATTAGTAACAGTATAAAACACATCTCGCTGCCGATTATAACTTGTTTAACTGAAATAATAAAAGAACGAGGATAAAAAAAGTGGGGAAGAGGAACTCAAATTTGAAAACCGATAAAAACTCATATCTGAGATGGGGGATTGGCCATGGCGGAGATGGGGCGGTCGGCGGCAGGCCTGTCACGACGGAGCGGGAGTAAGGGATTCAGGGAGAGAAGAGGGAGGAATTCCTTTGAAATTGTTTCAAAAACAGATCTTTGGAATCCAATCAGTGAGCCACAAAGGCTTCACTTCTAAGCCAATTGATCAAACTAAGGGAAATTCATTCCCTAAAACGATTATATCAGAAACGAAAGTGCATATAGCAGAAACCAATTCAATCAGTCTCAGAAAAAGCGAAAATTGATTATACTACGAAATGCAGGGAAAAGGGACACAACTCACAGAATGGGATGAACACAGTGCAATTGGAAGGAGACTTACATTTTTGTAGGTTTTGTTCGATCAGTTAGCTAATTTTTCCTTTGTTCCTTTTTGTCTACTGTTGTTGGGGTTTTCTTTTTTATTATAAATTTTTACTTATCGTTTTAATATATGGGGTTTTTAGTGATGATTTAATAGAAACTTTTTACTTTAAAAAAATATTTTATTTTATTTTTATTTTTATTTGCTGAGTATAACCTACTTTTGAATTAATTTTCAAAAGTAACATATATAGTTTGAAGGTGAAAAATCGATTACTTGAAAAATCGATTAATAACATTATTATTAAATTGCAGATTAGAAATAAGAAAGGATTGATTCATTAATTATATTTTCAAACAAAATCTATTGCATTTAGTTTTGGACTTTTTTTAAACATTCTATTTTATATTTTTATTTACTGAAATACTTTATATTTAAAATAAATTATGAAACTATAATATATTCAATGCAATAGCTGTTTAAAAAGTAAATATTTAACTAATGTTGAATATATGATTACTTTCCAATTTCCTTTTGAATAGCATGAGTTAACTCGATTACTGAGTTTTGAATATCTACTCTAAAAATTATAATATTTTTAAACAAATAAGTTATTTTAAAAATTTCAATATTATCAATTTATCTGACTTCTTATCATCATGAAAAGTTTTAATGATGATTATATTTATAAATGTAATTTTAGAACAATGGTTGTTCAGTATACATTTTCTTTTATTCAAATTAAATTGTTTTACAAGGTTATTCAAGTATTAGACTATTGAAATTGTAAAGAGGTCACAAAAATAACCAGTAACACACACTTTAAGTTATAAATCAAATAGTTGTCTCCAATTTAAGTAAAAATTAGAATTGACATTAATGCCACACATGATTAAAAAAAAACAGAATTTTTTATCTAAATATACAATGTTAAGAATAAGATTCTAACATCCCAAAATATATAGCAATGTATATATATAGAATGCATCGATTATAATAATAAGAAGCATTTAAGAGTAATAGATGACCATATATGTATAAGTTACAGTTATCCAAAATAGAGGGGAAATCTAAAACGAAAAGGAAACCTAAGTACAAGTTTCCAAAGTTCCCTAAAATACAAGGTTACTAAACTCTAAAGAGGCCTAAAGAGTGTGTTCTCCAAAATAACAAACTATTGAAATAAGGACTAATAAACGTCCTAAGTACTAGGTGCTGGATCTTCCTTAGTCTCCAACGCCTGCTCCAAGGGTACCTCATCACCTACTGCTCACATCCAAAGATTGGATGATCATCGCAAGGGGGAAGGCAAACACATACAAACATACAAGTGCAAGGGTGAGCTAGGTCTCAAATAAACATACAAATCATGGCAAATTAATCTAGCATTACCGATAACATCCATTTACATACAAGCATGTAAGTCATCATAAACATAAACATTCATTTCACAAGACTCATTAAAGCAAGCATCATATCCTGTTAAAACTCCTAGACACGTCCGGACATAGAATGTATATAGGGCTGGGACGGGTTGTGTACTTGTGGTGGCTTCTACTGCTTTGCAAAGCCATTGCCGAGGGGTTTCACTCGACCACACACAAGGCTGGTCCATTACCGCGGAATAGACCTCCAGTGATAGCGCCTACCTTAGAACCTCCCACTACTTTCACTACACGCGTCAATTCCCTCTAAGTGAGAATGAAAGACCGTTAGAGTGTTAGAGATAACCCCCCATAGTGGAAGCCTCTTACATACATTCAATACACTAACTGATCTCACCGAGAGATCTTAATTTCATATTCAATCCGATCACTTTAAATCACATTATATTCCTCTTGAATTAATAATGTACCTCAAAAACCATTTTGATTCATCAAACATACAATTTCATAGTAATTCAAGTGCATTCTTACTATATTGTCTCATACCAAACCCACATACCATCATACAACATCAACCATGTCATAAAAAGAACTCATACATTACATACTTTCACAAAACCATCACTTAATAACACAAATTTCTTTATGACTTTTAATTATCAATACTTAAGTAATTCAAACAGCTTGGAGACCCTCACCAATGGCTCCGGAAGGGTCAAAAACCCCCCAAAACGACCTAAAGAACGTCCAAAACGGACATCCGGAATCCCACAAACTATCAAAAACAAAAGCAACAACAGAAAATGGCACCCCAGTGTTGGAATTTAAGAGTATTAGAGACAGTTTTCATATTCATGAAGAGTTACAATTATTCATGAAAAGTTATCATTCATGAGAAGCTACAATTATTCAAGAAAAGTTACCATTCATGAAGAGTTACAATTATTCATAAAGAGTTACCACTCATGAAGGATTACAATTATTCATGAAGAAATGTAACTAATCAGAATCTGGTATCTCTTGGATTTGAAAGATGCCTGATCAACATCTATATAAAGGGATCATGTACTCTATTGAAATTAAATTAATTCGGTCATTCTCTTAACACACAAATCAATTCCTGAGAAACATATTCTTGTTTAACGGTAATACTAAGAGTGAGTATCATCATTGTATTTCTTCTTTGTATCTCAAAAGCGGATTTCGTGATACCCTTCACTCTTATAAGGGACGAAATATTGCTTTTAGGAAAGTGTGTATTCACGCCTAGAAGAATATATCAAGTCTCCATTGTTGTTCATCTTGTTTCCCTAAGTTCTTGGAAAATTGTTCCAACACCCAGCGCCCTTCAGGGGCGCCCAGGCGTGAATTCTGCAGATTTTTCTGCAGAATTTTCAAACTCACACCCCTAAGTTTCATTTTAGGCCTTTTGGTGGATTTCTAGCACTCCTAACTTGATCTATATGATGAATCTAACTTGCCTAATCAACTTTAACACTTCCTAAACCAATTCTCTAGTAATTTCACATCAATCTACATTCAAATTACTCAATTTCATCAACACATGTGCCCAATTCTAATTCTACCAGTTAAGCAATGTTTTTACCACTTTTAAAACTTCTAACAAGTCATAATTGACCGAATCAAACTGTCTCCACTGCCCACTTACACCCTAGACCTCAATTACTCAAAAACATCCTCCCACTTCCTCTAAACTCACTCAAAACACTAGTTTTCCTCAACCTAAGGACTTAACTCCACTTCTACCATTTAGAATCTCATTTTAACCAATTTTATAGTTCTAACAAGTTATAATTAACTTGCCTAAGCTGCCTCAACAGTCCAAAAACGTGACATACCTCATTTGCTCAAAATCACTACCTCACTTCCTCTAAAATGACCTAAAATTGACCCTAAGACACTTGATTTTCCTTCCTAACAATACCACAACAGATTTTTCACACCAAAACAGTTCCAACATAAATAATTCATCATTCAAAATCATTCCAAACAGTTCATAGCCATTAATCACCAAATTCACATAACACACCCACTTCCATACATGCATTTCAAGTCAATAGAACCAATTTCATGCCTTCAACAACATATCACTTCAAAGTTATCATGCATTCACATCATACAACTAAAATGAAAAGTAGAACTAGCTCCCCTTACCTCTAGTGTCGACACAGTAAGACAGAACCCCAATTGCTCTCTTACTCTTCAAAAGGGAATTTTGTTAGAACCACCTATAAATCATCAATTGATGATAAAATGCAATTCTTTAGAACTTAATGTAAACTAATAATGGAGAAGAAGCATTGAGAGTTACATGCAACAGATTTTCGTTGCATGTCCACAGCCCTAAGATGAATGGAAAATGGAAGAACGCTTACCGGATAGAGAATACCAAATTGATCGGTGAAGGTGGAAGATTATCAAAACTCAAGAACAACCTAATGGGGAGACAATAGAAGATTAAAGTGAGAATTTAGGAGAAGGAGAAAAGGTTTGTAGAGAGAGGGAGAAGGAAATAAACTTAGAAAAAGTTTAGAGAGAGAAGTGTATGCGTGAAAAGTTTTAGCTTTTGAAAATTTTTAATTCATATAACATGACAATCCTCCACGTTTTAGTTTACCTTTGCATACACCTGTCCCCAATTCTTCTTCTGAATTTAATGGTTATTACAAAGATCATGGAATTGTATGTACAAAAAGAAAAAGATAGGTTATTTCAGCAAATAAAATTTTAAAAAAAGGTATTTAATTGATTTTTTATACCATGCTGAAAATTATAGTTTTACTTGCAAAATCATTAAAGTTTAAGAATTTTTTCGATAAAAATCAGCTATAGATATATTGAAACAATTTTATTAAAATAAATATATGATTTTTATTTACACATTTCTTATAACTCTTTTTATATTTTTAGAGACTCATAGGAGTTCATAACAATTCAGTCATCGCATTCAATCAACTAAGTTAACATTTTTAGATTTTTCTTATTTATTTAAATACAAACTATAAATAAAATAATTAATGATGTCTGCAGATTGTTTATTTATTTTATCTTTAATAACATTTGAAAGGTATAATAAAAATTCACAATAAAATATATTAGTTCAAAAAAGAAATTAAAATATAACGGAGCAAAAGAGAATAAGAAAAATAAAAAACTATTATATTTTATATTGTTTAATTTCAGAAATAAGTTGTTAAACATAATAAAAATTATTATAAAATTATATAAAATACAAAAAAATAGTTACAAACTAAATGGAGATAAATAATGAAAATAATATATTTAAACTCTCTTTGTTATAATTCAAGTGATCTTTATTCTTTGAAAATTATGGCAATTTTCTTTTGTTATTTCCAAATGCTTCACTTTAAATTAAATTTTCTTTAAACAATTAACATCCTGAAAGAATAAGAGAGAAATAATTCAAAATGAAAAGATGAGGCAAAGGGAACTTTTCAGTTAACTTATAACCTTTTTACTAGCTGAATTCAGCTTATACAAGTTCCAAGTATTTTCTATATAAAGGGTATTTTGTTCTTATTATTGTTATAATATTTTCCCACTCAGAAGATAAATTTTATCATTTTTATGACAATATTTATATTTTCACTTTTCATCACATTAATGTTTATAAGGATAAATAATAAATATTTTTTACATAACATTTTTTATCTTAATATTTCAACCATTTACTATGGTTTATTGATGGGCATTAAACTTATAGATATTGATATACCACAACTTTTTTATATTACATTCTTTTAACTGTTACATTAATTAACATAATGAAATGTTATGTCTATGCAGTTGCATTATGCTTTGTTTCAAATTTGAAAGAAAATCATCTTAATATATAGTTTAAGATTTTTTGGTGAGGCTATTAGTCGAATTATGCTAAAAACTTATCTTGTTTTATTTTCTTAGTACTATCTTTACATAAATTTTCAGGATTTTATCTCTTGTATGTTTTGTTTTCAATTTGGAAATTGGATTCAGATTTTGTTTTCTTAGTACTAACGGTAGGGTGGTATCCTATACATTTTTTTTTGTAAGAGTTTGGACACCACAAGTGCTCTATTTTTATTATATTCATTTTCTACCGATAATATATATATATATATAGTTTAACATGAATAATAGGATAAAAATAAAAAGTATATAATAAATTCGCAAATAAAAATTACATAAAATTTAAAATCAATACATTTATTTACATCATTTTATATTTTCCAGCTACTTTAACATATATATAACATCCAAAAAAATATACCAAAATTACTTGCCGAATATCAACTTTTTAGTTTTGAACAAACTTTGCAGCTAGTTTTTGCCAAGCATAGCCAAGGTCTCTTGAAACATCATTCATTAGTTAGACGAAACAAAATGCAATAAATCTTACATTCTACACCATATACATCAAATATCCATGCAAAAAAAATAGCTTTCATGACACTGGAATTAGCATGAACAGCAATAGACATGTCCTACCTTATATGAATATTATTAGTATTGTCTCAACAAACCCAGAGGCTTCCAAGGGCTTCCTCATGTGCCCGTTTCCGACTTATTTCTACACTCCATCCTCCAGCTCTTGCTCCTCTCTCATCTCGTAGCTTCTTTGATTCCTCATCATCACCTGCAAAGCCCAGCATGTCACCTCCTCCAAGTGGTAAAGGTTGGGGAGCCATGCCTGTGGGTCTTGGCTGTCCTCCTGCAAACGTAGGTGCATATTGTCCCTGAGGAACAGCTCCAAATCCTGTTTGAGAATTTTGGTTTGTGGCCTGCATCAAGAGTATAGAGAATAGAGAAAGTTAGGTGTGTTCTTAAAACCGTTGGATGGACATTTTCCTCTTTTCAATGCAAAAGAGTTGAGGCCAGAGTAGTGCTAGATTAGGTTTACCTTCAATGTAACTACAACACAAACACTCTTAGAATCTTTCATATATTTATATTAAATTTGGAAAAGGTGCTCATGACTGTAGCACAAACTAGATATTGGAACAAAACAGAGAAAACACTTTAACGTGCAAATTGTATTGGCTAATTCAAACCTAGTTAAATCCCAACCAAATTAAAACTGCTAAAAGAAAAAGGCTTCAAGCAAAGTTTTATTGGTATTGAAGGCTGAGGCAATCAAAACTTCAATCATGCTGGTTATTAAAAAGTCTCAAATTAAAAATCTCACAGCTGAAGTATCACAAACTGCCAGCAAAACCACAGTTATCATGTATGTTATTGGTCTACACACTTTCATCTACAATGAATCCACATCTTCACAGTTGCTTCATACATAGACAGACACAAGCAACCCATCAACCATCAAATGTCCAAGAGTTCGTTACGTAACTACTGGCCCATTTATGCCCCATAACTTGTTATGTAGTGAAACTTTTGGCTCACTTTGTCCTTCTTAACTTTACAACCATATCCTTTTCTTTTTAAGAGAATCTGATTGCGATTTATTAATTTATTTTGGATTTCAAGGATTCATATTTTTTTCAGTCAAATGTGGATCAAAAAGATATCAAATGCTGACTTAAGGAAAAACAATCAACAATTTTCACAAATGAAACATAAGTAGTTGTATTAATAATCAGTTTGTGCATGTAATAATACTAATAGAGGCAGTAACATGGTAAGACTAAAGCCCAATATCACATAACAGTCTAAGCTAAATAAAGTTTGAATACTGTGCCAGAAAGTAATAGTAATCAATTTATAAAAGTCCAATGCTCACCATATCGTTGTCATTTAGTGCAGGCTGTCCCTTACTTGCTGCCAGAGCGGCAGCCAACTCTTCAGCCTGATTAATTAATATCACCATAAAAACAGATTAAAAAATGACAGGAAACTTGTACTTGCATAACACACTTTAGTTGCACTCTTTTTGTGATTGAGACCATGAATGGAAAGTCTAAATGAAAAGTCTATTACTGAAATGTACCTTCCTAGCTCGATTAATCATTATTTGTTCGGCATTTTCTTCCTGGTATTTAGCAATTTTTTCTTCAATGGCTGAAATATCTATTCCTTCAATCAAGTTAAATGCTGCAATGGGGGAAAAGGTGGGTAAATCACGAAAAGAAAGCAAAAGTTATCAAATGAAACAGCTGTTAACAAGACAATAAAAGCTTACTCATGTCCTCTACTTCCTCCAAGTAATCATTATATTCCCTCAAAGATGGGAAATCGTCTTCACGTTTATTAAATCTATAAATTTACAGTTTAGTTAGCAAAATTATATAACTGTCTGAATTTGAATTAAAACGGCCAAACACGCTAAGAATTAAAGTGCCGAATATAGTGCCATCATGATCATGATACTCATTTCTATTGTACAAAACACGTATAATTCAGTATTTATATTCATTAAGAACTCTAAATATAATTGACACTACATCCCAGCTACACTTGCTAGTATAATGTGGATTAGAAGGCATGGCTCTCGAAAGGTACAAAAAAACTCTACACTTCGTGCCAATATCCCAGCTCTTCTTTTCCCAGCCACAAAACCAACCAAAGAAATTAAGCATATGGTCCAATGCATTGCTTAATTGGACCCTTCAGCAATGAGTAAACATATTCTGTAAATTTTTACAGGTTTTTCTATTTGAATTGCAAAATTTGATTGGAATTATTTGATGTGAAAATTGGTGGGGAAGTAGTGCAGCATATTATAGTAATGTACCCTATATTAACTAATGCAATACTACCCACTAAAGATGACATTATAGTAATGTACCGAATACTAACTTCTCCAACTACTGCTGCTTCAATATTTTTTTCATAAAAAAGGCACAATTTATCCTGCAAATTCTGCAGGATTATTTTAGTTTAAATTAGATGTATTTGCATGATTTTCAAACTACCAGATGAAAACCAAAAAAACACATCACATATTATGAAACAAGCAAAGATACAGTCATTACAATACAATAAAAGATTAAAAAAGAGTAAAAATTTACATGCTAGAAATCCTCCTTCTGATGGCTATCTCCTTGCTGTGGGGATTTGTACTGGAGACCACCATACTGTTACTGTGAACTTCTTGTTGCCAACTTTATATTTCTCACCTGAATATTACACATTAAAAAATTTGCTAGTGAAATTTAGTGATTATTAAAATGAAATGAAAATAATCAAGATATAAAAATACAGATAACAAAGGCCTCAACTATTTAACAAAAGAGGAGAGCACGATACACTGACAACTAAATTAGGCCACACAATCCCAAATAACTCCCCTTCCTCCCATGTATATACCTTCCAGAAACAAATTTGTGATGTTCAAAAGCCCAAGATGGATTTAGGAATTGTGAAATTATGTGGGTAAAGTTCAAGGGGAAAGTATACTTATTCATCTTATGATACCCGATACTCAGGCTGGTTCTGAGTTTTCTCATGTCTTGTACACTTAAAAAATTGATTGAGATTTTCTCCATGTCTTTGTAGAGGAAACAAGCTTTGAGAATGGACAGAGTGCAAAAGGTTGGTGCAAAATTTAAATTGTACGCATAAAAAAGCTAGTTTCAAAAAACTACTCATATTGAAAAATCTCACTTAATATTAGTATTCATACTTTCATATGCTAGTGAATGGAGTCTTTTGTTTCTGCTGTCATCTGACTGCAAATTGTTAAAGTTTCAGCCAAATAATTCAGGGAGCCTTATTTATTTCTTGAACGTGTATGCTGAGGTTAATGAATAAAAATGTTAACTATTTTGGTTTACCAACGCATTCATAACATGATCAGTTAGCTTTTGAATCTCTGACTGTGACCTGTGACTACTAAATCTTGGATATTCCTCAACACAATTAAATACACTTGTTAATGCATGGGACTTGCAAAGATGTACTGAGTTCTGAGGAGTTAGAAGGAATCACATTCAGGTAATTCTATTGATGCATATAGGATTTTCCTTACTCACACTGAAAGAGTTTTCTACCTTAAATTTTTTTATTATTATTTTATTTGTACACCTTCCGATTTTGAGTTGACAAAAGGGAATTCATATTCATAATTCCCACCATAGAAAAAAATAGGGAAATGGAAAGGTGACATTCTAAAGAAAATATGATAACAAAAAGATTACCAATGCAAAATAAACAGCAGTAATGACAATTGAACGTGAAACACTGGAACATATGCGAAAACAAAATAAAACAAACTCTATCGCAGCCACTAAGCCCCTCCCATGATAGTTAAATCCTATTGCTATCCCAGTCCCATAAAGAGGCTATTACCACTACCATCCACAAAATGTTACAAGAAGGAATCACAATTCCCACCCACAACCCTTACTCCTCCTCCCCTATTCTCCTTGTTAAGAAGAAAGATAGCTCATGGCAATTTTGTGTTAACTATACGGCCTTAAGCGTTGTTACAGTCAAGGATAAATTCCCAATTCCCTATTCCCAGTGTGGATGAACTTCTAATCAATATCTTTTGGGTTTATTAATTTTCTATCCACCTTCTAATCAATAACGAATGACTCGGTTCATTAATTTCAACCAACAATTTGCCCTTGGTTTCTTCGATAATATTCCTATGGCAGTTCTTATCTCCCTGAACATAAAACACATTTCGGCTTAGTTTTAGACGTACTTGTTTCTAACAAGGTTTTTTTTTTATCTAAGTACTGTATCTTTGGACTTTCAGAAGTTGCCTACCTAGGCCACATCACCTAACATGGAAGAGTGTCCCTCGATCCCGAAAAGATCTCAGCATTCACCACCTGACCTCACCCCAAGTACCCCACCGCGCTTCATGGATTCTAATGTCCCATGGGCATTTACAGGAGGTTTATACGCAGTTATCCCACCCATGCCTCTCCTTTCAGAAATTTGTCAAAGTCTAATAAGTTCCACTGGTCCACTACCATCACACGCATGCGTTTACAAAATTAAACAACGCACTAACAAATCCTTGTCCTAAACCTTCCTGATTTATCTCAGGCTTTTTCCCTTGAAAAAAATGCATCCACCCACACTACAAAATACTCACCAGCATCTTATAGTTTTTTTCCCGCACCTGAAAAAAATCAATACATAGGCACAAACAGAGAAAAAAAAAAAAACTATTCAATCAACTTGAGCATGAGGGGATCCATTCCCCCACCACACAGAGACATGTTTAAAGTGTACAACAACACAAGAAGCAGCAAACAATGAAGTAAAAGAAGAAATTTGACATACAAATTCTATAATGTAAGAATATCACTATGATACCACCAGAAAGCCATATACTGCTACTGCCAATCATTTCAGTATATTATCCATGTTAATTAGGGAATTACAGAAACAAGCCTAGAAGGAAACAAACCTAAAAAGAAGACTCGACACTGCGCGGCGCGGCGGAGAGAGGGCAGGACAAAAAGGGAGGGAGGTAGAAGAGATGATTAGATCCTGCGAAATCTAACACTTAGGCATCTACCCCATTAAACCCTCCAACTTTTCTCTCAGACCCCAAACCCAGATTTACCTCTTTCTTTTTCTCAGCTAGATTTTAAATTGAATTAACTTTGAATAAACTTATTGATTTTTAATATTCATCATTAGGTATGAAATAAAATTAAAAATCAAAAAGTAGTTAATGTAGTTGAATTATTAGAATAGTTTAATTTAATTTAATTAACATTAAGAAGTTATAATAATACATTTTGTAAATAGATTTTTTTTTTCATATAATGTTGGTGTTCAGAATTTAAAACATCATTATTATTATTATATTTATAAAATTAAATGTAAATAATTTCATAATTTTATTATAAATAGTTTTTTATTTTGTACGTAATGTTTTAATTTAAAAAATAATTAAAATTTAAAAAGTGATTAAATAAGGGTTAAATATGTTTTTAGTTCTCATATTGGGGCGATTTTGGGTTTAGTCCATCTTTAAAACTATGATACAATTTAATCATTCAACTTTAGAAAATTCTAGTTTTAGTCATTTTTACCAAATTTTTTTAACTTTATTTGTTGTTTCAAGCACGTTTCATATTTGGATTGTTTATACTGTTTGACACATTTTTGTTTCAATGTTAACTGAGAAACGCATTTGAAAAACAGCAAATAAAATTAAAATAATATGGTAAAAAAGATTAAAACCAGAGTTTTCTAAAGTTGAAGGACTAAATTGTTCCATAGTTTGAAAGAGAGACTAAACCCAAGTATAGGGACTAAAAACATATTTAACTCATTAAATGAAAAACGATAAAATAATTAATTTTTATTAAAAAAAAATATTTAAAAGATAAAATTGAAAAAGAAATATAAACCCAATGAAAAAATTTCTTTATATATAGATATAGAGTATTATTATCTAATTATATTTAAAGAGTAATTATTTTATGTTGAATACGGATTATTGACTTAACTATTTTTAAATTATTGACGTAACTATTGATTTTATTAATTTATATGGCCGATGAATATTTTTTAAATTAGTTATTATTATAAAGTTATGTCCATATAAAATTAAAATGTAAAATTTTAAATTAGAAAAATAGAACTAGAAGTTTTAATATACTTAAAGAATTTAGAATTTATGCTTAAATAAATAAAAGAAAATTGGCATTATAGCTGTTATTTATTCAAATTATTTTATACAGTTGTTATTATTAAGTTAAATTCGATTATAGTGTTAAATGTGCATTATTAATATCAATGATAAAAATATTTCAATAAACATTGCTATTAATTTAAAAATTTGATATTATTATGATTAAGCTTTTTCATACTAAAAATTGTTTACTTTTTATTTAAAGTTGTTCTCATTTACATTGAATATTTGTTTTTCATTCACACTAGATATTCTTTTTCCTAAATAATAACCATTTAAATTACAATTTGATACTATACATACCAATATATTTACAAACTATAATTATTTTTAACAAATAACTAATTAATACATTTATTTCTACAAATATAAGTAGGAAAATTGTAATAATAATTGTTTATTACATTTAAAATTATAAAAAATGGTACAGTATGCTAAAATTAAAAAAAGATGAACTATTTAACCTATACAGATAACATTTGAGTACATCAAAGAAAAGGAAAAATAAATGTTATAACATCACTTGTACAAAAAAGGTTTAAGTGTTGCCATTCAATCTCCTTCCTCTTAGAAATTTGTTTTTCCTACACACATAATAGTAAGCTGAATCAGTAGAGATGATTATATCCTGCAAATATATAAAGAATAAAAGACAAAAAAAAAATGAAATCATATTCACTGCAATTTGCTGCATACCTTTTTAGTAAGTAAAACAAAATAAACATTTTATTTGAGAAATCCTGCATGTGTGTAAACACCAGTTAGCAAAACTCAAATCCAAGTTAATTGCAGCAACGAAATGAACTTATCCAAACCTTCTTTACATTACTTTCATCTTTTAAAATTATCCTAACTTGAAGTTGTACATATTTGCACAACTTTTTTATTTGAGAAATAAAATAACCAAAAACCTAATTCAGACTTCTCCGCAAAATTAGGACCTATTAAACCATATTTATAATATATGAATGTAAAATCTAAAAAAGAATTAAAATAGAAAAAAAGTTATAAAAGTGCAGGAGGACACATTTTAAATATATAGATTTTATTTATTGTAAATTAACTTTATCGGTCAACACATCAAGTAATGTTGATTTTAAAAATATAAATTAATGGAACCCTGTTATAATAGGAGTTCGTGCCTTCACTAATCTTTACATAACATATAATTGAGTTCTTCAGTTTATTGTTGTTGTATGTATCTATAAAATGTGCTCATTAGAATTGCAAGCTGACGTTGCCCTTTTTTCGGGGTTTTAGTGTAGTTTATGGGATATAGAATTTCGAATGTCATCATTAAAGTTTTGGAGAATATTGATACTGTAATTGGGTTTTTGTTAATATGATTATAAGCATAACAGTTATTGTTAATGATTTTACTTGGTGTATAAGATTTGACTATTTTTTATAGACTGTGTCCTCCTGTCAATCTCATGTTTTATCTTTTCTTCCGCACAAAAGATCCATGGTAAGGTTTTGTTAAGGCTGGCAAAAGCTATTGTGGTCTATTAATTATGCCTTCGTTTTTTTTTTCTGAATTAGTTCATATCAGGCTTTGAAACAATTCCACCTTTTGACTGTTTTTACTTTTCACAATACTGTTGTCACCCTCAAAATTACAAAAAAAATCCTGCTTGAAAATGTCTGGTACTGTATTAATGTAGAAAATTTGAATTTGGATTTTTTATAAATTTTTGATATATTGTGGATTTGTTTCATGTTTGATCTTATATTATGAAAACTAATTTTTGTGCATTTAATAGAGTTAAATGGACATTTGCCAGATGTGACATTTGCCAAGTAAGAACCTCAAATTTGTGTGTCTCTAGTTTTATGATTCCTTAAATAATTCGATGACCTAATTTTATGCTAATAGACATGCTAATAATGATGTTATATATACATGGCCCAGTTGAACCTATTAAACACTGGACAAGTCTTATTTTAGCCCGATGCAAGTGTCGGATCAATGCAGTTTGATTTTCTTTGATTTTTTCCTGATCAGATAAGGACAAGAATTACACCGAAGAATTCGTCTTGAATTAATGCTGCACGAAGTTGTTTTCTTCCTTATTTTGATACATGCCATCACTTAATCAAACATTCAATTTTTTATGAAAGATAACCATGTTATTAATAACATTGTATTAAATTCTGGTACTTGATTTGAGCTTCTTCTTCCTTTTTATGCTTTTCTATTATTGTTACTCAATAATATTTTTGCCTCTTTTTATGACTCTGGTTTTGGAGAGCTGGAATAGCTTATAGATGTAGGTATTTTTGGTGAGTAAACTCAGGAAGCCTATAAACAAAATGAAAGATGATATTGAAGTCATGGAATTCCATTTTCAAATAACCCTCTCTTACCATAAATATATTTTTTTCATATAATGTGTGTTCAGAATTTAAAACATTATTATTGTAAAGACTCAGAAAAAACCCAGCTTTGTAAGAGTGGACATGTGACATCAGACAAATTGGACAGTACATTTTAATGAAAACAAGCTTATTTATAAAACTGATTCAAGTTCAAAATGTTCTGAGAAAAACAAGTTTTACTCTCCAAAGCCAGATGCTCTTTTCCTTTCTTCCATATCCTTCTTCTTTTTCATTCCAGCAACTAAACCTTGAATCCTTGATTAGATTTGGTACCCTAGAGATCGAACCATAGAAAGCGTTGTTTGCATTCGATCAATCTTCAATTTCTCCACCGGTAAGTCAAACTCTCTTCTTTGTGAGCTTGGGAACCTTGATCATGCAATGGGATTCGTTGCATGCAATTATTTCGTGTCCTCTCTAAACCCTTAACCAAATTCAGGTTCTAATAATCTGTTTCCCCTCATCAATTGAGGAATTCTAGGTGTTTTGAGTTTTTATGGCTCAAGGAGCTAGTTGGATCATCCTTGAGTTCAACCGCCAATTAGAGGTAAGGGAAGCTAGGTTTCTGTCTTTGTTCGGTGATTTAGATTGTGCATGAACTAATTTTCTATTTTAATTTATGAAACGATGCATATGTGTGCTACGTTATGAATTGGTATTTTGTTTGGACATAAATTCTGTTTTGATGGCTTAAGTTGCATGTTTTGCCCTGTTGAATCAGTGAATCTGTATTGTGTTGTTGGTGGACCGTCCTTGGTGTGTTCGATTTCTGGATGTGTGTATGTTAGAGGTGTTTGTGGTGATGAAACTATTGTAAGAGTTAGTGGGTAGAAAACTTGGTGGTTTGGTAGTGTTTTAGGCCTTTTTGAGTGAAACTGTGGAATTGTGTTATGATCTGGTATAAAGAAAGCTTGATGTTAATCTGAGTGGTTGGTTGAAAAGGGGATTCTATTAAAAAGGTTAGCAGTTCAGAAAACTTAGAGAAATTTGAGTTTTAGGGTCATAAAAGAGGAACTTAGGTAGTCAAATTTAGAGTTTGGTGTTTTAGGTTGTTCTGTCCAATTTAGATAGCTTAGTTAAGTCATTTATGACTTATTAGAATCATTAAAATGGTCAGAAATAGTCTCCAAGTGGAAAATCTAGTTTTGGGTCCATAACTTGATAAAAGTAAGTTTTTGGATCGGGAATCCTTGCTCAAACATTATAGATTAATGTTAGGAGAGCTTAGAGTCATTCAAACAAGTGTAAGTCATCATATAGATCAAGTTAGGAGTGTTAGAAATCCACCAACAAGCCTAAAACGAAACTTAGAGGTGTGAGTTCTTCCAAATCTGCAAATTCTGCAGAAAAATCTGCAGAGTTCACGCCTGGGCGCCCCTGAAGGGCGTTGGGCGCCCTTTGATTCGACATTTTCCAGAATTCTGGCGCCCGGGCGCCCCTAAATGGCGCTGGGCGCAGGTTTCTGCTGTTGCTTTTATTTTTGATAGTTTGGGGGGTTCCGGACGTCCGTTTTAGACGTTCTTTAGGTCGTTCTGGGGGTTTTTGACCCTTCCGGATCCATTGGTGAGGGTCTCCAAGCCAATTGAATTACTTAAGTATTGGTAATTAAATATTATAAAGATATTTGTGTTAATAAATGATGTTTCTGTAAAAACATGTAATGTTTGAGTATGTATGAGTTGTTTTGATGATTTGGTTGATGTTGTATGATGTGTATATGACTTAGTATAGCCTTGGATGATGTTGGTAAAGTGAAGACAATGTTGTTGTGAAAAATCATGAACTTTGTGAACTTTATTAAGATCTCTAGGTGAGATCAATCTAGTGTATGAATGAATATTGAGGCTCCTTCAAGGGAGGTTATCCCTAATACTCTGACGGTCAGTCATTCTCAAATAGAGAGGATTGACGCGGGTGGTGAGAGTAGTGGGAAGTCCTAGGGTAGACGCTTCCACTGTAGGTCTATTCCGCGGTAACGGACTCGTCTTGTGTGTGGTCGGGTGAAACCCCTCAGCAATGACTTTGCAAAGCAGTAGAGTCCACCACAAGTGCAACACCTGCCCAAGATCAATATTCATTCCTAGTCCGGACGAGTCTAAGTCTAACACCCCTTAATAAAACTAAAACTTACAACTTAATAACCTTATTTTTTTATGATTATCATGCTTGTATGTCCATTCTCTTATGGTTAGATTTTAATTGACTTCTATTCTCTTTTGAGTTCTAGCTTACCCTTGCTTGTTTGCTGTTTGTTCTTGTTTGTGCTTGTTTTCTTTTGCAATAATCATTCAATTATGGATGTGAGCAAAGGTAGGAGAGGCACCCTTGGAGCAGATATTAGAGGACCCAGATGTCCCAGCCATTACTGATGTTGCAGAGTAGTGTAGCTCAGTTTTCTTTTATCCATTGTGTATAATTTAGTTTCCTTTACTCTTTTCTCCTTTTTAAAGACTCTATGTCATATGTAGAGCTTATATCACATTTTGGATGACTGTATTATATACATTTCATCTGCTGCTAATCTTGACTCCTTTACTTTATTACATTTGATGCATTCCATATGATATGGTTTATACATATATTTTTGGGATCTTACAATTATTATTATATTTATAAAATTAAATGTACATAATTTCATAATTTTATTATAAATAGTTTTTTATTTTTGTACGTAACTTTTTAATTTAAAAAATAATTAAATTTAAAAAGTGATTAAATAAAAAATGATAAAATAATTAATTTTTATTTAAAAAATTTATTTAAAAGATAAAATTGAAAAATAAACATAAACACAAAAAATGAAAAAATTTCCTTAGAGTATTATTATCTAATCATATTTACAAAGTAATTATTTATGTGGAATACTGATTATTGACTTAACTATTTTAAAATTATTAACATAATTATTTATTTAATTAATTTATATGGCCGTAATAAATCTTTTTTTAAATTATTTATTATTATAAAGTTATCCATATATAAAATTAAAAGTGTAAAATGTTAAATTAAAAAATAGAACTAGAAGTTTTAATATACTTAAAATTTAGAATTTATGTTTAAATAAAATATAAAAAACAAAAGTGGCACTGTAGCTGTTATTTATTTAAATTATTTTATAAAGTTGTTATTATTAAGCTAAATTCAATTCTAGTATTAAATGTGCATTATTAATATCAATGTTAAAAATATTATTATAAACATTGTTATTAATTTAAAAATTTGATCATTATTATTATTAAATTATATTTTACAGGTTTGTTACACATAATTTTTTTATTTAAGGTTAAATTAAATTGCTCAGGTCTTATTTTTAAATTAAGCTTTTTCATACTAAAAATTGTTAAGTTGTTTTCATTTACATTGAGTATTTGTTTTCCCATTCATACTAAATATTCTTTTTCCTAAGTAATAACCATTTAAATTACAATTTGATACTATACATACCAATGTATTTACCAACTATAATTATTTTTAACAAATAACTAATTTATACATTTATTCATACAAATATAAGTTGGAAAATTGTAATAATAATTGTTTATTTCGTTTAAAATTATAAAAAATGGTACAGTATGCTAACATTAAAAAAGATGATCGATTTAACTAATACATATAACATTTGAGTACATCAAAGAAAAGAAAAAAAAAAAAGGAAATGTATAACATCATCTACGCTTGTACAAACAAGGTTTAAGTGTTGGCCATTCAATCTCCTTCCTCTTAGAAATTTGCTTTTCCTACACACATAACAGTAAGCTGAATCAGTAGAGATGATTATATCCTGCAAATATATAAAGAAAAAAAAATTAAATCATATATATTCACTGCAATTTGCTGCATACCTTTTTAGTAAAGTAAAACAAAATAAACATTTTATTTGAGAAGTCCTGCATGTGTGTAAACACCAGTTAGCAAAACTCAAATCGAAGTTAAATGCAATAATGAAATGAACTTATCCACACCTTCTTTACAGATTTGAAACCTAGCTCACAAATAGCATTTGAAAACTTTTCAGAGTCTGCTCCTCCAGTATTTGGATCAAACCTACTCTTAACTTCTGCTATCAAAAGCCAGCCACTGTTATAGAAAACTATACAAGTCAGATTCTCAGTAGGGATGCAATGTCCACCAAGAGAAGTTAAGATCATGAAAAAGGAAACAAACCCTGGCTTTAGCACCCTATTTGATTCTTCAATGTAACTTTGGTAGTTGGTTCCCATCAATGAAAGACAGAACACAGCAACGTTAACAGATGAGGAGGCAAGGGGAGTCTGCCAATATTTCACAGAAGCACTTGTAAGTAATCTGGTTTATAACCTTCAAATAAGTGCTTTGAGACAGTTCTCACTTTAGGACTCTACTTCATTTATTTTGAAACTAACAAAAAATGCAAACATGAAGCCTGACCAGTTGCATTTGCTTTGCAACGTTACCAGTAATAATAGCAATATCATAATATTCATATCAATAAAATTATTCATGATCACATAATGTTTATTTTCCAAATGAATGAAACATTACACTTCTGTGAAAAGAATGCCAAAAACTGACCAATGCTATGAAGGTCATAAACTGACTTGACATAAATATGATGAATAATGACAATGATGGATGACAAATAAAATTACTTCTGTCTGATGCTATAAAAGTAACTTCCAAAGTGCACAGGCTTACAAGAAGGAAAACATACATTTGCCATGTCACAAGCAATTACATTTGGATCACTGGAGACAAGATCCAGAGAGAAGACTTTATTCTTCAAAGTTTTAGCAATGAGTGCTTCTCCTGGAATAGAAACATGAAGGCACTAAAAATGAGAAAAAGAACTTAGGCATCAGGTAAAAGTTAAAATTTACAATAAGGTCAGAGTAACTTCTTACCAGAACCAAAATCAGCAATAACAAAAGAAGGGCTCTGTTTTTTCAGCCACTTGATAATTACATTAACAGGCTGTTCAGGCCAATTTGACATCTGCGATTTGTATCCGGCATGATACTAGCCAGATAAATGAAAGACAAATTGAGACAGACAATAAGAATGGACTATAGAAACCACTAAAGTCCATAACAGAAAAATTGAAACACTTCTTATAATATATATAAGAAAAAACACAGTATGCTGCTGCCACTAACAAAAATTTCTTTCTCCAGAACTACAACGACTGTGCTAGGCCAATGTAATGTAATCGGTCAAAGTTTGAATAAACCTTAAGGAAAGCGAGTTTAATTTTCCCTTTATACCAATAACAACATACATTTGTGTAGTTTAAATAAAAAATAGAGCTCATCAAATTTCTAGAGTCTATAGTGGTCAGAACCTTCCAGTTTAAATGTTCTTCTATTAATCGAACTATGTTATCCCTTTTGAAGGGTAGGGCCTAGACTTAGATTCAACATGGTGATAAGTAAAGACAGCAACAAAAGTTGGTTCAATCACACAAGAAATCATGAGTTCTTTTTTATATCTTAAGAATGTAAATTAAAAGAACCCTTACCATGTCAAATAACGATGGTTCTTCCTTGAAATAATCTAGAGCCTCCTTCCCACTGAAAAAAAGACATGACACAACATTACAAACAACATATAACAGAGAATCTAAATTTGGGGTGCAGAAACCAATGAAGAAAATAAAACAGGCGAACAGACAACACAACATACGTGCAAGTGTAGAGCTTCTCGTTAATCATCCTGAAATGCCCACCAGACAACCTCGCTCGCATCTGCGACAAACAAAACATTCTCTTCAAACCCAGAAGAAAATAACATAAATTTACAAATAAAAGGTTGTGTTTTGATTATGCAGTACCTTTTCCAGAAAGGTGGAGGGTTCCTTCAACTTTGTGCGCTTCACAGAAGGAGAAGGAATAGCCTGTTGTTCCTCCTCACCCTTTTTGCCTCCTCGTCTCTTTCGTTTCTTACTCTCACCCATTGCTTAGATTTTGATTCAGCTCTGCAAATCCTTTTTCTGTCACTTTTTCTCTGCTCACCACACTGATGCTAGGGTTCTTTGATTTAAAATAAAAATTTACTATCTTTTATTAAAAATAAAAGTTCCTTGACTTATCACTATCAAATTTGTTCTTTTTTCACTTAATTTTGTTAATAGATATATATATTTACTGCAAAAAAGATTATGTCATGTAGGGGTGGGCAAAATGTACTATACTACATTATAAAAGTTTGTAGTTAACTATAACCTAGTTCAAAAAAACTGTACTGAACTAAAAAATAGTTCAGAATAACTGAACTGACTATGTTTTAGTTCAGTTCAACTGAACTGAACTAAAAGCTATCCTTGAAATCACCATGAATCAACAATCTGCAAAACCACCCGCTGCTGTCAATAACAGGATACGGCTCTCCTCTTAAAAATGCCCAAGCATATAATTCACCTAGTTATATATTTCATCATAAAATTAAAAAATAAAGAAAAAAATTAAAAACATAGCAGAAGTGATAAAATAGATCTAACACCAAAGACAATCTCAGTATGATAGGACAATTCCCTAACACCAAAGACAATCTCAGTGTCAGCCAACTTTTTGATAGCGTTGCACTAATGATTACATCTATAACCCCTTCAATACATATAAATGTTTATGTCAAGAAAAATAAATGCAGCATCATTCAATGAGACAGCAGCTATGAATACTCATAACCAAACAACATACAATATGCTAATAAAATAAATAAACCACAACACATAAAACCACAAGATATACACAACTATTGTATGTTCTTCACAAGCAAGCATTTATAATTAGAATGTGGAATGTATAAACCATAAACAAATACGAAATCTAAATCGATACCTTCTTGATTTGCTCTTGACCTTTTTTGTGCTTTCCCTTATGCAGTTCAGGACTATGGGTTTTAGTAGATCCAATTCTTCCCTTTTTTGACTTAGTTATCTTCTTTCCATCTACAAAGGTAAAGATTCAAATCAACATATCAAATATAAATCAGCATGTATCACATTCAGATGAACAAATAATGTTATGCTTCAGCATTTTTAATAGTTTGTATTTGAAACTTTCAACAGATTATTAAGAATTTAATAGTTCAAATAATATTAGTTCATCAAGAGTAGAACTTAGTATTCTGCCTAAAGGTCAAAGGAATTCTCACCCTCATTATGTTCACCACAATTAATTATTTTAACAGTTACGCTTGAGGATTCACAACCCTCTAGAGATTTCATTTTCCTACCACTCCCCTGTGACAATTTTCTATCTACTTTCACATTATTAGATTCATTTAGTGACACGTCAAAACTTTCTGCATCATCCAGATGAAGAAGACTAGGAATGCTATCTCTGGCACGCATTTCCTTTATAGTTAATTCAATGATACTTTCAGAAAGTGGTGACAATAGCTAAATTTTTCTTCTCAAGTTAGTGTTGGATATGCCCATTGAATGTTTTCTATGGTCATCTCTTGCACTGTTTAATGTTTACTACCCTGAAAGAATTGAATGCTTAATGTAGAAATGAGAATAAGCACTCATATTAGTTTTCTTTAATCTTTGTTCCAATTAATTACACATCATCATTTACACAATTACATCTGATTATGAACATTAGCAACATTACTACCGCGTTTGGAATAAAATCTAAGGCCAGCAAATACAAACCAAAGCATACAACCACTTAATGATTCCCCAAAATCCACACAGATTTCTCCTAAACTCTATCCTGTTTCAATCAAAACAAACTAATTATCCAATGTCACCCCTGAAAACCTGTCTAAACGCAGAGTTAACATAAAAAAACAGAGTTAACCAATGTACCCAATGGACAAAAAGCAAAAAGATCAAATAACACCCTTCCAAAGCAACAATCTTTCATTACTTTCCATCAAATTCCTCATAAAAACGTCTAAGCTTTGAACAACATACAACACTAAAACATACATAATTTTGAAAAAAACCTAAAAGTATCAAAGAAGAAGAGAAACACAACATAGCACGAGTCATTGACCTCTCTCTTTATCAATCAATCTAGAACTCTATAGGTTAGAGAATCTACCCTTATCCAAATAAGGCAAATCAAATCTTCCTAAACAATTAAAACTCCCACAAAATCCAAAAGAAAATCAATTGTTACTCCACTAGGTTCATCCCAGATGAATACACCCTCACCCTCATGTGCATCGCTTTTCAATTTTATTTATCTCTTTTGAAAGGGAAAGGAAAAACATTCGTACCTTTGGCTAGAAGAGAAGTGTTCTCAGACTGCCTTCGACAGTTCGGCGACGGCAGAGTACGGCAAAGCCTTCGACAACAACAAACTTTCGACAGCGACGAGTTTTTAACGGCGGCAAGCCTTCCACGGTGGCGAAGCTTCCACGGCGGCGAGAGCGGCGAGCCTAGCGACCCTTTGGATATTTAAACTGAATTATTAAACAGTTAACTAGGTTTTAGTAAAAATGGTTTAAATTTTTTTTTAGTATAAAGAAGTACGGATAAACTGTTTACAGTTTTTAAGTAAACTGCCCAGCCCTAATGTCATGCATATCTTCAAAATTCACTTTTTTATTTATATCTTAATCATTTTTAATTCATACAAATACAACTATAATGGAAAATGTATACCTAATTAAATTAATGACCTAAACCTTTTAAATAAAACCGATATTGACTTTTATAATTTTTATATCACAATTTTATAACAATTTATTGAAGAAAAAAACTAAAATTAGGTTAAACATTAATTGATAAAATAAATCAATAAGTCTTTGAAATCTATCTTCATTATATATTATTGAATTAAAATTATAACATTTTTAAATTAATATATATATATATATATATATATATATATATATATATATTCTTATTAAATTCTTTCATACATATATTCTAAAGAACTAATGTGAGTGACTCCAAGCACAATATAAGCTATGGTAAAAGGGTAATGTGACCATGGATGAAAGTTGCTAATTTTTTTATCAACCATCTCCCATGGAAATTTTGAATCATTCTTGCAAACAATGTATCATCATTACATGCTTAATTCCATAAAATAAATAAAGTTACAAGGCAATATATATGCTACATGTAAAATTAAAAGTCTTTTGATTTATTTTTCTTTTTATAAGAATTATACAACATTATTTTAGCTAACCACATCCATATTTTTAAGTATTTAATATTAGGTTGATAATTTTGTAGGATAAATAGGATCTTTAAAAGATTTAAATAAATAAAAGTGCTTTGTTTGTAAAATAGAAACTAGTTCAATTGTAGTTTTTAGAGTTAAATTTTATTTTATTATATTTTCTTTTATTTATAAAATTGGTGTAAATAACAATTTTTTATTTGTATTTGAGTTAAGATAATAAAATTAAAGGATGTGGATATCATAAGATAAAAAAAAATAAAAAGAAAACATTTTGAAATCAACCAAACCTTAATGAAAAAATTTAAAATATAAATTTCTTTATTTTTTTTAAATTAAAGTGTCAAACAAAAATGTAATACTGAGTGATCATATATAAGGTAAGAGTACTGTAACACACATTAACATTCATTTGACACACCTAACAATAGTAAAATGGTTTTAAAAGAGTAAACTTTTATAGTTTTTCAAAAAAGAAGAAAGTAAAAAATAAGAAGGAATAATATCAAATAAATATAAAAAATGTGTCAAAGCATTATTTCTCTTATATATAATCAAACTTCCCTCCATTGTAAGCAATTTTAGAGATTATGAGAAATTTTCTAAAGTTTGCTCTTATAAGAGTAATCAACTTTCTTTATAGTTTTATAATGGTTCATAGAAGTGAAGCGACTATTTTTAATTGAGTTTATTATGAAAATAGAAGTTTTTGCTATCTTTCTTGTAACACTCTTCTTACATCTTCATAAATCTCCTCCATTTTGTTTACTTAGATTTTGTTATCTTCTATTCCACCTCTTCTAAATTTTTTATTTTTGCCAAATTTTACCTATATTATTCAAATCCTTTATTTTATTTTACATAACCATGTTTTTCTTTTGGATGCAAACATTCACACTTATATAATCCACTTGGATTAATTCATGTTCAGTGGTATATGTCTTCCATTTAATCCTAAGAAAAGTTAAGGAAATTTTTTATAAACATATTTTCAAACTAAAACACAAGAACATCTTTATCATTTTCACAACTCATATAGGGTTTTGTGCCAATTCTCTCGTGGTGTTTTACTTTTGTGAAAAACGTGTTGTTAAAAGTACTTCTCCCTAAAGATTTTGTCCAAAAATGAATAAATTTTATTTCTGAAAATAAGTGGTAAATAGAAAATTAAATTTTAAAAATATTTTAGATAATAATAGCAAATTTCAATGAATAAAGGTAGAAAAAAATAATGATAAGAGAAAAAAAGGGAAATATGGTGTCATTTTTACAATATTTTTAGGTCTCATGATTTTAGCACCACTTATTTTCATTTTTATACTCCCTATTTTGTTTTCTTAAAAATGGTTCAATCCATATTTTTTAACATTCACACCCTTTACTCTTACTTTTCACACCTTTTAGAATTTTGGGCCTGTTATTATATTCTCACACCTATATTTTCTTGGCCACCATGATTTGAAAATTTCACATTTTTGTTATTAGGCCAATGCAAAAAACACGTTCTATCCTCATTTTTTTTTTCTTTAACAAATTCATTTTCAGAAAAGAGTTGTTTTTCATAGGTGAAAATATTAGACGAATATATATGTTAATATACTGATTAGGAATCTAACAATACATTAATTAAATCAATCTAACTATATATTAAATCAAGTTATTCATCAATTAATTTGTACTTACAAATTTATTCTACATATTTTTTTATATCTTTTATATTTTTAAAAAGTATATTTTATATTTACACATTTCTTATTTTTTATATTTTTATTTACTATTAACTTTCTAAACCTATATATTACTTTTCAAGTTTATTATATTCAAAACTTAATCACAAACTTTAATATTTACTATCTATTTCCTTAATCTCTAATTTTTTTTAACAAACACATAAATAGACACTAATTCATATATAGACCCAAATTTAAAACTAATTATTAATAAAAAGCAAATCATTTTGCATTAATGAAAAACATAAAACAAAGAAATAGAAGGCCACCCAAAAGTGTTGAAGTCAGGTTAATACAAGCTTTGTTGAAGAAACCAACTTTATACCGATTGATATAGACACGACTTTCATGCCCCGCACTCTGTCTCTCTTCTTTGTCCTCATCGTCAAAGGCAAAACCAGAACAAGAACTTGTAGTTGTAGTATGTATGTCAGTCCTCAAATCAGTATACGAACAAAGGTAAATAATACCATCTGCTAGTTTTCTCAGTTCATTTATTGACTCTTGAGTTGATATAAAAAACGGGTCATCTTTGTTGACTCCTGGCAGCTGAAGATATATCATAAAATTGTATTACACTGTGTGAATGGAAATGAGGATTCTCAGTGCTTCACCAAACCAAAGTGGCAACATCTTTGAGCGTGTGCATTTATATTAAATATTCTATAGAGGATAAAACATCATAGTCCTTTATTAGTGCAGGTTTCACCGATTGAGATGATTCACATTTTTAATTTGCAGAGTTAGCTTCCTTTCTTTCTGTTTTTGGCTCAAGAACATATTCCTTCCTTATGACAAACAGCATTATGTTTGGTTTAGCTTCTTTTTTTTTTTCTTATGATAGAAATTGCCTTTTGGATATAACATATGATTAGTAAATTTTCTTTAAACTAAACCAACCTAATAAACACAATTGCTCTAAACTAAAACAATTGGGTAGAACATCCCCCTGCTATAAGATTTTGATGATCCCACATACGGGCCTTCGGTTGGTAAATCATCGTGGTAAACTACAAAGACTGTAAAATGTTGGCAATCAATTGAAAAACAAAAAATATGTAACTTGTAAAGCTAATTAACAAGTTCATAGAGCCATAAGCCAACAATAGAATCAAAATCAAACTCAATGCATCTATGTTAGCATGTCCACAAAGGTTAGATTATTAAGTTGAACTCAAAGGTGATTTTTGGGCTACAAGATCTACTTGGTTAAATTACTTTCCTATCAATAAGACACAATGAAACATTTACCTAACCCCAGACGACCCACCAACCAATCATATATATATTGGGAAAGAGAAAAAGTTAAAGGCCAGGGTAGGCTACCTCTTTCCAAGGCAAGGGCACGGACCTTGGCAAAGACAACCAATGAAATAATTAATGAGAAAAATACAAGCTATGCATACGCTCCACCATCTTCTTTATGCATGAGTGGCTGTGGGCCTGAAACAATCGATGTTGCACAATCCAACAGATCTCACCATCTCCCCAAAGCTGCAACCACAAAACAGAAAAGTGAGGTCAAAAAACATCATCAAATGCATCATTTTAATACAATAAAATACACTGAACAAGGGATGTATCTGACCGGTCAATACTATTTCTAGCTTTTTCAGGTATATCTGCTCCATGATATGCCTTCTCAGGGCGATCTATACTCTTTCTTGATTTATCTCTCCTGTCTATGCTGGCTCTTGACTTCTCTTTATGGTCTGTGACTGTGCTTGCACCAGGCTTTTCTTTTTGATCAATACTCCTCAAATTCTCCCTAAGATCCATGCTCGGTCTGGATTTCTCCCGAAAATCTATGCTGTTCCTAGGTTTGTCCTGTGGATCAGGAATATGACCAGATCCTGTTTTTTGATGTAGTGACTTCTCGATGACAGTAACGAATTTCTTGAGGTGCTTTATATATTGAGGGTAAAGTTCCAAATCACAGTGATTTCCTCCTTTAATCCACAGGGGCTCATACTTTTGTTTACAATTTTCCCAAAGTTGCTTCCCATGGGAGCAATCCACTACATCATCAGCTGTTCCCTAAAATATAAAAGACAACAGAAAGAACCATCACACTCTATAAATATAAACGTAACTGAAAGTTGAAATATAAACTTTAGTTGCATCTCGTAATTGTAATTCGTATGCTCACTTACAAACATAATTGAGCAATGAAAGAAATAATCCAACCCATAAATATGTTACCAAATATCTAATAAATACTGACCATATTCGTGCAGTTGGTCACATCACAGTTGAAAAAACATTCTAACCCATAAATATTTCAAAAATATCTAAATACAAAGACGGGCTGAAAACTGACCAATGACATATGATACTAGCATACTAACTGGTGCAAGAATTTCAGATACGTTGGCATATTTGAGACAGACAAGTTAATTGTGGATGGAAAATGCATATAGGAAGCTCAATCAGTGATCAGCAACAACTATGGCCAAGAATCAGCAATTAAAAACCTAATTTAAGTTCATATGGTCCAATGCTTTATTAAGTGGAAATGATAAGAGCATGTGCAGAAACCAAACCAAAATTATAAACACCGGCGACTAATACAAGTTAGGGAGAAGGAGGAGGAGGAAGTGACCTAGTGCACAAGGCTCCTTTTCTATTGAGGTCTGAGGAGAGTAGACGTAAAAAAAAATATTCACTGACCAAAGAAGTATTTAACAAGAAACTATAGAAAATAAGTCATATAATTACTTCAATATTGCAGCATCTTCTATACAATGATATATCTACTTTCTAACTATAAATATAAGTACTGTCAGAGATGAGAAGAATACTCACGTGAATCACAAGAACGGGACAATTCACCAAGGGAATTTTATCAATGTTCTGCATCAAAAGCAGATCAATAAAATTAAAACGGACACAAATTGAACATTGTCGATTGTGATTCACCCATTAGCATTGATAAAGGTAGAACCTTATAAATGTCAAACCAGTATGTGCGCTTCACAGGATACATGACACGAAGGCCTGATAAGATTGGACTGTGGAGAATCACAGCCCTAAGGTTTGGTAAACGAGAAGCCAAATCTATAGTTGGTCCACTACCAACAGATTGCCCATAAAGAACAATATCTTCTTCTTTTGCCCCATACTTCTCCTGCAGGCACTTATAAACAGCTTCTATATCTGCATAAGTGTTCTGCTCACTAGGCTGTCCAGAAAGAAAAAATATCAAATTGTTAACCCAAGCTGCCCTGCAGGAAGCAATCTCTACCCCTGATTTCTTTCCTCCCTTTTTTTCCTTTTATCTTTATTAATTTTTTTCAGTAGAACTATCTTTCTTAAATTTAAAATAAATTACTCATCTCTTCCCTAAGAGATTCTAAAATTATACTCTCCCTTCTCTTCCTTTAAATATACTGTCCCCCTAAGAGATGACTGAGTTAAACTTATTAATTCTTTTCAATATATTCGAACTTCTTGGATAGAAGTGAATGATTATGAATAATAGTTCTCCTAATGACATTTGATCCTATTCGGCAACTAGTTCTACAATCACAAAAATTGATGGTAGCTGTTCAAGACTAATTATTATTCATTAGGGGTAAAATCTCTGGAAAGCTAATTACCTTAAAATGAACTCAATATAACAAATATTTGACTTTCAGCTGTGTATTCTAAAATAAAACGGGAAGAGAATGTAATATAAACATCTTTGAGGGAGTAGAAAACAATTTATTGTTAAGTTATTTGTAAAATCTGAGTAAAATTGTAGTAATATAAAGATTTCATTAAACAGTCATGCAAACATCAGAGATAAAAAAAATAATTTACTGCATTTATTTAAATTAAAGCTTACTATAAAATTAAGATTATAGTTAATACGACGGTTACTATTTGAAGTTCAACTGAAATACAGGTGCGTTTGGATAGCAATTGGTGGCCCCAAACGAACTTTAATCTTCCATCGTACGTTACGTCAAGCATATTTAACATTTCCTTTTTCTCCATCCAGTTAGAAGCAAAAAGCAAAATTCAGCCCCAAACTTTAATTTATTTAAACGTTACAATGAGTTGTTTTCTCTTAACTCCCAGTCAGTTCAACTCATGTCAACTTTCTGGCTAGTATCTAACACCCACTAAGGAATATAGTACTTTTAAAATTTTTAAAATCTGCCTCAAAAAATATTCTTATATTATAAATAAAGATACACAACTAGGAAAGTAATACTCTCACTCTCGATGAGATATTTTCAATATTCTTTCTTTCGAATTCCAGCACCTAAACAAAAAAATAATCTTTCAGTCGTCTCAACATACTTTCCTTTTTTTTCTCCCATACAATAGTCCTCTTCTTTTATTTTATTAACATTAATTTTTAACTTACATATGCCTATTTCTAAATTAATTTTCAATACTTTTTAAATAAAAATACCAACAGTGAAAAATATACTTATATCACAGTTTAAAAATTAAATTAGATATTCTAAATTTAAAATATAGTTTTATATATTTAAGAGTAATCACTAGAATTATATTATTAAAATGTTTATTTATTTTGAATTTTATTTATACAAAAAAAAATGTATCTCATATTCCCTACTAATATTCGTGATAAACTTACTAATATAAATAGATAATAAAAGTATACATACCTTCCCAGATGACTGTCCATATCCAGAATAGTCATAACTACATAGAAAAAAACAACCATTCTTTCAGAAATTTCTATAGGTTTCCAGTCAGGCGCACAAATAGAACAAAAAGAAAATCTCATTTCAGCTTCTCTAAAAAGAAGAATGGGTGTAATCTAAAATTCAATCCTTAAAAAAGGAAATTAGGTCCCCAAGAAAGCATGTGATAAATTCTATTTCTCAGGCAAATTAAGGAAACTATGTTATCTCTCTAACAATACAATACCTAATTTTTCCATTTAAGAAACTATTCGGTCTTTTTGCCAATTTAGTGAGAGAAGAACAAATTTGAATAATTCAAAAACCGATCTTTAAACATAAAAAGTAGAAGTTATTTCCGTCTCCCCCGACAGCCCCTCTTCCTCCAAAACTAGCTTCAGTTTCCTTAAACAAAATTTCATTTGAAACATGTGAATGGAAAAATTAAACTTGAATTGTTTGTACTAATGACATAATTAAGAAACAAAAAAAAAATCTAAAATGATAAACATAATCTAAACATGGAAGCAAATTCACACAGAAAAGTGAACAAATAACCAAAATAGCATTATAATTGAATGAACAAATAGATAAAAAAAATGAAAGGTTTGAGAAAGTAACCCCATGAGGTTAACTCGGAGGTGAAGACTCAGCTCGCTGAACAACTCGTACATCTGACCCAGATCAGCGGCGTTACCGTGCGAGTAAAGCAAAGTCAACGAAGCCGTCGGGTTCTTAATATACATCGCCACAACACTGTTCCCTCTCTCCGTCCGCACCTTCAAAACGTCAACGTTTTCCCTCGTTGCCACCTCCACCATCTTCGCCTTCCCATCTGCCTCCTCCGCCACAGTGTACGACGGCGGATCCGGCGGAAAGAACGCAAACTTCGCCGCCATGGAGGAGGTCACAGCTCCCATCGAAACAGAAAAAATAAATAAAGAGAATATTTTAAAAATAAGAAAGTAAAATTGAAGATTAAATGTTAGGCTAATTTTGAAAGACTGAAACAATGGAAGGTTCTGGAGTGAATGGAGGTGATTATATTCATGTGATGAGCTAGGGAGTGTTTGGTTGGAGAGACAAACACAAAAGGAAAGTAGCCATTTAACATTTTATTTTAGGGTTTTTCTTTTTGGATAATCACTCACTTTTTCAAAAATTAATTCATTATCACTTAAATTTCTTAAAAGTGTCAAAACTCAAAAACACCTTTTCTTCTTTAGCTACATGTTAACCACATAAGAATTAAATTTTTCTCTTCTATTTTAAATAACCTTGATTAAATTTTGATATATTTGATTATTTTGAATTTATTTTTTATTAAACTTGTTAGTTTATTAAATATTTAAATATTTTATAGTTTTAATTATTTTTTTTGTTTAATTTCCTTTTATAAAGTAGGTGATGTAACATCCCAATAAATATAACTAGGAGTTATAATTCATTTTAGGAGTTAATCATGAATAATACGTGAGAACAGTGATGAATAAGCATAAAGTATGAAATATACTTAAAAATTTAAACTGTACAATCACTAATATAGAATACAACATTTACAAAATAGACCGAATGGTCTTAATTTCAGTTCATTGATCTCACGGTCAACATCAAAAGGAACCTAAAGTAAAAGAAACTATCCTAAGGACCGGACGGTCCTGCATAACTCTCGGGCACGGCCTCCAAGGGTTGCTCTGCTTGCACAGCATCCTCCAGAGTAGCCTCCAAAGTAACTTCCAAGGTAACCTCTGCTCACACCCAAAAGGATGATCATTGCAATGAAGAGAATAACCGAACGGTCGGATACCGAACGACAACATAGACAAAGACGAAACAGATAAGGGTAAGCTTATGTAAATTTAATTAATCATTTCGTCATGCAAGTAAACATACAAAACAAACCAATCAATCATACATACATACATACTAAGTGAATTAGCTTATGACCGACTACTAAGACACTGTTCGGACGGTATGAACCACGTAGCCCGACGTCCCTAGCACCCGGTGTGGTGTAATAGCTGCCTTTACTTATCAGCTGCCACCCGAGGTTAGTCCTCAAACAATCATTTGTTTGTATGACCGCGGACCTCCTGCCATTCCCACACATGAGTAACCTTCCTCTACATGAGGAAGCGTCATCACGGAATATCAGGATCAGGACGACACAGGGTCTGACCATGTTCATACTTTACCAATCATCACCACTTCATGGGACATTCCTCCATTGGACTTCCCGTACTCAACCAAATTCAGTATGTGTTCATTATTACTTTCATACTGGAAGGATGTCAAGAAAATGACCAGGTTATCAACGATAGAATAAAAGGTGGAATGAGACAAGGAAACATGACCGAATGATCCAACAAGAATTAAAATTGGATGCCATAGAACATTTATAATAGTTGACCGGCCGATCTGGAAACGAATAGAACTAACCATCAAAGACTAACACTAATAATGACCGGACGGTCTGATCAAGGGTGAGACTGAATAACAGAAGAATGTCAAATGGTTGGCCGAATGGTCCGACAAGGAATAAGATCGTACCCCAAAGGATTGACTATAAGTAATAGTCATCCGGACGGTTTGGCAAAGAATGTTATAAAACAAGCACTAATCATGGTCGAAGGCTGGTCTATGACCAGACACTTCTCAAAAGGACTTTAGTCAAACAAACCGGACGTTTCAATAAACAAAAGCTCACTAGATCATTCAGTCACTAAGTGACCGAACGGTTTCAAAAGGAAGAATATCAGATTTGCAAGTTTTATATTTTAAGTGTCAACCTAAGGCCGAACACTTGTAAGGCCGAACGCTTGGTTTATGACCAGCATTCTTAAGTATATGACAATGAAATAATTAAAGGAAAGCAACTAAGTTTAGCAAACACACTAGGCCGATCAGTCCGAACAGACCGAACGGAAAAAGGGAGGACCGAACGGTCCTAATGACCTTCGATCTCAGATTCATATTTTCTCTAAGTTTTATACATACTCATATCAGAGCAGAATTTATAGTTCATACTTATCATACAACTCATACAACAACATACCATATTTCAATCATAAGAAATCAAGCAACATACTTTAGATGTGAATCATACATTAAATCAGACACACATTCAAACCATACAAAGAAATTATAATTAAACTTTATAAACTTCCTTTACCTCTAATTCCAGCTAAGACTTCAAGGTAGGTTGGTTGACGACAACTATCTCTTCTAAGGTTCCAAAGTCTAAGCTAAATACAAAATAGGTTCAGAGAGATGGTTTTACAGGTACATGCAAGCTTTAATGGTGCATGCATGCAGGAAGGCTAATGAACTTCAAAGGTTCGGACACTTACCAGTTCAGAATGAAATTCTGGTTGGTACTGGTTGAAGGTCTTGGTGCCGGCAGCAATAATTCTGAAAGTATGCAGGTGATCGGAGAAGAATTGGAGGTTAGAAATCTAGAGAGAAAGTTGGGAGTTTTAGAGAGAAAGAGGAGAATTTGAGACTTTCAGAAAGACGAGTTTGAGGAAGATGAAGTTTGCATGGGAAAAATGGCGTCAGACTTCTCATTTTACCTTAAATACTACCTCCATTTAGAACGTTCGGCCCACTCCCAGCGTGCCACCTGACTTCCACTTTCTGGGACTTCACTGCTCTGCTGCTGTTACACGGATCACGAAGGAAGATAATTAAAAATTTAGCAGAGTTTGTCTCCCACTTCATCAGGAAAGACCAGACGCTTGACACGTGTACCCCACTAAGGAGGGGTATTAAATGGGGTGTGACAGGTGAGATAAGTGTTATTTTATTATGATATTTTATCTTTGTTTTCATGTATTAATACATGTGAAACTCATCTTAATTGATGAGATTATTCTTATTATTTAATACTTTTTAGGTGAAAACTATAAAAAGTATTCAACATTTTATGTTAATAGAATATTATTTTATAAGGTTAAATTCATCTTTATCACATTTCAGTTTCAAAATTTATAAAATAAATGAATTAAAATTTTTAATTTAACTATATTAATTTTTTTTTCTCATGTTAAAGGGTATTCTAAATTAATATTAACATAAAACGTATCAAACCTAAAAAACAAATCAAAATCTAATTTAAAACGTAATTTGATGTATTATAACAATTTAATTCATTTAGATTAGAAAGATATATCTAAATTATATGAAAATTTGGAAAAGTGACAAATTTACCAAAATTTAAGTCATATTTAATTCTATTTTATATTAATAAAAAACATCATATTTTATAATATATGAAACATTATTTGGAAAACGTAATATACTTATAAAATTTGTTTAAAAATATCCAAATTTATTATAAATTGAATTAAATATATTATATTTTTGAACAATAAAATTATAAGTAATTTAAAAAAAGAAAAGTCCAATTCAAAATTAATATTAAAATAAAATTATATTTTTAAAAATTATTATAAAACTTTATGTACAGATTAATGTCATCTTCTAAAAAATGTTATATCATTTCTTTTTTTTTTTTTTACTTCCTAAAGATATTCATAAAAATGCATTTAAATGTAATTTTAGCATTTCAGAATTAAAAAACATTTTTATAACGTACTTTCTAATATTCAGAAATTCATATTTAAGTTCCTTAAACTAGTTAGTAATTGACATCCCTAATTTAACATCAAGTCATAAATTTGTATATTAAAATAGCAGTAAGTTGGTTATTGCTTTTAAGAATTAAAGTCACAATAAATGCAGAGTTTGATCCTAATAAAAAAATTGACCAGATTTTAATTCTGGTTTGACCGAATCTAACTGAGGAAAATTGAAATGCTTATCCATAAATAATGTTTCCCTAAAAAATAATAGATTTTGGCAAATAATATAATGATGAATATTAAAAGTTAAAATATAGATAAAACAATATTAAGGTTAATTTATATATATATATATATATATATATATATATATATATATATATATATTGTTGGTTTCGTGAGAGGAAACAAGAAATCCAGAAAAATAGAGAAAAGCAGAAGAGAAAACAGAGAGATTGAAAAACTGAATAATCCGTGAATATCTCATTTGAAACTAGGAGTTGGTTACAATATATAACCAACTCAAGCACTGAAAGCAAACAACAAAGAAAAATAAAGCCGACGCACAACATAAACAACCGGACGGTCTAACACAGGACTGTTCGAACCGTTCAGAATACAAACAACAAAACGAAAAAGGTCAAGTCTAAAACAACAATTCTCCACCTAGACTTGATTTATTACAAGATAGAAAATACCGAACGGCCAAACAATCAGAGATCGAACGGTAGTAACCCAATCCTGGACAACAACATAAGAAATCTCTCTCTGGCAAGCGGCTTTGTCAACATATCTGCGGGGTTGTCTTCGGATGCAATTTTGCAGATTTGAACATCACCGGATTCCACTATGCTCCTGACAAAATGCAGCTTGACGTCAATGTGCTTCGTTCTGGAATGATAAATCTGATGATTGGCCAGATGAATGGCGCTCTGGCTGTCGCAATGAACACAGACAGACTTTTGATTAAAACCCAGTTCCTGAACCAAACCTTTCAACCACAGTGCCTCCTTAACTCCTTCAGCAAGTGCACAGTACTCAGCTTCAGTAGTTGACAGCGCAACGACTGACTACAATGTAGACCTCCAGCTAACAGCAGTACCAAACAATATAAACACATATCCCGAACGGGATTTCCTAGTGCCCATGCATTCGGCAAAATCATAATCAACAAAACCTTCAATATAACCTCCACCTTGAAAGTTATTCTGGAAGAGTAATCCAGTATCAAGAAACCCCCTTATATACCTGAGCATCCACTTCAATGCTTCCCAGTGAATTTGTCCAGGATCAAACATAAACTGACTGAGAACACTAACACCATGTGCCAGGTCAGGTCTTGTGCAGACCATGCCATACATAATGCTCCCAATCCCATTTGAAAATGGAACAGATTCCATCTTCCTCCTTTCCTTCTCGGTCTTTGGGCATTGTTCCTTGGTAAGTTTCAAGTGTTGACCAATCGGTGTACCAGCAGTTTTAGATTCAGCCATCCGATACCTTGAAATTACCTTCTGCAAATAACACTTCTGAGATAGAAACAAGTTTCCGCTCGGTTTATCTTTCTTTATGTCTATGCCCAAAATCCGCCTCGCTTCCCCTAGCTCCTTCATTTCGAAAGCATCACCCAACTTTGCTTTCATCTCATGGATCATGCTCTTGTCACTGCTGGCAATAAAAATATCATCCACATAAAGCAGAAGATATAGCACCTCACCGTCACGATTCAGAGTGTATACACAGTCATCATAATTGCACCGCTTGAAGTTCAGCTTTATCAGAAAATCATCAAATTTCCTGTACCACTGCCTTGGACTTTGCTTCAAGCCATAGAGAGACTTCTGCAACAGACACACCCTATCATCCACAGCGAAACCGTCTGGCTGCTTCATATAGATGGTTTCCTCCAAGTCCCCATGCAGAAAGGTCGTTCGTACATCCAACTGTTCAAGATGCAAATTGCAATGAGCAACTATTGCCATCAGGACTCTGACCGAACAATGCTTAACCACTGGAGCAAAAATCTCATGATAATCTACACCTTCAATCTGAGTAAAGCCTTTGGCAACAAGCCTTGCTTTGTACCTTGCTTTCTCACCGCCCGGTATAGCTTCCTTTTTCTTAAAAATCCATTTTGAACCTACAACCTTCTTACCCTTTGGCAGATCCACCAGTCTCTAGGTGCTATTCTTCTTCAAAGCCTTCAACTCCTCCTCCATAGCACCCTGCCAAAGATGTTGATCGTTGCTGTCAAGAGCCTCCTTGTAACTTTTCGGTTCATCCGATCGGTCAAGATCTTCAGCAGCGTTCAAGGCGTAGCAAATCAGATCTGCCTCTCCAAACCGTTTGGTCAGCTTAGAGATCCTTCTTTCTCTATCACGAACAAGCTGATAGTTCCTTAAATCAAGACCAGCAGCTTTTGAGTGACTTCCATTGCCAGACATACGATCTGTGTCATCACCAAAGTCTGTTCGATTTTTACTCGTTCGGTTCTCCTCTAGCGTCCGAACGTTTTCATCTTGCCCTTCATCTATTCGGTCTTCCCCCGTCAATGACCGAACAACCCGTTCGGTAGTATGCTCCACCTCCACGAGAGTCTTCTTCTCGCTTCCAGAGTTTTCAGCATGCATTGCCATCCTTGTTTCATCAAACATGACATCCCTGCTAATGATTAATTTTGAAGGTTTAGAATCTAACCTCCACAACCTGTATCCCTTAACACCTTCGGCGTATCCAAGAAATACACATCTCACTGCTCGGGAATCCAGCTTATAACCTCTGACACGAGCAAACGCCAAAGAACCAAACACTCTCAAGTGTGAGTAATCAGCCGGTCGTCCACTCCACACCTCCCCATAAAGCATTTGACAACCCTGATCCCAACAACATGCACCGAACCCTCTCCAGAATTGTTCTATTCATCTTTTCAGCCAAACCATGCTGTTGAGGAGTTCCAACAACAGTCATGTGCCTCCTGATCCCTTTCTCTTTGCAAAACACATTAAACTCCTCTGAAACGAACTCCAGCCCATTATCTGTTCTTAGACATTTCAGCCTACATCCCAATTGGTTCTCAATCTGTGTGTGCCACTCTTTGAACCTTTGAAACATTTCATACTTATTTCTTAGAACGTAAATCCACACTCTTCTTGAAAAATCATCAATTATACTTAAGAAATACGCCCCTCCACCATGACTTAAGGTTCTTGCCGGTCCCCACAAGTCAGCATGGACATATTCAAAGGGCCGTTTGATTGAGTGCTTCCCTTTACCGAACGGTATCCTGTGTGATTTCCCTAAGACACAATGGTCACAGAAATCCAGCTTCTGCAGTTTGTCTCCCAGAAGTAAGCCTTGCTTCTCCAATTCTTCAAGACCCTTCTCACTGATGTGTCTCATCCTCAAGTGCCAGAGCCGAGAGGTATTCTCAGTCCCACTTGCTACTGAGACATGACCAATGACAGTCGATCCCTAAAAAATGTACAAGCCATTCCTCCTTCTGCCTTTGACAACCACAAAATCTCCAGAACATACCCTCATCACTCCATCTTCAACTTTTGTGGTGTAACCTCCAAGATCAAACAAACTAATAGAAATCAAGTTTCTCTTTAGTTCGGGCACATACCTCACATCCTTCAGTACCACCTCTCGGTTGTCAAACATCTTCAGCCTCACCGATCCGACTCCTTGTACACGGCAAGCTTTGTTATTTCCAAGCAGCACATTCCCATGCTCTTTTTGATCAAGATTCTCAAAGAACTCCTTCACCGGGCACATGTGATAGGTGCAGCCGGAATCCATGACCCAACTCCTTTGAGAATCTTCAGACGAAGCCACCAGAACTCCAGCAGATTCATATCCCTCAGACGCCTCTGCCACATTAGCGATTTCCTGTGACCGAACGACCTTTCCTTTCTCCGGACAGAACTTCTTGATATGACCAATCTTCTGGCACTTGAAACATCGCACCTGTTTCACACCGTCTGGCTTCAACTTCTTCTCTTTTCCAGCCTGCTTCTTCCATTTCCCTTTCACCGAGATCAGTCCAGATGCTACCTCCTCGGTTGCCTTCGAATCTTGGAGCTTTTGGAACTCCTTGGTTCGAATTGACGTCACAACCTCCTCTAACGTGATCACTTGATCTTTTCCGTAGAGTAAAGCATCCCTAAAATGCTCGAAGGTTCTTGGAAGAGCATTCAACAGGATGACAACTTTATCTTCATCCTCCAACTTCACTTCAATATTCTCCAGATCATCGACTATCTTGTTGAATTCTGCAAGCCGCTCCTCTATCGTTCTTGATTCTGACATCTTGAATGAATAAAGTTGTTGCTTCAAACACAACCTATGAGCCAGCGATCTCGTCATGTACAGAGACTTCAGTTTCTTCCAGATTTCAGCTGCAGTCTTCTCCTTTGCAACCTCCCTCAATACCTTATCACCAAGGCACAAGATGATTGCGCTTCTTGCTTTATCTCCCATCTTCTTCTTCTCTTCTTGAGACATTGCAACACTCATGTTCAACTCACCCTTCAACGCTTCATCGCATCCCTACTGTATCAAGATAGCCTCCATCTTAATCTTCCATAGCCCGAAATCATTAGAACCATTGAAATTCTCAACGTCGAACTTGGTTGTCATTGCTTCTGGGAGATTCTTGAATCACTGCCCCACGATAGGCGCCAATTGTTGGTTTCGTGAGAGGAAACAAGAAACCCAGAAAAATAGAGAAAAGCAGAAGAGAAAACAGAAAGATTGAAAAACTGAATATTGTGTGAATATCTCATTCGAAACTAGGAGTTGGTTACAATATATAACCAACTCAAGCACTGAAAACAAACAACAAAGAAAAATAAAACCGAACGCACAACACAAACAACCGGACAATCTAACACAAGACCGTTTGAACCGTTTATAATACAAACAACAAAACGAAAGTCAAGTCTAAAACAGCATATATATATATATATATATATATATATATATATATATATATATATATATATATATATATATATATATATATATTAATAAAGATATTGGTGTTGAATACGAACTGTATTTGGGGGAACGTGGATTTTTAGGAAAGAGGGATTTCTGGCACTGATGAAGAAGCTGGCACGTGAGAAAGAAGGGAATGATTGGGTGGTATGGCGATGTTTCAGAGATTGATGATCATAATTCTTCTATGTTAGCCACGTATCCATTTTTGAATTTGGTTGTTTTCGAAAATTGATTCGAATAAAAGATTCTACTGCTTTTACTTAAATCATTACTACCTGTTAACCATCATCTTCATATTATCACTTAACACATAACTTTAGTTTTTTTTTTCTTTCTTATTTATGAATTCAAATTTAGTTAGTGATTTAATTTCTCCCTTTTTTTAAATTTTTATTTTTTAATTTATATATTTAAAAAATATTTTTTTATCTTTAGGTTTATATATATAGACAAACTTTTATTTTAAATTAGTAAGAATAGCTTTTTCATTTAAAATAAAATTTTTAAAAATGATATTCGATATTGTTTATATATTACTTTGTATGTAAATTAATTTAAACATTTTTTTAAGAAGTTTATCAAATGAGAAAAAGTGTTTTATTTTTACATATGTTCGCTTCCAGATAAAAAATTATAGATATATAAATATAACATTTCCAATATTTATTGTTTTCCTTTATAAAGAATGAAAAAAATAATAAATAGTATGCATATACAAACTAACAAGTAATTTTGATTGCCCAAATTAAAAGACAATGTATATAACTGTATAGTCTTATGAGTGATTGAACCAAAATAAAATTAGTAATTATTTTTGGAAAAAAATAATGTTATCTCTAAGGTGGTGTTTTTACTATTATTCATTCTGGTTTTTTGCTGTGTATATTTTTTAATGCAGGCAATATTGTGTATAAAAGAATGGTTTTGTTAAGATTATTATCGTTTACTTATGAAATATAAAATATAAAATAGAATGAAATGTCAAAGTTAATAAAATTAAAATATTAAGCTATGAAAATACAACATATAAAGAGAAGAAGCTAGTCAATAACACATAAATTTTGACAGCAGCATTAAAATCATGCTAAGATAATTTATAACATATACATTTTTTTTCTCTAAAATTTCTCTTGTAATTATATTTCTGAGTATAAGACACAAAATATTAAAGGGCAAGGAAATTTGAACAAAAGACATGCAAAGTGGATAGAGTACCTCGAGCAGTTTTCATATGTCATCAAACATAAAAGGGGAGTATAATGTTGTTACAGATGCTTTATCTAGACGACATGCATTATTAGTTACTCTAGGGTCACAAATATTAGGTTCTGATGACATCAAACAACTTTATGAAACTGACCCTACATTTACTTCCACTTATGCATCTTGTCTTCTACACAGGATGATAATATAGTTTGGGTTTAGGACCGAACGGTCATGGGTGTAGAAGGGTTCTGTTGTAGAGAGGAATGGGTCAGAGTTGCTATAAATAGAGCTCTTGTAATACTGTGAGGGGGATCGAGTATACTCTTTGTACAGTCCGGCTTTCAGCTTGGGTAGAGAGGGGTTATGCCCTCAAGGGAGGTTATGCTCCCAACCATTTTCGTTGTACAGTGCCCATACATTCTGAATAAGAGAATTCTTTCCTTTCTTTTCTACTTTCTACTGTTCTTGAGAGTTCTTTGTTAGGTTCCAAACCCAGGAACCCAACAATTGGTCTGACCTGCCGAATCTTGAACGGAGGGGCGCGGGTTATACATGGCGGGAAAGACTGACGGAAAAGTTAACGTGATGGAGGGGCGGATGGAGACGGTGGAAATGGCGATCGAGGGGCTCAAGGCCGAGACTGCAGCGATTAGTCAAGAATTGAAAGAAATTGCGAAGGTCGTGGCGGGAAGGGGTCGGCGTCAAGATGAACCCCATTCGGAGGACAGCGAAGCGTCGGTCAATGGAAATAAGAAGAAGACGGGGGAGAATGGAAGCGGAGAAGGGAGTGGCCCAGACTGAAGGCGCGATTAATAGGAGGAAAAAGGTAGAACTACCCACCTTTGACGGATCGGATCCGCTTATCCGGATCAATATAGCGGATCAATTTTTCGATTTGCAAGGAGTATCGGAAGATGAGGAGAAGGTCCGGTTAGTGGAATTCAGTATGGAAGGTAGCGCTCACTACTAGTTCAAAGCCTGGCAGGCTAAAGCCAAGAATTGTTCTTGGGAAGGATTGAAGGGAGCAATGGTGTGGCGATTTTGAGAACGGAACAGGGGCACAACCGTTGAAGGGGTGGCGACCAATAAGCAGTCGGGAACCGGGGAAGAATACGCCCAAACGACCGTGAGAGAATTACAAGAACCGATACGCAACCAGGTGCGTCTTCTCGATTCTCAGGAATTAGTGATCTTGTATCTCTTACCACCCTCAGGTTGGACCATAATAACTTCTCTAGACCAATCCCTCAAGAAATAGGTAAATTGAGCAATCTTTATGAGCTGCAACTATCTAGGAATGCCTTTAGTGGGGAAATACCAATTGCGATTGGAAGCCTACACCGAACAGTCTGTCAATGACTGACCAAGCAGCTGCTGAGAACCTGCTACGAATGATCGAGCACAATACTACCGAACGGTCTATGGAGACGAGACCAGAGGGCATGTCGACGACCATACCGAACGGTCTGTAAAAGTTTTGCACCGAATGGTCAGAGCAAAACTGCAGAGCTGGTGATCCAAATTTACTGAGACCGAACGGCAAACAACTGTTTTCTTAGGATACATGATCGAACGGTCTAACTTTTTGCTCCTCCTGTGATAGCTTTTAGGATCTTGAACTTTTTCCTGATGTTGATTTCTGTTTTGCTTTTCTTTATCAAATATTTGGACTTGGGCGACTTTGAACTTTGATGTCTTTATATGATGTGCTTTATGGTTGTTGCGGTATTTGACTAAATACTTGATGACATGCGTGTGTCTAAAAGAACAAATTAAAACATCAACATAACGTCAATAATAACAGGACTTGTATTATTTACGTGGACGATCATTGTCGTTCGGTGTGAGCCAAATATTGACTTGTTTATAAGTGCTTTCGTCATAGGGCGTTCATGTTTACATGTCCGGATAATCGTCCGCCAAGGTTTTTTGATGCTTGGTCAGTGTCCGTTCGCATAAGGGAGTGAAATTCTTTGTTGGTCGTTCGGGAAGTTCCCGTCAACTTTTGATAATTAGGTGTGTGGATTGTTGGTAAATCCGTCGATGCTTGTTTAATTGGGCGTCCGGATAGGATCCGACAACGCTAGGGGTAACAACCTTTTTCATAAGTGGAGCGTCCGGATAGTATCTGATAACACTTAGGGGTAGTACCCCTTTTTTCATAAGCGGGGCGTCCGGATGATATCCGACAATGCTTAGGGGTAACACCCATTTTTCATAAATGTGGCGTCCGGATGATATCCGACAATGCTCAGGGGTAGCACCCCTTTTTCATAAATGTGGCGTCCGGATGATATCCGACAACGCTTAGGGGTAACACCCCTTTTTCATAAATGTTGCGTCCGGATGATATCCGACAACGCTTTTTGATAATTTGAATGACCTTATAAATATCTACAGTTATTGCGCAACATTTGAAAATTCAAATGGAAATAGCAAGATAAATAAACTGAATTTCAGCTATAATAAAATTTAAGATGCGTTGCATTCCATGTGTTGGGAACGACTTTTTGTAACATCCCAATAAATATAACCAAAGCTATAACTTATTTTAGTGAATAAGCATAGTAGTATGAAATATACTTGGAATTTAAAACTGTAAAAATCAGTAATATTGAATACAGCATTTACAAAATAGACCGAACGGTCTTGAATGCAATTCATTGACCTAACGGCCAACATCAAAAGGTTTCCTATACTGAACGCTTTTACAAAACACAAGGAGACGAAAACATCTATACTAAGGACCAGACGGTCCTGCATAACTTTTAGGCACGACCTCCACAGGTTGCTCAGCCTGCACAGCATCCTCCAGAGTGTCTTCCAAAGTAGCTTCAAAGGTATCCTCTGCTCACACCCAAAAGAATGATCATTGCAATGAAGAGAATAGCCGAACGGTCGGATACCGAACGACAACATAGACAAAGCACAACAGATAAGGGTAAGCTTATGTAAATTTAATTAATCCTTTCAACATACAGGTAAGCAAATAAACAGAACCAAATCAACATGTTATACACACAATTACTACACATGCATACTAAGTGCATCAACTTATGACCGACCACTAAGACACTGTCTGGACGGTATGAACCACGTAGCCCGACGTCCCTAGCACCCGGTATGATATAATAGCTGCCTTTACTTATCAACTGCCACCCGAGGTTAGTCCTAAACGATCATCTGTTCGTATGATCGCGAACCTCCCGCCATTCCCACACATGAATAACCTTTCTCTATCTGAGAAAGCGTCATCACGGAATATCAGGATCAGGACGACACTGGGTCTGACCATATTCATACTTTACCAATCATCACCACTTCATGAGACATTCCTCTAGTGGAATTCTCTTACTTAACCAATTTCAATCCAATTTCACACCGTCACATTCATCACAATAAAACAAAATTAAGGGAATGACTGAGTGGTCTAACACGAAGAAGGGAAATGAAGTATTAAGGAAAACTTCAGTCATGACCGAACGATCTAACACAGAAGGAAATGGAGTACCATGAAAACTTCAATAGGTGACCGAACGGACTAACGCCGAGAATGAACTTGTTTATCAAAGACTACTTTAGTGATTGACCGAACGGTCGAATACTGAGGAGAACCGAGTACTATTCAAAACCAAGCAAAACTTGCAAATGATTTTATGAAGAAGACCGAACGCACAACAATCGAATGAAACTTTAGTGAGATCGAGTACTATACAATTCAGACCGAACGTTTTTGAAGACCAAGAAATATAATTAATTCAAGAAAAATGAATGATCGTTCAACAACAGGTTATTTTTAACAAGACCAAGTACTTTATAGTTTGGGCCGAATGCCTTAATATGTATAAACCAGAGTTCTCTTCACTAAAGCGAGTATCAATACAAGACTTAACACTCTCTGGAAGTCAAGTGTCAGTATAAGACCGAGCACTTTCACAAATACGTAACTTCCCAAACAAAATACCTTAATGAATTAGTGTTGGTATAAGACCGAGTACTTTAACTCATAACAATACTAGTTTCTGACTAAGCATTTCATAAGACCGAGCACTAGATCTATGACCGAGTGCTTTACATGACCGAACGTCCTCTGGATGAATAATAATTTCAATGTGAAACCGAACACTTCATAAGTTAAGTGTCAGTCTAATACTGAACACTTGTATGACCGAACGTTTGGTGTATGACCGAACGTTTGGTTAATGACCGGACGTTCTTAAAGTGAGTAATAATAATAATATGAAACTGAATGCTTCATAAATTAAGTGTCAGTCTAATACCGAACACTCGTATAACCGAACGCTCTTAACATATTATAAATGCTAAAACCGAGAGGGAAGGACTCCCTTGAATTATTAAAAGACTAGATTAAGCAAAGTAAGTAACAAAACAATATGAACATCACAAGACCAAACAATTTAGGGGAGGACCGAACGGTTTAGGAGGAGGACCGAACGGTCCTAATGACCTTCGATCACAGATTCCAGAATTTCTAAGTTTCATACATTTATTCTAAGTTCCTAACCAAGATAAAACAATTCATACATAAGCATATAACATTTCATCATACCATTTAAATCAACCAACATACAATAAATCATGCATTTAACCATACAAGAAATTATAATTAAATTTTATAAGCTTCCCTTACCTCTAAATCCAGCTAGTACGTCTAAGGTTGGTTGGTAGCAATTTATCTCTTCTAAGGTTTCCAAAGTCAGTTCAGAATGAAATTTTGGTTGGTACTGGTTGAAGGTCTTGGTGCCGGCAACAATAATCTTGAACGGATGCAAGTGATCGGAGAAGAATTGGAGGTTAGAAATCTAGAGAGAAGGTTGGGAGGTTTTAGAGAGAAGGAGGAGGATTTGAGACTTCCAGAAAGTTGAGTTTGAGGAAGAAGAAGATTGCATGCAAAAGTGGCGTCAGGTTTCCAATCTCACCTTAAATACTGCCTCCACTTAGAACGTTCGGCCCACTCCTAGTGTGCCACCTGACTTCCACTTTCTGGGGCTTCACTGCTCTGCTGCTGTTACACGGATCACGAAGGAAGGGAATTAAAAACTTGGCAGAGTTGGTCTCCCACTTTACCAGGGAAGACCGGACGGCTGACACGTGTATTCCACTAAGGGGGTATTAAATGGGGTGTGACACTTTTCCATCAAGGTGCTCTAAGCGGTAGGCTCCGTTTGCTAAGTCTTTCGAAATGCGAAAGGGTCTTTCCCATTTGTCAGCTAGCTTGCCGTGCTCTCTGTTTTTCTGGCATCTCCCTTCTTCCGCCATACAAGATCATTTTCCGCAAAGTTTCGGGGTTGCACCTTAGTGTTGAAACGCCTAGTGATTAGTCGTTTTTGAGCTGCATTTTTAATCATAGCGACTTCTCGCCGTTCAGGCAAGGTGTCCAGGTTTACTCGAAGGTGTTAATCGTTGAGACTCATGTCTTGTATACTTCGCCTTATGGAGGGTTCGCCGAGTTCGACCGATAACATTGCATCTGTTCCATATGTGAGATTGAATGGTGTTTCCCCAGTCCGAAATCATAGAACCATTGAACTTCTCAACGTCGAACTTGGTTGCCATTGCTTCTGGGAGATTCTTGAATCACTGCCCCACGGTGGGCGCCAATTGTTGGTTTCGTGAGAGGAAAGAAGAAACCCAGAAAAATAGAGAAAAGCAGAAGAGAAAACAGAGAGATCGAAAAACTGAATATTGCGTGAATATCTTATTCGAAACTAGGAGTTGGTTACAATATATAACCAACTCAAGCACTGAAAGCAAACAGCAAAAATAAAACCGAACGCACAACACAAACAACCGGACGATCTAATACAGGACCGTTTGAACCGTTCATTCATCATAAAAAAAATAAATAAAAGAATCACAAAAATAAAAGAATCACAAAAAAAGACATTTGATAAACTAATATATTTTTAAATAAAAATAAATACATGATAATATATATATATATATATATATGTTACTAACTTATATTTTGATAGAAGAATGTTTTTTATATTAACCTCTCTTATTTCTTTCATAATTTCACTTTTCAATTAGTCACTCAAAGAACATATTCTATTTTAAGGGCCAATATAAAAACTCATGCTTTTCTCATTCATCTAGATCAAGTGTCAACATCTACAACTCTATCTAACTAGCTCATTCAAATCTCAATATGAATGACTCATACAACAAATTGTTCATCATATAAATCAGGCCAAAGATGTAAACAATTCACATTTATCAAATCAAATATTTGGTGTAAGCCCACAAGGCTTCAACAACATTCAATTCAAACCAGCTTAAACAACACACTAAATATAGACTTTACTTTTGGAATACTAGTGTATTGAATAGACTCGTGAGATTCTATATCTGTCATAGTTACCGCTAGTTTCTTCATATATATATAATCACATCCATGAGCACGTGTTCTTCGTTAAGTCATGATAAGGCTAACTTCACTGACTCCATAAGTATGATCGTCTTTCGTAACATATTGTTTGCTTTGTGAAGTCTTCTTCAACTCTCACTACCTAATTATCTTTCTCTATGTGAGTTGGATACACTAGTAGAGTCAGGATAGTCTCACATAACAAATCCCCTTCAATACACCAAGACTCATCCTGGATTAGCATTTCCCCTTCAAATAAATAATTTGACTATTATTAACACATTAATTATCACAAACATGCATGCATAAACAAATATCACTCAATACAATCATCATTTAATTTAGTAGTATGAAAAGAACAACTATACGGTTAATGTATAAGTTATTGATAGAAAGAAAATAGTTCACAAAACTTCCGCCCAGCGCTACATAACCACCGGTCAATGCCACAAATTTATGGGCTCATTGTCACGACAACGCTCAATGGTACTTAAGTGTCATCCAACGGCGAGGCACCTTGAACATCTTCTTTACCAAATTTTGTGGTGGTGTCGGACAATGCTTATGCAATAATACAACAAAAACTTATTTTAATGTTGTTTAAGATGTTTTCTTTAAGCTTGGTTATCTTCATCCTCTTATAACTCTTAAACACATTATACATAATTACTCAATCCATAAAAACAATGTCTTTCATCAACTAAATTTCTTTTACATACTAGCCAAGTTTTACTTAAATTTTCTAGGCTTTTAATCTCTTTATACTATGATATTCAAGTAATGTAAGGTTTGTAAGTATAATCACAATACAACATCAAAGACATTCAATCCTTCAAACATAAAGCAATAATTTTGCTACACCATAATCAAAGTCATACTCATTCATCAATTTTCTTATAAATCGACTCTTCTATAACCACATTCATGCAAATTTAATATTAATACATTATCAATCACAATTTAACTTTTCCATTCCAACAGATCCACCACATCTTTATAACTTCACAATCCAGACCAAATTCACTTTTCAACAAATTTCGTAACTTTTTCTGTATACGCAAATACTACAACTACTATCATTGTTCAACAACTCACACTTATCGTAAAGGATTCCCTATTTCAGCAAACATATAACCACAACATTTACCTTACAACTTTTGTCTATAATAATAAAAGATAAAATTTACAAAGAAATGAGCTCCCCTTACCTTAAGAAAGTTTCCTAACACCGTTTTTCTCCTATACAACTTCAAAACGTATAATTGTTCTATCTACAAAAACAAAAATGTGATAAAAAATTAGGGCCCAATTTCATGATAATTGTTATTTAGACTTGGCTTTTCGTTTGTTGTTTGTATTCCGAACGGTCCTGTGTTAGACCGTCCGGTTGTTTGCGTTGTTCGTTCGGGTTTGTTTTTGCTGTTTGCTTCCTGTGCTTGATGCTTGAGTTGGTTATATATTGTAACCAACTCCTTGTTTCAATAGAGGTATTCACGTAATATTCATTTTTCTATCTCTCTGTTTTCTCTTCTGCTTCTCTATACTTTTCTGGGTTTTCCTGTTTCCCTCTCACGAACCCAACAATTGGCGCCCACCGTGGGACGGTGATTCAAGAATCTCCCAGAAGCAATGGCAACCAAGTTCGACGTTGAGAAGTTCAATGGTTCTAATGATTTCGGGCTATGGAAGATCAAGAAGATGGAGGCTATCTTGATACATCAGGGATGTGATGAAGCATTGAAGGGTGAGTTGAACATGAGTGCTGCAATGTCTCAAGAAGAGAAGAAGAAGATGGGAGATAAAGCAAGAAGTGCAATCATCTTGTGCCTTGGTGATAAGGTACTGAGGGAGGTTGCAAAGGAGAAGACTGCAGCTGAAATCTGGGCGAAACTGGAGTCTCTGTACATGACGAGATCCTTGGCTCATAGGTTGTGTTGGAAGCAACAACTCTATTCATTCAAGATGTCAGAATCAAGAACGATAGAGGAGCAACTTTCAGAATTCAGCAAGATAGTCAATGATCTGGAGAATATTGAAGTGAAGTTGGAGGATGAAGATAAAGCTGTCATCCTGTTGAATGCTCTTCCAAGAACCTTCGAGCATTTCAGGGATGCTTTGCTCTACGGGAAAGATCAAGTGATCACGTTAGAGGAGGTTGTGACGTCAATTCGAACCAAGGAGTTCCAAAAGCTCCAAGATTCGAAGGCAACCGAGGAGGTAGCATCTGGATTGATCTCGATGAAAGGGAAATGGAAGAAGCAGGCTGGAAAAGAGAAGAAGTTGAAGCCAGACGGTGTGAAACAGGTGCGATGTTTCAAGTGCCAGAAGATTGGTCATATCAAGAAGTTCTGTCCGGAGAAAGGAAAGGTCGTTCGGTCATAGGAAGCCGCTGATGTGGTAGAGGCGTCTGAGGGATATGAATCTGCTGGAGTTCTGGTGGCTTCGTCTGAAGATTCTCAAAGGAGCTGGGTCATGGATTCCGGCTGCACCTATCACATGTGCCCGGTGAAGGAGTTCTTTGAGAATCTTGATCAAAAAGAGCATGGGAATGTGCTGCTTGGAAATAACAAAGCTTGCCGTGTACAAGGAGTTTGGTCAGTGAGACTGAAGATGTTTGACAACCGAGAGTTGGTACTGCAGAATGTGAGGTATGTGCTCGAACTAAAGAGAAACTTGATTTCTATTAGTTCGTTTGATCTTGGAGGTTACACCACAAAAGTTGAAGATGGAGTGATGAGGGTATGTTCTGGAGATTCTGTGGTTGTCAAAGGCAGAAGGAGGAACGACTTGTACATTCTGGAGGGATCAACTGTCATTGGTCATGTCTCGGTAGCAAGTGGGACTGAGAATACCGCTCGGCTCTGGCACTCGAGGATGGGACACATTAGTGAGAAGGGTCTTGAAGAATTGGAGAAGCAAGGCTTGCTTCTGGGAGATAAACTGCAGAAGCTGGATTTATGTGACCATTGTGTCTTAGGGAAATCACACAGGATACCGTTTGGTAAAGGGAAGCACTCAACCGAACGACCCTTTGAATATGTTCATGCTGACTTGTGGGGACCGACAAGAACCTTAACTCATGGTGGAGGGGCGTATTTCTTAAGTATAATTGATGATTTTTCAAGGAAAGTGTGGATTTACGTGCTAAAAAATAAGTCTGAAACGTTCCAAAGATTCAAAGAGTGGCACACACAGATCGAGAATCAATTGGGATGTAGGCTGAAATATCTAAGAACAGATAATGGGCTGGAGTTCGTTTTAGAGGAGTTTAATGTGTTTTGCAAAGAGAAAGGGATCAGGAGGCACAGGACTGTGGTTGGGACTCCTCAACAGAATGGTTTGGTTGAAAGGATGAATAGAACAATTCTGGAGAGGGTTTGGTGCATGTTGCTGGGATCAGGGTTGTCAAAGGCTTTCTGGGGAGAGGCTGCCAATACAGCCGTTTATCTGATTAACAGGAGTCCATCTTCGGCTCTCAATTTTAAAACGCCAAAGGAGGTGTGGAGTGGACGACCGACTGATTACTCACACTTGAGAGTGTTCGGTTCTTTAGCGTTTGCTCATGTTAGAGGTGATAAGTTGGATTCCCGGGCAGTGAGATGTGTATTTCTTGGATATGCCGAAGGTGTTAAGGGATACAGGTTGTGGAGGTTAGACTCTAAACCTTCAAAATTAATCATTAGCAGGGATGTCAAGTTTGATGAAACAAGGATGGCAATGCAAGCTGAAAACTCTGGAAGCGAGAAGAAGACTCTCGTGGAGGTGGAACATACTACAGAACGGGCGGTTCGATCGTTGACTGAAGGAGACCGAACGAATGAAGGGCAAGATGAAAACGTTCGGACGTTAGAGGAGAACCGAACAAGTGAAATTCGAATAGACCTTGGTGATGACCCAGGTGGTATGTCTGGAAATGGAAGTCACTCAAAAGCTGCTGGTCTTGATTTAAGGAACTATCAGCTTGTTCGTGGTAGAGAAAGAAGGATCTCTAAGCTTGAAACTTACCAAAGATCAATACCCAAAGACCGAGAAGGAAAGGAGGAAGATGGAATCTGTACCATTTTCAAATGGGATTGGGAGCATTATGTATGGCATGATCTGCACAAGACCTGACCTGACACATGGTGTAAGTGTTCTCAGTCAGTTTATGGTTGATCCTGGACAAATTCACTGGGAAGCTTTGAAGTGGATGCTCAGATATATAAGGGGGTCTCTTGATACTGGATTACTCTTCCAGAATAACTTCCGAGGTGGAGGTTATATTGAAGGTTTTGTTGATTCTGATTTTGCCGGATGCATGGACATTAGGAAATCCTGTTTGGGATATGTGTTTACATTGTTTGGTACTGTTGTTAGCTGGAGGTCTACATTGCAGTCAATCGTTGTGCTGTCAACTACTGAAGCTGAGTACTGTGCTCTTGCTGAAGGAGTTAAGGAGGCACTGTGGTTGAAAGGTTTGGTTCAGAAAGTTAAGGAGGCACTGTGGTTGAAAGGTTTTATTTTGAAAAGGATAAGAAATGGGAGGTGAAAATTAAGAGAGAATGAGGAGGTGAGAAAGTTATGGAGGCACGAGACAAAAGTGAAAGAAAGAAAAATAGAAAAATTTTCTTCTTGTGCCAAGAACAAAAAGCCGAGAGCTCATGCATGGGATTTACATTTCTTCTTAAGAACAAAAATTTTCTTTTAATAAATAAATATATAATTTTTATTAAAAGTTATTTGCCTACATTATTACTCATCTTTTGTTCCTTTTGCATCATTGTATCCAAATTTCATTATAAATACCTCTACTCACTTCATTTCCTCACACATAAAAACTCTCTTCTTGTGCCAAGTTCCTTTCTCCAATCCTTTGTTAAATCTCTTTTGAAATCCTTCCTCAACTTCTTTGCTCAAGTTCTTTTGCCAAGTTCCTTTCTCAAATCCTTTGCTCAACTCTTCATTCATCTTATTTAGTCACCTTTGCAGGCAGCACAACATGGCCAACTTTGAGCTAATATGATTGGCATAACTGACATAGAAAACTTATATAATTCATACCTGGTGCCTTATTTCAAGATGGTGAAATCAGAGATAGTAAACATGGTGTGGAATTTATCTGTCAGAGTCCAAAATTATTTTGTGTTCCATACAACTGCATATCAACCTCTCTAAAGAAAAAGTTTGCAAGACTTCTGACAAACCAACAAACTCACCAATCAATAACTTGTACTTCCGCAGACCCATACTTAATGCAAATCAAACCATAACGTATGAAGCTCTTGAAATAGTAATAGATGAGGATATGTTACAAATCTTGAATTGTAAGTCTTTATTCCCGATTAACACGATTATAGAATTGTATGTTACCTGGTTTATAGCTACCGATGAAATACTTTGTCTTATGAATCCAACAACTGCATCGAGTTTCATTTCCACAACCATAGCCCCCATCCCAAGATCACCGACAATAATATATTTTGGCACTCCTCTAAAGGACACATGTGTAACATCCCAATAAATATAACTAAAGCTATAATTTATTTTAGGAGTTATCATGAACAATAAAGAAGAACAATAGTGAATAAGCATAGAAGTATGAAATGTACTTGAAATTTAAAGCTGTACAATCAGTAATATTGAATACAACATTTACAAAATAGACCGAACGGTCTTGAATGCAGTTCACTGACCTCACGGCCAATCATCAAAAGGTTTCCTATGCCGAACGGTTTTACAAATAATAACCGGACGACGAACTAACTGGGCAATGAAACCATCTATACTAAGGACTGGACGGTCCTGCATCACTGTCGGGCACGACCTCCACGGGTTGCTCGACCTGCACAACATCTTCAAGAGTGTCTTCCAAAGTAGCTTCCAAGGTATCCTCTGCTCACACCCAAAAGGATGATCATTGCAATGAAGAGAATAACTGAACGGTCAGTACCGAACGACAACATAGACAAAGACACAACAGATAAGGGTAAGCTTATGTAAATTTAATTAATCATTTCATCATACACTTAAACATACAAAACAAAACCAATCAACCATACATACATACATTTTCTATACATGCATACTAAGTGGATAAAATTATGACCGACCACTAAGACACTGTCCGGACGATATGAACCACGTAGCCCGACGTCCCTAGCACCCGGTGTGGTGTAGTAGCTGCCTTTACTTATCAGCTGCCACCCGAGGTTAGTCCTCAAACGGTCATTTGTTCGTATGACCGCGGACCTCCTGCCATTCCCACACATGAGTAACCTTTCTCTACCTGAGAAAGCTTCATCACGGAATATCAGGATCAGGACGGCAGCCTGGGTCTGACCATGTTCATACTTTACCAATCATTACCAATTCATGAGACATTCCTCCATTGGAATTCCATTACTCAGCCAAATTCAATATATATTCATTCTTACTTTCATACTGGAAGGATTTCAAGAAAAGGACCGGATGAATCAAAGATAGAATAAGAGATGGAATAAGATAAGAAGATTTGACCGGATGGTCAGGCGAGAGGAAATCGGACCCCAAAAATGAAGTATAACTAGTTGACCGAATGATCCGGCACTGAACAGAACCAAATACCAAGGACTGAATTAATAGTGAGCGGACGGTCTAACCGAGATGAGGAACTGAGTATCAAGAATTTAAATAAGTGACCGGACGGTTCGGCAAGGAACAAGACCGTACCCCATAGGATGGACTATAAGTGATAATCATCCAGACGGTTTAGCAAAGAGGGTTATAAAACAAGCACTAACATGATCAAAGGCTGGTCTATGACCGACACTTCTCAAACCGAACGGACTACGAAAGGAGAAACTCTTTAAGGGAGTAAAAGGGCTTTGGTCAAGTAAACCGGACGTTTCAATAAATAAAGGTTCACTAGACCATTCAGTCACTAAGTGACCGGACGTTTTCAAAAGGAAACATATCAAATATGCATGTGTTATAGTTTAAGTGTCAGCCTAAGGCCGAACACTTGTAAGACCGAACGCTTGGTTTATGACCAACGTTCTTAAGTATCTATCAATAAAACAATTAAAGGAAACCAACTAAACTTAGCAACACACTGGACCGAACAGTCCGAACAGACCGAACGGTAAAGGGGGACCGAATGGTCCTAATGACCTTCGATCTCAGGTTCTCGTTTTCTCTAAGTTTTATACATTCCTATCAGTGCAGAATTTAAAACTTATACTTATCATACAATTCATACAACAACATACAATATTTCAATCATAAGAAATCAAACAACCTACTTTAGATATCAAACATACATTAAATCAGGCATACATTCAAACCATACAGAGAAATTATAATTAAACTTTATAAGCTTCCCTTACCTCTAAATCCAGCTAGTACGTCTAAGGTTGGTTGGTAGCAATTTATCTCTTCTAAGGTTTCCAAAGTCTAGAATCAAATACAAAAGTAGGTTCAGAGGAATGGTTTCACAAGTACATGCAAGCTTTAAAGGCACATGCATGCAAGAAGGCTAAGGAACTTCAAGGGTTCGGACACTTACCAGTTCAGAATGAAATTTTGGTTGGTACTGGATGAAGGTCTTGGTGCCGGCAGCAATAATCTTGAACGGATGCAAGTGATCGGAGAAGAATTGGAGGTTAGAAATCTAGAGAGAAGGTTGGGAGGTTTTAGAGAGAAGGAGGAGGATTTGAGATTTTCAGAAAGACAAGTTTGAGGAAGATGAAGTTTGCATGGGAAAAGTGGCGTCAGGATTTTTCATCTTACCTTAAAGACTGCCTCCACTAAGAACGTTCGGTCCACTCTAAGCTTGCCACCTGACTTCCACTTCCTGGAAGTTCACATTCCTGCTGCTGCCACACGGATCACGAAGAGGGAATTAAAAGCTTGGCAGAGTTGGTCTCCCACTTTACCAGGGAAGATCGGACGGCTGACATGTGTACCCCACTAAGGAGGGGTATTAAATGGGGTGTGACATTCCCCCCAACAAATAAAAATTTTCGTCCTCGAAAATTAAGGCTTACTAGGGAATAGGTGAGGGTAAGACTCCTTCATGACTTCTTCTCGTTCCCAGGTAGCATCACCCGTTCGGTCATCCCAGATGACCTTGACGAGAGTAGCGCCTTTACCGGACGGTCGTTTGGTCATGAATTCTTCTACTCTGACCGGTTGCATCTCGACCGAACAGTCTCCCTTGAGTTGAACGTTATCAGCTTCAAGTACATGAGAATGGTCTGCAATGTACTTCCGGAGTTGAGAGACATGGAAAACAGGGTGAAGGTTGAACAGTTGAGGCGACAATACAAGCTCGTAAGCGACTGGTCCAATACGCCTTAAGATTTGATATGGACTGAGGAATCTAGGAGAAAGTTTCTTTGGCCGGACGACTCTTCCAACTCCAGTCGTTCGGTTTAGCTTAAGGAAAACGTGTTCTCCTTCAGCGAACTCCAGAGGCTTCCTTCTTCTATCGGCATAAGACTTTTGTCGGCTTTGAGACGCTCTTAGTCTTTCTTGAATCATCCTCACTTTCTCAGTTGTCTGTTGAATGATCTCAGGTCCAGTCAACACTGCTTCACCTTCTTGGAACCAGCAGAGGGGTGTTCGGCATTTTCTTCCATAAAGGGCTTCATAGGGTGCCATTCCAATGCTTGAGTGGAAGCTGTTGTTGTAAGTGAACTCAGCTAAGGGTAGGACTTCATCCCAAACCCCTAAGTGATCTAGAACACTAGTCCTTAATATGTCTTCCAGGGTTTGGATGGTTCTCTCGGACTGACCGTCTGTTTGTGGATGGTAGGCTGAACTCATCTGGAGCTTGCTTCCCATTTCCTGCTGAAGTGCTTGCCAAAACCGAGAGGTGAATCTGGGGTCTCGGTTTGACACTATGCCGGCCGGTACTCCATGTAGCCGGACGATCTCCTTGATGTAGAGCTGAGCCAACTTGGACATTGGCATCTTCAAGTTGATCGGAAGGAAGTGTGCACTCTTTGTCAGTCTATCAACTATGACCCAAATAACATCATGGCTTCTGACTGTACGGGGCAAGTGGGTCACGAAATCCATGGCTATGCTGTCCCACTTCCATTCTGGAACTTCTAGTGGCTATAATTGACCACTCGGTTTCTGATACTCTATCTTAGCCCTTTGACAGGTTAAACAGGATGCCACAAACCGAGCTACATCATGCTTCATTCCTGGCCACCAGAAAGTCATCCTGAGATCTTTGTACATCTTAGTCATACCTGGATGTATGCTAAGACGGCTTTGATGTGCCTCTTCCAGAACTAATCTTCTCAAGTCTTCATCATTGGGGACACAAGTTCTTCCTCTATATCTTAGAAGACCATCTGTTCCAGAACTGAAGTCCTTATGTGGTGGTACACCGTTCGGTACACTGATCCTCTGCAATTCTTCATCAAAAGCTTGCCTTTCTTTGATTCGGTCAATAATGTTGCTTGACAACTTTATATAGCAACAGTGGATACCGTTCGGCTCTAGTTCACAATGGAACCTTAAGTCCCTAAAGCTTTCAACCAACTTCATCTCTTGAACCATCATGCTTGCCATATGATTGGTTTTCCTGCTCAATGCATCAGCCACTACATTAGCCTTTCCAGGATGATACTGGAGTTCAAACTCATAGTCCTTTAAGAACTCCATCCACCTCCTTTGCCTCATGTTCAGCTCCTTTTGGTCGAATAGGTATTTGAGGCTCTTGTGGTCACTGAACACTTGAAACCGGACACCATATAGGTAGTGCCTCCATATCTTAAGGGTAAACACCACTGCCGCCAACTCCAGGTCATGTGTTGGGTAATTTCTCTCATGAGTCTTCAATTGCCGAGAGGCATAGGCTACCACCTTCCCTTCTTGCATCAACACACAACCCAAGCCTTGATAAGAAGCGTCACAGAACACTTCAAAAGGCTGACTGACGTCAGGAATTACCAAGACCGGGGCATTCGTCAGTCGTTGCTTCAATTCCTGGAAACTGGATTCACACCGGTCGGTCCAGACGAACGGTCTGTCCTTCCTGGTCAACTGGGTCAACGGAGCTACTATCTTAGAGAATCCTTCAATAAACCGTCTATAGTAGCCGGCCAACCCAACAAAGCTTCTTACATCCATAACCGAACGGGGTGTCTCCCATTCTAACACTGCTTGGACTTTTCCTGGATCCACAGCAATCCCTCCGGCTGAAATGACATGTCCAAGGAACTGCACTTGTTCCATCCAGAATTCACACTTGGACAGTTTAACATATAGTTGCTTCTCCCTCAGTACACCAAGAACTATCCTTAAATGACCTTCATGTTCTTTACGGCTCTTGGAGTAGATGAGAATATCATCAATAAACACTACCACGAACTTGTCCAATAAATGCCTGAAGATACGGTTCATATAATCCATGAAGATAGCTGGAGCATTAGTAGCACCGAACGGCATTACCACATACTCATAATGACCGTACCGAGACCTAAAGGCAGTCTTCTGGATGTCACCTTCCTTGACCAAAATTTGGTGATATCTGGACCTCAAATCTATCTTGGAGAAGACCGTAGCTCCATGAAGCTGATCCAACAGGTCGTCTATCCTTGGCAGGGGATACTTGTTCTTGACAGTCAGTTTGTTCAACTGTCTATAATCTATACATAACCGAGAGCTGCCATTCTTTTTCTTGACCAAAAGTACCGGAGCTCCCCAAGGTGATGCACTTGGCCGGATGAACTTCTTCTCCAATAGCTCCTCTATTTGCTTCTTCAATTCGGCCAATTCAGCTGGAGCCATTCTGCATGGTGCAATGGATATAGGGCCAGCTCCCGCGATCAAATCAATGGAAAACTCAACCTCTCTTGGTGGGGGTAGGCCCGACACCTCTTCCGGAAAAACGTCCATAAATTCATCAATAATCGGACGGTTTCCAACCGGACAGTCTGTTCCACTTGCGTCCATATACGTTAAGATGAGGAAACTCATGGCACCTTCAATCAAGTCCTTTCTGATCTGACCGAGCGTCAAAGTCAGCTTCTCTTCTTCTCTAGGGAAAATCAACTTCTTCTTCCCACAATCAATAAGAATGTGATTGAAGGTTAACCAATCCATCCCTAGGATTACTTCTAAGTCTTGAAGAGGCAAACATATGAGGTTTACCTTAAACTTATACCCTTCTACCTCAATAGGACATTTAACACATACAGTGGATGTCCTAACCTTACCAGCTGCTGGGGTTGACACCACCAAGTCGAGCTGCATCTCTCTCTCAGCTAAACCCAATCTATCAACACATGCCTTCGAGATAAAGGAATGTGTTGCCCCCGAATCAAACAACACACAGCAGGCATTCCATGCAATAAGCAAGTACCGGTGATGAGGTTACCTGCACCAGACGCTTCAGCTCCTGTGATAGCATAGACTCGGCCAGCTGCTTGTGCTCGGCCACCACTCTGTTGAAACCGGCCAGTGTTTGGTGGCCTTGAGAACGCTCTGTCCCCCATGTTGCATTCCCTCTCCCAGTGTCCATTCCTTCTGCACCAGACACAGTACTTGGAATTTCCTTGCTTGGGACAGTCCTTCATGAAGTGAGGGCCTCCACAGATGAAGCAGTTCACGCCCCCCATTTGACCGGACGATCTGGCGTAGCTAACAGGCCGAACGACCAAAGCAGAAGGGCCCTGAGCTGACATGGGCCGAGAGTAAGGGGTCGTCCTGGGACCGGAATTACTTCTTGAAAAGATAGGCCCCTTGGCACTTGACTGCTGTTGCTTCTTACGTTTCTCAGCATCCATCAGATTTTTCTCCAATACCTTTGCCCAATAAATATAACTAAAGCTATAATTTATTTTAGGAGTTATCATGAACAATAAAGGAGAACAGTAGTGAATAAGCATAGAAGTATGAAATATACTTGAAATTTAAAGCTGTACAATCAGTAATATTGAATACAACATTTACAAAATAGACTGAACGGTCTTGAATGCAGTTCACTGACCTCACGGTCAATCATCAAAAGGTTTCCTATGCCGAACGGTTTTACAAATAATAACCGGACGACGAACTAACTGGGCAATGAAACCATCTATACTAAGGACTGGACGGTCCTGCATCATTGTCGGGCACGGCCTCCACGGGTTGCTCGGCCTGCACAACATCTTCAAGATTGTCTTCCAAAGTAGCTTCCAAGGTATCCTCTGCTCACACCCAAAAGGATGATCATTGCAATGAAGAGAATAACCGAACGGTCAGATACCGAACGACAACATAGACAAAGACACAACAGATAAGGGTAAGCTTATGTAAATTTAATTAACCATTTCATCATACACTTAAACATACAAATCAAAACCAATCAATACATACATACATTTTCTATACATGCATACTAAGTGGATAAAATTATGACCGACCACTAAGACACTGTCCGGACGGTATGAACCACGTAGCCCGACGTCCCTAGCACCCGGTGTGGTGTAGTAGCTGCCTTTACTTATCAGCTACCACCCGAGGTTAGTCCTCAAACGGTCATCTGTTCGTATGACCGCAGACCTCCTGTCATTCCCACACATGAGTAACCTTTCTCTACCTGAGAAAGCGTCATCACGAAATATCAGGATCAGGACGACAGCCTGGGTCTGACCATGTTCATACTTTACCAATCATTACCAATTCATGAGACATTCCTCCATTGCAATTCCCTTACTCAGCCAAATTCAATATATATTCATTCTTACTTTCATACTGGAAGGATTTCAAGAAAAGGACCGGATGAATCAAAGATAGAATAAGAGATGGAATAAGATAAGAAGATTTGACCGGATGGTCAGGCGAGAGGAAACCGGACCCCAAAAAGGAAGTATAACTAGTTGACCGAATGATCCGACACTGAACAAAACCAAATACCAAGGACTGAATTAATAGTGACCGGACGGTCTAACCGAGATGAGGAACTGAGTATCAAGAATTTAAATAAGTGACCGGACGGTTCGGCAAGGAACAAGACCGTACCCCATAGAATATTCTTATTTCTTGTGGACGAACGGACTGTTCGGTCCAGTGTGTTGCTAAGTTTAGTTGGTTTCCTTTAATTGTTTTATTTATAGATACTTAAGAACGCTGGTCATAAACCAAGCGTTCGGTCTTACAAGTGTTCGGCCTTAGGCTGACACTTAAACTATAACACATGCAAATTTGATATGTTTCCTATTGAAAACGTCCGGTCACATAGTGACTGAATGGTCTAGTGAACCTTTATTTATTGAAACGTCCGGTTTACTTGACTAAAGCCCTTTTACTCCCTTAAAGAGTTTCTCCTTTCGTAGTCCGTTCGGTTTGAGAAGTGTCGGTCATAGACCAGCCTTTGATCATGTTAGTGCTTGTTTTATAACCCTCTTTGCTAAACCGTCTGGATGACTATCACTTATAGTCCATCCTATGGGGTACGGTCTTGTTCCTTGCCGAACCGTCGGGTCACTTATTTAAATTCTTGATACTCAGTTCCTCATCTCGGTTAGACCGTCCGGTCACTATTAATTCAGTCCTTGGTATTTGGTTCTGTTCAGTGTCGGATCATTCGGTCAACTAGTTATACTTCATTTTTGGGGTCCGGTTTCCTTTCGCCTGACCATCCGGTCAAATCTTCTTATCTTATTCCATCTCTTATTCTATCTTTGATTCATCCGGTCCTTTTCTTGAAATCCTTCCAGTATGAAAGTAGGAATGAATATATATTGAATTTGGCTGAGTAAGGGAATTCCAATGGAGGAATGTCTCATGAATTGGTAATGATTGGTAAATTATGAACATGGTCAGACCCAGGCTGTCGTCCTGATCCTGATATTCCGTGATGACGCTTTCTCAGGTAGAGAAAGGTTACTCATGTGTGGGAATGACAGGAGGTCTGCGGTCATACGAACAGATGACCGTTTGAGGACTAACCTCGGGTGGCAGCTGATAAGTAAAGGCAACTACTACACCACACCGGGTGCTAGGGACGTCGGGCTACGTGGTTCATACCGTCCGGACGGTGTCTTAGTGGTCGGTCATAATTTTATCCACTTAGTATGCATGTATAGAAAATATATGTATGCATGGTTGATTGGTTTTGTTTTGTATGTTTAAGTGTATGATGAAATGATTAATTAAATTTACATAAGCTTACCCTTATCTGTTGTGTCTTTGTCTATGTTGCCGTTCGGTATCTGACCGTTCGGTTATTCTCTTCATTGCAATGATCATCCTTTTGGTTGTGAGCAGAGGATACCTTGGAAGCTACTTTGGAAGACACTCTTGAAGATGTTGTGCAGGCCGAGCAACCCGTGGAGGCCGTGCCCGACAGTGATGGAGGACCGTCTAGTCCTTAGTATAGATGGTTTCATTGCCCAGCTAGTTCGTCGTCCGGTTATTATTTGTAAAACCATTCGGCATAGGAAACCTTTTGATGATTGGCCGTGAGGTCAGTGAACTGCATTCAAGACCGTTCGGTCTATTCTGTAAATGCTGTATTCAATATTACTGATTGTACAACTTTAAATTTCAAGTATATTTCATACTTCTATGCTTATTCACTACTGTTCTCCTTTATGTTCATGATAACTCCTAAAATAAATTATAGCTTTAGTTATATTTATTGGGATGTTACATTAATGGTATCAGAGCAGTTTCTTCCTTAGAATGCCTGTAGGTTATGAGTATCTTATGCTTAGGCTGTGTACTCTAATGTTCGGTCAGAATATTCTTATTTCTTGTGGACTAATGGACAGAAAGAAAGTAGAATATGGCTCCAAGACCACCCCCTCAGCCTACTGATAGGGATTCATCCAGTGGCAACAACTTGTTGGAGTCAATCTTAACTGCACTACAACAACAGAATGCCAACTTAATTCAACAACTTATTAACTGTACTTCATAAGAGGAAAAAGAAAATAAGTGTTTCAGAATGTTTATTTTCAAAATCTCATTCCCAACAATATGCTCTTAAATAAATTTATGTTTCAAAAACTGTTTTGAAAATTTCATTTTCGAAATCTTATTCTGGAAATTTTGTTCTAAAATTTTCACAAAAAAAAAAATCAGATTTTCTGAAGAGTGAAATGTCATATCATAATTTGAGGGGCTGAACAAATACATTATGGTGGTGCAGGAAGCAAAAGCCACACAGATGAAAGTCAAAGATCCATTTCTTTTTGTTCTTTTTGTATTTCATACTTTGTTCCTGCACGGCCAACAGAAGTGTTAGAATAGTAAAAACATGTTCATGCTTTAGAGTTTTGAATTGTTTAATTCGGAAGCACGTTTTAAATTGCAAAGTTTAAATATAGGTTTAAATCTCTTTTTGTCCCTAAGTGTTATGAGCAGATGTTCAGTTTAGTCTTGCTTTTAAAAATGTAAACCTTTGGTCCTAAGTTATAAAAAATGTATCAAATGAGTCCTTTTTTGATGTTCATGATCAAAGTACAAAGAGCAATTTAAAGTGCTGTTATTATTAAGAAACAAATCAGAGCAATTTAAGATGTAGCAGTTGTTAAGAAACAACCAAAAACAGTATTTTAAGTCAAAAAAGGACTCATTTGATACATTTTTTATAACTTAGGGATCAAAGATTTACATTTTTAAAAACGGGAACTAAACTGAACATCGACTTATAACTTAGGGACCAAAAAGAGATCTAAACCTTAAATATATTTTCAAATTGGGAAATACATTCCACATAACGAATTATATAAACCACAATAACTTTGAAACCTGTAAATATATTATGAATTTTTAATTACGTAATCTAGAAAATGTATTTTGGATTAACAACCACAAAAACAAACAAATAGACAATTGTTACGGGCTGGAAAGTATACGAGAGGAGAAGATATAAGAGGGACAGAACGGTAGAGGGACCGAGCGGTTCAATCGGGAACCGAACGGTAGAAGCGGGAGCCTAACAGTACAGGCAGAAACCGGACGGTAGAGGCGGGAATCTAATTAGAGTAACAAAGGAGATATTCAGAGAGAAGATATTCCGCAGGGCATAATTAGAGTAACTAGATCGTATCGTAATATATTATTCGGTAGATCGTAATATATTATTGAGTATAAGTTAAATATGGTAAATAGGATTATTTTCTATTATTCAGTACATTTTGGGAGGGGATTAATTAGTATAAATAAAGGGGGAGGCCTAGAGTTAAAGGCACGCTTTAGATTGTGAGTTTTGTAGAGAGGTTATGCTCTCAGGGTAACTGACGGAGGTTATGCTCCCAGTTATTGGTTGCTTTCTTTGATTCAGTACTTTTCCATTCAATTAAAGAGGTCTTTATTCATTTGTTTTGCCATTATTTCTCTGTGAGGGTGTGTGAGGGAAGCATTCTAGTTACGTTCCAATCTCGGATACGTAACAATTGGTCCGACCTGCCGGATCGAAAGAAGGAGCAAACAGCCAGCGGGTACTGATTGATGGAAATAGTAGAGGCCATGGAGGGAAGAATGTCTACAGTCGAAGGGAAACTAAAAGAAGTAGAGGCAACAGTGCAGAGTGGGTTCCAGGAATTGATGAAGATAATTGAAGGATTAAACCGACAGCGGGAGGGACCCGCCGAACAAAGCCAATCCTCGGTTCAAGGCGCATTGAAGGATAACGTGAGCGAGAAAGGTGATGGAGCGAACGAGGGGGAAAGGAACGAACCGAACGGTAACGTCGTAGGCGGACCGATCGGTGTCGAAGGAGGAGGACCGAACCCGGACGGTGTAGGACAAGCGGAGGAGCAATCAAACTGGAGGAAGCGGGTAGAATTACCCGTGTTTGAAGGCTGTGATCCACTGAATTGGATTAATAGGGCGGAAAAATTCTTTGAGTTGCAAGGGGTATCGGAGGAAGAAAAGTTACGACTTGCCTACATCTGTATGGAAGGCAGTGCGGGGTTTTGGTTCAGGTTTTGGAGGGAGCAGACGGGAAACCGAACGTGGACGGGGCTAAAAGAGGCGATGGTTTTGCGATTCTGAGGAAGGAGCCAGGGTCCAATCTCCGAAAGATTGGCAGCTATCAAACAAACCGGCTCAGTGGAAGACTACGTTCAGGAATTCGAAGTTTTGGTGGGACAGACCAAAGGGATTGCCAAGGAACCTCTAATGGGGTATTTCATGGCCGGGTTGAGGAATGAAATTCGGAATCAAGTCCGACTCCTTGATCCACAGGAGCTAATGATTGCCATAAGGATGGCCAGGGATGTGGAGGAAATCCAAGGCGGTATGAAGGCGGGCAGTGGGAGTACGAGCAGAACACAATCCTGGAGCAGACCGAGCGGCACCGGAGCGCGGATAGAAAGCAGCCGTTCCACCCAAACCCGTACGGGAATTGCCACAGGGAACCGAACGGGGCCCACGGAGAATGGGGGGACTGGAGGAAAAGAAGGAGCGCCCAGGAATGACCGAACCGCCAGCAACAGAGAAAGAAACGTACGGAATTTACCGCACACGGAATATTTGAAGAGAAGGGAAGAGGGAAGGTGCTTTAAGTGTGGGGGACCGTTCGGACCAGGCCATCAATGCCCCGAACGCAGTCTGCGGATGACCATATTGGCCGAGGATGAGGAAGACGAGGACGAAGAAGAAGAGGCGACCGAACTCGTACAAATGGAGTTGTCAGCCTTCTCAGCTGGGGGCCTTACCCAACCCCGAACGATGAAGTTACATGGCCAGATAGGAGGAAAACAGGTGCTGATCTTAATTGATAGTGGTGCCAGCCACAATTTCATAAGCAACGAATTGGTGAGGGCACTCGGCCTAGCCGTAGAAGACACTCCTCCTTACTCGGTGAGTTTAGGAGACGGGCAGAAGAAGAAGACGCAAGGACGTTGTGAAGGGGTGACCATAGAGGTGGGGGAAACAAAAATTACCGAACGGTTCCATCTGTTCGAACTAGGAGGGGTTGATGTGATATTGGGAGTGGAATGGCTTGCCAAGCTGGGAGAAGTAACGTTAAACTGGAGGGATTTGACAATGGTGTTTGGGCAAGAAGGAAAGAAGACGACCATAAAAGGAGACCCCACTTTAGGTCGGAGAGTGGTTGAACCAGAAACGTTGTTCAAAATGAAGGAAGTAGAAGCATGGATGATAGTATGGGAGCTCGGGTGGACAAAGAAGAGTGAGGAAGAAAAACCGTTCGGTCATGAGCCGACCGAGAAGCAGAAACAGGCCATGGACCAGGTCCTTAAACAGTACGAAGGGGTTTTTCAAGAAGGCAGAGGGTTGCCACCGGACAGAGGCATGGTTCATTGAATACCATTGAAGGAGGGAACGGATCCCGTGAATGTAAGGCCATACCGTTATCCACATATGATGAAAGGCGAGATAGAAAAATAGGTCTCTGAGATGTTGAAGACCGGAGTCATAAGGCCGAGCACGAGCCCCTACTCTAGTCCTGTGATACTAGTAAAAAAGAAAGATGGCAGCTGGAGATTCTGTGTAGATTATAGAGCATTTAACCGAGCAACAGTACCTGACAAGTTTCCGATCCCACTGATCGAAGAGCTATTGGATGAATTAAAGGGGGCCGCGTATTTTTCAAAGGTGGACTTGAAGTCCGGCTACCACCAGATCCGGATGGGAGAAAGAGACATAGAAAAGACGGCCTTTCGGACACACCAGGGCCATTATGAGTTCATGGTGATGCCGTTCGGACTCACCAACGCACCAGCCACATTCCAGAGTGCGATGAACAATCTGATGCAGTCTTACCTGAGGAAATTCGTGCTCGTATTTTTTGATGATATTCTGGTCTATAGCAGGACGTGGGAAGAACATTTGGGGCATGTCGCGCTGGTACTGAGAAGACTCAAAGAGAACCACTGGGTGGCCAATAGGAAGAAGTGTGAGTTTGGCAAGGTCCAAATAGGATACTTGGGTCATCAGATATCGGAGAAGGGAGTTGAGATGGACCCGAACAAAGTAAGGGCGGTGATGGATTGGGAGAAGCCCAAGATGGTGAAGGCTTTGAGGGGGTTCCTGGGTCTGACCGGTTACTATAGGCGGTTTGTAAAAGACTATGGGAAAATTGCCAAACCACTGACCGACCTTTTAAAGAAAGGGCAATTCACGTGGACGAAACAGGCGGAGGAAGCTATGGCTCGGTTAAAGAAGGTCGTCACCACTGCTCCAGTGCTGGTTCTGCCAGACTTTAACCAACCTTTCCATATCGAATGCGATGCGTTCAGGAAAGGAATAGGGGCGGTCCTCACACAGGGAAGGAGACCCATTGCTTTTTTCAGCAAGGCTTTGTCGAAGCGATCATTGAGTAAGTCGATTTATGAGAAAAAACTGATGGCTTTGGTCCTAGCCATACAACACTGGCGACATTATCTGTTAGGACAAAGGTTTGTGGTTCACACGGATCAGAGGAGCCTGAGATACCTCTTGGAGCAGCGCATCACCACCCAGAACCAGCAGAATTGGATTGCGAAACTCTTAGGGTATGATTTTGAGATTGTTTATAAGTCGGGAATCACCAATAGGGTAGCAGACGCCCTATCCCGGAAGGAGGAAGAAGACACGGGGGAGACAAGGGAATTGGGAATGGTGGCCCGACCGTTCTGGCAAGATTTTGGGGAGATCCTAGAGGAGGTTGAGAAGGATGAGGCACTGAAAAAGGTGATAGAAGACCTAAGAAAGGACCCCGACTCACATCCCTCGTTTACTATGGAGAACGATCGGCTACACTATAAAGGGAGGCTCGTGATTTCAGCGCACTCAACCTGGGTGCCCAAGCTGATAGCAGAGTTTCATACAACTCAGACCGGAGGACATTCAGGGGTTTACCGGACGTATCGCAAGGTAGCACAATCACTTTATTGGGTCGGGATGAAGAAAGCAGTGATCGACTTCGTAGCAAGCTGCCTGGTATGCCAACAGCATAAATATCTGGCATCATCTCCGCAAGGGTTGTTGCAGCCGTTGCCCATACCGAACGCCATTTGGGAAGAAATAAGTATGGACTTTATTGTAAAGTTGCCTAAGTCCCACGGGTACGACGCTGTTTTGGTAGTCGTGGACCGACTCAGTAAATATGGCCATTTCATACCACTGAAACACCCCTATTCTGCTCGTACCATAGCAGAAGTATTTGTGAAAGAGGTTGTCCGACTGCACGGGGTACCAATATCTATTGTCAGTGACCGGGATCCACTGTTTCTGAGTATTTTTTGGAAGGAGCTTTTTAAACTGCAGGGTACTCAGCTGAAAATGAGCACGACCTATCATCCTGAATCAGATGGGCAGACCGAGGTCGTAAACCGAGTGTTGGAGGGTTATCTGAGGTGTTTCTGCTCAGAACAACCAAAGGGATGGAGTGTCGTCCTACCCTGGGCCGAATATTGGTACAATACCAGCTACCAAGAGGCAGCAAGGTGCACACCGTTTGAAGCAGTGTACGGACGGTCCCCCCCTTCTCTGCATAGGTTTATACCGGGGGAGACCTTAGTGGAGGCGGTCGGCCAGGAGTTGCAGACAAGGGATGAAGCACTAAAACAGCTGAAGTTTCATCTGGCAAGGGCCCAGGAACTAATGGTGAAAAAGGCCGACAAAAGAAGGAGACCGGCAGACGTGGAAGTGGGTGATTGGGTGTACCTGAAGATCAGACCGCACAAGCAGTCGTCAATGCCGACCAGATTGCATCCTAAACTAGCCGCACGGTATTTTGGACCGTACCAGGTCATACAGAAGATTGGGGAAGTGGCCTTTAAGCTCCAACTACCAGAGACCGCACGGATACATCCGGTTTTCCATGTGTCTCAACTGAAGAAGGCGGTGGGAGAACGAAGTGTGGAGAAGGAGCTACCAGGAGATTTGCAAATGGAGGGACCCTCTTTTTGGCCGATCAGAATTTTGGATAGGAGGCAGATACAACAAGGGGAGGACGTGGTACACCAAGTGTTAATAGAGTGGCAAGAGGGAGGGACGGACGGTGCGACCTGGGAAGACGCCCTGACCATTAGAGATCAATATCCAGACTTCAACCTTGAGGGCAAGGTTGATCATCAGGCGGTGGGTAATGTTACGGGCTGGAAAGTATACGAGAGGAGAAGATATAAGAGGGACAGAACGGTAGAGGGACCGAGCGGTTCAATCGGGAACCGAACGGTAGAAGCGGGAGCCTAACAGTACAGGCGGAAACCGGACGGTAGAGGCGGGAATCTAATTAGAGTAACAAAGGAGATATTCAGAGAGAAGATATTCCGTAGGGCATAATTAGAGTAACTAGATCGTATCGTAATATATTATTCGGTAGATCGTAATATATTATTGAGTATAAGTTAAATATGGTAAATAGGATTATTTTCTATTATTCAGTACATTTTGGGAGGGGATTAATTAGTATAAATAAAGGGGGAGGCCTAGGGTTAAAGGCACGCTTTAGATTGTGAGTTTTGTAGAGAGGTTATGCTCTCAGGGTAACTGACGGAGGTTATGCTCCCAGTTATTGGTTGCTTTCTTTGATTCAGTACTTTTCCATTCAATTAAAGAGGTCTTTATTCATTTGTTTTGCCATTATTTCTCTGTGAGGGTGTCTGAGGGAAGCATTCTAGTTACGTTCCAATCTCGGATACGTAACAACAATGGTTATTAACACTGAGATGATATTAATAACATTTTCGACAAATATCTTAGTTTTTCACGACCACAAAAACAAACAAACAAATAAAACAAAATCAACACCTCATGCATTACCTATTACAATGCATGCTTCATATATATTATCAAACCTCAAACTATTGTCATTTTCCTTCAGCAAATCCTTATGTAAGTTAGTTATAATTAACTCATGATAAACTGGTATGATTGGATTAAAGTTTGCAAACTTTATTTATATAACCTTGAAATATTTATCCTTTATTAGTTACATTTTAACAAGCTCCTCAATGGTCACAGGTGTGCACACAGATCTATCACTGATACACTGAGATGATATAATTGAATGTACAGTTTCTGTGAGATGAAAACCATCCCAAAACACATATTGGCTTCGATTCTGGCATGGTGTTGAAAGTGGCACGCATTCTGCACTTCCATTTCCCCAGTTACTTCTGCAACATGTGTTGCTTACATCAGATAGACCTACAAATATATCCACATAAATATTAAACACACTTTCTATCATATTATATCATATCATATTGAACATATATAATACCAATTTAAATATTATCAGATCAAACACGAATGAGACCTGTGTTGTTCTAGTTTCTCATTTCAATCCAATGTCAAGAGTGAGTAGGTACACTCCCGTTTCAGTGGAAGTATACTTGTCTCAGTCAGTTATCAAGATAAACCATCGACTCTTATACTACTATTGAGTCTATCAAGAAGGAGATTAACCGAAGAGACATAAACACCAATGTAAGCCCAACCATACAAGGGATTAACACCACTCTCTACTCAAAATCTTAAAACAATGGATTAATAGGTCTTTCATTTTTATATAATGTTCTACTTTTTTATTTTTTTCTAATGTGAGACTTTGGACTCACACTTGGATTCTCAACATTTAATATGTTAATATAAAAAAGAGTTCATCTAGTTATCCTAAAGTATTTAAAAGAAGGTAATGTTGAGTTAGTTATTCTGGTTTGGAGTTTTTACCATATTTGGATGGATTTTTTATTGCATCATATTCAATGGAATTGGAACGAATAAGAAGAAAGGTAGAGCCTGGAAGAGTGGAAGTGAGTGTTTTGAGCAGTGGTGGAAGCCTCTCATTGAAGTGTGTCACCATTTGATTTAATTCCTCAACACATGGATTTCCCCTTGAGATTCTTGGGATGCACCCCACAGGTCTGATTTCAGATATCACTATGTTCCTGCCTCCCAAGTTGTATATTCTCTGTTCACCAAACAAGTCACAAATAATATCAATTATAGATAAAATCAAAAGAATATGAACTTTATCTTGTAAATTAAATTTAAAATGAATGATAACCAGATTTCTAACGTAAGTTTCTAAGTCACCTCTTGTGTAAAATTAATAGTAGATGAAATAGTGTACCTTAAATTGGTCAGATAATGTTGTAATGAGGAGATCAGCGAAGGATATAGATTGGTAAGTTTTGTCTGTACCATAATAAGTGGTTCCAAGGTACTTACTGATGTAGTCATTGGTTCCTGTGATGAATACATACATAGATTTTGATAAATGTTCACATAATTCAGTTGAGTTATTTATCATTTCTGCTAAATCCTTCTCAACTGTGTTTTGAAATAAATTCACTTGATCCCTCAAATTCAGACATCTTCCCTGCAAAATTTAGATTACAATGTTAAGCAAAATAAAATAAAATGGATAAATGTTAGTTAAAACCAAACCAAATTAATAATTAATTACCATAATACCAAGTATAAAAAATGAAGTAAGTATATATTCTATCAAAATTTTGTGTCAGCAAAATTAGTTAATATTTCTTCCACTAGAATTTTAAATTTGAATTAACTTTTTTAACCGCACTTTATCTCTATTTCTATTAACTGAAATTCTAACATGACTAAAAAATAATCAAATGCTGCATTAAATAAAATGAAATAAATAAACACTACAAAAGCAATACTATATTACTGACAAAAAAAATATCTATTAGACAAATATTATTTATTAATAGATTCATCAATTTTAAAATTTCAATTATCAACAAATATTTTTTTAATGAATCTTTTGATAAAATTTATTGATAAAATTGGTTGGTAATTAAAATATTTTATTATCAACAAATGTTTTTATTAGTAAAAATGAATGTCAAAGTTTTCGTTATGGTAAAATTCATCGATTTGAATTTTTGAAAATCTATTGGTAAATCTCTTGCAAATTGTATTTTTTAAATTTTGTTAATAATTCTTTTAATAAATTTTTTAATAAAATAAACATTATTTTTCTCAACAAATTTGATATAATAAATGGAGATGAATGAGAAATAAAGACGATGACAGTAATAATAGTAACAACAAGGAAGAAAAAAGAAGAGGAAAAGAATAAGTTAAAGATGATAAATACAATGATTATGGTGGTGACAATGACAACAAGACAACAACAGAAAAAATTTATCAATAATTATTGACAAATTTTACTAATAAAAAAATCATCGATAATTATCGATTATTGATAAATTTTGGTCGTATCAACATATTTGATCATTGATAATTACCAACTTATTTTTTTATATGTTGATAGAATTTATAAGTAAGTCTTCGATAATTTTGTTTTATTGATAAATTTTTGTAATTATTGATATATTTTGTTTATTGAAACAACTATTTTTTAAGTGAAAATAATTGGTTTAATTACTTTTATTCTCTAGTATTTGTTCAATATTTTTCTTCAAATTTTTTTAGACTCAATATAATTACAATATTTATTAAAAAATTAATAAAATCTCTTCCATTAAATTAATGTTAACATCTTTCGAAGATGGTGATTGATATCTAAAAAGTCCTCTTTCTTCTTTATCTTATTCTTCTACGTTAACATTCTCATTCTTCTCAATTTTTGTTTAGGGTTTAAGGTCGCCTTTTCCTAAAATCAATTTTTTTACTTAATCGTGAAAAATACTCCGGTTTATTGTTTTCTCAAAAAAAAAAATTACAAGACATTTTCTTGCTAAAAGAAAAGAAGAAACAAAAAATGGAGAAGAAAGAGATCTTAAATCGAGAAAAAAAAAGGACTTATTGAATGATACATATGATCACCTTCTAACACATTAATATTAATTTAACCATGGACTACTTTTAATAAGTATTTGGATGTCAAGTTTAAAAAGTTGAGGAAAAGCATTAACAGTTATTAGACCAAAAGAATAATTAAATAATAAAGAAATAATCCTTATATAACAAAATCTTGTCTTTTGATAACTTTGTAGTTTTTTTAGAAAAGAAAAGTTAGGTGGAAACTTTTGCTAACACTTTCAATACTATGTTCAAATATATATGTTTTTTCTTTGATGTTTCCTACTATGTTCATTTTTTAATTCAAATATAATATGAAAAATAAATAGAAAAAAAAGCAGATAACATATTTTCAAAATAAAAAAGGTTTTGGGACACCTCACCATGTTATAATTAACACAGTGAAAGAAATGAAAGAGACAAAATAATATATAAATATAATATTAATATAAAGTGATAAGTGTTTGAAAAAATGGAAGAATTAAAGGCTTTCTAATAAAGTTCTTTGGTATGTATATTCCGTCTTATCTTATTTTCGCAATAAAACTAGGAAATTATTTTACTTTTTGTTCTCTTCTGACTTTTTTTATTCAGTTTATTTATTGCACAAAGGGTAAAGTATTAGAAAGTCTCCATTTTTCCGTTAAAAAGATTTTGTATTTCTTGGAGTGTTTTGAAAATAAGTTGAAACCCCAAAGAGCAAATAACATGAAGAAGATGTAAAAATACAGAAATTAAGAAAGAGATATTGAATAATTTGTGTAAAAGTATATATAAATACTTACAAAATTGGCTCCAGTCTCTGGCAGAATTCCACAAGAAGCAGATGCATAATTGATTCCAGTTAAGGATCTTGAACTTCCCATACTAATGTATGGAGGAGGATATGGCAATCCAAGATATTCAGCTGTTCATATCCAAACAAAATAATAATTTCTTTTAAATCTTTTAATCATGCACATCATCAAATTAATTATAAGTTAGAAGAAATTCATGGTTAATGAGATATGTATTATAAATATAAAATGAGATAGATAAAATAATAATACCAATAAAATCGGCAATAGTTTTTCCATTTGTGAACCTTCCGGTGGAACCTCGGGGGAAATCGATTCCATAAGGGAAGAAATTGGCTCTTGCTAAAGTTGGCAGCAAATTGTTGTTTCCATTGTCGATGGAAGAATCTCCAAACAAGTACAATGCAGGTGCAAGAGTGTTGCCACAAATGGCTGACACGACCAGCTCAAAGAAAACCAGAGACACAAAAATCATCATCACTTGCTCCATTGCTCAACAAAACCAGAAAGCTCTTACCAAATTGTACACTTTAAATAAACAAGAGGTTCTTGATTTCTGGTGCTTTTCAACACAAATTCTGGAGTTGATTTGAGCAATTCTTCAGATCCACGCAAAATGTACATGTAAAACGTGAATGAAAACAGTGGTTGATGCATGTGTTAACATACATACAGACAACACAATTTAATAATCACTGAGATTAATTATTAAATACGTGTCGATCATTTCTTTTTCACAGGTTTAATTTTGTATTATCAAACGAATTTACATTGTTAGACGTAATTCTCAAGTTATCGTTTACTTTTCATATGAAAACATCTTATTCAAACATCATTAGACTATGTTTTCTATTTCAGCTCCTATAGTTGTGTGTGAAAAACTTGTTAGAAGTCTTATATCATTTATAGAGATAAAGTTAATATATATATATATAAGTACAATGGTTGATTAGTATTTAAATTCATTTTTTACTATAGTATCAAAATGATTGATTAAAACTTAACATAATTAAGTTTGTTATTTGTTAGGTTTATTTTAATATAGGTTAAAAATTTATTTTTTAACCAAATTTAAAATTGAGATACATATTTATTTTTATAAAGGTGTTCAAATAGGTTTAAAGTTTTTAGTTAATAAAATTCATATTTAAGGTATAGGTCCAAATACATCATTAAATTGAGTTTTATATATTCATGTTAGTTATTTCACATAACTATAAATAATACCAATATTATCATCATTTGTAAGTTCGAATAATTTTCATTTTATAAATCAAATTTATAAGAAAGAATTGGATTTAAATTTATTTTATAATACCATATTAGAGTTTATTTTATTATATATATTAAAATTATAGTATTATCTGTTATTAGATTATTGTTAAATTATTTATAAATATTTAATCTCATATAGGAATATAATATGTATGTATCTTAACATGGAAAATATATTAAAGATTTAACATTACTTTAAAATTTAAAATTTAGTTATAATTTATAAATAAATCAATTCTCATGTTTTAAAAATTAAACTTAATCTTTGTTAGTAATAATATCATTAAAAACGTATAATAATATATTGCAATATCAGCTTCCGAAGAGAAAAGGTTAAGGCCTGTAGCTATGAGATTTGGAAGAGAAAAACTTCTGATTTCAAGTTTTTTTAGATATACAGGAGCTGTAATCATTTGTAAAGAGGTCCATTTACATAAAGATTTTAAAGCTACTAAAGATATTTTTAAAGAAAATATAAAAAATAAATATTAGATATGACATTGATGTGTATTTATATTTCTAGATTTAAAAAACCTTTAAAATACGAGATTAAATACAAAGCATATATTTAATTATAAATAAGTATTTTAATACCGTATACTTATTAGTTTAAGAGTAACTAATAATGTATGTGGAAATCGGAATATCAAAGAATTCAAACGTAAAGACAGATTATGTGCGAATTACCAAGTTCCATAGAAGTGTATTAAACCTACTTCCAATTCTTCTTACGAATGAGGATGTTGTATGGCTTCTCTCACTATGCAGTGCAGAGAAGTCTTTTCATATAAGTTAAAAAATATTTTTTTTATCAGTTTTAAATAGTATAAAATTTTATTTGGAGAGGTAAAAGAGAATATGTTGTGTTTCGGTAGATATTTTGTGGGACCGAGATACTAATCTTTTCTGACGTGGCTTTCTCGATTTTTGACACTTGAACTGGTTGGATTGCTCGCTTTTCCTCTATCTTGACCGTTCGCTTTCCTTCACCTCTGACCGTTCGGTGATCTTCAAGCTTTGACTGGAGGGGAGGTACCTGCAATGGCACTCCAACGCCCAAGTCAGACGTGTATTGAAGAGTCTCGGCTCTTGATTGAATATTTAGTGAAGGGTTTTCACTATTTGAGTATTTGAGAATATGAGTTGAATATGATTGGAAGGTGATTCGAAGTGTGATTGGAAGATGATTCGAAGATACCTGGCTGTGGCTCTGACTCTTTATTTATAATTTGTCTCATGGACCTTAAACTGATATAAGTCCAATAAAATATAAACAGAATATAATATAAACAGACTTACCTGGAAATCTGGTTAGTTGCTAAATATCTTTAAATAGATATTCTTGATTATCCTTCGATTATTTTATCTTCTGCTTATCAATATCTTTAATAAGATATTCTTCATTATTCTAAGATATATCGTAACCGCTCGGCCTTGATATCACACTGTACATTATGCCCCCCAAGTCTGCGTTAACGTTTCGGTTTTAGCCGAGGTTAACTATGGACTTATGAGTTTGAAGGAGGTTGTGTTGGGGAGCGTGCTTCTAGGTGTTGCCCATTAGTGGACCCCCCAGTAGGCATGAACGATTGTCTGTGGCCCAGGAGTTCCTGGTGAATCTCCCAGTAGACAAGAACGGTTGTCCGTGGCCCAGGAGTTCCTGGAGAATCTCCCAATAGACAAGATTGGTCGTCCGTGGCCTAAGAGTTCCTGGAGAACTTCCCAGTAGACGAAATTGACTGTCCGTGACCCAGGAGTTCTTGGAGAACATCCCAGTAAACATGATTGACCGTTCGTGACCCAGGAGTTCCTGGAGAACCTCCCAGTAGACGTGATTGGTTGTCCGTGACCCAGGAGTTCCTGGAGAACTTCCCAGTAGACAAAATTGATCGTCCGTGGCCCAGGAGTTCCTGGAGAACCTCCAAGTAGGCGTGATTGGTTGTCCGTGACCCAGGAGTTCCTGGAGAACTTCCCAGTAGACAAAATTGACCGTCCGTGGCCCAAGAGTTCCTGGAGAACCTCCCAGTAGACGTGATTGGTTGTCTGTGACCCGGGGTTCCTGGAGAACTTCCCAGTAGACAAAATTGACCGTCCGTGGCCCAGGAGTTCCTGGAGAACCTCCCAGTAGACGTGAATTAACCGTCCGTGGCCCAGGAGTTCCTAGAGAACATCCTAGTAGACGTGAATGGTTGTCCGTGACCAGGAGTTCCTGGAGAACTTCCCAGTAGACAAAATCTATGAGGCCGAATGGTAGTAAGGCCGAACGGTTGGATACCTGGAAAGCCAAATGGCCAAGTACCCTCGAGGCCGAATGGACGAATAACTGTGAGGCTTGATGGCCGAGTACATGTGAAGTCGAACGGTTGAATACCTGGGAGGCCGAATACTTGTGAGGCCTGGTGGCCGAGTACCTGTGAAGTAGAACGGTTGAATACTTGGGTGGCTGAATGGCCGAATACCTATGACGACAACAACAATTATGGATTAAGGATGGAGAAGACAAAGGATGACAACGAACATGGATAAAGGATGGAAAAGAAAAAATCCTAAAAAAATCCTTTTAGAACCCTCTATTTGTGTGTTTATAAAAAAAAAAAACCAAGAAACTACTTCTCTATAGTCATTATAACTAGAAGAGTAATAATACCATGACACACTTTTACATTCATTTGATATACAGACTATAAAAGTAAAATGGTCTAAAAAGTGTAAAATTTTGTAATTTTTCAAGAAAGAAGAGAGTAAAAAGTAAGTAAGGATAGTGTCAAATGAATGTAAAAAATTTATGTGTGTCAAAGAATCATTTCTCTAACTAGAACAAGTATAAAATGTTTTGTTCTTTATTACAAAAATGTCACTTTACCTACTTTCTATACTTGTTATAAATAAATAAGTATAGAAAATTTTCTTATTTATTACAAAAATGTCGTTGTTTCACTTTCTATACTAGTTCTTACTCCAATCGAGATAAAAAAATCTCGCATGTTTACAAAATTGCTACTATGTCACTTTCTATACCTGTTGATGATTTTGAGATGAAAGAGACACTGAAGTAACATTGTTGGATTTTGTTGGATGAGCATCATTTTGCTCAACAACTTGTTTTAAAAGATGTGTATTGTGGAATAATGTCATGGAAGTAAGGAAAAAAGAGAGAGTCTTGAAAGTATACTGTAGGAAGAAAAAAAATAGAAATTGTACCTTATGACTTTTCAGTCAGCCATAGCCTGGACAGTCAACTATAGCCCGACCAGCCACCAAACAAGTTAATCGCCCATGTACCAACCCTGATGGTTATCCCATAGCCCAAAATGCAAACCAATAAGCATGGCTGAACACCAAACAAGTTAGTTGATCATACACTAACCCGGATGGTTATCCCACAACCCGAAACGCAAACCAGTGAGCTTGGTTAAACACCAAACAGGTCGGTTATTCATACACCAGGATGGTTATCCGATAGCTCGGAGCGTAACCCAGTAAGCCGACCAAACATCAAACAAGCCGACTGATCATACACCAGCCTGGATGGATGTCCCATGGCCTGAAGCGTAAGTCACCAAGACCGGCCGATCACCAAACAGGTTGGTCGACTATGTAGTAGCTCAGATAGTCAATCACCAAGTTGGTGAGCAGAACAACAAGCCCAATCGACCACTAAACAAGTTGGCCAGCCATGCACTAGGTCGGATAAGTCAACCTTTGACTCGGATAGCTAGCCATCGAGCGTGGATAACCATCGAGTAGAACGTTCAACCTTTAATTGGATTAATCAAGATGAATAGTACCAGAATAAATTAATCTTAAAACTGATCAACTTAAGGTTAAAATATAATTACTCACGACTGGACCGGAATTTGGACAATGTTAATAGAAAACTCAATTAAATTTATAAATAAAGGTTTGAGGTAAGAAGATAGGTTCATGCATTAACTGTCCCATTAATTATTATCTGTAACGTTAACTTAACTTTGACATCAGAATATCTTGTACAAATATCATTTGAGCAATTTAATTATAAAAAAACCATTTATTAAACAATATTTGGACTTCGAATAACACAACATAACTTAAACATTGACTTTGACCCATATCGGAAACAAAAACAATTAATTGGTTAACAAATAGTTTTAATGTTGCAAATTGAGCATTTAATTCACAAATCCAGTTGCATTCAATTCTAAACAGTAATTGTGCATAACAATTTCATCTCTGCATCACACTTTATATTTAAGTTCAGTGCATGTATCATATCTTTTGCATTCAATCTTTATTTTAGATTCATATTCAGATTGAGAACATTCAATCGTCGTCACTATCAACTCCTTCCCAAGTCTTCCCGAGCAGCGAAACCCCTCTTCGTTCTTCTGATACGCGAATCGAGATGAAGCCCAGTCATTGTTATGGCGTCACCTCCGTTTAGCATCCACGCTCGCCGCTGGCGATTATCTTCTCTCTCTCATTTGTATTGTGCCGTATTGAGTGTGGCCCTTCGGGTTTTTGAGAAACTGGTTATTGATTCTTTTGTTTAATTTTCTTGTCGTGATTGAGCGATTGTGCTTTCTTTTTCTGTTGTAGGTGAAATATGGCTACTGTAAATGGGATGAATGATGGTGGAGTTAGTCCGTTCAGTGAGAGTAGTGTGAGAGGTAGGGAGATGGGTGTTGTTGGAGGTGAGGAATTGGGAGTGAAAATGAAATCTGGTTGAGGTGGTTACGGGTGATGTGTCCTTCCGGTTGGCCGTGATGGAGGAATGGGTATTGAAGGGTTTTTTTGTTGCTATTTTTCTTCAGATTTGTCATCCCAATTTTAATCCTGATTCAATTTTAAAATAACCTTAATTTTAAAATCTTTTACAAAAACCCCAATTTTTTAATTCTTTGTTTAAGATATTGCATGTGCACAGATCACGATATTTATCCACCTCACCCTCACAGGTAAGCAAAAAGTTAACTTCATTAACTTGATTTAACAGCAGGAGTCAAATTCATTCAATTTTCCAATTTTAAAGACTTAATTGGCAAAACTTAAAAAACAGAAATGTAAGTGGGACAAAACCACGAAAATAGAGACCTCTGAATGGGTTTAACTTTTTTTAATAAAAGAAATTACGATGGTTTAATAAGAGAACTGCCAATATAAAAATATGTTTTGGTTTTCTCACACAACGCTCATAATTTACATTTCGTCTTTCTCGAAAATAACCTTCATTCTCACACCGTGCTTATTTATTAGGGTTCGTCTTCCTGAAGTCCATGCTTCATCTTTTTCTTCTTGATCATAATCACTACCGGCGAGCATGGTGGTGAAGATACTAGTGCCACCAACTTCATTCTCCATCCTTCTTCGCATGATGGCGACAACTCTTGTCTTCGTCATGCCCAACACCATCGCACCTCTTCATGGTTTAAATATTTGTGATGGTTAGGAAGACTCTCTACCCCTTATTGATTTTTTAGATCATGAGACATTGCAATTAGGCATTTGAAAAGAAGAAATAAACTTACAAATGTACATTGAAAAGTTACGTGCTAACTTTTTCTTAACTTTACTCATAATAAAGTGCTATATTCTTTTGAGTGCACTAGAAGAAGATCTTGAGTTCTTATTTCAACTCAATCACTAGTGCAGTGGGGCGAAACAACAACGGTTGTTTGGCCCCTTTGGCCGCGGTCCCCGAACCACGGCATATTCAGCCGCGGTAGAAAGTTTGGGGCTTTATGCCGCGGTTGTAACAGCGACAGAATGTCTGGCGAATAGACAGCGGTTGTTTTGGAACCGCTGCCTAAATCGGTGTTTTTTTAAAAAAAATTCAAAAATCCCAATCTTATATGCCGCGGTTGGAACCGCGGTAAAAAGCAGGGCCATATGCCGCGGTTCGTACCACAACCGCGGCCAAAAGGCTAATTTAAAAAAAAAATTGAAACGGGGAACTTTCTACCGCGGTTGTGGTAACAACCGCGGCATATTCCCTATTTTATACCGCGGTTGTGACCACAACCGCGGCATATTCCCCTGCTTTTTTTTAAAATAGCAGGTCTGTTTTTGTGATATTCAATACCACAAAAACAGACCTGCATATGAAAACATGTATACATATTTAATTTGAACATATCAAACATCTTCAAATGTATTTCAAAATCAAATAAGTACAAAGTCTAATAAATTCATAATGTTTTCAAATGCAATGTTTAAATCTAGTAACTAAGAACTATTATATAACCTAACTAGATACTTTGCAGCAGCTTTCCTGATGAATGATAGTGGCTTCTCAGGAACTGGTGTAGTAGTCTTGAACCTCTGCACAAGACAATTGATATTAATTAGTGTATCTCAACTCTAACTTTTGGAAAACATCAAAATTTGTTAAAGTTAAATGTTACCGTTTCCCAGCCTCTTGTGATATGGGAACGAACAACGTGGGCCATCCAATACATTACATAATAACCGCACTCATATGACCCAGTCTGTTTGTTACACTACAATATATGATCAAAGTTGTAAATAGTTAGTGAATAACATTAAAATAAAACAACTATAAGAAAGTATGGCTTTAGCATATGTCAAACCTTGAGAGAAATCCAAGCAATCTTTTTACTGTTAGTAATTGATTTCCCAACAATCATCATACTTGCTGGTATAGAACTATATATAACAAGAAGTTGTTTTAGCATTCATTTATATAACAAAGAAAAGTCCAAACATTGAGGTTCTTACCAATCAATTGCTTGTTTGAGTTGTGTGGGAGGAGGCCTATGGAATGAGCAGAACCACAAAGCATAGCTCTCTTGCATAGACAAAACAAGAAGCTGCCAATGGCGCCTGAAATTCATAATAACTTAACTATTATATATATATATATATATATATATATATATATATATATATATATATTAAAATCACATATGGAACTTTATTATGTTAACAAAGTTCACTTACCCGATATATAAGGCAAAAAGTATATTTTCTTGCCGCTTGCAAAACTTCTCATCAGATTTGTGTTGATGGTATCAAAATCATTTGATTCATGAATGGATTGGGGATCAATGAATCCATAATCATCAGAACGCCCCAACTTGTTACTGACCCCAAACATATACCTGAAATCAAAAATTGACTTTGATATAAGGATACTTGATATATACCATAATTTTTTATATAAATTATTGCTCATAGACTTACATCATCCATAGCTGAATAATTGAAATATTCAACTCTTATGTTCCCGCCGCAAGCTCTCTGACGTCTTGGCTATGAAGGTATATTGGGACCTCAGAGCCTATCCCAAATACATTAGCATCATAGTCAACCTCCAAAGGCTTATCTTCAAGGATGTCAGCTAGTAAATGCAATGAAGCAAGAGGATCATCCTCAGATAGAGGAATCTTCTCCTGTGCCTGCGTCTGTTGTTACATGAAAAAATAAGATAAGTTTTGACATCAAAAACCTTTAAAATTAGAAGTGTAAAGAAGAAATTCATACCGTGGGGTTAGAAACTGGTTTAACCAAAAATTTAGGACAAGAGATAAACGACTTAAATGCTTGTTCCACAGTGAAAATCTCTTCTGTGGCCAGAGGAACCGAGGCATCTGGTATGATTATTTCATCCACTGAGACCTTCACCTCATCCTCTAATAGTTGCATACCATGACATACAGTCGCTGACCTAAACTCTGTTCCACGAGCTACCAGGAACATCTCAGTATCGTCCAAAATATATAGCAAACATGGACTACCATCGTCCACGTCATCCCCTGGGACAGCTGGTGCGGAACAACTACCTTTCCCGCTTCTCCCTGTCAGAATAAATGTTAGATTATACAAAAGATAGAAATAATTGCACATAAATGTTTATTAAGTTTACCTGTGGGAGGCACATGTTCCGGTTCCTGTACAGGAGATGGCACCGGGCGCATGCCATAGCTCTCAAACTGCTGCTGGAACATGGCGCTGAATTCAGCCCTGAGCTCTGTTCTAAGCTCGGCCCTGATCTCCTCTCTAAGGTCTGCTCGGACCTTTTTGGTGATCTCTTGTGTCATCCTTTCTCTTTGTTCTTTGATGTATGCATATGAAGGCTGACGAGAAGAGCTCCCAAAATAATCTTTAATTCCTACTCCAGGACCTGCACCACGTACACGTCCAGGGTGCTTAGGTCGTCCAATTGCAGCAGCAAAAATATCCTGGCGACCCTCTGCAGTGAACTGACCTTGGGAGCTCTACTCAACCAAGGAATCCTGTACATTTCAAAACATCATTATTCTTTAAAAAGTTCAATGTAGTATGAATAATTACAATTATTATTATTTTAGGAACAGTGATAACTTACAATTCTTTCAGAAATTTCTCGTGCAGACTCGGAAGAGTAGGTGCCTGATGGTCTCATACGAGCCAACTTCCATTTTTCATGTCTAGAAGGTGGAGAAGGAGGCTGAGGGGGGCTACCACCCTGAGATGGTGGTCTAGCCTCTGCCTTTTGTTTGAGGATTTTCTCCTCAAGCTTCCTATACCCACCACGAGATAAGAGGTGGGGGTTTTTGTTATGAGCACTTGTTCCTTGTGCTTTGCTTCTAATTGCCTGTCACATACACATGAATTAATTAGTTCATATGATATATATTTGTTAAATGAGGAATTGAATAATATCAACTATACTAACCTACCATTTCTTTGTCATCCGACTCTCTTTAAAAAGCCGCCAAGTCTCCTCATCAATGGACTTATATGCCCTACATGGCGAATTATGTTTAAGTTCTCCAAAGATGTATCTTGATGTCAACTTACTTTTAAAGTTTCTGAAGTTTTCAGCAACAGTTGACAAACACTTATTTCTAAGTGTTGCGACATTTGGAATGTCAAATGTCAGCTGAAATAAACATAATAAAGTTGTATCAGTACAAAATTATCAACATAAACATATTTTAATTCAAATGATATTAACTAACTTACCAATATATCGTTCCATATGATGTTCCGATCAACCTTGGACACATGATCAAAAGATGGAGTGAGAATACTAATCCTATCACGTGCCACTACTCCAAGGTATGATCGGAAATCATCTGCATAGGGGCCAACTGCCACACCCGTGATCACGTTCACATTCACTGGAGTTCTTTCACCACTATTCTTTCTCATCAATAGTTGTTTCATCCTGGTGGGTCCTCTAGTGGATCTGGTAGGGGGAGCCTCATCCCCTGAAGAATGTGGATTTTCAGCCATATATCTGTCAAAATAAATAGCAACATGAAATATTAATAAAAGACTTATGTAATATCATATAATTTAACAATACATGTAATAGTAATCATATAAAATATATAAAAGGAAAACTTATGTGATATTAATAAAATACTTATACAGAAATTGGAAATGCATACATAAAGAGTTCCATTGTCATCATATGTATATTCCTTCATCATGATCTGACCGAATTGCATGTACATTGTCGTCAACTAGAGATTGGTCATCCAAATTTGTTGTAGTTTGCAATGAATGGTTGTCAGCAATATGAATATTAATCAGATTCTCTTCGTTAACTTCAATTTGTTTTTTGCCTTGAAGAGCGACATACCAATGATCAGACGCAGGATCTTTGACATAAAACACCTGAGATGCTTGATGAACCATAATAAAAGGTTCGTCTCGGTAACCCACCTTTCGAAAATCAACCAGTGTCATACCCGATTCATCTATTTTGACACCACTCTTATTGTCAAACCACTTACATTTGAACAATGGAACAAAAAACTTGGTGTAATCAACCTCCCATATCTCTTCTATTATACCATAATATCTCATTGATCCAAGTACAGGAGATTGATCTTTTGATGTCGAAAATTGAAGCGACCCAGCTTCTAAACTAACTCCACTATTTTGCACTGTGCTTTTATCATCCAAAGTCTTTGTATAGAATGTACAATTATTGACTTCATAACCTGTACAACACACGACATCAAACTTCAAACCATTTGCAAGCCACAATAAAGTTTGAGAAGAATGTGGCTCTTTGTCAATTTCAGATTTGAACCAAGACATAAATGTTTTGTTATGCTCCATCAACTGCCATTTCTCTGATTGTCTTGGATTTTTATTCTTAACAATGGCTTTGTGTGTTTCCAAAAAAGGGATCACCTCATCTGTTTTGTTCATCACAATCTTTTGTCACAACATTCACACCTCGGATGCGCTTGCAACAATTCATCACGATCTTTTGTCACAACATTCACACCTCGGATGCTTTTACTTGTAGAAAATTTATTCAACCATGATGTGCGAGGAACTCCTATTGGATTCGTTGATGTCATGTAATCTGAACAAAACTCGATACTTTCTTCAGCAATATACCTTTCAATCATCGAACCTTCAGGACGATATGAATTTTTAACGTACCCTTTCAAAATCTTCATATAACGCTCAATAGGATACATCCATCTTAAGTATACCGGTCCGCACAACTTGATTTCTCAAACCAAATGAACAAGTAAATGTACCATGATGTCACAAAAAGATGGAGGGAAAAACATCTCTAGTTGACACAATATGATAACAATCTCGCCTTGAAGTGCATCTAACTTTGAAGGATCGATGACTTTACTACATATTGACGAGAAAAATGAACACAACTTGTTTATGGTTTGCCTAACATTTTTGGGCAAAATTCCACGAATAGCCACCGGTAACAACTGTTGCATTAAGACGTGACAATCGTGAGACTTCATGCCAACAAGCTTTAAATCCTGCATCGACACTAAACTTTTCATATTTGAAGAGTATCCTTGTGGTACTTTGATACTCTTTAAACAAACACAAAAACTTATCTTCTCTTGTCTAGACATTGTGTAACATGCAGGGGGCAAATACGTACGTTTACCAATCTCCTTCGGTGCCAACTCTTCTCGGATATTCATGTCAACCAAATCCAAACGAGCATTCACTCCATCTTTTGTCTTTCCCTGAATGTTGAGTAGTGTACCAATCAAGCTATCACACACATTCTTTTCTACATGCATCACATCTATGCAATGTCGAACATCTAACTTTGACCAATATGGAAGATCAAAGAATATTGATTTCTTCTTCCAAGGGGTCGTTACAAATGACTTCTTGGATGTTTTCCCAAATACATGATGTATTTTATTAACTTTTTCAAGAACTTGAAGGCCAGTAAGTGGATTTGGTGCTTCGTCCCTCTCTTGATCTCCATTGAATGCTTTCTTTAACCTTCGATATGGATGATTAGGTTTTAGAAATCTCCGATGACGCAAATACACCGTCTTTCTTCCATGTTTCAGTTGATGAGCTGCAGTGTTTTCTTCACATATAGGACATGCTTTATGACCCTTGACACTGTATCCTGACAAATTACCATAAGCTGGAAAGTCATTAATGGTGCAAAATAACATTGCACGCATCAGAAAAGTCTCAGAAGCGAATGCATCAAATATTTCAACACCATCAACCCACAACAACTTCAAGTCTTCAACTAGTGGGCTTAGATAAACATCTATTTCATTTCTAGGCTGCTTTGGACCAGATATCATCATAGACAACATCATGTACTTCCTCTTCATGCACAATGCAGGAGATAAGTTGTAAATTATCAATATAACTGGCCAACACTGTGATTGGTACTCATATTACCAAATGGGTTCATTCCATCAGTGGCTAAACCAAACCGAAGATTTCTACACTCTACCAAATTCGTGGAATTGTTGATCAATATTTTTTCATTGCTTTGAATCAGCTGGATGACGAAGCAACCCGTCAATTTTTCTCTCATCTGCATGCCATCTAAGGTTTTCAGCATCTTTGGGATTCACAAACAAACGCTTAAGTCTGGGCACTATTGGAAGGTACCAAACTACCTTCAAAGCAGATCCATTTTTTTCTATCTGACCATTACCTTCACTATTGTTTTTTGACTTGTATCGTGATAACCACATTTTGGACACTTTGTCAAAAATTCAAACTCTTTCCTATATAAAATGCAGTCATTCGGACAAGCATGTATCCTTTTATACTCCATACCCATTGGACAAAGAATTTTCTTCGCATCATAATTACGAGTAGGTAGTGTATTTCCATCTGGCAGCATTTCATTCAACAACGTCAACAATTCTGTAAAACTCTTATCAGTCCATCCATTGCTCGCCTTCAAATTCATGAGCCTTAACACAGCTGACAAACGTGTGAACTTAGTTGAACCGACATACAAAGGTGTTTCCGCATCAGTCGACATCGTCTCATACACATGAGCTTTGGCAAAATTTTCTGCGCCAACATCGCGGATCATGTCCTCTAATTTGTCTTCATTCGGTCGATCTTCTTCCATGGTGGAATCAGTAACATTTTCAGTTTGCGAGTCAGTCGGAAAGTGCATTTCTTCGCCGTGCCATATCCATGTTGTATAGCATCTTAGGAAACCATCACAGATAAGATGTTCTCTAATTTGGGTTGCGTTCAACTTTCTCCCATTCAAACAGTTCACACAAGGACATCTAAACTTCACTTCATCGTCACTTCTTCCTTCGTTACGTTGCGCAAATTGTATAAATTCCTCTACACCTCTCTCGTACTCAGCACTAATACGTGGTAAATTAATCCAATTTCGATCCATTCCTAAATTTTACAAAATTAAAATTATACAATTTTCTATATAAAATTATCAATTCAATCAACTCAGCCATACAATCATACAATTAATTTTAAAGCTATATAATTTTACTTCCAACAAAGTTAAAATCCATCTTAAAATTATATATGCCTCGGTCAAAATGGTTGGTGTATAACTCTAACAAATTTTTGTATTTTGCATTTAAATGTTAGTAATACGAAAAATTCCAACAAAAACCCAACTATCATAATCACTAACCAAATTACAATAGGATTTTCAAAATTCAAATTAATACAACCATAAAATCCAAAGGTTATACAAACTCAAAAATTATATAGTTTGATTCAAACATTTTATTCAACCACTCAAACATTTGATGTTAAACAAACTAAAAAACTGATATATCAAATACAATAGTTTGATTAACTTACCGTGATGGCAGCACAGTGGAGGCGATGGCAGCGGCGGTGCAACGTCTACGAAGGTGAGAAAGGCAGGGACAACCACGTAGGACTTGTGGCGGCTACAGTGGAGGAAGCCCTTCGGGAGAACAATGGTGGCGGCGAGGTTGAGGCGCAGTGGCAGGCGCGACAGAGAGGAATGGCAGGCGCGGCGGAGGCTGGCTGACGGAGAGACAAAACCTTGCAAATGGGGCGCGACGGAGGAGAAGGAAGACTGAAACAGTTTTGTGCGAAGTGTAGAAGACGAAACTGTTTGTCTGTCAAATTTTTTTAACTTTCAGAAGCGCATCTACCGCGGTTCCACACTTAACCGCGGCATAAAGGGGTATATGCCGTGGTTCTACACTTAACCGCGGCCTATTCATTTAAAAGAAATAATCCATAATGGCTTTTTTGAAATTTTTTTAGAGTATATGCCGCGGTTCATCGTCCAACCGCGGCATATTCTCTGACTTTTTTAAATTTACTCAGATAAAGGAATAGGTCGTGGTTGACCAGAGAACCGCGACCTATTCCCTAACGTTCAGAATCCCCCCAACTGCCTGATGGGGAATGTCAGGGGGTTGCAGGGGGCATATGTCGCGGTTCTCTGACCACCCGCGGCATATACCCCTGTAACCTCCTGACATTCCCCATCATTCAGCCCCATCATTCAGCCTGCAATAAATTAGCAGGGCATCTGCCGCGGTTCTCAGGCCCAACCGCGGCATATAACCCAACGTTCAGAAACCCCCAACTGCCTTCACAACTGCAAGTGGGGAATGTCAGGGGGTTGTAGGGGCATCATTCAGGCCCAACCGCGGTTCTCTGCCACCGCACAACATTATGCTGCGGTTTCTGATGAACCGTGGCATAATGTGTGCTGTATAAACCCAATTTTTTACTAGTAAATTATCCACTTTCATAACCCAAATACTTACCTTTAAAATAACATAAAACTCAAACAATGCTCACAATATATAGATATTATATAATAGAAATATCTTTGATATCTATTTTTAATTTTTTATAATTTTTTGTTGTTTGTATTTTTACTTTTATACTCAAACATATTTTATTTCTATAAAATAACTTAGTTCTCATATTTTCAATAAAATTTCTCTTCAAATTCTTTCTGACATACATTTGATCAAACACTCATAATATATACATACCAAATGATGAATAAGTTAAAAGTTAGTCACCTTGTTAAATTGAAGACTAAAGTATATGCAGGCATTCAGAGGCAGAAATATAAATGTAGGTTTGAGGGAAATGAGTCACACTACCACACAACACAAATACAGAAAGAGACATGCAATAATACAATATAAATGAACTACATTTACCGGCTTTGTGCTTTTATTCAAATCAAATCTTTAATTCATTGTTAAAAAATCAAAGATTATTTTATTAATGGAATTTTAGAACAATGATTAAGACAGCCAAAACTTTGAATATATATATAAAAAAGTACTTATAGAAGATATACATTTATTTATTTAGTTAGAGGCATTGTCTTTGTCATTTTACACTCAACCATCATTTTAGGATTAAGAGATTTTCTTGAACACTTGAAAAATACTTTACATATACAAACTATTCCTTATTTCTATATATTTCTAAGGATATAATTAAGTTAAGATGATATATAGATTAGGATTGAGAAAGATAGTTGCAAGTTCAACTGTTGGTGTTGGAAGTTGAAAACGTTAATTGTTTAAAGTAGAAAAATACTTAGATTATTTATTGAGTTTTAAATATTTGATAAAATTATTTTTTTAAATATTTAATAAATGTAAGATATAAAACAAGTAGCTTATTTACGTTATTAGAATTTTATAAATTAAAACTATTTTTCATGTATAAAAAATATTTTTCTAGTAAATTTAGTTTTTAGTTTATTACAGGATCTCGTTTAATTTTTAATCACAACTTTTAGCTTTGGTTAACATAACGTTCACATTAATCTTATATTATATCTTAAAAGGAAAAATTAGTAAACATTTATTGAAAGCTAAAAATATAAATATAAAATGTTAGAAGATAAAGCTTTACGTGAAGCAACATTTCAAAAAATTCTGTAAGTTATTAAAAAATTATTCATTACAAAAATCCACCTTACTTTCTTTATTTTTATTTTAAGGAATGTATTAAAATTTTTGGGAAAGTGATATAGGAATAAATCATCAAGGAATATTTAACCATGTTTATTTAATATTTTTTAAAAGTAATTATTAAACATAGATACTAGATTAGTTTTCATAAAAGCCCGAGAGAAGACACTTTTGACAATTTTTTTCTTTAAATAAAATTAAAGTATTTCTTAATTAAGGTAGATTATTAAATTTTCTTTTACTTCTTTTTTCCTATAACATTAAATCTTTACTCTTATCTATTTTTTTTCCTCCTTTAAATGTTAGTTAGTAAATACTATGAGGTGTCTCTACAATGTTTTTTTTTTTTTCATAAAAAAGAAAAGTAAAATATAAAAACAACAGAAGAATCATAACACAAGAATGTAACAAAGGAACAAAGAAACAAACATCCTGAAAGCTGTACCCATTTTCCCAAGTTTTTAAAACCTTAAAATCCACTCTGACTTCAATTCAACTGCACTTAACGCCCTCACCCACTCCACACCCCTCTTTTTTATCCCCACGCACTACCATTTTCCAATCCAACACAAACACCTCTATCAGTTGCCCTTTCACTGTTACACGCTCATCAAAAACAAAAAAAAGCAGTTTCTTTCATCAACTTGGTCTTGGTTTCTTCCACACATACCATTGACTCTGGACTCCAAAGTCAACAACAGGCTCATATACCCAAAAGGGGGTTGATTTCAGAACCATGGTTCGCACTTCGCACACCCCAGATCAAAATAATGTGCTTTTTCCATCATGGTGTTGTTATTCTGTTGATTAGGTATGTGGGTTTGCTTTTTCTTGTAAGTTCGGTGAAGGTTTCTGATGAAATTTTTAACTTTCTGGATTTTGTTTGGTGGGTTTGTTTTGGGGGAGAGTTTTGTTGCTGGTTCGTGGGTTCTTTCTTGTTTAGGCTTTCATCGTTCGCAGAAGGTGGGGAGAAGTGGGAATCTTTTTTCATATGCTCATGTTTGATAGACTGTGCATAGTGGATGAACCATTATAGGATGCCGATGAGTTTGTGGATAACACACAATCTCCTAATTCCACCCTACTCCATTTTACTGTTATCTGAATCATATAATGGAAGAATAGGGTTTATTTCTGTTGTATGTTTCTATTAATTTTTCAGATGTGTGATCTAATCTTCAGTGAAACTTGTAATATGACTCAGTTCTTTATGGTTTTGCCTTATAGCCATCCACTGTAAAAGATAATTAGCCTGTCTTTCTGTTTGTTGTAGTATTTTAGGGAAAAAAAATTGCTTTGTTTTTCTTCCCAAGGCTCTTTTAGAAAGATGCAAAATGAAAAGATGTGTTTCTTCTAAATAAGGTACTTCAGATATTCATTTAGGCATCGATGTCAGAATTAAGGTATCCGTGTTACACTCTTTAGTTAAGCCACACTTTTAGGTGTTTCACCATCGATAATAGTATGAATGTTTTACTGACAGTCAATTTTTAGCCTTTTCTGCATTTGTTTAATAAATTTGCATACATGAGTTTAACACCTGAAAGTTTGCAATGCTGTTGCATTTGAGTCATTGGTTTAGATAATCTTTTATCTCCTCTATTGTCAAAAGGGGCACATAAACTAGAAGAAAATTTGGATATGTTACTATCTTGGGGATCAGTTGATGTCATATAGATCTGGATGGAGCATTGAATTAACATAAAATTGTGCCAACTCTGTGACAGTGGGCCTCTGCAGTACCAGTCTTCTGCAAAATGATTTCATTGTTTGAGTATCAAGAGAGATCAAAGAATGGTTCGCCAAACTGATTTAGTTATCATCGGTGTTTCTACTGGTTTGGCACTTGGAATTCTGATATCTTGCCTCATATTTTTCGGCATAAGGTGGTGCAAGAAACGTTCTGCTCATCTCAGACTATCTGCAAATGAGTCTAGTGTCACAACTCTTCCAATACGAACAAATGGGTTGGGAACAAGTACCGACTTTAGTGCATCACTCAATAGTTCCATAGCCACATCAAGGTCAGAAAGTATCAAGAAAAGCTCCCATTTCAGTTGGTGGAGTCCTCAAAACAAAGACCGGTTTGCTTCGGCATCAGGCATTCTAAAGTATTCATACAAGTATGCACATTTCTCTCTTAGGCATGAAAGTCTTTTTTTTTTTAATCTAATTGTTCTGTATATGGATAATTACTATTAAATTTGAAACATATAATATCAAAATGTGTTCAGTATGTGATTTGTTGCATCCTGAAGTTTATATATCTTTTTATCCGGAAGTTTCTTCATGAACTGCCATGCAAGTTTTACCTTAGTTCAGAAAACAAAGGAAAAGGAGAAAGTAAGGAAATGGAGATGTAAAGTAATTACTGATAAAAACACCATTAGAGGGATATTAATTAATATTGTAATGTTATGAACCTTACACTTTACATGATGCAGAGAAATTCAAAAGTCCACACAAAATTTCACAACAACCTTGGGACAAGGATCATTTGGGACAGTTTATAAAGCGACAATGCCTACAGGGGAGGTTGTAGCAGTGAAGGTGCTTGCACCCAATTCTAAACAAGGGGAGAAAGAATTCCATACAGAGGTATATTTTGTTACTTGGTTTGTGGGGTGCAGAATTTTGTATTCTTTGAATCTTTATGATCTGTATAGTACTAGAAAAAGGTTACGTAATTATCTTATACGTTTCCTCCTGAGCAATTTTCTTTTCTTTCCTTCGATTGAGAGGCTTATAAACACATTAAAGTTTGAAGGTATTAAGCCGTTGCAAAGTTCATAGATGATTTGTTACTTATTTATTTGACTTATATTGAAGTGATTGATAATCTAGCTTGTGATGATTGTCCTTGCTTTTGCTTCAATTACCCCTCATATTAAAGAGTTTATTGTTCTCGCTTTTGCTTCAATTACCCCTCATATTAAAGAGTTTATTTAATTCAGAAAATCAGTATATATGCAGAAAATGTAGTGATTCTCTTCCTCAAACATTTTTCTGTACTTAAAAACAAAAAGATGAAACAGTAAAACTTGTTTGATAAGGTTAATTTTTGAAAACTGTTTTCAAACTAAAACATCTTTCAGAAAGAAGATCTGAACGTCTATTTGGAGTTGTTTCGGTTTTCTACTTTAAGTTTTCTGCTGCATTCTTTTTGGCTTCGTTTTATCTTCTCCCACTTTTATTCTTACTCTAAAATTTGAAAATTGTTTTATAAATGTTTTTTAAGCACTAGAAAACTTTGCTCACAATTCAAACCCATACAATAGTATACCCGTTTCATCAAATTCTGTTGGAACATTACCTACCATATGAATAACCTTAAAATTTAGAATTTTTATTTTGGTTTTTGTAGTGTGGTTATCATCATTGGAATTGAAAGCCTGCAGTGGTTGTTCAATTTTCAAGACTGAATATATCACAATTTAAAATGGATAGGGAAGATCACTTCTGCAAGTTTATATCATATATGTAATTGATGATATTGGTTCTAATTTAAGCGATTCAGGATAAGCTGATATATTATAACATCATCCATCAGTTAAGTTTGTTGAAGTTTTATATTTAACTTATTGCTTCAGGTATTTCTGCTAGGAAGACTGCATCACCGGAATCTTGTGAATTTGGTTGGATATTGTGTAGATAAAGGGCAACGCATACTGGTTTATCAGTATATGAGTAATGGAAGTTTAGCAAATCTTTTATATGGTAAGAAGAAGGTCTTTGTTCTTCATCTATTTTTATTTAAATTTTTAAATGAATGTTGTTTATCTAGTATGTATATGATTATGTGTCTTACTTCTTTTGCATGTTTTTAGTTGTCACATGACAAACTAAGTTGTCTCAATTGAGAATAGTCTGCAAATGTTTTAGGTGAAGAAAAGGGATTGAGTTGGGATGAAAGGCTGCAAATTGTTCTTGATATTTCACATGGAATAGAATACCTTCATGAAGGAGTATGTAATTTCATTGATGTATTTTCTCCTTATGTATGTGAAAATGTGTTGCTGAATATGAACATGCATGGAACAGGCTATTCCACCTGTCATACATCGCGATTTAAAGTCTGCCAACATATTGCTAGATCACTCAATGAGAGCTAAGGTAAAATATTGTTGTATATGCTCTTTTTAATAGTCAAATTCCCTTTCATTTTTCTAAGTTTTCATAAGATATTGAATCAAACAGTGATATCCTTCCTTGGTTATGTTGTTATTGTTGATAAAAAAGAAATTAGTGCATGACTACAAAATCAGAGAGAAGTGCTTATATGGTGGCTAAATGATAGAAATTCAATGAGCTTAGGTGGCATTTCAAAAGCTTGTGTGTATATATATTATAACAGATAAAACAGTTAAATTTGACATCTATGGTATTGATAATATTCTATCCAATTATAAATGAATTATGCTCAAAATTGTACTGTGCAGGTTGCTGATTTTGGACTCTCAAAAGAAGAGATCTTTGATGGCAGGAATTCTGGTCTGAAAGGTACATATGGCTACATGGATCCTGCATACATTTCCACAAGCAAGTTAACAACTCAGAGTGACATATACAGTTTTGGTATCATAGTTTTTGAGCTCATCACTGCCATCCACCCTCATCAAAATTTGATGGAGTATGTCAACCTTGTAAGTTTTTTTTCTTTGTAAAAGATCATCTTCTTCTTAGACTTCACAATTTCTGTCTCATTTTCTTGTTTATCTTGCAAGGCTGCAATGGATCATGATGGTATAGATGAGATACTTGACAAGAAACTAGTGGGAAAATGCAATCTTGAAGAAGTGAGGCAACTTGCTAAGATTGGACATAAATGCCTGCAGAAATCACCTAAGAAACGGCCCTCCATAGGTGAGGTTTCTCAGTTCATATCAAGAATAAAGCAACGTCGTCAGCGCCGTCTGACAGAAGATAACTTGTCATTTGCAAGCAACAACTTTTCTCGAGCTGTGAGTCGATTAGAAGATCGACAGGTTGAACTTAGCAGGATGTCAACCATTAGCCTAACAGAAACTGTATGAACATACTTGTATATTGTGTCACTTCAAAGAATCACTTTGGTCCATTGCTACCATGGGACCAGGAAAATTTTCAGCTAATCTAATGAAACAACTTCTACTACAAAATGTTGAAATCAATGTTCCAGTGTTGTCAATTTTTAAAAGTTAAATATATTTTAATTCTTTTTAAATGTAAAATTGAAATTTGTTCTTATTTCAAATTTTAATATATTTTGGCTCTTAAAAAAATATGAATAAACAGAATTACATGTCAAGTATGTTTTAGGTTAACATTTAAGTTGTTTGATAAGTTTAAAGAGTCCCTATGTCAAATCGAATAAGGAAAATATGAGACTAAATAAAATTTGTTTGGCAAAGGTATCATATGACATCTCAAAATATAGCATACACTTATATAATTTAAGATGTCAGCATAAATGATAATAGAAAACAGTCAAGAGTGTTTAATTAGTTAAATTAGGATTACAGTAATCCAGGAAATTTAGAGGAAATTAAAACGTGGAAATTCTTAGTATCTCAAAGTGTAAAAGATTTAAAAGGGCATAAGAAAATTCCTAAAGATTTAGGCAGCTACAGTGTCTTCGTTCTCTTCTAGGACGTTTTTCACTGAGACCTCATTTTCCTCTGCTCACATCCAAAAATGGATGATCATTGCAAAAGAGAAACATACAACACAAACAAACAAGGCAAGAGTGAACTAATTATATAAATAAGAAACATACAATAGATTTCTCATGTGATCATATGAAAATGAATAGAAAACAAAGCAGATTTATAACATACAACCTAAACATGTGAAGTTCTAGACTTGACTCGTCCGGACTTTAAAATGAGAGTCGGGCTATGGGAGTCTTGCACCCGTGGTGACTTATGAAACTTGGGTTCCCCACCCTGCTACACTCACAAGGTTAGTCCGTTCCGAGAGCCTTGAGGCATACTGGGAGCCCCCAAGACTAAGGACCTCCTGCTACTTCTCACCACATGGTTCAACCGATCTAAGTGAGTTTGATTGACCATTGAAGCGTCAGAATGACTCCCAAGGCTAAGCCCCTACTTTCATTTTAAAACACTAAAGATCTCACCATGAGATCTTGAACATATGGGACACTTGTTACTTAACTTGGATCACAAATTAGCACTTTGAACGCATACATTTTCCACCACCATAAACATACTAACTTCATACCATATAAATTCATACCAAAACCATACATGAGTACCATAAACAATTCAACAGTGCATCACAATTCAATTAAAACCTAAGCAATGAAAATAACTAGGGCGATCTAAACCTTGAAACCAGAGAGGTCCATGACCTAGTTGTGGACATTTCCACAACCTATGGAATTGTCTCGAGAGAAACAATTTGAAAACCAGTAAGTTCAATAACTAAGTTGTGGCTTTTTCCACCACCTGTGGATTTACTACTGGAACAGTGGATTTGAAAACAGAGAAGTCCATAAGCAAATTGTGGATTTTTACATGGGTTGTGGAATTGTGCAGAGCAGAAACTAACATCTCATTCACTTGGGCAATTTCGTTTTAGGCTTTTTGGTGAATTTCTAACACTCCTAATTCTTGTTTTATGCCTAATTAAATATGTCTAGATGATCCTAACCCTTCATACTACAAATCTAAAGTGATCAAGACTCAATTTAACTCCAAAACACCAAACTCCTCAACTTAGAAATCCAAAATCAAATTTACCACTTAGAAACTGTTTTTACCATCTTTGTCACTTCTAATAAGTCATAATTGACTTACCTATGCCTAAATACTCTAACACAACCCCAAACCCCAAATCCCCAAAATCACTATGTCACTTCCCTCTTCCCAACCCAATTTCAACCCAATTCAGCTACTAATCCTTGCCTAAGGGTTCTACTCTCTCCCAACCTTCTTGTACCCCAATTGGTCAACGGAGTGGGAACAGATGTCCATCGCAGCGGACTCACCTTCGTCACCAACACGTATGACTAGTCACAACGTACTGGACCAGGCCAGGGCTGCTCTATGATCAGTGACGTGCCAGCTCTGGTTTTTAGGTTCCCTCTATCCTACCAACAGAGAAGGTTTTCCTAACACTCTCAGTTTGGCTCGTTTAGGTGTTCTAATTCCTTTAGAGTGTCCTAGATTCCATTTACCCTTAACCAATGTCTTACTTCCACTCACAGACCTAATTACTACATAGCCTAAGTCCCCCTCATCAATTTAACAATATCAATGTAATTTCCAGCAACTCAGAATACACTTCAGTGTATCCAGATGCAATACTCATCCATTCAATCAATTTAAAATCATCCAGAACATTATAAAGGCCAGGAACATGGAATAGGGATACCCAATCTCAAACACAGTATCACACGTAAATTTAACATGCATAGAGCACAAAGCAAGTTCAACCACAATGAATCAATTATAGAGCAGTTCATAATACATTGCAACCAATTACATAGTACCGTTTTATCTCGACCTCAAACAACATTTCACAGTCAAGATGTAGCATGCATAGAACACCCAAACATATTAACTCACTACATAAACAATTTCAGTGCATTTTCTCATCAATCCAAGAATAAACTTAGAAAATCATACATTTATATAATTTAACTCCCCTTACCTGGAAATAAACAGCAGCAAGCTCAACCCAAGCTTTTAGAGTGCCCTTATCAGTTAGGACACAGAGGAGCTTACAGATAATCGAACGAGTGATGGATTTTAGCCCTTTTTGAGCTAGAATAAAAATGAGAACGAAAAGACAAAAACTGCATAAAGTTCAGGAATCAGAAAAAGATAAAATCTTGAACATGAACAGTGAAGAAGGAGAAGAGGGAAAATTTACTTACCGAACGAAACGAAGAAATATTCTGTGGGATTTGAAGCTCTTCGCACCAGGAGTAATTTGGCAGCAAGAAATTAGAGATTGGTTGGCTCAATTTTCTGAAATGGTAGAGAGAAGACAGAGGAATTAGGGTTAGGGTTCTTAGAGAGAGTGTGGGATTCTGCAGATGGCAAAGTAGTTTCTGAAAACTAAACCCCCCTCCTCTAAGGCTCAAGTGGCCTAGGGTTTGTTGGGCTGCGGCTGTTTGCAAAGGCCCAATTGGCTTTAAAATAAAAGGGCCCTTACATATCAAAGTTGTGTTGGAATGTTTAAAATGAAAGAAAAAGAGTAGTGTATCCCATGAAATTCTTGTAAGTTTCTATTAATTGTAAATTCTTAATTTAAAAGCTATGTGTATTTTGATATGTTTATAAACAATGTTTGCAGAAAATAAAAATAAATAAGACTAACTGAATGATTAGCAAATATGAGATTGAAATATATTAATTTTGTTTGTTTGTGGGTTTATTTATATATGAAGCTAAAGTTTTCTTATAGCAATTATATGTTTATAAGGAAATATTGATTCCTCAAGATAAATATTCTTCCACGAAGCCATGACATAAGCAATCGACATATTAAAAATTATTCCAAACACTAAGATATTGAGTTATTTCAAATACTAAGATATTGAGTGAATTAATTATATTTAATCTTATAAATAAATTTTTCATATTGTTTCTTAATCTTTAATGTTATATAAATGTTTATCACTAGGTAAATTGTAACTAGTATAATAATACAAATGATATAATTTGATTATGACTTGACTTGTATGATCTTTATTATACGACAATTAGTGTCATCTAAAACAAATTCTGTTTTAGCCATTGTTAAGTTGGAAATTAAATTTGTGACTTTGATTTTTATACTAATTGGTGGATGAATTGAGTGATTAAGAAAAAAATGATAGCTAATAATTAGGTGCGACATGGTTTCTATTACATGCCAATTGATATCAATTACAATAAATTTATCTTGTATATGCAATCAATAAAAATATATTAAATCACCAACATCAAATAAAAAACTACCATTAAGCTAAATTCATTATTAATTAATAAAAAAATGCATTATGAAATAATAAGTTAATTTAAAAGGAGTTCGAATAAAGTTTAAACACTTTTTGCAAAAGTATTGGAAAACAGGCAACTTTTATTGCATGGGTTATTGAGATTTTAATGTTTAATGTTAATGCATTAGAATTCGGTTTATAGTTGAGAGATGATCTTTCACATTTAAAAAAAACATAAATCTAACTCACATTATAGCTATTCAAACATGAGTCTAATCTACAAATAAGATATTTGAACCACATTCAACCTAAATTATAAAATTAATAAAAATAATTAATTTATATTTAGAATTTACTTTTGAGATACTAAAAGATTTTTTATTAATAAAAATATTTTATGTGTATATAAATTTATGTCTATCTCTTATTTTATCTGATGTAAAACTTTGTTTGTAGTCAACATGTTTGTTCATAATTGTATCAAAGGTTTTTTTTCACTTTCGAATTCAAAACTCTATTAAAAGTTCATATTTAGAAGATATATCAGAAAATTAAAAGAGAAAAACATATTGAAAATGTTCATATTCTCACTCCTAAGCCATACAAAAGTATTGAAAATGAAATAATAATCATTTGCATGCAGAGTTGAGATTTGTCAGAGAATAGCTCCAAATAGATAACAAGAAACACCAAACAGTAGTAGCGATGTTATGTACCAGTGCTAGGGTTGAATAGAATGAAATCAGGAGTTTATAAATTGTATTAAATGAAATAAAGGACCAAATCTGAATGGATAAACAATATGCTGTAACAGAGGAAGAATGGTTATATTGGTCATCTGAATATTTGGATATCCATAAAGGAAGAATCATTCCTGAAAAGGAAATGTCCAGGAAGAAGGATCAGGTTAAGGAAACAGAGAGAATTTTGCAGAGAAAAAAATACAGAGAAAAGAATCATACCACACACCGCACACGCAGAAGAATCATACCGCACACCGCACACGCAGAAGAATCATACCGCACACCGCACACCGCACACGCCTCACCGAACGAATTTCTTCAACTTTATGCTCTCTCTTCATACGTTAATTTGTGCATTGCTTGCGACGTGTCTCCCACCGTTACACCATTCTCCAGTCACCGAACGAATTTCTTCAACTTTATGTTCTCTCTTCATACGTTAATTTGTGCATTGCTTGCGACGTGTCTCCCACCGTTACACCATTTTCCAGCTTGTGTTACATGTTCCTTTTGAACTCAGCTGCTTCCTTTATCTTAAACTACATCTTGCTGTCTGTGTGTGTTGGCCCTGTTCCAATACAGCCAATTCTTATTACTTTTCCCAGACAGACACTGTGCTGGATCACATTACTACAAAACAATTATCTTATAAATAAATACAACAACCACCTCTAAAGTAAATCTACAACCTCAAAAATTAAAAATGCTTTGTAATGTGACATGTTTGTTGGATTAAACAAACTATATATATGTGATTATTAATTTAATAAAATAGAAGGAATTAGCCTTATAGTGTAAGCATAAAGCAATCCATTAGTGTATAATTGGCAAAATCCCACTTCAGATTTCAGATAATTATAATATAAAATTGCAGCCACAGAATAAATATATAAACACGCGAGGTCTAAAGGTCAACCAACACTTAAAAGGAAAATGCAAACAAACAAATATTAAAGGTTTTGAATTTTTCTTGTTATTAAGTTATTAGTTTGATTTAAGGTTTAGAAGAAAAATATAATCATTTATTTTATTTTAAATGGTACTTCAAACTTACAAATTAATTTCGCCTTTTCAAATTAAAAGATGTCATTAATAATTAAAAATTATAGAACTAGATCATAAAGATTAACAAATTAAATTTATTGCTTATCCTATCCAAAATATTCCTAAATGTGTCAAAAGATGTGATTGAAGATAACTATGATATTGTTTATTAATATGAAATGCTCTTCTTGGTAGGTATAACATAAACTTTGGATGAGGTCTGTTATTACCATCAATTGTTAAGACATGATGATTATTGGGGTGATTGATAATTTCATATCATAAAAGGACTATTACTTTTTGTGGGTTTATATTAATAGAGGATTAATAATTTAACATCAAATTTAACCCCTTATTCTTTTGATTTTAATTCATGGAATAAAATAGATATAAGAGAAATTCGAGGGATTTGAGACACGTGAGTCAAACATTAATGAGATATAGAACTTTGAAAGAATTGTACAAGAAGGAGAAATAAATTTAATGTAAAACAAAGAAAAAGTTAAAAAATTAATTGTTTAAGAAAAAGCATCCTAATATATAAATAAACCTTAAAATTGATTACCCAAATTACTTAAAACTCTTACATTAAATATTTATTTAACCATCTTCTCTTAACTCTCTCTTCCAACATTACATTCTTCACAATAACTCTAAATGCAGTTTTCACTTTTTATAAATAATATATTTATACTACTTAATTAATAACTGAATTAGCTTTATTTTAAGTCTATTGTACATTACTTTAACTAAAGCTATAGTCAAACTTTGACATTAATGAGTTGTTAATAGATTTAGATAAGAGATTAATATATTTTTTTTAATTCAAAACCTTTAGACAATAAGTTTTAAGTTTTTTTTTCTTATATTTCGGTCACCCATCCCAGAATTACTTTAACTAAAGCTATAGTCAAACTTTGACATTAATGAGTTGTTAATAGATTTAGATAAGAGATTAATATATTTTTTTTAATTCAAAACCTTTAGACAATAAGTTTTAAGTTTTTTTTTCTTATATTTCAGTCACCCATCCCAGAATTTCTCCAGGCTAAGCACGTTTAACCATGGAGTTCTTATGGGTTAGGCTACCGAAAAGTAAATGCATTTTGGTGATATGAGTAGCCAAATCAATTCCTTTAAGCTATCCTTCAACTGTATAGTCTCATACCTATACAGCTATACAGTCTCCAGATCCCTCTCATTCCGGTGTATGTTCGATTCGTCCATGTGCCCCTTCCACTGGAAGCCTGCCAGGAGCCGCTCCTTGTCTGTGCTCCCTGCACCATGCCTCTTGCACCGGCGATCACTCCCCGCCCTCGTCAGTGCCCGGGTGTCACAATACATAATTTTATAATTTATATACTTTTATTATATAAATTATATAATTAATAAATTCATATTTTTATAAATTCTAATATCGAAAGTATACAATATTGTTTTATGAAAAGCATGTCTGTAGTAACTTTATTTTAACTTAAAAATAATAATATTATTTGTTGCATAAATAGGTCACAGAATCCAATTTGATAGCATAAAACCTATCACTTTAACTAGTACATTTTATAATTTATATAATTTCTTTGTTTACACTAGTGTAAATCCAACTGAATTTTAAATATTTGAACTGTATTTTAAGTTAATAATGTATAAATTGATTAACTTAATATATAAAAAAACAATTAGAATAATAAAAAATACATTAATGTTAATAATATAAATTATAAATGTAACATCTCATTTTAATAATATAAAACTATATATATATATATATATATATATATATATATATATATATATATATATATATATATATATATATATATATATATATATATATACGGTAATAGAAACACTAGATAAAACAAACCTATAAAAGACAAAAGATATAATTTTGTATAACCATCTAACAATTCGTATGTTTTACTCCCACCTCACTCGTGCAAAATCAGCGTATAACGTCACGCGTTCAACGTCTAACCATTGAATAACCAATGTTAAAAATGACCGATGACATTTTCGTAAATAAATGTAATTATTGAACGTCGTTTATAATTATAATTCAACGTAAAATGATATAAAACGTCGAATGCCCTAGCGTTAGACGTTAAATGTTAGTGAATTCAATAAAAATTTGAGCAGGAGATTGAAAATTCATTCACTTTATCTTAGCGTGCAGAACCCTCTAATCTTCTCAAACTTTACCCAAACGAAGTTTGACGACCATTACAAGTAATCTTTCTTTCATTTGATACAAATGCATGTTAATTAACTATTTTATGTATGATTTTCGTTTGTTTTGACTAATTATTTTCGTGCTCTTATCCTTCATAGGTGCATTCTGCTTTCTCTCTCACTGGTGACGATACTTTATTCCAATGAACCAACCTTTTGAAGGTTAGTTTTCATTTTTGTTTTGAATAACTTATTTGTTGAACTTGTTTGTTATTTTTTTTAATTTGTTTGTTGTTGTTGTTGTTGTTTGGTTGAACTTGTTTGTTGTTGTTGTTTGACTGAACTTGTTTGTTGTTGGTTATTGTTGTTTGTTGTTGATACTTCATAGTTCATGCTTTATAAAATACCAAAAACTGAAATTTGTTGTTTTTCTGCTTTTCAGGTCTCGTAGAGTTGTAAAATATGATCACAATTAATGAAAAAAAATTAAAAAAATTGACTAACGTCGTATATTGACAAAATTCAACGTTAAATTAACGTCATATATTGACGAAATTCGACGTTAATTTAACGTCAAATTTAATTTGACGTTAATTTAACGTCTCCTAATATGACGTTGTTCGCTAGAACAACTGAAAATAACGTCTCATTAAGCTCACACCATTTAGGTGATCATTGCAAAAGAGAATACAACACATAGACAGACAACACAATAACAAGGATAAGCTAGTGGTAAAAAAATTTATCATAATAAAATAAAATTTCATCATATATTATATTATACACAAATAAAACATTCATCTTAATCATATCACAAAATTAGACTTGACTCATTCAGATATAGTATGAATGTCGAACTATGGTAGTTTATGCACTTGTAGTGGTAATATAATTGTCCAGGTTAGTCCATTTCAATTGTCTATGGCCAAGGTAAAGCCTCGAGACAAGAGCCTCCCGCTACTCCCACCACATGTTTTACCCCTCTCTACTTGAGAATGGATGACCATTAAAATGTCGGAATAAACTCCAAGTACAAAGCTTAAAGCTTCATACATTCATACAACAATAATACAAGGCACTACTATGTAACCTTTCCACGAGTCATGGAATTACGTCCATCAACCATTCACTTAATCAACAACATACTTATCATCATCCTCATATTTTCCACATAATCATATACATATATTTCACATAAACATGGTAAGAAATCACATGAAACCATTCCATATACATCAATACACAAGAACTAGTTCAGGAAGAACCTCTAAACAACACAAAAATCCCTTTAAATTCATATTTACAAAAGTAGTGCTCAACCCTAGAAACTAGCACTCAGTGCTACAACCACTAGAAACCTAGCACTCAGCCCCATCGACACTAGAAAATGGCACTCAAGCGCCATGACAGAGGAGCTCAACGCCATATTAGAACTTCAAACTTGTCTTCTATGACTTTGGGCACTTCCTATGTATCTTCAACTGATCCCTAAGACCTTCTAGACATGGCAAAACTTTTGAAAACATGACTCTAACTCAGAATAGCTACTATCATTTGATCACTTTAAACTACTCAAACTCATTTTAACTCCTTCTAACACTATTTTTTTGTAAACTAAAAGCATGAACAAGTTCAAATGAACCTTACAACAGACTCCAAACCCCCTTTTAGCCCAAACATTAATTTAGAATCCCACCCTAAAACTAGTCCAAATTTAAGCCAAATTCAACATATCAACTACCAAATAGTCTTGCATAAGTTTTCTACCATTCTTAATGTTCAAACATGTTTTAAATTATATATATACACACGAGTAACAAAGAGACAAAAGTGGATCTCATATTTGTATTTTTAATATTTAAGAAGTATATATGTTCGAAAGATGGGTTTGATATTTGGTCACGTGAGAGGTTCTGAGATCTGCGTTTGGTAGCATCTGATCATGACGGACCACAAAAGATACACACATACGCATATGGTTTTGTTTTATCGGTGGTCGTACCACGTACGAGTTGCTTTATCAAGCATGCCCAATGGGAAACCTTGCTGGAAACTTCAAAGCCTGTAAATGAAATTTAAACTTTTTTTTACTAGGTCTGAAATTTTAATTTTGTACATAATAAATATATAATTAAAAAGAGAAACCCTGATCAAATTTTTTAACGAAAATTGATCAACTCGTAATATTTTATGAAAAAGAAAGGTTAAATTTATTTGCTAGCTTAAAACAAGCTCTCGATAATTGTTTTACTACAACAAATAGGGCTAAATAATCTAAATATCTATTTTAAGAATAATAAGATACAGGTTTATAGTTACTAAAAAAATACCTCTTTAAAACTTTAATTATTTTCCCTTGATCCTTTATTTTTTTTCCCTCTTTTGAAACTACAAATTAGGAGGTATAGAGAAAAGAATAGAATTATAGGAATCCGATATAATTTTTATCACGACAAGTTCTTTATTTCCACTTTAAATTTCAAAATATATATTTTCTTTGCTTGCTTGTATATATGATCTGAAAATTTGCCACAACCATGCAATTATAAATGACAAATTTGTGTTGGTTTAAGTTTACACTGAAGTGTTTGTTTGTTAAGTTTGATTTTTAAATAGAAACATAAAAAATCTTTAAGAATTTTTAAATTAATTTATTCTTCAAAGGTAAACCTCTTGAAAAAAAAAACTTACTAATTATTTTTGATATTGAGTTTTAGTTTATATCCATACAAGATAAGAAAAAAAGTGATTTTTTTAATTTCGGTTATCAACAAAAACATAAAGATTTCTATTATGCTTCAGTTTCTTCATAATATGAATTATAAATAAATAATAAAAAATATAGATTAAGCTTTGGTTTTAAAAGAACATAAACTAAAAATCACTTTATGCTTTACTTATGATTATAATCAAAATATTTGAAAATATTTTTTTTAAAAAAAAAAGTATTAGGTTTAAGCTTAAGTTATTACAAGCCTAATAGTATTGATGTCAAAACCGATAACCCAGCTCGACCCGGCTCGACCCACCACAGGTTGGTCAGTTAGTGAGCCAACCCAACCGGGCTTATTTATTAGCGAGCAAAAAAAATTCTAACCTGGCTCGACCCATCACGGGTTGTTGGGTAAACAGGTTGGCTCACTAGCTCACTTAATTATAATTTTTAAATAAAAAAATTACAAAATTTTTATAATTCAAATCTAAACAAATTTCACTCCCATGTGTTTAATTAATTTTGAAAATAGGGAACTTGAATAATTTTTTCAAGCAAAAAAAATAATAAATATTTTTTTATAAAATTAAAATTAAATTAATAAAATAAAATTAGGTAGGTGGGTCAACCCGGCCCACCACGGGTTCAACCCACATGAGTCGGGTTTAAATCTGACCCGCATAAAAAAAATACAATTTTTTCAAACCCAACCCGGCTTGAATCCGTGGAGAGCCGGGTTAGTCCGCGAGTCATGACCCATTTTGACAGTTCTACCTAATAGTCATTTATATTTCAATTTTGGTTATAACTGAAACTTAATATATAGCAATTTTTTTTTAAATATATTTTTTTAATTTTTATTTCTTCCTATATATTAAATCTACACAAAATACCACAAAATCAACAAATTATATTTACTATATCTGAAATAAGCCAGAATTTAGATACAAGAATATGTGCTAAATATTACAACATATATCAAACAAAAAAAATTACAATAAACATAAAAAAAATTCTTTAACATAAATATACAAAAAAATATTAAAAAATATTTAAAATATTAAAATGTTACATGAACCTGGGAGATCAAAACAAGTTTGATAGAAGCGGCACTTCTCTTCAAGTTAGAGCAACTCCACGAACCAGAAGAAGGCAGCAGAATGGATTGATGAAGGAATTCTATGGTGCACGCCAAGTGTTTGTGAAATGGTTCAGTGGAGGTTTGGTGAGTATGAGATTTCTCAAGCTCAGAAGGCCTTCCAAAGGGGAAGGAAGCTAAAGGAGGAGATACGAAATTAGCACTAGGAGGTGAACTCTGAAAGATAAACTTGGAGAAATCTCAACAGCGTTTCTTTATCCAATTCAAAGTTGATTTTACAAAGGAGATGTATCTCTCTTTTATAGGTGAAGAGAGAGCTCTAAATCTTGCTTTGCTAGCTTCTAAGATCACTAAAGAAGAGTATCTAAGACGTTACTAAGCTTGCGCTGCAAGTTCCATGCCAAAAACATTAAAAACGTGTCTTTTAAAAGCTGAAATCTGGTGCGTTTTGGCTGGGTGCGAGCTAGTTCTGGCTGAGCAAATTTATGTTCCAGAAGGTAAACTTGCATTGTAGTCCAATCCGAAAGTTATTTCCTCCAATTCGGAAAACACTTATTTTCTTTTCTTCTTTGCTTCCTTTGCTCTCTCTAGCTTGGCAAGCCTTCTAGGATGCATAGGCATGATCTCCACCCTTTATTTGTGACCTACAAAACATTACAAATGTGTTTAGCAAAAGAAAATCCATCTAAGACTTAGATAAGGAAAGAACTTTAGAAATTCTTATTCTACTTCCCTTTCTTTTAGTCTTAGTTTAAGTTGTTTCTTCTTTGAATGGAAAGTCCTAAAGGAGTTTCCATCAAAGTTGGAACCGAAAGCCTCGCAAATCTTTGGAATACCAAGTAACAAATTGTGTCTAATGTGAAGAACCGACGATGTGGTGGCATTTGACTATGAAAATAGTGGATGATGGTAGCCAAACGACATTAAAAAAGAACAAGTGGCGCCTTCTTAAAAAAATTTAAAAAATAACCCTAGAGCAAACTTTATGCTTCAATTATAATAAAAATTGAAGCTAAGTCCTTTGCTTGAATAAAATAACTGAAAAAAAATAAAATCTTGAAAATTTTCCTGCATCTTTCATCCTCGGTTCTTTAAATACCAAAGCAGAACATTGTATGGCTTTGGTTGTTCAGATAAAATAATTAAAAATATAGTACTTAATTTTAAAAAATTAGTGACTTTGATTGCTGGAAAAACTAAAGCAGGAAAGAATGTATAACTTCAGTAACTGAAACTAAATCCCCTCGTTCGGATAAAATAATTAAAATAATAGCAAGAATTTTGATAAATTTTGAAAATTTTGTTCACCTTTCGATCTCAATTCTTTAAAAACTGAAATAGAACATATGTATGGCTTTGGTGGTTTAATATCGAAGCCAAGTCCCCTTACTCAAATAAAATAATAAAAAAAATAGCAAGAATTTTGAAATTTTTTGAAACTCCATTACTAGAGAATCAAAGCATAAAAGTATATATGGAGGTGGTTCCTTTGCAACGGAAGCCTATAAATTTCCGAAATTTTCAAAATTGTCACCGCGTCTTTATATGTTTCGTTTTTTTAAAAATTGAAGCATATCAAACAATTTAAAAAGCCAAAATTGCACTAGTGTATTATCAAGTGAGACAAACTAATCTCATTTATTTAACTTGGGATGATTAGAAATTTTGAAAATAATTACTTAATTTGGAGAATATACATACAAGAAAATATTTAAATAACAACCAATTTTAGAGACAAAAAATAATTGGTCATTATAGTAACTAAATTGAATATTAATTTATAAAGTAAAAATTACCAATCTCTAAAACAGTCACTATTAAAAATAAAAAATATAATTAATTTATGAATTAGACTATAAATTTGTCACTAACATTAGTTATCAATGTTTTGGTTAACAAAGAAATTAGTGTCTAAATTGGTCTATAATTAATTAGTGATCAATTTAGATACTATTTATTTAGTAGCCAAAACTTTGACAACTTTAGTAACCACATTAGAGTATAATTCACAAAATATTTATAATTTTTTTATTCATAATAGAGAGTATTTTATATATCATAAGTTTTTAATTTATAAATTAGTTATTATAGTGATCAATTATTTTTTTGTCTTTAAAAATGTTATTTAAGGATTTTATTGTAGTAATAAAGTTAAAGTAATGAAAAATTATTAATGATATTGAGTTGGCACATGTGGAAGCATGTTGATGGATAGATAGAGTTTATGTAAATCCTTAGAACTTTATAATTGGATTTATTTATTACAATAGTGTATTCTCCATCATTATTTGATTAGTTTTCCTTGTAGAGAAAGTAAGTTTATATCAATTGTTTCTTTAATTCTTAGTTTAAGGCCATGCATGGAAGTTTCTTTGCATTTGAGTTTCTTTTATAGTTCTTTGCCGACCAGAGGTCCTAAGGACTTACTTTGATCATGTTTTTATGGGTTGTAGGTGTTTCTAGAGTTCATTGAACTTGAAGCAAGGGTTGGGCGTATATAGAGTTAATAACATTTCTATTAAGGTAAAGGAAGCTAATTTTGTTGTTCATAGATAATGTAGAAATCAATAATCTGTTTTAATGTGTTTTTCTGGTGTGGAACTGTTATTAAATCGATGTTTGAATGAATGGTTGATGAAATATGGCTATATGATAGTTTAGGTAAGTTGAAATTTGAGGAAATGCATATTTTGATAACTGATGGTGTGATATTTATATGATTAGTATTGTGTGACTATTATGTACTTATTTTATGATGAACTTGAAGTGACATTGAATGAAAAATTGTGGTAAGGTATTAGTGAAAGTGGAGGTTATTGTACTGTTTTGTGGTCCAATTTAAGAGTATTGGTAGGCCAATTTCTAGAGTAATGAGTTTGGAGTGGTATCTAAAGTTTGGTAAGTGAGTTAAGGTCTTTTATAACTTGTTTAAGTTCTTAGATGGCTAAAATATGAAGTGAAGTTAAGAGTTAGGAACTTAGTTCAATTTAGTCTAGTCTTTGGATTCAAAATAAAGGGGTTTTGATGAGTGAGATTTTGATGAGTTTGGGGTGTTTTTGGCAGTGGGCTTCAAAAGCTAGGCGAGCTAGCTCACTGGGTTAGAGAAATTCTTTGTTTGAGCTCTCGTTGGTCGACGAGAACTGTTCATTGGGCGCTATGATTCTAGTGTTAGGCGAATAAGTCTAGGTATTCTTGATTATTTTATTTTCTTGTCTCTACTATGTTGGATATAAATGATGTGATTTTTTATGGTACGTTAAGTAATATGGCTTGAAATGTATGATGGTGTGGAATGACTTAATGCAAGTATGGAAATTGTGGTTTGTAAGAGTTCTAAGGAGAATTCTTAGTAATTGTATCAAAGTGTTATTGGTATGAATATAGGAAGCTCATTCTTAGAGGTTATCCTAACACTCGATCATTCATGAGGAGTGATGCATATGGTGTGAGTGGCAGGAGGTCCTAGTCTAGGTGTTTCATTCTGGCTTAAGATGCGGAATAGACCAACCTTGTTTGTGTGGTAGGGTGAAACTCATTGACAATGACTTTGCATAGCAGTAGAGACCACCACAAGTGCATGACCCACCATAAATCGACATTTATACTATATCCGGATGATCAAGTCTAGGTCAAAGGCATGATTGGGATGATTGATTAACTTTGTGTGAAATATGATATATGATGCAATCTTAATATACTATGTTGATTCTTTTTATCATTAGTTTATCCTTCTTGTGTGTTTTTTTGTTGGTTGTTATTGTGTGATTGATTCTATGGGCGATGATCATCTGATAGGTGTGAACAAAGAAAGATGATGTGTCTGTGGAGTAAGCTTTAGATTCAGATCATGTAGATATATAGTACCTTTGTATAGATGTTTTCTTTTGGTTTTAGAGAACCATTTTTATACATGATTGTAAATTAGTAATTGTATATAAAGTTTTATTTGTATGTTTTATATATAACTGTGATGCGACTTTATATTTCCTTTAAGGTTTAAAAGTTATATTTTGGAAAAGTAACAGTGTAATTATATATTTATTAAACAAAAAAAATTGTTATTTATTAAAAATAAACTTAACTGATTAAAAAATTATAAAGAAAGGTAGTGTAAAGATGTATTCATTTTATTGAAAGAGAAAATCATCAAATAAAAAAAATACTAAAAAGTGGTTAATAAAAATCTCTTCTTTAGAATGGTGTATATAATGCTGAGTTTTACTTTTTTTTTATTCTTTTCGATAATTAAGAAAATACTCTCATTATTTTTTAAGTATTATATTTACGATTATTTTGAAGAAATTAAGAAATGTAACAATTTTTATTTTAGTAAAATATTTATATTTTTAAGTTTTTATGTTACTCCATATATATATATATATATATATATATATATATATATATATATATATATAATCTGATATAAGATTAAGTGAAAACTAAAGATGTAGATAATAGCTGGTGTGATATATTAAATGCTGATAAAAAAAATATTAAAAGTTAAAGATAAGAGTAAATAAATACAAAATCCTTCAAAATTCTAGCAATGGAAAAGAAAGCATATGGGATTATAAAATATCCTATTTCCAAGATACATATTATAAATTGTTAACTATAGATGGAATTTTTTGATTGAAAAGTGATTATGATTGGTTTGTGAGAAGAGGTCCAGCTATAGAAGTTATAAAGGTTCTGTTTATCAAATTTAATCACGGAGAAGAATGAGATGATGTTGGCCTGATTGATTGAAACTTCATGGAACTAGATAAAGTGGTTTTTGATTGTTAATTAAATGGTCTAGCAAGACTTAGATTATGTGTTCTCTTTGACATCAACCCTCCATACTCAATTAAAGTCTATACTTTGTTATTTGTTCACTTTTAATTTGATTTGGATTTTTAATTTATACTCAATGAAATATTTTTTAATAATAGAATGTAGCGTTTAATGATTATACATGTAAAAGAATAAGGCTGAATGAAATAAGTGTTTATTAAATATAATTATCAATCTAAAGTATTGAACAAGATAAATATTTATAATAAGTGTAGTGTTTTAAGTAAATTCTATTCAAACGCAAACAACATTTGATATAATGAAAACATCCAATTAATATTGAGGTAAAGGTTGAAGCTTAAGATTTAATAACTAAACATATTGAGCCATTAAGTGTTTGACAAAACAAATCATTTAAGATACCAGTATAATTGGTTAAACGCTATCAAATGATATATTGAATATATGATATCTTAAACGTGTCTAATGCATAAACATAAAAATCACCAAACGTTATAGAACTCCTAAGAGAGTATCTAATCACCATAGTTCTTGAACAAAAGATATAACATATGAACATTGGCCTTGCTAAGCATAACTAAATGATGTATTGAAGCTTAGACAACTTTATGAAAAAACATTTAAAGATCATCTAAATGTTTTATAAGAACTTCCTTAGTTGAAAGGTAATCATTTAGCTTGGAGAGTTCTTGTATTTAGAAATAAAAGCACAGTTACAGATTTTTATAAGAGAAATATCTATGTAAGAGAAGAGATAAACGCACAGTTATTTTTATAATGTTTCACTCCAATTGAGCTACGTCCAATCTCCTCTGCAGAGGGTTCCACTTTAATCTTCACAAGATTACAACTGAGTATTCTCACCACTTCTGGTCTGAGTATTAGCACAACTCCTGGTACTTAGCAAACATTGCCAAGATTTCCTCTGAGTATTCGCACCACTCTTGGTACTAGACTATTACGCCTAGATTTTCCTTGAGTATTCGCACAACTTCTAGTACTTAGCAACCCTTGCCAAGATTTCCTTTGAGTATTCGAACCACTCCTGGTACTAGATTACCACGGCTAGATTTCCTCAACTCAAATGAATTTAGTTGCAAGTGTTTTAATTCTCTCAAGAATTACAATCAACGATTGCTTGCAAGTCATTTAAAAGAGAGGATATGAATACAATACAAAGCAGTGTAATAAACACTCGTAGGTGTTTCTCTCTTTCTCTTTCTCTCTTTCTTACAATCAGTAAGCAATATAACAATGAAGTTTGAGAGTGTTTCTTTTCTTCCGTTCTCTTTTCTCTTTTTTTTTTCTCTTTTTCTGCCCAAATATGATCTTTTCTTGAGCTCTTTCTTTTCTTCCCTTCTTCTAAACGCTTCTCAGGATAGATATTTCATTGTGAGTTTTTTCACTTGACTATCCTCTTAAAATATCCTCTTGATTTTTCTTTCGAAAATTCTTCTATTTAAAGGTTTCATGGATATATGTCTGTTAGACTGGACTTTTAGCCTTGACACATGTGTTTTCTCTTTCTTCTTTGTACAACAGTTGTTGGGTAAGTCTACTTGTTAGAGCAGACATGCTTTTCCAGTACTTTGTTTGAAGTAGGTTGTAAGTTCTTTTTAGGCATGACTTTAAGTGAAGAACATTCTATGAATATCTCATATGTCTCTAACGTCCACTTTTGATATTTGATTTGTGGCTCTATAGATGCGTTTAAAATAGCTTATCTACAAAGTATATTGTGCATGGAGCAGATATGTCTTTTCTTATCACTTTTGTTGTTTTTGAACATTGAGCATTTAATATCATTTAATGTTTTCTCATAACAACAAAGTGCTTGATAATTAAGTTCTTCTTCTAAAGATATCAAGTGTTCTAAAGATATCAAGTGTTGTATAAATACTTCATCGTTGGACAAAGTATTGTTTATGCTTGTGGTATCGTTTAGTCAAGTAAACACTCCTTTCGATTTTATCTCTTCTTAGAAAGATAACGTTTAGCTTGTTAGAGACATCGTCTTGAACCTTTTGTTTTCGAGAGCTAAGTTGAATACTTTTTTTTCAAGTATGATAAGCATCAAGCGTTTAACTCCAACTTTCTTAAACGCTTTAGGCACAATAACGTTTAGCTCTACGTCTAGGTATTTTGACCTAGATTTTTCTATTACCTAAAAACCTAAGTGTTTTCATAAGCTTTTATATGTTGGGAATTGAGGTCCTAAGTTTTGTGTAAGTTTTCTTTGTTGGGGATTCAAGTTCTAAGTCTTGTGTTTTCACCTTAAATTGTTCTCGAATTATCATCCCATTTTAATGTTATTTGATTAAACTTCAAAACATGAAAGTGTTTAAACACATAATGATTTTGTCTTAACAACCTCATCATTAATCATACCTTTATTATAACATTGAACACATATATATAAAAGGCATATAACAACAAAAAAGTACCATCTTCCAGTACAACATGTTTGAGCAACCTCTCTATCTTGCACAAGGTATCAACCATCTTGTTTAGGTGATACTCTTGTTACTTTAGCAAAATATAATTAGAAAAAAAAAATCTATAAATCTATAAACCATTTCCATAGAAACTCTTTGGAAATAATAAACTTAAACTTTAGCCTTTCAAAAATCTAGTGAAGTAGAGCTTTTTCTTTCTTTTGTTAGTTTTTTGTTGTTTTCTCTAAATTTAAAAGCTGATAAGGTTTTAATTTATTTGTCCTAGACAAAATATAAAGAGAATAGTATAGATCTAGAACATTTTATGAAAATGAATTACCCAACACTTTTATTTATAGAGAGCATCTAAATAATAATATAATATCTTTATATTATATTGTATATATTTTTTTTTCATATCTTGCATAGTACCACACATATTGGACACATGTAATTTGTCCTTGTCATAATTATGTGCTCAAAACCATGTTTAGGCAGAACTCATTCTATAAGTTTCTTGCACAATGCTTGAACAATATGTTTCTAAAGAAGTGAAAATTGTCTCAACATCTCTTGCACTTACATCACATATCATTCAAATAATAGGTATGATAATAGGTTGCACATCACTTACTTCTCACTTGAATGATAACATATCATTCAAATAATATTCAACCTGAAAACACACCAAACAACCATGGAACAACGTTCTCCATAGCTTTTCATCATCTACATTGGATTCTATACTCTCACACTCATCAAAATTGTTATTCTTATACTTACAACAATAAAAATATCAATACATCATATAACTTTAAATTGTTATTCTACATTGGATCCATTCAAAAATTCATATAACTCATATCTTTAAATTCCATATAACTTATATCAAAATAATTATTACATCATAAATATGATTATATTCCATTTAACTTCTTTTACCTAGATTTATGCATTATTCAACACCTTAAATATGATTATATTTATCAAATCAAATTTTAATCCAAATAAATGAATACTTTTCCAATTCCTTAAAATCTTAATCTAGCATAGTTTTTATGGTCTGAATCTCATTTTATTTTAGAGAAAGTAAAAAAAAATTAATGAATAAACTTTTTACCTCTATTTATAATTTTGTTTACTTTTTTATTATTATAATTAAAATAATACTATAATCTTAAAATTAATAATAAATTTGTTAAATTTTTAGAAAGAAGATATGAAAGATTCGACCCTAATCATCAAATTCATATCAAAATAAAGATATTATACCTTTTCACTAAAATATATAACCATTTTTTCTATGTTTATTCTTTTTATTTGTATGAGCTTGGTGCCAGAGATACAAAATCATATCATTTTGTTTCCTACATAATGTTTCTATGCGATTTCATGTTAAAAATAAAATAAAAGAAAAGAAAAGAAAAGAAAGTTAGTTTATAATTCGGGCGTTTCATAAATGATTCACGATTTTCGTTTTCTTATTTTTACTTTATGATTTCAATGATATACATTTTATTTATCTCTTTAATTTTGTATATTTGTTTACTTTTTTTTATTTATAAATTTTTATACTATCTTAAATGAATGTGTTATATTTAAAGTTTAATTACATTAAAGAAATAAATAAAATGTATATCATTCAACTTTAGATATAACAAATTCATTTAAGATACTATAAAAATTTATACAATAAATCAAAAAGTAAAAAAAAAAGTAAACATATATACAAAATATAGAATTGGCTTAAAATCAAAATCACGAAACAAATAGAGGATTAACCTATTAAACTAAGAATTAAAAAGTCACCAAAATTACAATCTAACTAATGAAAAAGTAAAAATATATGTTTTTTTCATTGTGGGTTACACATTTTTTTAAACAAAATCAAATCAAACAAATTACTCCAATTAAACAGATATTCCCTTTAATCAAACCTATATATATATATATATATATATATATATATATATGTATATATATATATATGGGGTTTATTAACATGCGTACGCCTGTTTTTCAGTTGGTACGTTTTAACAATATGTATCGGATTATAGTAGACAAAAATACCCTCATTTATCATGGATTCTAACTCAAACCCTTCTCACCTCCCTCATTCATTTTAACCCTTTCTCTTTCATCTCTCTCACTCCAACATTTTTTCTCTCTCATCTCTCTCACTTCAACATTTTCTCTGTCATTCTACTGTTGCCTCAATTGAAAAGAAAAATCATAAACCCTTTTCATCAGAGATATTTTCTCTCTCATTTCAACATTTTCTCTGTCATCATTCCAACATTTTTTCTCTCATCTCAACCCAATTGAAGATGGTGGTAGCAATTTGAATCAGAGATACTTTTTAAAATTTGAAAAAGTTTACTCTTTTATAATCATTTTATATTTATTAATGTGTGTAAAATGAATATAAACTTTGTCATGTTACTCTTTCCAAATCTCAAAGGTAAAAAATGATTTTACTGTTTTTTTATCTTGTCTGTAGAAGTTGATTTAGTGATAAAAAAGGGACATAAGGAAATTAAAGAAATAGGTATAGAAGAATTGCTTAGGAGTACAATTCTTTTAATTCTAGGTTGCAATCTTACATCATGTATCCCATACCAATAGAGAAAGGAAAAAGAAACACTTTATGTAAAGGGAAAAGGACAAAGGTTAGACAAGGGTTTATGATTTTTTTTTTTTCAATTGGGGCAATAGTAGGGATGACAGAGAAAATGTTGGAGTGAGAGAGATATGACAGAGAAGATGTTGAGAGGAATGAGGGAGGTGAGTAAGGGTTTGGGGATTTCTTTTTTTTTAGTTTTGAGAATGAAAATTATTTAAATATCCTTGACCTTAAAACTTAGAATCCATGATAAGTGAGGGTATTTTTGTCTACTATCATCTGGTACACATTACATTGTTAAAACGTACCAACTGAAAAACAGACGTACACGTGTTAACAAACCCATATATATATATATATATATATATATATATATATATATATATATATTTATTTATTTATTTATTTATTTATTTATCCTGTTTATTTTATTGGCTGGAACTCTTTGTTCTTAGCACATGCAAAATATTTTATTAAAAAAGCTTGAGTATAAAAGCTATTCTTGTCAGGTATTCATGTGTATTATTTTTAAGTGGGTGAGAATATTTTCTATGAAGTAATCTTGTTGTGAGTTAAAAATTATTTTGGGTTGTCTCTTTCCATCATTTTGCCTCATTTAAATAACTTATTTTCATCTCAATAATTATTCCTTAGATAAGCATTTTGTCGATTTGTCTATAGTTATTATTGGCTGTATGAATCCAATGAGTTTGATTCATCAAATGTTTCTTTTTCTTATTGCAACTTTTTCGAATTCATTCATATAAAATAACTTCATATGCTAAATAAAACATGTCACATTTAGAGCCACCAACATTCATATTCCTCTTATATTCTTTTCAGATGCCATGTGTTACGTGAAAATTTAAATTTTAATAAACTTAAATTATTTATATTTATCTGCAAATTTAGTTCAACACCAAAATCAGTATCTTCCTTTGGCAATTTCTTTTTTCTGAAACATCACCAAAAATCGAGCTTTTATAGCCATCAAATCAATCAACCACCATGAAAAAAATAATTAATTCAAAGAGATTTATTCTTTAATGATGATTTAAATGGAGCAACAACAAAAAGAGAACATATTAATAAAAGGACAACACAAATTAAAATAAACTAAACAGAAAAACAAAATGGAGAGGGAGAAAAGAATAAATAGAGAAAAAGACAAGGATGATCAGTTTCCTTACAAAAATGATTTTGTGAAATTTTTAATAAAAATTCCAAAATCATCTTTCTAACAATGTTCTTAAAATAAAGAAAAAACTAAAGAAAATATAGAAAACTTTGTTTTAGTATATGTATTTATATAGATATATATTTATAAGAAGTTAAGATACATATATTCGTTGGAAACACTATATCTGGTATTTTTATTAATCTTTAAATTGAAAAAAAAATGTATAACTATATGTTTATCCTCATAAGCAATTGAGAGAATTAACGCATGACAGAGCTTTAAAATGCATTTAATTAATTAATTTTTACGAGCCGAGTTTTATTTTTCTTCAAATTAAGGTTATTAAATTCAGGAAGTTTTCTTTAATTACGGATTTCGTTTCTATGCATAACTTATACATGATATTGGAATTCTAATTTCAATTATTTATATATTTTAGTTTTGTAGCTTTTAATTATTAGTTAAGCCTCTCCCCTTGATTGAAAGTTCATAAAATAATTAATAAAATTGTAGCAATTGTGTAGTATATTTTTAGTTGAGAAAACAATTATAAAGAAAAACATAAATATTTAAATAAAAATAAACTAAAATCTCTTACATATTTTTATTATTAATGCCTTGATTAACGTAATTAAATTTACGTGCGGCACAACATATTTCTCAAATAGGATATATTCTGAACAGAAAGGAAAATATTTAAGAGATTGTTTTTAATTATATTTGTTAATTATTCTTTTATTAAACTTTGTTTGATATACTAGGTTGATACTTTTAGGATGTTTGTTATAAAATATGTTTGTTTTTTTTCTTGTTTAAGTAAACTACTAAAATATATTAGGTTGCTCAGTAATATTTTTTAAAATATTTATATAAGTTTTCTCGAAATTAAAATTTTCAACAGAAAAATATTTTTTATTATATTGAATATTAAAATTATTCATCATATGTAATATATTTTAAGTTCGTATTATCTTTCAATTATATTTTTTTTTACAAAAGTTTAAACTTAAAATTTGAAAAGTTCAAGTTAATTTCATCGGACAAGTGAGATTTGTTGTAATAAAAGAACACGATAAAACATATAAAAATTAAATAAAAAAATGAATGAAGATGAATAGTTTTACTGTCTTATAATAATATCACTTTACGAGGATAAAAATGTCCTTCACAAAATGTAATATTTCTCCTATTTTATTTTTCTAAAAAAACTGGTTTTTCATTAAAAAGGTACATCTAGTCTGACAAAACAAATTCACAAAAATTAGAGAAAAAAATGAAAATTAAATTTGGTTGTTAAGTAAAAACTCTAGAATAAAAAATGGAGGTGAATAATATAATAATTAATATATTTTTTATTTTTAAACTTGGATGTAAAATTAAAATTAGTTTTTATTTTAAAATTTGATACATTTTAATATTTAAATTTAAAAAATGAATGGATAACTTTTTTAATGTAGTGACATTTTTCTTTGTTATTAAATGATATTTCATATTCATATTTTAGATAAAGCTGTTAAAATGACATAAATAATTTAAATTTGATATAATATATATTAAAAGACATTTAATATATCACAAAAATATTTAAAAAAATAATTGAAAAAATTATATTTATTTATTTTACTCTGAAAATTAAAATGTATAAAATTTTGTAATAGAAACTTAATTCTAACTTAACATCTAAAATTAAAAACATATTTAATCTTAATAATAATTATAATAATAACAATTATTATTATTATTATAATTGATAGTTCAAAAAAATAAATAGAAAAATTGGAAGTGGGGTTTGTTACAGTTAAAAAGGGCCCCACATGACACCTCTCTTACTAATGCCACCTTCTCGACCGCCTTAATTATAGCTTTCTTTTTCCCTCATTTTCTTCCTTTTATACCAACTCTTTCTATTTTCCTTCTCCACCTCTCTTCTCCGTCGACTCTCGCCGGAATCTCAACCGGGAAACCGCCGGAAAAATAGTACTTCCCATCTTCCAAAACCACCCTCTTCACCATTCTCGTTCCAAGTAACACAAAGCTCACAGCACTCTTCTACACAGTTCTTTTCTTTTGTTTTGTGTTGCTACTCATTCACCTCTGCAATGCATTCGGAACCAGTGAATACTAGACACATTTGAGGGAATTTCAGTTTAAATTCACAAATTTTTCTTCTGGGTATTCTCCAGTGTCCATGGCCATAGTTTTTAGTTTCATGATCTTGAAGGTAGTGTAGTGGTAACACCAGTTGTCATTGCTGTGTGAAAGTCACAATGCTAACAATCTTTTAATGATAGGGATTCTGAAAATTCAATGTGGTTTTATGGTTTCAAGGCGTCACTTGCTGATGTGAGTTAATTTGGAGATTTTCCTTGTTTGTGGGGTATGGGGGGTTTATTATTTCCCTTTTAGTTTTTTATGTGAATTACTAGCGTGCGGTCAATGGTTTTCGTTTAATCAGCATTTAATTTTTGGCTGAAAGATCCAAAAACGAACTTCAAGCCTCAAAAACATTGGTCTTGGCCTTGATTGATTGCATTTATTAGCATCACTAAATTCATGATTTTTTTTTTCTCTTTCTCATCCTTGTAATTATTTTTTAAGGCCCTAGATTGAAGAGCAAGGAGTTAACCTCACGCCACCGATTGGGGTGTAAGCAGAAAGTGAAGAACATAAGAAGGTATGATGATGTTGAGGTGGGCAAGGGTTTCTGATGGAAAAGGTGATCACTGTGACAGTGAGGAGATGGAGATGGGGTTCAATGTTTTGAGTGGTGATGAAATTGTCAAGTCCAAGAGGTTGATTGTGAGACCTAGGATCAAGCTGTGGATGGCCAGTGCCATCACTACAGTGATACTTTGGACTTGTGTGGTTCAGCTAATGGCAATTGGGGAGTTGTGGGGACCAAGGTTGTTGAAGGGCATGCCTCATTGTTTCAGCCACCAAGATGAATGTCCAGCAATTGCAAAGGCTTTTGTTCCGGCCAAGGTTGTCTTTCCACCCAAAAGTAAGTGCTTGTTTCGTCACATAAATTGATCTTTAAGGTTTTAACTTGGGGTTGGGATCTCAGTTTCGCAGTTTGTATTGCCGGAAAATGCAATATACAAGGCCGATGCGACTGCATTTTGATGACGGTGTGGTCGCAGACACCCCAAAAATTTTAATCAGGCAGTCAAAATTGCGGCTGCGAACTGTTTTTCAAAAAATCATGTTAAGGATTTCTTTAAGAATAGGAAATTCCTTATTTTAGATGGTCTATAATTTTTGTGCAAAGAATGGTGACTTTCTTAGGCTTTGTATATGCTAAATAATTGTATGACTGGTTATGACTGAGGGAGGAATACGATGATTTTTTTTATCAGGGGTTCATAAGAATAATGGTTATCTCATGGTTTCGTGCAATGGAGGACTCAATCAAATGCGAGCAGCTGTGAGTGCCAATGCTTTATTACATTCACTGCAGGCATCAACTTGCAAATTCTTATTCTGTCTTTGTCATAATTTTGTTTGTTCTTTTACAGATTTGTGACATGGTTACTATTGCAAGACATTTAAATGTTACTCTCATAGTTCCGGAGCTAGATAAAACATCTTTCTGGGCTGACCCAAGGTTTTTTCACATTTCCTATTGCTACAATCATGATTTTAGTTCAGGAAGTGTTTATTTCCGTGGTTGTCATCTTGATTTCTTAATTGAAATGTTGTCCTGATTTCTGTTCCCTTGATGTGGCAGTGAGTTCCAAGACATATTTGATGTGGATAATTTCATTGGATCCTTAAGAGATGAGGTTAGAATATTAAAGCAACTACCACCTAGGCTCAAGAGAAGAGTTGAACAAGGATTATTCTACTCATTGCCGCCAGTTAGCTGGTCGAATATATCATACTATGAAAAGCAGGTATTTACTTAGTTAACATGACTGCTTTTCTTTATCAGATTTTTGGTTACTTGAATTCATCTGACTTTCCTACTTGCTTATCGCAGATCCTTCCTCTGTTACTGAAACACAAGGTTGTGCACCTAAACAAAACTGATACTCGACTTGCCAATAATGGACTACCTCTGGAGATTCAAAGGCTTCGATGTCGTGTAAATTATGACGCTTTAAGGTTTACTTCCCAGATAGAGGAACTTGGTTGGAAGATAGTCAACATTTTGAGGCAAAAGGGACCCTTCCTTGTGCTTCACCTTAGATATGAGATGGACATGTTGGCCTTCTCTGGCTGTACTCATGGATGCGACACCAGGGAGGTGGAGGAACTCACAAGAATGAGGTATATCAAATCTTGAACAAATGTGTTTATGTCACAGTAAACATTTTCTTCTCAATTTGAATATAATCGTAGAAAATTTCATCTTTCAGATATGCTTATCCCTGGTGGAAGGAGAAAGTTATTAATTCTGATCTTAAGAGACAAGATGGTCTATGCCCTTTGACACCCGAGGAGACTACACTGGCATTGACAGCTCTAGGCATAGATCAAAGCATTCAGATTTATATTGCTGCTGGAGAAATATATGGTGGAAGGAGAAGGATGGCAAGTTTACAAGCAGCTTTTCCAAATGTGGTCAGTAGAAGAAACAAAATCATATTTATATGTTTATATGTTGTTTTGTAACCTTTGTGTGTTTTAACTGCAACAGGTGAGGAAAGAAACTCTGCTAGAACCTTCAGATTTGATGTATTTTCAAAACCACTCATCACAAATGGCTGCACTGGATTACCTTGTGTCTCTAGAGAGTGATATATTCATTCCAACCTATGATGGGAACATGGCTAAGGTTGTGGAAGGACACCGGAGGTATTACATACTACAATACCAGATGTTTTACCGTCAGCATCTTCTGTGATCTCATCTATGGTTAAATGTGTTGATTTCATTCAGTATATAATGAAATCTACGATGGCTTTTCCCCCCTTTTGTCAAATGATATCCATATAATATAGGGAAATTCATACTTCATTGAACAACTAAACAAGCATTACAATCTTACTTGCAGATGATTATTTTTGTTCATGCTACATTATCTGAGCCATTGAGTGCACTTGCAAACCAAGTCTTTTTCTTCATCTAGGTTTTGTTATTGGTGGCAAAACTATTCTGTTGAGATTGCTTGATACCATATGCTTTGATACTGATTTTATTCTCCTTTTGCTAATATAATGCTTCTTTCTCTTCAGATTTTTAGGCTTCAAAAGGACTATATTACTTGATAGAAAGCATTTGGTGCAACTCATAGATCAATACACCAATGGGTCACTATGCTGGGATGAGTTTTCCATTAGGGTGAAGAAAACTCATGCCAATAGGATGGGAAACCCCAAAAGAAGAGTGATCATCCCACACAGACCCAAAGAAGAAGACTACTTTTATTCCAATCCACAGGAATGTTTCCAATTCCAAGATGGAGCATTGAGCAGCACATGATCCTATCTCATCTAACACGTGCCTCCTCTAAACAGTTTCTTCCATCAGAAGGCTATGCTTATTGGTATCAGGGGGAGGACCCTGATTCTGTACATGAATTAGGATCTGAATGAACACAAGGAACCGTGTGGCTATTCCTCACTGGAATCATTTTGACAAAATTGGAAAAAATTTCACTTTTTGAGGAACAGGGTCTTGTGTAAAGCAACAGCAAAGAGGAGTTATATCTTATATACTGTAAAGAAGAGCAAAAGATATGTAGAGTACTTTTAGTATCAACTTTTGTGTTTTTCTAATTTGAAAGATGGTTCTTCACCAAATACTGATGGTTTAGCGTTGAAATAAATAGAAGATGTGAAAGAACAACGTTGAAGTCTCTTAGAACCTTCTTGTCTACTAAGATATTGTATTTGCTTTTTTGTGCATATTATAATTGTCTGTGATTATGTTTGTGGACCAACGTAAGATTAGGTGGTAAGACTCAAAAATAGTTGGTTGAAGGTTATTGGTGGGCCAAGAATGATGATTAGCATTACAATATACATTTGTATCATTTTAGGAATAACAGCTACTTTTGTGGTTTAGCCAGGACTAGAACAACCAACTTCAAGCACTTCTCAGTGGACACTCATGGTGGAGGACTGCACTATATTTCATATGCTCTTTTCAAACTTAGCAACTCACTTTATGCTTAACAAATTAACAGATTTTATTTTAAAATCAATTAACATTAGATGAAATAATTAAAGTTTGAAGTTATTGGAAATCCAAGTTTCAATTTTTACATTGTATATTTTTTAGAAATAAGAAGTTGAACAAAATATGAAAAAGATAGATTGAGATATAGCATAGTTGAAATGTTAAAAGTTCAGTGAAATCTACCATAAACTTTATGAAAATACAATATAAGAAAAAACATGAACTTTATGAAAAATATGGTATAAGAAAAAAAATTCATAAATATTATATAATGTCACACTCCATTTAATACCCCTCCTAAGTGGGGTACACGTGTCAGCCGTCCGTTCTCCCCTGGTGAGTGGGAGACAAATTCTGTCAAATTTTTAATTCCCTTCCCTCGTGATCCGTGCAGTATCGGCGTAGCAGAGAAACCCCAGGGAGTGGAAGTCAGGTGTCATGTTGGAATTGGCCGACCGTTCGGACTAGAGGCAGTATATAAGGTAGGAATGAAACCTCACGCCACTTTTCTCATGCAATCTTCATCTTCCTCAAAGCTCCAACTCTCTGAAAACTCAGAATTCTCCTCCTTCTCTCTAAACTTTCCAACCTTCTCTCTAAAATTTTAACCAATCCACTGTTCCGATCACCATTCAGATCACGTCTGAAGACTCCTGGTGCTCGTCTCTCTCACTTGAACGTTCGGTTTCTAGTTTGAAACTGAATTTGGAAAGCCTTAGAAGGGATAGTTCCTACCAACCTACTTTCAAAAACTTAGCTGGAATTAGAGGTAAGGGAAGCTTATAAAGTTTAATTTTGATGTTCTGTATGATTTGAATATGTGACTGATTTAATGCATGTTTGATATCTAAAGTATGTTGCTTGATTTCTCATGAATGGAATATGTATGTTGTTGTATGAGTTGTATGATAAGTATGAAACTTAGAGAAAATGTGAATCTGAGATCGAACGTCATTAGGACAGTTCGCTTTTCCCCAAAACGATCGGTCTTGTACTATTGTATCGAAACTTAAATACTTTGCTTATTCAGTCAAAATGATCTATCCATTACAGAACGCTCGGTCTTATACTGAGTTTTCGGCTTTAACGTATTCGGTCATAGACTGATTACCTAGTCTCATGTTAACTATGTTTATTATAGTAGCGTTCGTTCACACTGAACGTTCGTTTTTATATTGATAATGTTTATTGAAAGTACTCGGTCATAAATCGAGTGCTCGACCTGTGAAGTACTCGGTCATAAACTGAGTACTCGGTTTCATATTAATTGTCTTTATTATACTGAACGTCCGGTCTTATACTGAACATTCGGTCTTGAAGTGCTTGGTCATACACTAAGTATTCAGCCTCATATTAATTAGTTAGAACGATCAGTCATACACTGAGCGTTCAGTTTATATTGATGATGTCTATTAAAGTGCTAAGTCCTATACCAGTAATTGAATTTAAGAACGCCCGTTCATAAATTGTACGTTTGGTCATACAAGTGTTTGGTATTAGACTGACACTTAACTTATGAAGTGTTCGGTTTCACATTGTTATTATTATTCATCCAGAGGACGTTCTGTCATGTAAAACACTCGGTCATAGATCTAGTGCTTGGTCTTATGAAATGCTTAGTCAGAAACTATTCGGTATTGAGTATCTGGTACTCTTCTCAACACCCTAATAGCTTGGAAGTAATAACGAACGTGGGTTGAATTTGACTAAGTAAGAGAATTCCACTGGCGGAATATCTCATGAATTTGTGATGATTGGTAAAGTATGAATGTGGGAAAGACTCAGGTGTTGTCCTTGATCCTGATATTCCGTGAGGGCGCTTCCTCAGGTAGAGGGAGGCTACTCATGCGTGGGAATGGCAGGAGGTCCGCGGTTATATGAATAGATAACCGTTTGAGGACTAACCTCGGGTGGCAGCTGATAAGGGAAAACAGTTACTACACCACACCGGGTGCTAGGGACGACCGAGCTACATGTTCATACCGTCCGGTCCGGACAGTGTCTTAGTGGTTGGTCATGAGTATAGGAATTGTATGTTGCATGATTGATTGACTTGTATTGTACGTTTACTTGTATGATGAATTGATAAATTAAATTTACATAAGCTTACCCTTATCCTTCGTGTCTTTGTCCATGTTGTCGTTCGGTATCTGACCGTTCGGTTATCCTCTTCCTTGTAATGATCATCCTTTTGGGTGTGAGCAGAGGATAGCTTGGAAGATGTTTTGGGAGCTACTCTGGAGGACGCTGTGCAGGTCGATGAACCCGTGGAGGCCGTGCCCAAACGTTATGCAGGACCGTCCGACCCTTAGTGTAGTTGTTTCTATTTGTCTTATATTTGTAGATGTTTTGTGTAGGAACTTCTTGTTGTTAGCCGTTAGGTCAACGAACCGTATTCAAGACCGTTCGGTCTATTTTTGTAAACATTGTAATCTATATTCCAATTGTTCAGTTTTAAATTTCCAAGTATATTTCATACTACTATGCTTATTCACTACTGTTCTCTTTTATTGTTCTTGTTAACTCCTAAAATAAATTATAGTTTTGGTTATATTTATTGGGGTGTTACATGTATAGAGTTAGATAAATAAATATTAGCATAAATGAAAAAAAGTTAAGGAATGAAATAGTATCAAATTATAAACTTCTAGATTCTATTTAGCAATTTGTGCACACATTTCTATGACTACTTGTCCCTGTTGGTCTATTTTTAGCAAGTCATGTGCTTGCTTTAACCTTTGGCTGTGCACTTTCATCTTGACCATTGTGTTTGGAACCAAGGTGAATGTGTCCATCGGATACGGTTGTCTGTTTTCTCATTTCTACATAAACAAACTATTAATAATCACTGACATAAATATAAATATAAATGTAAATATAAATATATAAATATAAATATATATATATATATATATATATATATATATATATATAAATATACCAATAATTTAGATGAAGTTAAAATAATCGGTTCAAAGTTTATATATTATGATTGTTATTAACTAGTAGTAAGTTTATTTATTTATTACAAATAAATAAATTAAAGTTAAAAATTGGCTATAAAAGTTTTAAGCAAACTTTAATAATTCAATCTTACAACATTATTTTATAAAGTAAAATTTATATTCACTGTAAAGATAATACGAAATGTTCAATGGAAAAACAACACGAATATCTTTTATATTCCTAACAAGAATTTTCATAAAAAAGTTCCAGATAAAAACACTTAAATAAGTTACTATAAAATTTTGAAAAAGAAGATATGATTTCACTTAAATTATTATATTTTACATTTTCTAAACATATGAAAAAAAATCCTTTTCTACACGAGAACAAACTCATTTATCAAGATATAAAACCAGTATTATAATTAAAGTGGGCGCAAAAGAAAGTTATATTTTTTGTTTAAAATAGAACAATGAGAAATGAGTAAAAGCAATAAATATGTGTTTTACTTGTTGTTTTTCTTCATAAATGAAATATAACAAGTGAGAAATAAGTAGAAAAAATGATTATGTGTGTTTATTATTATTTTCTTTAGAAATAGAATATAAAGGTAAAAAATGAATAAAAACAATGAATTTGTCTTCTATTATTGGAAAGATAATATGTAACTCTGTTACGTAATAATACCAGATAAATATTGTTTTATTCCTTAACTTTAAGGAAAAATTTAAATAAGTTTGTTTTCGAATTTTTAACTTAATTTAGTCTATTAACTTTAAAAATTTGTTTTAAAATAAATTCAATCAATAACTAAAATGACTATTTTTACATATTTTTAAATTTGAAAAACTAAGTTGGGTAAAAATGTGAAAAATAAACTTATTCCAATTTATCCTTAAAATGTTTTCTAAAAATTCATAAAGACTTCTGAAATCCTATAATTTTATGAAGCCATTTTAAATTTTATACATTTATAAAGCTTTTAAGTTTTTGAAATTTTATTGATTAAAATTCATTAAAATTTTAACCTATACCTTTTGGAGGCAAAGTAAATTATGCAAAAGCGTGATACGAGAATGGATTTTTTTTAGTTGTGGACTCAGATTTTATTTGATTTCTTTAATTTCTTGTATTTGTTTGTAATTGTAGTTTGGGTTGAAATTGAATTTTAATTAATGACATAATCAAGTTCAATTGTGTTTTCAAAATCTTAGCTATAAAGAGAGAAAAACATGTTCAAACATGAAATCCAACTCATAATCCATGGCCACAACCAAAGTCTTCTACATCTAGAATTTAAATTTTAAACTCCAATCTATAATTTCATATTTAGAACTCCATAATTATATATAATCATCATGTTGTGAAAACACATTTGGAACATTATATTTAAAATAATTATTATCATCATATTTTTTTGTGAATACACTTTTAATTGAATGAAAGTTGAAGAGCGTCTTTACAAGATTTATCTTTAAAATAATAACTATTGTTCTTTTAAGTTTTATCTTAAAATGTTTGAAATTTAAATGATAATTTTCTTATGCACTTATTATAAATTAATATGAAATAATGTGTGAAATCTTTCTACTTCATCTCCATCATTCATTTCTATTTCCTTTTATTACAATTGTATTCTACATGTTATAATGCATTTGTTTGAATTTACATCAAGCTAAACATAAATTACTTCATGTTTTGAAACATACATAAGATTCAATTTTCTTCCAAATAGTTTATGCAAGCTTAAAGGGATATTCATGTGTTCCTTGAATTTTATTTAGGGACAAATGAACCTAGTAGTAGGCAATGTAGAATGCACATCTTTTAGGGTTCATAATTGAAAATTGAATGAAGGAAACCTTTGAGTCATAACTCCATTAACTTATCCCATCATATCAATGCATGGAAAACTTACATATATTCGCATTGTCATCTTAAATTAATGAGTTCAATCTGACTTTAAAGTGGAAAGTAAGTATTCCTCAAAGTTCTTATCATACTTCTATTTTTTTTTTACCGTTTTCAAAATTGAAATAAGCTTACTTTCTATCTTAAAAAAAAAAACTCATTTTTTAGTTTTTTAGTTTAAAAATGTTTTGGTCTTGCTACTTAAATGTCGTCGTAATCAATATAAAAAAAAAACCGGTAATAGGGTGTTTAATAATAAAATTAATTAAAATAAGTTATTAAGTTAATGATTTACAATCATTAATTTGTATATTTACTTGGAATCCCTTTTGCCCTTTTTCAATTTAGAATTAAAAATAAAAAATGTTTTGTTTTGTCTTAAACTGATATTATTAAAATTTATTCAGATATTTTAAATTTATTTAAACAATACAAGTTTATTTATTTTGATTGTACCATTTTTATGAAATCGTTATTCCTTTAAAATATATAATTTTAAAATGCATTTCCTCCTCTCTCTTTTTGGAAAATGATTTATTAAAAAGTAATTTAAATATATATTCCTCAATTAAAGCTTACACAGGGAATCGTCAAGTAAAGTGATGATAAGGTTTTGAATATGATAAATTTTTCTTGAGATGAGGTAAAAATGAAATTTATTTTTTTAATGTTGGAAACTTTTGTTTGAGGTAGACTGATTTAAGTTCAAAAGAAAAGATTTATTATAGACTAGGCATAGACCTACTTGGAAGTTTATCCCTAAATTACAATTTCACTTTTATCAACAACAATACTCTTAGATGCAAGAAAATCGTTTAGGGTTGAGTTCTCACAAATATAAATTTTTCAATTTTCTTAAAACTAGTCACAAACAATTACAAAAAATAGATTAATAAATGAGTATATAACACATCGATGTTGAGAAACGGATCCACATAGAAGCTGGTCTGATTAAATTTACAAAGATGGAGTGGTTTTATTTTTAAAAAAATAGAAATTATTACACGTTATCCCTCTACTAAAAATTTGAGGAATGGGAAATAAATAAAATAAAAAAAAAACAATGATAAAATACATAATTAAGTCATAATTGGAACTTTTGATGATTTGAATTCTAGGAAAACAAATGGGTCGATAAAATTATAGTAAAATCAAGCTTCTGAAATTTTCAAATTTGTTGTGATTATTATAAAATATGAAAATAAAAGTGATACTTAATACGTGCTTAGTGGTGTCAACTCTCTAGTGTGGTCAAACCATACCGACCATAGACAATTGCCATTGAACCAATATATTAGGTTGAGTTTTCATGATTACAGAAAAGGAATCATAATAAAGAAAAGAAAAATGAAAAAAAAATCAAATAGAAAGCTAATTTTAAGCATTTGGTGCAAGAAGATTTCACAATCACACACCACTATATAAGCCAAGAAAAGAATTGGCAGGTATGCAGTCTTAGTTATGATAATCAGTTTTATCAGTTTAATTAGGGTGGGTTTAGCTTCCTAATACACTTTCCATTTCATAATTTACATTTGATTATGATTCATTTGAATAACTTCGTTTTGCTAATTGAATATTCAACCTTCGTCTGAAAAATTTGACACAACTTGCTTTTCCAACATACTCGTGAAGCGAAAAACATGCGCAGATACAATGCACACATTCCAAACCCTAATCAAACGAGAAAGAACCAAAATGTATACAATTAATTAATTAATTAAGAGACTTTTGCTAATGTTTTTATGTAATTCGGATTAGGTTGGTCTCGAAATAATAATAAAAAAATTAACCTAATTAAATATGTTTTAGATAAATTATATTGGGTTTATTGGTCCTTTTAAGCAGTTGGATAGTTAAGTTGACTAATTAAAATAATAATTTACTTAAACATTTATAAAATAAATAAAAAATACCACACCTGTATGTAAATAATTCAAGAAGACCTAATATAAGTAGTTGGGATATATATAATTAAGTTCAGTTGATCACTCAATTTTACATGGTAGGATTAGATCATTTACACTCTAATACTTTTTATTATATTAAATTATGTTTACCACATTTATTTTATATGAGTGAAACTATGGTCAATCTTTTACATAAAATAAATAAAATTTTATCATAATGGTGTCAGTATACTTTACAACTACATATGGTGCTTCACCACTATGTCTCAACAAGATAATAAAAAACAAATGTATCATTCATATATCTTGCAATATGTTAAGCCTAGTTGCAGGTGACATAACCTCTTCTACTAGTTTCAGAAAGTTAAGTTCCAACACTTGGTGATGATATGTTGACATTCATCAAATAAAGATTATTCACTTAACAATTCAAAATAATAATATTTTAATTTAAAATTTCACTTCACATTATTATATTATTTAATTGAATTCTAAATGATGTCAAAGGATTTAATTTTCTTAAAATTTGTGAGAAATGACTTTTTGTAACTGGAACAGGGATAAATTCCCGTGATGAATGATTGTTCTTTTTCCTTTCTAAAATAGCATGTGACAATAGTTATTGGTTTAAATGGTTGGAAACAGAAGCATATATCAAATTAGGGATTATATTAAGTCAAATATTGATTAATTGCAAAGTAGAAACGTACTTGAATTTATCCATAGTCTGATTTATAAATATTAGTAGGTGATTAGATAATTATTTATGTTAACAAAGAGTGAATTTTGAGTTTTATACTTTATGAAATATACTGATAGAAGTTAACGCTTTATAAATATACGGTATTTATAATTAATTATTGAGTTTCATTACCTAAAAATATACTACATTAATGATTAATGAATGAGCTTGACTGCCACAAGTTATATAAATATATGATTGATGTTCGGGTAAGGATACATTGTTCTGTCCTAATAAAATAGTGACCTCTTTATGAAACATATATCTACGTCAGACTATCTTCTATAGGTCAACAAACCATAAGAGTGGATTGCATTCTCACAAAGGGTTGGACGATCAAAAGAGAACAGAATAAGGAAGGACGACCGACCCTCAAACCAATTTAACCGAAACAAGTTTAATTTAATTTCATTTTATAAAATAAGATTTACATTTGTTAATATAGTATAAACTAATTTTATTTTTATTCAATTTGAGATTTTTAATACTAAAATGTTTTATTTTTTAAAAATATTTTGAAGAATTAAAGAAAAATTGAAGATGATAAAAGTGAAACAATATTGATGTTGTTCCTGGCATGGCAAATGAAGAAAACAATGATACAGTGGCATGCTATCATACACACTCTTCCTATTAAATGACAGAAAATGGTGGAATAATAACTTGTGTTGTTTGAGAAAGGGAAGATGATGAACATCAGAATTCACAACTAATGGCTAATTGAAGTCATTCACGTCCTTATTAGAAGTTATAACTAAACAAAGTAAATGGCGAATAGTGCTTTGGGGAAGTTGGTCTGCATGATAGAGGAAGATCTAGGATTGTGATGTTGACTTTTTTTTTTGCAATTTCATACGTGGTTTTGCAGTGGAAACCACATAAGGGTAATAATTTTTTAAGAAGAAAATAACATCTTGGTCCTGTGCTTTGACCTTAATTATAGGATGTTCCATAAACATTCTCATAATTATCCAATAATAATAACAACTTCAAGCCTTAAATATATGTTTTTAGGGTTTACGAGATAGGTGTGTGTGTTTTTCTATATATGAAAAAAAATTTGTTTTGATGATGGTTTATATAAACTTTTTTGCTTTTCTAATATTTAAAACTAATTTTTTTAATTATTATAAAAGTTGGTAATTTTTTTATTTTTAACTCCTTCAAAATCTGAAATTATTATTTTGATCATGGAAATTTATTTTAAGGTATACATAATATCTATGGGATTACACAATTTAAAAGTATAACACATTAGCAATATTATTAACAGATCCAGGTCTCACTTAAAATGTTCATTCAACTTTTCTTTAAATATATAAACAGGTAATGAGGATTTCTTATTAACAAAAATAAATAAAATTTTAACTTTGTAAAATGATTATTTTTTTAGAATTAAAAGAAAAAAATCAGTAACTTAACAAAAGAACATTATGAATTACTAAGTCTATTACTGAAAATAGTTAATGTGAGATTTTCAATTTCTTTTGGTACTTAGGAATATATATATATATATATATATATATATATATATATATATATATATATATATATATATATATATATATTATGAGATTAAACATATTAATAGATAATATGATAGTAGTTTGATAATAAGTAACACGATACACTCAACAAATAAAAAATCTTTTAATAACGAACGACAAATAAAAAATATTTATTACGATAAATTCTTTTATAACTTTAATATTATATTGAAAAATTGACTTTAAACCTAATTTAATTTTATAAAATTATCTTTTAAAATGAAATTTTTATATATTTTAAACGGAAGTTATCTCTAATAAAATTTTTATCTATATATTTTTATGGATATTTTTTGGACAATATATATAATAAGTTTTGTATGGATACTTTTTGGGCAAAAGTGAAAAAGAGAAGGAAAAGATTTGATGAATGTGTTGCCATGGAAAATGGTTGGTTTCTTGGCAGATTGCAAAATCTGTGTCAATGGAGTTTTGTCCCCACATTGCAATTTGGTAGGAAGCAAAATTGAATTGTTCCTTTTCAAAACTTGTTCACTCGTGACACTCCAATCACACGTCATACGTGGCACAATATTTGAGTTTTGAAAATAATTTATTTTTATTAATACTTATGAAATCATAATACACGTCTTTTTACTTTTACAAATTTTGTGAGTTTCCTATTTATGTTAAATATTATTGTTTAAATTTATTTTTATTTCATTAGTATTATAATTATTTATTTTATTGTGTAAAGATTAGGTGTTGAATATATCATCGTCGGAAAAAATTTTATTTAATGTTTTTCTCTCTTAAATTAATAGTTCATAATTCTACTTTTTTAATGTATTTATAATTATTTGAAAATGTTGTAATTTTTTTTACTTGTTTTTAAGTAAAAGTATATAAGGATAAAAATTAGTTTTCATGTTTTATCTCTGTATATACTCTTCACCTTTGGTTTTCTTACTTGAATAATGGATCGTGTTGTAGACTTCTGTTGAGTGTTCAAATGTTTCATAAATCTCTTCCAAGTCTGCATAGCTTTCATCTTTCTAACAATTCATCTAAAAATATATTCCATTTTCTAGTAAAATTACATATGCATTTGTATTATAATTAAAAATACAAATGACCATTATCTAAAATGCTACATTTTAATATTAAAAAACCAATGGTGCCACCAATTTATCTTTTTAATTAATTATGAAAACATAATTTTTAATAATAATTAAAATATTTATGCACACATTACTTTTAATTGATATTGGATTTGTAACATCCTTAATTTTTAATAATTTTTAACTAACTTACAATTGATAAAATAAAAATTAGAAAATTTATAAAACAAGACAAATTTATCATAAATATAGTATTAATACAATTATCTAAAAAAAAATAACTAAAATAATAAATATATTTAAAAGAATTAAAAGTAGCCACTAGACCTCTAAGAAGATTCTTTATTACATTACCATCTTCCACCAGAGATGTTTTAACACCTATATCTCACATACTCATAACAATAAGATGATCATTGCAAAAGAAATAAACAATACACCAAAGACAACCAAAGAAACAACGTGGTGAGCTGGTGTTAAAAAAAACACTTACATAAACAATTTAATACATCACATATTAGTTCAACACTAAAAACATTCTGTAACTCATATAAACAGATAATCATTTGACTCTAGGTTAATTATTCAAATATATACTTTAGCATAGACTTTACTAAAGGTGTGCATTTGTAGTATGTAGCATTTATACTTTACAGAGACATAAACACGAGTTTATCAACCTATTATTCACGATGTTAATATTTCACTCCTAAGACTCAAAAGTCTAAGATAAAGACCTCATGTCATTCTTTCCCCCACCTCTTATCTCTACATGAGTTGAATAGTTAGTAAAATATTAGGATACCTCTTTTCTAAAATTTGTCTGTCAAGTATGCATTAGCACTTTCTTAAATCACAAAATCTCTCCTTAAGATTCTTCTCACATTTCAACCATATTTCTACCATCATAAAGCATCAATTTTTGCAAATTTAAGTATACTTTAAATCATTTCAAACAAATAACGAATGAGTAAAACATAGAAAGTATGAAAAGACTTGAAAACAGAGGCGCCCAGTGCCAGGTTTGGTGCGTAGTGAGCTATGACCTTCGCTTAGTGAGACAATCTCTTTCCTAGCGAATTAAAAAAAAAAAAGCCCAGACTTGTAGTGGAAAAGTGGTGCTCAATGCCCAAAACCACCGCTTAGCTCCTAGAAAACAAAGAGCTCACTAACTTTGCAATGCTTAGTAACTTGGAGCCCAATGACTCTCGGGTTTGGTAGCACTCAACGCCACATAGGGTCGCTCAACGTTGTACCAAAAGACAACAACTTTGAAACTTGATTTGGATGCACTCAAGACATTTCCAAATGACCAAATTAGTAATCTTGGCATAATAATTTATTTGAAAACATCTGTATACCTCATATTGAATACCAATTTGCTCAATTGGTCAAGAACTCTGTCCATTAGATCAAACCAACTACCCAAAATCACTAACATCAGATTTCACATAATGTAGACCAAATTTTACCAACTCAGGGGCTAACCAATTCCTAATTTACACAAAAAAAGACCCTAAATATCAAACTTACTCAAAGAACAATGCCTCTAGAATTTCACTTGTCAAAACCTCACTTTTAGACAAAAAACCAATCATTACTCTAACCTATTATCAAACCAAAGTTCAATAGCAACTTGCACTAACCAAACCATCAATTCTCAGCTAATATACAATTCAACGATACAATTCAATGAAATCATAAGCTAAATCATTCAATCATCATAGAGATTCAAACACTTGTAATTCAGAGACCAACTCCAACACTTACAATTCAACTCAACAAGCCTAAATTCATCCTATAACCCAATTACTAAATTAACTATCATACAATCATACAAACTATCATATAATCATAAAATCAAAATAACTAGCTTTCCTTACCTTATAGGCAAGCAAACAACTTTAGGGTCCTAAAACAGCTTCAAAAGCCCAAGAAGCTCTATCTACTCCTATGAACAATAGAAATATGATGATGGTACACAGTTAGAATTAGTTATCAATAGAGACTCAGACTGAAGACCCAAAAGACACATGCAAGCTGAGTGAAGTCCATATGCAACATATATAAGAAAAGACCAAGGAAAAGGGTTGTAACTCAACTTACTCAAATGGAAAAACTAATCGATCAAGATTGGAGAGCTCGCCACAAGAATCAATCCTAACAGTCTTGATTCTTTAATCAGAAAAGCAAGAAGGAAGAACCCTTAGAGAGAAGTCAAGAAACTCTAAAAAAGTGGTTTTTAGAGGGATAATGTGTTTTAAAATAATCAAACTCATTATATTAAAACCATTTACACTATAAGAAAAATTGATATTATTAACGGTCAAAACTCGTCGGTAATGCATGAAATTCATCAGTAAATTAAAATTATTGACGGTCAAAAATTCGTTGGTAAAAGTGTTGTTGGTAAATTTTATCGATGAAATTTTTGTTCTATCAGTAATTACAGATGGATTTCTTCGTTAGTAAATTCATCGGTAATTACTGACAAATTTTTTTGTCGGTAAATTCGTCGTCATTACCGTCGGTAATCACCTGTGAAAAAATCGGTCCATAATTATCATAATTTGATTCATCTTCTTACCTGTTCTTCCTTCTTTTTCTTCTTTCTTTTATTTTTACCAACCTAGAAGAATGAACACATTCCAAACAAAATATCTTCAATCCAATTAAATCCTTCATTACAAACTTTGATAAAATTTTGGGGAAAAAATTATTAAGGTTGATGCCAAACAATACAAATTGTGTCTTTGACCATAACGGTAATGACAGATGTTGGCTTTGGTGGAGCGGACAACAACGACGTTGTGCAATGGTGACGGTGCTTGGATGCATCGTTGCATGAAAAAAAGAAGAAAAGAGATATTGTCCCTCATTTACACGTGTTAGAGAAGAGGATGATGTTGTGAAAGACCTCAAACGCGATGACATCAGTAAAGACTGAGATAATGACTAGGCTGAACGAAGATAAAGACACGTCAAAAAAGCTTGTAGCTGCGATGACCTAAATTGATATGTTATGGAGAAGTGAGGGAGTGATTTTATGGTTATAATTGAAGTTCAAATAAACTAATATTTATAAAAACTTATATTACAATAACTGATTGTATTGATCAAATTAACAATAGCAAATTTTTTAATTAAAATTAAATTAATTAAGATACCCTTTTATCTGTAATTATTTACGAGTTTGAAAAATAATCCGTATTATGATTGCTCAATTATTAATTGAAAAGATAATTTTTATAATCAATTAGATTACTAATAAAAATGATAATTGTAAATAATTTTATTTTCAATTAAAAATGATAATTTGTTGGGTAAGATATGCATTTGGTTCATATAAAGTTACTCTCTCTATAATGTTATAACAATTTTACTTTTGGTTAACCAAGTACTTAACCTTTTATAGATATTGTTTAAAGGAACAAAATTGGAACATTTTAAAATTATAAAATATAAACAATCATAAATGGCTAAATTGAATAAAAAAAAGTACAACTGAAAACATAATTTTATTATAATTTGTATCATAGTTAACTCCATTTCTATTAGAGGACATTTTTTTTTTCATTTTAATTTCAATTAAAAGATATCATAATTAAATTATTTATTTTAGAATATAACTTTTTAGAAAAAAAAAAAACTTGTACACAAAATTAATTAAACAAGGAAAACATATTTGATTTTTGTACTGTAAAAAATTTATAATAGAAACATATGTAAATTCACATCCTATAATACAACACATATATTGTTATTGAGTATTTTTTTACTATATAAAATGTGTTTTCATCAAATATATTTTCTGAAAAAGACAGGTGGAAAAAAATGTCCTTGAAATCTTATTCTCGATCCAATTAAACTGTTTGAATAACAATTCTAACTGGACCCAGTGAAAAAGGCTGCTACTTCATTCACCACAATTATTTCTCTCTGTACCACCATAAAACTTTTAATATCCATTCTACCCCTATTAAAAACCCTAACTATTTCATTTTTCTTCTTCTATGAGCGCCACACCTCTCCGATTCCAAATCACCATATCCTCCTCAGAAATATATATTCTGAAAAGTGTTTGCAAATAACTATTTTGGAAGGTATTTCTAAATTCAAAAATATTTTCTGAAATACAAAAATAAAAAGAAAAAAAATTCAAAACAAGTGTTCTCAAAATCATTTCCAAATTCGAAAATCTATTTCGAAACTCTTAAAGAATTTTTTTTTATATTTGAATTGGATGTTTTAAAAAATATTTCTGAATTCAAAAATACTCTCGAAACCGTTATTCTAAAATATTAAAAGAAATTTTGGAATCATATTCCAAAAATCTGAAAATGACTTTCAGAATACACATGTTCCATAGGTGTTTTGGAATAGAAAAAAAATTCCAAGTGTTTCCTATTAAATACTCTGAAAAATATTTTCCAAACTTGTAAATATCTTTCGAAATATTCAATCCATAAAATATTAAAAATAAGAAGATGTCAGGATTTTTATTATACTTTTAATGAAGGGTTGCAGGAAAAAACACAAAGAGATGCAAAAAGAAGATGAAAAATAGCTCTATCTCAAATTAGAGTAATTCGACCCAATTGAGTATATCTGGTGACTCTTCTTGCAACCTGTGGTTTACCTCTATGGGAGTGTTCGAAATGTCTATTACAATCGTGTATTCAAATTTTTAGGTTTATAATTCAAAAATATAAAATATATTTTTAGATTACACAATTTAAAATATAATTTTAGATTTTTAAATAATATAATTTAAAATTTATATTTGGATTATGTAATTTAAAATATATGTTTGAATTACATAATTCAAAATGTTTTTAACTCACAAATAATTAAGTATTTTTCTATAGTGAAAAATAGGAAGGTGATATAAGAAATACCTCCATAAGCTTAACTTTGAATACATAAAAGTTATTTATCCAAAATTGTACATAAATGTTAATGGAAGAAAAAATTGAAATAAAAATTATTTTATAAATTAAAAATACTTAATAGATAAACTAATTTGTAAAAACTTATTTCATATGATTTATCCAGATTCTTATTTTTTAAATTATGTTTTAATTAATTTTAACTTACATAAAAATAATTCATTTTTGATAAATGTATGTGAAATTTCTTTTAGACATATTTTTAAAAATATCATACTTATATATATATATATATATATATATATATAGAAACACGCAAAAAATCATATTGTAAGATAAAGTTAGAACAACGACATATGAACTAATAATAAAAATTGTTCGCAATTAAGGATGATTTCTAAAAAGAAAGTATATAATAGATTAATTTTAAAGTAATAAAATATATTTTATTGTAACATTCCAATTTTTAGCAGTTTACTATTAATAAAATAAGATATTGTAAAATTGATAAAATAAGATAGATTTATAACACTTATAGATAGATTATTATTAGAGTTATCTAAAATAAAATAGTCCTAATAATATTTATATTAATAAGAAGTAAACTTAACTATTAGACAAACAAGAAGACAAAATGTAGGATGACCGTCTTCCATTAACGATACTTAAACATTAATCCCTCATTAGTTCTCTCCAATAAGGTGATCATGGCAGAAGAAACACACAACATACCAAAAATAATAAAAGAGACAATAGGGTGAGTTAATGTTCAAAAGAAAACTTCATAAACAATTTAATACATCACATATTAATTCAACATTGAAATATTCTATAACTTATAAAAATATACAATCATTTGACTCTAGACTCAATTATCCGGATACGATGCTTTGACATAGACGTCAATGAAGGTGGACACCCATTGTAGTATTTATACTTTACAAGGGTAACTCAACCTACTACACATGAGGTTAATCTTCCATTCCTAAAACTCAAAAGTTTAGGATAAAGACCTACGTCATTCTATCCGTCACACCATTCATCTCTACATGATTTGAATGGTTGGTAGAATATTAGGATATTTTCTTTTAGAAATCTCACAGTCAAGCATTCACCACAATTACTTAAATATAGAATCTTTCCTTGAGATTCTCACAACACATATCTTTCATTCTCATAAACATAATTATACCATTCCAAAAGCACTAATAAATATCAAAATGTATGCACCATAAACTAATTCAAACAATACATCATCAGAAAGCTTTTAAAATGAAATGACAAACTAGAAGAATGCTAACGCCCAGTGAATTAAAAGGAAAAAAATATTTAAGGTTACAATGAAAAAGTGGCGCTCAATGCCCAATTCTACTGCTCAGCGCCCCTAAGTCAAAAAGCTCTCCGACTTCATAGCGTTGAGGGACCATCGTCCTGAAAATCAATAGCTCTCAAGTTTTATAGCTTAGTGCGCTACAAGGTCGCTCAACGCTATATTAGATAGCAACAACTCTAAAAATTTGACTTAGATGCACTCTAGACCTATTTAAATAACCAAATTGATATTCTTAGCACTAAAAATATTAGTAAACACGTTTATAAATCATATTGAATACAAATTTGCTCATTTGAACATGAATCAAGTTCATTAAACCAAACTAACTACCCAAAACTCATATAATAGTTTTCAATCTATATAAGCCATATTTTTGCAAAGTAAGAGGTCCATTAAGTCCTAATTGACCTAAAAACAGTTACTAAAGTTTCAAATTTTCCCCAAGACCATTCCTCTAGAATTTGACCTATCAAAACCCCCTTATTTTAGACCAAAAATCCACCATCCTTCTAGCCTATTATTAAACCAAGTTTCAACAACAAAGTGACCAAGCAATTTAACAAATCTAACATCAACAAACCAACTACACACAAACATTCATGAATTTCAGTTCAACATACCACTTCTGTAAGAAACTCAACATACCAAATTTCATCAAAAGCTTGAATTATTCAAATCAACTATGATATCATCATACAAAAATCAAATAAAACTATCTATCAGTGAAATTAAAGTGACTAGCTCCCTTTACCTAACATATGACTAAACAACTCTAGTGGTCCTAAAACAACTCCAAAAGTTCAGGAAACTCTATATGCTCCTATAAATAACAGAAACATGATCAGGGTACATCATTATAACCACTGATCAGTAGATAATCTTATAAAAGACTTAAACTTCACATGCAAAAATACTAAGACTTGCATGCAAAGGAAACAAAACAGGCCAAAGAAAAAGAGTAGAAACTAACTTACTATTTTGGAGAAACCCATGAGGTAGACTTGAAGATCTCACCATTGTGATTACTCAGGCAGTCTCTGATCTTCCAACAAGTGCAAGAAATGAACTCCTAGAGAGAAGTTAGATAACTTTAGAAAAGTGATTTCTAGAGAGGTGATGTGTTTTAAAATAATGAAACTCGGTTATAACGAAACTATTTATATTAAGACCATTTAATATTAAAATAATCGAGTCTCATTATTTTTAAACTATTACCACTTCTAAAATGCCATCTTTTACGTCTTTACATTTTAATATAATATATTTTTTAATATAATTATAGTTACATTTTTATTATAATAAATTAAACAATTAAAATAAAAATACTCAAATGATGAATAAAATAAAATTTATTAATTTTTTTTTATATTTCGTGAATTTATTTATTTTAATATATTTTTGTTTGAAATATTCCTTTTTATTTATTAAAATTTCATAATAATGTTTTATTCTAAAAATTACTTTTATGTTAAATTATTTTTAAAAAATATTTTACATTTTATTTAAATATATACAAATTATTTTCTTTTATATAAATCAAATCAACTATAAATTCTCTACTTATTTTCTTTCACTTTACACTTTCTTTCGATCCAAAGAATGTGTTTTCAACTATAGAAATGATGATGATAATAAGATAATGTTTATTGATTGAAGGATATGAGTTATGCCTTATGTTTTTAATTGAGTACCTTATTTTTAAAGGTTTGTAAAATATGCTAAGGTTTATAATTTATATGGTTTAGAGAATAAAATGAAAAAGAATATATAACATATATGTGTAAATTTTAATATGTGAAAATTTCTTTAAATAAGTTTCTTACATAACGGTGAAAGAATAAATTTATAAAAAAGTTATAAAGACTTAGAAAATGACATTTTAGAAGTGACGCAGATTTAAAAATAATGAGACTTGGTTATTTTAACATTAGAAGATTTTAATATAAATAGTTTTGTTATGAACGAGTTCATTATTTCAGAATACATCATATTTTTAGAAATCAATTTTTTAGCGTTCTCCGATTTCTTTATAAGAGTTCTTCTTCTTTGTTTGTCTGATTGAAGAATCGAGACTGTAGGATTGATTCTTGCGACAAACTCTTCAATTTGAACCGATCGGTTTCTCCATTGAATTTCAACACTTTCTCTTGGTCTTTCTGTTCTCTATTGCATGTGAGTCTTCTTCTACTTGTATGCGTTTTTTTAATCATCTATATAAGTTTTTGCTAATCAGTGATCATAATGGTATGTTCTAATTGTTCTTGTGATGTTTTTATGTGTAGATAGAACATCTTGCAAATTGGAAGAAGTTTCGCTAGTTAGGGTCTTGTATGTGAGATCCGGAAAAAATTTAGAATAACTTAATTTATATCTAAAAAAATAGAAATTTTATTTTACAAACTATTTTAGGTGTAAAGGTGCATGTATTATATTTAAGTGGTAGTTTAAAAAAGAAAAATAAAGAACAGGAAAATAGAAACAAAAGGAGACAAAAACAGTTTTTTAAAATTCTATCATTAGGGATTTTTTTTTTTATATATTGGGTATATTTTTAGGGATATATGAGAGGGAGGAGGGAGAGAAAAAAAGAAAGAAAAAAAAAACCTAGGCACCGTGAGCCAGATTTATAAGGTTTCTACGAGGTATGTGTATTCTTTAAATTAATTGATAATCGTAGTGGCACCAAGTTAATTTATAAGGTTTGTACGTGGTATGGGCTATGTGTCTGGTTATGCTACAGGGGAATATTTAGATGCATTACCGTGATGTTGTAGGGTTAGTCGTGTGGTTGAGATTATTAAAGATTGAAATAGGGTGTTATGTAGTTCTTCTTGAATGTGAGTATCATATAAATTCAAGATCCTTTGTTTTCATTTAATTGAAAAATTAAAGATTTGCTTACAAATGGAGGCAGCATGGAGAGCCGTTCATTTGTGCTGGAGTATGAAGACAGTACTGGAAAGGAAGAAAATTATTCGTTTGCGAAAGGGAAGAAGAAGAACAGTGCAATGGAAGAAGAATAGTAGGTTCATTTTTGTACGTTTCTGAAATTTCAATCAACGAAAGAGATATACTACCTCGGTTAACTAAATAACCGAGGCAATGAACACCCTATTACCTCGGTTATACAAGCAATCGATGCCTAAATCGTTAAAAGAAATTCAAATTAAAATATGAAATGACAATTTTGAAATTATATTCAAAGTATATGCCTTGGTTCGTAGTTAAACCGAGGCATAAAGCACCTAAGGCATTGGTTCAGACAAAACCAAGGCAATAAAAGTTGACAAAATGAATTTGGAACATTCAGTTTTAGAGGATGTTAACTACTGGCAGGACATATTGTCTTGATTTTAGGAAGAACCGAGACAGTATATCTTGTTCAGAAGTTTACCAGTGGATATTAGTGCCTTGATTTGCAGAAAGGAGAAGTGGTTTGTGCAGGGTTTTATGTCTCGATTGCTCATTTAACCGAAACAATATATCCCTTATGCATTAGTTTGCTCTGAATCGGGACATAATATTGCGAAAACTACAAAAATACTACTACGTTTTAACACGCTGGAGTTCTTTCAAAACTAAAACGTAATGTGCAGGTTAAAAACCTGCTTTTCCACTACTATCTATTGTGATTGCTTGTGTAGGAGTCGTCTACTAAAATCAATTATATTAATTATTAACGAAATTTTAACAAAATCGCGACGGGACGACGACGATCCAAAAAAGGAAATTAGTTTTGAAAAAGAGATTTTGGAGTCGCCACCATAGTTTATTCTGGAAAACTATGGAAAAAACCATAAAGAAAAAGCAAGGTCTGCGAAAACCGAAATTCGGGTTCGGGAGTCGGTTACGTGTGGGGAAGGTATTAGCACCCCACAACGCCTGCCCTAAGGCAGTACCTTTAATTAAATTCGCGAATAAAGATGTGGTTTGCAAAAATGTTTAACTATCCCAAAAACAACAATATAAAGAAACAAAAATTATTTTTTAGTTTTTTGGGCCCGACAAGGATTGACCTTGCTCCTACGTATTCTCAATCAAACTGAGAAATCAGGGTTACGTAGTTCTTTCAGAAACTGTTTGCTGTTTGGAACTTTGATGTTATGGTTTTTTGTGTTTGAAGAATTTTTGTTTTTGTATGAAAAAGGAAAAAGGTTTATTAGCACAAGGCCGCTGTGAACGGGCACATGTGTGCTTAAATCCCTTTTAAAACTATTTTTTATTGACTTTCTTTGTAAAAGATAAGGAAAAAGTTTTTAGCAAAAGGCCTACGCGAGCGGTCGCACGTGTGTTTAAACCTTTTCAAAATCCCGGCAACTTACAGGGACTGTTGACTGCCCCCACACATCACCACGAGACTTTCCAATGTGCTTTGTCCTCACTCACACACTTTCTGGGAAAACTTCCCAGAAGGTCACCCACCCCAGAATTTCTCCAAGCTAAGCACGCTTAACCATGGAGTTCTTATGGGTTAGGCTACCGAAAAGTAAATGCATTTTGGTGATATGAGTAGTCAAATCAATTCCTTTAAGCTATCCTTCAACTGTATAGTCCCATACCTATACAGTCTCCATATCCCTCTCATATCCCTCTCATTCCGGTGTATGTTCGATTCGTCCATGTGCCCCTTCCACTAGAAGCCTGCCAGGAGCCGCTCCTTGTCCGTGCCTTTTGCACCGGCGATCACTCCCTGCCCTCTCAGTGCCCGGGCGTCACATCGCACGTGTGTTTAAACCTTTTCAAAATATTTTTTATTATTTTTGTAAAAGAGAAGGAAAAGGTTTTTAACACAAGGCCTCCGCGAGCGGTCGCACGTGTGTATAAACCTTTTCAAAATATTTTTGATTTTATTTATTTTTATAAAATAGAAGGAAAATGTTTTTAACACAAGGCCTACGCGAGCGGTTGCACGTGTGTTTAAACCTTTTCAAAATATTTTTGATTATTTTTGTAAAAGAGAAGGAAAAAGTTTTTAACACAAGGCCTACGCGAGCGGTCGCACGTGTGTTTAAACCTTTTCAAAATATTTCTGATTATTTTTGTAAAAGAGAAGTAAAAAGTTTTTAACACAAGGCCTACGCGAGCGGTCGCACGTGTGTTTAAACCTTTTCAAAATATTTCTGATTATTTTTTTTTTTTTATATTTTTATTTTTATTAGCAAACAAAAAATAATAAAACAAATTTTAAAACTAAAGAAATAAAAGCAAAGATAAAAAAATAATACGGTCCAATAGACCCAATAAGAAAAAGAGAGTGTAGAAAACAAAACCAGGGGTGTAAATCAAACAGTCAGGCCCAGGCCCAGTAACGTAGGGGTGTATGGCCAAAATTGGGGGTTGCAGCCTGAGATAGCCTATCCAGGCCCAATCTTCCTCTTTTTTTGTTTGCAAAAATGGCAGTCTCCTTCAGCCCAATGAAAGGGGGTGTGAATAGGAATGCGCGTGGTGACAGGAAGAGAAAGGTCCAATAGCCAGGCCCACAACCTCTTTGCCCTAAAATCAGGAACACTAGGGGTTCCCAAAATTTCCTCTCATTTCGCCAAGGGCTGCCTCAGAGACCTGGAGTCTCCTCCTCTGAACGAAAGAAGCCAGCGACATGCCTCTCCGCTGCTCACGGCCACCACTCACCTTCCGACCACCGCAAAACGAGGTCCAACAGCGTTAGTCGAGGCCGTCGTTCTCCGTCGAGCTGGCCGCCACTAGATGCAGCCCAAAACTCTGTATTTGTGATAAGGGTTTGTGGTGGCTTTCGATCAGAAAAATGGAGGATAGGAGAATCGGAGATGAACCGAGGTGTGAGAGGAATCATGGATGGTGAGGTCTGGTGTCCGTGATGCGTGATGAAGAGCAAAAATGTGTGAGGTGAATCTTCTGGATCAACCAGCGTCAGTGTGGTGTGCCCATCCAGGAATCAATTTTCAGATAGGAATTCTATTGAGCATCTCGTGAATCCCACCTGAGTGACTGTGATGGTCCCGAAGCAGGGTAGTTACGGGTGTGGGAATGATGAGCCAGAATGATGGGTGAAAAAAGGAGTGTATCAGTGTGCGTGTTTGGTGGTGATTACGGGTTTTTTTGAGAACACCTCTACTGTGCCCCTCCAAAATGGAATCTGCCCTTAATCCTCTTTTTCCCCCAAGCTTCAATAATCGTTTTTTTTCATTTCTAAAAGCAAATAAACGTGTTACGGAATAACTGCTGTGACCGTGAGCCTTGTGCTTCTAATTCCAAAGTAAAAATCAATTTGATCGTCGTGTTTTTTTTTCAAGTAATTGGACGCATCTTCCAAGGGCCACGTTGGATGAAGATGTTAGGCCATGAGCTTCTCATTCTGTTATGGTCTGGATGAAAACTTTTTTTTATCACGTTTAGCTTTGATTTGTGGATGGACAACACACATGGTGGAAGATGACCGGGATTTTTTCTTCTAGAAAAAAGGCATTCCTTTTTTTTTTAAAGCATGGTGGCAATTTTCATTTAATTGGAACAAGCATAGCTGCCACATACATGAGAAAAGAACTCCAAAAAGATCCTTTTTTATGATTTAGCCACTTCATTTCCAATTCATAATATTTTATTTTTTCTTTTTCTTTTCTTTCTTTTTTTATTTTGCTTTTTTTCTTTTTTTCATTTTTTTTCCAATTTTTATTTTTGTCTGATTTTATTTTATTTTTATTTTGTTATTTTTAATTTTTATTTTATTATTTTGGTATTTGATTTAGTTTTTTTATTATTATTTGATTTTTTTTTTTCAAAAAAAATCAAATCAAATAATAATAAAAAACTAAATCAAATACTAAAATAGTAAAATAAAAATTAAAAATAACAAAATAAAAATAAAATAAAAATCAGACAAAAATAAAAACAAATTCTGTTATTTAGTCACTCGGACGAAATTGGATATTGACACTAATAAATTAAAAACTTTTGTATTAAAGCTCTACTTTTTTTTCTTACTATTCTAAAAGGAAAATATAACAAATTTTTGAAGTGGCTATTTATCTTATTTTTATTTATGAAAAAAGATTATTTGACAACATTTTTTCTTTTATTTCATTTCTATTTTACAATTCATTTTAATTGCAAAATATTATATTTAACAGAAAAAAATACAAACAAAATTTTAAAATGAAATAATAATATTTATGATAGTTAAATGATAAAAGAATGATAGTATATCATATTCCATTTGTTTAATATACGTGGATTCTCTCCGATCAATAACAAAACACATGCTACGAAAATGACTTTGACTTGCAGATCAGAAAAGAAATCCACGCAACTATCAGGTTTTATGTTTCAGTGACTTTTGGATCCACGTGATTTGGCAGATGGGAAAGAGAACACATGTTAGAAAAAAAGAGTAGTTCGATGATCATTCTCTTATGTGAATTTTTGCAGCATTACGTGACGTTGACACGGCTTTAAGTTAAATCTAGCAAAATAGCTTCATAATACGATTGGTTACTCACCGTTAAAACCCCGAGCTTTCTATCTCATTCTTCAAAACACTCTTCACATTAGAAGAAAATAAATGCAGATGAGTAACCCTGCAGAGAGAAAGCCACACGCAGTGTTGATCCCATTTCCATCACAAGGCCATATCAACCCTTTCTTCACACTAGCAAAGTTACTTCATCTTAGAGGCTTTCACATTACCTTTGTCCACACTGAATACAACTATAAACGTTTGCTCAATTCAAAGGCTCTTAAGGCCCTTCATGTTCTTCCAGATTTTCATTTTCAGACAATCCCAGATGGTCTTCCTCTCACAGATGATGCTGCTAATGTCACTCAGGACCCACTGTCCCTTTGTAAATCTGTGAGAGAGAACTTTCTCCTACCCTTCCGTCAAATTCTTGCTAAACTCAATGATTCTGCCATTGCTGGCCTTATACCTCCAGTTACAGGCTTGGTTTCTGATTTTAGCTTGACTTTTACTACACAAGTTGCTCAAGAACTAGCACTCCCTATTCTTGTATTTTCACCTGCCAGTGCCACCTGCTTGGTGTCTGTTATGAACTTACGTACTCTTTCTGATAAAGGTCTAATACCACTCAAAGGTATGCATTGAGCTCTTTCTTCTGAAAGTGCATGAACAACACCAGTAATTCTGCTCTGGTTCCTCTAAACGAAGTAATATCAATAATTGATGAGAATTAATAGTTGATATTTTGTATATATGCCTAAGAAATAATGTCTGTGCTGAGATATCAGTTGCTGGTTTTCCCTGATAAACTGAACTGATAATATTACTCTACTTCATCTTTTCTTTTTGTTAGAAAAGTTTTATGGCATAGTTAATAACATCAAGTAGGTGAAAAATTTATTTTCAAATAAGTTCATGTTTGATATCATTATTACATTTTGGCTGCTGACACTCCAATTTTAGCCTTTCTTTACTATTTTTAACTGATGAATACATGCTAACGAAGAAAATGTTCATCTGTAATGTGGAGCTTGTAACTATTGGCTTTGTAATCATGATTGCAGATGAGAGTTATTTGACAAATGGGTATTTAGACACCAAAGTAGACTTGATTCCAGGTTTGAAAAACTTCAGACTGAAGGACCTCCCTGACTTCATAAGGACAACAGATCCAAATAACTTTATGTTAAATTATATGATTGATATGGCAGATAATATGCTCAAAGCTTCTACTATTGTTATAAATACTTCTGATGAACTTGAAAGTGAAGCATTGAAGGCTCTCTCTTCTATACTCCCTTCTGTTTTTCCCATCGGCCCTTTCCCTTCATTTTTGAATCAAAGTCCAGAGAGTCACTTGGAATCTTTAGGTTCCAGTCTTTGGAAGGAAGATACTGAGTGCCTTGAATGGCTTAAATCCAAGGAATGTAATTCTGTTCTTTATGTGAATTTTGGTAGCATCACGATTATGACTCCGGAACAACTTTTGGAGTTTGCTTGGGGTTTGGCCAACAGCAAGAGACCCTTTCTATGGATCATTAGGCCTGACCTTGTCATTGGTGGCTCAATGATTTTGTCATCTGAGTTTTTGAATGACGTATCAGATAGAGGCCTAATTGCAAGCTGGTGTCCACAAGAGCAAGTGCTGAATCACCCTTCAATTGGTGGATTCTTGACTCATTGTGGATGGAACTCAACAATTGAAAGCGTTTGTGCTGGTGTGCCCATGTTGTGTTGGCCAGTTTCTGCTGATCAGCCAACAAACTGCAGAAGTATTTGCAGTGAATGGGGCATTGGAATTGAAATTGACACTGATGTGAAGAGAAAAGAGGTGGAGAAAAATGTGAATGAATTGATGTTAGGAGAGAAAGGAAAGGAGATGAGGCAAAAGGTCATGCAGTTGAGGAAGAAGGTGGAAGAGGAGATTAGATCTTTTGGTCTTTCATACATGAACTTGGACAAAGTGACTAGTGAAGTCTTGCTCAAACAAACTTAGATTAAACAACTTCTCTTTTTCCTCCAAATATGTACTATGATGAGTCATTGATCTTTCTCTTGAATTTGTTTATTTGTGAAGCAAAAATAATGCCTCAGGCTATAACTTTTTACTTTGTGTGTATGTGTTATAAAACTTAAATTAGGAAATTTATTTCTTGTTGTTTGGTATTCCTGGTATTAATGGTTTTAGGTGGCTGACCTACTCAATAGGCATCATGATTTATCTCTGGCATTTGAAGAGGCAAACCTTTTGCCGATAAATACTTGTAACAATTCATTTAAAAGAATGCATAAGAAAGAAAGAGAGTTTAAAAAGCTGCCAACTTTTTTGCCTTCTTGTTGCCAACAAATTGGCATCAGAGTGTGTGTGTAAGGTGAAAGTAAGAGACCCTACCAAGCTCAAGAGAGAACGCCGTAGTGTGCACTGGCAGAGAAAGAGAGGAGCGACTTAGAGTTTTGTGAGGTGTGTGAGTTGAGTGTAAACACCTGCGAGAAATGACAAGTCTAACCGATGGCATCCCACTACCAAAGTTGACGAAAAACATTAACTATGACAACTGGAAGGTGCAGATAAAGGCCCTTCTCGGCTTCCAAGATAACTGAGATGTGGTCGAGATTGGGTATGAGGAACCGGCGAGCATGGACGGATATTACGAGCTAAAGACAAGGCGACCTTGTATCTGCTATATCGAACTATTGACAATCCAGCTTTGAGAAGATAGCAAATGCAAAATCTTCCAAAGTAGCATGGGATACACTCGAAAAAGCAAACATAGGAGACGAACGAGTGAAGCAGGTCCGACTTCAAACCCTTAGGGGCGAGCTGGAAAACATGAGGGTGAACGAGTGAAAGCGTATCCAAGTTCATTACTCGGGTGGAGACCGTGGTGAACAAACTGAATCAGAATGATGAAATTCTTTCATCAAACAGTCGTTGAAAAGATTCTGAGGTCATTGAGAGATTATTTCGAGAATATCTTATGCGCAATAGAGGAGTCCAAGGATCTATCAACGCTTACCCTAGAAGAGCTTGCTGTGGGTCCTTGGAAGCACATGAGCAGAGACGAAAAAACAAGAGGGGGAGTCCCTTGAACAGGCTCTCTAGGTGAAGTTGACAATAAAAAAGGATAATCTGTTTTATGCTCATAGTACCAGAGGCCAAGGAAGAGATAGAAACCAATGTGGTAGATTTATAGGAGAACGAAGAAATGAGCAAGTCGGACAACAAAACTGGCGTGGTCGAGGTCAGGCCCGAGGTGGCTGAGGTCAAACTTGGGGTGGTCGGACAAACACAAACAACATTGAATGCTATAATTGTGGGAGGTATGGGCATGTTGCCAATGATTGCTACTCGGTAAAATGCTATAACTGTGGAAAGATGGGCCATATTTCCAAGGATTATAGGTTCGAGAAGAAAAATGCGAAGCCAACAAACTTCCTTGCCGAGAAAGAAGATGAAGGATTGTTGCTGGTGACAAACGTTCCAGAAATCGAGGTCAAACCGAGCTGTTCTAATAACTCGGTTTGGTACATGGACACTAGTGCAAGTAACCATATGTGTGGCGACGAAAGTTTATTCAAAGTACTTTCAAAGGTGGAATTCATATCCGTTTCTTTCGGCGATGCTTCGAAAGTAAACGTCAAAGGTCAAGGAACGATCTGGTATCAACAGAAAAATGGGCGAATCAGAAAGATCAGAGATGTATACTACGTACCCGATCTCAAAAGCAACATACTGAGCATGAGACAGATAATTATGAAGGAGTACTCGGTTCTGATGAAGGATCGAGAATTACGACTGAAGGATAAACTCGGGAGGCTCATCGCCCAAGTAGAAATGAAGAAAAATCGCATGTACAAACTTGAGTTGAAAATAGTTCAAGAGAAATGCATGCAGCTTGATATGGAGGATGAGGCCATGAAGTGGCATTTGCGGTTCAATCATCCTCACTTCAGAGGGTTGACCGAGCTAGTGAAAAAGGAGATGGTGCTCGGACTGCCTAAAATGGAATTTGAAAAGAGGTTCTGTGAAGAATGTGTGATCGGAAAGCAAGCGAGGACTTCTTTCCCACGGAGCTCTGAGTACCGAGCAAAGGAGCAGCTCGAACTGATCCATACCGACTTATGTGGGCCAATAACTCCAGAATCATTAAGTGGTAGGAGATACTTCGTCTCTTTCATTTATGATTTCTCAAGGAAGACCTGGGTTTACTTTTTGAAGGAGAAGTCAAAAGTGTTTGAAACTTTCAAGAAATTCAAAGTGATGGTAGAGAAACAAACAAACAAAGTCATCAAAACCATCCAATCTGACAGAGGAGGTGAGTTCACTTCTGCCGAGTTCAACAAATATTGCGAGGAACATGGAATCAAGCATTTCTTGACGGCTCCATATTCTCCGCAGCAAAATGGTGTAACAGAACGAAAGAACCGAACCATTCTCGACATGGTTCGATCTATGTTGAAAGGGAAGACTATGCCGAAGATGTTTTGGTTGACAAATCGTGTGATAGAGTGTATATTTTTATTAAAACATAATTATGTTATTTTCTTTCACTATATTTATATTTTGGCCTAGGGACAAAAGGATTTTATACATTTTATTAATTAGGTGCATAAATTAAAATAGGGAGTGTAGAAAACAAAAGCATGCAAATTAAATAATATGAAAATTTAATAAAAATATATTATGTAAATTTTTTTAGAAGATTTAGTTGTTGTTATTATTTTAAAAATTAGTTAAATGAAAAAAAGAGATATAATCTTAGTAGGTTTAAAGATTAAAAGAGATATTATTATTAGAAAATGTTATTTAGACTTGGCTTCCGTGTCTGTGGACCGGTCAGTCCGGTCGGTCTGGTTGTTTACTTTGGGCTTGTTTTGTTTTGGGCTTGTTTTGTTTGCGGGCTTTGCCTGTTGCGTGTTTACGTTGGTTAAATATAGTAACCAACCCTGTTGCGTATTTACGTTGGTTAAATATAGTAACCAACCCTGTTGCGTGTTTACGTTGGTTATAAATAGTAACCAACCCCGTTTTTCAATTACAACTTTCTCATTCAATAATATTCAGTATTCATTCTCTCGCTCCGCTCTCTCTCTTTTATTATTCTCTGGTTCTAAGGTTTTTCTCGAAAAGCCCCAGGAACCCAACAATTGGCGCCCACCGTGGGGCAAGGATTCAAGAATTCCCTAGGAGCGATGGCAACCAAGTTCGACGTAGAAAAGTTCAACGGCGCTAATGACTTCGGGCTGTGGAAGATCAAGATGGAGGCAATCTTGATACAGCAGGGATGTGATGAAGCGTTGAAAGGTGAGTCGAGGATGAGTGGTACCATGACTCAAGAAGAGAAGAAGAAGATGGGAGATAAGGCAAGGAGTGCAATCATCTTGTGCCTTGGTGATAAGGTACTGAGGGAGGTTGCGAAGAAGAAGACTGCCGCTGAAATCTGGGCAAAACTAGAGTCTCTATACATGACGAGATCGTTGGCTCATAGGTTGTGCCTGAAGCAGCAACTCTTTTCGTTCAAGATGTCAGAATCAAGAACGATAGAGGAGCAGATTGCAGAATTCAGCAAGATAGTTGATGATCTGGAGAATATTGAAGTGAAGTTGGAGGATGAAGATAAAGCTGTCATCCTGTTAAATGCACTTCCAAAAACCTTCGAGCATTTCAGGGATGCGTTACTCTACGGGAAAGATCAAGTGATCACGTTAGAGGAGGTTCTGACGTCAATTCGAACCAAGGAGTTCCAAAAACTCCAAGATTCGAAGACAACCGAGGAAGGAGCGTCCGGATTGATCGCGGTGAAAGGGAAAGGGAAGAAGCAGTCTGGAAAAGAGAAGAAGCTGAATCCGGACGGTACGAAGCAGGTGCGTTGCTTCAAGTGCCAGAAGATGGGTCATATCAAGAAGTTCTGCCCGGAGAAAGGAAAGGCCGGTCGGCCACAAGAAACCGCTGATGTGGCAGAGGCGTCTGAGGGATATGAGTCGGCTGGAGTGCTGGTGGCTTCGTCTGAAGATCCTCAAAGGAGCTGGGTCATGGATTCCGGCTGCTCCTATCACATGTGCCCGGTAAAGGAGTTTTTTGAGAATCTGGATCAGAAAGAGCATGGTAATGTACTGCTCGGAAATAACAAAGCTTGCCGAGTGCAAGGTGTGGGGTCGGTGAGGCTGAAGATGTTTGACAATCGTGAGATGGTGTTGCAGGCCGTTCGGTATGTGCCCGAACTAAAGAGAAATTTGATTTCTATTAGTGCTTTTGATCTTGGAGGTTACACCACTAAAGTTGAAGATGGAGTAATGAGGGTTTGTTCTGGAGATTCTGTGGTTGCCAAAGGCAGAAGGAGGAACGGCTTGTACATTCTGGAGGGATCAACTGTCATTGGTCATGTCTCAGTAGCAAGTGGGACCGAGAATACCGCCCGGTTATGGCACTTGAGGATGGGACACATCAGTGAGAAGGGTCTTGAAGAATTGGAAAAGCAAGACTTGCTTCTGGGAGACAAACTGCAGAAGCTGGATTTCTGTGACCATTGTGTCCTAGGGAAATCACACAGGATACCGTTCGGAAAAGGGAAACACTCAACCGAACGCCCCTTTGAATATGTCCATGCTGACTTATGGGGACCGGCAAGAACCTTAACTCATGGTGGAGGAGCGTATTTCTTAAGTATAATTGATGATTTCTCAAGGAGAGTGTGGATTTACGTTCTAAAAAATAAGTCTGAAACGTTTCAGAAGTTCAAAGAGTGGCACACACAGATTGAGAACTAATTGGGGTGTAGGCTGAAATGCCTAAGAACCGATAATGGGCTGGAGTTCGTTTCAGAGGAGTTTAATGGTTTTTGCAAAGAGAAAGGGATCAGGAGGCACAGAACGGTCGTTGGAACTCCTCAACAGAATGGATTGGCCGAACGGATGAATAGAACCATTCTGGAGAGGGTCCGGTGCATGTTACTGGGATCAGGATTGTCAAAGGCTTTCTGGGGAGAGGCTGCCAATACGGCCGTCTATCTGATTAACAGGAGTCCATCTTCAGCTCTCAATTTTAAAACGCCAATGGAAGTGTGGAGTGGACGACCGGCTGATTATTCACACTTGAGAGTGTTTGGTTCTTTGGCGTTTGCTCATGTCAGGGGTGATAAGCTGGATTCCCGGGCGGCGAGATGTATTCTTCTTGGATACGCCGATGGAGTTAAGGGATACAGGTTATGGAGGTTAGATTCACCTTCAAAACTAATCATTAGTAGGGATGTCATTTTTGATGAAACACGGATGGCGATGCACCCGGAAAACTCTGGAAGTGAGAAGAAGATTCTCGTGGAGGTGGAGCATACTACTAATGGAGCTGGTACGCCCGGTGGGACTGAGGAAAACCAAACGGGTGAAGGGCAAGTTGAAAACGGTCGGACGATAGAGGAGAACCGATCGGATGAATTTCGAACAGACCTTGGTGATGACACAGATGGTATGTCTGGCGAGGGAAGTCATAGAAAAGCTGCTGGTGTTGATTTGAGAAACTATCAGCTTGTTCGTGACAGAGAAAGAAGGATCTCCAAGCCAACCAAACGGCTTGGAGAGGCGGATCTAATCTGCTACGCCCTGAATGCTGCTGAAGATCTTAACCGACCGGATGAACCGAGAAGTTATAAGGAGGCTCTTGACAGCAGCGACCGGCATCTTTGGCAGGGTGCTATGGAAGAAGAGTTGGAGGCTTTGAAAAAGAATAGCACCTGGAGATTGGTGGAGCTGCCGAAGGGTAAGAAGGTCATAGGTTCGAAATGGATTTTCAAGAAAAAGGAAGCTACACCGGGCGGTGAGAAAGCGAGGTACAAAGCTAGGCTTGTTGCCAAAGGCTTTACTCAGATTGAAGGCGTAGACTATCATGAGATTTTTGCTCCAGTGGTTAAGCATTGTTCGGTCAGAGTTCTGATGGCAATAGTTGCGCATTGCAATTTGCATCTTGAACAGTTGGACGTTCGGACAGCTTTTCTGCACGGCGATTTGGAGGAAACCATCTATATGAAGCAACCGGACGGTTTCGCTGTGGATGATAGGGTGTGTCTGTTGCAGAAGTCACTTTATGGCTTGAAGCAAAGCCCAAGGCAGTGGTACAGGAAATTTGATGACTTTCTGATAAAGCTGAACTTCAAGAGGTGCAATTATGATGACTGTGTTTACACTCTGAATCATGGCGGTGAAATGTTATATCTCTTGCTTTATGTGGATGATATCCTAATTGCTAGCAGTGACAGGGGCATGATCGGTGAGACGAAAGCAAGGTTGGCGGATGCTTTCGAAATGAAAGAGCTAGGGGAAGCAAGGCGGATTTTGGGCATAGACATTAAAAGGGATAGACCGGGCGGTAACCTTTTTCTGTCTCAGGAATGCTGTTTGCATAAGGTAATTTCAAGGTATCGGATGGCTGAATCTAAAATGGCCAGCACGCCGGTCGGTCAACACTTGAAACTTACCAAGGAGCAATGCCCAAAGACCGAGGAAGAAAGAAAGAAGATGGAATCGGTTCCATTTTCAAATGGGATTGGGAGCATTATGTACGGCATGGTCTGCACAAGACCGGACGTGGCGCACGGTGTTAGTGTTCTCAGTCAGTTCATGGTTAATCCTGGACCAACACACTGGGAAGCGTTGAAGTGGATGCTCAGATATATACGGGGGTCTCTCGGTACTGGATTGTCTTTCCAGAATAACTTTCAAGGTGGAGGTTATATTGAAGGTTTTGTTGATTCCGACTTTGCCGGATGCATGGACACTAGGAAATCCCGGTCGGGATATGTGTTTACACTGTTTGGGACTGCTGTTAGCTGGAGGTCTACACTACAGTCGGTTGTGGCTTTGTCAACTACGGAAGCTGAGTACTATGCTCTTGCTGAAGGAGTTAAGGAGGCACTGTGGTTGAAAGGTTTGGTTCGGGAACTTGGTTTTGATCAGAAGTCTGTATGTGTTCATTGCGACAGTCAGAGCGCTATTCATCTGGCCAATCATCAGAGTTATCATTCCAGAACCAAGCATATTGACGTCAAGCTGCACTTTGTCAGGAGCATTGTTGAATCCGGTGACGTTCAAATCTGCAAAATTGCATCCGAAGAGAATCCTGCAGATATGTTAACAAAGCCGCTCGCTAAGGAGAGGTTTCTCTTACTGTTGTCCAGGATTGGGTGTCTACCGGTCGGTCACTAATTGTTTTGACCGGCCGTTTCCGTGTTTTACTTTTGTTTTTGTTTTGAAGCAAGTCTAGGTGGAGAATTGTTATTTAGACTTGGCTTCCGTGTCTGTGGACCGGTCAGTCCGGTCGGTCTGGTTGTTTACTTTGGGCTTGTTTTGTTTTGGGCTTGTTTTGTTTGCGGGCTTTGCCTGTTGCGTGTTTACGTTGGTTAAATATAGTAACCAACCCTGTTGCGTATTTACGTTGGTTAAATATAGTAACCAACCCTGTTGCGTGTTTACGTTGGTTATAAATAGTAACCAACCCCGTTTTTCAATTACAACTTTCTCATTCAATAATATTCAGTATTCATTCTCTCGCTCCGCTCTCTCTCTTTTATTATTCTCTGGTTCTAAGGTTTTTCTCGAAAAGCCCCAGGAACCCAACAGAAAAAATTATTATTAGATATTGTTAGATATTTTAAAAAACATTGTTAGTTAAAAGATATCTTACAATATTATTGGATGAAATTAGATATTATTATTAGAAAATAAAAATAATAATAATGATTATAATGATGATGATGTTAATATATTATTGATAGACTTACTATAATAAGTTAGAATAATAATATTAAGATAGAATATATTAGGGGCTTATCAGAATTAATTAAGTTAAAGATAAAGTTAAAATAGTAGACACTTTGATATGCTTAGTTGAAACTATCAAATTAATACTACTTTTCAAGACAATTTCAGTATTGTCAAGTTAGTAGTCAAGAAAGTAAATAGGGTTAAAGTAACATGAGTAGTCTCCTAACAAATACATAATTGTTTTTACATATTTGACTCTTATTAATATTATGCAATGCTAAGAATAAAAGAAGTGAGAATCTGTGCTAATAGAATTAATGTTTGAAGAAGAAATAGAAAACTTAGAAACAATTATAATGAAATAAACTAATTTCACTGTTTTTCCAAAATAGATTCATCAACAGTTATCCATAGATTATTGTTCGGGTTTCAATTTTTTTAATATTACATTTTTGCCATTGCATTATTTCTATATCGGTTATAAGTTTAACCGGTATAAAAAAACATCTTTCTATAATGTCGGTATAAAAATCTTTGTCATTTATTACACTTTCTATACATATATTCTAAGTGTAACTGGTATAAAAAAATATTATCTTATTACTGCATCACTTTTTATACCTGATCCGTGTAAAAAAATGTATTTTGCACCAATAAATTTACACCCATCATCTATTGTTATTGTCAATGGAGGACTCCTATAGTCACCCAATTATATTAATTATTAACGAAATTTTAACAAAACTAACAAATTAAAAGTTCTTGTATCAAAGCTCTAATTTTTTTCTTCTTATTATACAAAAATATAACAAAACTTTAAACTGACTATCTTATATTTATTTATGAAAAATGATCATTTGGCAATCACTTTTTCTTTTATTTCATTTCTATTTTACAATTCATTTTAATAGTAAAATATTATATTTAACTGATAAAAAATGTATAAACAAAATTTTAAAAATGAAATAATATTATTTAGGATTGTTAAATGAGAGTATAAAAGAATGGTAGTATATCATATTCCATTAGTTTAATACGACCAATAGCAAAACACATCCTTTGAAAATGACTTTGCAGAACAGAAAAGAAATCCACGCAACAATCAGGTTTTGTGTTTCAGTGGCTTTTGGATCCACCTGATTTGGCATATGGGCATATGGGAATAAGAAAACACATGTTAGAAAAAAAAAGTAGTTTGATGCTCATTCTCTTATGTGAATTATGGCAGCATTACGTTGACACGGCTTTAAGTTAAATCTAGCAAAATAGCTTCATAATACGATTTTGTTTCGAAAAAAGATATTGATATTTTTACACAGCATATTTATATTTTTTTACTAATTTATTATTTATTTCTTCTGAATTATTCTAAATCTAATGAAAAAAATATACGTGTGTTAGAACCATTTTGGTAATTTAAGAAGTTTAAAAAGCAAATTACCGTACATTGGTGCAAAACCATTTAAGAGTGTAGGAGAATTGGTGATCTAATTAAGAGGTTTAGGTGGTGACCATAAAGATTGGGTACTCCTCGTTAAAACCCGAAGCTTTGTATCTCATTCTCCAAAGCACTCTTCATACTTGAACAAAAAATATGCAGATGAGTAACCCTGCAGAGATAAAGCCACACGCAGTGTTGATCCCATTTCCATCTCAAGGCCATATCAATCCTTTCTTCACACTAGCAAAGTTACTTCATCTTAGAGGCTTTCACATTACCTTTGTCCATACTGAATACAACTACAAACGCTTGCTCAATTCAAAGGCTCTTAAGGCCCTTCATGTTCTTCCAGATTTTCATTTTGAGACAATCCCAGATGGTCTTCCTCTCACACATGATGCTGCTAATGTCACTCAGGACCTACTATCCCTTGGTAAATCTGTGAGAGAGAACTTTCTCCTACCCTTCCGTGAACTTCTTGCTAAACTCAATGATTCTGCCATTGCTGGCCTTATACCTCCAGTTACAGGCTTGGTTTCTGATTTTTGCTTGACTTTTACTACACAAGCTGCTCAAGAACTAGCACTCCCTATTCTTGTATTTTCACCCGCCAGTGCCACCTGCTTGGTGTCTGTTATGAACTTACGTACTCTTTCTGATAAAGGTCTAATACCACTCAAAGGTATGCATTGAGCTCTTTCTTCTGAAAGTGCATGAACAACACCAGTAATTCTGCTCTGGTTCCTCTAAACGAAGTAATATCAATAATTGATGAGAATTAACAGTTGATATTTTGTATATATGCCTAAGAAATAATGTCTGTGCTGAGATATCAGTTGCTGGTTTTCCCTGATAAACTGAACTGATAATATTACTCTACTTTATCTTTTCTTTTTGTTAGAAAAGTTTTATGGCATAGTTAATAACATCAAGTAGGTGAAAAATTTATTTTCAAATAAGTTCATGTTTGATATCATTATTACATTTTGGCTGTTGACACTCCAATTTTAGCCTTTCTTTACTATTTTTAACTGATGAATACATGCTAACGAAGAAAATGTTCATCTGTAATGTGGAGCTTGTAACTATTGGCTTTGTAATCATGATTGCAGATGAGAGTTATTTGACAAATGGGTATTTAGACACCAAAGTAGACTGGATTCTAGGTTTGAAAAACTTCAAACTGAAGGACCTCCCTGACTTCATAAGGACAACAGATCCAAATAACTTTATGTTAAATTATATGATTGATATGGCAGATAATATGCTCAAAGCTTCTGCTATTGTTATAAATACTTCTGATGAACTTGAAAGTGAATCATTGAAGGCTCTCTCTTCTATACTCCCTTCTGTTTTTCCCATTGGCCCTTTCCCTTCATTTTTGAATCAAAGTCCAGAGAGTCACTTGGAATCTTTAGGTTCCAATCTTTGGAAGGAAGATACCGAGTGCCTTGAATGGCTTAAATCCAAGGAATGTAATTCTGTTCTTTATGTGAATTTTGGTAGCATCACGATTATGACTCCGGAGCAACTTTTGGAGTTTGCTTGGGGTTTGGCCAACAGCAAGAGACCCTTTTTATGGATCATTAGGCCTGACCTTGTCATTGGTGGCTCAATGATTTTGTCATCTGAGGTTGCGAAAGAAATATCAGATAGAGGCCTAATTGCAAGCTGGTGTCCACAAGAGCAAGTGCTGAATCACCCTTCAATTGGTGGATTCTTGACTCATTGTGGATGGAACTCAACAATTGAAAGCGTTTGTGCTGGTGTGCCCATGTTGTGTTGGCCAGTTTCTGCTGATCAGCCAACAAACTGCAGAAGTATTTGCAGTGAATGGGGCATTGGAATTGAAATTAACACTGATGTGAAGAGAAAAGAGGTTGAGAAAAATGTGAATGAATTGATGTTAGGAGAGAAAGGAAAGGAGATGAGGCAAAAGGTCATGCAGTTGAAGAAGAAGGTGGAAGGGGAGACTAGATCTGCTGGTCTTTCATACATGAACTTGGACAAAATGATTAGTGAAGTCTTGCTCAAACAAACTTAAATTAAACTTTTCCTCCAAATCTGTACTGTGATGAGTCATTGATCTTCTCTTGAATTTGTTTATTTGTGAAGAAATTGTGATTCAATGATAACGTGGAAGCTCGTCAATGATGCGCGCTGGTGACTTGTATGAGGAGAATGTTGGTAATGGTGGTTGCTAAAGATAGAAAAAAAAGGGGTAGTTGGATTTGAAGGGAAAAAAAGAGAAAAATAAAGAGGTTAAGACTCAAAATATGAAAATAACATGGAGGTGGTAATGGTGGTACGGTGACTTCATGTCAACGATCAGAAAAAAAATAAACAAATAAAGGAAAAAGAAAAGAAAGAAGAGGAGAAAGAAAAAAAATACAAGAGTGTGAAATAATTATAATAAACAAGAGTGTGAAATAATAGTGTTAACCTTTTTAAAATAGTACATTTGAATATATTTAGTCTGTTTTGTGCTGTGTGCCTACTTGATAAGATGTACTAAATGAATTCAAGCTATATTTTCTAATTTAATTTTTAAATAGTTTCAAATTAACGGTTAACTTTGAATTCAGATTAAGTGTTGGATGGTTAATGTTATCCCTCTTCTATATGTTAAGAAATTTTTTTAATGTACTTTAAAATATTAAAATGAGTGTAGATTAGTATGTTTTGAAAATTAAATAACCTAACATAAAATTCAAATTCATTAATGTTACGTGGGTTCAACTACGTCAATTTAATTTAATATGTATTATATTTTTGTATAATTATGATGATATTTCAGTGGATGGCCATTTATTGTGCATAATCAAGTCAATATGGGAAACAGAGGTCCTTCGTAATTTGATGCAGTGTGAAGATAATATTGATAAATGAAAAACAATATCTGCAAACAGTTAATTTTTTTAATTTTAATTTTAGGTTAAATGCTTTTTTTTGTCCCAGTTTTGGTTGGGAAAATTCGAAATGGTCCTCATGTTTTTTTTATGTTTAATTTGGTCCTAAAAAACGTAATTGGAGTTCAATTTAGTCCTTTTCACTAACTCCGTTTAAATCGTTAACAGTGAGATGTCCAAATGTACAATTAGAGAGTGAACTGTCATTTATGCTTTGACATGGACTAGATCAGTCATCACCATAGGGACCACATTTGTAAATAATTAACAGAAATGGGGACTAGATTGAACAACTTTCATTCATTACAAAACAAAGAGCCACATCACCATCTTCTTCAACCTTCAGCCCAACCAAAAATCGAAACCCTACTTTCTACCTAACCCTAGTGCCGCCACACCTAAACCCTCAGGCCATCACCGTAATTATAGCCCCAGAGACTCCAAATACTTTCATACAAAGTGACCATTCACACACCCTTTTTATCAAAACCCTGTCAACAGTTTCAATCATAGCATCAACAACTCTAACTTTACAATTGAAGAGAACCAACAAGGAAAAAGAAGAAACTTGGATATTGTTCACAGACTTGGGTTAAAAACTTTAACTTGTTGGGAGAAACAAAGAAGAACCTATTTATTGCAATAAGAAGAAGAAGATTGGGAAGCAGACATGGCTCATTAACCACCAAGATTGGGAAGAAGATTGGTTAACCTCCAACGTCACTGTGGCTTTCATAGAACAAAATAAAAACCCTAATTTGAGAATCCACCCCCTTTTCACCTCAATCTCGCAAATCTGATTTCGCAAATTTGATTCCCTAAGATGATTGCTTCCGATTGGAACAACACGTCACTGGTGTTCCCTCCCAAAGATGTTCTTCTCAATCTCGCAAGTTTTGCAAGTTTCCCTCCCAAACCACAACAAAAATTTCACAAATACTTAACTTTAATTTATTCCCAAAATAATAACCCTAATCACAAATTCTATTTAAAAAAATCTTAATTCCAACTGACAATGCCACAAAGGACTCTAAGTCAGCCAATAAATGACACCTCACAATGTAGTTGCACATTTGGATAGCAAACCGTTATCAATTTAAATGGTGTTAGTGAAAAGGACTAAATTGAACTCCAATTACGTTCTTTATGACCAAATTGAACACACAAAAAAACACGGGACCATTTCGAATTTTCCCAACCAAAACTGAGACCAAAAAAGGCATTTAACCTTAATTTTACAATATTGTACTGACTATAGAGAGAGTAAAAGACCAATAAATAATTATGGACTTTGAGTCAGCGTCGGTGGAAATAAATGAGATGGAAAAATATATATTATATATATATATATATATATATATATATATATATATATATATATATATATATATATATATATATATATATATATATATATATATATATATATGAGGTTTGCTAACTTACGTATGCCTGTTTTTTCAGTTGATACATCTTAGAAATGTGTACCGGGTTTTAGTAGACAAAAATATCCTAATATATCATATATTTTAAGTTTTAAGGAAAATGGTATTTTAATAATTTTCATTCTCAAAATTAAAAAAAGAAACCCCTAAACCCTTGTTCACCTCCTTCATTCCTCTCAACCCTTTCTCTTCCATGAAATTGTTTAACAACGAGTGTTTCTCATTTTTTCCAAAGAAATTGTTTAACGAGTGTTTCTGATTTTTTCAGTTGGGGGTAGAGTAACGATGACAGAGAAAATGTTTGAGGGAGAGAGGAATAAATTGTTTAACAGCGAGTGTTTATCATTTTTTCCAAAAAAATTGTTTAACAGCGAATGTTTTTTATTTTTTCAGTTGGAGGTACAGTAACGATGACAGAGAAAATGTTTGAGTGAGAGAGGATAGAGAAAGGGTTGAGAGGAACGAGAGAGGTGAACAAGGGTTTGGATGTTTTTTTTAGTTTTGAAAATGAAAATTATTAAAATATCTTTAACCTTAATACTTAGAATCCATAATATATTAGAGTATTTTTGTCTACTAAAACTCGATACACATTGTTAAAATATACCAACTAAAAACAGGCGTATGCAAGTTAGCAAACTCATATATATATATAAAGAGAGAGTAAATTACCACTATATTAATTTTTGATTTTGAAAATATTGAATTTAATATTTAAAGATGACAAAAAAATTGAGTGGTGTCCATAAAGGTTTCAATGCGGATAGGAAATATATGAATTAATTAAGTTTGACTTTTCATAGTATTTTGAAAAGGTTATTATTTTATGAGTTGCCATCTAATGATTCTTTTATATATTTAGTAAAAATTGGTTGTTTCTCACAAATAATGCAAGGAGATATAAAATTTACTCTTTATTATACTAGAATATTAGATTTTAATTAGTAAATGTGATTATTTGCTATAATTACTATTTTTAGTCATGTACAAACATAATTTTGCAGGTCTTAAAAAATAATTATGGAGAGTCATTTGTGAAAAACTAAAATTTGTGTGATTACAAAACAAGCCTCTATGATAATATACAAATAATTTTTTTTTCATATTTGTCTTGTGTATTCCTTCATAATTTATTTTGCATTTAATTTGATAATTGTATACTTAAATAGAATGATCATGGACCCCTTCCAATAAATACATCAACTGCTCAAATCAATCAATTGATGACCGTGAAAGGTTAATTGATGACAGTGAAAGATCAAAAGATCAACCATTAGTGTAAAAACGTTATTTAACGTCAAACGTTAGACATTGGTTAAGGGTAAGCTCGACTTATATTGATGACCGGTGGTATTTCCGTAAATAAGTTGACAATATAGGCGTTAGTTAGATGGATCCCCGATATTTATAGTGTTTTAGACGTCGGACTTTCCAATTTGACGTCTATATTTCTGACAGTTAGGTGAAAAGTCATTTCTTTCAGCATTATAGACGTCAGTTCGGCGCAGGTCCCGACGCCTATATGGCGGAAATTAATGCTACTCATCTACTTATCAGATATATAGACGTCGGGGCCCTTTCTAACTGACGCATATATGTCTGCTAGGTATCTGAATAGTCACTCTTTTCCACGTTATAGACGTTGGATCCCACCACATTGACGTCTATATACAATTCTAGACGTCCGTTACCTCAATAACCAACGTCTATAATCTTACCAGGCATGTGAAAAGTCATTCGTTTCCTCCAACTAAACGTCTCATATCGCCAAGCCGACGTCTATATATAACACAAATATTAATTTTTAAATTGAATGGACATCTTATTAGTCAGGCGACCGACGTATATGTTATTATAGACGTCGGGTTTGTGTCCAACTGACGTCAAATTTCTTGTTAAATAATCCTATGAACCAGCGGTTTGCAAACCAACAGTTTCATTGTCTTTGCCTTTTCTCTCCGCTGCACTGCATTTCCAGGTAAGTTTGCTCTCCTTTTAACCATTTAAAGTTGTTTTTTACTCCGATTAAAGTAATCTTTGATGTATTATAACACATTTGAACTTATTAAAATAAGTTTTCGTTGTGTTTTGGTGCGGTTTTTTGTTGTGTCTTTGGGTAGCATAGTGCACCTTCTCCCTTTGCTAGTTTCCTCGTAAGGAAAACTTACATTTTTTGGATTTCTTATGGCATTTCAGCCCAAAGACAAACGTGGGTGGTTGATAACGGTTGCGAAACCATTATTTTCATATGCTGTTTTAAACCAAATTACTCTCTATACGGCTTAGAATGAGCTTGAAATCAAACAAAATTCAATAAATGAGTCAGTCGAGAGTCAAAAGCTGTTTTTAGCGATATTATGCTTGTTTTGCATTGTTTTGCAGCAATTTTGATGGAAGTGAAGAATGGAGGTGAAGATAAAGGCCTTAGACTCAAGACAGAGGAAGAAAATCAAGAAAAGAAGAGTCTAGGAACCGCTCAGCGGCAGAAATACACCGTTGGGCGCCAAATGCAAGGAGATGGCACCAAGGCAGAGACGCCTGGCGGTTTTGCGATTTGAGGCAAACCGCCGGGCGGTGGACCCATGACGCTGGGCAGTAGCGCGATAAGAGTTAAACCGCCTGGCGACATAAGTGTGACGCCTTGCGGTTGCCTGTTGGGCTTGGGCCTATTTTCTGTTGCGCTCCTCAGCTATAAATAGCCCTGTTGCGATTTCATTCTCATTCTTTTGACAAAAGAGGGTGACCAGACCTAGTTTCCATTCTCTGGAGAAGATCTCTTGGATGCTTAGGCTCCTTTTCATCCTATCTAGGGTTTGCTCTTCCATTTTTCCATTATTTTCATCTTGGTTCACCATGACAATGGTGAACTAAACCCTTTTGTTGTTGGGGGAAACAATGTAATCTTTTGAAACTCTCTTTTATTGAAACTCTTGTTTAATTATGTGATTGTCATATGTTGTGTTTATCGATTGTTAGGTTCTCATCTGTGCTTAAGGCTTTTATTGTTTAACTCATTCGATGACTGTTGTTTGTCTCTATTGATACGGGAACGTACAGTAATGTCATGAACTGGTGAGAAATCCCTTGATCAATGAAATACCACCTAGGGATAGGGAGGTAGGACGATCAATTGTTTTTGCTTCTATTTGGTAATGTGTTGCTAGTTACTAGGGGAGGCTAGGGATAGCAAGCCGGTAATTAGTAATAGGCTTTTTTCGCCGAGGGATCGGGCTAAGGGTAGGCCAAGAAAGTTTGTATAACAATTAGATAACAAGCTTTTTAAACAAGAGGAGTAGATAAGAGAGGGCAGATAAGATGAAATTGTAAACCCCCAACAACTCCACTCATCCATACTCTTTTTCGTCAATTGAATCAACGTATTGCATGTTTATTTTCTGTTCTTGCATCCACAACAATTAATCTTTTTCTTTACAAGTCTTATTATTTTAATTCACACGAACGATAAGGTCATGAGTCCTTTGGGAGAGAACGATATTGGGTTACACCAATTATATTACTTGGAACGATATGGTACGCTTGCCAGTGAGTCAACAGTGGTTGCCTATGTCCATTCCGACCCCCAACGAAAAAGAATACAGTGAGAATACACCGTATTCTCACCGTATTCTTTTTCATTGGCGATCGGAATGGACCTAGGCAACGACCCAGGTTCGTCTTAGGTTGAAATGCCATAAGAACAAAAAGACGCAACTTTTTCTTACGAAGAAACTAGCAAAGGAAGGAGATGCTACTACACTACCCCAAGACACGACAAAAACCGCACAAAAACACAACGAACACTTCATAGACGTTGGTTAATGTATTGCCCGACGTCTATAGTGCCCATAGACGTCGGTTAATGCAATGTTTGACGACTTTATAGACGTCGAGCGTGTGATCGACCGACATCTAAGGGCACTTTAGATGTCGGTTAGTGCAATGTCTAATGTCTTTATAGATGTCGTTCTTTGCACTAAACCGACGTCTATATCGACGTCGCACCTGCAGAAATCCGACGTCCCATTAACGTAACCCTAAAGACATCGGTTCAGGAGGTGACATTAAAAGCCTAAAACAACTGACGTCTATAGCCATTTTTGCACTAGTGAACCTACCTTATGAACTCCAAAGTTTCTACAAAAGTAGATCGCTTTATCTTTCTCATTTATTTATAATAATGACACAATACTGTCTTATTTTTTTCATATTAATTAGTCACTTTAGAAAAAATAGTTGCACAAAAAATGTCCTCATTAAACCCTATTATTATTTTAAAGTTTAAAAAGTACTTTAATTTTTTTAAAATTAGAATAATATATTTATCGACAATGTAATGGAACATTGAAAAGAGAATCATCTCTTCCTACACTTCCTTTTTCACCTCTATTCTCGTAAAATCAAGAGCTATTTCAGAGGTCGACGGAGGAACTCAAACACATGTTGTAAGAGCTTGTTGTATATTGTGACATTTAGAGTGTCTTACATATTGCAAGAAATCTTGTCTTTGATTCAAGAAAAAATACATAGATATGTACTATCACTTTGCTGGACATGCAAAAGATTGACGCCAATAAAAACCTAACAAATGTTATGATAAAGCCAATTATTGAGAAGTTTACGGGGATTCGATCTTACTAAGACCAATCGAAAGAATAAGCAATATGATGGAAAATAATAAAACATGGTGTAAAGATTTGATTAATTTCATCAAAATTTTAAAGTGGGAGAATGTGAGAAAGAGAAGTTCCACATTGATGGCAACTTACCTTGAGAACCCACATTGGTGGCTCTGTTGTTCTAATAGACAATACTAGTGAGAACTACATAAATCGGTTTTAAAGTCATGACAATAAAATATGAGATAGAGAAGCTTAAAGGGAATAATTTCTTAATGTGGAAACTAAAGATGAAGAAAATTTTGAGAAAGGAAAATTGTCTAGTAACGATTGAAGAAAAACCTGTAGACATCACAAATCAAAAGGAAATGTATGATAATGTTATTGTAAATTTGTACTTAGTATTGATATGCAACATTGCATAAAAGACTACAACAAAGGAGATTTAGGATACTCTCATCAAATTGTACAAGGTTAAGTCAAATCACATAATAATATTCTTGAAGAGAAAACTCTATACTCTTTGAATGAGTGAGTCAAAATTAGTGACGAACCACATCAATAGTCTGAATACATTGTTTGCCCAACTTTCAGCTGTAGATTTCAACATTGTTGAAAATGAACTTATTGAGCTTTTATACAGAGTTTACTTAGTTTGTATGTTAAACTCTTCATCAACATAAAAAAATTACAACATTGATGTGCACTACATTTTGAGGATGTTGTCAGAGTTATTATTGAAAAATAATCCAAGCGTAACAAAGTAGACATGGTGGAATAATACAATCACAACATCCATGAGTTATTTTGGAATAATACAACAAATACGAGAAGTTGATTATGTTAGTTTTAGAGTCCCAATTTTCAAGTGTAAATGGGTTGATATAAATTTCGATGTCATGACAGATGACTTTGGTTTCACATTACCTTAACAAGATGAATTACACTGATGAACCATTTATTATGGCTAGCCAAGCAAGACAAATATTCTATGTAAATATCCAGCAAATCAAAAATTGTCAGTGGTATTGGAAGGAAGAAAACATGCACAAATATATGATGATGAAGATTCTCTTGATATACTTGAGACAACATCTTTTGCATCAAGACCCATTGAAGACAAGGTGGATGACGTAGCCGATGACATCCACGTAATTCGGAGTGGTCACAATGAAGGGATCTGGGAGAAAACAATATCTTAATAGGTTTTGTGTTAATTTTTTTATATCCTTTAAATTTTTTTGTATTTATCATATTTGATGTAGTACTAACCTTATATTTTTCAGGTATGTCGAGCTTGGGATCAGGATTAGGAAAGAGCGAACGTGGTCGATCTTTGACACCCAATGTGACATCCTGCCGCGTTGTAGCGGAGAGGATACATGTCGATATTGACCCAAGATCAGGTTTTCCTTCAGGGTCACATGCCTTAGGACTTAAGTCTCCCGACCTATCACCTGCACCTGCTAGGTACGAGATGTGGAAGACTACACGGACTAAGTCTGAAGGGAACATGACATCCTCCCCAGTTGCCTTGATCTCACAAAGAATTGTAAGTTCAAATTCTGAACAATGATTGATTGTGTATTTATCATCCCATGTGTTTTATTTAACAAAGTTCTTTGTTATATGCAGGATGAGTTGGTTGAGTAGCAGACTCAGGGAACATTTGTTGGCCAAGGTAGGGACGAAATTATAATAACGGCCATTGGAAAGCCCGAGCACCCAAGACGTGTACGTGGAGTTGGTAGGGCGATTGGTCTTCGTGACTACTTTGGCCCTACATAAAAAACACTGAATCCATAGGTCAAAAGGCACTAAAGAAGATGAATCTTCAGTGGGAGGAAAGGCTCAACCAAAGCATGAGATCTATGGAGCAACGATTCATGGAGCAACTACAAGAACAAAAAAAATCCAAAGAGCACTTGAAGAGAAGTTGCATTCCATGACCTAGGGCACCATGGGGTTGTCCACTGAAGCTCCAACAGTACCTCGGGTGAGCACAAAAGGATCATGCTCTACTGACCCTACTAAGTATAGTGGTCAGTATGAGCTATGTGCCAGTATATGTCATATTAAATGATGCACTAGAGGTAATTGAGGGAGACATGATTTTGAATATTTAAATCCTTGAACTACGGTGCATGTAAGATAACCAATTTAGTCTTCCATATTAGTTGTATTTAGATTGTTAGTTTCTAACAACTTAACTTTGTTGTTTTAGGTACATGGACATAGTCATTATGGACCAAGGTCGGTCTTCCATGTACGAATTTGTTGAACCTCAGACCATTTAACCTTCTGGTAACACCCTTGAGACCAAACAATATTATTTGCAAACATGGATTGTTGAGTAAAATAGAGACATATACCTTGTACCATACATTGATGTGGCTACTATGTCATGTCTTGGATTAAAACCATCATTCGAGCTGGTATTACAGATGACTGGATTGAGGTAACGATGCTTACCTTCAATACATTACAAATCAAATTCATCTTTGAACATATTCAAACATAATGAAATTTTCTTCATTTTGCAGTGCTTCAAGAATACATCTCCTATGTCAGATGACACAATTAAAAAGATAAGACAAGAGTGGGCAGTTTATCTTTTGCAGAATGGACTTAGGATCCATGCCCATGCCTTTAGGAAGACTTTTATTGTTGTTGAACATTAATTAGCTTTAGTTTAAGTTTTGATTGTTTAAGTTTTGGATTGTTTTTCAGGTTGTTTATTATCTTGTTAAGTTCAAACGCATAGAATATATTATATTATGCTATACTGGGACAATGTTTTGATTTTTAGGTGTGGTTTTATTGTAAAAATAAATTATTTAAAAAAACACCCAATAGACGTCAGTTATGGTCCTGTCTTACGTCTATTGACGTCTGTCAGTGCACTAACAGACGTCAAATGGCTTTCATTGGCATTACAACGTTTTTCCCGCTCAGCGCGAGCTAGTGGCGCTCAGCGCTGATAGACGTCGGATGGCTTAGATCCGATGTCTCATATGATGTTTGACGGGCTCAGATCCGGCGTGTCGTATGACGTCCTTTACAGTAGCCGACGTCCCAGTGATGTCACCCAATATGACGTCGGAGAGGGATCAAACACCAAAAGCCCAAAATAACAGACGTTAAAAGCCTTTTCTATAGTAGTGTACGGTGATGCCGATGGTGGAGCCTGTTATTCAATCTTATATGGTGCAACCTAATGCTCAGTCAAAGCCTAATCCAATCATGGTTAATCATGATAATATTTGTGTTGCGAATGAATTTTCTCTTGCTAAGAATCTAGATGGTGGTGTGTAAGGATGGAAAAAGAATCCACGATTACGGGTATCTGCGAATAAAATCCGCGGCAGGTATTTACTACTTGTGAATGTTTATTACTCATAGGTAACGAGTAATAGATATTTTAATATCCACATTTAAATTGGTCAAACTTTTTTTATTTTACTTTTTTAAAGTTATAATTACATGCATTAAATGAAGACCTCAAAAACTACATTATATTTTAGGTTTTGGACTTTATTTTAGAAATTAGTTTATGTTTTTATGTTTTGGAGTCATGGGCTTTCTTTTAGAAATTAGTTTATATTTTTATGTTTTTTGGTTTGGGTTTTCTTTTAGGATTTCTAGGTTTCTTTAAACTTATATGTCTATATATAAAGGTATCAAAAGCTTATATATAACTTTTAGTCATATATTAAATTTTATTTTATTAAAGAGAAAATTCTCTTTATTCTTGGCTTAGGCCTATTAAAGATTGACATTTTTTGTGGAAAATCTTCCTTCACTTATCTTATCAATGTTAGTGATTGTATTGTTTCTATTATCAGTTCTTATCAAATAATGAGCTCTTTGTGACGAATCTTTCTTTACTTATCAATTTGCTAGATTGTGATGTATAAATTTTTTTATCTATTTCTATGTTCTTTATATGATTTTTTTTTTTATATTTCAGAAGAAATTCAAAGTCAGAAAAAGAAAATAGTCTTTCCTGAATAAGATCACATTAGTTTCTCAATTTAATATGATGACAATTCAGATACATTATGTTTGTATATAAATAACTTATAGGTTAAACCCATTCAGAGGTCTCTATTTTCGTGTTTTTGTCCTAATTCCATCTCGTCTTCATATTTTTACCAATTACGTCCCTAAGATTGAAAAATTGAAAGAAATTAACCCCTGCCGTTAAATCAAGTTAACGAGGTTAACTTCCATCTTATCTATGAGGCTGAGGTGGCTTTTATTTGTTACGTGGCGTGCAAAGAAGCTTTCAGGTAGCTCTAATTTGTCACGTGCCTTTTATTAGTGAAGTTAATCAAAAAATTAAAGAATTGGGGTTTTTGTTACCCATTTTAAAAGCTGCTATCAGATTTGCAAACATGGTTTAGGGTTCGCTGTTCTTGAACATCGGGATTGGAAAGCAATTGAAGGTTGGAAAGAGGGAAGTAGGAAAAGAAGACGCAAGCATGTCGATGCAGCATTCGTGTTCATGGTACACTTGCAATGATTGTCGAAAGCAATTTCGCTCTGTGAGCTCTCGTGGAGATGGAGGCTGGAATAGGAAGGAGGCGTCACCGATTTGTCATTGTGTAGAGAAGTTTGTGCTTAGGACTACGAAGACCACTAAAAATCAAGGCAAACAATTTTGGAGTTGCCCTAGGTATAAGGGTGGAGGTGAAAATGTTGGATGTAACTACTTCAGGTGGTGGAGTGATTTGGGAACTTAGGAAAGTGTTAGTTGTGAGTTGTTGGAAGCAAATGATGTGAGGCTCATGAAGAATTTTGAAAATGATGACAAGTTGATGAAGACTGTTGAAAACGAAAGGGATAACAATGTACTTGCTGTGCAGAAAGTTGTTATCACTCTTGAAAAGTGGATGAAAATTTTGGCTGGGGTTGTTTCTATTCTATGCGTAGTGAACATGATTGCAGTGGCAATGTTGATGGGAAGGGCATGATAATCTCTGTCTAATTAGTGTAGGTGTAATGTAAGGCATCCAAGAATGTAATAGTTGCAGATGTAGTTTTATTGCAATGTAGTTTTGTTGTTTTTCTTAGAAATGTAATAGTTGCAGATGTAGTTTCTGGAATTGTTATTTTAATGATAACAGGTTATTGTTTTAACTGGGCTCATGTTATTGTTTGTTTAATATGGCATCCACAATTGGTATGTTCCAATCAAATGTGTCATTGACAACTAAAAGGTTCCAATGTAATCAATCAAATTATGTCATCCAGATGGCAATGAAATAAAATTGTGTCATTGATACAAGTAATATATTCCAATCAAAAGCGATCAAATGGTATCATCCAGATGACAATGAAATCAAATTCTGTCATTGATATAAGTAATATATTCCAATCAAAAGCATTCAAATTGTGTCATCCAGATGGCAATGAAATCTGGCTTTCATATTACCAAAAAGTAGACCTACAACATTGTTTCCAAAAGCTACAGCATTGTTTCCAAAACCTACAGCATTGTTTCCAAAAGACTGGTGTAAAAACAGATGTTCATACAAATACGAGACCTATCTATTACATTTCCTTTCATAAATCAAAAAACATTGTTTCATGTGCTGATCCCTAAGCCTGTGAAGTTGGTGCTTCTCCCTGTGACTGCAAAACATCTTGTGAAGTGGGTGCTTCTCCCTGTGACTACAAAACAACTTGTTCGTCTGCTTTGGGACAACGTTTTTTGTTGTGACCCACTTCCCTACACTTGCTACATCTCTTAAGCAATCCTCCTTTGGTCATCTTGGTGCTATCTTTCTTCAACTCCCACTGCTCTAACCTTCTTTACTTCTTTGGACTACCAGGCAGTTTTCTTTTTTATGAAGGCATCACATCTTCATATTGGGTTACCTCCCACAAGTTGTTTCCGTTAATTGGATAGATAATGGAGGAGTATATTTGTTGAAATGTTGAAGTGTGAAAGCACGCAGGTATGTAGTCCTCTTCATTGAGGTTGAGAAATCTCATTGTTGTCAAGGCATGAACACAGGGTATTCCACTGAGGCTCCTTTTCTGCATGAGCATGAAGATTCATCTATGTTCACCACATACTTGTCCCCAGTGTGAGACACGTGTCTGACTTTGAATATCTTTTCTGCAGACCAGCTGTCAACATGAGCCAACATTAGTAATGCATATGACGTACTGAAAGTAGGGCCTTAAATGAGTTATATCACTTTACTTGGGAATCCAGTACTATGTTATTAGGGCCTCCTTTTGCAGTCTACTGAGTATTTTTGGACAAATGGCTGACTTAAATGAATTTACCCTTGACCTATTAGTGGCCCATCTCTTCATGATATAAAGTCTAATTTCCTCCAACATTGTAATAATTGGTTTTGTCCTCGTGTGAACCAAAACGCTATTAAACGCTTCTGACATATTATTGACCAAGGTATCACATTGAGCTGTGGTTGTGAACCTTGATCTGGACCAAAACTTCAATGTAAAAATAAGTTATGCAATTAGTATTTAAAATCATCACTATCAACAAATCAAAAATGGGACAGTAGAATACCTTGGAGCAATTGCTATCAAGTGGCGAAATGCATCTTGGTTTACTTCTCTTATACTTCTCATTTCACTCTCCCATTTCTGTGGGTGTGTTACCAGTGCTGCCCTCCACATCAGCTTCTTAAGATTCTTTCTAGGGAATTTCTTCCTGAAATTGGCATATAAATGCCTTACACAATATATGTGTGCAATTCCAGGAAGTAGATCGTCTACAACGTGTAACAGGCCCTGTGAATGAGACATCAATAAGTGAGAACCAATAAACCAATGCTATTTATATGAAGTACAAAACACAAGTAAAGAACCAATAAACAAATAAGTTCATACCTTTTGTTGATCTGATATCAATGTAGGTGAAGAACAAATGTCAGGTCCACCTAGGTCTTGAATGAGTAGCTTCATAAACCATGTCCAAGTCTCCTTGTTCTCTACCTCTACTACAACAGATGCTAGTGTCATCATTTGATCGTTTGCATCTCGAGCAACAGCAGTTAACAGCTCACCACCATATCTACCTTTCAAAAAGGCTCCACCAACGCCAATGATTGGTCTGCATGAGAGAAAGCTATCTTTGCATGCCTTGAGGCATGCGTAGAACCTTTCAAAAACTCACATTTCATCATTTTCCTGAAGTTTGACCTTGATAGCGGAACCTGGGTTTCTTGCTAATAGCTCATGAGCGTAATCGTAAATTCTCCTATATTGCATAGCAAAGGACCCTTCCACTTCATCTGCAGCATAAGCTTTACCCCTATAGGCCATATTTTTACTTATTGCTATGTTCCATTTCCTACTTATTTTCTCTCTAATATCAACTCTCTTAATTGTAGGATTCTCTCTAACTGCTCTTCATACTTCAGGTACCCTTCGTTGACCAACTTCCCCCCATGGGGAATCACAACTTCTATGTCACCCTCCATCACAAACAACACAATGTACAATATTCTACAGCTACACCTATAAATAAACGTAAAACGACAATAAACAACCAATATTATAACATTGATAATGACAACAGAAAAGCTACATGAACTATGGGGGACATGCGGGACCACAACCGCATTATGTATCCAGCTTTCTTTTTGGACAACACGAACCCCACAATCTAAAAACAATAGGCAGATAACAACAAAAAACACTGAATATTAAAGCACACAAAACCTATCTATAGTACACATACTAACCTCCAACGAAAATCCACACAAAAAGCTTGCGATCAACGATTAGGGCCTTCGCGATTCACGTGATAGCAACCCTTACTTCGCGATTCACACTTCTAGTTCACCAAATTCCACATCTACTACTTCACCTCTGCTTGCGACACACTGCGATTCAGATTTCTCTGGAAGATTGTAATCCCAATTCTATTTTAATATAACCTTAATTTTAAAATCTGAAACAAAAACCCCAATTCTTTATTTTTTGATTAACTTCACTAATAAAAGGCACGTGACAAATTAGAGCTACTTGAAAGCTTCTTTGCACGCAACGTAACAAATAAAAGCCACCCCAGCCTCACAGATCAGCTGGAAGTTAACCCCGTTAACTTGATTTAACGACAGGGGTTAATTTCTTTCAGTTTTTCAATCTTAGGAACTTAATTGGTAAAAAATTAAGACGGGGACGAAATTGGGACAAAAACACGAAAATATAGACCTCTGAATGGGTTTAACCTAACTTATAAAAACAATCCAAAAAGAAATAAAAAAGAATACTTGAAAAAGTATAAAAATAATAATAAGACATATAGGTAACTTTGTTTTATCTAAGGTTATTGAATTAAAAAAATACTCACTTTTATATATATATATATATATATATATATATATATATATATATATATATATATATATATATATATATATATATATATATATATATATATATATATATATATATATATATATATATATATATATATATATATGGTGTTTTGTCACTAGGACTTTGATACGAGTTGTTGGGTTTATAAGGGAAGGGATTCACTGGAAGACACAACATCAATGAGACATGTTCAATTACATAAGGAATTGACATCATTGTCAACCCAAAACTTTAAGACAATAGAATAATAAGTTTTTTTTTTTTTTTTATATCTATGTAACATGAAACTTAAACTCATTACTTAGAATTTAAAAAAAAATAAAATTATGTGCATGGTTTGAAATCACATTGACAGAACATTCTCAAACATTGAAGTTTGAACTGTGATCGTGAAGACCTGTCCTAAGTTGTCTTGAATATTCTTGAATATAGCAAACCAACGACAAAAACATCATTCGTATCATATGACAGTTTCATATCTTATAAATTTATATGACGTAGGTGATTATTTAACAATGAAGAATGGTTTATTACATTATAGTTTCACAGTCTATTATAAGTCTATATGACACATGGCCTTAATAATAGTTTTAGTTTGAATGTTGAATATGCATATGCGTTAAATATTTGAAGCAAATGTAAAAAATAATGGTGAGTTATTTGAAGTTTCCCTTGGGAGAGGAGCCAAAGTTGAAATGAGAAACTTATACTATAATACAATAAAAGCAAGCTTTTGTGGAACCACCTTGTCGAGTATTGTTATAAAGACACGACAATCTAAGACACAAATCCATATGATTCCATATCACTATCAGTTCTAAATTGTGTCTCCTCAGCCTCTCTGCCATGTCTCTGTCACCACTACAAGTCTTGTTTGTTTCTCTATCTTCCTAATCCTTACTTTCTTTTCTGAAAAAGCTGGGGAATCATTTCATTTCATGTGAAGAAGAATAGAGGTTTGCACACTGTTAGTGAGTGCAACAAGCTCTTCGCTCTAAACCATGTCCTTCTTCAGTTCAATTTTCTTCCATTAGAGTTTTCTTGCTCATCACTTGATAAGGCAATGAAAAGATTCTCATTAGAGTTTGTAGTATAATAAAAAAATTATACTCTTAACACAAAAACTTTAATTTCATTAATTTTGTTTGAACTCAAATAATGATTAAGATAATTGATCACGTTTGGTTTTTAGTAATTGTCGCATATATTTATTAGAAGGATAATTTACATTAATATGTAATAATTCTTAAACGAATACTAAGGATTTTAAATTTACAAAACTAAATGGTAAAAGAATCCTTTCAAGGATAATATTATAGCACTCATTTTTATATAATAAACATACCTGATCATTACTGAACACAAACATAAATTCAATTACATTAATTATTAACAAAATTAACATTTTTCTTTAGTATAATTACTAAAGAAAAAACTTCTAAAAATTAAAGATATTTTTTTGAAATATGAGAGGATTGACTAATGATATATTTTTTAGTATGTTGAATAATTTATCTTTTTCTTAATATATGAAGTTTAAAGTATGAAATTATTTTCTTCAAAAAATCATGGTTTTTTTTTTCATAATAAGTTTTGTTTATGTGAGATGTAATTTTATCATGTGATTCTCCATGTTTTTTTTTTGTTTTTAATAAAATTTTCATGCAATGGCAATGATATGAACTTATTTCAAAAGTAGATTATACATACAAATAAATAAAATCAATAACATCAATATATAACTGAAAATTTATTAAATGAAAAAAATTAATTTAGTGTGAAGGATCAATACGTAATTAAAAGTAAATTAAATATCATAAATACAAATTAATAAAGACTAGTATGTGATTAAAAATAAAGTAAATGACGAATAAATGATCAATATATATAACTGAAGACAAAGATATAAACTAATAAAGAAGGTCAAAACCTAATTGAAAGTAGACTACAGTATATAGAAATATAGAAAGAATAATTAAAATAAATAATAAAGATATAAAAATAAAGAAAAGTTTGATGTATTGGTATAATGGATTAAATAATAGAAAAAAAATTAAAGGAAGTAAAACATATATGTTAATAAAACACATATAAAGTCTATTAACACTGACATAAATATGGTTTGACCTCAGTCCTTCCTTACTTTAATTAGAGCTAAAAGTTTTTTTAAAATGCTACAATTTCCTAAATCTCACTTGCCTATTCTTTTTCTTATATCCTTCCTCTTTTTATCTTTTCCACCCACATCTAAATAGGTCAAACTTATTTTATTTTACTTTTTGAAAGTTATAATTACGAAGAGAGAACTCTTATCTCTTTTTATTTTATCTCTCATATAAAAGAGAAAATAGAAAGATTATTTGAATTAAACTTTTTAATAATTAACACATACATATATTAATAAATAACAATTTTTAATATATAAAATTCATTTTTTTTATATTTTGTAATGTTTTTTTTCTTATGTTTTATTATTATTATTATTATATTTTTGAAAACTAGTTAATTTAATTTTTGATACTCAAACTTTATCTAAATAAAATATGAAATATTTTCAATTACGAATTTACACTTTAGAGTTAAAAAAAAATGTGTTAACTCATATATTTAAAGTAAAAATGAAATAAATAATATAATTATTTAAAACATGTTTACTACCATCATTTAAGTAATAATGTCCTCAAAATTCATTTGTTTGTAAAATGATATGCACATACTTGCTGGATTTTCTTTTTTTAATTATGATTGCAAAGTGTGTTATTTATCCATCGCGTTGTTTAGCTTTGACATCATCATCAGAAAATATCACGACTAATAACGAAAGTAACAAAGTTATGAACAGGTATAGCACCAACTTGTATAAATTCCTCTGACAAGTTAACATTAACTTACATATCTAAATTTTTCAAACACCCTACAACATGTAAGTTAATTTTAACTTAACATTTCAATCTTTCTAATTTTTTTCCTAGAAGCTCATTTAAATTGCCCAGTTCTTCGTCAAGTGCTTTATTGAATCAAGGGGATGAAGCAGCATTGGGTAAATTGGCTGTGTGGGCATGTTGGTTAGAGTGTATAGTAGTTGAGTGCTGGTGCACTACGTGATGGAGATGGACTTGGAGGTTCTTGCCATGAAGTTGGAGGTTCTGGCAATGAACTTGGAGGTTCTGGCAATGGACTTGGAGGTTCTGAAGCTGGAGGTTCTGGTAATGGAGTTGGACTTTCGGTAGGTGGTGAAGATGGACTAGGAATCTCGGGAGGTGGTGACCATGGACTTGGAGATGTTGGTGATGGACTTGGAGATGGAAGTGGAGTTGAAGGTGGTTGCACTGGACTTGGAGTTTGGGGTGGGCTTGGTGGGCTAGGAGGTAGGAATGGGTTTGGAGGTAGAAATGGATTGGGAGGGAGGAATGGGATTGGAGGAAGGAAAGGAATTGGAGGTAGGAATGGGATTGGAGGTAGGAAGGGAATTGGAGGTAGGAATGGGATTGGAGGTAGGAATGGGAGGGGAGGGAAAGCGGTATCTACTGCTGAATTTTCATGTAATGTAGAAGGGTTTGAAACACTTTGTTTTTTGTTGCAAAAGCTTGGTTTTTGAACAGGTTTGAATGAAAAGAAGCCAGCTGAGAAAATGTGTTCTTCTAGCTTTGTTGTAATGAGACTCACTGAAGAAGAGGTAGAAACTGAGGGCACATCACAATTTGACTCACTGCTACTAATGAGTTTGACAGTGCACCCTTTGATTCTCTGTGCATGCTTCCACACTTTGAATGGTAGCTTCACTTTGAATTCACCATGTTTATCTGTCTCCACTTCTTCCTTGAAACTTGGTACTGAATACCCAAATTTGCATTCTACACCAACTTTGGCACCTGTTCATGACAGAACAAAACTATTCAGTCATAAGATCAAACACCTTAAGGGATATATGATATGGTATGTGAAACTGGAGCATGTTATCAATAAGAGAATCAAAATGAACCTGAAATGAAGGGTGTTTCGGGTGTGAAATCTTGCTGAGAACATGTGTCACAGTATACAGTACCAATTACAGCAGCAGAACGGTCATTTTTGTCTTGAACATCTGAAACACTACCACATATGAAACTGAGGAACAAAATCCCAAGAAACCAACTCATTGTTCTATGTTTGGTTTCTTCAGAAACTGTGTATGTATTGGCCTAAGGGTGATGGTATATATAATGAAACTCTCATTCTGTGAAAGATGAAAAGACTGTAATTATGTGAATTAATTTGAAACAAAAAGTCAATACTCTCTCCCATTTAAAGAAATAAACCCATTTGCTTTCAAATTTCCTTTCTCTAGAGAAAAGGGAAGATATTCTTTTTAACCTTTTCACTGAAATGGTAATTTTGTTCAAGATATCAATCGATTTATAGCTATCATTAATTGTAAATCATAATTACATTAAATGATAAATCAATTATTGGAAATTCTTATTAATGCAGCGTCTTAGAAACAAATACGTTCTTAACATATTAATATATATAGTAAATAGACTATATTAAGTTATGAATCATATTTAATGTTTAGTAATATATAACATAGATGTAGTAATTAACATATAAATCATATTTTATATTTGCATGATAATTTAATTAATACAAGTATTTATTATTTATTAATTTCTATAAATTAAAAATATATTTTATACGCGTTTCTAAATCAAAATCATAACTATAGCCTAATAACCTCTAACGTATATTAATTATAGATATATTAATACATAATATATATGTACATTAACAGTACTATAAACAATATAATTAACTGTAAACTTATAGTCATATATATATATATATATATATATATTCTCATAAAAATATAAGTTTATTACATTAATTTATTTATGTATGTGTATAAAAATATTATTACTTAAAATATTAAACAAAATTCATACTAACACTAAAAAATATTTTAAATAATAAGCAAATTTAAAGATAAAAAATCATTGATCACTATTATGACTAATTTAAATATTAATTTTTAAACAAAAAATTATTAGTCTCTAAAATAATAATTATTATGAATAAAAAAAAATATAAGTAATGATTAATTAGATTATGTATATTATTTATTGATCAATTTAGGAACTAATTTTTTTATAAGTTAGTTGCCAGTTTAAAGTTTATTGAGTCACTTGTATTTTTAATAATAATTGTTTTAGAGACCAATTATTTTTCGTATGTATATACTATGTAAATTATTTTATCTAAACATTGAAAGTCAAACGGTTCAATTACAAAAACAGAAGTTAACAAATTTTAAGAAAAAAATAAATTAAAAGTAACTCTTAAAAATAAAAGTCAGTAACAATTAAAAATAAAATGACACTAGTGCAGAAAGGACTTTAGACGTATGTTATTTTGGTCTTTTAACATCGGATCCAGATCTAACGTCTATGTGGATGACGTTAATAAAACATCGGACATGAGAAGACCGACGTCTATATAGACGTTGGTTGTGGATATACCAGACGTCTATAGAGACATCAGACTTGGGTATAACAGACGTCTATATAGATGTCAGATGTATCCAAATCCGACGTTTATAGGCCCTGGAACGTTTTGTCCATTGTAACTCATTGGACGTCTGTTTGTGCACTGACAAACGTCTATAGACGTCGGACATGACATTAACCGACGTCTATTGGGTGTTTTTTTTATTAATTTATTTTTACAATAAAACTGAAAAATAGAAAATTGTCCCATACTATAATATATATATATATATATATATATATATATATATATATATATATATATATATATACACACACACACACACACGTTTCAACTAAAGAAAGTTCTACATAATCTAAAAAACAATCCAAGACCAAAAATATCAAAATATAAACTTAAACTAAACTAAATTTAAGTAATGTTCAACAACAAATATAAGTGTTCCTAGCTCCATCTTTGCACAAGATAAGATGTCCACTCCTGCCTTATCTACCTTGTGTCCTATGGTATAGGATATATACTCTTGAAGAGCTGCAAAATGAAGAAAGATTCATTATGGTTTCATATATGTTCAAAGATGAATTTGATTTGTAATGTATTGAAGGTAAGCATCATTACCTCATTCCAGTAATCTGTAATGGCAGCTCGAATGATGGTCTTAATCCAAGACATGACATAGTAGCCACATTCCCATGAATCTAACTGCTTGTTACACTAAAATGACAAACTAAATAGTCAAGAATTTAGATCATTCAATAACATAGAAAATGAAGTAGAATTATAAATGACTTACAACCTTTGGATACAAAACTTGAACTAGTTGACCTCGGGATTTACCTATAACTCTATTTAGATTGAAAACACAAATTAATATTAATATAACTATATTTATCATAAAAATTTAAGGTCAACATGAAATTCAAAGTCATTTTGGGAGAAACACTTACCCTTGAAGCCTGCTTCTCAAGTCATTTTTCATCTTCCTGTGCAGTGAACAAAACCATATAATTTTACATTGTTTGGGAATGATGACCATCAGCTGCCAATGAGACCTATTATGAATCAAAAATAGTTAGTAAACTAATTAAGTAAACTTTAATGAACTTCTACATAAAAACAACACATACCCATCAATATATGGCACAAGGTATACGTCTCTATTTGACTCAGTCATCCATGTTTGCAAATAATATTGTTTGCTTTCAAGTGTGTTACCAAAAGGTTGAATGGTTTGAGGTTCAACAAATTTGTACATGGAAAACCGACCTTGGTCTACAATGATTGTGTCCATGTACCTAAAACAACAAAGTTAAGTTGTTAGGAACTAGGAATCTAAATAAAACTAATATGGAAGACAAAATTAACTATCTTACATGCACTATAGTTGAAGGATGGAAATATTCAACATCCTGTCTCCCCCAATGATCTTCAATGCATCATTGAATGTGATATATATTGGCACATGGGGGGAGACCAAATACTCTCAAATCCCAGTATATTTCTATCGATCCTTTATTAAACCTGGGTAATCTTTTCATTAGCTTTGATAGAGGATCATCCTCCGCTTCAGCCATCTCATCATATTCATCTATGACTGTCTCATGCATCGGCTGCTTCTGAGGACGTGTGAATTGAAGATAAGAATTTCAAAGTTATCAATAAATATTTTTAAATTTAACATTGAAATACTAATAATAAAAATATTGTACCTGTGGAGTAGCATGTGTGACATGATCAATGCTCTAGGCTAGGCTATAAATGATCCTATTGCCTCCCCCACAAAATGAATTTCTGGAATGGGTACATGCACCTGAGCTTAGGGATCCCGAACCTCGTCAATCGTCACACACACATGGTGGGGTAATATGGGAACACCATGAATAGTCTACCCTCCCTCAAGTACTCGTCCGACAACCACAATGGGTGGGGGATCCGCATCAACCAACAGCTCATACTGACCACTATACTCAGTAGGTTCTACAGCAGAGCATGATCCTCTAGTGCTGACACAAGGTACTGTGGGAGCTTCAGTGGGCAAATCCATGGTGCCCTGCCTCATGGAATTCAACTTCTTTTCAAGCGCTCTTTGTATTTCTTTTTGTTCTTGTAGTTGTTCCATGAATCGTTGCTCCATTGATCTCATGCTTTGGTTGAGTCTTTCCTCCCACTGAAGATCCATCTACCTCAGTGCCTCCTAACTCGTTGATTGAGTGTTTCTTTGTGTAGGGTCAAAGTAGTCATGAAGACCAATCGCCCCAGGAACTCCACGTACACGTCTTGGGTGCTCGGGCTTTCCAATGGTCGTTGTTAGAATGTCGTCCTTGCCTTGGCCAGCAAATGTTCCTTGAAGGAGGGAAATGAAAGAGTGCACGCCCAAAAACGCAGGCCAAAAAGGGTAAAAAACACAGCCCAAGAACACTCCAGAAACTGCACCAAAACACAACGAAAACAAATTTTAATCGGTTCAAGTGGAAGATATTTCATCAAAGAGTAATTTAATCGGAGTAAAAGTAAATTTAAACAGTCCAAAAGAGAGAAAACGCACCAGGTAAGCAATGTCGCAGAGAGAAAAGTGCGAGGAAGAAGACGATGAATAATGCTTGTAACTGCTCGTAGGTTCGTGTTTTCCAGTATAAGAGGCTATAGACGTTGGGCCATGGGGAGACCGACGTTTATAATAGTATAGACGTCGAGATCCTCTCTAATATGACGTCTTTCTGATTTAAAAATTAATATTCGCAGGGCATATAGACGTCGGGGGTTGGGGGGCCCAATGTCTAGACGTCGGTTATAATGGGGGACCGTAGATAGACGTTGGGGTGGCGGGAACAGACATCTATATGGCAGAAATAATAAATTTTCACCTACCTGTCCGGCCTGTAGACGACGGTTAGTGGGGGGTCCGACGTCTATAATTTTATAGACGTTAGGGACCCTCCTAACCGAGCCGACGTCTATAATGCCAACTTATTTACAAAAATGTCACCGGTCAATAATTTACGTTGAATATTTTGTGGTCCGACATTTAAGGAGTGACGTTGAAGGTCAATTCTATACTAGTGATAACAGATAAAAATAAAAGAAAGAAAAAAATCATGGAAGGACTATATCAGAGTCTATGAAGCACACCACAGCCAAATATAAATTAAAAAAAAATGGTGAACCGAGTCTCAAGAAACCGCAAAAAATTCAATTTGAAAATCAATACCAATATTAGTCAATTTATCTAGACATACGTGTGTAATCATAACATATATCTCTCTATTTTTTACAAAATCATTAAAAAAAACACATTATTGACTACAAAATAAAAAATATATATAAAAATTACTTATATTTTATGTAATGATTCGTCACAATACCCATCTTTATCCTTACATTCATTTTTATTTTAAATTAATAAAACACCTATATTAGAAAAAAAATCCAATATGTATAATTTAAAAAAAAAACGTAAAACGTGGTCATGCCTTATTTAAGTATTTGTTCAATAAATCATTTAAGATATAAGTGTTATGTCTATTAAATGATACAACAGTACACAGTCTTATTTTACTTGTGATAAACAACGTATTTGCTTAGACAATATGTGTGTAGTCTCAAGGTAATTTAGTGTTTGATGGATTTTTAAGCCTAACTCAATTTTATAAAACTGGATGGTAAAGTTTGATATATATATATATATATATATATATATATATATATATATATATATATATATTATAATTTGACATTATTTTTAATCGATGTGGGACTCTTTACGTTGAGGTATAGACATTTCGAGCGTAAGAGTAGAATTAATAGGTCTTCCAATAGACGTCCGAAAATGGATGGAATAGAAATGCCCAAGAAACAAGAAATATCGCTAGGATAATTTTGTCTAACTCAACCCCATAAAATCGACTTGTAAAGTGAGGTTTGCACCCCACGAGTATATATATATATATATATATATATATATATTATAATTTGGCCTTATCTCTAGTGAGACTTTCAACATGTCATTTCATCAATATCTTAGAAAGTGAGCTAAATTTGTTTTGTCTCAACAACTTGAAAGTGTTTGTTTTGCCAACTCTCAGAAAGCTATATCTCATTTATACGACTTTGTTTTTTTTACATCAATAAAAGATTAAAGAACAAAATAACCAAAAGTTAGAAAGAAATAAAATTATAAAAATATAAAAACAATGATAAAGAAAATAAGTTGATTTAACTGCCTTTTCAAAATAGCATTCATCATTGGTTATTTAAAGGTTATTGTTAAATTCATTATTATCTTAGATTTTCAAATTAATCAATATAAATTCTCAATTAATTTGTTGGCATTGTCCCTATTAACTAGAGTACATCTTAATTAAAATAAGAACTTTATAGATTAATCATAGTAAATTTAACCAAAGTACATCCTCAATTAAATATTACTATGACTAATCATGCCAATTAAGCAAAGTATATTCTTGGTAAAGTTTTTATCATTAATCAAAGTACATTCTCGATTATTGGAAAAAACCCATTTAATCACATGAAAGTTTCTAACTTTAATCAAAATAAATTCTCAATTAAAATTAAAAATCCTTAGATTCATATGATTGATATGTTATGTAGATTTCACATCATACTAACTTGCTATAATGTAAAAATCATTATTTTTACATGATTAAGAAGCAAAAGACATAAATAAAATAAATCACAACAAGAATTAAAAGGACAAACAAATGTATTCATCTAAACTCAAGATCTAGTTAAGAAATAACAGAAAAATCAACTCTAGAGGCTTAACACTCCATGGAATGTGGAAATAACATAAGTCTAATTGCATCATCTGACACTTGATGAATTTTCACAATATTACAAATTTCCAAAAAGGTGGCCAAATGGGTGTAAGAATTCTCATGTGACAAACCATTAAATTGATTGCTTTGGACAAGATGAATCAAAGCTGACTTCTTTTCCATATTAGCAACATTCATCACTAGACAAGTTATGCTATTAAAATTCATAGATGTTGAGAATGAAGCATAGTCCTCCAAGGTGCGATGACTTCTATCTTGTCCATCATCCCAATGTCCTGCCATTTACTTATCCTCACATTCAAAAGAAGAAATAGTTTTCGAGGTAGAACTTAAACTAGCTTCCCTAACTTGTTTTTTTCTATTTTCTTTCCTACATCTACTGTTATTCCGAAAAGGTTGTTCTATCAATTTCAGAATCAAACAACAAGTTGTCAGCCTTTGTTCTGCTTCGCATGCAGAACAACCAAAGCTAGACTTAGCAACCCGAGGATAACAAAATAAAAATACAACCTATCTACAAAAATTAAAAGACAATGGATATATATAGATAAAAATTTGAAATTGGTAATCAATCAAATAATCGGTCTAACAATAAGAATCAAATTTCCCAACAACAATGCCAAAAACTCGATAAGCTTTTGGCAAGTATACCATCGTTTTAAGTAGTAAAAGTAAGTACAAAGTATCGTTCTCCCAACAAAATTGAGTTACATTATCTAATTGGAATTATTTAACAAAATCAATTTAGTAAAGATAATAATTTGATTCATGTAATTTAAACTGAATGAAATTAACAACATATGAAAAATTAATATTGAAAGTTTTAAAGAAAGCTTCCTTGTAATTGATACATGACTAACATTTTCTGAACAATATATTATGCGTTCAAACATTCACATCAATGTATTAATAAAAGGTTTAAAGAATAATTCTGATATATTATTTCAAGGAACAGAGTAACATATATATACATACAAGGATCCTATAATCCTTCATCTATTAAAGAAAAAATATGTGCACAAATCTGCACAAATTATAATAATATCTAAAATATAACTAACATAATATTTGATTGCCTAATATCCTTAAATAGAATATTTGGCATATCTTAACACCCCCACTCAAGTTGGTGCATGGATATCACACATTCCCAACTTGAATAGAGACTCATTAAACAATCTTCTTGACCTCCTTTGGTGGGAACATCAGCCAACTGTAACTCTGATCTTACAAAAGGAAAGGAAATTATTCCAGCTTCAATCTTCTCTTTGATGAAATGTCTATCAATTTCCACATGCTTTGTTCTATCATAGTGAACAGGATTATGAGCAATTGCAATAGCCGAAGTATTGTCACAGTACAAACTCATAGCTTCATTTGGTTTAAATCCCAAATCTGATAGCACATTTTTAATCCACAAAAGTTCACATACACCTAGTGTCATGCCTCTGAATTCTGCTTCAGCACTAGATCTTGCTACTACAGGTTGTTTTTTACTCCTCCAAGTTACAAGATTCCCTCCTACAAAAGTAAAGTATCCAGAGGCAAATCTTCTATCATCTTTTGAACCTGCCCAATCTGCATCACTATACCCTTCTACCTTTAAGTTTCCATTATTTGAGAACAAAATTCCTTTTCTAGGAGCAGACTTCAAATATCTCAAAATTCTTTCAACAGCATCCATATGAACCTTTCATGGGTCATGCATAAATTGACTAACAACATTTACTGCATAGGTGATATCTGGACGTGTATGGCACAAATAAATTAATTTTCCTACCAGCCTTTGGTATCTTCCTCTGCCTATGCTTGCTGAATTTGAGCATTGAAAGAGTTTATGATTTTGTTCAATTGATGTATCAGCTGGTTTACTCCCAAGCAGTCCAGTTTCTGATAGTAAATCAATAGTATATTTCCTTTGGCATAGAAAAATACCATGTTTTGATCTAGCTACTTCAATACCCAAAAAATATTTGAGGTTTCCAAGTTGTTTCATCTCAAATTCAGATGCAAGGTATTGTTGTAAACTAGAAATCTCATCTTGGTCATTTCCTGTAACAATCATGTCATCTACATATATAATTAAAGCTGTAATCTTTCCTTTTCCTCTCTTAAAAAACAAGGTGTGATCAGAGTTACTTCCTCTATAGCCAAAAGCCTTCATAGACTTGGTAAACCTTCCAAACCATGCTCTTGGGGATTGTTTTAATCCATATAGAGCCTTCTTTAATTTGCAAACCTTCATTCCATTTGAATCTGTCATGCCTGGTGGAGAATCCATATAAATTTCTTCTGAAATTTCTCCATGTAGGAAAGCATTTTTCACATCAAATTGTAGAAGAGGCCAATCTTGGTTTGCAGCTAGCGACAAAAGTATCCTCACAATATTGAGCTTGGCTACCGGTGCGAACGTCTCTTGGTAATCTACACCATAAGATTGAGTGTAACCTTTAGCCACAAGTCGTGCTTTATACCTCTCAATAGTTCCATCAGCTTTATGCTTAATTGTAAAGACCCATTTGCAGCCCACAGTTTTCTTCCCTCTTGGTAAGGACACAAGATCCCAAGTGTTGTTTTTTTCTAAAGCCGCCATCTCCTCAACCATTGCTTCGGTCCATCTAGGATCTGCCAAAGCTTCATGTACATTACTAGGAATAGAAATTGAAGATAATTGAGATACAAATGATGCATATGATTGAGATAACCTGTGAGATGACACATATTTACTAATGGGATATTTAACTGTGGCTTGGAGGTCTGGTTCATATTTAGCTGGAGGTTGACCACGGTTAGAACGAGGTGGAAGATTATATTGAACAGTAGTAGACTCAGTGTTTGGTATGCTGGTGGTTTCAGGCAGACAAGAATCAATTTCATCTAAATTAGTATTATCAGAGATAGGATCAGAAGGTACCTCTGAAGAGTCAAGCTGAACCTGTGGAGAAGATTGAGCCAATTGGTTATGATCAGAAGACACTGTATTATCCAGAAAAGAAGTGTCCATATTTAGGATTGGCTCACTTGCTGCAGAACGATCCTCACAAGATAACATATCTTCATAATCAAACATACTAACATCATGATTGTACACTTCACTTTCATTGCCTCCCTGAAGTGGAGAATCAACATAAAAAAAATTCATGCTCATTAAATGTCACATCCATAGAAATATAAAATTTCTTTGATTGTGGATGGTAAGCACGATAACCTTTTTGAGTTGTTCCATACCCAACAAAAACACATTTGATCGCTCGTTCTTCGAGCTTTGTACGTTGATGTGGGTGTAAGTGAACATATATAACACATCCAAAAATATGAGGTGGTAAATAAACTATGGGAGGAAGGATACAATGATCAGACAACACATCATAAGGCCTTTGAAAGTTAAGCACACTAGAAGGGGTTCGATTAATTATATAAACGGCAGAGCTCATGGCCTCACCCCATAAATGAGATGGGACATTACCATCTATCAAAAGTGATCTTGTCACCTCTAATATATGTCTATTTTTCCTCTCAGCCACTCCATTTTGTTGTGGTGAATAAGGGCATGTAGTTTGATGCAAGATGCCTTTAGAGTTCACGAACTCTATTAATTCAGTCTTAAAATATTCCCCTCCATTGTCTGATCGAATAACCTTAATAGATGTGTTAAATTGTGTAGCAATCAAATGATAGAATGAACGAACCACATCACACACATCACTTTTATGTTTAAGCAAATATACCCAGGTTACCCGAGTACAATCATCAACAAAACTGATAAACCATTTTTTTCCATTATGTGTAGATTGCGGGGCAGGGCCCCAAACATCTGTATGAATTAATGAAAAAGGAAAATCAGTTTTGTTATTGCTTAGAGGAAACACAACACGATGATTTTTTGCCAAAACACAAGTTTCACAAAAAAAATCAGAAATATTGCATTTACGAAATAATGATGGAAATAATTTTTTTAAATAACCAAAAGAGGGATGTCCCAACCTTTTATGCCACAACCAAATTTCTTTTTTGTTTTTATCTTGTATGTGATCATTCCCAAGACAAGCCAATCCTTTTTTATGGTTTTGTCGTGAGACATTTTCCAGATAATACAGTCCTTCACTCTCTCTACCACTGGCAATCTTCTCCTTGGAATGGATGTTCTGAAAAAGACAATGGGTTGGGTAAAAAAAGGCAACACAAGAATGTGATTTGGTTAACTTGCTGACGGAGATAAGATTACAATTTAATGTAGGAATAAATAAAACATCAGGAATCGATAAGGAAGGTGAGAGGGATATAGTACCTATACCTTCAATAGGAGATGAGACCCCATTGGCATTAATAATAACACTTTTAGAACAATTAGAGGAAAAACTAGTAAATATATGAGGATCACAAGTCATATGATCAGTAGCACCTGAATCAATTATCCAATCACTACCCTCAGTAACAACAGAAAGATTAAGAGCAGAGTTAGATAGACCTGACTTGGTCACAAATCCGGCAGCAGTAGAAATATAACTCTTGGAAGCAGCGGAAGTTCCAGAATCATGTTTCTCCGGTTGATTGTCATCGGAAGAAGCCATCAGAAATATTCAATGAAAAAAAGCACTGATTCCTAAACTGTAGAGGATATCAGTGTTTGGCTCTGATACCATAATAAAAGGTTTAAAGAATAATTCTGATATATTATTTCAAGGAACAGAGTAACATATATATACATACAAGGATCCTATAATCCTTCATCTATTAAAGAAAAAATATGTGCACAAATCTGCACAAATTATAATAATATCTAAAATATAACTAACATAATATTTGATTGCCTAATATCCTTAAATAGAATATTTGGCATATCTTAACATGTATCTTGGTTTAATTCGTTAAAACAAGTTCCAAAGATATATGTTAAATCATTAATTATTTAAATAATCCAACATGTCCTTTGCATTGAAATATGATGTTAATAAATGACAAGAAAATTTGAAACTTTCCTAGCATAGTTCCTTTTGGTTACTTTTCTTACATTCATATTTGATGAGTGCATATTTATGCCCACATTTATGCTTTAAAATTCAAATTTTTGATGAAAGATTTGTACTTAAATGGTTGGTTTGAAGAGGATTTGGGATTATTGAATTTAGCGTGTTTGGAAATAAAAGGGGTTTAAAAAGTGATTTTAATTGCATAAATTATTTTGGATGTTCTAATGTTTATTTGTGCAGCTGAAGTTAGAATTTTATTAATTTAAAGCATGAAATTGAATGGTCAAAGATGGTCCAATCTGGTCAACTCAGGACTTTTATGCAATTTTGAAAAGAAAGAGATGTCTAAAGTGCAATTAGAGGAAAATTTTGAACTTATGCGTAAATTTGAATAAAATAAAAAGGGTTGAAATGAAATTTTGGGCAAGTTTAAATCTGTTAGATATTTTGGAGAAAATATATCTTAGGATATTTTACTTGATATTGTTAAATAATTACCTTATTTAACTATATCAATAAATATCAAAAGATAATATTTGTCAAATCTTTTTTTATCTAGGAAAGATATTATCAAATATTCTCAAAAACTAATTAAATTTGTTGAATATTTGAAAGTTAGATATAAGATAAAAGATTTTATCAACAGAAGATTCAAAGTCCAAGCCCCAATCAAGCCTATATAAAGAGACTCAGGGGACTTCATTCATTCGTCCACCACTCCTCTCTCTTATTTCATCATGTATTCAACTCCATTCATGGAGAGCTTAGCATCTAGGGCTATTCTGCCATAATTTCATTATGGATTCTGAGGTTAAGTGAATTAATGTAATTGTTTATTTTAATTATTGATTTAAGTTGTTCTCTTTCTATGTCTTTCATCTCTTTATCATATTAAAAGCAAAGATTGTGCATCATAAAGTGTTTGAATCTACATGCATATTAATTATATGAGTTCCAGGGTTTCTAGGTTTAATTGAGAATCTACTTTGATTGAATTTAGGAACTTTCGTATGATTAAATGGTTTTTACTATCAACTGAGAATGTACTTTGGTTGGTAGTAATAATTTCAACTATAATCAATTAAGAATTTACTTTGATTGATTAGCTTTTAATTTGGTTAGGAGATTTAAGAATAGACATGATTAAATACAATAAATTTGATTGAGAATGTACTTTGGTTGAATTTACTGTGAATAATCTAGAAAGGTCTTGCATTTGATTGAGAATGTACTTTGATTAATTGTATGATCGCCTTCAAATTAATTAAGAATGTACTTTAATTAATTTGAAACTTAAACAATAATCAATTGAACAATGATCTGTGAATAACCGATGATGAATCTATTTTGGAAAAGCAGTGGAATTAGCCTGTTTCTTCATAATTGTTTTTAAGTTTCCTCTTTGTTCTACAACATTTTTTAAACATTCTTACTTTTATAAGCATTGCATAGCATTCATAAAAGTCAGATATTCGAAAGCAATTCTGTGTTCATTGGGAGACGACTTAGGGTTACTTTAGCCCTATCTATTTTCTTGAATACTACTTGGCAATATTGAAGTTGCCTTGAAAAGTAGTATTAATTTGATAGCTTCAATGATAGTTTATCAATATTCAAATTTACTTCTCAATACAAATGAATATCTAAATTATATTATACTTCCGTATAATAACAAGTAATTATAGAAATTAATAAATAATAAATGCTTTTGTTAATTAAATTATCATGTAAATATGAAATATGATATATATGTTAATTAATATATCTATGTTATATATTACTAAAGACTAAATATGATTTATAATCTCTAACACAAAAATAGTTTTTAATGTATGTTGCATTTATAACAGTCGTTAATTGACGTTGTTGTTCTTATAACAGACACCAATTTATGAGCTGTTTATTAAAAAAAAAATCGCTAATATTTTTTTTCACTGAAACCATGAAAAATCAATATCAAACACAAGAATACACTATTAAATTTTCAGAATTTTAGAAGTAGTAACAACCAATTAAAAGTGCAACAACCAATGAAAATGCAACAACTAATATACATAAAATCCCAAAAATGAATCTAACCGTGAAGGTGAGGGAGAAAACAGGTGTCGTGAGGGTGAAGAGAAAAACACACAATAACGATTCGAAAATCGCTGTCGTAGTTGTCCTAGAATGCGTCCAAGAATTACACCAAAAGCCAATGAAAATGAATTTTAATCGGTACAAATGAAAGATTATGGTTCCAAATGTAATATAATCGATGTAAAATGATTTTAAATAGTGCAAAGTGAAAGAAAACTTAAAAGTTAATGGCGAACGAGAAAAAGCAGAGGAAGAAGTTGAAAGCAGCAAGAGAGAAAAACGTAACTTGTGCTCGCGTTTTGGAGTGGGTAAAAATGCAGAGTATTTGACGTCGGCCCCCCTTCCTAGCCGACGTCTAAGTGCTCTAAAACGTCGGTCCCCCTTCCCAGCCGATGTCTAACTGGTAAAAAAAAATTAATATTGATGCCTAAAATGAGGTAATTTCAAACATTTTTTAGGTCTGTTGGGAGGCGACCGACGTCTAAGTGACAAAAAATTAATATTTGCGCTCAAATGAGATATTTTTGAAAATTTTTTATGTGTGTAGAGGGGGAAGTTATTAGATGTCGGGGGCTTGTAACCGACATATAAAGGCAATAAAGTTTGACTTTTCAATCCTGTATGCAGACCATTTGACGTTTGACCTTGAGAGAATCGATGTCTATACCTTATTTGATGTCGGGAGTTATTTAACTGACTTCTATAATGTCGTTTTATTTACAAAATTGTCATGATATTTTTTGCTTTGAATTTTCTTTAGTTAGACGTTAAACGTTTGACGTTAAATTCTATTTCTGCACTAATAAATATAATATAGTGTATTTAATATATATATATATATATATATATATATATATATATATATATATATTATGAACGTATTTGTTTTAAAGGCGATATATTAATAAGTATTTCCATTAATTAATTTATCATTTAATGCAATAATGATTTACGATTAATGACTATAAATTGATTGATATATATCATGAATAAAATTACCGTTTTAGTATAAAAGTTAAAAATAATATCTTCTATTTTAGAGAAAGAAAAGTTGAAAGTAAATAAATTTATTACTTTAAATTAGAGAAAGTATTGACTTTTTTTTTTTCAAATTACTTCACATAATTATAAACTTTTTTTATCTTTTATATAATGAGAGTTTCATTATGAATAAAAATTATTTTGGCACATATTTTAGTAATATTTTAACATAATATTTTGATTACATGTGTCTATTTTTTTTACTGGTTAATTTTTATTTGTTATTATTTTGATTGTAAACTTAATAAAAATATAAAAAATGTAGTAAAAAAAAAATGTGTTAACCTATCCATTTTCTTTCATTATATATACCATCACTCTTAGGCCAATACATACACAGTTTCTGAAGAAACCAAACATAGAACAATGAGTTGGTTTCTTGGGATTTTGTTCCTCAGTTTCATATGTGGTAGTGTTTCAGAGGTTCAAGACAAAAATGACCGTTCTGCTGCTGTAATTGGTACTGTCTACTGTGACACATGTTCTCAGCAAGATTTCACACCCGAAACACCCTTCATTTCAGGTTCATTTTGATTCTCTTATTGATAACATGCTCCAGTTTCACATACCATATCATATATCCCTTAAGGTGTTTGATCTTATGACTGAATAGTTTTGTTCTGTCATGAACAGGTGCCAAAGTTGGTGTAGAATGCAAATTTGGGTATTCAGTACCAAGTTTCAAGGAAGAAGTGGAGACAGATAAACATGGTGAATTCAAAGTGAAGCTACCATTCAAAGTGTGGAAGCATGCACAGAGAATCAAAGGGTGCACTGTCAAACTCATTAGTAGCAGTGAGTCAAATTGTGATGTGCCCTCAGTTTCTACCTCTTCTTCAGTGAGTCTCATTACAACAAAGCTAGAAGAACACATTTTCTCAGCTGGCTTCTTTTCATTCAAACCTGTTCAAAAACCAAGCTTTTGCAACAAAAAACAAAGTGTTTCAAACCCTTCTACATTACATGAAAATTCAGCAGTAGATACCGCTTTCCCTCCCCTCCCATTCCTACCTCCAATCCCATTCCTACCTCCAATTCCCTTCCTACCTCCAATCCCATTCCTACCTCCAATTCCTTTCCTTCCTCCAATCCCATTCCTCCCTCCCAATCCATTTCTACCTCCAAACCCATTCCTACCTCCTAGCCCACCAAGCCCACCCCAAACTCCAAGTCCAGTGCAACCACCTTCAACTCCACTTCCATCTCCAAGTCCATCACCAACATCTCCAAGTCCATGGTCACCACCTCCCGAGATTCCTAGTCCATCTTCACCACCTACCGAAAGTCCAACTCCATTACCAGAACCTCCAGCTTCAGAACCTCCAAGTCCATTGCCAGAACCTCCAAGTTCATTGCCAGAACCTCCAACTTCATGGCAAGAACCTCCAAGTCCATCTCCATCACGTAGTGCACCAGCACTCAACTACTATACACTCTAACCAACATGCCCACACAGCCAATTTACCCAATGCTGCTTCATCCCCTTGATTCAATAAAGCACTTGACGAAGAACTGGGCAATTTAAATGAGCTTCTAGGAAAAAAATTAGAAAGATTGAAATGTTAAGTTAAAATTAACTTACATGTTGTAGGGTGTTTGAAAAATTTAGATATGTAAGTTAATGTTAACTTGTCAGAGGAATTTATACAAGTTGGTGCTATACCTGTTCATAACTTTGTTACTTTCGTTATTAGTCGTGATATTTTCTGATGATGATGTCAAAGCTAAACAACGCGATGGATAAATAACACACTTTGCAATCATAATTAAAAAGGAAAATCCAGCCATAGCTATTTTATAGTCATCGAGAAGACACTATTTTGAATTAGATAGCAAGAAGTATGTGCATATCGTTTTATAAACAAATGAATTTTGAGGACAAAATTTCTAATATGATGGGAGTAAAGTAACATGTTTTAAATAATTATATCATTTATTTCATTTTTACTTTAAATATATGAGTTAACACATTTTTTTTTAACTCTAATGTTTAAATTCGTAATTAAAAATATTTCATATTTTATTTAGATAAAGTTTGAGTATCAAAAATTAAATTAACTAGTTTTCAAAAAATATAATAATAAAAAAAACATAAGAACAAAAAATTACAAAATATAAAAAAATGAATTTATATATTAAAAATTGTTTTTTTATTAATATATGTATGTGTTAATTATTAAAAAATGTAATTCAAATAATCTTTCTATTTGCTCTTTTATATGAGAGAGAAAATAAAAAGAGAAAAGAATTATCTCTTCGTAATTATAACTTTCAAAAAGTAAAATAAAATAAAGTTTGACCTATTTAGACGTGGGTGGAAAAGATAAAGAGAGGGAGGATATAAGAAAAAGAATAGGCAAGTGAGATTTAGAAAATTGTAGCATTTTAAGAAAACTTTTTAGCTCTAATTAAAGTAAAGAAGGACTGAGGTCAAACCATTTTTTTGTTAGTGTTAATAGAGTTATATGTGTTTTATTAACATGTTTTACTTATTTTGAACACATATTGTTTCACTTCCTTTAAATTTTTTTCTAGTATTTAATTCATTATACCAATACATCAACCTTTTCTTTCTTTTTATATCTTTATTATCTTTATTATTTATTTTAATTATTCTTTCTATATTTCTATATACTCTAGTGTACTTTCAATTAGGTTTTGATATTCTTTATTAGTTTATATCTATGTCTTGAGTTTATATATATATATAATATTGACCATTTATTCATATTTAATTTATTTTTTTATCACATACTAGTCTTCTTTATTAATTTGTATTTATGATATTTAATTTACTTTTAATTAAGTATTGATCCTCCACACTAATTTTTATTTTCATTTAATAAATTTTCAGTTACATATTTGATCTTATTGATTTCATTTATTTGTATGTTTAATTTATTTTCCAAATAAGTTCATATCATTGTCATGGAGATTTTATTAAAAAAGGAAAAAAGGAAAAAAAAACATGGAGAGCCAAGTGATAAAATTACAAGCGAAAATAACACTTATTAAAAAAAAAAAAAAACTCATGATTTATTTTAAGAAAATACTTTCATACCTTAAACTTCATATACTAATATTTTATCATTACAATCCTCTAATATTTTAAAAAATATCTTTAATTTTTAGAAGTTCTTTTAGAGGCTTAATATTAACTTCTTTCGGCCTAACCGTATTGGGTTTGTAGTTTAGAATCTTCCATTCATCAAACATGTTAATCCATTTAGAAGTTATAAGAATTGTTAAACCTTAATTCTCCAAACAAGAGGGATGAATTGGTTTTTATTGAAAATACTTTCTTTTACTATCTTTTGAAAAATCTTTAGAATTTTAATATACAAGACAATAAAGAGTATAATGCAATAAAAAGAATTAACGGATAGAGAAAACCAGCAAAGATTTTTATACTGGTTTGACCAAGTCTATATCCAGTCTTCTTCAACAACCTTAATTTAAGGGAACCGCTATAGATTGAAAAAGATAAACTTGATCTTCACAACAAACACTCCAATAGTGCATATATGATCAGCAACCTTTAAAACCAGTTCTTGACAGAATCTTCATGTATTAACCCAGATTTGATCTTAAATTCTTCAATATGGTTCTTGGATTCTTCCTGTATTAAAACTCAATCAAAATGTTAGTTATGAAAATGTATGTTCAGTATCTTGTTTTGAAACAACGCGTAAGATAGTTATTTATAGAATTTTCACAATCCTAACGCATTTTAATCGATTACAAAATTAATGTAATCGGTCAAACATTTAACAGTGCTACACTAGAATTACATTGAAACAAATTTAACAGATTAAGCAATTAATGTAATCGATTGCACATATATTGTAAGTCAAAACATTTTAAAATATGACAATTATGACAGTTAAGACTTAACATGGAAAACAATTTTCAATATGTATAGAGTTTAACCGATTAAGAAAACAGTGTAATCGGTTAAGTATTACACTTAAGCAATTTTGAAAACTTTTTCTCCTTGAAACTCATCACAACACTCAACAAACAAGTGTTGGCAAATGCATGAGTTTTAATCGATTATGAATATAATGTAATCGGTTAAAACTTGCAGTTTGTCACAGTTAAGCATCGATTGATATCTGATGAGTCTTGATTAAATAAACCATGTAATCAATTACTTCATACAGATATGCATTGTATAGAGATAAGCCACTGTGACGTAGCAGCTATTGTCACCCAACAACAGGAACAACCACCAGCATCACGCACCGCCACTAACAACTAGCCACCAGCGTCTTGCCACCACCACCAGCCACCACTAGCGTCGTGCCACAACCATCGCCACCGCCACTAGCGTCATGCCTTCGTTGTCGCGCCACCACCAGATAGTAGTGTCACACCACCACCAGACAGTAATGTCACACCACCATCGTTGTGCCACCACACCGTCGAGCCTTCATTGTCACCCCCACCACTGTCGTGCCTTCATTGTCATGCCACTAGATAGCAACGTCGTGCCACCGCCGCCGCGCCACCACATCGTTGTGCCACCAACGTCTCACCACCAATGTCGCGTCCAGATTCGGCCGATGAAGGGGGGTTTCAGGTTAGGGTACGCTCGAGAAGGTTGAGGGAGAGGGTTTATGGAAAACAAAAATGGGGGAGAGAGAAACCAGTTTCTAATTTCACAAACTTGAAGGACTTACCGACGATCATGGTCTGTTGATAATGACTGGTGACATTTACTAACCATATTATCGTCAGTTAAATTCGTCGATACGTTATGATAACCATTACCGACAAATATAATCCGTCGATAAGTATCTATTTTCTACTCTATTAATAAATCCGTTGGTAAATATAATACTCCGTCAATAATTTTGATAATTATTGTAGTGGTAGGACTTCTCTTTCTTACATTCTCTCACTTTAAAATTTTAATGAAATTAATCAAATCTTTTAACTATGTTTTATTATTTGCCATCAAAGTTACTTATTCTTTCAATTGATCGTAATAAAATCAAATCCACGTAAACTTGTGAATAACTAGTTTTATAAAATTTTCTAGATTTTCATATGAATCTTTTTCATATCCATACTCTCTCCTTTACTATTTCTCCAACAAAGAAATAATGCATATCTACGTGTTTACTCCTTAATAAAGGACAAAATTTCTTACAAGATGCAAAACACTCTAACGTCACATTATCCAACAATGAGGTGTAGGAAGAAATGATCCTCTTTTCAATGTTCCATTGATAACCTCAAGACGAAATTGTCCATAAATATTTTATTCTAATTTAAAAAAAAAAGTTAAAGTGCTTTTTTAATTTTAAAATAATCTAAAGTAACAGGGTTTTGTGAGTATATTTTATGTGCAGTTATGTTTTCTAAAGTGACTAATAGGATGGTATTGTGTCATTATTATAAATAAATGAGAAATAAAGAGATATACTTTCGTAGAAACTTTGGTGTTCATAAGGTAGGTTGATCTTTCACGGTCATCAATTAATCTGAGCAGTTGATGTATTTATTGGAAGGGGTCCATATTTAAGTATAGAATTATCAAATTAAATGCAAAATAAATTATGATGGAATACACACAAGACACATATGAAAAAGAAAATGAATCTCAAATGAATCTCAATAATTTTAGCTTTTCACAAATGAATCTCAATAATTATTTTTTAAGACCTGCAAAATTACGTTTGTACATGACTAAAAAGTAGTAATTATAGCAAATAATCACGTTTACTAATTAAAATCTAATATGGTAGTATAATAAAGAGTAAATTATATATCTCCTTGCATTATTTGTGACAAACAACCAATTTTTATTAAATAAATAAAAGAATCCTTAGATGACAACTCATAAAATGATAACCTTTCCACCGATGCTGACTCAAAGTCCATAATTATTTATTGGTCTTTTACTCTCTCTATATATATTCAAATCTACTTTTTAAAACTGTAATACTATTATTTTACACTTTTGTTTATTAGTAAATTATTAGAAAAATATATATTATTGACAGACACAATTTGTCTATAATAACAAATTTTCAATATAAATTCATTAATAAATTATATTAACTAATGAAATATCGCCACCTCTAGGTTATTTTTATATTTTAGAGTTTTAAGTTTTCCATTTGTAGTCATTACCACTTAGTCATCTCCTCCTCTTCTTCTTACTCCTCTTCCTCTTTTTCTATTTTCTTTTCATTCATCTTCCTTTAATAAATGAAAAAAATTCCATTAAATTCAACGAGAAAATTGTGATCCAAATTTACGATGAATTTATCGACAAAATAAAACTGCCCATAATTATGATGATAAGATGCTGATAAAAAAATATATATCAATAATAAGAATTTTAATTTATCCATGGAGTATTCTCACGACTTAAAATTATTAATGGTTATATTTGTCAATAATAGTAATTATAATTTAACGACAAAATTATTTGCTAATAAATTGAAATGTTAAATCGTCAAAATCATCTATAGATAAGTTTGAAATTATCGACAAATTTGTTTTGATTAATAATATTCCATCATGGAGCAACAAAATTATTCTAGTGGATATTTTTCATTTACGTTATTATAAATGCTAATTTGAATCATTTAAGAAATGATGGTGACGGAGCATAAAATAAGAGCCATAAGATCTTCTCCAAAACTAAGATTTTCGAAAAGTATTTACTTAAAAACACTTTATATATATATATATATATATATATATATATATATATATATATATATATATATATATATATATATATATATGTTATTTTATTTTTGAATATTTGCAATATAATCTAATTTAAATTATTATAATATATACCACGATTTACTATATTTATATTGCAGTAAAAATATATCTTAATATGTTAAAGAATTGATGTAATATGATACCAAACGAAAGATGCTAATTTATTTTAGTTAGATAAATTAAATAAGTATCTCTCATTTGATATATGTACATTTTAACATGTGAAATTGAAGAATATCTTCTTGACATTCTATTCGTTTTAAATTCTTGAATAGACATAAAACAAACTTGTGCTTAAGCAATTTTTCCATTTCATAAGCTGCAAATGAAAAAACATTAAGCCAAAGGAAGCACTATAATAATGATACAAGTAAAAGTAGCAATACAAGTAGCCTCCACCTGATTTACATTCTAACATTGCATCTTTACCATAGTTTATGTAAGATGATGTTCATACACCCAAAGTAAAAAGATATAGCCTGAGGCATTATTTTTTCTTCACAAATAAATAAATTCAAGAGAAAGATCAATGACTCATCATAGTACAGATTTGGAGGAAAAAGAGAAGTTGTTTAATCTAAGTTTTTTTGAGCAAGACTTCACTAATCACTTTGTCCAAGTTCATGTATGAAAGACCACCAGATCTAGTCTCCTCTTCCACCTTCTTCTTCAACTGCATGACCTTTTGCCTCATCTCCTTCCCTTTCTCTCCTAACATCAATTCATTCACATTTTTCTCCACCTCTTTTCTCTTCACATCAGCGTCAATTTCAATTCCAATGCCCCATTCACTGCAAATACTTTTGCAGTTTGTTGGCTGATCAGCAAAAAACGGCCAACACAACATGGGCACACCAGCACAAACGCTTTCAATTGTTGAGTTCCATCCACAATGAGTCAAAAATCCACCAATTGAAGGGTGATTCAGCACTTGCTCTTGTGGACACCAGCTTGCAATTAGGCCTCTATCTGATACTATATTCGAAAATTCAGATGACAAAATTATTGAACCACCAATTACAAGGTCAGGCCTAATGATCCATAAAAAGGGTCTCTTGCTGTTGGCCAAACCCCAAGCAAACTCCAAAAGTTGCTCCGGAGTCATAATCGTGATGCTACCAAAATTCACATAAACAACAGAATTATTTTCCTTGGATTTAAGCCATTCAAGGCACTCGGTATCTTCCTTCCAAAGATTGGAACCTGAAGATTCCAAGTGACTCTGTGGACTTTGATTCAAAAATGAAGGGAAAGGGCCAATGGGGTAAACAGAAGGGAGCATAGAAGAGAGAGCCTTCAATGCTTCACTCTCAAGTTCATCAGAAGTATTTATAACAATAGCAGAAGCTTTGAGCATATTATCTGCCATATCAATCATATAATTTAACATAAAGTTATTTGGATCTATTGTCCTTATGAAGTCAGGGAGGTCCTTTAGTCTAAAGTTTTTCAAACCTGGAATCCAGTCTACTTTGGTGTCCAAATACCCATTTGTCAAATAACTCTCATCTGCAATCATGATTACAAAGCCAATAGTTACATGCTCCACATTACAGATGAACATTTTCTTCATTAGCATGTATTCATCAGTTAAAAATAGTAAAGGCTAAAATTGGAGTGTCAGCAGCCAAAATGTAAAAGTTCATACTGATATCAAACATAAACTTATTTTAATATAACTTTTTCACCTAATGGATGCTATAACTATGCCATAAAACTTCTCTGAAAAAAAAAAAAGATAAAGTAGAGTAATAATATCAGTTCAGTCTCAGGAAAAACCATCAACTCATATCTCAACACAAACATTATTTGTAAGGCATATATACAAAATATCAAATGTTAATTCTCATCAATTATTGATATTACTTCGTTTAAAGGAACCGGAGTAGAATTACTGGTGTTGTTCATGCATTTTCAAAAGAAAGAGCTTCAATCCATACCTTTGAGTGGTATTAGACCTTTATCAGAAAGAGCACGTAAGTTCATAATAGACACGAAGCAGGTGGCACTGGAAGGTGAAAATAGAAGAATAGGGAGTTCTAGTTCTTGAGCAGCTTGTGTAGTAAAAGTCAAGCCAAAATCAGAAATCAAGCATGTAACTGGAGGTATAAGGCCAGCAATGGCAGAATCATTGAGTTTAACAAGAAGTTCACGGAAGGGCAGGAGAAAATTCTCTCTGACAGATTTACCAAGGGACACTATGTCCTGACTGACATTTGCAGCATCATGTGTGAGAGGAAGACCATCTGGGATTGTCTCAAAATGAAAATCTGGAAGAACATGAAGGGCCTTAAGAGCCCTTGAATTGAGCAAGCGTTTGTAGTTGTATTCAGTGTGAACAAAGGTAATGTGAAAGCCTCTGAGATGAAGTAACTTTGCTAGTCCGAATAAAGGGTTGATATGTCCTTGATATGGAAATGGGATCAACACTGCGTGTGGCTTTTTCTCTGCAGGGTTTCTCATCTGCATATTTTTTGTTCTAGTGTGAAGAGTGTTTTGGAGAATGTGATACAAAGCTTGGGTTTTTAATGGGAGTAACCAATCCTTGTATTCAGCACCTAAACCTCTTAATTATATCACCAATACTCCGACACTCTTAAATGGTTTTGTACCATGATATTTTTTCCATTAGATTAAGAATAGTTCAGAACAAATAAATAATAAATCACTAAATAAATATATATGCCGTGTAAAAATATTTAAGAAAATCTAAATCAAAATATTTTTTTCTAAAAAGATCGTATTATGAAGCTATTTTGCTAGATTTAACTTAAAGCCGTGCAACCTCACGTAATGCTGTCAAAATTCACATAATGAGCATCAAACTGCTCTTTTTTTCTAACGTGTTCTCTTTCCCTTATGCCACGTGGATCCAAAAGCCAAACATAAAACCTAATTGTTGCCTGGATTTCTTTTCTGATCTGCAAGTAGCATGTGTTTTTTTTTGGTCGGAGAGAATCAACGTATATTAAACAAATGGACTATGATATACTATCATTCTTTTATCATTTAACGATCATAAATATTATTATTTCATTTTTTTAAAAAAAATTGTATTTTTTTATCAGTTAATATAATATTTTACTGTTAAAATGAATTTTAAAATAGAAATGAAATAAAAGAAATAGTGATTGTCAAATAATAATTTTTCATAAATAAATATAAGGTAAATAATCAGTTCAAAAATTTGTTATATTTTTCTTCTAGAATAATAAGAAAAAAAATTAGAACTTTTAAAAAAAACTTTTAATTTGTTATTTTTGTTAGAATTTATTTAATAATTAATATAATTGAGTGCAGTAGACGAGTCTTGCACAAGCAAGCACAATAGACTAAGTACTAAGTGCACCTTAGAGTGATAAGTGGTTCTTTTTGCTAAGTTAGTGGAGTGGAGGTACAGGGAGCAAGGAGAGACATGTGAAAAAGAGAGGAAACATGGTAGGGAACATGAAACATTAACACCTTAATACGCTATTGTCCTTTAGGAGGAAAAAAGCAAGCACAGAATGTCAATGGGAAGCCAAAGGTTAGTGATAGAAGCATACAACTGCATTTACACATCTTGAAGGGTACATGACGTTGAAATTTTCTCTTTTTCGATATTGTATACTATGTAAATTTAGTTTTGTACCATTTATTACCTTTTGCTATGTCTAATGAGCAAATTGAATTTGAAATAATTCTTTTTTATGTCAATTTGATTATTAGATAGAGTAAAAGGTAATAAATTCTTGTAACTACTCCATCTATATGGTATATAACGTTAGAAATGGAGAATTACATTCTCAATTTTATCATTAGACATATCAAAAGTCTTTTTTTATCAGAGGTGGAAAGGATTTGTACAAACATATAATGTCTTTAAGTGTATTTTTAGACGCATTTGAATGTATTCAGATCCATTTTTAAGTTTTCTTAGAGATGTTTCATATAGTTAGATTTGAGAGCATTTGTATCGTCCAAACAACATTTTTTTATTATTTCAAAGTACCTTCATTTTCATAAAACATATGTATTAATGTAGGTAATGAATAGATCTTGTGAAGATGAAGGTACATTTTGAAATCCGGATATAACAAAATGCAATTTGGAGGATAAAAATGTTATGAAATCTTGTTGTAGGAGATATCTTCAGAAAATTGACATCAAAATTTACCTTTTTCCAACATCAAAATGGTTTGAGGATTTCAAAAGCACCTCCATCATTACAAAACATAGCACAAATGTGAAAAACATGCGGGTAATTGTTGGAAAACAATCGATACCGATTTTGTGCAACAGAAATAATAAAACACAGAGTACGATACAGATTGTTAAAAAGCGAAAAGCTTGTTCGGTCAATTTAAAAATGGTTCCTTTAATTTTCTTACAAACGTTTTATCAAACACTTGATGTGTAGAAAATGTAAAGAGTGTAAGGAATAGAAAAATCACCCAGAAGATTTTTATCTTGATTCGAATCAAAAGATTCTACGTCGAGTCGTTAATCACTATGATTAACCTTTTCACTAAAATATTGTTTGTACATATTACAATATTTCAAATAAAGATTAAGAAACGAGAACACCTTTCGTTCGACAAACGAACGGAAGAATGTAACAAGAACCTTCCTTCGACAAACGAACCAGAAGAGCTTCCTTCGACAAACGAACCAGAAGCAACAATTCTGCCAACTTGAAGAGAACCAATCCAACCTTTGACACACAAAACGCGAGCTTCTCCTATTCACAAGACTTGACAACAGCAAGAACTAACACTTGAGAACTTCCTCATATTTCACTGTATTCTCAAATTCGCAAAGTTACCTTTTGAAGTGTTTAGGCAAATGTATATATAGCTTGCTGGTCCGAAACTGAAAAGACACATTACAACTGTTAGTGATAATTGAGTATTTTAAGTAATAATCGATTATCTACGAGATCTCGAACAATTAGATTATCTTGACTTTTCAACCGATTGGTTCTAGTTCTTCATCTCCTTTCACCATTTAGTTTGATCCCTGATTGCCTTCTGTCGTTCGGCTCTATTCCTCACTGTCTTTGATCGTTCGGTGCTACCTACGTTTCGGTTATGCCCTCCACCGCTCGGCCTTCTATCAGTGTTCAGCTTTCAACAACTATGTGTCATTCAGCCTTTATTTGATACAACTGTTCGGTCTTCAACTGATGATGACCATTCGGTCTTGAAAAGTGTTCACCCTTTAACTATTGTACGTTGTTCGGCCTTCATTATTAATGATCGTTCGGTATTCAACTGAGTTTGGCCAATGTTCAACTCCGTTCGGTCCTGTGAGTGTTCGTTCGGTCTTGAACTATGTTCGGCCAGTTTTCGTCCTGTGTTCGGCCTTGAACTGCCTTACATCATCCAACCTTCAACTATTATATGTCGTTCAGTCTTTTAGCTGTATTCGGCCATGAACAGTGTTCTGCCTTCAGCTGTGTTTGGCCTTCATCTGATTGTAGTCGTTCGGTCTTTATATGTCTAACTGAGAGTGACCATTCGGTCTTGATTTTGGCCTCTTATTCCTTTTTCTCACAGACTAACAAACATGAATGCTTTTAAACTTAATAGAACAAGGATCTTCATATACTTCACTTTGTAGCATCATCAAAATCATTATCTTCACGACACCAATGTTCCACATTGATAACCGTAACAAGCATATATCTTGTAAACATGAAGTTATTTGAAATTCAGATCTGGTAATTTTCGGTCTCTGAATTTCAATCACTCCTTCAAAGTTTATAAAATCTATGAATAAATATGATGAGTCTACGAGCAACAAAAGCTTAGATTTTGTAAACATGAATGTGCTAATTGAAATTCAAAGACAGAAAATTACCAATGTGGAGGTTACAAAGATCCAATAGTTATTTAGGAAAGGAAAACTTTGGTGAATATGTGGAGGTTACAAAAGATATGAAAACTCTTTAGGAAAGGGAAACAATAGTGAATGAGGTGTGTCTGGTAGATATTTATCTTGTTTTTTGGACGTCCAAACCTTCCCATCCAGAGACGTTACATTTCTACTAGAAACCCAAAAGACCTTAATCGTATTTATAGATCTAATTAACTCTTATATTACACTTAGATCTTTATGGAATCTTGAGAATATGCAAGGACCATGGTGTATTTTAGGAGACTTTAATTACACTTAGATCTAATTAACTTATGTGTGTTCTATGTTAATTTTTATTTTGCTAATCAGTGGGCCAATTCCAGATACCAAGTTCTCCCTATAAATTGTTCACATCATAATCCCCTCTTTTTCTTCTTTCAATTTTTCTAGAAAACCTTACTCTTTCAGATTTTATAAAATGTGGTTGCAACATCCTAGGTATAAAGATTTAATAAAACAAGTTTGCTCTGAAAACGTTTTTGGTTGTCCCATGATAGTTTTAATAAAAAGTACAGAATTTAAAACAAACCCTGAGAGTCTGAAATAAGTAAAATTTTGGATGTGTTCAGGATCTGGTTTGCGGCTAAAAAAGTAAGATTTTGAGGTCCTGAATCAAAAAGATAGCTAGATTTATTTTTTATACTGCTGCTTCAAAGGATTGGGAGAAGCTAATATGGTCACATTCTCTTCCTCCATAAAAAAAATGTTTCTTTTATTGAAACTTCTACGTAACAAGCTTCAATTGATAAAGATAGAAGGTAGAACGTTGAATTTATGCTTCATGTCTTGTATTTTTAAGGGATATAGAGAAGTCCATTCAACATATTTCCTTTGAATGTCAAACTACTAAAATTATATAGTTTTTGCTAAATGGTATTTTTATGCAGAGGTTTTCTACTACTCATTTAATTATTTTATTAAACCCTTACGGAATGTTTTATTGAAATTCATTTGACTAGTGGTAACATATTTTTATTTAGATGATCTGGAGAATGAGATCTTATATAACATATTTTAACAAAGTGTTTCATTACAAATTTCAATGCACACTATCACAATATATAAGGTTAACAAATAATTCTTCTATTAAAGAATTATATGCATGATCTTTTTATTCTAAGATATCTTTACATAACCATTAGATAGGAGAGAGATTATTCTCATATGCAAGTTATTTTGTAGTTCTCATATATTGGTTAAATTAAGTGAATATCAATGGTACATCATGTGGAAATTTGGTCTTATGACTTGTACTAGCTCTTTTAGAACTTATGTTATCATTAGAATACTTTAAAAAATGTAGGCAATGTAATTAGTCCATATTATTTAATCTTATTATTTCAAAAATAAATTTATCCATAATTTAAAAGTATACTTATGTATTTTATGAAATAAAAACTATTAAATAAATCTAACTGGCCGTTTTACTGTATTATGAAATTAGGTAATTTTGCTCGTTCCGTATAGAAATAACTAATTATATTTTATATACTAATTATTATTATTTGTTTATAATATTTTTTATTTAATTTTTTCAAATATCCTTAAAAATGAATTAAATAAAAAAATATTTGTATAAAATCAAAAGAGTTATAACATTTATTTTTCAAGAAAAGGTGTGGGCAATTGACATAATATTTTTTAAGCAATCACAAAGAAAAAAATAAATATTTAATTTTAGAAAATAATTTATATTAAATATTAAATTATCTTTATGTTATATTATTTTCAATCCTTATAAAATATTTGTTTTTAACTTTGCGATCTGGTATAATATAAAAATACTGTACCCTATTTTACTACAATCCATGCAGTGGTCGCACCTCCAAACAAGTTTATCAGGTTCTATTTGCCTACTGCTAAAAGGAAGCATCACACAATGTTTGTTTCCTTCACAACACTTTTAATATGAAATATGACGATTATGAAGATCATGAAGACCTACTATACAACGTTATGTTGATGCAATGCAACTTACTTTATGAGATGTTACACTGCTTTCATTTGTAACTGCTTATGAATCAAACATCTAAGTCTGAGAATTCATAGATGCATATGCACAAGCTTATAATGTATATAAGTGTTGTTTTGAAAGGTTTGAATCTTCATTCAATTCTCAAAATTCACATAGCTTTACAAATAATAAACAATCTGAACTGAATTTATTGTGATATGTGAGATCAACGATTATTTGAATCATGTTTACAACAATCTCACAAAAGTTTGATCAGTGTGGTGGCAGAGCAGGAGGTGGTTGCACTGGATTTGGAGTCTGGGGAGGTAGAAGAGGAGGTAGGAGAGGGTTGGGTGGTAGGAGTGGGTTTGGAGGTAGGAATGGGTTGGGTGGTAGTAGGGGAAATGGAGGTAGGAGGGGAAATGGAGGTAGGAGAGGAAATGGAGGTAGGAAGGGAAATGGAGGTAGGTGGGGGAATGGAAATGGAGGGAAAAAGGTATCTACTGCTGCATTTTTATCTGATGGGTTTGAAACACTTTGTTTTTGGTTGCAAAAGCTTGGTTTTTGAACAGGTTTGAATGAGAAGAAGCCAGCTGAGAAAATGTGTTCTTCTAGCTTTGTTGTAATGAGACTCACTGAAGAAGAGGTAGAAACTGAGGGCACATCACAATTTGACTCACTGCTACTAATGAGTTTGACAGTGCACCCTTTGATTCTCTGTGCATGCTTCCACACTTTGAATGGTAGCTTCACTTTGAATTCACCATGTTTATCTGTCTCCACTTCTTCCTTGAAACTTGGTACTGAATACCCAAATTTGCATTCTACACCAACTTTGGCACCTGTTCATGACAGAACAAAACTATTCAGTCATAAGATCAAACACCTTAAGGGATATATGATATGGTATGTGAAACTGGAGCATGTTATCAATAAGAGAATCAAAATGAACCTGAAATGAAGGGGGTTTCGGGTGTGAAATCTTGCTGAGAACATGTGTCACAGTACACAGTGCCAACTACAACAGCAGAATGGTCCTTCTTCTCATGAGCCTCTGAAACATTACCATAAGTGAGACTGAGAAACAGAACTACAAGAAACCAACACATTGTTCAAGCTTGGTTGTCTCAAACTTTCTGTGAGTGTAGGCCTAAGGATGATGGTATATATAAGGATGCTCTCACACTATTGGCATATGAAACAGTGTGATTAGTCAGAAGCAAAAGATCAATGTTCTTATCTTATAAAAAAGGTAAATTCATTTTTCCTACTTTTCCTTTTTTTTTTCTAAAAAAATTGAAAATAACTAACATACTCTAATTGACTTTTGCACTAAATTGGAAAAGTTTAACATATCAATACCATATATTAATTATAATGAAAATACTTAGTATTAATGTATTTGTTTTAAGAAAAGTTCATAGGATATATATATATATATATATATATATATATATATATATATATATGTGTGTGTATTAAGTAGGCTATATTAAGTTATTAGTTATATTTAATATTTTGTAATATATTACATTTACATGGATGTATAATAATTAACATATATGTCATATTTTACATATACATGTTAAATTATTTAATGTAAAGATTTACTAATTATTAGTTTTTATATATTGCAAATATGTTTTTGATTATAAATTAATGATCAAGTTATTCAAAGAAAATCGGGAACATGTTAATCTCTAAAAAATATTAAATTATAAATATATTAATACATAATATGAATGTATTGTCAATTTATATCATCAATAATTACAAATATATTTCACTATTTAATTATATTCACACATTTTCATAAAAATGGTAAGTCCAACACACATTAATTTATTGATGTATATACATACAAAATTATAAATTATTAAATATTTTTCTTGATAAAATATCAAATTTTATTTGAAGTGAACAAGTTTTTCCAGCTTCAAAATTAAATTCTTATTTAAATTTTTTTATCTTGTTTTACTTAATATACTAATTTAATAAAATGACACTTACCATTGTTTTAACTTAACAGAGTGTTGAGACCGAAAAAATTATCATGGCAATACCATTAATTTAAAAGTAAATTATCGGGATTAAATTATTATTTCTTAAAAATATTAGGTTTAAAAGCATTTTTTTCAGGTATAACTTAAATAAAGTTCAATTTTGAAAATATCCAAAACTTATTCCATCTTACGTTTTTATTTTTAAAGTAAAATTTTAATGTGGAGAACTAAATATTTCAAAACAGAAACAAAATGAAAATTTTGATATTCCATCTTAAGTTTTTATTTTTTTATAGTAAAATTTTAATGTTGAGAGCCAAACTATTCAAAACAGAAACAAAATGAAAATTTGATAAGAACATAGAAATTAAAAGTAATTATAGAAAATTAAAAGAGTATAATAATTTACCAATAAAAAAAACACTTAAGTCGTTACAAATTTATATCAATTATATATGAAAAAATATTATACATATGCACAAACACATGTACACTCAGTCGTTCATATACATATAAGCATGCATGCAAAAGTCCACACATCTGGATTAAAATATTCATCAAGAAATATTTATAGATGGTTTTTCGTTATTCTGTATCAAAATTTAATATTTGACACATTTTAATATCTTACGTATGCAACCTCGACTATATGAATCAGGATGGATTTAAAACATACCGTAATTCAATACTCAATATGTATTTTGGATCACTTTCTCAGACTCTGACGTGATTTAATGATTTAATGATATGATGAATTTTCATTCAACTTTTTATTACTAGATGTTTTAATCTATTATGTGACTTAGACCATAATCTAAATTAAAAAATATTTGTTATAACAAACATTTTCTTAATACTCCCACAAATCATAGTTCATACATCATCTCATATTTGTGACCTTAAAAATAACATGTCATACTTTAGTTCATCCATCATCTTATATTTGTGACCTTAAAAATAACACGTCATACTTTAATATGTTATTTTTTTTTCATACAAATATATGCATACATAAATACATACATCATTATAAAGGGAATCAAAATAGTAATCATCCAAGCACATAATCAAGTTAGAGCAAAAGTACAATATCCTATGTTTTTTATTAAGCGCTAAAATACAAGCTTAAAAAAAAGTCTTAAATGTTGTACATATTAATAACTATCTAGTTTACTTATAATTGTATATTATTTACACATTTATCTTGCTTGAATTTGATGTAAATCTCAAGCAAAACAACTCCTTTTTCCTTTAATTACGAAATGAGGAGTAGAGAAGTTATTAAAAGTAAAAATTGATATGTTTGTGCTATTTTTCCAAGTAAAATGAAAGAAATTAAGAAGATGAAATTGAGCCCTAAAGTTGACAGTAAGCATCATAAGGTGGTTTGTTGAGATTCAAATTTGAGTCATGTAGCGAGCAACAATATTGACACTAAACCACATATGAAGAAACTTTCACTGCAAGGAAACCTCAAACCCATAATTGACAGCTGAGTCTTAAGAGAAAACTCACTTGGGAAGAAAAGTCTCGTTGTTGATCACCAAATTGGAAACTTAAGTAAGGAAGAAAACTCACCTAGGGAGGAAATCTCATGGTTGATATATTTATCAAATATCCATATGGAATTGTAGAAGAGTTGTTGCTAAAAGTAGACAAGTTTTACTTTCCAGTAGATTTTGTAATTATGGATATGAAGGAAGATTCATAAGTACCACTCATCCTATGGAGACCTTTCATGAAGACAGTCAAAGTCACCATTGGTGTTGACAATGACACATTAAAAGTACAAGTGTAGGATGATGAGGTCAATTTCAATGTATTTGAATCAGTGAAGCATCCTAATGACAAAAAGGATTGCTTCAGAATGGATACACCTTCTAAGGTATGCTGAAGATCAAAGAGAAAGTTACAATAACATGCTGCCTAGGGAAGGTTTTAACAAACCAACTTGAAGGATAGACTAACAAAGAGGAGGAGGTCATAGAAAAAGTCTTTAGAAGATTTGGACATGGCTAAAGAGACTTCCTCTATTGCAACTCCAAAACTGGTGCTCAACTTTAGAAACAAAGGATAAGAGAAACAACAACAATTAGAACTAAAATAGCTACCATCATTTGAAATATGTTTTTCTTTAAGAGGATGGTGGAAAACATGTGATTCTTAGCAATTTCCTCACAAGTGATGAGGAATAAAAGCTAGTGGAGGTTTTGAAAGCCAATAAAAGTGCAATAGGCTTGACCTTGTTAAACTTGAAAGGTATTAGTTCATCCTATTATACGTAAAAGATTTTGGTGGAGGGTGAGAGCAAACCTATTGCTTAACCTCAAAGGCGTCTTAACCCCAATATGATTAAATTCTTACAAAGATGCACTTTAATAAGCATCTGATCATTGATACAAATGTTTCATCTATGCAATAGGCATATAACACATTTTGTACATCTTGTTTTGTTTGGTAGCTAATGATTTGGTAAAGAATAAGGATGCATAGTTTTAAACATTCATGGAACATGTTGAATGTTTTAAGTGTTTATTTATGTATGTAACATCAAAGATCACTTTAACAACACACATAAAGTTGTTCCATGCCAACAACTCCTCTAACTCGATAAGGTATTAGCTTTGAAAAGACTATCTACCACATATGGTCCCTCCCTTTACTCTATTTTAGAAAAAAAACAACTATCTCATATAGGCTTGATAAGTCATGTCATGTATCATAATGTTGCTTGAAGAAGATTTTTTGCAGTTACTATTGTAAGTAGAACATTTAATGCATCTTCAAGCTTGGATGTGCACAGACAAAAGGTAAAGAGTAATAACTTCACAAGACCTCCCAATGATTTCAAAAGGATTTAGAATGAATCTTTTATTCCAATATCTATATATAGAAGATTTTTTGAAGTATAAAGTTTGGCAATGATAACAATTGTAACACCCTTAACACCTTGTAATATTAAACAATCCTTAAACCTTAAGTTTGTGAGAAAATAAGTTGTTTGTATTCAATAATAGTTTATCCCTTTAGAACATTAAGTCTCCCTTAATGAGTAAATCTGGTGATCAATTAGATCATACTTTTTATCAAAGTTGTTTAGCCATGCATGACTGATGAATCACAAAGAATACTCATATTTTAACCCGGAGTCACTAAGTATAAAAAATACATGGGTTATTTAACCAATAGTAGCTAAATTCCAAAGAAACTTAGTTGTAATCTTACAGTGATAGTATGTTTTAGTGAAACTTGATAATGTTAATCAAGAACTTGATGTAGTACTAACAAACAACCAGTATAAAATATAAGAGCAATTCCTCTTATACCTTTATCTTTTACATATTATACGTTCTTTATATCCATACAAAAAGAAAAGGATTTTCTCAAAGACAATATTTATACGACTATTGATAATGGTCTATTAAGCCAAATAAAACTACGTCTGACAATATATTTTCAAAAGTTGAATTCGATATATCTTTAGAAGTTGAATTGTAAAAATTTTCAAAATTTCAAGTATATAATTCAATTCTTTATTCTTATATATCTTACCTATATTCATTATTGATATCGAAATTCAACCTTTGAAAAGTTTATTGTCTTACCCGAACTAAAGGGAAAAAAAATCATAACCATAACAGGAATAGAAAGATACTTGAAGGAAAATCCCTCGTGATACACCTAATAAAAATTTAGTTTCATGCATTTAAATAATATATAACGTCACATTTAACTTTTAATAATTGTGTTAATTATAATTATGGAGTTGGTTAGCTTGGTTAGCTACTTTGGCCCCCATATTTCTAACTACAAGGCTTTGACATTGAAGTTCTTTTTGGAAGGGAACTTTATTACCCTTCATGGGGTTAAAACACAACTTTCGGCTTCAACACAATATAATCATCTTTAGCGATTGCAAAGGACTCATGCCATATCTGAACTATTTACACTATAGTTTCAGCAACCCCATTGTGTTGTTGATCGCAGGTTGCAATTACCTAAGAATTTGGATCGTGAATTGGCATTACTTCTGGATATCTATCATGATGTTTTTACGGTTCCTACCTATCTTCTTCCCAGCAAATCAAATGCTCATTGTATTCCTTTGATTACAGAAGTTGATCTTGTTAAGGTTAAACCCTATAGATACCCTTATAGCCAAAAGGAACAAATTGAAAAAATGATCAAAAGATGTTACAAGAAGGCATTATAGTGCCTAGTAATAGCCCTTTCTCTTCACCAATTGTGTTGGTTAAGAAGAAAGATGGTACTTGGGGATTTTGTACGGACTACCGAGCCTTAAGTGCCATAACCATCAAAGACAATTTTTCCATTCTCATTGTTGATGACTTAATTGATGAGCTATTTGGGGCTCAATATTTTTTCAAGCTTGATCTCCGGTCTTACTATAATAATTTTTTTCTTAAAAAGGAAGGCCGACATAAAACAACATTCAGAACACATCATGGGCACTATGAATGGCTTGTAATGCCATTTGGGTTGACGAATGCTCATTCTACATTCCAGTTGATGAATGAAATATTTCAAGATATGTTGAGGAAATCTATGTTGGTTTTGTTTTTTACGACATACTAATATATAGTCCAACGTGGTCTTCTCATTTACAACACATAGAAGTTGTCTTGCAATTACTAAGGAAGCAAAAATTGTTTGCCTAGTTATCTAAGTGTTCATTTGGTCTTACTCAAGTGGAATACTTAGGACACACTATTTTAGGTAAAGGTGTAGCTGTAGATGCTTCCAAGGTACAAGTTGTGTTAACTTGGCCTCTTCCTACTAATCTCACGCGATTAAGGGGATTTTTGGGACTTACGGGTTATTATAGGAAGTTTATCAAGGGTTATGCATCTATTGAAACTCCTTTGACAAATTTTCTCAAGAAAGACGACTTTAATTAGGATGTTGCCACTATTGTAGCTTTTGAAACACTTAAATCCACTTTAACTTAGGCTCTAGTACTCGTTATTCCAAATTTTTCTACTATTATTTTACTAGAAATAGATGCGTTAGGGACCAATATAAGAGTCATTCTTAGTCAAAACAATCATCTAATTGATTTCTTTTCAAAGAAATTAAACCCCAAACTTCATAAACAATCAAGACATTAACTTTTGGGGCACAAGTTCTTAATTAGGACAAATAAGAATAGTCTCAGGAGCCTTAACTAACAGTCATTAGAAATGTATGTACAACAATCTTGGTCGCATAAGTTGTTAGGCTACGACTTTACTATTGAGTACAAACTGGGAAAGGATTATTTGGTAGTAGATGCTTTGTCTAGATCATTTTTCATAGCATGGTCTTAACCAAACTTGAAAATTCTACCCGTATTGCGTGCTGCGATTGCAGCGAATACGGAGTTAAACAACATCCACGAGTTATGTCACAAGGGTACCCTTCCCCACCTTAGTTATTCCACACATGATGAATTGTTAAACTAGAATGGTTGAGTGGTTATCCCTAGGAATCATGACTTGATTTATCACATATTATATGAATTCCAATCTTATCCACTCGGCGAACACTCGGGTGTTGCAAGAACTGCATCTTAGATTACTGCACAATTTTACTAGCAAGGGTTGTTGCATCCTCTTCCTATCCTATCACAGATATGGGATGATATCGCAATAGATTTCATCATGGAACTATCCAATGTTCATGGTTTTACAATGATCATATTAGTGGTTGATCGACTTTCTAACTATGTCCATTTTTCTCCTCTAAAAGCATATTACACTAGTGTGCAAGTGGCTGAATTATTTGTGCAGAAAGTGATGAAATTGCATCGATTCCCAAGTGTATTGTATCTAATAGAGACAAAGTTTTTATGAGTCAATTCTTGAAACAACTCTTTCGGTTGAGTGACACTTCTTTGGCCATGAGCATCGCATACCATCCCCAATCTGATGACCAATCTAAAGTTTTCAATCGTTGTTTGGAAATGTATTTACGTTGTTTTGCTTATGACATCCAAAGATGTGGCTGAAACTATTACCTTGGGCTAAATTTTGGCATAATACTTTGTACCACCTCAGTACAGGTATGATGCCATTCAAGGTAGTCTATAATCGGGATCCTCCTAGGATTGATAAGTATGTTACAGATTCAAAGGATCTTCCTACTTTGCAGGAACTATTGCAATAACGTGATGTTGTTCTGCATTAGTTAAAAGGCAATTTTCACAAAGCCTAACAGAGTATGAAGAAGCAAGAGGATAAGAGGAGACGTCATATGGAATTCAAAGTGGGAGATATGGTGTTGGTTAAGCTCCAACCTTATAGACAAACTTCGGATGCTTTGAGGAAAAACCAGAAATTAGGTATGCGATACTTGGTCCTTTCCCTACTATACAATGTATTGGTCCAGTGGCTTACAAGTTGTTGTTGCCCTCAATTGCTCGAATTCATCCTGTTTTTTATGTGTGCAGTTGAAATCATGGCACGGTGTTCATCAAATATCATATATTCCACTTCCTCTAGTTACTAATGACATGGGTCCTATATTACAACCACAAGAGATTTTGCAATCTCGAGTTATTTTGTAGGGCGACCAACATATTCCTTAGGTTTTGGTACATTAGGACTACATTGGTGTAAAACATGTTACTTGGGAAGATCTTTCTTATATGCAAAATACTTATCCTAACTTCAACCTTGAGAACAAGATTGATTTTAATGGGGAAGGTAATGTCACAAGTGATAATAGCATTAGGGCAATTCATGAAGGAATTTGGAGGAGAATAATTCTCTTAAGAAGAATGGATAAGTGTCAAGTAATCTTATAATTGTGGACAACTGAAAAAGTACAATATGAGGAGGGTCAATTTACACATAAAAAATTATGTGTGAGGTAAAAATAGTTATATAAATATGAGATGGAAAGGGAGAAAGGGAAGGGAGTTTTGTTACATTTTGTTTTCTCTTACTATCTTTGTTGTTACTATCATTGTGTTTGTTTTCTCTTTACTATCTTTGTAACTATTATTGTGTAGTAACCTTCATTCTTTATGGAAATAGAACTTTCAGTGTAGTAATACTTTGAGAGATTCACTAGTGCAAAAAACGTTGTTTAACGTCATCCAATAGACGTCGATTTGTTGATAATCCGACGTATATGAGTGGACGGCGGCATTATCGTAAATAGCTTGGTAACCTAGACGTCGGTTTCCAGACAACGCGACGTTTATGATATTGTAGACGTCCACACTGCTGAAAATAGACGTCTAATGTCTTGAGGTAGGTCAGAAGACAGTCTCCGAACGTCGGTGTTCAAGGGGGCCCGACGTCTATAGGGCGGCAATTAATGCTTTCACCAAATTCCCAGGTGCTTAGACATCGCGTAGTCAACAGGCGACGTATACGGCCTGAATGGAAGGCGGGAAGATAAAAAATCTTCAATTTAGACGTCGGAGATCTGTGCAAGCGACGTCGACGTGCCTGTAATTATAATTAGACTCGAGGGCCATAGACGTTGGTTAGAAGGGGCACCGACGTCTATGTGCCTGTAAGTAATGATGTGCATCATTATAGACGTCAGGGCCCCATCACAACTGTCGTCAACATCCTTGACAGGAAATCAAATGTCAATTGTTTCAGCTTCCTAGACGTCAGTTCCCATTGTTACGGACATCTAGGGGGATTCAAAAGGTTAGTTGAAAAGTTTAACTTGGACGTCGAGTTAGTGACAGAACTGACGTCTATAGTCATATAGACGTCGGCTATCTAGAGAAACCGACGCCCAGTTTCATTTTAAATAAATCGCAAACTCTTCACGGCATTCAATTTTTGATATCTTCCTCTTCCTCTTCTCCTTTTTCTCTCGCGGCGCTATTCTTTTTCTCCCTTCCGGCACATCTTCTTTTTGTTGCAGCATTCTATTGTTGTTTCTGATATCTTTATCGTCTCCCTCCTCTCTTTTTCTTTCTTTCGACATTGCATCCAAGGTGCGTAAATTTCTTTTTATGCTTACCGTTTGTTAAGTCTTTTATCGATTATTATCTTCTGGTTCAACTGATTAAAATTTCATTTCTTTGTGTTGTGTTTTAGTGTAGTTTTGTTCTTTCTAGGATAACGTAGTAACACATTCTCCATTTGCTAGATGCCTCCCAGAAATAGCGGCGTCTTTCGAATTTCTTTTAACTGTTTCAATCCAAAAACGACCCTGGGTCGTTGTCTAATTTTCGTTTCACCGTGATTTTTCCCTCTTGCGGATGAAAAATGGAACTAAGCAACTACCCATGTTCGGTTTTGGATTGAAGGGACCATAAGAAATTCAAAAGACGCAAGCTGTTTTTTTGGGAAAACTAGCCAAAGGAGTCTGTGGTACTAGACTATCCAAAGACGAGAACAAAACTGCACTAAAACACAACCGCTGTATTAGACGTCGGTTAATGTACACACTGATGTCTATAGTACCTCTTAGACGTCAACCAGTGTCTTTTTCGAAGTGTTTAGTGCCTTTAGACGTCCAATTAATCTTTTGTGCGACGTCTATATAGTGCCTTTAGACGTCCATTTAAACCAGAACCAACGTTTATTGACGTCGGTCTCTGGTACTAACTAACGTCATTATAGACGTCTGTGGTTAGGATGTCCGATGTCCGATAGACGTCACCGGTTTAGACGTCAGTTTAGTAAAAGACGTTAAAAACCCAAAATAACCGACGGTAAACAGCGTTTTTGCACTAATGATTTTGTTAAAAGTATATTTTTCCTTTTTGACCTTTGTCATTACAGATGTTTCTTTACTTTAACAAATCAAGATTTTATTCAAATTATATCACCAATCTACTTAATTATTCAAGCGTTAATTTATTAAATATATGAACCGCACTGATTTAATGTGAACTCTTTAAGCAATCAAATATGTAGATTACAAAATTAAAAATAACTAATGAAAAGTAACTTACTTCTAGCATTGATTCTAATTTAAATGTTCTTCTCAAACCATAAGTTTAAAAACAATTTTAATAAAATTAGAGTCCAAGTCTTCTAAATGGGGAAGACTATGATTGTAAAAACACATATCTTCTAATAAAAATAGACAGCTATATTCAATAGCAGAAAAATCAGCTTCTCCTAGTTAAAGCATGTCAACATTTTGTTAAATAATATTTTGAATAACAGTTAATTCCTAAAAGAATAAGTCAGACATAATCCTATCCTATCCTATCGTATACACTCTACAAAATACTGTACAGCATAACACTTTTTGTAGTATCTTTCTTTTACATTTATTAAAAGTATTTCTATAGATAAATTTTATATATTATATATAGTAACATTCCTTTACAATAACATTTTTAAATAAATGTTATTGCTGATGAGACTGACTTACTATATAATATTATTTTAAAAGGAAATGTTACTAGAAATTATTGTTAATTTTTATATTAATTAAATTTAATATTTTTTAAAAATTAATTGTTGTTAACTCATTTCAGACGTCCATTAACTCATCTTATATTAACAAATAATTATATAATATTTTTATATCCAAAAAAATAATAAACAATTCATTTATTACATATTAATATAGTAATTAGTAACATCATTAAATATTGTTCTAAAATTATGAGTGAACTTTGTAAACAGGACAAATATAAATTTCGTTACAAATGTATTTTCTTAATATATTTCTTGTTTTTTTTTAATATATTATATTATTCTTATTATTAGATGGGGGTGGATTTGATTATTGAATGTGGTCTAAACGACAATCTCTGCTTCGTTTCTCCTTCTTATACTTTCTTGTTTCTTCTTCGATTCGAGTTTGGCGCCAAGAAGAAGGGGTTACTGTGAAACCCTAACCTAACCATGCCGCAGAGCAAAGATTCTTCAGAGGCCAAAAAATCGACGGTTGAGGCGCTCCAATTTGCCTATCATATGCGAATTATGCCTCGGGGACAACCCCTACGTTCGAATGGTACATTTCCAATATTTTTATTTCTAGAGTTTATATATATATATATATATATATATATATATATATATATATATATATATATATATATATATATATATTGGAGGTGATTGTACGATTATGAATCACTTGTCCTAGGAATGATACTTGCTTATTGTGTTTTTTTTGGAGGAATTGAAAGGCTGAAGGTGCATACGAGTTTGATTTGGTATATGGACTTTCGTTATGTGATAAGCTATTAAGAATTGAATAGTTTTATCTTCAATATCCTGAAGAATTGTGGATTAATTTTTCCAATGCTTTTTGAATGGAAGAATCATTTTATGGTTCCTTATTTGCTTTCAGATTCGGTAGAATTTGAGATTGTTGGAAATTAGCCTAGTGAAGAACTGTGTTTGTCTCTTAAATTGCATAGTTGAGTTTTGGAAAGAGGCTTGGTGGTTGGGTAGGATGACAGTCAGTGACAGAGCTTGAGAAGAAATATTGTTGGGGTCAAAATATTTTTTACGACTTGTATACTTATGTTTGTTATTCAATGAAAAATTGGAAATTTTATTTCTGTTGATGTACTCATTTTATGTTTTTGTCTTTGCCACAAGCAGAAACAAAGGAAATTATATCTTTAATGTTGCAAGAATTCTGCTTTGACTCTGCTGTGGTACACCATTATGACCTTCAATCTTGTTATAACTCTATACAAAATTTCCTAGTTTCAAACATTTTGCTCTTGCTTTACAAACCCTTTGTGCTCTAATGGTCGCTATATCTGTAATGTGCATCAAGTATTGCAGTAGTTTTTGGAATTGGATTATCAACAACATTTGTTTTCACATTAATGTTAGTTTCACCATGCAAACTAATTTGTGGTCGTTTATTCGTTTCAGGTATTTATGTGATGAGTTGAGGTCTTGTTCTTGTGGGCTGTCTGATCTGGTTTCCTTTTAAAATCATCTGCCAGTTTGTCATGATGATCAGTCAAGAGATATATATGGCTTGCCCATGTTTGTGAATAATAATTGAAGTTTTAACTCGTGCTCACAATCATCGAATTAAACTACTTAATTGAATGAAAATTTTATTTTCAGTTTATAGGGAAGTTATATTTGTTTTAGATGATAAATTTGAGGAGAATGAAAGGTTAGAAAAAGTTACTTTACACTTACATAGCACGAAAGTAAATCATTTCAAGTGGAATCAACGAATTTTTTACCTAATTTAGTTATTTTCGTTTAAAAGTTAAAAGTTAACGATGATGGATACTCATAATCACTAGGTTATATTATGTTGACATTAGTCAATACTTAACCTTTAGAAACAACTTGATATAGAAACCAAAGTTTCTAGCATTCCAAAATTATAAATTTCATTTTTAATTTTTGATGTTTAATTTATTATTTTAATAAAAATAAGATTTCTAGACTTTTTTAAAACGTGTTGCATGTGTTTTAAACAGAATTGTCCTAATGGAACAAGGTTAAAACGCTAATTTTCTTAAATTAAAACAATGTTGTAAAATTACCACCTTATTATTTTAATGGAATACTATATTGTCTTTATTAAAGATTCTGATAAATAAAATTTATTTAAACTTTTAATAGTAAAATTTAGCAAAAATGTATCTAATCTGTAATGTTATTTTTTGAGGGAAAACATCAATATATTTTAAAAAGATCTATGAAAATTAAACATAAGAATATTTTATTTTCTAGAAACGTGTATAAGGATTTTAAGAAATGCAGATAACAATTATAAAAATCATTGCTCCAGTATTTCAATATGGAAAACAAATTCATTTTCTCCACGTCTCCTTAAGCAACCTGAGTGCAGCCTAATCTAAAATGAACATAACTTACAATCTGTTCCCCTGAATTTATGATATAGTCATAATTTATAATGTATAATAAAATCACAACTATAAGTGTGCATTTTCAGAACAATTCAAAGATAAAAATCACACAAGTGATAGAAATTTAAAAGATTGAAGCTTCACAATGTCAAAATCCTCATATTTATTACTGATTACTAACATAGCAACAATGTATATTTTTATTTCCTTAGTAGCTATACTTTATCTGCAACATATCCTTCTGCATGTCTAGTTATTTATATCATAACCATATGTATATTGTACACTATATAAAGCTCATTCAGATAAATTTCTCAATAAATATTCATAAAAAGAAGAAAATAATGAAGTAATAAGGTAAAATCACCTCTTTAACTCTTTTTATTTTCTTTTTTTACAAATATCTTTAAGAAATTTTTACACAAAGACCGGTAAGATCTAGTTAATCAAGGAGAAGTATTCTTGGAAGAAGCAGATGTGCCAGGACTGTGAGGTGGAGGGAATAGAGGTGGGAACAGTGGAGGGAAAGGAGGAATAGGGAAAATTGGTGCTGGTGGTGGAGGTGGTGGTGGTGATGGAGTTAAACCTGGTATTACTATTGGTGGAAGAGGAGGAAAAAAAGATGGTGGTGGGCTGGGTGGAGGCTGGAATGGGTTAGGAATGAGGGGTGCACGTGGGCTTGGAGGAGGCTGGAATGGGTTAGGGATGAGGGGTGGTGGGCTTGGTGGCTGGAATGGGTTGGGAATGAGTGGTGGGCTTGGTGGTTGAAAAGGGTTGGGAATAAGAGGAGGTGGTTGAAAGGGGTTTGGAATGAGGGGAGGAGGCTGAAATGGATTAGGAATCAATGGTGGTGGAAAAAATGGATTTGGAGGAAAAAAGAAATCTTCAGCTAAATCTTTATTTGATTGAGATTTGTCTGAACTTTTGGTTGGATTGGATTTGAACACTGTAGTTTGAACTTTTGGTGGAATTTTTGAAAAGGGTTTCACAGAAACATGTGGATTGGAGGTTTGAACACTCTGTTTTTTGTTACAAAAGTTTGGCTTTTCTACAGGCTTGAATGAGAACAACCCTGCTGAGAATATGTGTTCTCTTTGATTTCTTGTCTTAAGACTCATTGAAGAAGAGGTTGAAACTGATGCCACCGCACAGTGAAGCTCACTGCTATTTATTAACTTGAAAGTACACCCTTTGATTCTCCTCACATGTTTCCTCACTTTGAAAGGTAGCTGCACTTTGAATTCCCCATTTTCATCTGTCTTCACTTCTTTCTTGAATCTTGGTACTGAATTCCCCTCTTTACATTCTATACCTACTGAGGCACCTGCACAGGGAATAACCAGACATTAGCCACCAAATTCAAAATAACACCTTATGGGTATGACATGATATGATATGAAGCTGAACCAGGGATTCAATGGAAGAAGCAAAAGGGACCTGAAATAAAATGGCTTCCCCTAGAAAAATCCAGTTGAAAACATGTGTCACAGTAGACAGTGCCAACCACAGAAGCAGAAGGAAGCTTCTTGTCATGGTTAGCTTCAGAAACACTATCGTATGTGAGGCTGAGAAACAGAATTACAAGGATCCAAGACATTATTCTAAGGCTTGTTGTCTGAGAAACCGTGTCTGTGAGTGAAGATGAGTTGGTGGTTGTGCTCCCAAATAAATAATGAGGCTCACACTATTCAATTATAAGCTCTTATTCCTCTTTACTCTCTATGATAAAGACAATTGAAAACAGATGTTGACCAGGAAAAAGGCTATAGTAGTTCAATCATGCAAAAACCACCATTAACTGTGTGAAGAGAAGCGATTTGCTGGGGGCGTAAAAGTTGGACACAGGTAAGCTCTCGGTTTCTGTTTGATAAAAAGGAAATCTGTAGAAGATAATGATGCATAAAACTAATATGATAATACACTTTGGATAGTATAATAAAACAAGAAAATTTGCTTGGATGTTTGTTCCAATGTTGGTGTGTGAAATGCCAAAGGCTGGTCCTGTTGGTTCACGAGACTATATAAGAAGGTAATCACACAATTTGTGAGAAGGACATCTGACACTACAGATGACAAACACGTAGGAAATATGTCTTTGCTGGAGTCACACTGAGAGCCAAGACAATGCTTAACATGACACCTGTGAAGTTGTAGATGTCAGAGGCTAAAGAGTTTAGACAAACCGATGAACTGTGTTAGGATGTCCTGTGAGGTGCATTATTTATGTGATGCTGCATGTGACAATGCTACTAAAATACCACTAAATTATGACTGTTTGAAGGGCTTACGAAGAAACATTTTGTCTTCAAGTCAGAAGTGTAATGCAATAATTAAGTGGGTTTGATGCAATTCATTTTGAGCAAACTGTTTACTGTGGTTAATTGGACTTTTTTACTGTCATTTTTTTAATCAGGCAATTATCTTGAGAAGAAGCTACACTTCTATGTAATCGTGAGAGTTCACTAGTACAAGGTTCTTTTATCATGTGATTTGGTAAATCTATATATATTTGAAATTTATGCATGATTTTCATATTATCTGTGATTGTGATTGTTTGGATGAGTTTAATTATTGTTTTCTTATGATTCAAAAGTGAGGTTTATGAGTTCGTATATGACTTTTGTCTATATGTTTTTCTGCTTTTTCCATAAGTTTAATCATTTATATATGAATAAAAATAACAAATTCATTAAATGACATGATGTTCTGTTTTAGAGATATTATTATCACATAATTCCCATAATTACAAAATTAAACTCTTCTTCACATATGGAGGTGTTTTGTATTTATTAATAGAAAAAATGTATTACATTGAATGAAATATATCTTTATATTTTGAAATATTTATACATTAATAATCTTTATATAAAGAGTTTTATTAATAGTCATAGAACTTTTTTACATTAGTAACTTAGTCAATAAAAAGGACTTTGAAGAGATATCTTGGAGTTTATAGAATATAATTAAAAAATATTACACACTTTTGTTTGTTATTTTCTTTTAAGTTCATAAATATCAACCAATAATTAGTTTATTATGTGTGTATGAAATAAAGAGCAATGATACATAAACACCTTAATTTTATCTACACTTATTAAATATGATATAATTTATAGTGAAAAAGATGCGAAAATAGTTATGTTTTAGTGAAGGTGTGCGAGAATGGAGATAGTTAAGTTTGAAAAGAGTGATTATATAAGTGTATGAAGTTGTCAAATTTGAGGAAGTCGTTGTCTTCACGGGTGTTTTTGATTCCAATCATAGCATGCCCACAGAGATGAATTTCCTTGTGCATGATTAGGAATTTTGGGACCACCATTGTCTTATTATTTCTTTTATCATACAACTAGACAAAGAAAGAGAGGTACCCACTTTACCATATTTTAGAATTTTCAAGTTCTAGAATTTCAAATTATATATTTCAATCTAGATTCACACCCTAACATTTTTATCCTTATTTGTTATGGCATAAACATTCATAAAAGAAGAAGGAAATGTACAATAGGTATAGTGATCAAATTATACTCATAATAATGCTAACAAAACATAAATTGTGGGACATTGTCATTGTTTGGGGTATGGGTTGAGATCCCTTACTCAAAGCATTTAAAGATGTTTTAAAGACCGAAGGAGTTTCCTGATCCATCCTCTGAGTTATACTGTTCTCTCTCTTCTTGTCCTTGAGGTGCGATGAATACTTGTCAAAGGCACTCTGATTGTCAGTGATTTACTCAATTATTCTATAATAAAGATGAGTAATCATAATTCAAAATTAATTTTCTCTTTCGTCAGACATATATTTATAAATATTATATTTAGCTTACCATACCCATTTATTACTAATAAATGACATTATTTCTATTAATTATTAATGAACGACTATTATTTTCATTAACTTCTCATTGACAAGGAAATGAAGGAAAAACATGGGAAATCCAAGTTTGGAACTTGTTAGCATAAACAATCAAAGAAAAAGTTATCATCATTCTTTTGAAGTGATCCACAAAGGTTACACATAAAACTAAGAGCTATATGGTAAGATTGGATATGATTATCAATAACAATCTTACGATGAAGAAGTTTTTCAAAGAACCAAACTCATGACTATAGGTATATAAGAAGACCAAATAAACTTATCCCGTGAATGGACTCCATTATATCTAGGAGATTACTCTCCACTAGTTTCACATTAAGAATACTAAGACATTCAGACTCTAAAAACATGGTATTTAACATAAAAGTTCACCATATTGTAAATATGATAAATAGTCGTAACATGAAGGAAAGAACAAGGAATAAACTAATTAATATCATTCAATAAATTTGAAATTTGCATGCAATAGTTCCCGCAATCATAGAGTTGACTGAATTGTACCTTACCCATTTATTTTTTGTTTTTTTTTTGCTTATGGACTAAATATTTAATGAAACACTAAAAATAACTCACAATTGCACATACATGTTGGTTCATAAAGCTCTCAAAGATTTAAAAAGCTCCATTCATCTTGATGTGCAAAAATTAAATATAAATATTATGTTGTAAGGTGTTTGGACAGTGGATTTTGAGATGGTAACTTGTTTTTTTAAGAATTTCAAATATTGTATACAAAATATGTTATTTGGATTTTGAGAATTTAAAAAGATATCAAAATTCTATGAATTTATGAAGCTAATTTGATTAAGTAAAATTATATATTTTTAAATTTTACTTATAAAGTAAGAATTTAAACTTCTCCATACTTTTTCATCTCTCAATTCTATGTTTGTTTTCTTTATATTTTGTCTTTGACTTGATTTATGTCATCGGTTTGACTAAAATTGAGATATTGCCAACTATTCTTCTTTTACTAATTCCAATTAGATTTCTTTTAGACTAAAGTCAATAATGGTTATTCTTTTATTATCGATGTTATTTCTTATCAATATAACTCAATGGTAGTTCTCAACTTAACGTTAATAAAAAAAATTTCGGTCAATATTAATGTTTTTCGATTAATGCAATTAAAATATGTTGTTTACTTCGTGTTAGATAAACTACTTTTAAGTTGTTTATCTAGAATACATAATACTAGTTGAAATTAACCAAGTGTGTGATAAATTAAGATAAAATAAATGAATTTGTGAATAATATATTTTATAATTTAATATTTAAAAAAAAGGAAATCATATTTCAAATTTAAGGAAATGTCTTAATTAAATTCATGATGTGAGATCCTAATAATATACGACATGTATATATAGTGTAGACGTCATCAATTATAATAAGGAAAAACAGTCAAGAGTAATTTAAAATATAAAGGATTACAGTCATCCTTAAAAATAACATTGGAATGGAGACTAGAACTTTAAGCACTTGAAGTAATAGAGTCTTCCTAAAAAGAGTAGGAATTTGAAACTTTAAATATAACAAAGCTCTTCAAAATAACATAGAACAAATGAAAGTCCTAATAAGACTAAGCTCAAGCATTGTCATTCTCATCCAAGACTGTCTCCAGAGTAACCTCCTCTCCATCTGCTCCCATCCAAAATGGATGATCATCACAAGAGAAAACACGCAGACATAGCAAAACACAACCAAATGCAAGGGTGAGCTGATTATATAAAAAAACATATAATTATAACATTTACATATCAGATTTCAACTCAGGTAAAACACATACAAGTAATGCAATATATGACACTGATCCTAACAAGTTATATTCTAGACTTGACTCGTCCGGACTTTAGAATGATAGTCGAGCTATGGCGGGCCATGCACCCGTGGTGACTTGTGATACTTAGGCTCCCCCGCCCTACCACTCACGAGGTTAGTCGCGCCTTGGAGCATGATGGAAGCCTCCAAAGCTAAGACCTCCTGCTACTCCTCACCACATGGTCCAATCCTCTCTACATGAGAAGAAAGGCCATTGGAGCGTCAGGAAGACCCCCAAGACTGAGCTCCTACTCTCATTCTAAAACACTAAGAATCTCACCAAGAGATTCAATGGAACTGGGTTTACCACTTGTATCGTACTTTCACACTTTGTAATGGTATACTTTTTGCCGCAATCAACATATACATTATTCACCAATCACAAGTTATGAAAATAACATCTCCACAATTGAATTTAAGTTGATCAATACCAAAAACCAAACAGCTCCAACTAAGCTCATAAAATGCATCAATTTATATATGTCTACGAGTAATATAATTATTGATTACCACTCATGTTTCAATATAAAAAAAACAACTATCTTACTTTATATATATATATATATATATATATATATATATATATTAATAGAATTTAATATCGTAACTACTTCTACTAATCTTTTTATGTAACTATATTATATTATATATTTTATATTCATTACGTGATTAAAAGACCCTATGGGAAGTAATTTCTAATGAATCAAAATTTAAAGAAAAGAAAAGATACAACCACAATCCCACCCCAAATGAGATGAAAATGAAAATCCCTCCTGTAACAATGGGAATGGGAATATACTTCCTTCAACTAAAGTGAAAAAAACCACCCCTTTCCTACCACCATGGACCCACCTTAACCAATGCTCATGAACTTAATATTAATCTATTCCTCTTTATCTTTCATTAAATTAAATGCTACTATGGCCCACACTAATTTTACAATTTATTATTCTTTATTTTATATTCTCTCTTTTTTCCTTTTTAACTCCTAATACCTCTAACCCTTTCTATTCTCTCTCTTTTCATTTACTTTTGTCTGCAGTAACATTATTTTGAATTCTTCTTCACCAACCCATCTCCTAGCTCCATATTACTCATCCCTCATTACTTTATATAGCTTTTGCATGCTTATTTCCTCATTCACAGTGACTTCTCTCCACAATTCTTCTTATTTCTACTTTTCATTCCCAACCGGCCCACTCCCATTTCACTCTCTTATTACTGCTGCGGGACCTACAACCATTTTCTACTCATCAAGAAACACACCCTTATACACTCAACTTAGAGAGAGCTAAAGAATACTCCAACCTGCACCAAATTCTCTCAATGTAACCTAAACCAAATTGTGTGATCTTTGCACACAGTCCACCACTTTTATATTCAACCAAACTCCCTCAAATCTTAACCACGCCTATACCCATTCTCTTCAAAAGAAAATGAAACCCACACTCTAACAGAATAAGTTTCTACCCCTCTATGCCTACGATGTTGAAGCACCTCTAAATCACCATCCAAAGCTCTCCTTTCATAACCGTGATCAATATCTACCTAACAATTCTCACATATATTCTTTTCCTCTAAAACCCAATTTGACGCCCACGTCAAATACCCACCTTTGTTTCATTCTCTGTTTCTTTTCTTTTAGTATAACCCCATACCCTCTAATCTTTATGCAACGTTCCAATACCATTCACCACCCTCCTCCAACATTCAACTCCTTCCAAAGTTCTTACACAACATCAATCACTCAGACCCATTATTATTTTTTTTTTCAACCTTATCTACACGCATAATATCAATATTTCATTCTTTCTGCATCTAACGTCAAAGCCCAAGCCTAAGTAAGCTTTTCCTTTACTCAATCAAGTTCATACTAAGCCAATTCCATAAGACAGTAATAAAACAGTCCCAACAGAATATCATATCTTGAATTTAATCATGCATAAAACACTGAAACAGGTTCAACAAAAAAAATTTATATATATACATATATATAATTAATTCCCCTTACACATATACCATTCCTATAATTTACAGAATCATAAGTACCACAAAAAAATATCAACTCCCCCTACCTGGAAACAAACAACAGCAAGCTCACTCAATGCTTCTAAAGTGCTCCTAGAAATTAGGACAGAGAGAGAAGGACCTACAAATCACCGAAATAGTGATAGAATAAAGCTCTTAGAGCTAGAATGCATAGAGATTGAAAAGTAATTTGCGTACAGTACTTAAAATCAGAAATCTTGTAAACCCTAAATCAAGAACAGTGGAAAAAGGGGAAAAATCTGCTTATCCAATGAAATTGAGAAACGTTCGGTTCAGTTGAAAGCCCTTCCTACCCGGAGCAGTTTGGTGGCCTCAAATCAAGTTTTAAACAGTGGAATCTACTGGAATTTTAGAGAGAAGTGAGAGCTTGAGTTAGGGCAAGGTTCATGTTCTTGAGAGAGAAAAGAAATGGAGAAATGAAAATTCTGCAGCTAAGGGAAGGGACCCCTCTCTTGGCCATGTGCCCAATACGAATGGGCCTGGGGTCTTTCCAGAGACCCACTAGCTTTAAATATTTTAAGGGCCTTATACATGATATGATATGGTAATATGTGTTTGTTCTTGAATTTTTTTTCTTTAACTTTTTCAAAACTCCTCAACATTCTAAGTGACACCCCTCTCATCTATGTCGTGATTTTTCGTTGTTAATTAAAACCTGATTGACTCTCATATCCTCTCTAAATTAGCAAAACCTTTGATTGACAAAATGAAAATTAATCTCGATTTAAATATATTACTTTATAAGCTAAAAATTATTACTAATTAAAGTTTATATTGTAAATAAAAAATTATAATTAACTTTTTGAATTAATTTATAAATTCATCACTAATATTAACTGTAAGTATTATAAAGTTTTAACTACTAAAACAATTGGTCTCTAAATTTATATTTAATTAATTAATTCGACACCAATTTAAAGAGAAAAAAAAGGCTGCAAAGTAAAGGAGACGCAAGTGGAAAAATCCCCCTTCCACAATTTTTTTTCTGGTATTCTGAAAATCTCATTCGTAAAGGTATTATGCTGGAAAAATTGTTTCATAATGCATTTCATGCATTTTAAAAATCCTGTTCTAGAAAATTTGTTTTAAAAATTCTAATTCAAAAATTCCAGTTTGAAAGTCTGGTTTTAGAAATCATGTGCTAAAAATTCAGGAAAACTTATTCCAAATAATTCACGGAACACCGAAAATAACTTTTATGATGGAAAGTTGTCATAGGTAAGGCCCATCATCCTTGTTGAAAATATTATTTTAGAATGTTTCTACTGCACTTTCTCACATTTCTCTCTATACTTTATATTTTAAAAAATAATTTCTTTTAACAGATTTTCAAATTTGTTGAAGTTTTTTAAAAAAAATTTAACGAATCTTAAATCTTTGAACAAATTTCAAATTTTTTAACGGATTTTAAAATTTGTTAAAGAATTTTGCATAAATTTTAATGAATTTCAAAATTTGAAAAATCTTTGAATAAATTTCAAAATTATTTTAAGAATTTTTTTTAATAAATTTTGAAATTCATTAAAAAAGAAGAAGTGAAGCGTAAGATTTTTTAAAATGTAAAAGATAATGTTGAAATTTTGAAAAAATATGGGGGTGCAAAAAGAAATATAGGTAGTATAAAGAGAAAGATTCAGAATTTTGGTCCATTAGTAGCTTTGTTTCTTAGGAAGTTTGTTCCTGCATGGAAAATTCATTTGCACTATTTATAGTAGCATTCTGGCGAATGACATTTGAAGGCACATCCTATACAAGAATGAGCAGTTATCAACTTATATGAGGCATGGCTATACCATTATACTTTATGTTTTTGACACATACATACATATAAGCTTATGCTTTTAATATTCATCACATAACACTGCCACGCTGCTTCATCTCGCAAACTGATGCAGCATCCATGATGGTATCAGAGTAGTTGTACTAGGAACTGCTCCTCCTTCATCCACTTCCTCCATTGCTCCTACTGCTTCTGAATTCTGACTGCACCATTTTTACACTTCTTATAATCCCAAAACTCTATAATATATACACCACCAACATTCACTAAACAAATTCAACATCAAACCTCACCTAAACTAATATATATATATATATATATGAAGTTGACATATATTGGACACTGACATATAGTAAGACACATATTAGTACATTATCAAATTCAAAAGCCATTTTTTCTCTTGTCTTTAACATAATTTCAACATGTTTTAACATTATATTAATAAGAATAAATATAATGATTTTATAAAGGACATGATATCTTAACAACTTTTTATTAATAAATTTTTGACAATAGATTATGTATCACTATTTTATTGGTTCGTGTATTTTAAACATACAAATCACGGATTATCAAATAAACTATTGTAAAAAAGTTGTAAAAAAAACTTTTTCATTTTATAAAAGCTCAAATTTATTGTATAAGTTTGTATTATGATTATAGAAATAAGAAACACATCCTATATAATTACAAATATTTAGATTATATATGATTTTGAATACATTGATTGTAGATTTAAATAATTCATAATAATTTAAGATATAAATATGTGTTCATGTGTCTATGTCTACGTGGTATTCTATGTTTGTATCACTATCTGTGCTACATATTAAAAGGAAGGATAATGATATTTTGACAATATTTTTATATCTGTGTTATTCTGTGATTGTTCCATGTTAGTGTTTATGATTATTATTATTGATTGTGAAGCAATTTTAGATCAATCACATAATGAAACGTAAATGATATTAAAATATTGTCAAAAAAATATCTTCAAAAATTTCATTATCCTTAAAGGAATGGCATTATATTATTTCCAATTTTCTTATATCGAATCTCATTATAAGATTTAGATTCATACATAGTTTTCAACCCATATATACTATAATTTTTCAGGGTGTATGTGAGACATTTCAAAATCAATTATAGGAATCCCCAGATGAAATGAACACAAAGTGGTGGGAATAATGTTATAGACATTTAGAAACATTGACTGTATGTTTGTTATAGATGGTGAGAAGAGAGAAGAGATACATACGCAGGTGTTAAAGAAGGAACAAGTCTATGATGTAGTTGTAGCTGTGGAGGACATTGTGAACGTTCAGCCACTGCCTTTCCTTTGTCCTTAATCTACACATCAATGTAACAAACATGTCAACCTTTTTTCCTTATCCCTTCTCTTAATACAAAACTCATACGTTACACATTCTACCTTCTTTGTAAGCGTCCCATTTTGCTCCTGCAGTTGCTTTGCCTGTCACATCCACACCATACTTTGTTACTATTATATGCAACTATAATTATTCTCTCACTCACCCTCTTATTACCTTTTTCTGCAGATCTGAGATCGATTCATTCATCACTTGGTTCTGCAACAATAATCATAATCATCATATCAAGATTAGCATTTTCTCCACTTGTTTTAATTTTCTTATTTGTTTGAGCAAATTTCACCTTTCTAGTTCGGATGCGCTTTATAGCTGTGTCAAGCTGATGCTCCAAACTCTGAAGCTCTCTCAAGTTCAAGGGATCCAGATCTTGTCCAACAAAGTTCCTATATATTCAATATATCATAAGTTATTTGTAATTTTATTGTGTCTGAAGAAATTTGAAAAAATGACCTAAATTTTGGTGTTAAATTGGCAGACTTTTTCTTAGAAATCATCATTTGGAAAAAAGAGCAAAAGGGTGTTTTTGGTGAGAAGAGAAGACAAAAAGGTTATAATTAATTGAAAGACTAGCAGCATAGCTCAAAGTTATTGTTAAGTTTATAGCAGAAGGATCAATAGTGTACCTTAAGTTTTTCTCTAAGACTTCAACTTTGCCGGTGAGCTTGAAGCATTGCAAGGACCAGTTGCCCTACAATAGAATGATACTGATGCTCAGAGCATACGTATACACACTTAATTTGAAACTAACTTCAGCTTGTTTTTTTCAAATAGAAAACTTTGATGTGCTGCAAGTCACGAATATATATATATATATATATATAAAGAAGAAAAGTGGAATACTGGACTAAAATCCACAATTAACAAAAAATATTACGTAAATCTAATAAATATGGGAAGTTATTTATATCAACATTGATACGTTGACACTAATTTTTTTAAATACTACCATTCAATTAAATTAATATTTTATTAGAAAAAGCTTGTGTCAAATGAATTTTCCTATTCATATTGCGTAGAAAATCAAACCTAATAAAGGAAGACGTAGCATTCCAACATAAGGCATTGGTAGATCATTAATGCAATGCTAAAATATATTTTCAACAAAATTTACTAAAAGAATCATTTTCAAAGAGACCAGGTGACATTTTTTAAATTATTAAAAGTACTAATGGTGACTAATCATTAACAAAATAATTTTGGGACAACCTTTCATTAAAAGAGTGGTTTGTGGCATACATTATAATTATTTTTTAAGTTGGGATAATGGATTTTTTACTACAATTTTAGTCTCTTTGGATATTCATACTCTACCTTTCAAATTGTAGTCGTTGCATGATTTTGTTTACATATCTTAGACATTCTTTCTTTGAATGTGTTATTTGCAATATCTACAATCATCATTTAGACAAGTTCTTCTTTGACTTTTCGTCTTTCTTGAATATCACTAACCTCAAATGTATCTTTAACATTCTCAATGTTTTAAGGTGAAACTTCCTTATATAGAGAATAAACTTAACCTCTTTGAGTGTAATTCAGTTTCGACATTAAATTATTTTTTCCAAGTTCTCTTAGGAAAGAGAAGCTAACATGAGCATCACTGTATCTTTATCATTTACTTTGAGGCATACATATTGAAGCTCCATCAAGATTAAAGTAAGCGTCATATAATCAAAAAGAGTTTTCTCTCTTTCTTCATTGGGTTTCTTCCTCTAAGATAAAAACATTTTTTATTTTTATATCGGTTATAATCTACCATATATAAAAAATATATAATAACAAATCTGTAAATAAAATAACACTTTCTATACTAATTATAATTATAGTTGGTCTAAAATGTAAATAAAATAATAAATTTTATATCGGTTATAGTTATAATTGGTATAAAAAGTAGATGTGATGACATTTTTGTAATAAATAAGAAAATTTTCAATGTTAACTCTAATTATAACATGGATAGAAAGTAGGTTTTTTTTTTTAATCCCAAACCTACAAACTCTTCAACTTTCAAAACCCTAGTCGTAGAACAACACACATTCCAATTGTCAATCATCTTTTCTTTGGTAGAACAACACACATTCCAATCGTCAATCATCTTTTCTTTGGTCAGGCCACATTTTCACAACCACACCACTAAGAGGTCACCACCACGACACTAACACCGACAACTGTCTTCGTGAGTTCTTTTTTTTCTCCCCATCTCTCTTATCTACCCAAATGCCATCTCTTGTCACTGCGCCACTCCTCCATCCAGCCATCGTCATCACCCACAACTTCGATTTCCAACAACCAAAAGATTTTTAGATTCCCATAAAACAAAACAGTTGTCATTCATATTTGATTACATTATTTTTCTTCCTACCATGTTCATTCTTCATCCTTTAAAATTGACAACTTTCATTGATTGTCAATGCACAATATTCATAAATTAATATCAGATGCTTTATTTGATTTGATTTAGTTCATAAAGTAACAACCACATGGTTGTAGGTGAGAGAATGACAAATTGAGAGTTGGTGTTAGGTGTGTAGCACGACAACAAAGTCTCGTACCCTGATTTCAAGCTAGAGTATGCATCTTGGAGTGTTTGTCAGTGCCTCTCATGCATTTTTTACTAGTACGATGTTTGTCGTATATTACAAGCCTAGATGGGTAAATATGTTGAAGTTTTCTTTCGGTGTCATAAACGTTATAAACCTTATAATTATAATGTAACATAATGTTTAACCCTTTTTTAACTTGTATGCTTGTTTTGTTTCAATTTAGCATTTATAATCTTTTCACCATTCAAGTTCTGTTTCAATATGTTTGAACTTTAGTATATACAACCACCTTCATTTTTTTTAATACGTAACACTTTTTATACTAGATATCGGTATGTCGGTGTTATAGAGTTAGATACTTACCTGTTTTTGGATTATGTTGTAGGAAATTGAAAGTTTGGAGCATGTTTTAATACTTCTGCCAGAAGTAGCTCGTCCATCGAGAGAATGACAGCTTTTGCCCAGCAAGATGCCTAACGAGTTGGAAAAAGAAAGACATGTGCCTGAAAAGTGACCTCTCGCCCAACGAAAGGATTTGGTAGTTTAGTGATTGCGTGCTTTTTGGTGACTTTTTAAAGTGTCGAGAGGCAAAGAAAAGGGTAGTTTTGGATATAGGAATGCAGCTAAAGCTCAAGACACGGGTTGAGGCACTTCTAGGGCTTAAAACCTTCAGCTTCCTTCATCATTTTCATCATCTAATCCATCCTTGTGTTCTAGAATGTATATGAGTAGCTAAATCCATTTCATTGGGGTTGAATGTAATGGAAACTTTTTGTATTTTTTCTATGCAATAGAATATCTTTCATATTCCTTATGTTATATCCGTTTTATTCATTTACATGATGGAATATCTATACTATTATGTTAGTATCTAATTATTGGAAAATGTTTTGGAACCTAGGCATGGATAAAACAATCAAGAGGCTTGACTCTAAACATAGACCAAGGCTTTTGGTCATTCTTGACATCTTTTCTTAATGAAAATCTTATGTTTTAATATATAAGGTATTAGTATTTTCACATAAATGTTTAGGACTTGTTTATAAGGAATTAAGGTTTGTTACATATGATGTGGATGCTTGAATATGTTAAAGATATATTGCATCAACGAATGATTAGAGTTTGGGTCATGAAATCCAATCCGATTAGCCTTTACCTATATTAATTTACAATCTTTATAACTAGTAATTTAACATGTTTTAAACTTATTTGAATAAATCACTATTTATATTAATTTCCTAAACTAGTAAGTAAACATAATTATCTAGGCAAACACAAATCCCTTGGGAGACGATATTTGGACTTACAATCTATATTACTTGAATGATTTGGTACGCTTACCAAATAGTTAACATGTTTTTGGCGTCGTTGCTGGGGATTTGATTATTGTTTAGACAAATTGTGTGTTGTTTACTCGCTTAGGCCCATTTCATTCATTCATTTATTCTTTACTCTTACTTTTGTATAGTTGCATTGTGTATATATTCACTATATCCTATTCACCTTGTCTTTTCTAGTGTTTCTTATTTTGCATGAGAAGAAGAGAGCGAGCTGACAATCTGCTCTTTGATATGGAAATTGAAAGAACCTCTCGAAGGAATAATAGTAGAAGAAGAAGGAAAAACAAGGAAGCTAGAGATGTAACTTCCATCCCTAATCAATATTTCATCTCTTCATCTGATCAAGAAGGAGAAGACATGACTGCTAATCATAATGGTGAAGGTGAACGACAAGCTAGACGCACATTGGCAGTCTCTTTGACGGTCATATTGTCTCTTCATTTCAATAACATTGCTCAACCAAGGGTGAATGCCACAAATATGGAGATACAGTGTGCTCTTATTCACTTGGTGCAAAACAATCAATTTAATAGCTTATCTCATGAGAATCCTTATACTCATTTGTCCACATTCTTGGAGATATGCAACACTATGAAGATTCATCAAGTTTATAAAGTTGATGAATCTTCTATTCAAGCCTCCTTTCTAAGATTAATATTTCAAAAAATAAACTCAATTGTAAATAAAAGAAGTGCATTTCTATTAGATATGATGGGGATAGACACTAGAAACTTAAAACAAAGTGATCCAGTGTATGCAAATGTGGATGATATCCTAAAAAACCCTATAATTAGGAGTCCTATGTTAGTAAATGGAAGTTAACATTAAAAAATGACTCAACGTACCATATCTTTATACTATAGCTCATGTATTATGAAGGTAATATTGTTCCTATTGGCCTCACGTTCTTAATAGAAAATGCATTAATTATATATTGATTGTTGAAAGAGAACATGGAAACTATGAAGAAATAGGTTAGACTATAGACACTAATAACCAAGAGCTTGCTATGAAAGATGAGATGAAGTTATTGATTCTTAATTAGACATGGATACTACTTACATTAACTGTGAAAAAGAAGACACTTCACAACTAATTAGTTTAGCAGATGAAGGATGATGATTATGACACCTAAAGATATAAAGTCAAACTAGTTGTTAAAGGGTTTGAACAAGAGTTGACTACACTGAAATATTTGTTCTAGTTGTGATACTAAATACTATCATACTCATAAGCAGTATGGCTACTTAAGAAATATTCTCATGTTTCGGGATGTAAGGTCAAGGTCAACAATCCAACAATCAGTATATTGCCTAAGGGTCCATATGTTGTCTTCAGTTCTAAGTCCTCTTATAGCAGTTCTTCTTAATCGTTCGGAGGGTACCTGTCGAAGGCACCTTAATGCCAAAGTCAACTCAGTGTTTGACATTTCAGATATTAGTGGCGTAGTAAATGCAATCATCTACCTTCTTACCCCAAACCTATATTAATAGACTTTGGGATGACTTTTGATTAAAAACGGTGTAATTATGACCTAATTAAGATTTAATTGTTAGTAATCACACTTTACCTTTAAGTTGTTTGACATTAGAGTTAATTGTTTTAACCATTGATCGATCGGTCAAACTCCTCGACCATTTGGTCCTGATGGTGGTTTGTTTATGTGTCTTATTAACGGTTGATCATCATTTGGTCTGTAACTAACCAGACGATCATACAGTACACCCACGATGTTTATTTTCGACCAAATTATCGGAAACCATTTTATTAAATTAAAATTTGTTCCTATTAGTGACCAAATGTTCACTTGTGAAATTGATCTTCGATACTTCAAGGTGACTAAATATTTAGTGGCTGATCAGTGACAACAATTTTGTTACTATGGTTTTTGGCACTATTTATTCTCAATGGCTAGAGATGTTAATGACCCATTTAATAATCGATTTTGTTTGTGGCTAAAATGCTTTTTTACTTGCTATAAGACAATGGTATGAAAAGTTTGTTGGATTCTTGAGATATAAATCCACTTATATAATTTACATACTTTATGTTAATGATATGCTAATAACAAGTTTAAATATGATGAAATTGAAAAGTTGAAGGTTTAATTGTAAAAAAATTACATGAAGGATTTGGATTCAAGACATAAAATCCTTGTAAAGCCAACAAAAGAGATAAATAATTGATATAGTTAGAAGGATGATTTTCAAAACTAGAATTCATTCAAGATTTTGTACTAATAGCTAAAGAGCAATACATATAGCTTAATGATGAAGTAATGATACTAAGAAATATCTAATAATAAAATAAGAATCAAGCAAACATATTGATATTGAGGGAAGTAGTTATTTAAAACTGAAGTTGCTCAACTTTAGTTGGTCCTAGAAAAATAGCAAGAAAAGAAGGAAGTTGTATTGGTAGAAGTATGAAAACAATTGATTTCAATCTTCGCATTTTATAAATTAATGAATTTTAGTAAAAGAAAAACACACCAAGAATATTAGTGAAATAAAAAAATTATTTATATTTCCCAAGTGTTATAGGATTGTGAGTTAAATGTTCTTGTAAGCATTTATTTTAAAATTTTCTCTTTTAATAAAATATTTGCAGCAATTAAAAAATATAAGCAAAATATTAACTGACTTTTATTATCAATTTTGTGTTATTATTTTATTTTTAATAAATTTAATTATAAGAAATTTACATAATTTTCATGTAAATTGAATGGCTTCTCTCTCTAACCTGTTTTCTAAGAAATTATTATATGATTTCTCTTATTTTATCGTAAGTGAAATACTGAAAATATTGATTAAAAATTAAAGGTCTTTTTTTTTTTCAATTTCACTCTTGTTTTGAGCAACCCAAAAAGAAGGGATTGCTAAAGATTTGTTTCTCCTTCTCTGCATTATTGTACAACCTATTACTTAAACATATTCCCTTTTCTGTTTTTCTCCATGCATAGCTTCTCCCTATTACTGCACACTCTCTTCAAGCTTCTCATGCTTACACTTTATCCCTCTTAACATTTTCTCTTCTACGCTTTCTGCTACACCCTACAGATTCTTACAGTGTCTTTCTCACTTGCTTCACAATTTGCTAATCATTATGTATTGATGAGATTTTAAGGGAAACTTAGCAAATGACACCTAACTTTGAAAGAGGAGGGTGAACAAAACCAATTCTTGATGTCATTCAGTGAATACATTTGAAATCATATTCTCTTTAAAGTTTCACAGTTTTTATGGAAAAGAGTGTTAGAGTGTTTATAGGTCACTTTTTAGACATGACCTAGCTTTTTGCTCTTAGGGTTCCATACCCTACAATTATGTTGGACGGTTTTATTAAAAAGTGTACATGTCCATATATATATTGTCTCTCTACCTAATACCAGAATGAAACCTAGTTTACATTAAACAAGATGTTAGATGACAGAAGTTTTCTCTTCCTGTGTTCTAGCTCTAATATGCATATTCCTTGTGAACATCTAAAGAGAATCCTACACCTCTACACTATAAATAGCCTCTTTTTTTACAGTCTGATTTTGGTTCTTCAGTTTGAAAACTACACAATTTTGATTAACTTGTCATCAAAGACTCATAGAAATGTTAACGTGACACCAAAATTGTATAAATAATACGCATAAGCTTCATGTATACCACTAAATGCATCTTTCAGCCACATTCATGTAAAAACTTCCATTATATATCAAAACAGAAGGTTAAAAATCACATACTAAAATATAAGTTATTTAAATACAAAAGCTCAGATATTCATAGTGTTGACGATGCATAATATATATATATATATATATATTACTATGCTTATAGATATTAAAAAAGCTGTGATTCGAGGAGGTACCTGTGATTCATCACCATCTTCAACAAGTTGCCCTATGTGGGCGTGTCTCTCATATCGTTCAAGGACATTTTCCATACTGTCACAGTATATAGAAACAATAAAACATTAAAAAAAATTAATACTCAGAAGTATATTATTCAGTATAAAGTTACAAAAATAAATCAAAATATACGGTAAGTATATGTAAGAAATAAAAAAATGTGACTATGTTCTATTTAAGAGTAAGTTCACTTGTATCAGTTAACCATCCACTTTTAGAAGTATTATGATCATTAAAAAAAATAATTTTTGTATTTGTAAGAAAAAAAAGAGATAAAAAAATAAAATAGTGAATGTAGACTGTCTATGAAGATTTATCCTATGTCAAAATAATACTACCTGTATAGAAAAACAATATGTAAATTGATACTATTTGTATTTTATACATACTTTATTTGGGTATATATATCTTCATTGTTTTCAATTATTATTAAAAACATCTTAGGATACTTAGAGTAGGGTACCCTCTGGTTAACCTGTGATTTCAACCTACGAAACTAAGGAATATTCTGCAACAGTGAGTGCTTCTACCAAATTATAGATAGGTATAGTTGTTAGGGTCCTGTTGGATCACATGGCATGGTCAAATGGAAAATTAGCAAAGTACACTCTCTTCTTGGGAATGGATTGTTTACCAAGGAAAGAGAGAAACATGTATAGAGAGAATGTCAGAGATGTCACTATAATTAAAAATTGTATTTAATTATTAAAATTTTTAGAATCAAAATCATAATTTTGATGTCTGATAGTTTTTCTATTTATAGTACAACTTAAATTAATTCTTTAAATTCTTAAACTTTACTCTTAGTTACAACTTTTAACCATTCTCTTCTATTCTGAAATCAATAATTTTCTCCATTTCATTCCCTTTTTTATTTCTGACACCATTTTCATTTTCATCGTGTAATGATATAATTATTAAGTTGAACATTATTATGATTGTCACATTAAAAACAATCCTTGTACCCTCTTAACCTAAACTCTTCAACTCCATAATACAACCAATATAACTTATCAATTCAACTGTTCAAGGAACAAGTTTAATGTCTAATTTATTTAGATTATTCTATAAATTATTTAGTTCTATAATTTTTTGTTGGATATAATGTTTCATTAGTTTTTTTTTTCTTAATTGCACTTTTTGTTATTGTTTTACTCTACATATATTTAAAGTCAACATATGATGCTACTTTCTAATAAGAATTTGTGCAAAACATAGTTTAGTAAGATATAATATTCTTATAATTGTGGAATAATATATAAGTTTTGTTTACATTTTTGTTATTTCTTTGATATTTCAATTCATAAATAGCTATTGAGACATTCCAACTAACAAATTCTATATAGATTAACATTTTCAACCAAACTCATCCATATTTTATGAACTGAGGATAAAGTTTAAAGTAATGTATGATGAAGTAGTGAGAACTATGTTATACAAAGAAAATCAATTTCAAGCTTATGAAACACTTTAAGTTATTTAATGTTCCATTGGCGAAAACCTATGATATGCATATTCATTGTAATTGAAGTAGCAACAGGAGTCTGAAAGTAACCATAACAACAATCATTATAGCTATTAAATTCTGACAATGATCGCTCAGCAACAACATCAAAATAGTAGCTGAAGCGGTAATGGTATGGAATAAAATAAAGAAATCATGTGCACAATGTGTAGGAGTAAAGTTAGAAGAGTTACTATTCACTGGACAAAGAATTGAGAAGCAAAAGCATGCAGAATAAATTTTCATTTCACATTACAGGAAAAAACATAAATTATTAATGCTTTATTGACAGATATTTTTTATTGGGTTATTGATGAATGTATTAACAATTGTGATTATTTAATTTATCAACAAATACATTTATCGGTTGTATGTGAACTTATTAATTTGCCGATAACTTACTTGATGAATACAAATTGACACATTTCATATTTTCTTTTCTAATTTCTTTTTTTTCCTCCACAATTTCATACTAACTTTAGCAAAAATCCGTGACATTACCCTCATCGTGGTCATTGTAAAGTAGTCGTGATGTAGTCATTTCTTATTGTGACCGTTCGATGACAATTTTTTGTTTATGGGTTGAGGGAGCTTGTCGTCGAGGATCTTCTTTGCATTTTTCTACTATTCCGCTCTACAAAGGACCCTACCATGGTTATTGTTGCACCGGTTATTGTTCATGTCAGATGGACCATCGAGGTAAGTTTTGATGTACAGTGACCATTGTTTGTCACTTGTGAATGTTTTGATGACACTTGTGATAAGAAAAAGCCTTTACTGTTGTGGATCAACATAGCTTTACTAACTTAACAATCGATCACCTAACTTTCATTGGTAGCCATTTTGCATTATGGGACAAATTTGTTGGGTGTTGGTGTGTTAGATTAGGGTAGCAGTGTATTGATGGTTAATGGTTAGTGATTGCATTGGGAAAGACTTGATTTTTAGATTAGGTTTAGGTGTTGGGCAGGTCCATATACATTGAACCTTGAGTTATCCTTGTTAGTAAACTAGGTATGACCATTTAGGTTGTTTCGTGAAAAACAAGGTCGAAGTGGAAAATCTTGTTTAGAACTCCTTTGATGTGGTCATAGGTTTAAATTCTATATAACAGTCTAGCAGGCTGAGTTCGACAGCATAACAAACTAAGCTCGACAACATAATAGGTCGAGCTCAATAGTTGTAGAGAATAAACTCAACAGCTGCAGAGGATGAGCTCAATAGCTACAGAAGATGAGCTTGACAACATTACAATATGAACTCAACATTACAAGATGAGTTCATAGCTCTAAGGTCAGGTTGTTAATCCTAAATCTTCATTAGATGCACAAACAAACTAATTAAACTAGTCTAGTATTTTGTATTTCCTTAGAACTAATTCTAGAACTAACCAAAACCTACCTTAGACAAACTAACTAACCTAGTGTAGTCACTAAACATGACAAAGGCAACCTTGGTTAAGTGTTGCTCTCTAAACTTCCCTGAAGTTCCCAACATGTCAATCAATTGATGTTTAGGACCTCCAAGGGACAAAACTTGATTAATTGGATCTTTAACTTGAAAACTCAATGTTGGGTCAACTATGCATCTTTAGTCATTTTAAGCAGTGGTTCAAATTTGAAAACATTTTCCTCCTTTAGCTTGTGATAGAACATGGTCGAAGTTCTCATCCACAATGGTTAGATGTATCACCGTTGTTATAGTGGTAAGAGAATTTTGAATGAAACTTTTCTCTTAAGAGTTGGAGAGTTTATTTGAACGACTCGACAATATAAATATTATACTCTCAGTAAAGGAATTAGATTTCCATGCATCAAGTTCAAATGTACTAGAATTTTGAAAGATGAAGTGGTTAAAGTTTACCTCTACCAAAAAGGGGTTGGTGCCAAATTACAAGATTTCACCATTTCATGACAAAAAAAATCCTTTTTGTTCATTCGATTGCATGTGAAAATTGTCAGCCCTCCAATTCAAACACTTTTGTATATATACCTCTGAGATTGATCAATTTATATATATGCAAGAGATGGTAAATAATACTATTAGTTGACATGTTTCATTTGAACAAACAGAAAATAGTTGATTAGAAAAGTCTACAAATGAAGTCACTCAAAAATTTTACAATTTTGTTAGCAGAAGCAAATTATTTTATATTTGAAAGGACAATAAAATCAAAATTGTTTGTATACATTAGAAAATAAGCTTATATTTAAAGATATATCTATTGATAATTATCGACAAAAAATATTTGTCACAAAATCTTATCAACAAATTTTAATCCGTCAAGAATTTGTTGAAAAACAACAATTATTGACAATTTTTTGCAATTTTTAACTAATATTGGTCGTCGTTAAATTTATGTTCTTTTAGTCATTAATTAATATTCCATGAAATTACAAACCATATTTTCTTACATAATAATTAAAATCACGGTTGAATTCAATTCCAAACTTCACACCTCCACATACCAATGACAGATCGGGTGATGGTAGGCACTTTTACTCTTCATAGTTTAAAAATTATGACTAAATGCATTAAATTTACATGTATTTCATATAAATAGTTATTGACAGCACATTTCATTTTTGATAAATTTTAATTTTTTAAAATTCGTGTACTTTTTTTACAGCTAAGATTCAAATAGAGAAAATAAAAATAAAAGTGGAATAAAACAATTAATATGATAGAAACATGTATAGACATATAAATTATATAATTATGTCTTCTATGGGTATGCATTCATGCAATACTTATAACTGATATTACCTGTAAGACTATTTTTTCTTACCATCTGCCATCATACATTTTTTTTATATAGCTTACACAATATCCTACTAAAATAGTGCATAACTAATTTCTCCTCTCCTTCTTTAGGGAAAATTATTAAAAGGTAGATGAGAGTGATTGGTGTATTTTATATATAGATACAAAAATATATCATTACTCGTTTTATATCAGTAAATACACAGAATTTTTATTTAGACTTAAAATTGTACGAAGATTATGTCAGCTTTTTCTATTGCTAGAACCTGCTCCTATGGAAGTGCAGTGTTCAGAACAATAATCTCTCTCTCTCTCTCAATAGATTCTCCACCTGCAAATGCAGTGTCTGAGAAACCAACAAGGTTAAATACCTATCAGCAGATCCAAAGAGGAACCTCTACATTAAATGCTGTGGAGGAAGAACTCCATAGTCCAATGTTAAGCGACATTGATACATCCTTTTTTCAAGCAATGCTTTTTTCAGAAAAAGATGGAGTCAGAAACCTCTTTGTGAGCAAAACCCTATGGGTTCTGCATAACTCTTCATGCATGCTGGTGGTTGAGAGAGAGAATCGTTCAGAATACTACGATGCATTGTTTGCCTAAACATGAACATATGGCAGCACATAACCCGTTGGCTTGTCAGAGAGGGCCTTTTATGGCTATAAGTTACTTTCAATCTTCAAGAAGAACATTGAACAAGAATGTTAAAGAACAGCCTTAAACTGTTGCCTAATTGTCGATGGTGTTTTTTAATAATTATATATGTTCTTGGCTCAAACACCGATGATTAACATTTCATGGCTTTTTAATATAACAATATGTCTTTTTTGTTTGATTATGTTTTTTATGTACAATATTTAAATTTGTTTAAGAAGGGAAGTTTAGGTTTAATTTAATTTTATAAACTGATATGATATGTAAGGTAAGGTTTTTATGTACTTATTAAATATTAATAGATTGTTAGATAATAATATGATAATAAATAACACAATAAATTTAACAAATATAAATAAATTTAAAACAATCAAGCACAAAAGGAACCTAGTATGCATATACAGTCATATGTATTCAGCATAGGAGCTAGTGCATGAGATGGAATTCTACCTAATAGGGTATTGATTGGAATGGGAATATATAGACCTTCACAGACTGTTCTCAAGATTTGGAACTGCAACCTTTTCACGAGACAACAACTATTTCTCTTCAAGAAACTACTCTTGTATGAAAATCTAGATAAATCCAACAGATATAATTGGTGCACATAGAACAGATTTTTAGTTTTAACGTTAAAGTAAGACTAAACACTGCAAGAAATTTTTTTAAATAACAATTAATTTTGGAGACAATAAAAATTAGTTAGTATAATAATTTCAAAACACATGTGCTTTTGCTTTTCTGGGGAGATTTTGTTGATTAATAAGTTTCTTGTCAGAAATTAGCTATAAATATAATGATGAGTATTTCATGCCATGATGACCAAAACCAACATTCATGTGTGTCTGTAACTATGTCTTAAACTTTATAACTCGTGCATGCTCAGCTAAGAAGGAACTATATATCTGTTCAAACACTCATGAGTAATTTGTTCATAAATTGAGTTATCTACAGATTTTTTAAGTTGGCCCATATTAATTGTTCATCCATAACAACAACATTTTATCACAGATCATCCCAACCCCAAATTAAAACTGTATAGAGTGTAGCCATATATAAAGATGCATGTATGATAGACATTTATGACATCTGTAAATCAAAATTAGCTTGAAATTAAGGAATTGAGGATCAAACTCTGGATATATATATTTCATAAAACTCTCTACGAAAAATACTTTTAAGAGAAAGATATCATCAGAAAGACAAAATACAGTTTCTATTTGATTAAACTACAACTTTGATTATTAAGATTACGAGTTTTGATCAATTTAGCTACTCAATTTACATAGCACTGGTTTAAGTTTGACTTTACAAAAGATTATTTTAATTCTTTCCAATGAAATTAATGTGTGATTAAAATTAAAGTATATTAGATTTTACAAGATGAAAGTTAAATAAATCATAGTAATTTCAAATATTTTTCAATTGATCCCTCACTTTAAAAGCACTAGTTTTCAAAATTGACATTGAAAAACATTATTTTAGTTCATTTCATTGAAATTATTCTGCAGCAAAAGTAAAATACATTTTACTAGAAGAAGGGTTAAGATAAATGGTAATGACTACAATCTTAGTGATTTCAATGTGTGTTTATCCATGAGAAACTACTCATGTATTCAGAGAGAGAAAAGTTTTAAAATATTCAGTTTAGATTAATACTATTAATATACGTGAATGGCATCTTAAAATTAAAAAGAAAAAAAAAATCTATACGAACATATCATTCCAAAACAGTACTATCTTTGACCGCTCTAATATTCACATGTAAAAAACTGCAATTATATCACACAGTAAAAGCTACATATATTCAGTTCAATGTTTATTTTTTGGGATTCTAAAAATTAACAGAAAAATATCAAAAAGTTAACATACTTCTTTTGTTTTAATATTTAAAAATTAAAGGAATACGGGAGATTCCGGAGTAATGTTTAGTTTCAATTTATAAATTAATATAAATTTATGAGTATCTAAAAAGAAACAGGTTGTGTAAGAAAAAGTGCCTCGATCTGCATGCATATTATGCATATTTAAAACACAAGAAGAACAGAATCCTTTTTATGAGTCATGAAATTGTATTTTGGAAAAGATGAGGAAGAAAGGAACAGACAAAACTGTGATTTAAGACTGATGATGAAGATAGATAAAGATTATATCATAAAATCAAGATGTATAATTAATATAATTATTCTTGGTTACTCTTCACATCCATGTTACTAATGATGCATGAATGCCAAAACTCTTTCTCACAAATATCAGTTCCTTTCACTTTCTTCTCTTCCAACATATTATTATATTATACTGCATAATATTTATACCAGTGTATATAAAATAGTCAGCCACATCAGGTTACAAAATCTGAGTGTAGCAGCCAAAATAGAACGAAAAGCTCTAGGGTACTCTCAATGTATTTGTTTGGTGGTGGATCAGTGTATTTATAGTGAACAAACAAGAAAAAATATTGTACTATATATAACTATCAATGCACTTCAAAACGATGGAGCTCAGCGTTATACTCAAAGTCCAATATAAGTCAGAGGTTTATTACTGTTTCTGTTTGTGCCAGAAAATGATGCACTGTCTTCAATATTAAACTCACCAGTACGATTTATTGAATTAAATATAAACACATTCAACAAAAGCTTTCATGGTTAGAACCAGAATTAGACCAAAAAAGAATGAAAACACAAGATCATCAAATTAGATCGTATTTCACTTTCCGGCTAAAAATCGAGTACTAAAGCTTAGAAAAAAAAAATCTACAATGCGATTTTGAATGCAAGGTTAAGGTTTTTGGTAACTAGCAGGCAACCAGAATTATGGTCGTGTACATTATTTTTCTGCATAATTTCGTACAGCAACAAAGATACTGGGATGAACTGTAGGTGTGATTATAATTTAAAATCTGGTGAATACTCTTTGTGGGGTTGACTTTTAAGAATGAAAAAAAGTGGAAAAGATGAACAAACAAAAAATAGATAATTAACCAAATAACTGGTTAATTTAGATAGATTTGCAAAGTCCAGAATTTCACGTATGTGTATGATTTAGCAAATATATAATCAAGCGAGAGAATCATGAGAGTGAATCTAGAAGAAGAATCAATCTGGGGAAGAACTGAGAAGTGAAAGAAGAGAAAAGGAAGAAAGAAACAATAAACGTGGTACTGAAAAGGTGGTGGGTTAAATAACGAACCTGGATTCAGACGAATACTCAAAGAGTTTCCCTTTGGCATTGAAGACAATCAGTGCGACTTGAGCATCACAGAGCACAGAGATTTCATGAGCTTTCTTGCGCAGACCGGTTCTTCTTTTGGAGAAGGTGACTTGGCGACTGATTTTGTTCTCGATCTGCTTCAGCTGAACCCTTCCTCTTCCCATCTTCAAACTTTCCCAATTAAGAAAGACCAAGTAAGAAAAGGGAGAGAAAAATAGAGAGACAAAGAAAACAGCACGCAAATAAGGAAACCCTAGAGTGAGTTCAGAGCACACAGAGAGAGAGAGTGTGTGTGTAATACCTAAGAGAAGATAAAAGAAGAAAAAAAAAGGATTAAAGGAGAAGAGAAAGTGGGTGGTGTGAGTGAGGAATTCGCGTATATAATAGCATGGTATCTTTCTATTTTTGTGGTGTGCTAAGACGATTCGAAAGTGAAGATAGTTGCTTCCATGGTGAAGAAAAGTAAAAGGATAATGCAAAATTATGGAAAAATTAAAAGGGGTGAAAGAGAGAGGAACGAGGTTTGGGTTTGGTACAATGCGGTGTCGAATTTGTATTGGCGGAGGAGAATCGGGTACGATGCGTTGTCGATGAGGGATTGTTGGAGAAAGACACGTCGTTTATGTCACGGATTATGACAGCACCTTACGAGGTTGTGGGGTCAGCTTCCACACATGCCGAGTCCAACATGGAAATATGTTTGCAATTGCTCTTTATCCCAATGTCATTCATTCTTTACTTCTAACATCTTTTATTACCATTTCCAACAATCAGCTTATCTGTCATAGGTAGTTACACTAGTAAAATATATATTAATTCATTACAACTAAGTACTCAGAGTTTCGTATAGTTTCAAAGTCCATAGTAAAATATATTATATTGTACTAAGTACTCAGAGTTTCGTATAGTTTCGTATTCATAATTTTAGATTAGTTAAGATTTTACTATCAAATCTTGTACCAACTTTTTTCAAGTATGTTTATATGAGGAGGAATCTAAGTGGTGACATTGTTTATATTATAGAAATTTCATATCAACTTTTTCAAGTATGTTTATTGGAGGAAGAATTCAAGTGGTGAAAATTTCATATTCACTAATGATAAAAAATAATTATAACATATATAAATAAGTGTATTGATTTTATAATTGAAATGGGTTTAAACTTCACGTGAAAGTGTTATACAAATAAAAGACTTGTGAAAAAAAAAATTGATTAATAATATTTTCTGTTTCGGTAGATAATTTACGGGACCGAGACACTAACCTTTTCTGGCGTGGCTTTACCACTTTCTGATGCTTGAACTAGGTTCTTCGTTTGTCTTCTTTTCTCCTGGGTCGTTTGATGATCTTCAAGCTTTGACCGCTCGTCCGCCTTCCTGATGAAGAGGGGGAGGTACCTGCAAAAGGCACTCTGACGCCCAAATCAGGCGTGTATTGAAGAGTCTCGGCTCTTGATTGAATATTTAGTGAAGGGTTTTCAGTATTTGAGTATTTGAGAATATGAGTTGAATGTGAGTGAAGTATGATTGAAAGAAGATTCGAAGCTTGTGACCCTGGCTCTCTATCTATATAAACCAAATAAAATATAAACAGAATATAATATAAACAGACTTACCTGAAAATATGGTTAGTTGCTAAATATCTTTAATTAGATATTCTTGATTATTTTATATCTTTAATAAGATATTAACCGATCGGCTATTCTTCATAACCGTTCGTCCCAGATATCATACCGTACATTTTCAGTAGGCCTTTTATTATGTAAATTGATTCATAGTTCAAGATTTATCATATACCAATTTTCCATATTAGATATCAACTATTTTTTTTCCCACTCAATATCGAGTTTTAAAATAAATGTTTCAAAATAAAAATAATACTTATTATCTCAACACCAATTTTAAGAAAAAAAAATACTAGTTTTAAAAATAGTTAAATTAATTACTTTTAATTAACATAAATTGTACTTCTTTATTTCTACTCATGATTATTACTTTTAAATAAAGTGTTATCGTTTTTATAAGATCTTTTTTATTTGAATGGTTTGTTAATTATTAATATCTAGAATAATCTAAAAGTTTTTATATTTTTTTATTAAAAATTAATAAAAAGTTAAAAATTGCATACAATTTCTCTCTTAATATGAAAATTATAAGAAAACACATTTAAGTTTCCTAAGGCTAATTTTGAAATAAAAATACAAACTATTAATTAATTTATTATTTTTTATCCAATTTAACTAAATTTTTTAAAGGACATTGTTTATAGTATCTTATAAATAGTAAGGAAGAAATAATTAATTTTATTATTAAACATTTTATATCTGATATAGATATGACTAAATCCTAATATATAAAAGTGAAATGACTAAATCTTAATATATAAAAGTGAAATGCAAAAGTTTCACTTTATGTGTTGATTGTATAAAGTTTACAAAGGTTATATGATAAATGTGTGAGGTTCAACGTCAGAGGAAGTATTATGATTTCACATTTATTAACAATTCGAAATTAAACTATACGAGTGAGTATAACCTGACACAATAAATTAATTTTAAATGTTTAATAGATTTAAATGTTGAAATATATAAGCAATTAACAAGAAATAAGTTTAAGAGTTGGTCAATTATTTTTATAAATTGAACATAGATTTTTGTTTCTTATGAACATGTATTATGTGAAAAATTTAAAATTTTATGTTTTAAAATCTATTTTTGAATTAATTTTTTATGTAAATTAAACTTTCAAATATTAATATTAACCTAAAATTGGATACATCATTCATATGCCATAAATTTTGTGCAACTTGTACCTTAAAATGTATATCTTATAGTCAACAAGATTTTTTAATAATTTCATCAAAATCGAAATTTTCTTTTAGATCGATCATTGATCATTATTACAAACATTTTATACAACTAAGAAGATTTCTCTTATGCCCAAAGAATTTGTGATATTAAAAAATAAATATAAATATCATTTTTCTTAGAAAGAAGTATAAATACAGAAATCTTCAAATGACAAGAAACAAAAGTATAATTTGTATTGACTATATGGACAGATAGAGGTGTAGTGTTTGAAGTTGATATTAGAAAGTGGTTTTTAAAGAAAAGACTTTAACTATGGCTCTGATACTATGTTAAAAACTGAACTTTATTCCTAACTCAACCCCAAAAAACTAGATTGTGTGAGGTTTGCACCTACTTATATATTATAAATTGGTCTTATCTCTGACTGATGTAAAACTTCCAATAGTTGAAACAACAGAGGAATAGTCTCATAAATATATGGGAAGATGTGGACGACCAAAATGATACTTCATATGAACATAAGAAAGTTAACACATGTTTTGTAAAAAATACAACTTCATTTTAGGTACATCTAGAAAGAATCTATATCCTTATCTTAGAATATTATAGGAGTGTGAAATTTTATGAAGTCACAAGATATTGAAAGCCAAATGCCTAAAAAGGATCTATATAGTTTTCGAGGCTCCACTAAGTTAAAACTTTTAAAAAGTAAAATGGATGTTTGACACAAACCGTTTGGTTACAAAGGAAGGAAAAGATAAGAAAGTTATTCCTCTTATTCATGTCTACCATGGAAGGAACAAAAAAAAAAGTATGCATATCAAAACCTATCGTTGTAACAAATGGTGGGCAAAAGGAAAGATGAGTTGATACTTAGAAAATGGATGCTAACGATATAAGATAAGAAAAAAAAAAGTTTATGCTTAGTCCTTAAACATCATGAAGGGACAATTTCCTTGAGGGGAAATGAACTTCAAAAGCTTTGTTACATAGATAATGTTGTAAGTCTCTTTTCACCTACTATTGATAATATATAATATACAAGATTAAAATATAACACAAAAATTAATTTTTTTTTTTTTCAAGTCAAAGAATAATGTTTCTATTTCTAGACATCTTGAGTTACAAACCACAGAATGTGTTTATTTAAAGTCTTGCAAAATTATAACTAAGAATATGAGGATGAGAATGTAATATTCCAATGTTTGGTACAAGTTATAAAAGTATATATTTTCTCAAGCATGACTCATTTTCTGGAATCTATGTATTAACATGTAGAAGGGTGAAAAACATTATATTCCCATGAAAATAAAATATATTTTCTAATTCTCAATTTCACTTTGTTTCTGCATTCTCAAATATTTCTTTTAATAAAATAAATTTAAAAATAGTTTATGTAGACTTTCCCATCAGTCAAAAGACTGGACACTAACCATCCAGTAAGAAAACGACTCATCGGTTTGAAAATTAATCTGAAAAATAATAGCTACTAATAGGCAGTTAATGAAAATAATAGTCATTATTTGACAATTAATATGAATAATGTCATTTATTGGTGACTGACCAATGAATCAAACTTAATGGTAAGTTCATTATAATAATTTATAAATATATGTCTGATGAGAAAGACAGGTAAGTAACTCTAATTATTAATCTTTATTACAAGATTATAAAAAAAAGTCATTGATTTATGCGTGGAAGTATTTTATGCAGACACCATCCATCATGGCTACGACAAGGAGGAGAAAGAAAACTGCGTAACTTAAAGGATGAAGCCGACAACTTTAAATGTTTTGAGTAAAAGACCTCCACGCTTTACTCGTTTAGGAATCAAATATTTACCAAACATAATTGATGGGATAATAAGAAAAATCATTCCTGTAAATATAATTAAATCCATGAAACAAAAAAGCAATTTTTTTTTTCATACAAGAAGCTTTGAATCTTGAAAATAAAAATAAAAATGAATTTATTAGTATTGATGACAATATGTTACGTCTTAGTTGTATGTGTACAGTTATTGAATATACACTAAGTGATCATAAAAAAATCTTTTAGAAGTCATCGTAAAATATACTTAAAAACACTTTAGTTTGATTCATTATGCGAAAAGAATGAACTAACAAACGAAGGGTTAGGACCTCACTTTTTGAGAATCTTCCTCCTAAGAGCTTTTGCGAAATAGTATTAGCATGCCTTGCTAAATGTAAAAGTAAAACAAAATATTAACCAAATATTTTTCTTGATATGACTATTTATGAACTGTGAAGAGGAAGAAAATATGACATTTCATTTATACATCCCTTTTGCTATTAATTTTTCACTATTAATATAGAGGATCAACTTGGAATTTTTTGTAACATCCACAAAACCTTATCCCATCATCATCTTCTTTAATTATTTATTGTCTGAGCAATTAGAAATATATGTTATCAACCATTCATAACATTTAATAATGTTACTTGATTTTTGTTAGATTTCGACACATGGTTGTGTGAAGATTTAGAGGAAGACACATCTTGTTCCTTCAAAGAAGATACTTCATGTTTTTTTTTTCATGAATTATGACGTGTGGTTTGTGTTCATCTTTTGTAGAAATTTATCATACAAAAGTTTTGTGGTAAGTCTTAAAGTTTAAGTTCCTCCAAAGTTGGTGTTCTTGAAGTTCTATTCTGTCTCTATATTATTTGAATCATGCAAGAACATTATAAAATGACCTCAATGTTTTCTTCAGTTCAAACTTTATAAGCAAAATTTTCTTTTCTTTAAACTAGTTATCTCAGATATTAATCTTTAGAGTTTAAAAATCAATTTCATTTTGTAACACAAACAATACCTTTTTAACTTCTAAGCCTAAGTCATATCCCTTAAAATTCCATCCCAAAATATCAGTTTATAATCATTAAAATTTAATATAGTTATTTTAATTTTGCTTCATTCACTATGTTCATATGCATGACATATCAGTTTAGACATTCATTTCTTTCACTTTCAAAAAAAAAAAACGAAGAAGGATTTTATGTTCTTGCACTTTCCCCCTGATGTTTACCGTTCCATTCTTCTATATTGTTATACATATTTTATCATTAAAATAAAAAATATTCTCAATATATTTATAGTGTGAAAACAGGTCAAAAAAGTTTAAGAAAAATGTTTTAGGTCAACCTAATGTGTCAAAAACACTATTGAGACTAGTTAATGGTCTAATAATGATGTTATTACATTGGGTGGGTATGACATTAACACGTTTTATTTGTTATAATATTTTATAATCTATTTAGAGATCATTGTTAGTTCTGAGATCCTTAGAAATATTTTCTTTTTTGTATCTTGAGGAACTTGTGCAATACACCGATGATAAATTCTTAAGGACAATGACTCTACCGTCTCAGGAAATTTTGTTCGTAATTCTGTCAGTTTTTTACAACAATTTTATTTTTGTTTCAAGATAAAAGATGATAAAAATAGAATTCAAAACAATTTAGTATCATTCAAGCTAAAACGGTGCATTTTGCTAATTTTAAAGATGAAAATCCCATTAGAGCATCTTTAAGTTGTTTTAGAGTCATACAAGACACATGAAAATTAGATATTTGACATTTAGATTGACAATATTCAAGTGTAAATGGATAGATGACAATGTGGGTTTGTCAACATATGTAGATTGACATAGATCTTCGCTCTAGTAAGACATCAAGTCAAAAAGTTGCTAAGGTTAGCGTTTATTTGGAGCTCATAGCTTGATGTTATGTTTCTATTGCCATTACTACATTGGATGAGGTTAAAGAGACAAAAAGGAACATCATGTGAAAGGATATTCATATATTTGAGAACACCATATTAGTTAATTTCATTATTTACTTACATGTATATTAGTATAAAATAAATAATCAATATTCTATTATCTCTACTTTCTTTATTTTGTTGTTGTGATTGTTAATTTAAAATAAAGTAAAGGTTTTTAGAAGACTCTTATTTTTAAGAGAAAAAGTTTAAAGTTTGAATTTTTAATATCAAACCAATTCAACCACCTTCTCTCTTATTTTTGTCCAACACCAAATAATTTTTTGCTTTGATTCTAGCAATTCCTTGCAAAGAATCTATGGAAACCAACATATGTAAACACATAAAATAATGTGAAATTATACGATGGGGGACTTCTGCCACATATAGGTATTGAACACACAGTGGTAGCTAAAACACTCTCCCAAGGAACCTTCCTTGAAACAATGATTCCTTCTAAGTTTCGATTGTGACACTTGAGAAAATTTAATGATTTTTCTTTATTTCTGTGTTCATTTTTGCTACCTTTACTAGACTAGGAAAGCTTTTTCCATCATGATCACATTGGACACCAACCTTGGTGTAGGGCCTTTCTTTGATAGCATTCCAAAATAGGGTTCTAGCACCAACTATGGAGCATAGTCTTGGTTGCAAAACTAACGATAACTATATTGATCGCAAAGTAGTAAATGAAAAATATCGTTCTCTTCCAAGGGACTTGTGCAACACTTAAAAACTCTCACAATTCACAACTCAACTAGACACAAAAATAACAAAAACACAATAAACATTTTTTGTATTTTTATCAATGTGCAAGGAAATGTAACATAGAATATTTACAATTTGTTGAGACAAGAGTTGAACCACTTTTTTCATAGACATTGACCAATATCTCAATTCCATATTTATGATAAAATCAACTCACAAACGTACTCAAATGTTATCCCTAGTGACTTTGAGCCTATGATAATTTATAAAGTTTCAATCCCTTGAATCCTCAACAAACAATCATGCATTAAGTTCAAGAGTCTAAGATTACTAATGAATCAAGTTATATTCCTACATACAAGCATCCATTAGGCATTCAATTTCAAGTATAGGTTCAAGTCATATTTCTCAATACATCAAGAACACTAAATCAAGTTATGGGTAATCAAGTTACGACAAACATTAAGCATAGAAATCAAATACTAACATTGAAATGGAAAAGCATATGTATTAATATCACAAAATACAGAAGATTCAGTTTATTAGATCTAATCTCAACAAATAAGAATATTCTCTATGATGGAGAACTTAGAGTTCTAAAAATAGAAGAGATAAAGAAAAAATGGAAGCCAAAGAGAAGATGCAAGGCCCCTCCCATGGTTCTTGGTAGTTACTCTATGCTCTAATTGTGTCTCCCCTTCACATCAACACCTCCAATTTGTAGCTCATCTTCCTATTCAATCCAATAAGGGGAAAACCACCATGGATGAAGAACGAAACTCAAGGAGGAGAAGGACAACTTACCAACATTCCAAACAACCTTCAAGAGTTTCTCCCAAGCACCTTAGGTGATTTTATTCATGTAAAAATGAGGAATGATGAAAACCTTCACGAAAACATGATTAAATACCCACTTTCTGTATCAAAACTGACAGACTCGCCCAACGAGGCCTGAAAATGATGTTGCATGACTTGTAACTCGTTGGGCGAGCCAAATTTATGCCTAGTGAGTCAGCCTGTCACCCAATGTTAATTTTATTGTTGTCTGGGGGTAGTCCATGGTAGTATAACCCAGGTTAGTATTTTCTTCATGTTTGCAGCCCTGGTTGCAACTCTAATGCCCCTGAAGTGGGTATTTGGCTAAAACCATTCTTTCTTGTCCAATCATGCTTCCTTGAATTCCAACTTGTTTTCCTCCACCACAAAAGCTTCATATTCACTTATTTTACACTTATAAACAAGGAGATTAGAGGTAAAACAAGCGTAAAACAACTAAAATACAAAACAATATAAATTACAGTAAACTTAAGGATAAAATAAGATTAAAAATAGAAAAGAGTTTAATGATAGAAGACACAAAAGTAGGTAAAAATGCACGTTCTCACATAGAGTAAGGACGAGAATGTGGGTTGACACGTCCCATTTTAGCCTATCCCTGTATTTGACTAGCAAAAAGCAAGTTGATGTTAGTTTATCCCACATAACATTTGATCTGTGGGTCTATGGGTCAACTCATATAAGAATTTTTTTTTATATAAATAGTTATAACATATAAAATATGAGGTGGATTTTAAATTAGTCAAAATAATAAATTATATAAACATATTTTTTCAAATAAGTAATATTCAATCCACCTCACACTTTTTTTACGAAATTGCTTATTAATCGCATGACCTTTCTCACGTTCCAATCCTTAATAAAGAGTGAGCATTGCGGTTCGGTTGATAGCTAGATCTGCATCGGTTGTTGCAAGCATGAGTGCCACCACAACACGGTCAACATAAGTTGCCATGTGACACAATGTGAGATTATTGAAAGCAGAAGATTGTGGTTTGATTTTCGTCCCTAAGGTTTTGGATCAGTGGGGCAAAGTTTGTAAGGCAGTGATTTTTGTGGAAAGTTCTATTGTCATTTTCTATATTTAAATTTAAATTAAAAACTACTTAAGCCGGTTAAGTAATATTAAGTTGTAGTAAACTGATACAATGTGGATAAAAAAAAGGGTTAAATATGTTTTTCGTCCCTTAAGTATCACACAATTTTGGGTTTAGTCCCTACTCGAAACTTTGATTGCTTTTAGTCTTCGTAGTTTTGAAACTATTACTATTAGTCCTTCAAATTGAACGACGTTAACTTTTGTTTGATGTGGCAAACGGCGAGGCCACGTCTTATGCCAACTTGCCTCTTCACTATTTGCCACGTTGCTTGTGCTTGAGAACTTCGTTCATCTTATCCGGCAGAGCAACCACGGTTTCGCTTCTCGTGCACCATCACCTTAATCGCGCAACAGCCCAAGTTGCAGATCAAGCAAGCATCTTCATTCTTCACCTGCAAAGAATCCAAATAGCGGAGCCCTTTCTTCTTCCTCGCGAATCATCCATGGCATTCCCAGAATCACCTGAAACTCAGACAAATCTAGAAAACTCGAGCAACCTCAATCGCAAATCACACTGTGCCAGAAGACGCACACCCAGTTTGCACTAACCAATTGAGAACCACGGCCAAGCGAAATCCCAAATCGCGAATGTTGCGACGAACCCTAAGTCGCCTAAGCCTCTCAGTCGTCGCGCCTTCATCTCGCAAGCTCCCCTGCAACAACGCCATCCTCCACCAACGCCACTTTCAACGCGCAAAATCCTTAAAAGTCGCGACATCCTCCCTCGCATCATCACCATCATCCAGATGCGCCATCACCTGCAACAGACCTGTAAATCCAAAAACACATAGAAACTTCATTCGCCACCTGCAAGAGAGCAACCCTTCCCTTCTCGCATTCTTGGCTCATGATGGCGTAAGATAGAAGAGCAAAATCATGGCGCAAGTGTAGGGGCAAGTTTCCCCAATATGGCAAACCCTAATTTGGGGTAGAAGGGGGCTGACACGTGTCAGATTCTTATTGGCCAGATAAAAAGAAAAGCAATGTGGGAGAGAGTGAAGAGGGAAGTTGGCATAAGACATAGTCTCGTCGTTTGCCATATCAAACAAAAGTTAACGTCGTTCAATTTTAAAGACTAATAGTAATAGTTTCAAAACTATGAAAACTAAAATCAATCAAAGTTTTAAGTATGGATTAAACCCAAAATCGTATGATGAAAATCATATTTAATCCTTAAAAAAAATCCTAATGTGCATTCTTATGTGTGCATATTAAAAAGACAAGTATGTTAATTATGGTTGATAAAGCACTATAAAATGAAAAAGATGAAGCATAAATTCAGAAAAGTTATATATACAAGTTTTGACCAGAAAGAAAAGACAGATCTCTTGTGAACCGTCAATTTGAAAAATTACCTGGGACAGTGCGATCTGACTTTCAACTACTAAAAGAACATAGATTTGTGTGGTCCAATCCTTTTTAACCTATATGTTGCGTATGTTATTTGGCTTTTCATAATCAATGTTTTAGTGAAACTGGAAAAGGAGTGCTTTATTTAGTACATCATGTTAACAATGTGTTTTAATGCAACTTTTAATATATAGTAAATAATCTTTACTAATTTTATTTAACATTAATTACGTTATATTATTATCTATTCAATGAAGAAAAAATAATATATATGGCAGATGAAAACGTTGAAGACCACATGAACTGTCACAGTTAATTTTTACTTGCCTTTGAGTTTCCAAACGCTGACTCATCAAAATATGACGTACATTAAACTCTTTTCTAATGTTTTACCTATGAATTGTACCTTTATATATAATAAAATGATTCAAACTTCTATTAAAAGTAAATAAAGACGAGAGGAGATCAAATTATATGATTAATTATCATTTATTATTTCACACCAATAAATTTTTGTTGAATAATAATTATATCTCAACATTATTTTTATTATTATTATTAATTTGTGTTGGACTTTGATCTATTAAAAAACGTTTGATTTGGGTTTTTTCTATATTAGAATATGTTTAAGAGATTAAATTTCATTAGAGATGATTTTATAGATTCTCTTATAGAAATTTGTTATTGACCAAAATAACATATTATATATATATATATATATATATATATATATATATATATATATATATATATATATATATATATATATATATATATATATATATATATTATACCATTTACAAAATTTTATACTAAGTATAACATTATTTAATCCTTTAGTTATATATATCAAAACACACATATAGGAAAGTAAATATTTTTATGGTTAATATTAGATTTAATATAATTAATAAAAATAACTAAAGTAATATACAATTATAATTTAAAAATTTAATATTAAAAGGTATTTCAGATGTAGGGTGGAGGTTAATGATTAAACATCCAGTAGATCGTCCAAAGGTCTAATGTCTTTAACTTCAAGTCCTCTCGTAGTTATTCGTCTCGAAAAGTACCTGCAGAAGACACTTTGATGTTAAAGTCAGCTTAAAGTTTGATAATTTAAATATTAATGACGCAATAAATGTAGATCCCCCACCTCATTTCCATAAACCTATATTTATATATTTTGGAGTAGGCTTTTGATTAGTAGTAGTCTAATTACGGCCTAATTGTCGGTAATCATACTTTACCTTTAAGTTGTTCGACATTAGAGTTAATTGCCCTACCCATTGATTGATCAGTATGACTCTTTGATCGTCCAGGTGGTGTTTAATCATGTGTCTGATATGGTACACAAGCTCCTAAGTCCAAGCCTAAAATGACTAGCGAAGGGATTTGTAATAGGATGAGTAGCGTTCACCATTCGTGTTGTTCATAGGTGGTTACCATCCCTAATCATCTATTTCGGGAGCCTCTATACCATTTGGTCAAGTAGTTGAAAATCTTTTGAATTGTTTAAAAATGTGACTATTGAGTGAAGGGTGTGTGACACTTCAAATCTCGAGCTAATCGGAATTCAAAGAGTCAGATATGAGCTATTGGATCTGGCTTGATCCAATGACTAAGGGCAGCTAACTGGGAGTTCTTTCTAGCTATAAATACAGGTGGGCCTCACTTTTCTTATGCCAACCAAACGTTATTCGCATGTTCAAGTAATAATGTTCATTATTGATCTGTCTTCATTTGAGAAGTCCACAAGAAGGGGCGATAGAGGTACGCAGACAACACATCTTCATCCTCGGTGTCATTGTCGATCTCATTCTTCGATTTTGGGATCAATTGAGCGAGATATAGATTTAGTCAATAATGTATATATAAATAAGGTCGCACATATCACTGACACTAAGGCCGATATCGCGTTGGAGATCAATGCAACCAATGAACTTAACCTAGCACTAACTCAGTTGCACTCAAACAGTTGGGCCTTTATACAAGCATTTGCGGTGCTTTATCGGTCTCATTCCCACTCCTCCCATTTTTCTACATTATTTTCGCACATGTCCAAATGTTAGAAAGTGTTGGGTATACCTTATATTCGAGAAGGCGAGGTGGTTATTTACCTTGTATAAAACCTCTTTTAAGGGATTCAAGACCAAATACTTCAAGGTTGGAATAACAAAGGCTGGTCGGCCTAAGTTTCCTTTATATTTGATTGACAGCCCTAGAAAAATAGCTTCGTGAAACGAGTCAACAATAACGAGGGATAAAGTGGAAGTAGTGAACCTAATCGATCAGTTATCTCGTCACCTCAATTCTCAAAGTCTTGTCAATTGTTGTGAGTCTGAAAACCTTTATAATGAGGTTTTTGGTAAGATTTATTCTTTGCCTTCATTTATTGGTTGATTGATGTTAAGTTGGCTAAATCTTTTGTTATCTTTAGATATCATGGTCTCCCACAATCCAAAAAGGATCTCTTTAAGAAGATCGCTACCCAATTAGGTGCCAAAGGGGCTGAACCACCAAGTTGGTAATGGCATTGCTACCCTAGGCCACACCAACGTTGTTGTAGAGGGGGCTCAACGAGCCTCCATCGAATGTACCTCCTCTAAAGACTATTCGTGCAACCTCCTCCCGCTTGGCTGCCCTTGTTTCCCAACCGATGCCTTTGATAGTTGTCCCCCCTCGCTCACAAATAGAAAAAGGGAAAGAAAAGGGCCTAACGTGAGAAGGAAACGTCTACCTCCTCTCATAAAATAAGTCGTAAAGATGGCGGCCTTTCAAGGCCCTGAACTAGAGGCAACTTTAGTATTGAGTTCCAAATTAGTACTAAAGTATTTTTCTGCTTGTCTCTAAAGGAAAAAGAATTAGTGAGTAGGTTATCTCAGCAAGATAAATTCAAGTTTAACGCTCGGGTGATTCTCTTAACCCTTCAAGTGTCGTGGAGGAATGCGTTGAGCAGGGTAAGAAGCTGGCTACCGTGCGGGAGGATATAATCAAGGCACACAAGGTCATTATTAATCTTAGGGTGCAGCTTAAGGAGGTGACCATCGCTCACGCAGGTTGTCAGAAAAAATAATAGGAAGCTACCCTTCAACTATAGGAAGCGCGTGCGGCGGAGTAGACCATTGTCGATGTTAGCCCTTTACTTCAAAGGCGAAAATGACGATCTAAAATTAGATTGTCAAAAATTGAAGACAATCATGAAAGATCTATCCATCTAAAACATTGAACTTATCCAACAAAAGGGTTATTTAGCCAAAGAAAAGGACGCCTTAGCTGGTTTGCTTGAAGAAGCCAACAACAAGGTGTTTAATAAGCATCAGGCTGGTTTCCACAAGGCCCTTGCCCAAGCAGCCTTCTTCTTCAACACCCCTTTAGATAAGGGCAACTTTGAGGTCATGAAAGATTTCTACCATGGTAAGCTTGTAAACATCCAAGATATTTCTTCAAATGAATATGTCAAGGTTGAATCGAATGCAGAGGTTGTTACATAAGACTAGGCGGCTGAAGAAAACTAGGTTGTTGGCGGTCAGGTTGATGGTTAGGGGGGGGATCAAGAATAGGTCCTCTTAAGCGTTCATTTAGCAGTGGTCGGCGGACAAACAATCTTTTTGCAGGACTTGTACATGATTTGTTGGTCGTCGACCACATGATTTTTGTAAAGGATATGACACTCATATTAATGAAGTGTCATTTTTTCATCTATTGCCTTAGTCATTTTTTTCCGATTATGACTAATGTTATTAATTATTGTGGAGGCCTCGTGATCCTTAATAAAGCCAATTGGTTACGTCTTAACATTAACATAAAAATAAATTTTAAACACACACGGCCACTTGAGTCCTTTGTTATAGTTGATGAATTTTAGTCATCTCGTGACTTGATTGATTGAAGTTCGCTTAAGAAAACTTTTTATACCGAGTGGCAAGGGTTTAGAAAGGGTTCATAGTTCACTAACCTTTTTCATTCGTTCTTTGGACCGAGCAGCAAGGGTTCACAGATGAACTTTTCCTTCACTAGCTCAGTGCAAGGTTGACAGGGTTTCACAGATCAACTCGTCCTTCACCAACCTCTTTTATTTGTTATTTTGACCGAGCAGCAGGGGTTCACAGATGAACTCATCCTTCACTAACCTCTTTCGTTTGTTATTTCGACCGAGTAGTAGGGGTTCACGAATGAACTCGTCTTTCACTAGCTCGGCATAAGGTAGGTAGGAGTTCACGAATGACTTGTCCTTCACCAACCTTTTATGCTATTTGAGTTATACTTGCACACATTTTCTTGAAATTTTTTTGTTTTATTGATTGTTGTAAAATTTACAAAATGGTGTGTAATAACCCTTTTGTAAGCCTCTACTCACACGACTATCACTTCCCTTCATTCCTACATAGTGTCCAGATCCACTCGTAGCCGCTCATTGTTAAGGTCCATGTCTTGGACCTATCTATTGAGCAAAGGTTCACCCACCTCCATAGGCACCATAGCATTGGTACCATATGCGAGGTTAAAAGGTGTTTCTCTAGTGGTATCGTGTAGTGAGCAACGGTAAGCCCATAAAACCTCAGGCAACTTGTCCACGTAAGCACTTTTTGACTCACCTAAATGTTGTTTTAGCTCAGTTACAACGATTTTGTTAATCGTTTCTACATGGTCGTTCGTCTAAGTTGCTTTACTAAGCTTGTGACGTGTTTGATACCTAAGTTCTTATAGAACATAGCGAGCTTCTTATCGATAAATTTATGGTTATTATTTTATATTATGACTATGTAAGGAAGTTCGAAACAGCATATGATCTTCCATACGAACTTTTGCACTTGCTGTAATGTGATGGTTGTCAATTGTTCAGCCTTCACCCACTTAGTGAAACAACCATTGGCAACCAATAAAAAAAAATTGTTCCTGACCAATTGGGAATGAATCTTCGATGTTCATTCCCTACTCGGCAAACAACTAAGCAACTCTTGCATTTCTAGATAAAGACTTTGTAATCCTCTCCAATGTCGGCAATGGTAGCCTACTCGCAAGGCTCTTGCTTTAAATGTCTATCATCCAGTATGGAAACCACACATGGTGTTATGCAACTCGTTAAGTACGTACTCAAATTCGTCTTCTGAAGGGCACTTTAATAGGGGGTGGAGAACCCTCGTCTGTACAAATGCTCTCTCACAAATACAAACCGAGCGATCGTCCTCGCATCCGTTGAGCTGATGGTCTCGCCCTCATCTTACTTCCTCGTCAAGACCTTGACGTCCTCCCTCCAATCTTTTTGTACGACCACGGATGTGGTCAGGCACTCCACTATTGGCTTTATCAACAATCCCTTATTATGGTAGACAATTGTCCCTTCTCTTTGCCACTTGCCAACTTAGAGAGGATGTTTTCCCATGCGTTCTCCATTTGTGGAATGTGTCTAATGTCCAGGGTCTCGAAGCATTTGATTAGCTTTTTGGATTTGTGAAAATACTAGAGGAGTTGGGCACCTTTGATTTGGAAAGTCTTTTTCATTTTATCGACTACCAGCTAGGAGTCCATCTGACAATCTACTTGTCGTGTTCCCATGTCTTTAGCAAAAGTTAGACCCACAACTAAGACTTCATATTCGACTTGGTTATTAGAAATTTTAATCTTGAACACCAACAAGTGCTCAATAACAATATTATCAGATTGTCATTATCTAATCTAATGCATATCATTCCAAGATAGTGAAATTGATGACAATTTGTACTTCGAATAATACTCTTATATCTTCGGATTTATCCACTCGTAATTATTTCTTAGAGGCATGTCATCTTCAATGTGTTCAAGCAAAATGAAACAGAAATTCAAACTTAGCTTTTATTTTTATTTTCACTTAAATGAAAGATTTTTCATTCAAGAAAAAATAACACTACAACTTACCATTAAATAGACTAAATTTTGACTGAAGTGAGCTAACTTTGGCTCAAGATAAAAAGAACAAGTAATTTCTTCTTCTTTCTCTTCTCATCTTGTCTCTTTAATGAATTAAATTGAATATTTATTATAAATGTAAGATGAATATTATTTTGTATATTTAATTGATTTATAATTTTTGTTTGAATAAATTATGTTGCACATAAATAGTTATTGAGAATGATAATACTTGTATATGTAGCTACATATATTTGATTAATTATTTCATTGTTGTATTAAGTATTGGCATCTATATTATAATATAAATCTCTTTTGTTTCATTAATAATGTAAGTCACATAAATTAACATAGGCGGTAAAAAATGAGAAAGTATGCACTGTTACATGTATATGTGTTACTTGAGTTATAATAAACTCAAGTTGATCCATTTTCTTAAGTTTGCTTACAAATTTAAGTATTATGTATTATATCAAATATTGGTATCTAGTAAAACTTACATATTTAATATGAGTATTTTAAAAAACATCAGTTAGTATTCCATTGTTAAATATATTTGAAGCATAGATATGAATTTGCACATTAGAATTTTGATAAAATTGAATTATTTTTGTTTTCTAATCATAATGTTCCTTTTTAATATATTTTCTCAAAGTTACAACTTTACTTCAATAACTTTTTTTTTTGTAAATTATAATGATTGAATTATGTATAGAAACAAATATATAATTATAAGTTTAGGTAAAAATGTATCAAAGAGAATAAAATTATTTTTTCATTTTCATTATCTTTGTATAAGTATTTGTATTTATATTTATTTATGTATGTTAAGATTGTATTTTATCTTATTATATAAGTTCACTGGATCTCTTTTGATGAATTTATAATATAATATATGGTTGAAATATTAGGGTATTACACTATAATCGACATTATATTAACGTAATTATGGTTATTATAACTTTGATTTTCATGTTTTTTTTTTCTTTTTAACTAATTAGATAGAATGATAAAAAGAAATACTAATTACAATCTCTTAGCTAACATTAATACGTAAAATTTTTATTTGTCAAATTATTTATTTAAAGAGTTTAATATTTTTATATCTCATTATTACTATTATTTTTAAAATATTCAATTTGAACTGTTTTTCAAAAATGATTAATATATTTTTTTTCAAATTAAGGATAATATTGTTAAAAAAATTACTCGTGAAATGAATAGTAAAATACGAATAATGAATTGACTTATTGCTAGTAATAAATATTACTTAAGACTAATAATGTCATTATTGATAGAAGTGACACGTGACATCAGTAATAAATATTATTTAAGATTAATAATATCAACCCTATGAATTTGATCAAATATATTTTATTTGATTAATTTCGCTAAAAAGTAAGGTTAAATTAGAACTATTCAAAATAGTAAGATAAATTTGAAAAAGTAATTATGAAAAGAAAAAAGGTTATTAATTCATTTAAGGTCCCTATTTTAAAATAATGGACCAAAATTGTAGTTCTAAAATAATAAACATTAGTTTAATTTACATTTTGATCTCTTTTGAATTTTATTTATTAATATTGTTTTTTATTATCTATGTTAATAGCATGGAAGATGGTGGCAATCACTTGCATATCGTGTCCGTTTCTGAGAAAGCAGGGGCCATCATTTATCATTATTATAGTCTATCTTTCATAGGCTTTGTTGAGAGTCCTTAATGCTAGCACTGTCAGCAAAACAAAAACATACAAAAGCAAAAAACTTCAAAAACTCATGTGACTTGACACTGAAAATGATTTATGTTTTTTTCAAAACCATAAATTTAAAGTAAAAAAAAAGGATAAATTTTAAGTAATGAAGTTCATCATTGTTCAAAACCCTCATAAATAACCAATCCTAATAACTTTTATTTACCTATAAATTATTTTCAAACTTAGAGATTGAAGGTGTTATTTTTTAAAGTCATACATTAATATCAGAGTTAAGATTAATTTATAATATATAAGTGGATACAAACCTCATTTTATACGTTGGTTTTGTGATATGATTAGACATTCACTTCTTAATATGATATCAGAATTATAGTTAAAGTGTATTCTAATGATATATTAAACATATTATTTCACCTGTTATCCGACTGTTATTGGACCATTTATAAATGTTTAATTTCACACTAAAAATGTATATATCTCAGTGTAAAGGAAATATAAACCAATTTATAAAGTTGAATTAAACTTAAAGTTTATTTTTTATCATTATTAATTCACAACTTTGTATAATCTGTATGGAAGTTATAATCATTATAGTTCAAACATGTCCCTTATGATATGTCTAACATATACACGTTAAAGAATGAACAGGATAAAATAGTACAACATAAGAAATTAAGTTGCAAAAATTTTCTTTTAGAGTTGGTTGTGTCGGGTACTAGTTTGATTTCATTCTCTATTGGTGTCTTTTATGTTTTTCAATAGACAATAAAGGTTAATTATTTTTGCTTTGTGTATTATTGTTGGAACCTTTTTTTCTAAACGACATTCATTTTTAGTTTGGAATCTTGTTAAGGATGAGTTAATCTAGAATACTTTACTATATATTATAATAAAATTGTTATGACTTAATGATTATAAGTAGTGAGTGGTAACCTAATCACTTTTTTTTTACAAAGTTCATCTTAACTATTTTAAAATATTTTTTTATAGGAGATATTTTAATATTGTATATTAACTAATACAAATAATATTGTATATTGAATATTATTTAGAATATTCTTTCACATTATTTTTTTCACTAATTAAATAGAATGATCAAATAATACTAATTATAATTGTATCATATCATAATTAACATTAACATAATGTCAATTTTACTTTTTAATTTTAGACAAATCGACTAGAATGATTGATTTAAAAAATTATTATTATTATTCATTATTATTAATATAATTATATCAATTTCATCTTTCTATCTTAAACATTTTCTATTTTAAACAATGATGTCAGATGTTACTAGAATATTGACGTCACCATGATTTCATAAAAAAACATTACCTTGACCATTTAAAGAAAAAAGAGACTAAATCAAGAATATAAAAAAAAACATTATTTTCATTTAGTACTTATAAACCAGATCCTATATATGTACTAAAACAATTATGAATATTTTGGTCTCTTTTCAGTTTTAATTATTAATATTGTATACTTATGCAATAGTATGCAACATCGTGGCAATCAATAGCACATCCATTAAATGGGTTTGCTTTAACAAATTTTCAAATCTTGTCCGTTGCTGAGGAAACAGGAGACATTATCTGTTATAATTATAATCTATTTTTCATAGCCTTTGTTGCTACTCCTTCATTGCCTAGCTTTCTCACCAAAACAAAAATATACAAAACAAAAGCAAAAAACATAAAAAGGAGTCCAGTGACATGACATTCAAAATTCTTTATATTTTGCTTTTCAAAATCGTAAATTTCATAACAACATAAAGATAAATTTGAAGTAAGAAAGTTTATAATTGTTTATAACGTTAATTATGGTTTTTTTTTTTTCTAAAATGATTATAGTCACCTCCTTCACGACCTACTAGATAGTGTCAATTTATTTATCTTCACCGATTTCAAAAGTTAAATTTATTATTGATGTATTAATTAATTGATTGATTTTTATGTAGGTTGGAGGGGTAAAAAAATCAGCCAACAAATCTTTGGATGGTACTGAGATATAGATTTTATCTGGATAAACAAAATTTATCACAAATAAATAAATCAAAATAAAATATAAATTGTTTTACTTTTTCATCTCTAAATTAAATTTGTACCCCTTATCATAATAAGCTACTTAATCCAACACATTTTTATTTCTTCACCGTCCTTTTTTTTCTTTTACATATTTTTTTTATTTTTTTTTCATCCATTTTATCTATCTACATTTTATATTATTTCTTTCACTTATTTTTCATACTAACTTTATTATTTACTTTTTTTTATTATATTTCATCTAATTTTCACACATATTTTTTCTCCCACACATACACACATATCTTCATATACATACATCTTTTCTCCACCAATTACTCTTCACCAACATTACACCTCTTCTTCCCCATATTATTGAAATTACTTTTTTTTATATTGTTCTGATACCATGTTAGAAGTAGGTTTTAGATCTAATTCAACCTCACAAAACCGGCTTGTAAAGTGAAGTCTGCACCCCACTTATATATTATAAATTGACTTTATCTCTAGTCGATGTGGGATTTCCAACACATATCACCATTTTCATTTCCTAAAAATTTCATTTTCACTTACCTCTTGGTTGGACTATCCTTGCTTTCTCCACCCAGGTTATTATTCCTTCACCTATTTTTGTAGTTTGAATTATTTTGTTAAAGTTTGTTTTTATTTGACTTTTACATTTCCATAATTGTTTTTTTTATTCTACATTTTCATTTATAAATAATTTTGTTTTTTTTAATAAAAGATCATAACATCTTTTATTATCATGTCAAGTCTCATATTTGCTTGATAATTGAATTTGTTTCATAATAATAATTTTGATTGTCATGTCAAATCTTGATTTTTTTTATAATTACTTTTTCATAATAATTTTGATTGTCATGTCAAGTTTTGAATTTGCTTGATAATTAAGTTTTTTTATAATGATTAAAAAAATATTGATTATCATGTCAAGTTTCTAATTTGTTTGATAGTTAAATAACAAAAAAAAGTTTAGAAAACAATTTTATTATAAATAAATGTAAATATTTATGTAATTGTTGCTTGTCATCTTGATTTTTCCTAATCATGTCAAAATTACAAAAAAAAATATAAAATACAAAATAAAAAAAAGGTTTTATGTTTCGCACGCTTTCGCGTACATTTGATTATGTGTTATGTTATTCTTTCAAATGAATTTCGAAAACACCAAAAAATCATAAAATTTAAAAAAATAAAAAAGTACCGAAATTCTCAAATAAAAATTGTAGTGAGAACTACGTAATTTCTAATTTTCTATCATATATATAAATACATAGGATCGAAGACAAATTTTATTGGATTTACTTCCCAAAAATCCAAAATTAGTTAGATCATTCCCAAACAATTTTTCAAATAATTTCTCAAACAATTATCCAAACAATTTTTTTCAAAAAGAATTATATATTCTTGATTTCTAACATAAGAATATATAGAAGTGAGGTCAATCTTTGTCGAGCTCCCCAAAAAATATTATTTCATGTTGTCTTGCATTGTCATTTTTTAGGAAAAATGACATTTTGAAAACCACATCATCTTTGCATATTTGGTTAAAAGTATTGCGGTTTTAAATAATAGGTAGATTATCTCATTATCTCTTTTTTTTCTTGTTATTTATCCTATTTATTCTTTATTCACTATTTTGTGAGTAGCACTATAAACTAGGGCGAATAATAAAAGAAAAATATATAGCTATGTAAATCGGTAATTTCAATTGTTTTTAAATTACTTATTACTAAATAGATGTGAAAGAAAATGTTAAACCTACCAAGTATCTTACTATATGTCAACCGTGATAAATGAGTTTGCACTAGTATATATAAATTTGTTTCAGATTTGTGCATTTATTTTCTCTATTTCTTATCCTTATTATATTTTATTATAGCTACTAAAAATTTTGTAGACAATTTGACTAGCCTTTTATTAAACGTTGTATGTAAGAAAAAAGTAAGCATATCAATTCATAATATCATTATCTCAATCAAAAGAAATATCCAGTTCACATTCATTGGTTCTTGCTTTAGGAACCCAATAACATTATGGATGCATTTGTTGTCTAGGTTTGGGTCTTTGCCCATCTAAAGACTTTGGAGTCAATGCTCGTTGTCATAGTGGATCATCTTTAGCATCTTCTTCTTTAAGTTGAATTTTAAACACAGGTTAATGAATATTTTACTTTTATGATTAACTTGTTGGCTACCATTACCTTTAAATTAGTTTTTTTCTATTATAGGTATTTTCATTGATATCACAAGTCAATGAAAGAAGACAATTATGATATTTATGTTACAAAATTATTAGGATTAATTGTCTTCAAGTTTTCCATATTTCAACCTTCACTAGTAATAATTGCTAAATTTATGACTTATGTTTTTAAAATATATTATTAACTAACTATTATTTTATATTTTAGATATCTGATCAAGTAAGTGTACCAAATGATGAATATAATAAAGAAGAACAAAATTAATTATTGTTATTGATCATGTTTATATGTGACTTGAAATTGAATAATGTTATTATATAATGTTGAACAATTAGTTATATTAAAATATGTTTATAGTTTATTTTATATATAATATATAATTTTAGTTTCACATTAATGTGTGTTTTATTTATTAAAGTATTTTTAAATAATCGAATAGATTAAATAATTGTGAAAATTGCCGACACTATTACATTTTTGAAGTCGTCAATAATATTAAAATTAACACCGTAAAATTTCAAAATTTTGTAGTGAATGTGATTTGTTATTTGCCACATACAAAATATTGGACAAAAAGGGTTACATGCATTTTTTAAGTCTCAAGATATAACTTGATCAAAATTTGAGATAAAAACGAAAATCAAAATTATATTGTAGTTTGGATATTAGTGTTGGATGCTTCTTTGTGAACCACAATCAATTTATTTTGGAGTCTTTTATAATAATGACTTTTTATAATAAAATTAGTGATAAATGTAGAATAGTACCAAAATTTCATACACTAATTTGACACTATTCATTAAAACTTTAACTAAATTATATAATTTAAAAAAAATATTACACCAATTTAATTAAAGTGTTGTCATTTTGAAAAAAAAAAAAGATATCATATGTCTCCATCATAACTAAGTGATAATTAATTTTCCATGTTATCATAAGATTGTAATGATTATACAAATTTCAGAAGACCTTTTAATAAGTAATATTTGAATGTGTTAAAATTGGCATATTAGTTCAGATATGAAGTTAACCAACAATCATACTAATTTAATCAAAACATTACATTAAACAATCTTTTACAATATAAAATAGGTGTATTTTACAAGAAAGTGTACGTTTATCACTTTTTATAAAATTATTATGACTTAATGTATATCGATTTTATTGGCAACAAAAAATAAATATATGAATAAATATAGGTTCTTAGGGATGGTGAGTTTTTAAGTGTGACTGAATCCTAAATTATGATTTAATCTTTTGATAATTTAAGTGTGAGTCTAAGTCACATATTGGATAAAAATGAGAAAATAGAGTAATATATAAAGATGAAAAACTCGTTAATCCGATTTTAGGTAAAGAATGATGTCAATCCTTTATATGGTTGGACTCATATCTCTCATTGATATTGTATCTCTCCAATGAACCTCCTCCTCGATAAACCACCATTGTGAATATATTTTATACTGAAGAACAATAATTTAATTATAGTGGTTAAGAAAATTGGTTAGTGGTATTAAATATTGACTTATAAATTCATATATATCATTAAAGTTACACTGTAAAGGGATCTATTATTTTTATCTGGGATGTAGTTGAGTAAGGTATCTAATTAACCCATGTGACACATTACTAAGTTGGTTTAATATTTGAATGCCATAGGGAATGTTGGGTATAAATTAATTGAAAACGTATAAATAATTGTAGAGGGGTAGCTGGCATTTGAAAACTAGTTGAGAGTTATATATATATATATATATATATATATATATATATATATATATATATATATATATATATATATATATATATATATATATATATATATATATATATATATATATATATATATATTGAAGACTGAAAAGTGAAGTCGGCAAAACTAGTCAAGATAAATACAATATGATTAATTATTTAATTAAGTCTTAACATTAGATAATACAAATTTATAAAATTATAAAAGTATATTTTAATTATTTTATAATCTAAATTAAAAATATATATTTTAGTATTAAGTGAGTAGTGTGATATTATATTGGAAACCAAAAGTTAACCTTCACATAGTATGTAACCAAAAGTTAACCAAAAGATCAGGTTAGCATCGTTATAAACTTTGATGTTTTAGTTAGGATTACACCTCAAATTTCAATAAATATTTGTATTGCATGAAAGATTTATTAAAAACTAAAAACCAATGAATACAAAACATAGAAAATAAGGATAAAAAAAATATGCTTATAAATTATATGTGGTTTAAATGTTAAAGTTTATAAATATTCAGTTTTTTTAATAACCAATGATATTATGGAATTTGGGTCATTAGAATCACAAGTCTAAGTTTTAAGCTTTTCAATTTGTACAAATTTTAAAAATGTTTTATCAATTTTTTTTCATAGTAAATAATCAATTGGGTGTGGAAGAAGATTGTCACATTTTACTTCATTTGCATTTTTTTGTTGGATTTTATGGGAAGGTACCACAACTCCTTAATAAAAGGACCTTCTATTTTCTCATCAACACTATCCATCAACTTTCTTTTTATATTATGATAACCAACATGTCGAACGCACCTTTAAGATAAAAAAAACTTGTTTTTGTACAATACATAACTATTACGACATTCATTTATTTTCTTGTAGTCCAAACTCATTAAATATAGAATTTTCTTCGTCTCGTAATTACAATTAGGTACCGTTTTATTTTTTAGAAATATCTCTTTCAACAACTCTAGCAATTTTATGAAACTTTTATTAGTTCTTCCAAACTAAATTTCAAAGTTGTTGATATTCTATAAAGTTATTGAATCTTGGGTATAATTGTTCCTCCTAATCATACTTCAAAGAATCATATAAATGAACTATTCCAAAATTTTCTCTATCAACGTATCATGCCATCTAAACAATCATTCATCATTTTTTGAACATATTTTGTTGTTTGTGACATATTATGTTTGTGTAATACTTCTCCTTGTCAAGTTTAAATTGTATAACTCCTCACTATATCAAAGATGAATAGATGATCACATATTTCATCCAAATCCTGACATATATGATTCAAACAACAAATATAGAGACAATAATATGTTTCGTTCATAGGACTTTCATGTTCTTGAGCATATTGCAAGAACTCACCCATCATCATTTCATAGTCTTCACTAACACGTCGCGTATTCATCTAGTTTCGATCCATGGCTATGTTGGTAACAAACTTCATTATTCTCACATTTGTAATTCTCACAAGATGATCATTTTCAAAATCATTTTTTATAATTTACTACCATGTACACATAAATATATCATTATAAAATTAATAAAACTTCAATAACATTTCTTATTTATCTTTGAAATATACAAAATGAAAATGATCACTAATAACCAGAGTCAAGTATTCATCTAAAAGATAACACAAAATAGTGTAAACCAAAATTTTAGAAAATTTATGCATAGATTTAAATGTTCAGAAATTAAAAAATTATGAAAAATAATTTTACCAAATTTTCTAATAAGACAATTCAAGATTTAATGCACGTGATTAAATTTTAATCATTTACACTAAATCTCAAATAGGGAATTAAAGTTTGCTCAATGTCTAACATCTAAAACTATAATTTAAATAACTAATAACAAATAATATAAATTAATAAATTAATTTCACTATATTTTATATGAATTTTTAAAATGCATATTAACCTTAGTCGTTAGAAAAGAAACATAAATCATCACAACATTTTTGCATAAAGAGAGGGGAAGGAGATATCCATGACTAGAATTTTAAAACAAATTTATGTTTAACCTATAGGATCATACTTAAATTTACGTCTAACCTCTATTATATATATATATATATATATATATATATATATATATATATATATATATATATATATATATATATATGATTTAAAAGGGTCAAGCATAAAACACTTTTTTTTTACGTCTAACTGATATAAATCAAACATAAATATTGTTAATTTATTTATAAAAGTGTTACCACACATTTTCTATGTATGTTGTTTTTATGTTAAGTGTAAATTTAGTAACGTTAATTAATGACAACTTTTGTGTTAGATACAAGGAGTATATTTAATTCTCTTTTACCAATTATAAAGAAATCAATCAAAGATTATAAGTATTAATTATGTATCATATTTTTAACTTATAACGAGTTCACAAAGTATCCCTTTATCATCTCCTAAGATAAAGCAAATACATTCCAAAGTAAGTTTACAATGCTACTCCTAACAAACATAAACAATTGTTTCAAAAGTTTACAAGGATTCACTTATAGAGAGGATATAAACCACATGCACTAATTATTCTACAGACTAACATCACACAAGTGAAGAATTTACATAAAAAGGTATATAATAAGTTATCTTTAATGTAAAAGTCTTTTTTACATTAAAGATTTGAACATTCTCAACTCACTTAAAGGATAGATATTAGCTGTTTTTATAAAGAAATATATACTTAAGCGTTTAACCAAAGCTTGAGTGATGAATGTCAATTATAAAACACATGAATGAATGTATTATCTTTTTTTAATTATAAATGAGTATAAATTGTTGTTAAATTCTATGTTATAATGGTAATTTAGTATCTTCTTTAAGCTTGCATACGTGTCATTAAACCATGATTTTTTTATTTAAAATCTAAATTATAAAATTCATAAAAACACGTCTTCACAATTCTAAGGAAAAGTCTAAAATATATTTCTAAAATTAATTGTGATTAAATTACTTAACATATTAATATTTATTACAACATTTATTTTTAGTGAGACCAAACAAAAATATTTATTTATTGTTATAAATCTTGTTATATTAATTCTTATAATATGATATTAAATGTTCAAATATTTATTTTTTAGGGTTAAATATGTTTTTAGTCCCTATACTTTGGGGCGATTTTGGTTTTAGTCCATTTTCAAACTAAGTTACAATTTAGTCCTTCAACTTTAGAAAATTTGGTTTTAGTCATTTTTACCAAATTTTTTTAACTTTATTTATTGTTTCAAACACGTTTCATTATAACATTTGGATTGTTTACACTATTTGACATATTTTTGCTTGAAACAGCAAATAAAGTTAAAAAAATATGGTAAAAAGGACTAAAACCAGAGTTTTCTAAAGTTGAAGGACTAGATTGTACCTTAGTTTAAAAATGGACTAAAACCAAAATCACTCCCAAAATATAGAGACTAAAACATATTTAATCCTATTTTTTATACACGCAGTTAATATTAATAAGAAGTATTGTTAAATTGTTATAGATTAATTTTAGAATATGATGGATAAGTATTTAATAGAAGCTACCATATTTATACATTTTCAATTATTACATGATTGCTTCATACAACAGTTTACCATCAAATCGCACCTACTCCTTACGAGTTTTTAATTAATAGAATTAACAACTGATTTCTTTCTTACAGATACTTTACTCTTTTTATCCATTTAGAAAACTACAAGAAGACTCTATCACACATATGCTAAATAAATTAATAAAAAATATTACTTATACAAAAATTTTGTCCATGTTGAAAACTACTCATACTTTCAGAAATTTGAAATTTGAATTGATTTCTACAAATACAAATTTTTAAAAAATAAATTAAAGTAATTAAAAATTTTAGAATTTTTCATCCACACACAACCTAGACTATGTATAAAATTATGATTGGGTGAACTGAGAGTGAGCATAACCTAAGCCTCCTATGCATATCAATATGCAACACTAATTGTCTTTATCTTCAATTGAATTGAATCCATATTTTTACCAACTTCATCTATCTAAATCTAACAATAATCTCTCAAGTTTGGTTCTAATTAGTCATTGGCATGGTTTAAAATGCACCATTTTTAATGCTTTTGAAAATGATCTTAAGATACATAATGATATGGATCATAGGAACAAAATTGTATTCTAATCTTGAACCTAGTAGATGTTTCTTAAGTAAGATAATCTAGGAAATTAGGGTTCTAATTGGTGATCATAAGCTTAGTGCGTAAAACTAACCTTTCAAGCGAGTAAATAGGAGAAAAGGATTAAGAGATCTTACCTATGTTTTCCACTTTGAGTCATGCTGTTTCATTTGTTTAGTTAGATTTTCATTTTTTTACTAACCACTAACACTCACAATCTTTCATTATTAAATTTTCTTAAGCTATACTTTAATACTTAATTAAGTCTCTATGGATTCACACTCTACTCATCACTTTATTACTTATTATTATTATCATTATTATTATTTTAAAGGGTTACTTTTTGATTGTTACATTTCACAAGTTTGGATAATTCTTTTTATATTCTATATATAAATGTCATAAGATTCATTCACAACCACATCAAGTTCTTTCTTCCATCATAAACAAACATTTTGCTTAGTCCAACACATCAACATGTGGTGCACAACTTACCCGATTTTTTTTATATAAAAATAAATTATATTCTCTCTACAAAAATAAAAACATGTTTAATTTTTTTTAAATTACTATTTTTATTATTATAAATTAACATAACGAAATAACTATGTACTGTTCCTATTCTTATTTTTATTTTAAATTATAAAACAAGTAATAATCATGTTTTTAGTTTAATTTCGAAATATGTTCTAAAATTAAACTTACTAAAATGATTTTTTTTTTTAATTTTCTCTTCTAGAATCATTTCCAAACTAATACATAACAAAGATTCTTTTCTTATTGTCTTATCAAAAAAGATCTTCAAGTTTATTTTGAAAAATAGTTTCCAAACATTGAAAACACAATACAAAAACTCTTAACATAATGTGTTTGGATTTATATTGTTTTTCGTTTGTAACGTAAACTATTTTGAGAAAAAAAAATCTAATATTATTTATTTCATATTTGACCCCAAAGTTTCATATTTTGATTTTATTTTGTATTATTGTTTAGACTTTATAAAAACTTATTAAAACACATAGGTGAAGCTAGTTTAAGAAGTGAGTGAAGCTAATAAAATCTTATGTTTTTGAATGAATATCAATCCATAATAAATAAATAAAATTGTTCTTCTGATTTTAGTAATTAAAGATTGACTAAGTAAACACACAGAAACATTGAATGATGAACATAGTAAATCAAAGTTTCAACTGATTGGCACCATGGCTTTTGAATTTGAGCATCAAGTCCATGATAAGAAGTTTGTGTGATGCCTTCTCAAAAAGTTAGAAATGATTATTCTTTGCAGACCAATGAAAATTTCAGAGAACAAACAAAACAAGTGGGAAAAAGAATCAATGACTTGTGGATGCATGGACACTTCTTGTGGTCCTCAATTCTCTCTGTTCTCTCATTTTCACATCTCCAACTACTCTTCCACTTTCAGTCCTTTTCCCACACTTCCTTCCATGCTAATTTAACAGCCCCCACCAACTGCATAATCAAATTACATAAACTTCTGTATACATTTTATTTTAGATGAAACTTAGATACAACATAATCTATAATATTGTAGTCACTCAAATTTTAATATTCATTTCCATAACACATAATATATGCAATCAATTTATTCCTTTGTCAACTTTCTGATCAATAAACACTGAGCATGTTTTATTCATTTGTCGGATTGGATTAATTACAGTAGGCATTATTTCATAATTCTGCAACAATTATTTTTGAGATTACAAGGTACAGTTCACCAAGTTCATCAAAATATTTACAAGTGTCACTGTTACCGTCTACATGATTACAAGGTACACTTTTTGGACCTCTGCTTGTACCAATGTTGCACACGGTTGAATTTGTTGACTCAATTTAGACCAACTGCAATTGACTTCAGGACACTAACCAAAACCTATGAGAATTGAATGAAACCAATTATTGTTCATAATATCACCATTTGAGTACAAATTTTTAAGTCAATGCACGGTCATTGTCACATCAGCTAACTCTAATGAATTCCATGCAAAAGATGGCTATTAAAAAATAGCTTATGATAAGCTCAAAAAGGACCTGCAATTGTAGTATTCTATTAGAGATCAACATTGCAAAACAAACTCTCTACTAGAGTTGATCTTCACTTGTGTAACTTCTTCAAAATCCTTTAACATAAGGAGATTCTGTTTACATAATATCCCTGATGCAGTTAATGATAATCAACGAAACTCTAAAGTTTCTGGTTAAGATATGAAACGAAGAATCAATTGAACAATTGATATCAACATTACAATTGAGGGGATTTGGCCAGGGGTTATATCTCCATTGAGTTTTTCTCTTATTTTGTAGTTCACCCTTGAAATAAATTCAAGTGATATTGCCATGGCCTAAGTGAGGATACACAATTCTTATAGCATAGTACAATAATGCAAGAAGTATAAAAACAATGGTTAAAGCAGATTGCAAAAGAAAAATGACATTAAACTGGTCATTCAGTCAGATAACACTAGTCCTTCAAAGATATTCAACATACTGTAATCTTCTTACAAGCCAAAAGTCAATGGCTAAAGTTTTAATAGTTTTAAGTCAGTCACTGCTGTTTTTATGCCAAAACAAATAACAGAAGCACAAGCAGCATTTACACATTTCCAACACCAAGAGGCATTTTGACTTTGGCCTTAGGTGTCTGCTAATTTTATTTATGTAGCCAGCTAAATACTTAGCTCAGCTCAAAGCATCCATCCAGGAATGAAACCGTTCACTTGTTGAACTTGTTGAGCTTGAGTTGTGGCAGTTAGCTGATCTGAGGCTTCAGGGTTGTACCTGTAGTCAGAACTGCATCAAGGCACAGGCATTAAAATACAATTCAAAATCATCTTCAGCACAAAAATACATGAAAAATGATTGTATATTATACCCTATCTGCAATGTAGGGTTGCACTCCAAAGGCTGGAAGAAGCCTTGAGAATGAGCATTCTGAGTACCATAAGCCATACTTTGATCGCCAGCTTCCCATGTTTGCCTATACTGGTTTCTTGAATTGATTTCATCCAGCTGCCAACATAGTAGCCATGAATCAAATCATCATTGGAGGAGATTAATGTGAATGGAAGAAAGATAGTGTTACCACTTTCATCAAACACTTTTGAATAGAGTTTCCATTTTGCAAAGTATTAAAAACAAGTGAACAATCACTTTATGCGACAGAACAACAAGAACAGTAATATCAATACATAATAACAAGAACAGTAATATCAATACATAATCATTGATAAGGTTTTTATTATCCGTTGTTGTAGGATGAACTTTATGGATAGTGTTTAATGTTACCTTCATGGTCAAAGCTCTGTTTGCTTCTACCAACATCTGCTCCTGTATGCAAACAATAGCTTGAAAGTGTTAGCCAAACATAAATTTTGTTTTTCCTATGACTATGCTAACACTATATACCTTATTTTGAAGATCAGCTAACTGGTCCAGCATGAATTGAGTCTGCAAAGTGATGTTCCAGATATATAGTGTCAGAAAACTAGTAATCTGCTTTCATAAGGGAACATCAGACTCCTTAATTAGCTTTTCCGACCATATGAATAACATGTTCCACGTTTACCATTGTATAGAACATAAAAGGTTATACTTTTTATTACCTTTGTCGACCTCACTTGCTTGAGAGATGAATCTAGCTGCCTCTCAAGCTGCTCAAGTTCTTTGGTATTTAATGGGCCCAAGTCTTCACCTAGGAGGTTTCTGCATCATGGAACAAGAACATGGTCTTAATCAAAATACTTCTGATGCAAATGCTAAACCTTTTTTGAAAAAAACGAAAAATTTAATAATGATGACTAACTGAATGGAAGAAAGTTTTCTCAAACCTTAACCCACAAAAGTTAAAATAGTAAAGGCCAAGTTATAGGTTTTTTTAGTACTAAATTTGAAAGGAGTTTTTCAAAATACTTTCTCATGAAATTCACCTCTGGGTCCTCTGAAGAGATTCAAATCTTCCTTTCAGCTTCAAGTACTCACGATAGCTGCTCTGCTACAAAAGCAAATGACAAATGAAGAGTAACAGAGTGCCTAGCCATATTTAATGGAAAACATAATATATATTTTAATATGTTGGAAATCAAAGTTCTTGCAATTAACAAGACTTTCCTAAGGGAAAATTTTATGAGATGTTATTTCTGTAATGCTACTACCTTCATCCTATAATATCTTCATACCATTAAGAACAACAACAAACATATTATTTAGTAAAACAATTTTACTAAAATAATCTCTTTCTTGAAAAATACATTACTTTTATATTTAATATATGCAAATGTTCTCTCAATAAATATTTAGAAACAAATTACGAAAAAAATTATTTATTACTTTAAAAGTTCATTATTATAAAGTTTAAACTGCTGTTATTTTTGAACAAAAAGTATTATTTCATACCTCAAGCTCTTTGGCAGGTTTGCTGACTTCAACTGCACCATAGCTGCACTTTTGGTACCTTTCAAGTGTTTTGAGCATGCTGCAGATTCAAGATAAGAAAGGAAGAACCAGTAAAAATGATGACGGTGTATGAATAGTTAGTCATATAACACTACTTAAACCATAGCAGCATGACCATAGATATTCTATTATTCATCTAAATCACACTTACCTTTGATGTTCCAAGATAAAAAAAATCAAATAAAATGGTTTTCAAATTATAAAGTAAAAATCTACAATTTTCTTACTACTTTCCTAAACGAATAGATGATAGTTGATAACGAAATGCAACATAATAAGGCTGCAGAAAATACTATGTAATATATCACTACTTTCCTAAACGAATAGATGATAGTTGATAACGAAATGCAACATAATAAGGCTGCAGAAAATACTATGTAATATATCAGGATCTTGATTTCTAGAGCAAATTTTAAAGAAAAACGCAAGTTGACACAACAATCTCACTGCAAAATTTCCATTATCTGAGATACAAAATTGTACCTGGAATTGAATATAATCTGTTGATAAAAAAAAAAATTGTATATATTAAGCACTATTTTCCCTGAATTGATTCACTCTATCTTTGCAGCAATGGGTAGTTAGAATATCAAACTAGTCAGAGCTCAGAGCAAAAAGACATCAAGATCTATGAAAAGGTACCTTTATAGGCAACTTTATAAAAAAAAATTAAAATAAATATAGAACTCGTGATTTTTTTTAAAGTATAATTTACTATTTTAATAGTCATGATAAAACAAGAGAGAATACACCTTGAAGTGCTAGATATGTTGAAATTTTTTCAAACCTTGTAGTTACACTTAAACTCAAATTCATGTATGTATATATTATTACGTTAAAAAAATCTTTTTATATTGGTTTTTAAATTGGTATAAAAGTAGAAGATATAAAAATTATTCAACTTTTTATACTAAATTTCAGAATAAGTATAAAAAGACACTTTTTTTTTATAATGAAAACACATATATTCGTGGGGGTGTGTCAAACCTTAATAAAATCATAAATAGCATTATTTATACAACAGCTACTGTTGGATAGCATGATTTATAGAGGCAAGTTAAACAGAATTTGAATAAAAAAAAAATATTGCAATAATATTGCACTGAATTAGTCAATAAATTTATGCAGGCTTTTTCTTTGGTCAATTTTTTCTTTGTCAACTCATATACTATCCAACCTTTAATCCCCTACCTTAGACAAACACTGAATTCTTCAAAGCTTTGATGGCAGTGAAGCAATATAATCACATTGATGACAAAAACAACCTTTAAAATCAATCTGTTGTGCATATAAATGATCTGATACTATGACAAAGCACACGCTTGTGAGAATTTATTTCAATAACAAATTCATTCTTAATGTCTAATTCCCCACTAGAGGATAGAGAAATCCACAAAAATTAAGAGAAGCCATCAATAACATGGTTTAATTTGTGGTCATTAAATGTTCAACATGAAAACTTTCTCAGCATTGAACGTCAATGAGATACACTCATAAAACCTACTAATGAATTGATTAGTGAAGTACTTTGCTTTAATAGTGAGGTATAACATTGACACACGATAAAATTTCAACTAAGTATAATTAGTTAACATAAATGAAGAAAAAAAATAGGAATTTTACATGGAAAATATACTAAAATGATTTTGTATATTTATATTATGTGGTTATATAGATATATAGATAGATATAATGATAAAGTTCACCTTTATTAAGAAAAAAAAACTATTAAATGCAGCAATTTCAGGGAAAAGGTCCCCGTACACTGATAATAAACAGTGGTAAGGTGATGAAATAAAACACCCTTTATTGCTTTCCAAATGTCGAACTATTTGTTTTAGAGTGAAGAAACAGTGTTTATTTGTTTTTGGTGCAGCACACTACATGCTTACATTCTGTCCTTGTTTCATTGGACTTAAGATGTGTTCAAGCTGTCATAGAACTTCATTTCAGGACAATCAAGTACTGCTGCTAATACATCTTGGTCATACATAGATATAACCAAACTTTTAAGGAAAAATAAAACCAAGAAAACAAACAAAACCATCTTAATATGAAAAAACACAGATCCATTAGCCTTCTTGGTGAACAAAAACAGTCCAAGCAGGAAAAGAAATTACATTGAATTATGCAGAAACCCCTCAAAGCATGTGGGGGGAAGAGAAAACATAAAAGGAGAAGTAATCCACCAAAATTTTCCGTACAGGAAAAAAAAAACATGACTTATTTTTCAGATCATGAACTGCATCACCAGATCTCACAACCTTGCATTCAAAAGACCAAACCAGAGCTGAAAGATTGATTAATTTTTTCAACTCCATTGGAAAGAGATAAGAAAAAAAAAAGGTAGGAAAGAGAAACATGAAAGTTGTTCTCAGGAAAGAAGAACTCACAAGAAATGAGATTCAAGCAGCTATGATTAATATTGAAAAAAAAAACAAGGAAAAAAAATAAAAATACTGATCTTCTGAAACATATAATTAAAGCAAAGGGTATACTTGAAGATAGAAAAGAAAGATGAAAGTGATGAGTGCAGAAACTAAAAAAAGAGATACCTTGAACTGCTGCAAAATTCATAAAGCTTGCCACGGGTGGAAAAGATGATAAGGGCAACCTCAGCATCACAGAGAACAGAAAGCTCATAGGCTTTCTTGAGAAGGCCATTTCTCCTCTTTGCAAACGTTACCTGCCTGTTTATCTTGTTCTCTATCCTTTTGAGTTCCACTCTTCCCCTCCCCATATTTTTCCCACTTGATTCTTATCAATATTAATACTATTATTGTGTTATTCTATTCCTCACTCTTATTCAAAATTTACCCTTTTCTTATTTATCTCTTTATTTCTTCTTTCATACGTACAGTTTCTATTTTTTTCCACCCCTTCCTTCTCTTAGGTACCTGTTGAACCTTCTTTTCTGGGTCAGTACCCAAGTGCAGCCAAATTTGTGAAAAACAAGAGAGACTTCTCAAGTTCAAAACTTGGAACCCTAGAGAGAGAAAAAATCAAGAGAGAGAAAACATCACAAAGCTAACAACAACACAATACTTGTAACTTGTAAGTGTTTATCTCTCTTTGCTAACTCATCATTTTCATCCTCAAAATCTTCTCTTTCTTTTCTTTTTCTCTTTTATCTTCTTCCAATCTCCACCATAAAATGGAGTGCAGCTTAGGGTTGGTCTCAGTTTCCTGTTTCATACAAGTTTCTTTTTATCGTGCTTTACTCGGCTGAGGTTTTTTTGGCAAAAAATATCCTCTCAGTCGCGCCTTCTTCGCGTGCCTATCACGACCTCTTTTCTTCCCCCTGCTGCGAATCCGCGTATTCCTCACGGGCGCGTCTCGACAGCTGTCGTAGGTGTGCGTTGTTATTAAGAAAATGTGTAACTTTTTTCATTGTATTAACTTAAGTAGAGCAGAGCAAGAACGTCGTCAGATACCTTAAAGTGGACCCTCCACGTGTCAAATTATCACTGGCTTCCGTTTACTAGCATGCAAAACGGGAATTCAGATAAAGCTAGAGATTATCATAATATAATATTAATATTATAATCAGATTAATATTTAGATAGATCATTATATTGCATATTAATATTTATCTACTATAACATTTTTTTTTGGACATTTTGTAAATATTTCGTAAAGTGTTATAAAATTAATAAAAAAATACGTATAAAATTCAATTGTGTAATTTTTTATAGAAAATTTAAATAATAACATAATGCATATTGGGTTTCTATTGAACTAAATCAGAACCAGATTTATGATACATGTGTAAATTGTAATTATTTTAAATAGCTTATTTTTAGCAATCATTTCAAACATTAACACACAATAATAGGATGAATTATTCCGATAGTATTTTTTACAAAGTTACTTTTTTATTTTTAATTTAACAATATACTAACAGATAACTCATTTTCAATATATATATATATATATATATATATATATATATATATATATATATACACACATATATATATATATATATATATATATATACATATATATATATATGTGTATATATATATATATATATATCTATACATATATATATATATATGTATAGATATATATATATATATATATATATGTATAGATATATATATATATATATATATATATATATATATGTATATATATATATATATATATATATATATATGCAGACAAATTTCTTACTATTGATTTTAAAAATTTAAAAACAAAACCCTGGTCGATAAATATTATACATTTCGTTCCAAAAATATGTCATTAATTCTTTTGTCAAACATAAAAGAACATGTTAAAAAAATATAAATAAAGTATAAAACATACTCTGTCATATTAACTATATTTTATCAATACTTTTTATCTTACAATTTAATGAAAACTATGAGAATTTTATATTTGAGAGTAAGTACATAGAGGATGAGCATTTGTCCCTAAACTAGTAATTGACTTCATCAAAATCTTTGTCTCTCCATCGTGAGATATGTTAATTAAACAAAAAAAAAAAGGTATTCAGATGTGAGTTTAAAAATCGATTTTACTCCTAAAACAAGAATGTCTCTCTTCTAACTTGTTTTGCTTTAGAGTTTGAAATGTGTACCTAAAACTTTACAAGTAAGTTCTCAATTTTTTAAACATAATCTGAATTATTTGCTTTGGTTAGATTTGATTGTCTTAGTTTTCTTCTCTTTATATTATTCAAATTCACTTCAATAATTACATTTAAAAATAATTGTTAATCGCTATTTTATTGATCTTTCAACTTTATTAATGATGCACTTCTACTAAAAAGTTAAATTAGTTATACGTAAAATTAATTTGATAAAGTTATACAAATAATTAAAATCACAATTGATTAAGTATGTTTAAATATAAATCACTTTATTCCAAAATCACTTTTGACTAAAGGTACTATCTTCGTTCAAAGTCAAATTTGTGTCCAGATTAGAGATATTAAAATGGGTTACAACCTGCAGGCCAACTCGGCTCACCACCGGTTTGAGTAGGTTGGGTTTGAAAAAAATTGTATTTTTTTATACAAATCAATTTTCGACCTGTCTCATTTAAACCCGGTTCATCCAGGTTGAATCTGTGGTGAACCGGGTTGGTTCACTAACCCACTTAATTTTATTTTATTAATTTATTATCTTATGAACCCAAAAAAATACCATTTGACTCATTATACGTGAACTATTATACTTTTTATCATTATTTTGAATTGTCTTTAGTTTAACATCATTTTGGGAGTGAAATTTATTTATATTTGAATTACAAAATGTTTGTATATTTTTTTTTTATTTTAAAAAAATGTAATTAAGTGAGCTAGTGAGTCAACCCATTTAACTTACAAACCTGTGGTGTATCGAGTCGGGTTTGAAATTATCTGGCTCACTAATAAATAAGCTAGAATGGGTTGGTTCACTAAGTGACAAACCCGTGATGGGTTGGGCCGATGACCCTTTTTTACAGTCCAAATACACTTATCTTAATTAAGATGGAATGAGAATTAAAAAGTCTAATAAATGGATTATACCATTTATATATGATTTAAAATATTTATAATAAATTATATTATATTATATATTTATAAATAAATTATATTATATATATATATACACACATTTTTATTTACAGTGTGATTCTAATTAGTTAATCATTTCAAAAAAAAATTTTTTTTTTTTGAAGTTGCATATCACTCCCTCAATTTTCTTTATTATAATTGGATTTTTAATTTTGCAAAATTAATGTAATGCGACCTTTGTTGTTAAATTGGTTGAACAACATTAAAAATCAGTGACATGACACACTGTTGTGAACATCTTAAATGACATGACTTAGTCAACAAATTACTGACCCAAAATTTTATTTTTTAAATCTCATTACAGAGATATGTCATTTTTTCAAATATTTGTGTTCTATGACATTAAACGAGGACGACCTTCAGAAGATGGAAGAAAACATTCCAATCATTCTTTGAAAGATGGAGAGAATATTTTCCCCCTCGTTATTTGATTCTATGGAACATCTCTCTGTCCATGTTCCATATGAGACAAGACTTGGTGGACCGGTGCAATATAGGTGGATGTACCATTTGAAATGTGATAATATCATGTCTTAGTCTTGAATTTTATCGACATATTTTATAATCTTAAGATACCATTTTCATAATTGTAGGTTCATGGGATATCCTAAACATTTAATTAAGAATAAAGCTAGGGTTGAAGGATCTATCAAGAACATTGAAAAGAACATTGTATTATTTTATTGTGATTGGTTTGATCCATCAAGAATAGGTACATGAGTGAATTCAAAATATGACATTGTGCGTATTCAAATGGATAAAAGATATGTCTTGTTTGATCCTCTTATAATTGTACATAATATACAACAAGTATATAATGTACCATATCCTCCATCACGCACAGACAAAAAGGGTTGATGTGTTGCAATAAAGACCAAGCCAAGAGGTCATACAAATTCTAATGATATAGAAACCAAAGTGGCCTACCAAGTGAAGGAAATGACATATGTTAATGACATCATTGAAGTTAAAGAAATTATCCGAATGCAAGATATAGAAGTTGGTCTTGAAGAAGTAGACCCCAATAATGTTTCATCATTTTTAAGTGCAATTTTAAAAATTGATATGTAGAATATTTGATAAAGAATAACTTTTAATTAAATTAATTAATGATTGCATTTAAATTTTATAGTATGATTATTAAAATAATATGGATTTTTAGATGTTCATATGTTGTTATTACTAATCAATATCACGACCTTTAATAATGTAAACTTGATTTTCACAATAAAACTTTAATAAGTGTGATTGTTGAAAAATTCTTTTGAGAATAAAATCTTAATAAGATTATAAGTATTGATTAATAAGTGTGATCACACCTTGAAGACTAGCATGCCATATCATATTACCTTCATATAAAAGACTAAGTAAATCTCATTTTATATTTTTTTAATGAGTCTCCAAAGAGGATACTTTTAAGCAGAACTTTGAATGGAATGGTTTGATTTGAACCTTAATTTATAAGAAGTTATAATTTAAAATTAAAACATTATTGAATATTTGCTTCAATAGAATAAAGAAACACTAAAACCATAGCTTTTTTATTTATTTTTATTTTATTAAATTAATTTTCAAATTTGAAATATGTAATATAAAATAGAACCGAATCCACACAATAAAAATACAAATATACAAGTTGAGTGTGTTTTTACTCATTAAACAGTAAAATTGAAATTCTTTTCTGTATGAATATTTGATTAATTTTAATCTTTAAACTTTAAAATTGGATTAATATAACTATTTTTAAAAAAATTATGTATCAAACAATATAAATAATACAAATATTAATATGAAACACATTTAACTTAAAAAAATTAACTCAACTTAATTTAAAAAATTATATCAATTAAATTCTTAAGTTTAAAAATAAAAATATATCAAAACTTCTAACAAAAATAAATTTTAATTTCGTATGAAAGTTTTAAATGCTTAAAAAATATTTAACTGTAAAAATAATAAATCAACCAATTTGGTAAGTAGGACAAGTCAACCGTATGAATGCAATGAATCCAATGTTTAAAAATGAAAATAAATAGGAATATAACTTATACTATTTATCAGACCGACTGTAATATTATTTCGTTTCATTTGGATAAGATCATAATTAATAATGATTAAAATCCTGTAAGATATTAATGCATTTTAATTAAACTCATACAATTCTTACTCCAATCTTAACGTGTCAAACACGCATTCTGCAAATTTGTCCAATTCAATTTCAGACAAATTAACATTTATTCAAAATTAAGTACCATATTTATCTTTATCATGATAAAACGTTTGATTTTATGATACATCCATTAATACAATTTAAGTCATTTTTTTTTCAATTTTTCAATATCTGTAACTTGAAATAAGACCAATTATCCGAATAAACACAACAATAAACTTCAAAATTTACTAATTTACAATGAATAAAAATAATTAAGCTAAACTACCTTGCATAACTTGAAGCAAGATGTTTTTATAGAAAGTGAAAGAAGCTTAGAATATTGTTGAGAATAGCATGTAGATAAGGATAATAATGTTCTGACAACATTTTAACGTCATCTACGTGTCATTCTTTGATTAATCTAAAATTACTTTATAATTAATAATAATAATCATAAATATCATCATAAACTAATTAGATCAGAGAATAACACATAAATAATATTAAAATGTTGCTAAAGTATCATTATTCCATAGAAAATGAGAGAATGAGAGTAATTTGTTTGGTATATAAGTAAGGGTTTGAAAAGTAGGGATTTGAGAAATAGTTTTGGAAAGCTAAAGCTCTTAGCCTATGAAGAAACGAGGAATTAGGAGGTTATGAGAATCCAAAAATGAAAGGTGACTTAGGTTAATTTGGTTGCAAAAAGATCCAAAGTCAAATGAGAAGATTAATTGCACACAGCTAGCTATGCCAAATATGGTAAGTCATGTTAGAAGTGGTAGGGTCCCAAATTCCAAATATGGAAAAAGAACATGCTTTTCTTTTATCACATTAAAATCCAACTAACTTTCTTAAATGTTATGCATAATATTTTTTATGCTTATCCCTTCTTTTAATTATCTTTCCCTTCTTTTTCTATTACAAAAATTCTATAGCCTTCAAAAAAGAAACTCGTGATAATTTTTATATATAGACTCACATCTCCATATATAGCAATTTGTATTTGTCATCATTCCGTTTCCTTCTCTGCTTAATTTTTAAAACATCAAAAATAGGTTATTTCGCCTGTCATACCAATTACTTCGTCAACTTTTCTTTATCAAAAATATGTTTTTTCTAAGTATTACATTACAAAAAATTCTAGTTTTTTTCTTTTTTTAAATTAGCTCTTTTTATATTTTAATTAGAAGAATAGATGGGTGCGACACAAAAAAAAAACAATGAAAATCTAAAACAATCATAACTTTTAAAACGATTCCAAATTCAATATAAATCTAACATCCAAGAATACAACATTAATGCATACCAGTAAGCCTAATTCAAATGATCGCATAATGCCTACAAAACCATTGATCAAATTTACCGAAAAAAGTTCTTCACTTAGTCTTGGGTATACATTTGCCGAGAAATTGATCAAATATCACATAATAACTTATATAATTCAATATTAGCATTGCATACCCTATTGACCAAAACTATCGGTTTTTGTATGGAAATGGACAAATTTGACTTCCACATTATCGATATAGACAAATATTTCAAAAATTACCAAAATAGAGAAGTCGTGGGGGCCCAAACGACTTTTAGTGAAGAAGTCGTGTCCCCCTGCATAATTTCACACTGTTCACATGAACAGTGATGAAGTCGTGCACCCAAAAAATGACTTCTGTCAGTTGTAATCGATTACATAGGACCGCAATCGATTACAATGTGCTGAAGTCGTGTCTCCCTGCACGACTTCAACTTTGTAGGCAAAAATGACTCTGGTAATCGATTACAAACCTATTGTAATCGATTACTAGTAGGTTAAGTGTACCAAAACTCTCTGGTAAGCGATTACACCATGCTTGTAGTCGCTTACTAGACTGGTGAATGGGCAAAATCTTCCTGGTAATCGATTACAGATTGGTGGTAATCGATTACCAGAGTCCTTTGAGTCTTGAACAACATTTTTAATGAGGTGTTGTAGACATTTTTTCTTATGTTTTTTGTGTTAGACAAAGAAGAAATCGTCCTTATAATTTATTTAATGAAAGAAGTAAATTAAAATGTAGAACACAAATTTATATGAAATATTAATAGTAATTAATTTATTATTGATTGGATTACAAAATGGTAAAAATAATAAATAACTATTGACGAAATGGACAATTTCCCCTATGATGACCTACCTTCGTTGCAGCAGTAAGAGCATTTTTTGGGCTGATCTGGAGTGGATTGATCCATCTCATTACGAATCCTATTTGTAGATGGTCTTCCGGATGCCTTGCGTCGCATTTGAGGATTTGGTATGAAGTTTGGACCTGTATAGGTAGACCAATAATCTTCATTTTGGATTGGGTGAAATTGTAGTTCGTATGCCTTGTAAATGTTGTTAAGACTGTACACTGGATCGATTACTTGGGTTAGTAGTATGTGAGAATTTGCACAAACGACAATGACATGATGACATAGGAGACGAGTAGCTTGGAAGTGACCACAATCACACCACCAGTCATTTAGCCTGACCTTATAGGAAATTGGGTGTTGGCGATATTGGTGAGGTGTTGAAATTTCTTAAACATCAAATTCTAAATTTTCATGGTTGTAGTGATGAACATGACAAAATGTTGATTGTTGTTGATTTTTCCTAATAATGTCGGCGATTTCTCCAGGAAATTGGTGGCCTGCTTGTAGCATGTACTTTGCTTTTAGTCCTCGTTCAAGAAACCATGATTATGTCCTCTCAAATGTTGTTCTGATGAGTGCACAAATCGGTAATGAATGTGCTCCCTTTAAAACGGAGTTTATGCACTCAGCAAGATTAGTGGTCATATGTCCATATCTTCTCCCTCCATCAAAAGCTTGAGACCATTTTTTTAATGAAATTTTATCTATCCAAGCAACTTGTTGTGGGTATTGGTGTCTTAGTGCAATAAGCTTTGCTGTTACAGTAAGTTGCTTGACCTCATATGTTGTTAGGATGTAATAGTTACAATAATTTGTAAAGTTATGTTAACAAAATATAAACAGTAAATTAGTAGTAAAAAAGAATGTAGTAGTACCTAAATTGATGAATTGTTTTTTGAGGTCCTGATTTTTGAATTTGTTGTTGAATTTGGAGGCTAGATGACATATGCAATAAACAGAGTTTAAACCATCTTCTTCCCAACCAACTTCTTCTGATCTTAAGGAGAATAAGATACCCTTTCCTCTGTCAATGATGATGCAAATATTTTGTTGAGGGCAAACATGTTCTCGAAGTAGTTGAAAGAACCATATCATGCTCCTTTACCATATGCATTTATGGTCACCCGGATCTTGGAACATTTTGAATTTCCATTGGATGATGAAGTACCTGCCACACTAAATAGGCAAATGGTGATAGGGTCAACAGTGATACATTCCTTTGGATTTAAAAAAAATGCAGACGATAGATGGTTCACACAAATTTGCCTCCTCCATCTCGACGCCAAAATGAATCACGACCTGTACAACAACCACCACCACCGCCCCTTCTTCAACACCAAACTTCATCATATGATGACATCATGAGGGGGATCAATGATCTCAGAACATTTGTGGGGGAAAGCTTCAACACTATGAACCAGAACATGAATTCAAGATTTGAACAGCTCGAGCTCAACATGGGAGACCGCTTCGATACAATGGAAACTCGAGTTGATCATTTAGAGCAAGAGATTGCCTATCTGCGTCGTCAAAATGGTCCACATGGTGGATCTTCTTCCTAGATAGCGTGCTATATTATTGTAATTTCGTCTAATTTTATTTTTAGTCTATTTGCTTCTGTAATGCATTTCAATTCAATAAAATAGTTCTAATTTCATTCATGACTTTTCCTTATACTTTTCTTTTGTATTTTCATTCAAAATATTACTCTTCATAAACATAACAATAATTCACAATGAATCTACAACCATGTCCTTACAAAAATTCAAATAATTACACATACATAACCAACCTCTATTTATGCTCTGAACACCTCATTAAAAATGTTGTTCAAGACTCAAAGGACTCTGGTAATCGATTACCACCAGTCTGTAATCGATTACCAGGGAGATTTTGCCCATTCAACAGTCTGGTAAGCGACTACAAGCATGGTGTAATCGCTTACCAGGGAGTTCTGATACACTTAAACTGCTGGTAATCGATTACAAATTTGTAATCCATTACTAGAGTCATTTTTACCTGCAAAGTTGAAGTCGTGCAGGGGGGTACGACTTCAGCACATTGTAATCGATTACGGCCCTATGTAATCGATTACAACTGACAGAAGTCATTTTTGGAGTGCACGACTTCATCACTATTCATGTGAACAGTGTGAAGTCGTGCAAGGAGGCACGACTTCTTCATTAGAAGTCGTTTGGGCCCCCACGACTTCGCTTTGACTTTGAAATTTGTTGAAATTACCCGTTTCGGTAATTATGTAGGCAAATTTGCCTAGCGTGGTACAAAAACCAAAACTATCTCATGCCATTCCTCCATTTTTCAAGTTAATTAAATTTATTTTTAAGCGTTATAAATTAATTTCAACCTAAATAATTCACATCGAAACTTGATAGATAATTGGTTCCATTGGATTTTTCAAATCAAACTTAAGTCAATATAATCATAATACAATCAAATATGGTTTATTAATTTTCATACTTAGTAAAAATTATAAACAAAGTAAATACATCTTTAATCAATCAATTATCATTACAAGAAAATTGTTAAATATCTAATAGCAAAAAAATTATTGATAATTTGGTTTATTGAAATATTAACGATGATAAAAATTTGTCGATAAAATGATCATAAATAAATTTTACTATTGGATTTTGATTATTGATAAAATCCGTAGGTAAATATCATGATTTGATCTTCCTCTTCCTCCTCATCTTCTTTTCTTTTTCTTTTTCCTCTTCTTCTTTCTCCTTCTCTCCACCACCTCCTTTCTCTCCTCTTTCTCTTCGTCTTTCTCTTTCTCCTTCTTCACCTCCTCCTCTAACTTTGGTCACCATTGTAGTTGAACCTATTGACTTTGACTTCTCCTCCTTCTCTTCATTCGTTTTTTTTTTTATTTTCTTCTTCTTACTCATCTCTACTTAATAAAAAAATATCTCATTAGACTTAACAAGAAATTTATTACTCATTTTAGTGATACAAAAATTTGTCGATATTAAAAATTATAAATTCTTAACAAAAATTATTGAATACGTTACCAACAAAAATATACGTGAGTATACAAATTATAATTATTAACAAATCTCACCAACGTGTTTTTCCAGTAAATTCATTATCATCAGATATTTTTGTACGTAATTTAAATTCTAAATTTTATCGACAAAATTTGTTATAAATTTCATCTTACTTACAATCCTCGATAAAAAATTTTACAGCTGCAACAATTCAATCCTTTAAAAAAGTATGATAATATCACATTTCAATTAAGACAATCATTCAATATAGTTTGATGCAATGTATTTTAAACCCAATCTGAAAGAGTTTTATTAACGATATATATAAATGTATTATCAACCAATAAAACAACAACAAATAATCTTCAATCATGCAATGTTTCAACATAAAATAAATTTATTGTGACCAAGTTACAACAATGCATTCAAATCTCTTACATTAAGGTTCTATCAAATGTTTAACTAACTTTCCTTACCCACCGATAAATTATTTTCAGCTAAACTTTCAAATATGTCCACAGAAAACCTTAAACATCAAACCGAAAATATCACTATGACATTAAACTTGTGGAGATTCATCGTTGCCTGTCAAACTCCACTTGCAATACATCTTCCTTTAAGCATGCAACCTCTCACATACAAATAACTCAAGAAAAGTAAGTAAAGAAAAACTTACTCTAAATAATTTTTTTATCGTATGGATATCTTACCTCTTCACTAACTTTACTATGATAGATTTAGATCTTGAAAAAAAAAAAAATGGTGAACTCACAATATTAAATAGAAGGTAGAGGAAATAGATTTTAGAAGAACTATAACTTTTTCTAAAATTATAAATTGATAAGCTTTTAATTAAACTAATAAATATTCATATTTTGTCATATTAAAAGCATTTGTAATCTCAAATACAGTTTTATGAAGTCTTATATGTCATAGTCTACTTCATTCCCTAATGACTTGTCAAGTTAACGACAAGACCAACAAATTAGTAACAATTAGTAGGTCTATAATCTTAACTAAATGTAAACTTTAACCGGTAGTATAACATTTTATTAGTAACAAATTAACCAATTCAAAATTAAATATTTTTTTAATATATTACTGATTAACTATTATTCTATATTTAATCAAAGAAATGTATCAAATGATAAAAATAATGAAGAATAATAAAATTAATATTAATGTTGTTGAACATGTTTTTTTTTTAATTTTTATTATTGAACAATGTTACTTTTTATTATGAACAATAAATTGTATTGAACTGTTTACCGTTTATTTAATATAACAATATTTAATTTTAGTTTCAAATTATTTATTGTGTATTTTATTATTAAAGAAATTTTATAATAATTAAATAATTTTAATATTGTAAAAAATGATTTATAGTCCCGATAATTTTGGAAAATCTAGTAAATAAAGACGATTTTGGAATTCAGTAAATAATGATGGTTTTAGAAAACTCCAATAAATATAAGAGAAAACACTAACAAGAAGTGACAGTTTTGGAAAACTCCCGCGAATAAAGGTAATTAACAAAAAAGCGTCAATAATTATTTATAAACGTTTTCCTGAGAAATGTATTTATGGATTAAAATAATCGATAATGTAAAAAATAACTCTTGGTAAAATTCAACATTACAAAATGTGATAACTATTTATTACGCATTAAATCTTATATTATATATTGTAATAAATAGTTTTTAATTGATGCAAAATTTCATATACTTTATTTATTTTGTCACAAATTTTAATCCAATGGTTGGTTAGACAGGTAAAACTTACTTGACGAAGAAAATGGTGAAATGTAAAGCTTATGGAGACTTAAATCTAAATTTTGGATCTCATACAATTAAATTCCTAAGGTCTATATAATCTTTTACATATTTACAATATTTAAAAAATATTACGTAATTATAATTATTAAAATGATTAATTACAACCTCGTGAATAAATTATATTTTTTTCTCTTGTAGTTTTCCTTCTCTATTAAGATTATACTGCTCAGAATTGTGAAGGGATATACTTTATTAGATCCATTCTTATATTATGTATCTTTTGACTAATTAATTATGTACACTTTTTTTTAGCATATTACATTAGAATTGTAATTCAGAATTGCATCTCGAAGTCTAACTTTATTAGAAATGGAAGTGGTTTTGAGTCATAGTTATTTTTTGAATAAAGTTGTTGACTGATTAGTATATACTATAATTTTAAGCTGAATTTTAGTTAGTGAATAAAATTACATTAACTTCAAACAAAACCTTTAATTGCAATTTACCACTTAATTGTTATCATTTTTTCAAAATTTCCCTCAATTTAATAAAAACTAATATAATTTTGTTTTGTTACCAAGTTTTTTTCTTCAAAATAGCCTCATCATGTCATGACATTTTCAGAAAGATCTGTTGAACAGTGGTGTTGGCGTAAGCATGGGTTCATTTATGGTCAACTATGGGTGGCATGGCTCAGAATGCACAGATAAAGAAAACTGGTACAGTGAGAAATAAAAGGAAGAAAAGCAACGTGTCGATATTTGATTGGTCAGACTGTACAGTACCAGGTGACGGAAAAGGGATTGATGGAAAACCCTGCACATGGAGGACACGTGTCGAATGAGAGATAGATGCATTGGATTTTCCCGGGTGACCTGCTTCGGACGCGTGCCAAAAAAACGAATCTAAAAAATACTGTGGGTTGATTTTGGCACCAAAAACTGGGTAGATTCAACTCCCAATGTCCAATCATAATTCACTTCTCTTTTTCTTAATTTCTTTTTTGATAAATAAATAAATAACACTTATGCATAAATAAAAATGACACAGGGTCGGGTCACTAATTTAATATGATCATAAGTTAGAATATTTTATAGATTTTTATAGTTAAAATTAAACTAAAGGTAATTAAAAAACATTAAATTTTATATATTGTAATGTTTAAAAGATATATATATATATATATATATATATTAAATGATATTAGTAAAAAGTTTTTTTTTTTCATTTTTCTTATCATATTATGATTTTTGTATTTCTTTCTCCTTTTATATATAGATTAAACATAATTTATTATTATGGTCACTATCATACATAAGATGCTTACATTTGAAATTGCATGATGCAACAAATAATCAGATAACATATACCTTAACTTTGGTAGTCAAGATTATTCTATTATAGACAATTAGGTTCAATTTTATTAAATAAATTAATAAATGTGATCATTTAGACTAAACACCTATAAGAAGAATTAATTCAAATTGATATTTTCTACCATTAGAATTTAACACAAGTTTATGATTATATTATTAACCCCATTTTTGTTTGTTAAAAAAAGAAGAAGGAAGGTTCAAATGTTAACTTATATTTTTTATATTAACTAAAATTTTAATTATTTAGTTATTTATTTTCAAAACTTACTATATTTTTAATTTTTTAATTTTTGTTTTTTCTTTGTTTTCTCTCTAAGTTTTGTAGTGTGGTTATGATTTTTTTTTATCAAATTGCATAATCTAGTTGGTAATTTCATCTAAACCAATCTTATATGATCATAATTTACTTTAAGGTAAGTTTTTCATTTATTTTAAATATTTTTTATAGTAAGTTTTTTTTTTATCTATTTTAAGTAATTTTTTTCTTTTTTTAATTTTGGTTGTATTTTTAATATAAAAGGATCTTGTAACACCCCTAATAAAATAGGGTTGTATATATATGAAAATTTTAATCATGGGGTACTATTTTATGAAATAACTTTTTTTTTATACATTAAGATAGAGAAGCAAACCATACACACATCATAAGTTCATACATTACAACAAACCAAATCTTATATGTTCTTCAAATTAACACAAATCAAACATACTTAAATACGAATCCATTATAAAAACCCCAGCAAATTTTATTTCCCATCTCTCTCTCGTCGAACTATTCCATGTCAGTTTTATCTGTAATATCATCTACTTCCATACAAGTACGATCATCGTAGGTGGAAACCACAACCACAACATGCAAGGGTGAGTAACCAGTATTATCACAAAAACAATGCATCATACACACTTTATACACCGACTAAAATGAGATACATGATGTAACAAATGTGAGACATGTCATCGACGACAAACGTTTCGTAAACTAATGTTGGTTCCTTGTATTTCGTCATCGTAACTTGTTCTCAATAACAGATGATTCGAGCCGTCTTCCATTGCGACTTCCGACCTATCTCCCCGACTCCTCAAGGACTAACGAGTAAAAACACTGATTCTACGCGCAACAGTGCACTATACTCAACACGAGCCGAAGTCATTGGGCGAGATATCCACCTCCCCGCGCAGAGGGAGGTGACTCTCGAATCTCAGTCTCACGCGAGACTCAAATTTTAAAATAGCATTTAAATGCTATCACGTCTGACGAAGTTACTAGTAACTAACATAGTTAACGTACACGACACGAACAAATAACCGTGCTCAATCACGAATTCATACACATTCTCAATAATTGTTTAACATAACACCAAACAAAAGAAATCAACAATTCTCTCTTAGTTACTTCTGGTATTTTCAGCCTTGACCTTTGCTTATTGTTTTATTCATAACTCTCTCTACAGAACTCCGAATTAGTTAATTCTTATTTTATTGGATTCTAGCCTTAAACATCTTTCTTGGGGCACCAGAATCATAATTTTTGGACAACTATAATAACTGCAGTAAAATTGTTAAAATTCGTAAATTTACTCACGTTTTGGTATTTTCAGCTTTGACCTTTGATCAGTGTTTTACTCATAACTCTCTCCACAGAACTCCGAATTAGTTAATTATTGTTTTATTGGATTCTAGAATTAAAATCTTTCTTGGGGCACCAGAATCATAATTTTTGGACAACTATACTAACTGCAGTAAAATTGTTAAAATTCGTAAATTTACTCACGTTCTGGTATTTTCAGCTTTGACCTTTGATCAGTGTTTTACTCATAACTCTCTCCACAGAACTCCGAATTAGTTAATTCTTGTTTTATTGGATTCTAGAATTAAAAATCTTTCTTGGGGCAGCAGAATCATAATTTTTGGACAACTGTACTAACTGCAGTAAAATTGTTAAAAATCGTAAATTTACTCACGTTCTGGTATTTTCAGTTTTGACCTTTGATCAATGTTTTATTCATAACTCTCTCCACAGAACTCCGAATTAGTTAATCCTTATTTTATTGGATTCTAGAATTAAAATCTTTCTTGGGGCACCAGAATCATAATTTTTGGACAACTATACTAACTGCAGTAAAATTTTTCCTTAGATGGTTTAGTGGTAGAACTAAGTTGAACATCAGATCAAACTACGAAATCCCTATCTCTTACTTGGGACATTAGATTGATAATCCTAACAGTCAAATTCAAACCATATGCCTTAGAAACCATATATCAAAATTCTAGATCAATCCAACGGTTAACTTGACTATAATTTATGTTTTACCGAGGGGGCTTAGTAGCAGAAAATCAGGTGATCAGTAAATTAATCCAACATGTGAAATTTATTACTCTAATTACAGTTCTTCAAATTGTAATCTGAACGGTCAAAAGAATTCAATATCCCTTATGGTCCATATATCAAAATTGTAGATCAATCTAACGGTTCACTAGGGAGAAATTTATGTTTTACCAAGGGAACTTAGTAGCAGAATTAAAGTGGTGATGTATCTATTCACAATTACGAAATTAACTCCTCTCGGTACATAATTCTAATCCCAAATCTGAACGGACAAATCGAAATAACATATCTTAGAAGTCATATATCAAAATTTGAGCTTAATCTAACGGTGAATTAAGGAAATATGGACATTGTACCAAGGTAACTCGAAAATATAGACACAATGAAATCATGGATATGGAACTAAATCCCACAAAATTAGGTAAGTAGCTACCAATACTAAATTCCAATATACTCATATTCTGATATGTGATAATGAAATATACAATTATCATATTTTATATAAGGCTTAGCTTCCCTTACAAACATATATCCCTTCCCATCATTCAACAAAACTCAATAAATCATGACAACTCTAGGTAACTCCCCTTACCTCTAGTTTCTAGAAATCTTTAAGGATTTCTTGGTGACAAAAGCTCCTCCCCTCTTGTTGTAATATCAAGATTCCTCCACACCTCTTGGTTCTTCTTCAACACACCTCTAAGGAAGTAGAATAGAGACTTTTCTTCTACTTTCACATACACTACTTTTTTTTCTTTTTGGGTTGTTAGGAAAGAACCAAGCTCTCTCTTCTTCTTCTTCTTTTTTTTTCAACCTTATGTAATTACTCTACTTAAGGTGATTTGAATATCCCTTTTAAACTAATACCATATCTACTTTCATAATTCCTACCAAGCACCAATTTTGTCTTTTAGGAAAATGTTAGGGAACTTGACTACAATGGCCAACTTTTCTTTTCCACTCAATCATAATCAAGACCAATCATTTATATTTTTTCTCTCTAACAACAAGCCAAAATCAATTTAACACAAGCTAATAAGGAGTCCAAATACTATCTTCTAGTGCACCAAAATAAATTTGAAACAAACAAAACAAATACTAATCTATTTAGTCATCATTTCTTCTTTCTAGAAACCAAGTAATAATGCAATATAAAACATTAAAACATACCCACCACTTATGCCATTTACTTGTTCAATGATCAAATTCCATCAAACTTTCTATTTTTCATTCATTACATGTGTCCTACATGTCTTCCATTCACAACAAAAAATGATAACAAGGAGTTAAGAAAAATACCTAAGGTAAAACTTGAATACATGACCACAAACCCCTTTCTAATAAGTTTTTCAACACTACACCAATTCATATGTATATATATATATATGTTTTTTTTATTGGGCCTTACAGATCTCACATGTTTATTTGAAATTGGTCTAATTATTTTTTATATTATTGAATAGATGATATAGTTTATGATTTCTAAAAATTTGATAGTTCTTTTTTCTCTTAGATTTAATTTAGTATTAATTGAAAGACCGTGTTTAAGGATCATTAGAAACAAAACTTAATTTTGTCCAACAAAACATATGTAAAACAAAACAGAAAAAAAACATAATAAAAGAATATATCAAAAAATAATATTGCATATAAGATAATTTTGATTTTATTATTATCCTATTATATATTTTTGTGTATATATATTATCCTTTAACAAAGTAAATATATATACACAAAAAATGATCTTAGAGAATAAGGATAAAAACAAAATTGTCTTATATACAATACTATTTTTTAGTATAAATATTTTTTAGTTCTGCTTTGGTACTTGTTTTGATAGGTCAAATTGGACCTTGCTTTTACGAAGGAGGTAAAGTTATTGATACTTAACAAGTTGTGTAAGAAATTATTGTGTTACAGGAAGTTGCTAGAGGAAATCTATATTAAAATGAGTAAATTGTTCAATAAATCATGATTGATGTTAGTCTTTATTTCTGAACTTAATACACTAGTGCAAAAACGCTGTTTAACGTTACCCATTAGACGTCGGTTTCGTGAATTCCCGACGTCTATTACTACACGGTTATATTATCATAAATATATTGGAAAACTAGACGTCGGTTTCGATGTCAGGCGACGTCTCTAACATCATAGACGTCGCCCCTGCCGCAAACCGAAGTCCAATTGACTGAGGTATGTGATAAGACAGACAATTGACGTCGGTGTTCACTGGGACCGACGTCTATTAGGCCACAATTAATGCTGCTCGCCAAATTCCCAAGAGCTTAAACGTCGGCTAGAAAGGGCACCGACGTTCAAGTCACTAACAGGAAATCAAACGTCAACCGGTTCAGCTTTAAACGTCGAGTGGACGTTGGATCCCGTGAAAAATCGACGCCGACTTGGCTACAATTAATGTTGTTCACTTAATTCCCAGGCGCTTAGACGCCACATAGTCAAACGATGACGTCTAAGGCCTGTCTGGAAGGGGGAAGACAAAAATTCTTCAATTTAGACGTCGGTTATGAACCTAAGCGACGTCTATTTTCACCAAATTCGAGGGTTTTAGACGTCGGCTAGGAGGGGCACAGACGTGAACTACCCTGACAGAAATCCAAACGTCAATCCTTTCAGCTTACTAGACGGCGGATCCCCTGCAACACCGACGTCTATAGACGTCGGTTTCTGGAACAACCGACGCCCCATTTCATTTTAAATAGACCACAGACACTTCTCTTCATTCAATTTCTGATCGCGTCTTCATCTCTTCTCCTTTTTCTCTGCTTCTCTTCTTCTTTTACTTGCTTGCGAACCTCTATTTTTTATCTCTTGCGGCATTGCATTGTCGTTTCTCAATATGTCATTGTCTTTGTCCTCTCCTTTTTCTCTCTTGCATCCCAGGTGCGTGTTTTTGTTTAATGCTTACCGTTTAAACTTTCTTTAGTTTTTTATCGATTATCTTGTGGTTCAACTGATTAAAATTTATTTTCTTTTTGTTGTGTTTTAGTACAGTTTTGATCCTCTCTTTGGGTAACATAGTGTAACATTCTCCCTTTGCTTGTTTCCTCGCAAATAGAGTGGCGATCTTTTGAGTTTTCTATGGCTTCCGACCCAAAATGGAACTCAGGTCCTTGTCTAGTTCTCGTGTCATCGTAATTTTTTTATTTTGCGGTTGAATAATGGGAAGTAGTCATGGACCCAGGTTCGGTTTTGGGTTGAATGTCATAGAAGATTCAAAAGACGCAAGCTTTTTTGTGGGGAAACTAGCGAGAGGAGAGTGTTACACAATGCTACCGAAAGTCTGGATCAAAACTGCACTAAAACACAACGCCCTTGTTAGACGTCGGTTGGTGCATGGTCCGACGTCTATCATGAACATAGACGTCGGTTAGTGTCATTTATAACCTCTATATATTCATGTTGACGTCGGTTTAAGCATAGGTGGACGTCTATATAGAGTAAATAGACATTGGTGTGAGTATAAGCATACGTCTATATAGACGTCGGTGGATATCGTTAACTGACGTGTATATAGACGTCGATTGGAGGAATCCCGACGTCCCATAGACGTCACCCTTTTAGACGTCGGTTGGAAAAGTGACGTTAAAAGCCCAAATTAATCGACGTTAAATAGCGTTTCTGCACTAGTGATACTAATATTCTAATTATAATTTATCATTATATATTTTACGTTAAAAAAGTGTATAACCTAATTTCTAGGTTTGACATTAAAATTATCAAATAATGATTGTGATTGTATGATTAATTAAGTAGTTAATTCATTTTTTTAGTTTATATTTATGTTGTGATTGTTTGTGACCTTGCGCATTTTACCTTAAGAGCATATACTACTACAAGAGTTTAAGGAAACTTACTTTATTTTGTTTTAGTGATATGTATTTAGATTAGGTATAGGGTGCACGTGTATATAAAAAAAGTCATATATGTATGTGTTAATAACTTGAATTTATAGATTTTCAAGGTATAATAATTCACCTAACAAAATTTTATTTTAAATTTAATAAAGTAAATTAATGGATTTTCTTATAAAATATTTCAGATTTTGAGTCCTCCAAAAAGTCTCACACTAAGATCAAGAATAGTCTATAAAAATCCATCAAAATTCTTATTCAAGTTAATTATATGCAGTAAATTTAAAGCCATAACACTTATTTTTTTATTAATTTAAATTTATCACAATCTGTAAAAACAACAAGTAAATCATTATAAGTCATATCTACTAAAATGAATAATTTTCAACAATTTTAATCCACAATACAAAAAAAAATGTTTGAAAAATACTGAACAAAAAAAAAAGAGAATCTTGTTGACATACCACTTTAATAAATATGTATTATGATACAAATCCTTTAGCATTATCCATCAAGAGAAGTATTATTAACAAACTTTTAAAACAAAATATTACAAAACTATCTATATAACAATACTACATACCGGTTAAATAATACATCATCGATTCATATATCAATTTTTTTTTTCTTATCTTACTCTTGCATTACTCATTTTACACTACTTTTATTTCCTTCTTCCTCTCTCTTATTTTTTTAGTATAAACTAGTGTAAAAATATGAATTTTGTTTTAATTATATATATGCCCTAAAACATGGAAATTTCTGTGTTTGTTTAGATACCAGTTCACCACTGGTAGGGAGGGTATGACTAGGGACTATACTTCCCTATATCCTACTGTATAGAATAGCATCTACCCTCACTATGACCTAACAAACCACCACAAAGGTCACTTCCCTTAGGTCCACATCCCATACCAATCTTTCAAAATATACTTAGCCAAATCCAATCATACACCTTCATAATCTTCAAACCAAATAATTACACCACGTGGGGACTCTTGCCATTGCTTTTACCTCTTTCAAGACATGGAGTGTGTAGTTTCAATATGTGTGTGACATAGGACAAATGAACAATCTTGTGTGCATATTAGACCAATTTGTACCATATATATTCTTAACCCTAATTATGCATACATATATGGGAGGGTGGGATGGAAGTAATCATACTACTATAATCTTTAAATTTATAATCAGTTTATAAATTAGAATCAAAATTATTAATATTTATAATCAGTTTATAAATTAGAATCAAAATTTATAATCATACTACTATATATCAATTTATAAACTAAAAATTATTAATATTTAAAATAATCTTTATTATGAATAAAATTTTTAATCAGTTTATAAATTAGAATCAAAATTAATCTCTAATACCAACCAACATTTTAGTTACTAAAAAATTAGTATCTAAATAATCTCTAATTTAAAATTAGTCTAAATTGGTCCTAACCAAATTTTATTTCACGAATTGAATTATAGATTTTTACTTTTTTTCGCAACCATCAATACATTTTCCAACTAAATCCTTAATTACAATATGACATCCTCTAATATAATATTATAAATAAAGGTATAATTGAAAGATGTTAATTAGATTTTTTTTTTTGAAGTAAAAGAAACCTATAAATCAATTTGAAACGGTGAGAATAGAACAGATAAAAAGAAGAACACAATAACCCTTGCAATGACATTCTTAAATATAATCTTTGTTCCCCATGTAAAGTTCACTTGCAATTCCACTTAGTGGCTACAACGTTCCATTACCCTAACTTTATTATTTCCGAGAAGAAAACGAAGGAGAAGCTTCTCAGTTCCCAAAATACAATAAAACCATCTGATTGAAAACTATGTGAATGATTATTAATTCTCCTTTCTCCAAAACTCTGGGGAATTTCTCTAGACACCAATGTCAGTATATATATTCATTCTCTTGCGTATCTTCTCACATTCGTGTTGAAACGTGGTTTTCAATGGATTATGATAGCTCTCAAGATATTCTGCTAGTGGGAGAGGGAGATTTTTCATTTTCCCTAAGTCTGGCTAGGACATTTGGCACAGCCGAAAACATGGTTGCTACTTCATTGGATTCTAGATGTACGTTTTTAACTATATTGAAGTTGAAACATTCTACATATATATATATATATATATATATATATATATATATATATATATATATATATGATGCATGCACCTTTGCAAACATGATATCTAATATATAATACATTTTGCTGACTGATTCATTATGTTTGCTTGCATGCACAAAATTTTTAAGTGTCTTTGGTGCTTAATTATGCAAAGGCATCACAAAATTTGAAAGAACTTGAGGATCTTGGTTGCACCATTGTGAATCAAGTTGATGCAAAGGCAATGGCCCAACACCCACTTCTGGAACATCGAAAGTTTGATCGAATAATTTATAATTTTCCTCATGCTGGTTTCCGTGGTCGTGAAAGTGATGACTACCAGATTGAGTAAGTTGATTATACAAAAAATATTCAAGTTATTTTGTTTAGCTCTATATATCATTCACACTATGCATAATGCAGGCTTCACAAGGACTTAGTTAGAGGATTTCTGCAAAATGCTAAAGTTCTGCTTAGGTTTTTTGGTGAAATCCATATTACTCACAAGACAAAGCACCCTTACACTCTTTGGGATATCGAGGATTTGGCAAGTTGTGAGGGCTTGAGACTTGATGGAGAAGTTAAGTTTAATAAAGCTCTTTATCCTGGTTACAATAACAAACGAGGATCTGGTCCATTATGTGATCGTAGTTTTCTTATTGGAGAATGTAGTACCTTCAAATTCTCGAATTAATCTATTGCTAAAATAAATATTAGTATTATGACCTATGTTTGGTGTTGGATACTCTTTAAGTTTAGCTTTTTGGCTTCCTTATGAAATTAAGCTATATGGATTTCATGTTATGATAGTAGAGTTTTGAATCTCCATTTCTTTCTCTTATGAACTTCCATGTGTAGCATTTTTGTGATAGGGTGAAGTTGACATTCAGAAACGTAGTAATATGATAAGATCAGACTGAAATTTAAGAAAATTATGAAAATTTAATTTCAGCTTTTCGACTAATTCTTATACACTGACTGTTACTTTTTTCTAATAATTGAACCGAATTAACCATTTTGCTAACATATTTTAAATCTCATTTATAGTTCATATACGTTATGTGAAACGTTTATGTTTTCATGGGAATAGTTAGACATGGCTCAAACAATTTATGACAAATAAGGAAAATTGTTTTTATAACTTTTTTATATTTATAAAATATGGAAAATTCACGTACAATTAATACAATATATTAAATTCCTGGACCACCATTTATTATTTAAAAGAGCTTACATAATCTTCAAAAAGAGAAGATAATGATTTGTTTAAAAATATAAGGACTGTCAAATTCAGAAAGTTATGCAAAAAATGTTCTGTGTACTCCTTTCCTTAATACACCTTTTTCTAATGGTTGAATATTTATAAGATTTTTATTTTGTCGATTATACTCTGATTTTTACTATCGAAAAGAATAAAAAATTCCGTTACTATTTATTCTTAAATACTTTTTTAGAGAAAAGAAAAACTTATTACATGGGGTGAACTGCTATTAGTCACTATTTTTATTGAGATGTAATAATTTAATGGATTTTAAATATAAAAAAAAACAGTTAAAAAGTAAAATAAATAGTGGGTGAATTTATTACACGTGTAGTGAGTGAATTCTGGTGCATTGATATAAATATATGCTTAGCAAAGAAGGAGAAAATCATATTACTCAATAGACAGCACATGATTGGTGTTGGTGGGGGAAGAGGAGTTTCATCTTCTGCTCTAACTTGGTTACACCGACAATAGAGGAGATGAAGATAATTGTGTTAAAATCTTTCCTCATTGGAGAGTCCTAAGCATTCATATCTTCATGAGTTATTTTTAAAAGTTTGGTTAAATATAATTTTGGTTCTTAAACTATCACTTTATTTTTATTTAAAAAGTCACGAATTTAGGAATTTAGTTATTAGTGATCCACAAGGTTAGTTTTTTTTTTTTTAAATTAATGTGTGTATCATTTTCCTAATTTGTTTAAGACACGTGTACTACGTCTCCAAGTCGGCAAGATAGATCGACGACACGTTCCCTATTATGGTTGATAGACTCATGTATTATTTCTCCAAGTCGGCAAGATATCTGAATAGTCTTATAAGATAAGGATAGCCCAGTAAGGTGCATGGAGAACTCATAGCTCGGTTGAAAGTTAGAGAGCTCGATAAGGTGTTATCTAAGCTATCTGAACTACCAATCGAACTATCTAAGTTCTTCATGCACCTTAGTGAATTATTTGAGTTCTCCATGAATTTTATTGAACTATCTGAACTTCCCACCAAATTATCCATGCACCTTATTGGGCATCTGAACTTTCCACTAAACCATCTAGATGTCTTGCCAACCTAAGGATAGAGTACACATGTAATGTCGACCTTACCTGACTAGGGATATGACACATTGAATTATCTTGTCGACCTTAGAAAAAAACACTTGTCTTAAATGATAAAAGATTATTTATCACTTTAAAAAAGAACTAACAACGTTGATCATGAATAGAACAAAATTAAAAAAAAAAAACAAAATCACATAATAATTTAAAAACTAAAACATATTTAATCTTTAAAAATTTATAATATAATTAGACATGTTATTGAAGTGAGCATCTTTTGGTATTGCTTGGTAGTGTATAAATTGGAGCAATATTAATGTTCTTTTACATTTCTTCTAGCTCATGACCTGTTATAAACTCTTACCTATGCCGACAAAATTTGAAAAGGACATGATATATGTCCAACATATATAAACTCGCTTTTAGTTTCAAATATAGGTTATGCCAATTTTTTCATGTTTTCAGAGTTTGGTCAGACAAGAACATCAATATAAATATAAAAGTTTTTTTTTTATTACTTGTTCAAAGTTTTGTATAGCCTAATTGGTTGTATGCACAAAATTGAATTATATGCCAAAATTGGATTATACGAGACTCTTCACCTTACTACACCCATGTTTTATGGGCCTACGATAAGTAAAATAAATGGTTTGATTTAGTTAAATTGAAATCTCACAAGATTTAGTTCTAAATATTTCACTTTGCACTGATTCTTTTGCACACCCCTAATGGTTAAAAGCCTATACAATCTAATCAAATAGAAAGGTTCAACTAAACTGATGCTCCTCTTAGTTGAATCTGCCTTAACTTAAAAGCCAATAGAACCATTGTATGAATACAATCTAATCTAAGTTTGAACAATATATTACATGAATACAAAAATGATAGTTCTGCAATAGACAGTAGTTTTTCTACAGACAGTATTCGTATTCACTGGTGTATTTTGTCGAATAGCTCATATGCATGATAGAAACCAGCTTGCCAAAAAATTGGCAATTCTGAAACATTTTCCAACTTCCATGGCCTATTAACTAAACACTCTACTGTTTATGACTTTAGCACACATAAACGGGTTCAAAACTTTTAAATCAGAAACAATGATTATGATTAGTATAGATGAAAATATCTGTTTAACAAAACACACCAAGAAACCTGGCAAAGCAATATACAAAATTACAAATTATATCAGTTTTATCAAAATCTAGGTATCGAAATTCACTTCATCATTCGTGCAGTACAATTCAAAGGTTTCTGAAAGGTTCAACAAATATATATAAATTAGAACACTTGAACAGAGTATAACTAATCTGCCAAAGTTTTCATGGACCGAAAACAGAGCACACACAACACATTTCTCAACACGTTTAACACCATTTCACTTTATTAAATATTTAATCTATTCTTTCCGCGTAAAGCACCACTACACACTTATAAATCCCTAATATTTTATACCACAAAGAATTCGTGTCCACCACATGCTCTTATTAAATTAACCTCCTAGTATTAATAAAATAAATTTCATTTTATTAATTAAGATATTTTTAATACCAACTTATGCCTAGACTTGTTTTAAATTTTCTGGTCTCACAGTATGATTATGTTTTTCCTCGTCTTGTTTCTATGTTTATTGATTAACATATCCATGTTAAACTACTTTTACACTGAACCATTATACTTAACTTCTATTAGCATAGTTTAACATATTAAACAATACGTTTTTCAAGGCTTTTAGATGCGTGACGAAGCTTACACAATGCTGTGATTTATTCTCTAAACCAAAGAATGACAATATAAAAGTTCTAACAGCACTGATTTTTAATAATTAAAACATATTTTTCTTCTAAGGAATAAGGACAGTAGCATAAGCAAAGTCAAAATCAGGTTCATCCCATCACCCACAAACCTCGATATGAAAAGGATTAGAGAGTGGCAACAAGAAATAGATGAAGGACAGAGTTCTAAAGCATTTGGTTATGCTATCATGTTGGAATGGATGAGGAGGAAAACAAAGAGATAAGAAGAAAAAAGCATAGACAGAAAAGTGATAAATATTTTTAATATCAACGCAAAGAAGTAAATACGGGTGTTTTTACCATGTTATTTCAGTTTCATGGGTTAAAATTTGATTATTGTTGCACTTTTTATTATTTTATATTTTTGTGCTTTATTAAATTTAATATATATGACGTTGTTTAAATTTTAAATATTTTTTAATAAATGTAAATATAAAATTACTAGTTGAGTATTACTAACTCCTAGTTATGAAGTATTCTTCATGACTCTTGGTATCTTTGATTAGTGAATAACCTCCAGTTACTCTATACTAGTTGAGTATTCTTTATCACTTCTAGTATCCTCAGTCAACAAGTAGTTGTTAATTATCCTAGACTAGACGAGTATTCGCACCACTCTTGGTATCCTTAGTTAGCGAATAACCTCTTATTACCCTAGACTGAATGAGTATTTACACCACTACTGGTATCCCTAGGCTCTCCTAGTATCCACCGATACACCGCCTAGTTGAGTTTCACCCATTCCTGATTGTGTAATATTCTTCACCACTCTTGATATACTTAGTCAGCGAATAACCTTCAGTTACTTTAGACTAGTTGAGTATTCGCACCACTCCTGGTACTAGACAATTATGGTATCCTATTCATACGCTGCCTAGATTTCTTTAACTCTCTAGAGTTAAGTTGCAAGTATTTTGATTCTCTCCAAAATTGCAATCATGGTTCAGGTTTCTGATCTGCCGCATAGTTTTCTTAAATCGATCCATAAAAAAACGAAGGGGATCCTCTTTCTCTTGCTCGAGGTTGACCAGGAGAGGAGTGGTCAAGTGATGTGGTTGACTTGTGGCAAATTGAGGCCCAAATAATGACAGAATGGTCGCAAAGTTGTAGATGGACTTAGGTGGCTGTGAGTTGAACCATGCTAGCAGTTCTCCCTTGAGGGACATAAAGAAAGCTCTGCACCATAGTAGGTCTCTTGTTGTATAGAAATCCATTTTGTTTGCGAACATCCTCAGATGTGTGTCTGAATCAGTCGATTTGTCGTACTTCTCAAAGGTGATGGGATCCACCAATCGAGCATAGGGTTTCCGTAAGCTCTGGAGTAAAAGGTAGCAAGTCGACCGTATTGATAGTCTGAACAAATGAGTTGTCTCTGCTCACCCGTGCTCCCCTCCTGAACCATCCGACACGTGTCTTCTCGGGGCCTAGTTGGGGAAAGCTAATGTGATAGGGTTGGTATATGAGGCATTGATTGTTGAGCACTTTGTTCTTGGTGCATGACTGCATTCTTGGTCCTAAAGAGTCATAAGTTCCTTTTCATACTTTCGTTGCATCTCATGGATTTGTCATTGCATGATTCTAATAAAACGATCATGATTTAATATGTGGACATGTTTCTTCATTCAAAAATTATCATTCGTTGTAAACTATTTTGAGTCATAAAAATAAAACAATTTTTTTTTCAAATTCCCTTGAACAAGTAAGGTTGACATAATGTTTATCTAAGAGATAGTTCACTAATAAAATATTTTTTTGGATATGAAAACAAAGAAATGTTTTTGAGAGAAAAAAATGAAAAAAAGAGGTGAACAAAGATAAATAAAACATATATTGGATGCAATATTATACATAAACCCTTGTTCCAAACAATCATCATATCATTTTCAAGTCTTTATTATCCATTTTGTATACTATGATACAAGTTAAATAAAGTCCACATATATCAAAGTTTGATTGTTATCTTTCAAAAGTTATAGTTTTAAGGAAAATATTTTGACATGTAAACAAGTTTGTCCAAACAAAAAAAAAGTTTAAAAAAGTATAACTAAAAAAATGTGTAAGGCAATTTCTTTTTATTATTGTGTTTCAAAAAATTGTTAGACAAGGGACACCCCTTTCATTCTTCATGGAGTTCATCTTTATTTCCTACCATAATCTCCACTTTGAATTTAAATCTCGACCAATCTTCTTCTACCATCGTTCATTGTCCTTATTTTGAAACCCAAATTAGAACAATTATCTTTGTTTGTCATCCATACTTTAAATCCTCTTAAAGACCTTGAACGATTTCATGTGTATTATTCAAATAATATGTCAAAACGAATAATAAGGTGAACTTGGTTTAAATAAACTGATCAGATCAACACAATGAACTAAGATAATAAAAATATAAAAATTAATTAGTATGAATTTTCAAACAGGTATATAACAAAAACAAAAAAATACACTTATCTTACATAATTGCTTTGCATTATTACAGCCAAGTGGACAAAAAACAAATAAAAAAATAAAACAAAAAAAAATTGTTTTTCTAAAATTGCCTTAGGCCAGACTTACAGAGCTCAATCCGCATCAAATTTAACTCGTCTGATATTCGAGCTCAATTTTCGTCGAGCCTAATTCAAACTAGTTTTATTTTCTAGTCTTGGAAATTAAGAATATTGATATTTTTTTTTTAAAATTCAAAAATTTCAAAACAGAAACAGAGAAATGAAAATGAAAAACTTAATATTTGAAGATTTTCATTATTTTTCACTATGACAACAACATGGACACTTTTTGAGCCCATTAGGCCCAATTGTCAGAAATAATTTTCCTCAAGCTTAATTTCTCAAAAAAAAAAAATGAAGGCAATAAGAGGAAAATACAAGAAAAAAATATTTCTCAACAAGTTTTATCACTTTCACTTCACCAAAAAAAAAACAAAAAAAGGAAAACATCACATTTTGAGTAAATTATTATCATACGTTTTTATGGTCAAATATTTTAAATAACTGATAGCATTTTCTGTTGAGATATTGTTAATTTAACAATCGAACCAAATCATTCAAAGAGTAGTCAAGAAATATTCCTTCATCCGCTTTAGAATCAAATTTACCAATATTACTTTTACCATTATTTAACACAAAATATTTGCAGCTAAAAATTCTTAGATGTGATATACTAGGTTTTCTACCTTTGAACAATTCATATGGTGTAAGTTTCAAAATAGGTCTAATGAGAGTTTTATTTAGTACATAGCATGTTGTACTTACTTCAGCAGCTCAAAAGAATTTTGGTGAAGATTTTTAATTCAACATGGTTCTTGCTAACTCCTCTAAAGATCTATCTTTTCTTTCTACAACACCATTTTGTTGTGGTTTTCTAGGTGCTGAGAAGTTATGTGAGATATCATGGTTTTCACAAAAATATTTCAATGTTTTCATTTTGAAACTGACCCATAATCACTTCTTATATATTTGATTTTAAGTTATTTTTCATTTTGAATTACAAATGCAAATTTCTTTAGGACTTTTAAGGTGTCACATTTTGATGAAATGAAGAAAGTCTAAGTAAATCTAGAGAAATCATTAACAAGCATGAGTGCATAATATTTACCTTTTATACTTCTTGTTTTAGATAGACCAAATAAAACCATATATATCAATTATAATGGCTTTGTAGTTTATATAAATTGTTTTGACATAAATGATATTTTACTTGTTTTCCTTCTTGACATGTATCACACAATCTATCTTACTTAAACTTGATTTTAGGTAGACCTTAGAACTTTGGACAAGATCCTTTGAGACAAGTTTGTTTAAATGAGACATATGAATGTGAGCTAGTCTTTTATGCCATAGCCATGATTCATCATTTGTAGCCAGCAAGCATATAATATAATCAAATGAAGTATTTTCAAAATCAACCATGTAAGTGTTTTGGTATCTTTTACCAATAAAGATTAGTTCATCAAATAATGCACAACAGATTAAACAATGTTTTGCTTCAAAAGTAACTTTCAGACCTTTGTCACACAGTTGACTAATATTTAAGAAATTGTGTTTAAGACCTTCTACTAACAAGACATTTTCAATTACAAAAGAGGAAGGAGTTCTTACCTTACCAGTACCTAGGATCTTACCTTTGTTGTTGTCACCATATGTAATATGTCTACTGGTTTTGCAGGATATTTTCAAGAATTTAGACAAAGGTTTCATAAGGTATTTTATTCTCTCCGTTTGTTTCAAACAATTTTCACAATCTTGAACACATCCCTTGTTTTCATGCATGGTGTTTCTAGGAACATTCTCCAAGGATTCTAATTTTGATTTCAGACTTTCATTTTCATTGTTTAGAACCTCTGTTTTATTTTCCAGCCACTTGTTCTTATACTTATTGTTTGAGTACTGGAGTTTCCTAACTTCCCAATGTAATTCTTGAAAAAAATCTAGTAGTTGATAATACTTATTTTCAATACTTTCAGTTTCAAAACTACTTACACTACTTTCAGATGATGTAGATCCAACCATCAAGCAGAAGTTTGTTTCCTCTTTAAGGCTCTCGTTGGATTCACTAGAGGTGCTGAATGCATTGTCCTCCCAGGTGATATATGCTTTCTTCTTCTTTTTGTGTCTACTGTCATCATATTTCTCTTCTAGTTTTTGCTTCATTTTGAGTACAAGACCTTTTAGTTTGATGTATCCTACTATTCCACATTTAAAGTAGGTGAGGGCAACAAATTTATCTTACTTTCTAAAAGACATTTTGTTCCTTGCAGAATCTTGCTTAGCTTTACTTTTATACTTCAAGAATTTAGAGAACCTTTTTACCATCAGATTTAGAGTTTCACTATCATAATTTTCTGTAGCTTGATCATCTCCATAATCAGTTTTCCTTGAGTTGGATTTTGCAACAGTGTTGGCAATAATTTCATGGCCATTGTGTGTCTTTTCTCTTCTTCTTCCTCTTCCTTAAGTCTTCCTAGCTCCAGATCGTCTTCCATCAACTTTCCATACAAGGTAGCCATGTTCATTGTAGTGAGGTCTCTAAATTCTGATATAGTAGTGACTTTTGGCTGCCATATTCTGTTTAGGCTTTTCAAGATCTTGATTTTCAATTCCTCTTTGTCAAAGGTTTTGCCAAGAGCTAGTAGAAGATTAACTATATGAGTAAACATTTTCTACACATCGTATATGCTCTCTTCGTTCTTCATCCTGAACATTTCATATGCTTGATTCAAAGTGTTCTTTTCTAGCTCTTTTAGCTTCATATGTACTTTCATGTGTTATCTCAAGAATGTCCCACATTTCCTTGGCTGATTCACACACAGAAACACTATAGAATTCATCAAGGGTTAGTGTAAAGGAAATTATATTCCCTTACATCATAATGTGCATATTTTTCATCAGAAGTCCATTGTGAAAACTCCTTAAGCATAGTTTTCCATTTTCAATCTTTGTAAGTTGAAAAGGTCCCTTAACAACAAATTCCCATAAACCATTCTGTAACATCCCAATAATTATAGTATTAAACTATAATATAGTTATTACATTCTTGATATGATAGATCAGTCATAGAAACGAGGAATAAAAGTTTTCCTCGATATACAAAACTCAGATTTCAACTTCTCATCTATAAATATAACTCGAACTCTTATCAACTATTCTTCTGTCTTTATCCTCGCTTGAACTGGATTAAACGACATTCCTCCATCTGCTCCCGTATAACATCACACATTATACGATCATCGCATTCACATGCACACACAAGTAAGGGTGAGCTAATGCAACAAAAAACAACATGGTATTTTTAAATTAATAGCATACATATCAATTACTCAATCATACCATAAATATACCATAATCATCATAAACTATACTCATCCAAACATTCACATGAATATCGAACTCTAAAAATAAATTCTACGCTTGCAGTGGTACTTTTCTCAGATACATCATATCCTACTCTGTCCCCCAAATTGGATATTCGGATATGGATGCACCGACTTGCTAGCTAAATTATCATATCCTAATCTCTTCAAGTATACTTCAGACACTACTCATTTCTCATCAGACTCTACTCACTTTTCATCAGACTCTACTCACTTCTCATCTCACTCTACTCACTTCTCATCTCACACGTAACTTTTGGATTTATCTCGGTTTTTACACATTTGTTAAGTATATACCAAAACCAGTCCCTCATATGGACCGCGGATAAAAGTCATCCTATGCACACCACATTGGACATATCTCCCTAGTTCTTCAAGGCCTTACGAGTAAAAACATTGGTGAGTAACATTCATTCACCAAGCACAATACTCAAAACATTGGTGAGTAACATCCATTCACCAAGCACAATACTCAAAACATTGGTGAGTAACATCCATTCACCAAGCACAACACTCAAAACATTGGTGAGTAACATCCATTCACCAAGCACAACACTCAAAACATCGGTGAGTAACATCCATTCACCAAGCACAATACTCAAAACATCGGTGAGTAACATCCATTCACCAAGCACAATACTCAAAACAATGGTAAGTAACATCCATTCACCAAGCACAATACTCAAAACATCGGTGAGTAACATCCATTCACAATACTCAAAACATTGGTGAGTAACATCCATTCACCAAGCACAATACTCAAAACATTGAAAGGTTAGCTTCCCTTACTTCCTCTATTTTGCCCCAAACACTATAATTTCACTTAACACTCTACCTAATAGTTCTTGAAACAAATTCACCTTACTAGTAACTCATTCATAACCACACTTCTCCTCCAAATATATATATTCACAACATCATTCATAGTTCCACAATTTCCCATTCAACATAATATCATACATTCAACACAAATTTCATATCCATTGAGTATTTTACAAAACTAAAATCAGTAGAATATAATCTGTTTAACAAGGATTAGTTAACAACACGTCGAGTAGACTTCCAAGAAAGAGCGGTGCGTCACAATGGACAACTTAAGAACCTGGTCTTTCCCTAGCCAAAGTGTTCCTCAACATGTTATTAACAAATTTCTTATTCACAGATTCAAAACAACAACATAGTTTTACATCAATAATAACACATAAATTTAATACTTGAACAATTATATAACCAACACATAGGCACACATAATAATTCAAAACATGAATAGTAGTACAATAGTATTAACTTAAAACATATAAAGGTTAGCTCCCCTTACTTCCTCTATTTTGCCCTAAACACTATAATTTCACATCCAACATAATATCATACATTCAACACAAATTTCATAAAATCAGCAGAATATAATCTATTTAATAAGGATTAGTTAAAAACACATCGAGTAGACTTCCAAGAAAGAGAGGTGCGTCACAATGGACAACTTAAGAACCTGGTCTTTCCTTAGCCAAAGTGTTCCTCAACTAGTTTTTAACAAATTTCTTATTTTCAGATTCAAAATAACAACATAGTTTTACATCAATAATAACACATAAATTTAATACTTGAACAGTTATATAACCAACACATAAGCACACATAATAATTCAAAACATGAATAGTAGTACAATAGTATTAACTTAAAACATAGAAAGGTTAGCTCCCCTTACTTCCTCTATTTTGCCCCAAACACTATAATTTCACATCCAACATAATATCATACATTCAACACAAATTTCATAAAATTAGCAGAATATAATCTGTTTAATAAGGATTAGTTAAAAACACATCGAGTAGACTTCCAGGAAAGAGAGGCGCGTCACAATGGACAACTTAAGAACCTGGTCTTTCCTTAGCCAAAGTGTTCCTCAACTAGTTTTTAACAAATTTCTTATTTTCAGATTCAAAATAACAACACAGTATTACATCAATAATAACACATATATTTAATAATTGAACAGTTATATAACCAACACATAGGCACACATAATAATTCAAAACATGAATAGTAGTACAATAGTATTAATTTAAAACATAGAAAGGTTAGCTCCCTTTACCTCTTTTCCAGACTTAGTTTCCCACTCCGAAGTTGTTCTCCCGAAAACCTTTCAGAACCTCTACTATTCTAAAACTTTCTTCTAAATTCTTTCCTTCTCTCACTTTCTCTCTTTCTCTCTTATTTCTTGTGTGGAATCATTCTTCCCTCCTTGGCTATTTATAGTAAATTTTTGTTTACTATTTACTAATTTTTTAATATTATTTTAATATTATTTTATTAAATTAACATCTTAATCTCAACCACCACTTACCAACCTTTCCTTAATACTTAAGAATTTTCATTCTTTTAGAATATTTGATTTATTTATTTATTTATTTTTTTTCGTTTTTACTATTCACTTTTTACTATTTACTTTTTACTATTCACTATTCACAAAACCTTCTAAAATAATTTCTCAAAATTTCAAATCCCCCATTCTGAAATTATTATAATTTTCTATCATAAATTTAAAATTTTCTAACCTTAATTATATTTTCTATTCATTATTATTACTAATAATAATGCTAAAACTTACTACTATTTATTAAAATAGATATTTTTCATGGGTCTTACACATTCTCCATTGATTCCAATAAAAATTTCATTCAAATTTTCCAAAACGGATATTTTTCTCTAACAAATAGAGGTGATCTGTTTATGAACACCCTTTCAGCAAAAGTTTGAGATATATTGACCATACGAAATCTTTTTAATTGATTAATACTCGATTACCCAGTTCTAGTGTCAATTATTAAATTGAAAGACAATATATCTCAACCCAAAAGACAGGTGAATTAGTTTTAAAACACTTTTATAGTTCTTAAAAAAATTCCATGAAATAAATAATTTAATCCTTAAGTAGTGAATTTTGTGATTTTGAGATAAAAGTTGAATAAAGATAAACTAAACATTTAGATAATGAATTATCTAAATAAATCTTTGTGACTCAAGCGTTGACTATCTCCAAATTTAAAGATCTCACCTTCGTGAAAATGACAACTTTATTTAATAAATTGAGGGGTTTATTTACAAAGTATACAAAAGGAAGAAGAGAATCATAAATCATAAAATGAAAGAAAGAACCAAGATTTGAAGAAAATAAGATTATAAGTTCCATTGTGAAAATTTGAATCTTATGATAAAGAAGTTATCAAAATTCTTGAAAAATAAGAACAAAATTCTCGACACTAGAACAAGAAACCATATCAACATACACCAACTTCAAAAATATAAGATATTGATAACGTTAAAATTAATCTTTTATTTTAATATGAACCAACAAAATTCAAGAACCCTATATAAAAAGACATTTATAATATAAAAAGAAGTGGTGGAAAGTAATAATGATGTGAACGTGAACTGTTTTTTTTTTTCACTATAAGAAAATTATAAATAAGAATTAACTTTAAAGATAAAAAATATTAATTAGTATAATGATTAATTTATATATGAATTTATAAATTAAAAATCATTCATATTTGAACTTTTTTATATTATAAATAAAAAAACATAATTTATTTTATAAATTAGAATTAAAATTAGTCTCTAATATTAGTCAAAATTTTAGTAATTAAAAAGTTAGTATCGAAATAAAAATTAGTCTAAATTTGTCGTAACCAAATTTCATTTCATGAAATTAATACTTTTTTTCGCTACCATCAATACATTTTCCAACTAAATCCTTAATTAATAAATGACATCCTCACATCTTATATTATAAATAAAGGTATAAATGAAAGATGTTAATTTGAGTTTTTCTTTTTGAAGTAAAAGCAACCATAAATAATATAAAACGGTGAGAATAGATCAGATAAAAAAAAAGACATTAACCCTTGCAATGACACTCTTAAATATAATCTTTGTTCCCCATGTAAAGGTCACTTGCAATTCCACTTAGTGGCTACAACGTTCCATTTCCACTACCCTAACTTTATTCTTTCCCAGAAGAAAACGAAGGAGAAGCTTCTCAGTTCCCAAAATACAATAAAACTATCTGATTGAAAAATGTGTGAATGATTATTAATTTCCCTTTCTCAAAAACTCTGGGGAATTTCTATAGACACCAATGTCAGTATATATATTCATTCTCCTCTTGGTTATCCTTCTCACTCTCAAGTAAAAGTGTATACTCATTCGTGTTGTAACGTTGTTTTCAATGGATTATAGTAGCTATCAAGGTGTTCTGCTAGTGGGAGAGGGGGATTTTTCATTCTCACTAAGTTTGGCCAGAACATTTGGCACAGCCAAAAACATGGTTGCTACCACTTTGGATTATAAAGGTACATTTTTAAATATATATTGAAGTTGAAACATTCTACATATATGATGCACATGCAACTTTGCAACATGATATATGTAAATGTAATGTATTTTGCTGACTGGTTCATTATGTTTAATTGCATGTACAAAATTTGTAAGTGTTTTTGGCGGTTATATATGCAAAGGCATCCCAAAACTTGAAAGAACTTGGTGATCTTGGTTGCACCATTTTGACTCAAGTTAATGTAATGACGATGGCCCAACATCCATTTCTGCAACATCGAAAGTTTGATCGAATAATTTATAATTTTCCTCATGCTGGTTTCAGTGGTCGTGAAAGTGACTTCTCCCAGATACAGTAAGTTAATTATGCAAAAAATATGCAAGTTATTTTGTTTAGCTCTATATATCTTTCACACCATGTATATTCCAAACTAAATGCAGGCTTCACAAGGACTTGGTTAGAGGGTTTCTGCAAAATGCTAAACTTATGCTTAGTTCTTTTGGTGAAATCCATATTACTCACAAGACATCGTACCCTTATAACATGTGGGATATCGAGTATTTGGCAAATTGTGAGGGCTTGAGACTTGATGGAGAAGTTGAGTTTGATAAAGCTCTTTATCCTGGTTACGAGAACAAAAGAAGTTTTATTATTGGAAAATGCAGTACCTTCAAGTTCTCATATTAAACTTTTGATTAATAAATATTAGTATTAAGACTTATGTATGGTGTTGGATTCTCTTTAAGTTTAGCTTTTGGGCTTTCTTATGAAAAATGCAACATTGGGTTTCAGTTTAAGCTATATGGATTTTAAGTTATGATCATAGAGTTTTGAATCTCCATTTTAAGTTATGTCCTCTTATGAACTTCCATGTGTACCATATAGTTTAGAACCCTTGAATTTCCTTAATCTATCGTTGGTGCCTCGAAGAATGATTTAGGACCAAAGAAGACAATGTTCTTTCTTTTAATTTGATATCTTTCAGAATGTTGTTTTTCGTGTCTTTAGAAGAATTGAAATACAGATAGCAAATGTACAAAACAAATAATTTTAATAAATTATATTATTTATTTAGTTGATTAAATTTTACACATTATTTTAAGTGATTAAATTATTTTTTTTAATTTATTAAAAGAGAGTGTAATCTGCCAATTATGTTTGAGACAATTTTAATCAAGAAGAATATTTTTCAAATTGACTAACATATAGTTTTAATCGATTAGTTATTTTACTTAATTGATTTAAATAGTGAATATGTAACATTCCAAAATATGTGTATAGTTCATATCAAATGGAATGCAACGTGTCATAATAATAGAAAGCAGTTAGGAGTAGAAGATACTGTATAAGTGTAAATTACAATCAACCAAAATAGATGGGGAAATAAAATGAAAGCTAATGAAAGTACAAGAGTCTAAGCTTTTGCAAAACATGATAAGCCAAAAAGAAATAAAACAACATGATCGCCTAAGCACTAGGTGTTGGATCTTCCTCGGTCTCCAATGCCTGCTCCAGAGGTACATCATCACCTACTGCTAGTGCAAGGGTGAGTTAGTTTCCAAATCAACATACGATTCATAGCAAAGTAATCTAACATAGCAGAAAGCATAAATTTGCATACAAGCATACAATTTATCATGTTCACGAGCACACAGTTCATTACTTAACCAACATCAATCATATTAACATGCAAAGACTCCTAGACACGTCCGGACATAGAATGAATGTAGAGCTGGGGCGGGTTGTGCACTTGTGATGGCCTCTACTGCTTTGCAAAGCCATTGCCGAGGGGTTCCACCCGACCATACACAAGGCTAGTTCGTTACCGCGGTATAGGCCTATAGTGAAAGCACCTACCCTAGGACCTCCCACTACTCCCACCACACGCGTCAATCCTCTCTAAATGAGAATGAAAGACCGTTGGAGCGTTAGGGATAACCCCCCATATGGAAGTCTCTCGCCATTCAATCAATACACTAATAGATCTCACCGAGAGATCATAATTTTACAACCGAATCCTACAAATCCAATTACTTGATAATTCCCCAAGTCATATAAATCATACACACCTCAATTTGCCACAAACAATTAGATAAACTAACCAACCATAACCTTAAAGCAATAAACCGAACACTAGAAGCAGTGGCCGAACCACTAGAACTAAATTGGGTGCCAATACTAGACACCCATGCTAGACCGAACAGTCGAGAGAAGAGCTAGCTCTTCTCTGACCGAGACCCTGCAGACCGAACGGTCATACAGGTCGAGGACTTCTAAAGCTGTGAGGAATCCAGGGTAAAGAACCTAAGACTGAGATGGGTCAGGACCGGACGGTTATGGGGTGGGCAAATTCTCTCCTGGCCGAAAGCAAAGCTGACCGAACGGTCATGCGAAAGAACTACTTACCCTAACCATGGGTTGACCGAACGGTCATGAGAAGGACCAGTCTTCTCTGACCAAACCCTACCGGACCGGACGGTTATACAAGCTGAGAGCCAGACCAAACCGAAAACCCTGTACGAGACTAAGAGTGGCTAAAACTGAGAATCCTAGGTGGCCAAGACAATGTCAGACCGAACGGTCAAGAGAAGGAAGAACCTTCTCTTGGCCAATGGTACCAGACCGAACGGTTTGAGAAGGAAGCCTCCTTCTCTCACCAAGGCTTCCTGGCCGAACGGTCAAGAGAAGGGAATACCCTCTCTGACCAAGGGAACCAGCCCGAACGGTCAAGAGAAGGGGAACCTTCTCTGACCAAGACCTCCAAACCGGACGGTAAAGGGAAGGAGTCATCCTTCCCTGACCAGGCCTACAAAACCAAACGGTCAGGAGAAGGGGGAGCCTTCTCTGATCAAGGCCTACAAAAACCGAACGGCCAAAACTCTGCATAATTCTGCAGAATTATGCAGAATTCGACAAAACCTCTTGGGACCATTTCTAACCATTTTAACCAACTTCTAACACCTCTAATCTTTGTTTTAAACATAATTAAACTTACCTAAGTGATTCTAAACGTTCCTAACACATTTTTAAAGTGATTTAGGCTTCATTTCAACTCTAAAACTCTCATTTTCCCAACTTAGGGACCCAAAACCAATTCTTACCATTCTACACCTATTTTGGCTAATTTGGTGACTCAAACAAGTCACAATACACTAAGTGAAATTGTCCCAACAGTCCACAAGCACAGAAAACCCCATATACTCAAAATCACTACCTCACTTCCCTTAAAATGGCTCAAAAGTGACTCTAAAGGACTTGATGTTTCTTCCAAACACTACTATTACATATTTCAATCATCACCACAGTACCAATCATGCATAATTCAACATACCAAGGGTTTCCAAACAGCCCAAAATCATAAGTCATCAATTCTACACATCATACCCATTTCCATACATGAATTTCAAACCAATTCAACCAATTTCATGCTTCCAACAACATATAACTTCAAATTTATCATACATTCACAACATACCACGAAAATAACAAGAAAACTAGCTCTCCTTACCTCTAGTGTGCACGACCCACTCAAAGAATGATCCTAGCCCAAGCACTTTGAACCCAAAGTATGAGAAACACCTAAAATCATCAATTGATGATAGAAAAAGAATTTTAGGACCAAATTGAAGTTAAAGTAAGAGAGAAAACGAGATGGGTTGCATGTAACAAGATTTACATGCTAGAACCCTAGAGCAAAGAGGGAAAAGAGGGCTTTCTTACCGGTTGGACGAAACGAAGGTTCAATCGGTGAGAAATGGTCCTCTTGCAGTCACAAATGCTTGGGTAGCTTCAATTTGAAAAATGAATGGTTAGATTCTGAGTTATGGTGATTGAGAGGTAAGGCAATGGAGGAAAATAGTAGAAGAAGAAGATGTTGGTTGTTGGCTGTTTTAGAAAGTGACTAAGTCTTAGTATTTTAGGGTGTTTTTACTTTACCAAATGCTACAGCCAATCCTTTGATGCCACGTGTATTCCACTCATATATATATATATATATATATATATATATATATATATATATATATATATATATATATATATATATATATATATATATATATATTTCAAGGTATTACAGAATAAAGTCTAGATATTTAGAATTTTCGGTACATAACACATATTAACATTAAATCAATTATGAACTTGTTTTAAATGAAATCTAATATATTTTTACAACTTATTTATCTAAGAAAGGGTATTGTTTATCATTATCAAAAAAGAACATTATCTATCATCATCAAAAATATTTTAACTTACTTGGTTTGAAGAACCTAGGTTTAATATTTATTTTGGTCTCTCTTTTCGTAGGGTCTGTTCAAAGTCGTCTTACATTTTTAAAAAAGTTCACTAAAATTCTACTTTTTGCAAAAACGGTGCACGTTAGTCCATTTTGCTTACGGTGTTAAAAATTTTAACAACACAGTGCCCAAGTCAGCTATAAGTAAACGAGTTGTTAATTTTACACTTGTGGCAACTTAAAAGACCAATAACGTGAAAATCTGGTATTTGAAGGTGGTTTTGTTCGAACTTCATCATGCCGCATCTCCAGAATCCATAGCCTTCCACTATCACAACTCCATCGTCACTCTCCCACCTCTTCTGCCCAAGGGATTTCCATCTACAACCTCAAACTCTCACTTCCTCCGCCACCTCCTTGCGATTTCAGTATAATATCTCAACAACAAAGTGACAGATTTTTCCGGCTGGAGAAGAGATATTCTTGTTTCAAGTTGGAACTGCAAGATCTAAGTTTTTTTTGCTAATACTGTTAATTGTATTGTGACTGGTATCAAGGAGGGAGACTAATGGGGAGACTAATGGAATTGATTGATACAACCCTCGGCAAATACAATGGTGATGAGGCAACAATATGCATTCAACTAGGTTTGTTGTGTTGCCAAGCAAGCATAATTGAAAGGCCTGACATGAATGTTGTTCATCTCATGCTCATTCCTTCACTTTGCCAAGGCCAGGTAAACCTGGAATTCAAGGTCGTACAGGACGTTGGACCACGACTACATCTGCTTTGACCAATACCAATGCTAGTAACACTACCAGGGTCTCAGGTGGTAGTGTGAAAGGCTAAACAGAAAACAGAAGGGAATAATCAGAGAGGTAAACATAATATCAGAGGAAAATTATGCAGATTTTTCATTCCTTTTCCTTCTCTCAAACAGAAAACAGTGCCTTTATAACACTCTACATGCAACGTGTAATACAAAAAGAATAAAGTTTGTTAGGTATGTTTTCTCCTCTCTAACCAATTCCCACAAATACTGCCACGTAATCATTTCGTCACATAATCTTTGAGGAAGATGGGTCTCTTTCGAATACGTTGGGGTCTTGCACCATTCTCTGTTTCTTCTTGAATATTCTCTAGATTAGGTTGTTCAACCCTATTGGGCCTGTTAGGAGAAGTGGGCCTAACATCTCCTCCCTCTTCGAGAGTCACCTTGTCCTCAAGGTGAAATTGGGCTTGAATAAGTGCCCATGGTTCCTAGGTAGCCTCTTCCAAAGGAAGGCCCTGCCATTGGATTAAAACCAATTGTTGTGGAGCATTAGTGTTGGTGGACAACTTCCAATCCAAAATAGCAGTAGGGGTGAGTACTGGTTGATTGTCTTCGATGTCAGGAGGAAGACTTAATGGTTGAGGGGAAGGAAGAGGACCCTAGTGAGGCTTAAGAAGGCTCACATGGAACACATCATGTATCCTGGCAGTAGAAGGAAGGTCCAATTTGTAGGCCACGTCACCTATTTTTTCGAGAACTTGATAGGGACCGAAGAACCTTTTTTGCAATTTGCCAAGGTACTGACCAGTGAGGGAGTGTTGGCGACGTGGACGAAGCCTCACATAAACCCAATCACCAATGTTGAAGTGAGCGTCACGTCGGTGGGAGTCTGCCCAATGTTTCATGGCTTGCTGAGCTTTGAGAAGATTGGACTGCAATTTGCGAATAATTTCTTCACGGGAGTTGATTTCAAACTCGGTTGCAGTATTGGTAGTATCTTTAACCAAATTCTGAGGGATGTTTGGTGGAGAATGTCCGAACATAATTTCGAAAGGTGTGAAACCAGTAGAGGAATTAACAGTGGTGTTGAAGCACCACTCTGCCCAAGGAAGGAATTTGCCCCATAAAGATGGTCTATGATGGACAAAACAACGCAAATACTGTTGGAGAATCTTATTTGCGACCTCAGTTTGTCCGTCCGTTTGCGGATGGTAAGCTGTGGACATACGCAACTTGGTGCCACTCAAACGAAAGAGTTCCCTCAAAAAGTGACTAAGAAATATAGGACCGCGGTCTGAAATTAAGCTCCGAGGAAGACCATGTAATTTGCACACCATATTAGTGAAGAGATCAGCAACCTTAGTGGCGGTGAAGGAGCGGGGCAACATACCGAAATGTGCACCTTTAGAAAACCGATCCACCACAACCAAGATAGTAGAGTAGCCCTGATATGGAGGTAGTCCAATTATGAAGTCTAGAGAGAGATCCTCCCAACAACGTGACGGAGGAGGAATAGGTTGTAATAAGCCGGAGGAACGTTGGGTGGGAATCTTTGTTTGTTGGCAAGTGGTGCAATGAGCAACGAAAGAGATGACGTCTTTCCACATACCATCCCAATAGAAATTAGCCTGTATTTTAGCTAGTGTACGAGTAATCCCTGGATGACCCGCTAAAGGAGTCGAGTGAAACTCTTGGAGGATCAAAGGAATCATGGAGCAAGACTTGGGAAGCCAAATTTTTCCTTTATAAATTATCAAATCCTGTTGAATGGAGAAATCAGGGAACATGGAGGGGTCCTGCAAAATATTTCCCTTAAGATCCAGAAAGGCAGTATCAGAAGCGAGAGTGTGTTTAAGATATTGGAGAAAGTCCATGTGAGACACCGAAATGAGGAAAAATGAGTCCGCATTGGGTGAAACACGGGAAAGTGCATCAGCAACGGTGTTAGTTTTTCCTAGTTTATAACGTATCTCAAAGTCGAATCCCAATAATTTGGCTACATAGGACTGTTGGTCAGGAGTTATGATAGTTTGAGATAACAATTCCTTGATTGCCTGTTGGTCGGTGTAGATGATGAAGTGGCGACCGAGCAAGTATTGTCACCATTTCTGAATAGCAGATGTGATAACACAAAGTTCCCTGATGTAAGTTGATGATTGTCGCAATTTAGGGCAAAATTGCTTATTGAAAAAGCAATTGGATGGTCTTCCTGTGATAAAACAGCCCCCATACCAAAACCAGAGGCATATGTCTGAATAGTGAAAACTAAATCAAACTGTGGCAGAGCCAATACTGGAGCAGTAGTAACCGCGGGTTTAAGGTTCTGAAAAGCCGTAGTAGCTGAAGCAGACCATATAAAGTTATCCTTCTTAAGTAAATCCGTTAAGGCAGAAGCAATATAGGCATACCCCTTTACAAATCGGCGGTAAAACCTTGTGAGTCCAAGAAAACCCCGCAGGGACTTCAGGGTGGTTGGTAGCGGCCAATCAACAATATCTTGGACCTTTGAAGGATCTGGTGTGACACCTTGTGAGGAGACTACATGACCCAAGTATTGAATCGATTGCTGCCCTATGAAACACTTGGAACCCTTGAGACGAAAATTGTTTGCAAGGAGTAATTTGAAAGTGGTTTCCAAGTGAGAGATGTGGTCCTCCAAGGTGGTGCTGTAGACAAGAATATCATAAAAAAAACAATAATAAAATGACGTAAGTGAGGGCGGAACAAGTCATTCATGGTAGCTTGAAAGGTGGATGGTGCGTTGCACAATCCGAAGGGCATGACCTTGAACTCGAAGTGGCCGTTGTGGGTGCGGAACGCCGTTTTAGAGGAATCAGTAGGACGCATCAGGATTTGGTGAAAACCTGAGAAAAGGTCGAGTTTCAAGAACCATGCAGCATTACCAAGTTCATCCAAAAGCTCATCGACCGTAGGAATTGGAAATTTGTCTTTAATGGTGATGGCGTTGAGGGCACGATAATCAACGCAAAATCGCCATGTACCGTCTTTCTTCTTGACAAGAAGAACAGGGGAAGAATAAGGGCTGGTGCTTGGCGTAATGAACCCCGAGTCCAACATCTTTTGAACCTGGACCTCAATTTCTTGCTTCTGAAAATGGGGATATCGATAAGGACGCACTGAAATGGGAGAAGTGTTGGGTAAAAGGTTGATTGAATGGTCGGTGTAACGGGATGGGGGAAGGGTTGTTGGCGGGGAAAATAGAGCAGATTAGGTTGTGATTAAGTTTTGTAGTTGGGGAGTAGAAGATGAAGGGAGAGCAGTTTTAGAGGGTAAAGAAGGTGTAGGTGACGTGGGAGACTGGATGGATGGAGAAGGTTCGAGTTGGAGTTGGAAAAGGGCTTCTACTCTGTTGTTGTGTTGTAGGCGTTTGAGTTGGTGGACTGTTATAGGTGTAGGGTTTGGACCTTGTTCTCCCTTGAGTTCTATCATCTTTCCCTCCCACATAAATCTCATGAAAGGCCCATTATAGTCCATAATGAATGGGCTAACTTGAGTAAGCCATTGGACCCCTAATACCACATTAGTGCCAAAGAGATCTAAGGGGTATAAATCAATAGGGAATTCAAGAGAGGCTAGAGTAATTTGGGCCTTAGGGCAAAATGTAGTGTAGGGTAAGAATTCCCCATTCCCGACCATGACTCTTAATGGACTAGAGGTGGGCTCAAGTGCAAGGTTAAGAAAATGAGCTACCTTAGTCTGAATGAAATTGTGAGTTGCACCACTGTCAACCATGACCTGTACTTCATAGCCATTAATAGCACCCGTGACCCGAAAGGTTCTAGGGGTCCAATGACTCGAGAAGGAATGGAGGTTTATCAATCCTGCTTCCAAAGTTGTGTTATCCGGTGGGTCACCATCTAAGTTTGTGGGTGGCTTAGAGACATCGTCAGTGTCAGAAACGATGAGCAAGAGAAACTGAGACTTACAACGATAGCCACGTGTGTACCTTTCATCAGAATTATAACAAAGGTTCTTCTCACGTCGTGCCTGCATTTCAGCTTCAGTGAAGCGTTTTATGGGTAGTTTGGAGGGAGGTGTGGGTAGTAGTGGAGGAAGTGGTTTCGGGGTGATGGAAGTGGTGGTGGAAGTGGTGGTTAGTGGTGGCGGTTTGGAGAATTTGGTGAAGGAAAGAGGAGATGGGGAGAGTTTGGATTTGTCGTCGTGTAGTTTGGCGAGGGCCACAGCTTGTGGCATGTCAGCGGGTTGGAGGGCGGTGACCTCACGGCGAAGGTGGGGCTTAAGACCGGAGATGAAGCAGCTAATGTAGAAGCTGGCTGGATACCTTGAGATGCGATTGGCGATCGACTCGAACTCAGAGATATAATCGTGAAGGGACTGAGTTTGGGTAAGGCGGCAAAGTGCAGCGATCGGATCGTCAAACTTGGATGGTGCAAATCTCAGTTCCAAGGCACGGAGGAAAGCATCCCAAGAGGTGAGGAGGCCATTATTGTGCATCCATTGATACCAAGCAAGTGCAGGTCCCTCTAGGTAGAAGGAAGCAATATGGGTTCTCTGATCCGGTGGTGTCATCTCATGGTCATTCCTTCACTTTGCCAAGGCCAGGTAAACCTGGAATTCAAGGTTGTACAGGACGTTGGACCACAACTACATCTGCTTTGACCAATACCAATGCTAGTAACACTACCAGGGTCTCAGGTGGTAGTGTGAAAGGCTAAACAGAAAACAGAAGGGAATAATCAGAGAGGTAAACATAATATCAGAGGAGAATTATGCAGATTTTTCATTCCTTTTCCTTCTCTAAAACAGAAAACAGTGCCTTTATAACACTCTACAGGCAACGTATAATGCTAAAAGAATAAAGTTTGTTAGGTATGTTTTCTCCTCTCTAACCAATTCCCACAAATACTCCACGTAATCATTTCGTCACATAATCTTTGAGGAAGATGGGTCTCTTTCGAATACGTTGGGGTCTTGCACCATTCTCTGTTTCTTCTTAAATATTCTCTAGATTAGGTTGTTTGACCCTATTGGGCCTGTTAGGAGAAGTGGGCCTAACATAGTGGTAGTTTTGTAGAGGATTATTCTAGAAATTCAATATCTATCTCTTCTTTTGATGAAGGCAGATGACCTCCATCTTAATGTATAGGGTTCAATAAAAGCTCTATTTAGGGTATTCTTTCTGTATTACTGTAGTTACCTTAGTAGAGGAATGGTTTGATGACAAACAGAATTCAGATTTTGATTCTTGAACATATTTTATTTAGAAGATAAATGTCACTTCAATAATCTTTACATATCGACAGGATTAGAACTATTTATTATTCGGAAATATGCTTGGTGATGTAAAGAAAGGAGAAATAGAGTGGGGTATTTGATAATATTTAAGGATTGAAGCCTTTTTGCTTTGCTGTATCAAGGATACTTGTGTACAGAGTTTTTATTTGTCTAGAAAATAATTTGATAACAAGCCTGAGGATCCTCAGTTATGGAAAATTTAAGGACTTTTGTGATAGTTGAAATAATTTAGGATGTAAGAAACATTTTTGGTTTTTGAGTAAAAAAGTCCTTTAAAGTCACAGGAAAATAGAAGTGCTCATTACTTTTGTCAATTCTTCATTCTCTTTTATCAATTTAACTAAATTGAGAAACTCATACTAAAGTAACAATAAGAGAAAATGCATAGACATGGTATACTCGAAAATCATACACATTAAATTTTACGTTGGAGATCTATACACATTATTAACAAACCATAACAATACCAGTAACAGTATTAGCAAAAAAAACATAGATCTTGGAGTTCCAACTTGAAACAAGAATATCTCTTCTCTGGCTTGAAAAAATCTGCCACTTTGTTGTTGAGATATTATACTGAAATGCAAGGAGGTGGCAGAGGAAGTGAGGGGTTGAGGTTGTAGATGAAAATCCCTTGGGCGGAGGAGGTGGGAGAGTGACGATGGAGTTGTTGCGGTGGAAGGCTATGGATTCTGGAGTTGCGGCATGATGAAGTTTGAACAAAACCACCTTCAAATACTAGATTTCCACGTTATTGGTCTTTTAAGTTGTCATGTGTATGAAAAATTAACAACTCATTCACTGATAGCTGACCTGGACACTATGCCGTTAAAATTTTTAACGCCGTAAGCAAAAAGGACTAACGTGCACCGTTTTTACAAAAAGTAGGATTTTAGTGAACTTTTTAAAAAAGATAGGATGACTTTGAACAAACCCTACAAAAAGAGGGACCAAAATAGGTATTAAACCAAGAACCTAACCGACCAAATAAAAAATCATTACCGAATAAATAATTTAATCCTTATGTAGTGAATTTTGTGATTTTGAGGTTGAAATTCAATAAAGATAAACTAAACTTTTAGATAGTGAATTATCTAAATAAATCTTGGTAACTCAGGACGATGACTGTCTCCAAATTTGAAGATCTCACTTGATAAATTGAGGGGTTAAAATACAAAGTATACTAAAAGAAGAGAACCAAAAATCATAAAATGAAAGAAATTGTAACTAAAATTTGAAGAAAAATAAGATTATAACTCCCATTGTGAAAATTTGAATATGATCAAGAAGTTTTCAAAATTCTTGAAAAATATGAAAAAAATTCTTGACACTAGAACAAGAAAACATATCAATATACACCAGCTTCAAAAATATAAGATTGATAACGTTAAAATTAATTATTTCTTTAAATATGAACCGACAAAATTCATGAAGACATTTATAATATAAAAAGACAATATATTAAGCTTTTGTGTGGTTGTAAGTAATAATGATTTATTTATATATGAATTTATAAATTAAAAATCATTTATATTTGAATTTTTTTATTATTTTAACTTAAGTCTTTACCATAACTCTATCACTTTCAATAATTATTAATATTCAATAAGATGTAACAACTATTATCACATCCTTAAACATTCCCTTAACCGGAATATTTATCAATCTCATTAGCTCTATCTTCCCTCGAGCAAAGGCAACTCGTGCCTATATTAATTTTTCTTATAACATCTTATCACTTTTTATACATTTATATATTCCGTTTTACCAAAACAAAACGATTCAAGTGGTCTTCCACGGCAGTTTTGGACCTTTCTTTTCTGTTCCAAGATGTCCATTATGACACTGAACTTAACATTAGTCGGAATCCTATGGGCGAGACATCCATCCCTTTCTACCCTCACCAAAAGAAAGAGTAGAATTCCAATAATCTTATACGTATATCTTTCTCTCTTGTTCTCAAATCTATTATTATTGAAAATGTCTTTTAAAATTTGTGCATTGTAACAACATTAGATGACATACCAAGGCATGAGTTGGGCAAAAATGGTTATGGATTTGAACTACCTTCATTCAAACACCTATAGGAGCTTTTTCCTCCACGATTGACTAGAGTAAATTGTGTTTTGATACACTTGACACCATCAATGATGAGTAATTTTTGTTTTGTCCATAATTGAGTGAGCAAATTCTGTCTTGATGCACTTGAAACCATCAATGATGAGCACTTGACACCATCAAAAAAATTGAAAAAAATCACCCATAGGATCATTTTTGTGTCCCCATGGGTGATTTTTTCCATTTTTTGCATGGATGTCTCATGGTGCTCATTATTGATGGTGTCAAGTGTATCAAAACACAATTTGTCCAAATCAATTGTGGAGGAAAAAGTCCATATAAAGGTAGGTTAAGTCCATGACCATTTTTGCCCAAGTTATGCCATGGTAATCGGTTACAGGGAAATCAATTACCAAATTACCAGGGGTTGATTGCTAGTTTGTACAAAAAGTAATACGTGACTTATTAGCTAGGAGAACTTGACTTTCCAAGGTCATTTTTTTGTGTCCTTTTAGATGATTTTGGGTATGTTTTTACATGATTTATTCCATTTTTTTTAGATGGATGACTGATTTTATTCATTGATATTGCGAAAAACCTCTTTTTCTCACTAAACAAAACCCAAACCTTGGAGAAAGGTGACACCTTTACTCGTTGATGGAGAGCATGAGAGAGGTAAAGAGGTATAATGCCACAACGCTGGTGGAACAATGTTGGGGGAGGTCACCTTCGAGGTCCCAATAGATGAGAAAGTAAGAGCAATTCGTGAGAGGGAAACAACGCAAAAATGCGAAAACAAAATGAGACGAGAGAGAAATGAAAAAGACAACCAACAAAGAAGAGAAATTTCAGTAGACGTTACGTTGGTCGGTGAGAACGATAGACAACCAAAAAAAACAGTAAGAGATAAACTTAAGATAGAGAGAGATTTCAAGCTGTTGAGAGAAAAAAATATATAAACTAGTGAAACTCTATTTACAAAATCACTCAATAAAATTATCATTTATGCACACAAACAAATATATAAACTAGTGAAACTCTATTTACAAAATCACTCAATAAAATTATCATTTAATTTAATTTATTCTTCCAATAATATGAATGCCAATTAATTCAATAATAACTTATTTCTTGATATTTTCTATAATCCATTTTATTATATTTATTTTTCAGGTTTTACAATTATAAATAAAAATTATAATTATTTTATAAATTAGAGTTAAAATTAGTCTCTAATATTAGTCAAAATTTTAGTTATTAAAAAGTTAGTATCTAAATAACCTGTAATTTAAAATTAGTCTAAATTGGTCGTAACCAATTTTCATTTTCATGAATTTAATACTTTTTTTCGGAACCATAATACATCTTCCAACTAAATCCTTAATTAATAAATGACATCCTCTAATCTTATATTATAAATAAAGGTATAATTGAAAGATGTTAATTTGAGTTTTTCTTTTTGAAGTAAAAGCAACCATAAATAAATATAAAACGGTGAGAATAGAATAGATAAAAAGAAGACATTAACCCTTGCAATGACATTCTTAAATATAATCTTTGTTCCCCATGTAAAGTTCACTTGCAATTCCACTTAGTGGCTACAACGTTCCATTTTCACTACACTAACTTTATTATTTCCGAGCAGAAAACGAAGGAGAAGCTTCTCAGTTCCCAAAATACAATAAAACCCTCTGATTGAAAAATGTGTGAATGATTATTAATTTCCCTTTCTCAAAAACTCTGGGGAATTTCTATAGACACCAATGTCTGTATATATATTCATTCTCCTCTTGGTTTCCCTCTTCACTCTCAAGTAAAACTCTCTACTCATTTGTGTTGTAACGTGCTTTTCAATGGATTATCGTAGCAATCAAAATATTCTGGTAGTGGGAGAGGAAGACTTTTCATTCTCACTAAGTCTGGCTAGGGAATTCGGCACAGCCAAAAACATGGTTGCTCCCACTTTGACTCTTAGAGGTACATTTTTAAATATAGGTTTAATAGTCAATTTAGTTCACATTTTGGTTGAAAAATCTCAATTTAGTCCCTCGTTATAAAAGTCATTAGTCCTAACTTTTAAAATAGTGGGTCAGATTAGTCCCTTTAGTTAAATATAAGTTAACGAAGTTAATGGATGATGATGTGACACAGCTTAAAGCTGATGTGTTAGATTGGTCCCTCGTTAGCTAAGTTGTGCCATATCATCATCCATTAATTTTGTTAACTTATATTTAACATAGGATACTAATCTGACCCACTATTTTAAAAGTTAGGACTAATTTAAAACACTTTTATAATGAAGGACTAAATTGAGATTTTTCAACAAAAGTAAGAATAACTTTTATCGGAGTTGAAACATTCTACGTATATCATGCATGCAACTTTGCAAACATGATATATATATATATATATATATATATATATATATATATATATATATATATATATATATATAATATGTACGGTGGTGTATCCCCAAAGTCAACAGCCGGCCTTACAGGGGCCCATCACAGTACCAATAGTTATTGGGCTCGAGGCCCAGCACCAGAATAAAAGATTTCCAGGTATATCAATCATATATATTCTAAACAGAAATATATCAACCAGATATATTGCAATATCAATCATATATATTCTAAACAGAAATATATCAACCAGATATATTGCAAATAAAATCCAAACGAAGATATTTTATTCAGAAATATGCCAAGCAAGATTATATTTTATTTTATCATATCAGAAATATGCCAAGTAAGGTTATTTTATTCATATCAAAGATATGTCAAATAAGATTATGTTTTATTCTGTTTATATTTCGTTCATCTTATATCAATCCAAAGCCTATAAATAAAGGCCTGAAGACTCCAAACAAGGTACGAGTTACTCACACTCCCAATACACTCCACTCATAATTCCTTAGCACATTCTTTGCTATCGAACTCTCTCAATCCTCTCTCACAGAGGGTTTAATTCTCTACTCACGCCTAACTTGAGCGTCGGAGCGCCTTTTCAGGTACTCCCCCTCTCGGTCAGAGCTCGAGCAACACCGGACGGTCGCAGCAGATATCAACCGAACGGTCCTGAAGAAGAAGAAGCAGACGGAAGGGCAGAAAGTGACGTGATCAAGGTTTGACCTTTCGGTCCCCCAATTTATACCGAAACATAATACATTTTGCTTACTGTTTCATTATGTTAACTGCATGCACAAAAATTTTAAGTGAGTTTGTGGAGTATGCGGTATCTAGAGGCATATCATAACATGAAAGAACTTGAGGAGCTTGGTTGCACCATTTTGACTGAATTTAATCCAAAGACAATGGCTGAACATCCACTTCTGCGACCTCGAAAGTTTGATCGCATAATTTATAAATTTCCTCATGCTGTTTTCCGTCGTCCTGAAAGTGAAGCTCCCAGATTCAGTAAGTTAATCATGTAATGTTTCGGTATAAATTGGGGGACCGAAAGGTCAAACCTTGATCACGTCACTTTCTGCCCTTCCGTCTGCTTCTTCTTCTTCAGGACCGTTCGGTTGATATCTGCTGCGACCGTCCGGTGTTGCTCGAGCTCTGACCGAGAGGGGGGAGTACCTGAAAAGGCGCTCCGACGCTCAAGTTAGGCGTGAGTAGAGAATTAAACCCTCTGTGAGAGAGGATTGAGAGAGTTCGATAGCAAAGAATGTGCTAAGGAATTATGAGTGGAGTGTATTGGGAGTGTGAGCAACTCATACCTTGTTTGGAGTCCTCAGGCCTTTATTTATAGGCTTTGGATTGATATAAGATGAACAAAATATAAACAGAATAAAATATAATCTTATTTGGCATATCTCTGATATGATAAAATAAAATATAATCTTGCTTGGCATATCTCTGATATGAATAAAATAAAATATAATCTTACTTGACATATCTCTGATATGAACAGAATAAAATATAACCTTACTTGGCATATTTCTGATATGATATCTTTGTTTGGATTTTATTTGTGCTTGCAATATATCTGGTTGATATATTTCTGTTTGGAATATATATGATTGATATATCTGGAAATCTTTTATTCTGGTGCTGGGCCTCGAGCCCAATGAGCATTGGCACTGTGATGGGCCCCTGTAAGGCCGGCCGTTGACCTTGGAGATACACCACCGTACATCATCCCCCCCAAGTCCGAGGGAAAGGGAGGGGCTTGCTTCTTCATGACCGAAGGACTTAATTGTGTCTGGCGCTTGGTGTAACTTTGTCGCATTGTTGTGCCGGTCGGACTGTGTGTCCTGAAAGGTTTCTAGATTTGTGTAAATCTAGCGGACATGGCGTCCGGTGGGACATTGCGTCCTGAAAGTGGCGGGCATGGCGCCCGGTGGGACATTGCGTCCTGAAAGTGGCGGGCATGGCGCCCGGTGGGACATTGCGTCCTGAAAGTGACGGGCATGGCGCCCGGTGGGACATTGCGTCCTGAAAGTGACGGGCATGGCGCCCGGTGGGATATTGCGTCCTGAAAGTGGCGGGCATGGCGCCCGGTGGGACATTGCGTCCTGAAAGTGACGGGCATGGCGCCCGGTGGGACATTGCGTCCTGAAAGTGGCGGGCATGGCGCCCGGTGGGACATTGCGTCCTGAAAGTGACGGGCATGGCGCCCGGTGGGACATTGCGTCCTGAAAGTGACGGGCATGGCGCCCGGTGGGACATTGCGTCCTGAAAGATTTCTAGATTTGAGTAAATCTAGCGGACATGGCGTCCGGTGGGACATTGTGTCCTGAAAGAGGAAAACTGGCGGACATGGCGTCCGGTGGGACATTGCGTCCTGAAAGATTTCTAGATTTGAGTAAATCTAGCGGACATGGCGTCCAGTGGGACATTGCGTCTTGAAAGAGTGAATCTGGCGGACATGGCGCCCGGTCCTGCAGTGTAAAGATGAATTGCACATAGAATTTTGAACTGAAATACTTCATTGAAATCGTTGGGCGGAAGGAAATCTTTTCTTTAAACCTGCTTTTGAATCCAAACCTGTTTTAATAATCTGAAAGATATAACTGAGACCGGTCGGTTGAGATGCAACCGCTTTAGTAATCTGCAAGAGATATAATATTAGAGATATAATTGAGACCGATCGATTGAGATGCAACCGTAAGAGATATATATTGAAGATATAATTGAGACCGGTCGGTTGAGATTGTACGGCTTTAGTAACCACTTCTGCAAGAGATATAATATTGAAGATATAATTGAGACCGGTCGGTTGAGATTGTAACTACTTTAGCAATCTGCAAGAGATATAATATCAGAGAGATATATTGAGACCGGTCGGTTGAGATTGTACGGCTTTAGTAACCGCTTCTGCAAGAGATATAATATTGAAGATATAATTGAGACCGGTCGGTTGAGATGCAACCGTAAGAGATATATATTGAAGATATAATTGAGACTGGTCGGTTAAGATGTAACCGCTTGAGTAATCTGCAAAAGATATAATATCAGAGATATATTGAGACCGGTCGGTTAAGATTGTAACTGCTTTAGCAATCTGCAAGAGATATAATATCAGAAAGATATATTGAGACCGGTCGGTTGAGATTGTACGGTTTTAGTAACCGCTTCTGCAAGAGATATAATATTGAAGATATAATTGAGACCGGTCGGTTGAGATGCAACCGTAATAGATATATATTGAAGATATAATTGAGACTGGTCGGTTGATTGAAACTGGTCGGTTAAGATGTAACCGCTTTTAGTAATCGTTCGGTCTTCGATTTATGGTAAGCTCCAGATAAGCCAAATGATTTGTGTGCAAGATCCTGTCATCTGCATTGAAGAGATATAACAACTCGAAAAGAGTAATGAGACAAACCAATGTATTTACATGGTTAGACAATTCATAACAAAATAGATCATGTTATAAAAGTCGACCGGCCGAGAGAGTGCGCCACTTTCTGCATCATGTTCAGTATTCTTGCGGCTATCTTGATTTATCCTCGTATTGCCCCTGAAGTTTTTCTTTTACCTTGATGATATAATAATGAAAAGTGGTATCTTGATACATGATTACCGAATTCTCTAAGATTCAGATTATACATTATATTATATTATATAAAACAAGTGTATTCAGTATATATATTTATATTATTATCTAATAATATAAATCAATCTTGGTTGTTATAACAAGGAGATATTATTCTCCTTTTTGGATTTTCATAATATATATTTATGATCAATCTTGAATCTGTATAAAAATCAGTTGAGATATATATATTTATTTATATAAATAAGTGGAATTGGTTGTGATATATAATATATGTAAATAAATCTTGGAATAAATCTTGAGCAGTGATATCAAAATTAGTTTTGAATACCATGGTATTCAATTATGCAGCAATAAATTAATGATAATTAATGATGATTCTGCATGAAACAGAATAATTGGTGAAGAGATTGCCGTATGTATTCTTGACACTTATATAGGGCAGTTTTAATCTTTCCAAGGATTCCTGATATATTTTTATAATGAAAAAGGTGATTGGTGCTCCCATAGAATTTACGGTAGGTTTTTATTATTTCATTTTTTAAATAAAAAAATACTTATCTTGTTGATGAAACTCCTTGTAGAGATGATGACTGATGTTGTTGCTGAAACTTCTTGGTGTTTTGTTGTTCTTTCATGCTCCTCGTGGTCGCCATTTGGGTTTGCCGCTCGGCCCCACGGTGGGCGCCAAAATGTTTCGGTATAAATTGGGGGACCGAAAGGTCAAACCTTGATCACGTCACTTTCTGCCCTTCCGTCTGCTTCTTCTTCTTCAGGACCGTTCGGTTGATATCTGCTGCGACCGTCCGGTGTTGCTCGAGCTCTGACCGAGAGGGGGGAGTACCTGAAAAGGCGCTCCGACGCTCAAGTTAGGCGTGAGTAGAGAATTAAACCCTCTGTGAGAGAGGATTGAGAGAGTTCGATAGCAAAGAATGTGCTAAGGAATTATGAGTGGAGTGTATTGGGAGTGTGAGTAACTCGTACCTTGTTTGGAGTCTTCAGGCCTTTATTTATAGGCTTTGGATTGATATAAGATGAACGAAATATAAACAGAATAAAACATAATCTTATTTGGCATATCTTTGATATGAATAAAATAACCTTACTTGGCATATTTCTGATATGATAAAATAAAATATAATCTTGCTTGGCATATTTCTGAATAAAATATCTTCGTTTGGATTTTATTTGCAATATATCTGGTTGATATATTTCTGTTTAGAATATATATGATTGATATTGCAATATATCTGGTTGATATATTTCTGTTTAGAATATATATGATTGATATACCTGGAAATCTTTTATTCTGGTGCTGGGCCTCGAGCCTAATAACTATTGGTACTGTGATGGGCCCCTGTAAGGCCGGCTGTTGACTTTGGGGATACACCACCGCATAATTTATAAATTTCCTCATGCTGTTTTCCGTCGTCCTGAAAGTGAAGCTCCCAGATTCAGTAAGTTAATCATGTAAAAATATGTAAGTTGTTTTCTTTAGCTGTATATATTCACACTGCATTTTCCTAACTAAATGCAGGCTTCACAAGAACGTAGTTAGAGGATTTCTGCAAAATGCTAAACTTATTCTTACATCTAAAGGTGAAATCCATATTACTCTCAAGGAAAAGCACCTTTTCACTTTGTGGGATATCGAGCGTTTGGCAAGTGTTGAGGGTTTGAAACTTGTTGGAGAAGCTGAGTTTGATCCTGCTCTTTATCCTGGTTACAGTATCAATAGTGGATTTGTTATTGGAGAAGTCAGAACCTTCAAGTTCTCATTAATTTAGTATTATTGACCTTTGTTTTTTTTTTGCTTCCTTATGAAAATTGCAACATTGGTTTTCGGCTTAAGCTATATGGATTTTAAGTTATGACAATTGAATCTCCATTTCCTTCTTTTATTGTCCTTTTATGAATTGCAATGTATAGCATTCTTGTGATAGGTTGAACTTGACATCCAGAAACTTAGTAATATGAAAAGGTCAGACTTAAATTTAAGGTAATTATGAAAAATTAATTTCAGCTTTTCGACTTATTCCTATACACTAACTGTTTCTTTTTCTAATATTTGAACTGAAATAACATTTTTTAACATATTTAAAATCCCATTTTTAGTTCATGTACGTTATGTGAAATGTTTATGTATTCATGGGAATAGTTAGGCATGGCTCGAATAATTTATGACAAATAAAGAAAATTGTTTTTTTAACTTATTTATACTTATAAAATGGAAAATGCTCGTTCAAATATTTTAATTTTTTGGACCTTCATTCATTAATTAAAAGAGCTTACATGATCTTTATAATTAGAAGATAATGATTTGCATATACATAGTAACACCATTTATTATGAGGTTTTATTATATTTACTATTCACAATGGTTCAGTACAACTCTATGTTTTAAGATGACTTTCAAATTAAGAAAGTTATGCAAAAAATGTGCTGCTTGCGTTTCCTGTGTTATTTATAAGATTTTTTTTTTCGATTGTGCTTTTGTTTTGCAATCGAAAAGAATAAGATAAGATTAAGATATTTCTTAACTATTTATTCTTAAATGGTGTTTTAGAGAAATTATTTATAAATTAGTCTCGGTATAAAATTTGTTGTGCTTTAACTTTATTTTTCCAATATCTTCCTCTGTTACTATTTTTGTTCTTTTTTTTTTTTTTAAGTTTTATTTGACAATAACTTTTTTCTTATCTATACGTTAGTATCCACTCAAATTGTAATTAATTTATACTTTTTTCATGGACGTCGGAATGAGAAACTTATTTATTGTGGAGTACATTAAAAGATGTAAACGGAGCCCTGTTTTTTACATGGGATGGAATAATTTTAAATAAATTGTGCGTAAATTTATTACTCGTGTAGTGAGTGAATTTAGGTACATTGATATAAATACATACTTTGCAAAGAAGAAGTTCATATATTACTTAAAAGACAGCACATGATTGGTGGGGAAGGGAATTTCATCTTCTGCTATAATTTGGTTACACTAATAAAATAAGAGATGGAGGTAATTGTGTTAAAATATTTCCCCATTGGAGAGTGCAAAACATTCATATTTTCATGAGTTATTTTTTAAAGTTGGGTTAAATATTATTTTGGTTCTTAAATTATTAAATGTTTTTTTATTTAAAAAGTCATAAAATTTAGTTTTTCGTAATTAATGGTGTTAGTTTTTTTATGTGACAAATTGTGTCACTTTTCTAATCTATTTAAGACACGTGTATTGTGTCTATAAGTTGGCAAGATACTTCGTGGAAGTACAATAATGTATGTCCTAAGAGAGTTCCTACATTATTCGATCAATTTGATTAGGAACTAGTCATTCATTTTCATTGTTCAACTCTTTGACTAACATGAAAAATCCCAAAACTTTGTCCCTTCTCTCTATCTATCCAAGGGATGGAAGGACACTGATGTGTGAGTAAAATATAATTGCATTCATATTTTAGTTTAGATCATTTGCATACATAATTGCATTGATTGAAGGATTTAGTCATGCATTATCTCTGTTTCGGATCATACATTGAGATTTTGTGTTTTTCTTGTAGATTGGTGATTCTAAGTGCCAAAATCATATTTTGGGAAGAATTGATGTCTAAGAGAAAGAGATGAAAACAGAGAGTTCAACAACGTAGCTGTGGATAATTCCATGACCTATGGATTTTGCTCCAAAATGCAGATGCAAAACAGAGAGTTCAACAACTGAGCTGTGGAAGTTTCCACGACCTGTGGAGTTAGCTCGAGAAAATAGAAGACAAAACAGAGAGCTTCATAAGTGAGTTGTGTTTTCTACCACAACCTGTGGATTCACATCAGGAATGGCAGAATTGAAACAAAGAAGAGCACAGGCAGAGTAGGGATTTTTCCATTGGCTGTGAAAGTTTCCAGGAGCAGTTATTGATCTCTTTTATGACTGAGTTAAAGAGATTAAATTAAAGAGAAATTGAACGAAGTTATGGAGAGGAGGTAACCACTCTCCTAAAATCAAGGAATTAGTGGAAAAGATGGGGGGAATTTGAAAAACATGGGATGGAGACATAAAAGAGGACATGGACGGACATACTTCTGCTTCTGCTTCTGCTGCTTTTTTTTTATTTTCTTTTGTTTTCCCTTACACTATGCAGAACTAATTTTCCATTTGTTAAGGGATTGATGTAGTGCTTGTGATTATACTTTCTGAACCTTTTCGAGTGGTGTTTGCTATGTTTGCTTAATGCTAATTATCCTTGTGTTCTATTTATGATTTAATGTTTATTCTATGAGCAGTTTCACAATTGGAAAATTGGTAATTGCTTGCGTTTATAAATAGAACAGATTAGATGTTGTCACAATTGGGAAATTGGGCACAACTAGTTAGTTTGAAATTGAGATAAAATTGTTCTTCATGATCTTATTGACTTTGTAACTGGCCTAAGGGATTGAGGGTTCAAATTAAATGGATACGTTTGCCTATCTAAGGGATTAGGGGTAAACAAGCTCATAAGAAACTCATATGGATAATTATAACTAACACATCGATTGAAAAGGGGAGTAAATTATATGAAGAGGTATGAAATCAAGTCTCTAACATTGTTTATATCAATTGAATTTCCATTACTTGTTTATGTTCATCATTCTACTTGATATTTTTTTGTCACTCAAAATTACGTAAATTAGTAATCTAGTACTCAACTCACTCAATCCCCGAGGACGATATTTTATTACTACAATAACGATTGGTACACTTGCCAAACGTTCATCAGGCAGAGCCTTTTGGTGTCCCGTCCAATCAAGAATTAGGGTCTCACAATGAATAGCCAATATGCTTGCTTTTATCTCATGTCCTCCTTCGTTCACAGTTCGTGGTGTCCTAGGCATAGAGGAACCACACCAATCCATCTCGAACTTGGTGTTACATTCTCACTTTAGTAAGGTTGATAAGACATGTGTACTATTTCTCTAAGTCAGCAAGATATCCGGATAATCTAATGAGGTATTAGGATAACTCGGTAAGGTGCATGGAGAACTCATAGCTCGGTAAGGTACAATGGATATCTCATAACCATCACACTAGTACAAAAATAGCATATAACGTTGAATTTTTGGTCTTTCACGTCGAATTCGAAAACGACGTCATATTAGGAGACGTTAAATTGACGTCGAATTTAAAAAATTCAACTTTAACTTAAAGTCGAATTTTGTCAATATACGATGTTAATCAATTTTTTTTTTATTTTTTTTAATTAATTGTGATCATTTTTTACAATTCTGAAAAGCAGAAAAAACAACAATTTTCAGTTTTTGGTATTTTATAAAGCATGAACTATGAACAATAATATAGGATCAATCAAAAAACAAAAACAAACAACAAAGAAGTTCAATCAAACAATAACAACAAACAAGTTCAACCAAACAACAACAACAAACAAGTTCAACAAAAAAAATAACAAACAAGTTATCAAGAAATAAGTTCTTCAAAACGAAAACGAAAGCTAACATGGATTCATCGGAATAGAGTGTTGCCACCAGTGAGAGAGAAAGCATAATGTGCTTATGAAGGACAAAAACATGAAAATAATCGGTGAAAACAATCAAAAATCATACCTAAAGTAGTTAATTAACATGCATTTGTTTCAAATGAAAGAAAGATGACATGTGATGGTCGTCAAACTTCATTCGAAAAAACGATTGAGCAGAGAAAAGGGTCTCGCGCGCTAAGATAAAGTGAATGAATTTTCAATCTCCCGCTCAATTTTTTTTTTTAATTCACTAACCTTTTAATGTCTAACGCTGGGGCATTCGACGTTATGTTTAATAATTGCATTTATTTACAAAATTGTCACCGGTCATTTTTAAAGTTAGTTATTAAGTGGTTTGACGTAAAACGGATGCTATTAAGTGGTTTGACGTTAAACAAGTAACATTATACGTTTTTTTGCACTAGTGTCATCCATACATTCACATACCCTTACTCACTAATGGTAACAAAAATCATAAACCATATTGAGATTCTCATGCATAAAAACTAAATAACCCACTTATCACAATGGCTCTTTCCCTCTTCTAAAATCTCCATCTTTTCCAACTTCTCACGTGCAACCCTCCCTCTTTCTCATAGTCATCTCATTTTCTCTCTCACTTTCACTAAAGGGTTTTAGGTTTTCAATTTTGCATACCCTTCTCTCTCTCCTACTCTGTCTCTTTTATTTTCCAGCCCATCAAATCTTCTCCCTAACAATTTGTTTTAATTCCTGTAAATCACCCACTTTCTCTCCCTATTCTAGTGCAACTACTTTTCAAAAATAGAGACGTGGATTCTTTTTCTTCTTTTCCACGTACAATTATCATAATATTTCAATTTATATAATTTAAAATACGAGCCCTTTTTTCCTATACCCATATTTATAATTTCTACACCTAAGTTAATAAAAGGGAGAACACCTTGCCCTAAACAAGAAATATAAATAAAAATCTAAAGTTTCCTTTAAAACTTTAGCCAACATACAATGGAAACTTTAACCAACATATAATGGATATCTCAACACATAACCATCATCTATAAATTTACATGTCATTACTCATCAATGGTAACAGAAAATCATAAACCATATTAACATTCACATGCATAAAAAACTAGGTACGTTTCTCATGCCTTGGTCAATTCTAAAACTTTATGTGCAAATTAACACAGTTATCACAATGGCTTTTTCCCTCTTCTATAAATCTCCAAATGCATTTCAACATTTTTTCCAACTTCTCACGTGCAACCCTCCCTCTTTCTCACAATCCTCTCTTTTTCTCTCTCACTTTCACGCAAGGGATTTAGGTTTTCAATTCTGCAGACCCTTCTCTCTCTCCTACTCTCTCTCTTTTATTTTCCCGCCCATCAAATCCTCTCCCGAACAATATGTTTTAATTCTTGTAAACCACCCATTTTCTTTCCCTATTCTAGTGCAACCACTTTTCAAAAATGGAGATGTGGATTTTGTTTCTTCTTTTCCATGTACAATTATCAAAATATTTCAATTTATATTATTTAAAATATGTGTTTTTCTTTTCGTTCACCCCTATTTATAATATGCACCTAAATTAATAAAGGGGAAATAACTTTCTTGCCCTAAAGTAGAAATATAAATAAAAATCCCAAGTTTCCTTTAAAACTTTAGCCAACGTACAATGAATATCTCAACACATAACCACCATCCATACATTCACATACCCTTACTCACCAATGGTAACAGAAAATCATAAACCGTATTAACATTCAAAAACCAAGTAAGCTTCCTTATACCTTCGTGAATTCTAAGACTTTATTCTCACGTAGTGTTGTCAAAACGAACAATCCGGCCCGACCCATCACAGGTTGGTCACTTAGTGAGCCAACCCAATTCGATTCATTTAATTAGCAAATCAGAAAAATTCGAACCTAGCTCGACCCACCATAGGTTGTTAGGTTAGACGGGTAGGTTCACTAACTCACTTAATTACAATTTTTTTAAAGTAAACAAAAATTACAAACCTTTTGTAATTCAAATCTAAATAAATTTTACTCCCATAATGATGTTAAACTCAAGACAATTCAAAATAATAAAAAAAAGAGTACAATACAATCCACGTATAATGAGCCAGATGATATTTTTTAGGATTTTATAACATAATAAATTAATAAAAATAAAATTAGATGGGTTGGTGGGCCAACACGGCTCACCATGGGTTCAACCCGGATGAGCCGAGTTTAAATTGGTCGGGTTGAAAATTGACGCATATAAAAAAAATGCAACACAATCCGACCCAAACCCGTGGTGGGCTGGGTTAGTCTGTAGATTGTAACCTATTTTGACAGCTCTATTCTCACGTGTAGCCCTCCCTCCCTCTTTTTCTTAGAGCCCTCTCCTTTTTTCTCTCACAATATGCCCTTTATTCGTACACCCCTTTTTATAATTTCTACACCTAAATTAATAAAGGGGTAAAAACCTTCTTGCCCTCAAGTAGAAATATAAATAAAAATCCAAAGTTTTCTTTTAAACTTTTCTCCCTAAAATTTGAACCCACGTCCATTCAATCTTAAACCAACATCTCGACCATCAAATCAACACATTGCATTAGTAATAACACACATCACAAATTCAACAATCATATAATAACATATGTTGCACTTATTAAAATAAAAAATCAAATAAATAACATAGAATTTATGCTCTAGCCAAACTTGAACATGTAACCACTTAGTCCAACAAAGAACTCTCACCAACTAAACACAACACTTTAGGAAAAACATGAAGGTTCATAAAAACATACTCAAAGAGTCGTTCCAATATTATTTCTAAGTTCTTACATTTCGTAGGGTCTGACAAATTACATTTGAATGAAAAAAGAAACAGAAAAATCTAAAAATAAATAACTTTGTTTGGTTTAGAAAAAAGAGGAACTAGAAAAAGCAAAGGCATATTTTTAAATTAAATAAATATTACAACTTTATAAATCCCTTCTCTTCCGCCTTTTTCTTTACATTGGAGAGTACAATCCTTGTCCCTTGTTTACACATATACTTTTCTTTTCTTTATGTGTTGTTAAACATTCCAATTAAATAATATATATTGAAATTGAGTTTTCATTCTTCTTGTTTTTATTTGGCAAAATTGTAAAAAATCCTTTAAAAATGTATTTTTGACTACTCATTAGAAACTAAAAGTAGTGATTCATTAAATAAGAGATGAGACTTAAAAAATATATATAATATTTTATAAATTCAATTTAAATAAGATAAAATTGTCCTTATACTTTCTCAAATTACAAAAATGGCATTAAACAAGTATATAAAGTGGAGAGAATATATACTATTGATGTTGTTCACTTGCACTTCCTCTTACTGGTATAACGTTTCACTTCCTAAAACTAAAATAGTTCCCAATACATTAAAAACCCTTTGTTGAAAAATGTATGAATAATCATTGATTCGCCTTCCCAAAACACTTTGTGGAGAATTTCTTCAGCCACCAATATTTGTGTATATATATCCATCCTTATCAAGTGTAAGTGAAGACTTTCTAAAAGTGTAATTTAGGGTTAGATGGGAGATAAAAGAATAGCTCACTATCGTAGCTCTCACAAGATTTTGTTAGTGGGAGAAGGAGATTTCTCATTCTCACTATGTTTGGCTAAGGCATTTGGCACAGCCATAAACATGGTTGCTACCTCTCTAGATTCTAGAAGTACGTTTTGAATTTACACACTTTATATATTTATATAAATGCATACAACTTTTGATATTGTACATTTTGCTAACTTCTTTTTTTGATATTTGCATATGTGAATTTTTCAAGCTTCTTTAAGGAAGAAATATCGAAATGGATTGAGGAACTTGAGAGAACTTAAAGGTCTTGGATGTACCATTTTGCATGTGGTGTTGATGTGCATACTATGTTGGAACACCCACTTCTCGAAAATCTTTATTTTGATCGTATAATTTACAATTTTCCTCATGCTGGTTTCAGTTTCATTTATCGTGAGAGTGATGACTATCAAATTAAGTAAGTTATGAAAAATAAATGTGTAATTTTCTTTTAACATTAATTATTTTCATTTTTCATTTATGCTCTCAGTTTCTATCTAGTTTTAATTATAATGTATATGCATTTCAGGTGATGAAGAAATAAAATAATATATTGCGTTTGTGGATTATAAACATAAGAACATTAAAAAAAGAAAAAGAAATACTTGTGTGATGTGATATATGATGTTTTTGAGGAACAAATAGCTTGAATTTTTCCCAAAATCCATTCATAAATTTATCCGTAATCTATTTAGTCCCACCACCATTGATACTCTTTGTTAATTGTTCAATATTTAGAAATGATTTATTATTTTTAAATTTCATTGTTATGCTTTACTTTATTTGAATATTAAATTGATTTATATAATCTTTTATTTCATTACATTTATTCACTTTATTTAATAAAGAAATGAAAGCAAAATGACCGATTTTATAACTGATTTATTAGGATTAAAAATATATACTATAATATTTTGGTCTTTGTATAGAGACCTTCTAAAACATGTTCTTTTCATATATATGATGTTTTAAGGGGGAAAAATAGTTTTAAACGGTCTTTTTTAAAAACTGAATTGTGCTTTAAATATCATATATTTAACTAATTTATTGTGAAATTGAAAAACGAAGGTGTAAAATTGAAAACTAAGTAACTATTTTACTAAGATTTGTTGTATTTCATTATTTTCTCGCAAAACACATTACATTTAAAAAACAAAACAAAAATATTTAATGACTTTCTTATTTTATATGTTTTTTTACCTCTGTTAATACACCTATATTCTACCTAAACGCAGGCTACATAGGTCTTTAGTGAGTGGATTTTTCTACAATGCTAAATTCATGCTTAACAAAGGTGCACAAATTCACATTACTCACAAGACAGCATGCCCTTTAAGTAAATGGAATATCAGAGGATTGGCTAAACGTCAGAGATTGTTGTTGGTGGAAGAAGCTGAGTTTTATCTGGATCTTTACCCTGGTTACAGTAACAAAAGAGGAGATAGACCTAACAGTGATGGAAGCTTCCCCATTGGAGAGTGCAGCACATTCATGTTCATGAGTTATTTTGATCGTTTTTTATAGTAAAACTACAAAATCCTGCTATGGTAAAGAGTTTTTGGTATTACTTGGCAGTGTGAAAATTGCAGCAATATTAGTAATCTTCTTTGCTTATATGCGATTTTAATGTTCAAACTTAAGTATTAAAATTGCAGCAATATTAGTAATCTTCTTTTCCTTATCTCGAGAGAAAGTTTTGAAGAGAACATGTTGTATTGTATTCTCTGAACAAATTTAAATTGACTCCTAATTTCATTTATAGTTCAAATCAACTTTTTGTTTTCATAAAATGTTAGTTTGGGCTAAAATTTATCAGCAAAACAGAATAAAATCTTTCTTTCATTTTACTTATTTACACTTATAAATAATGACAAATTAGCAGGCATACAAAGAGAGTAGGGAGTGCAAAAGGTTGTTTCTTTCTAGTGACATAAAAGTTGGTATTTAGAGTAATGTTTGTATTTAATAAGTAATAAAGTAGTCTTAGATTAATGGTTTCCAAGTGATAAGAAACTGACTTATGGTTGCCAAAACTGCATAATGTTATAATCTCAGGGATTCAGTCTAATGCTTTGAATGAAACTGTGACTTTGTTTCTAGTGCTATTTCAGGATTTTTCTTACAATTTCACAAGCTATTAAACATTTAAAATACAATTTGCTAACTTTTTTAATGTTATTCATAATCGTATGACTGCTCTAACATGTTGTCCGCAGACTAAACAGATGCACAAAATCTTGATAGAAGGAACTAAAGAAGTGTACCAAATTTAGCACAGATAAATGGGTTCAAAACTTTTAAATCAAGAACAATGATTAGAATAGATGAAAAAATCTGTTTAACAAAACACACCAAGAAACCTGTCAAAGCAGTATACAAAATTACAACATATATCAGTTTTAGCAACAAGGTATAAAGCGAATTCAGAGCAGAAGAAGAAGAAAATGGGGTTTCATACCTCTACATGTGAGGAGTTGTATTCATAATTCATAATGCTATAATTGGAGACAGAGAAGATTATAGTTGAGAACAATTAGGACATGAAAAATAACCTTTGGCTTGACATTTTACACATGCTATCTGCTTCACCTTTGATTCACTGTTATCAATTGTTTCAAACAAATCCTCAAGAGGTTTAATACCAAGAAATCCCCCTTCTCTAATAGAGCCGGTTCCTTTGCAGGTGGAGCAAGCCAATCTCCTCAGGTTGCCACATCGCTTGCACATCCCCAATGAGCTGCAAGTAAAACATTGCAGTGTCAATAAAGAGAGGATATCAAAAAAGAAAAAGCACCAATTTCTCACTGCAAGGTTTGTTTACAACATTTTCTCCTCATTTTTCTGCAGAATCTATTGCGTTATATTTATCCCAATAACAAAAAGTATCTATTCCTCAACACCGTTCAAAATCTAGCTATCGAAATTCACTTAATCATTCGTGTAATACAATTCAAAGATTTGTGAAAGGATCAACACAATGGCACAGAATCAAATAACGAAGCAGTTCTTGGAACGAATCACACGCATATATAAATAGTGTTTGAGAGAGAAAACCTGCGTTGAGAAGAAGAGAAGAAGGCATCGACTTTGGTGGCAGCAACGGTGGCAGATAAGAGGAGAGCACCCACTGCCAAGCCAGCTACTTCACTTGCTGTAATGTTATCCATTTTCTTCCTTCTATCTTTAAATTTTCTATTCTCTTTAAATAATCACTTCAATTAATATTTGTTTACTTTTACATTTATTTGAAATTTCATAAGCAAATGGCCTATTAGCTCAGTTGGTTAGAGCGTCGTGCTAATAACGCGAAGGTCGCAGGTTCGAGACCTGCATGGGCCAATTTTATATTTTTTTTAAATGATTTTTATTTCCCTTGTCTTTCAAGAAAATGGGCCATTTAATTTGGTGTTTTAGCCTACTAAAATATATTAGGGAGTTACTCCCTGCACCTCCCCAATTCCAACCCCCACCCCCACATAACCTATTTATTCCTTTTTTTTTTATCTTCATGTTTTCATCTTTACACTTTTTTTTCACAAATTCTCTCGCCACATCAGCACTCTCTGCGCAGCAACCACACCCGCATCGCACAACAGCCGCACAAACAGAGAGGAGAGTTGGAAAGTGAGAGTTGCAGAGCGTTTGGAGGAGGAGGTTTCAAAGCTTTGGTGGGGTGCGGGTGGGAATACGAAGAGGAATCTGTCTGTGTGTTTTGAGACTATAAAAGAGGGGGGTTATTGTAGGGTAGGTTAAATAGGGCTAAAACGGTAAAAATAAAAAAAACCATAAAGGTTAATTTGGTATTTAAAAAAAAGTCCAAAAGAATTGGGGGATGGGGGTTGGAACTGGGGAGGTACAGGGAGTAACTCCCAATATATTATCGTAGTAAGGTCTTTTAATTTGGGTTTTATGGGCCTATGAGAGCTTACAGTAATGCTTGCCATTTAGTCACTTGTTTTGAGTGCGAGAATATTCACTTCATATACTCCTTCTATTGCTTTTAATCATGGTTTGAATCTATTTTTACCATCTTACTTGTTTAATATATTTTTTTCTATCATTTTAAAATATTTTCTTTTGTCTTTTTTTCAGAATATGGGTGAACTAATTGTCTAAAAAAAATTGTTTCCAATTTGTGATATTTGATTCCTAATTGCTAAAGGTTTTTCTTTTATTATTTAAACAAGTTATCTTATGAGAATAAATTACAATATTGTTTGAAAGTTCTTAAATAAAGTATTGGTGTATGTATCAAATTTGACAAAACTTAAGGTAAATAAATTACAACGATCTTGTTATGTTTTTTCAACTTCAAATACTTGTTCCAACCATAACTTTAATTAAATTAAATATAATTATAATTGAGTATATTTACACCTCAATCTGTAATGCAAAATGTTGAAGTTACTTTATAACAATTTTTTTATTTTACGGTAGGTTTAAACAAAAGTAAACAAAATTACACCACAACATAATATATTTGTTACAACGATGATTAATTTCTAACGAGACCTATATACAATGGCTAACAAATTAGTTAGATAAGTAACATAGTTAAAAAATAAAAACATAACGAAAATCAATCCATTTTATTATGAAGTCAAGTATACATGTCATTATGAGTTATTTGTATTTATAAGCATTATTAAATATGTACATTTAGGTTGTCAAACTTCTAAATAGATGGAAGCATAACAAATTCATATACTCTTAATTTTCCTAGTTCCATATCAATTTTTCAATGTACCTAATGTCATGAAACATAAATGAAGGAATAATTTACATGACCTAGAGTTGCATGGATAAAATGTTTAATATGAAGTTTTCTCAATAATATCTAATGTGTTAGGTCGAAAAATATAAATAAGAAAAAAAACAACAGTGTTACTCTAAAAACATTGTAGTCTCATTATGTTAGTAAGGGTTTTTTCCTCAACCTTGATTATGTTAAAAACTAACCTATAGAATCATCTTGAACTTCTTCCATCTCATCATCATCATCAATTGTATAATCTCAATACATATATTCATGATGGACAAATCTTTAACAAATGATAAAAGTTATTTTAAATTAATAAAAATATAAGAATAAATGAAAACAAAAAGAAATGACATAATACATTCACACATGCTAAGAGTTGCATGGCAAAATATCTTTTCAAAAATTAAAAATGTGTTTACAATTAAACCTTTGAATTGAACGGGGTAACTCAACATCTCACACTTCATCAACCATTACCCATGTCTACTTGGGCTATATAAGGAACACTAAGGATGACCATGCAAACAGGCTCACAACCTATTATGCCTATTATGAAACTGTGGGCGAGTTGAACATTTGAGTCCATCTAGCATAAGCTTGTCTAGTAATCTAAACTATTTTTTTTTTATCTTTTATTATTGTGTAATATTATTTGTATGTTGAATATGAATAAATATTTTTATTCATTATGTCATTGACATCATACATTTAAAAGTACAAATATATATTTTATTTCATGATTCACTTTAATATTATTTTTTAGATTGCTTCCTTATTTACTTGTGTAAATAATAAATTTTTAGTCTTTTAAGTTTTTATTTTTATAATTGTTATGCTTATAATAAATAATTATTTTTATAAGATTATCAACTTTCAAATTAATATATTACAAAGAATATTTAAATTTTTTTTTCCATTTTTTATTTCATAAAGGCTACCTTGGGAACCCATTAAGGGACACCATGAATGGTTAACCATTCATCTTCCACTTGACCCATTGACATTAGATGTGAGGATTATGTTTAACATATATAACTTATACTAGTTTGCTATTGTTAAAAAGTGGACTAAAAAAGTCTAACTTAATCCCACAATACTAGTGATCCGATAATAGTGGAATAATATGTCCAACAAACACAAATCTCATTAGGATAAACTCTAACTCATGACTCTGATACCATCTTAAGAAGTGGACTTTAAGCCTAACTCAACCCATAAAATCAACTTGGAAGGAGATGTTTGTACTCACATATACACTCTAAATTGACTTTATATTTAGTCGATGAGAGACTTCCAATAGTTACATTAGTGTGAGAAGGATCCATATGCAACAACACATCTCTCTTTAAGGCTCACTCAAATAACTTCAAGATCCTTGAGTATGTTTTGAGAACGAGCACGGAATTCAAACTTATCATCAAACTCTTACTTTAAAAACGGTCAAATCTGATTTAGTTTTCTTACAAGTTGTATCTCCATCTTTTACAAGACATTCTACCTATAAGACTTCACATTACTCCTCCATGATAGTGCACTAAATTAATCACAAATACCCCAACCACCACCATAACCATCATGCATACATCCTAAGTGCTTTGATCTTCTTATGACTGTCATTAATATATCACCACAACCACAGAGGAGTCTCAAGTAATATACTCAATTAAAGTTCATTGCATCATATTAACAATAAACAAATATACCACTAGTGGAAACACGCTGATTAACGTCGGTTATTTTGGGCTTTTAACGTCTATAAAACAACCGACATCATTTCCGATGACGTCAATGGGACGTCGGACATGAATATAACCAATGTCTATCGTGACGTCAGTCACTGCCATGTTCGACTTCACTAAACGTCGGAGGAGTAGGACTAACTGAACGTCTAAAGACATTATATAGATGTTGGTCTGACCAATAACTGACGTCTACGAGGCACTAAAGACTTCGAAAATGACACAGACTGGCGTTTAAAAGGTACTATAGACGTCGGTCTGTACATTAACCGACGTCTAATCCAGTGGTTGTGTTTTAGTGCAGTTTTGTTCCTGTCTTTGGATAGCCTAGTAGCACAATCTCCTTTTGTTAGTTTCCCCACAAAAAAAGCTTGCGTCTTTTGAATTTCTTATGAGTCCTTTCAACCCAAAACCGAACCTGGGTTGTTGCTTAGTTCCATTTTCATCCGCAAGAGGGAAAAATCACGGTGAAACGATAACTAGGCAACGACCCAGGGTCGTTTTTGGGTTGAAACGACCAAAAGAAATTCAAAAGACGCCGCTTTTTCTGGGAGGCAGCTAGCAAATGGAGAATGTGTTACTATGTTACCCCAAGAAAGGAACAAAACTACACTAAAACACAACATAAAGAAAGCAAATTTTAATCAGTTGAACCAGAAGATAATCGATGAAAGACTAAACAAAGTTTAAATGGTAAGCATAAAAAAAACCACGCACCTGAGATACCGCAAGAGAGAAAAAGGAGAGGAGGAAGACGATAAAGATATCAGAAACAACAATAGAATGCCGGAAGCGAGAAAAAGAAGAGGTGCCGCAAGCGAGAAAAAGAAGAGATGCCGCAAGAGAAAAAGGAGAAGAGGAAGACGATATCAGAAACTGAATGCCGCGAAGAGTTTGTGGTGTATTTAAAATGAAATTGAGCGTCGGTTGCGCCAAAAATCGCCGTCTATAGTCACATAGACGTCGGTTATCTCACTAATGTGACGTCCAAGTTAACATTTCAACTGACTTTTTGAATACCCATTAAACATCGGTTTTGAGGGGATCCGACTTCTAGGAAGTTGAACTGATTGACGTTTGATTTCCTGTCAGGGATGTTCACGACAGTTGTGATGGGGTGCCGACGTCTATAATAACGTCGACGTCAGTGCCCCTCTAGGCGCGTCTAAGGCCCTCGATTTTGGTGAACATAATTAATTACAGGCACATAGACGTCGCTTCCCCTCAACACCGACGTCAAAATTGAAGAATTTTTTGTCTTCCCACCTTCCAGACAGGCTTTAGACGTCGCCTTTTGACTACGTGACGCCTAAGCCCCTAGGAATTAGGTGAAGAGCATTAATTACAACCCAGTAGACGTCGGACCCCGTTAACACCGACGTCACTGGACTGTCTTATCACCTACCTCAGGTCATTAGACGTCAGTTTGCGGCAGTGTGGACGTCTACAATGTCATAGACGTCGCTTTACTTTAAAACCGACGTCTAGTTTACCAAGCTATTTACGATAATGCCACCGTCCACTCATATACGTCAGATTATTAGGAAACCGACGTCTACTGGATGACGTTAAACAACGTGTTTGCACTAGTGTACCCCTAGCTATTTCACATTCAAATTATATGGAATTAAGAATTTCTTAAACATATTTCTACTTCTGATTTTATTAATCATCTGTACAAAGTTTAGAACTTATTTGTTATATTAATTTTGTGCAATATGTTGACTTTACTTTAACTTCCATTAGTCATTGTTCCAACAATGCATATCTCCAAGGTGAGCCAATAGATGAGATGCATTACTCATTCTACCATTCTTAAACAACTATTATTTTATCTTCCAATTCAATATAATTATAAACTTTTTTAGCAACAACTAACTTGTCAATTAGAATCCCATCTATTGACACAAAACCACATCTAATCGTTCTCACTAATATTGTATTTAGAGAGGAGTTTCATTTTTATAATTTAAAAATATGCTACTGTATCGAAAAAGTCTTAAATACTCTTCGTTTCATAAGAATGATAGATATAATATTCTTTTTTATCATCTTAATATTTGAAATCTCAAAATTGTATAATTAAAATAACAACATAAAAAGAATTTTTAATTAATAAAGTTAATACAAAATTTAATTTATGCATTATTTTAGAAATATCGAAACACCTTAATATTTCATGAAAATTTTCTTAAATTTTCTTTATCCCTCTTTAACCTTATTTAAAAGTAAAATAAGATAAGATAATAGAGATAGTTGAATGATATCTACGTATATTATTTATAAGATAAATGTAAATATTTTAATGATTATATATATATTTTGGAATACGTTGGCATATAATAACAAAGGTTGGAGAATTAAGTTGTTGTGTTTGTGTTTTTTTGTTTTTTGATTTTACAAATATAAAATATTCATTAATGTTTTTAATAATTATAATATTTATGAAAACTTAGCTTATTTATTTGTAATGTTTATGTTAAAATATTGAGTACTAATAAGTTAAGTTTTCATAAATACTATTATTATTAAAAAACTTTTAACTTTTTTTTTCTTTTTACTTATTAAATCCTCTATTCCGTTAGGTTTGATGTAGTTGTTACTCGATTCAAAATTACAAAAAAATATTTTGATGCCTAAGTCAGAAATGGTTCGATCACTCTAATATTAAATGCAACAATAAATTATTCTAAATACTTCACATGGATCCTTATTTATACAAATTGTAATAAGTTTTTATTCATCACCGCAATCAATTATTCTAACTACCTTACATGGATCCTTGTTTGTACAAATTGAATAGGTTTTTATTCACTACCGACTAATTATGGTCCAATTTCCTCTTAATCACAATTGGCAAGATGATTTGTGTTAATGTCTCTATATGCTCTTAATCACGTTAGAAATACGTTTCATTAGTTATTCAACGTTCAAATTCTTTTGTAAGACGATATGACTTCATTTGTTTTACCAATTACGTTTTATATAATCTATGTCAGAGTTAATCCATCTGATATGAATATTACGAGTTTAGTCAATTCAATGTAGATTAGTCTGAGTTAACTCTAATATAAGTCATAAAATCAACCCATTTAATAAAAGAGTTCTTGAAACTATTTCCTTTTCAAATTAAAATATCAAACCCAAAAATTTCGTATAAAAAAATTTAACTCGATTATACTTGAGTAGAACATTCATTCATGGAGTGTTAAATTTCAAATGCAACCATACCACTGAATCCTCACGTGAAATTGTTGTCCATAGTCCTACTTTCCCCTCTAATCTACATAAACAACCAAAAAATAAAAAAAAAAATGAATGTTCTTTTAGTGGTATTGTGCATTATTTACAATAACCTGTTAGCTCAATATAATTTTCTTCTATATTTTGATGGGTCAATTTCCTTAAATTGATCAAGATACATTGTATTACATGCTTAAGACAACCTAATATTCAGAATAAACAAGAAATAGTCTCTTTCCATCAATAATATCAAACTTCGTTATTATAGTACATATATTTTTAACATTGTTTGCTTGGGTGCTAATCAGCAAATTCATTTAAAAATGAAGAATATATAATGATGCTATTCATTAAATTTGAACAAATATAAGAAAACAAAATAGGGCTTAATTTTCACAAGTAACTTTGTTAAAGCCGCGAATGACAACCTTAAACAAGATAAGTCCATTCTTCTACTTCATACCATACATAAAATGAATTCATATTTACCACATAATATTTTTAATCCAAATTAGCAACGCATTATTTTATAAATATTTTTTAAATTAATGCTCCCACTAAATTAAATTTGATCTATCAACGTCATCTAAAGCATCATGTCTATTTTTTTTTTTTTCACGTTGTCTTTCAAGAAAATGGGCCGTTCAATTTAGGTGTTTCGTGGGCCTACAAAAGAGTATTATGTAACATGTTATTGTACTATTAAATGGCCTATTAGCTCAGCTGGTTAGAGCGTCGTGCTAATAACGCGAAGGTCGCAGGTTCGAAACCTGCATGGGCCATTTTTATTTTTAAATAATCATTTACCTTATGGGCTTTCAATAATGTGGGCCTTTTAATTTGGGTGTTTTATGGGCCTATGAGAGCTTATGTCACACCCCATTTAATACCGTCCTTAATGGGGTACACGTGTCAGCCGTCCGGTAGAGTGGGAGACAAACTCTGCCAAACTTTTAATTCCCTTTCTTCGTAAACCCCTGAAAGTGGAAGTCAAGTGGCGTGCTGGGAGTGGACCGGACGTTTTAGTGGAAGCCATGTGGCAGATGGCAAATGGACGACCGTCCGGTTTGGAGGCCATATTTAAGGTAGGATTTCCAAACCCTTGCCACCTTTTCTGCATGCAATCTTCTTCTTCCTCAGAAATCAACCTTCCAGAATCCCAGTTTTCTCCTCCTTCTCTCTAAAATCCTAAACCGTTTACTGTTCCGATCACCTTGCTCCTTTCAGATTAAACACTCCTGGTGTCAAGCTCTTTCACTTGCACCGATCGGTTTCCCAAGCGGAGCACTTTGGGACGTTTGGACAACCATACCGTAGAACTTTAGAAGTTTAGCTGGAATAGAGGTAAGGGAAGCTTATAAAGTTTAATTTTGATTTTCTCTATGTTTTAAATGTGTGTTTGATTTATTGCATGTTTGATATCTAAAGTATGTTGGTTGATTTTTCATGAATGTAATATGGTATGTTGTAGTATGAATTGTATGATAAGTATAAACTTAGAGAAAATGTGAATCTGAAACCGAAGGTCATTAGGACCGTTCGGTTTTCCCCTAAAACGATCGTTTTTGTACCATTGTATCGAAACCTAAATGAATTGCTTATTCAGTCGTAATAATCTATCCATTACAGAACGCTCGGTCTTATACTGAGTGTTCGACTTTAACGTATTCGGTCATAGACTGATTACTTAGTCTCATGTTAACTATGTTGATATAGTAGTGTTTGTTCACCTTGAACGTTCGTTTTTATATTGATAATGTTTATTGAAAGTACTCGATCATAAATCGAGTGCTCGTCCTGAGAAGTACTCGGTCATAAACTGAGTACTCGGTTTCATATTGATTATCTTTATTGTACTGAACGTCCGGTCTTATACTGAACGTTCGACTTGGAAGTGCTTAGTCATACACTAAATATTCAGTCTCATATTAATTATTTAGAACGTTCAGTCATATACTGAGCGTTCGGTTTATATTGATGATGTTTATTAAAAATGCTAGGTATTATACCAGTACACAAATTTTAAGAACATTCGGTCATAAACTGTACGTTCGGTCATACAAGTGTTCGGTATTAGACTGACACTTAACTTATGAAGTGTTCGGTTTCACATTGTTATTATTATTCATTCAGAAGATGTTCGGTCATGTAAAGTACTCGGTCATAGATCTAGTGCTCGGTCTTATGAAACGCTTAGTCAGAAACTATTCGGTATTGAGTATCTGGTATTCTCTCAACACCCTAACCACTTGGAAATAATAACGAACGTTGGTTGAATTTGATTAAGTAAGAGAATTCCACTGGCGGAATGTCTCAGGAATTTGGCAATGATTGGTAAAGTATGGATGTGGGAAAGACTCTGGCGTTGTCCTTGATCCTGATATTCCGTGAGGGCGCTTCCTCAGGTAGAGGGAGGCCGCTCATGCGTGGGAATGGCAGGAGGTCCGCGGTTATATGAGTAAATAACCGTTTGAGGACTAACCTCGGGTGGCAGCTGGGGAAAACAGTTACTACACCACACCGGGTGCTAGGGACGACCGAGCTACATGTTCATACAGTCCGGACAGTGTCTTAATGGTCGGTCTTGAGTATAAGAATGATATGTTGTATGATTGATTGGTTTGTATTGTATGTTTACTTGTATGATGAATTGATAAATTAAATTTACATAAGCTTACCCTTATCTGTTTTGCTTTGTATATGTTGTCGTTCGGTATCCAACCGTTCGGCTATTCTTTTCATTGCAATGATCATCCTTTTGGATGTGAGCAGAGGATACCTTGGAAGCCGCTTTGGAAGAAACTCTGGAGGACGCTGTGCAGGCCGAGGAACCCGTGGAGGCAGTGCCCGAGCGTTATGCAGGACCGTCCGGTCCTTAGTATAGTCGTTTCTTTCTCCTTGTATTTTTGTAAAACGTTTGGTGTAGGAATCCTTTTAATTTTGGCCTTTCGGCCAATGTATTGTATTCTAAACCGTTCGGTCTATTTTGTAAATATTATATATATATTCCAACCGATCGGTTTTAATTTCCAGTATATTTCATGTTGTATTGTTTATTCACTACTGTTCTCCTTTATTATTCTTGTTAACTCCTAAAAATAAATTATGGCTTTGGTTATATTTATTGGGATGTTACAGCTAATAATGCTTGCCATTTACTTCACTTGTTTTGAGTGCGAGAATATTGACTTCACATACTCCTATTGCTTTTATTCATGGTTTGAATCTATTTTTACCATCTTACTTGTTTAATATATTTTTTCTTTCATTTTAAAATATTTTCTTTTGTTTTTCCCATAATATGGCTGAACTAATTGTCTAAAAAAAATATTCTTTCCAAGTTGCGATATTTGATTCTAATTACTAAAGGTATTTTGATATTTAAACAAGTTATCTTATCTATACTAATAATATGAGAAATAAATTACAATATTATTTGAAAGTGTATAAATAAAGTATTGGTGTATGTATAAAAATTGAAAAAACTTAAGGTAAATAAATTATAATGATTTTGTTATGTTTTTTCAGTTTAAAATATTTGTTCCAATCATAACTTTAATTGAATTAAATATAAATATAATTTAATATATTTACACTTTGATGTGTAATGAAAAATATTGAAGTTATTTTATAATAAGCTTTTTATTTTTAAGGTAGGTTTCCATAAAAGTAAACAAAACTACACCACAACATAATATCTATAACAATAATTAATTTTTAATATGCAATAACAAACAAATTAGTTATATAAGTAACATAGTTAAAAAAAATATATATATATTAAAAACCAATCCATCTTATTATGGAGTCAAATATATATGACTTTACGAGTCATTTATATTTGTAAACATTATTAAATTTGTACATTTAGGTTGTCAAACTTCTAGATAGATACAGAGGCATAACAAATTCACATGCTTTTAATTTTCCTACTTGCATATCAATTTTTCAATGTACTTAATAAAATAAATTTTTTGGTTAAATATAATTATTATAATGTCATAAAACTTAAATGAAAGCATAATTTACATGACCTAGAATATCATGAGTAAAATGTTTAATATGAAGCTTTCTTAAAAATATTTAATGTGTTAAGTCAGAAGGTATAAATAAGAACAACAAAAGTGTAACTCTAAAAACATTGTTATCTCACTGTGTCCATAAGGATTTCTTCCTCAACTTTTATTATGTCAAAAACTAATCTATAGAATCATCTTGAGCTTCTATCATCTCATCATCATCAATTATATAATCTCAATACATATATTTTCCATGATTGACAAATCTTTAACAAAAATTACAAAGTTTGTTCAACATTAATAAAATTATAAAAATAACGAAAAACAAAAAGAAACGTGACATAATACATTTGCACATGCTAAGAATTGCATGACCAAAATATCTTTTAGAAAACCAAAAATGTGTTTACAATCTCTATGACCAATTTAACCTTTAGATTGAGAGGAGCAACTCAATTAGAAACATCTCACACTTCATCAACCATTACCTACATCTATTTTGTATAAGGGACACCAACGGTGACCATGCAAACATGCTCACAACCTACTATGAAACTGTGTGATGAGCTGAACATTTAAGTCGATCATCTAACATAGGCTTGTCTAGTAACCTAAATTTTTTTTTTATCTTTTATTATTGTGTAATATTAGTTGTGTGTTGAATATGAATAAATATTTTCATTCATTATGTCATTGATATCATACATTTAAAAGTACAAATATATATTTTATTTCATGGTTCACTTTAATATTATTTTTTAGAATGCTTCCTTATTTACTTGTGTAAATAATAAATATTTAGTCTTTAAGTTTTTATTTTTATAATTTTTATGCTTACAATAAATAACTATTTTTATAATATTATCATCTTTGGAATTAAAATAAGGAAAATGATATTTTAACACCATTTTTTGACACCATTTTGACACTGCACACGTGTCAAAATGTGGTTGGACGATTTCAAATTAAAAAAAGCTAATGCAAGAGCATATTTGGAAGAAAAAAAACCAAAGTTTTTTTTTTTAATTTGAAATCGTCCAACCACATTTTGACACGTGTGCAATGTCAAAATGGTGTAAAAAATTGTGTTAAAATATCATTTTCCTTAAAATAATACAAAATAATTTTTAGATTTTCTTTTTCCATTTTTTAATTCATGTAGACTAGCTTGAAAACCCATTAACCTGGAATTATGTGGGATAAGTCAGACCTATTAAATTGTAAGTCTTATGGAGTAGCCCTTCTTAGGTCATTTGGGGGTTAAATAAGATGAAGGATAAAAATAGGAGGATCAACCCACATTGCCGACCTCAAGGGACACCATGAATGGTTAACCATTAATCTTTTACTTGACTAATTGACATTAGATGTGGGGATTATGTTTAACATATATAACTTATACTAGTTTTGCTACTGTTAAAAAGTGGACTAAAAGTATAACTTAATCCTAAAATACAACTTGTAAGATGAAGTTTGCACCTACATATATATACTATAAATTGGACTTTATCTCTAGTCGATGTGGAACTTCCGACACCTCCCTTATGCGAAGATACATACATCTCTTGCGTGGGACTAGACCTCAGTGGGTGGTATGATAATGGTGGAATGATATGTTCAACAAACAAAAATCTTTCTAGGATAAACTCTAACTCGTGACCCTGATACCATGTTAAGAAGTGGACTTTAAGCCTAACTAAACCCCACAAAACCAACTTGTAAGGTAGAATTTGCATCCGCATATATTATCTAAATTGACCTTATCTCTAGTCAATGAGATTTTCCAATAGTTACATGAGTGTGAGAAAGATCCATATGCAACAACACAACTCTCTTTAAGGCTCACTCAAACAACTTCAAGATGCTTGAGTATGTTATTGAGAACGAGCAAGGAATTTAAACTTGTCATCAAACTCTTGCTTTCAAAACTGTCAAATCTGATTTAATTTTTCTACAAGTTGTATCTCCATCTTTTACAAGGCATTATGCCTGCAAGATTTCATATTACTTCTTCATGGTAGTGCACTAAATTAATCACAAAGGCCCCAACCACCACCACAACCATTATGCACACATCCTGAGTGTTTTGATCTTTGTATGACCGTCATTAATATATCATCACAACCATAGAGAATAAATGAGTCTCGAATAACCTACTCAACTAAAGATACTTGCATCATATTAATAATAAACGAATATACATACCCTTAACTACTTCACATTCAAATTATGAAATTAAGAATGTCTTAAACATATTTATACTTTTGATTTTATTAATGATTTGTGGAAATTGAAAACTTATTTGTTATATTAATTTTGTGCAAGTAAGTTTCTACATTTCATATCATGGAAGTTGAGATACAAGAGACTCCTCATACCTTATGTTGACTCTACTTTAACCTCCATTAGTCGTTGTTACAACAATGCATATCTCTACAATAGATGAGATGCATTACTCATTGTACGATTCTTAAACAACTATTCCTTTATCTTGCAATGCAATGTAATTACAAACTTTTTTAACAACTAACTTGTCAATTAAAATCCCATCGATTGACACAGAACCATGTCTAATTCCCTTCACTGATATTGTACTTTAGATATAAAAGCCTCATTTATTCTAACTATTTTACACCTTCCACGATTTATATAAATTGGAATTAATTTTTACTTACTATCGGTTTAATTATAGTTCAATTACCTCTTAATCACAAATATTAGGATGATTTGTATTATTTTCTGCATATACTCTTAATCATGCTAGAGAGACATTCGATTAATTTAACATTCAGATTCTTTTGTAAAGCAGTACGAATTTATTTGTTTTTTCAATTATTATGTTAGATCGATTTTATAATTTATGTTGGAATTAATGCGTCTTATATGAATAATTCTGATAGGTTCAATTTACATCACGAGTTAACTTCTATATAAGTTATAAAACTGATCCATTTAATGAAAGAATTATTGAAACTATTCTTTTTCATATTAAAATACCAAACCCAAAAATTTCATATAAAAAAAATCTAACTCGGTTCCACTTGGGCAGAACAGTAATTCATAGTGGAGTGTTAAATTTCAAATGCAACCATAGCACTGAATCATCACGTGATATTGTTCTCCATAGTCTTACTTTTTCCCTAATCTACGTCAACAACCAAAATTAAAAAAATATGAATGTTCTTTTAGTGGTACTGTGAATTATTTACAATAACTTAACTTGTGGGCTCAATATAGTTTTCTTCTATTTTTTGATGGGTCCATTTCCTTAAATTGATCAAGATACATTGTATTAAGCTCTGCATGCTTAAGACAATCTAATATTCAGAATAAACAAGGAATAGTCTCTTTCCATCAATAATATCAAACTTCGTTATTATAGTACATATATTTTTAACATTGTTTGCTTGGGTGCTAATCACCAAGTTCATTTAAAAATGAAGATTATATAATGATGCTATTCATTAAATTTTAACAAATATAAGAAAACAAAGTAGGGCTTAATTTTCATAACCGCGAAATGACAACCTTAAACAAGATAAGTCCATTCTTCTACTTCATACCATACAAAAAAATGAGTTCATATTTACCATATAATATTTTAATCCAAATTAGCAACGTATTATTTTATAAATATTTTTTCAATTAATGCTCCAACTAAATAAAATTTGATCTATCAACGTTATCTAAAGTATCAAAGCATCAATAATTTGATTCTTATCAAGTTAGATCGTGTTAGGAGGTGATGCCAAATTTTTATTTTTTTTATGTGTAAATATAAAATTTGAAAATAAAACTATTTAAATAAAAGAGTTGACAAATTTAAAATAATCTGAAAATTAATTTAATTTATTTTTGAAACAAAAATATATTATGTTAAAAAATGAAATTTATACTTAATTATATATTTTAAGTTGATTTTATCAGTGGAACAAATTAACTAATAGAAATTTATTGAAATTACTAATGAAGTGGTGAATAATGTAAAATGACAAGACAAATCATGTTTAACGTTTAAAGTAGATTTTGAGAAGATGTATGGTTCAATATCATAAGATTTTTTATGATACGTTGTGGAAGATGAAGTATCATACAAGATAGGTGAATTGGATCAAAGATTACAAGGATTATTGCTACATATATATTTTGGGGAATGGGGTTCAATTTCTGAGTTTAAGAGAAGTGAATCCCTATTAAGACCAAAAAGTTTAAGAAAGCAAAAGGGTTTTATTTTAATTAAGGTTTGCAAATAAAAATGCAAGCATTAATAGTTGAATCCTGAAGAAAATTTGAATCCGTTCAATCTAAATTATTTCATTTTTACATTAGACTCTTGGATATGTATCAATTGATTGACTCAAACTAATAAAATAAGAACATAAAAATCATGCTAACATAATTTAAGAAACGATATTAAATTAAATTCAATTACACAAAATTAATTTATTAAACAAAACTTATACTCATTTATATATTATAAATTTATTTTATTTCAAGTGACTATAAATTTTCAACCCAGCTCTTATAATATGCAAAAATAAAGAAAAAGGAAGACATTGTTAGAGTTACATGGATGACATCGCTTGTGTGCCAGATTTGCAAGTTAACTGTACAAGAACAGTGAGACAGCATATGAAACTCATCCTATTTTTATCCGAAGAAACAACAATTGAAACTCCAGTTAGAGATGGAGAGCATGGATCGGATGCTTTTGTCAAGCTGGTACGATGTTCATTCCACAGTGCCCTCATCCTACGTGCAATTACCAGAAAACAGACCTGGAAAGGTCGTTAGTTCTTTGCATGAACCCATACCAGTTATCGATCTTGGAGAACGTCATCGTCCTCATCTCACTAAACAAATTCTTAAAGCCTCTCAGGAATATGGCTTCTTCCAGGTTAATTTCAATCTCACCATAACTTTCTTCACTCTCTCTGCTTCTTCTCTTTCTTTCACAAACATTAAAATCTTCTCTTAAACAACTGAACCGTGAAAAAAATAAAAGAGAAAGAACATAAAATTTAGGAGGCTACACCTATTATTTCGCGAATTATGTTGGAAGTATCATATCTATTATATATAAAATTAATTTATAATAAATAAGTGAGTGCAAATCTCATCTTACAAACCGATTTTATAAAATTAAATTAGACTTAAAATCCACTTTTTAATATCGTATCAAAATCATAAAATATATGTTAACGAGATTTATATAGACGTTGCTGACCATCCATTAATTCTATTCGGCCTGAAAGGAGTGAAAATAATACCTCCTAAAACACTGTCCATGTGGCTTTTCTCTTTTAACATACATATAATGTCTTTTTAAAGTTTCTGCTATAGAATAATATTGTGTTTAATTTGGCTTTGAGTTCATCCTGCATTGAAAAATGAGAACTTGCTAAAATAAATGCATATACTTTGGTTATGGGTTTTAATTTTCCTCCATTTATATATAATATTATTTTTAATTTAAAATTTATTTAAAGTTTCTCATTTTTATTCAATTAAATTCATTCTTATGTTATTAAGAGGGACTAAATATATTTCCACGGAAAATTGACCTAGTAATAAAGAAAAAACATTGAAATAGGTGATCAACCATGGAGTTTCCCATGATTTGATGGACGAAACACTGAACATTTTTAAAGAATTCCATGGCATGCCTCCAAAAGAGAAGATAAATGAATGCTCGAAGGACCCAAATGGAAACTTCAAGATTTACACAAGTGGTGAGAATTACAAGAAAAATGCCACTCATTATTGGAAGGATTCACTAATACATCCTTGTCCTCCTTCTGGCGAAAACTTTCAGTATTGGCCTGAGAAACCATCTAACTACAGGTAAGTTTATTTTGCATATTTTTCTTCAGTGTAGTTTTTCATTTATTTCTAATTATGGTTGTGTTTTCACATAATTTATTTTTAATATCAATTTACTCATCCACCTATGATATTTGTTAGACATGATAAAGTAACTAATTTTCTTATATTTGTTATAAACGTCATTTTAAATGAGTTATGGAATACTATTGTTATTATTTTCAAGATTACGTAGGCATGTATAGAGGTCAACTTCAATAACACATTTTCTTTATGAATCGATCACCATCGGGGCATTATAATTTGAAAAAAATCGTAATCTTTATACTCTGCATGACATCATATCAAATTTAAATATATACATTTCCAATGAAAGTAGTTTGATTTGTTTTGATTTCTTTGCTTTTATAGAAGTAAGTAGATCGTCATCAACAAATGATTAGTATTTTTTTTAAAAGGTTTTGGGAGAGTTAAAGCACATAAAAACATATAATGAAATTATTAGTCAATTTAAGGCAAAATCCTTTATAATCACAACAATATTTTATGTATTTTATTTTCTAATTTATAAAAAAAATTAATAACACTTTTCTTTGATGAGTTAAAGAACATATATATATATATATATATATAGTAATAAATAGAGTATATGGGTGTCTCTTAACTCATATTTACAACTAAAAGTTTAAAAGTTAACACTTGATTCTTATTCTTACTTCTAAAAGGAAAAATCGCTTCCTATACATGATATTTCCTACTACAATTCTTCCTATAGTTAAATTATCTTTTGTAATACAATAATTCTCGAAGTAAAATATTGTGCCTTAGGAAGTGCTTTAATTTCACAATTCATTATACATGTCATCCTTAGAGGTGGCAAAGTGGTCCTTAGCCTACAAATATAGTTAATATTTTAAATTGTTAGTCCATTTCTTAAAAGTTGAAATAAAAAATAGTTAAAAAGATCGATTTTTTCAATTATATTATTTGAAATATATAAATATATAATAATGTTTTAACTTTAACTAATAATAATATGATTATAAAAAAATACAAAATTTACATCTTTCTATATTTTCTTAAATAATATACCATATATAATATTATAAATGCTGCTTAGCCATGGATATTATGCTTTGTCACTAATTTTTTCTTATCTAACATTATCGACGAAAGTTTTTCTCTAGATAACTACAATTATGGTACCTTTACGTATGGATTTTTTTCAGCCTAATGTTTGTTTTGCAACGAATTTAAACTTTATCCACAATTTTGTTCCTTGAGAAAATTGATCTTTAATTTATAATAACAAAATAATAAGATCTTGTCCATTTAATTAGCCAGCTAACAAAAGGTTTGATGTTGGAATCTTTTAGGGAGATTGTCGGAAAATATAGCAGAGAAATGAACAGACTTACCCTTGAAATTTTGGAGATTCTGTGTGAGGGATTAGGGCTTGAGCCAAGATATTTCTGTGGTGGACTCTGTGAAAATCCATCACTGGCTGCTCATCACTACCCTCCTTGCCCTCAACCATCTTTAACATTGGGTTTAGCTAAGCACAAGGACCCTACAATTATCACCATTTTGCTTCAAGATAAGGAGGTTGAAGGACTACAGGTCCTTAAGGATGGGACATGGATTGCTGTTGCCCCTATTCCCAATGCTTTTGTAGTTAACATTGGTCTACTCTTGCAGGTTATTAATTTTCTCTCATTTTCCTTGCTTGTCACACACACATATATATTACAAATGATAGCATAATATCTTTTGTAAGTATGTATGATCAAATCTGATTTATTATGATTTTCAGTTAGTTTAGAAAATAATATAACTTTTTGTAATTGCGAGTCAAATTAAATTCGATTCATTACTACTTATAAGTTAAATAAATTTGAGTTGGAATAAAAGGTAAGTTAACTCACAATCTACTAACAATAATTATTTTTTATCATTTTTTCATTATTTTTTTATAATAATTGTTTACTATTATTTATATAGATTGACATTTTGATTTTTTTTTTGCATATTAAGATGTTGTTCAATTAAAAAAAAAAATATTGTTCAATAATATTTGAATATATTTTCTTTAATTCAATCCATAATAAGTCAACTAATTTGAGTGAAATTGACTTTTTTGACTCTTTATCATTCAGTGAATCTTGTTATAGAGTTGTAAACATTTACTTTATTTATTTCATAGTAGCATAATTAACAAAATCCTTATTATTTAACCGGTTTCAACTAATTTTTTTCTTCTAGCTTTTTTTTTGCCACAATTATTATTTATTTGCTAAAAACACATCCATGTCAAAAGGACACTAATATAATATATAATGAGTTCACATAGAGAGAATTTAAACATATCATTGTTATGTTGAATTTTAGAGTTGTTGTACAATATCTCTTTATGAGAAACTGTGATACTTAATTTAATTGTCAATTTGATCATTAATATGTTTTCTAACTATAATTGCAGATTATTAGTAATGGAAGACTTGCTGGTGTGGAACACAGAGCTGTAACGAATTCGAGCATTGCACGCACAAGTGTTGTATATTTTGTGTATCCATCATTTGAAAGCAATATAGAACCTGCACAAGCTTTGCTCAAAGGAAGCAATACTCCACCATTGTACAAATCCATCACCTGCAGAGAGTTTCGTGCAAATTTCTACCAAAAGGGTCCTAAGGTTGAAGAAGATTTACAATGACTCAAATACCGTATGCTTACAGGAACCTATCATATGTTTATAGAAACTATTTGGTCTTGAAAAGTTTAATTCTATGGTGCATCCGTTCATATATGGAATAATAAATAACTTCTTACATATGTTAATGAAGATATTTTTGTTTATAAGAATTTTCAAATTGTGTTGTACATGTTATAATTCTCCCACCAAAGAGGATATTATGTAGGTATATGAAGATGACATTTGTACCTTATAGTGTTACATTTAGGTCATGTGTATCTTTCCTAGATTGATAATTTGTTCTCTATAAATCCATGTAGCTCTATTTCTATTGGTATGGAATAAACTTGTATTTTCTATTCTTCTTTCTTTATTATTCTTTTTCTTCTTTGTTGGGTTCTTGGGGCGTTTCAAGAAAACCTTAGAACCAGAGAATAAAAGAGAGAGAGCGGAGCGAGAGAAAGAATACTGAATATTATTGAATTGAAAGTTGTAATTGAAAAGACGGGGTTGGTTATTATTTATAACCAACGTTAACAAGCAACAGGGTTGGTTACTATATTTAACCAACGTAGATATGCAACAGGGTTGGTTACTATATTTAACCAACGTAAATACGCAACAGGGTTGGTTACTATATTTAACCAACGTAAACACGCAACAGGCAAAGCCTGTAAACAAAACAAGCCCAAAACAAAACAAGCCCAAAGTAAACAACCAGACCGGCCGGACTGACCGGTCCACAGACAAAGGAAGCCAAGTCTAAATAACAATTCTCCACCTAGACTTGCTTCAAAACAAAAAACAAAAATAAAACACGGACACGGCCGGTCAAACAATTAGTGACCGACCGGTAGACACCCAATCCTGGACAACAGTAAGAGAAACCTCTCCTTAGCGAGCGGCTTTGTTAACATATCTGCAGGATTCTCTTCGGATGCAATTTTGCAGATTTGAACGTCACCGGATTCAACAATGCTTCTGACAAAATGCAGCTTGACGTCAATATGCTTGGTTCTGGAATGATAAATCTGATGATTGGCCAGATGAATAGCACTCTGGCTGTCGCAATGAACACATACAGTCTTCTGATCAAAACCAAGTTCCCGAACCAAACCTTTCAACCACAGTGCCTCCTTAACTCCTTCAGCAAGAGCATAGTACTCAGCTTCCGTAGTTGACAAAGCCACAACCGACTGTAGTGTAGACCTCCAGCTAACAGCAGTCCCAAACAGTGTAAACACATATCCCGACCGGGATTTCCTAGTGTCCATGCATCCGGCAAAGTCGGAATCAACAAAACCTTCAATATAACCTCCACCTTGAAAGTTATTCTGGAAAGACAATCCAGTACCGAGAGACCCCCGTATATATCTGAGCATCCACTTCAACGCTTCCCAGTGTGTTGGTCCAGGATTAATCATGAACTGACTGAGAACACTAACACCGTGCGCCACGTCCGGTCTTGTGCAGACCATGCCGTACATAATGCTCCCAATCCCATTTGAAAATGGAACAGATTCCATCTTCTTTCTTTCTTCCTCGGTCTTTGGGCATTGCTCCTTGGTAAGTTTCAAGTGTTGACCGACCGGCGTGTTGGCCATTTTAGATTCAGCCATCCGATACCTTGAAATTACCTTCTGCAAATAGCACTCCTGTGACAGAAAAAGATTACCGCCCGGTCTATCCCTTTTAATGTCTATGCCCAAAATCCGCCTTGCTTCCCCTAGTTCTTTCATTTCGAAAGCATCCGCCAACCTTGCTTTCGTCTCACCGATCATGCCCCTGTCACTGCTAGCAATTAGGATGTCATCCACATAAAGCAAGAGATATAGCATTTCACCGCCATGGTTCAGAGTGTAAACGCAGTCATCATAATTGCACCGCTTGAAGTTCAGCTTTATCAGAAAGTCATCAAATTTCCTGTACCACTGCCTTGGGCTTTGCTTCAAGCCATAAAGTGACTTCTGCAACAGACACACCCTATCATCCACAGCGAAACCGTCCGGTTGCTTCATATAGAGGGTTTCCTCCAAATCGCCGTGCAGAAAAGCTGTCCGAACGTCCAACTGTTCAAGATGCAAATTGCAATGCGCAACTATTGCCATCAGAACTCTGACCGAACAATGCTTAACCACTGGAGCAAAGATCTCATGATAGTCTACGCCTTCAATCTGAGTAAAGCCTTTGGCAACAAGCCTAGCTTTGTACCTCGCTTTCTCACCGCCCGGTGTAGCTTCTTTTTTCTTGAAAATCCATTTCGAACCTATGACCTTCTTACCCTTTGGCAGATCCACCAATCTCCAGGTGTTATTCTTTTTCAAAGCCTCCAACTCTTCTTCCATAGCACCCTGCCAAAGATGCCGGTCGCTGCTGTCAAGAGCCTCCTTATAACTTCTCGGTTCATCCGATCGGTTAATATCTTCAGCAGCGTTCAGGGCGTAGCAGATTAGATCCGCCTCTCCAAGCCGCTTGGTTGGCTTGGAGATCCTTCTTTCTCTGTCACGAACAAGCTGATAGTTTCTCAAATCAACACCAGCAGCTTTTCCATGACTTCCCTCGCCAGACATATCATCTGTGTCTTCACCAAGGTCTGTTCGAAATTCATCCGGTCGGTTCTCAGCTATCGTCCGACCGGTTTCAACTTGCCCTTCACTCGTTTGGTTTTCCTCAGTCCCACCGGGCGTGCCAGCTCCATTAGTAGTATGCTCCACCTCCACGAGAATCTTCTTCTCACTTCCAGAGTTTTCCGGGTGCATCGCCATCCTTGTTTCATCAAAAATGACATCCCTACTAATGATTAGTTTTGAAGGTGAATCTAACCTCCATAACCTGTATCCCTTAACTCCGTCGGCGTATCCAAGAAAGATACATCTCGCCGCCCGGGAATCCAGCTTATCACCCCTGACATGAGCAAACGCCAAAGAACCAAACACTCTCAAGTGTGAATAATCAGCCGGTCGTCCACTCCACACTTCCATTGGTGTTTTAAAATTGAGAGCTGAAGACGGACTCCTGTTGATCAAATAGACGGCCGTATTGGCAGCCTCTCCCCAGAAAGCTTTTGACAACCCTGATCCCAACAACATGCACCGGACCCTCTCCAGAATGGTTCTGTTCATCCGTTCGGCCAATCCATTCTGTTGAGGAGTTCCAACGACCGTTCTGTGCCTCCTGATCCCTTTCTCTTTGCAAAAACCATTAAACTCCTCTGAAACGAACTCCAGCCCATTATCGGTTCTTAGGCATTTCAGCCTACACCCCAATTGGTTCTCAATCTGTGTGTGCCACTCTTTGAACTTCTGAAACGTTTCGGACTTATTCTTTAGAACGTAAATCCACACTCTCCTTGAGAAATCATCAATTATACTTAAGAAATACGCTCCTCCACCATGAGTTAAGGTTCTTGCCGGTCCCCATAAGTCAGCATGGACATATTCAAAGGGCCGTTCGGTTGAGTGTTTCCCTTTTCCGAACGGTATCCTGTGTGATTTCCCTAAGACACAATGGTCACAGAAATCCAGCTTCTGCAGTTTGTCTCCCAGAAGCAAGTCTTGCTTTTCCAATTCTTCAAGACCCTTCTCACTGATGTGTCCCATCCTCAAGTGCCATAACCGGGCGGTATTCTCGGTCCCACTTGCTACTGAGACATGACCAATGACAGTTGATCCCTCCAGAATGTACAAGCCGTTCCTCCTTCTGCCTTTGGCAACCACAGAATCTCCAGAACAAACCCTCATTACTCCATCTTCAACTTTAGTGGTGTAACCTCCAAGATCAAATGCACTGATAGAAATCAAATTTCTCTTTAGTTCGGGCACATACCGGACGGCCTGCAACACCATCTCACGATTGTCAAACATCTTCAGCCTCACCGACCCCACACCTTGCACTCGGCAAGCTTTGTTATTTCCGAGCAGTACATTACCATGCTCTTTCTGATCCAGATTCTCAAAAAACTCCTTTACCGGGCACATGTGATAGGAGCAGCCGGAATCCATGACCCAGCTCCTTTGAGGATCTTCAGACGAAGCCACCAGCACTCCAGCCGACTCATATCCCTCAGACGCCTCTGCCACATCAGCGGTTTCTTGTGGCCGACCGGCCTTTCCTTTCTCCGGGCAGAACTTCTTGATATGACCCATCTTCTGGCACTTGAAGCAACGCACCTGCTTCGTACCGTCCGGATTCAGCTTCTTCTCTTTTCCAGACTGCTTCTTCCCTTTCCCTTTTACCGCAATCAATCCGGACGCTCCTTCCTCGGTTGTCTTCGAATCTTGGAGTTTTTGGAACTCCTTGGTTCGAATTGACGTCAGAACCTCCTCTAACGTGATCACTTGATCTTTCCCGTAGAGTAACGCATCCCTGAAATGCTCGAAGGTTTTTGGAAGCGCATTCAACAGGATGACAGCTTTATCTTCATCCTCCAACTTCACTCCAATATTCTCCAGATCATCAACTATCTTGCTGAATTCTGCAATCTGCTCCTCTATCGTTCTTGATTCTGACATCTTGAACGAAAAAAGTTGCTGCTTTAGGCACAGCCTATGAGCCAACGATCTCGTCATGTACAGAGACTCTAGTTTTACCCAGATTTCAGCGGCAGTCTTCTCCTTCGCAACCTCCCTCAGTACCTTATCACCAAGGCACAAGATGATTGCACTCCTTGCCTTATCTCCCATCTTCTTCTTCTCTTCTTGAGTCATGGTATCACTCATCTTCGACTCACCCTTCAACGCTTCAACACATCCCTGCTGTATCAAGATTGCCTCCATCTTGATCTTCCACAGCCCGAAGTCATTAGCGCCGTTGAACTTTTCTACGTCGAACTTGGTTGCCATTGCTCCTTGGGAATTCTTGAATCCTTGCCCCACGGTGGGCGCCAATTGTTGGGTTCTTGGGGCGTTTCAAGAAAACCTTAGAACCAGAGAATAAAAGAGAGAGAGCGGAGCGAGAGAAAGAATACTGAATATTATTGAATTGAAAGTTGTAATTGAAAAGACGGGGTTGGTTATTATTTATAACCAACGTTAACAAGCAACAGGGTTGGTTACTATATTTAACCAACGTAGATATGCAACAGGGTTGGTTACTATATTTAACCAACGTAAATACGCAACAGGGTTGGTTACTATATTTAACCAACGTAAACACGCAACAGGCAAAGCCTGTAAACAAAACAAGCCCAAAACAAAACAAGCCCAAAGTAAACAACCAGACCGGCCGGACTGACCGGTCCACAGACAAAGGAAGCCAAGTCTAAATAACATTCTTCTTGTAGTTTCATAAGTTATTATTGATCCTTTATAGTTTATAGATAGCGGTGTCGCAGATCATGTCACTAACGATGTCAATAATTTCACTCACAAAACTCTTTATGTTGGTAACAACACTTCGAAAATAGACCAATCGCACCACTTTGAACAATGGTTCATGTATGTTTATTCAACACACTGGTTCTATTAAATACTATTTTCCTATTCAATTACGTACCATTTTTCTTAACAAAATGTTTCATGTTTCAAATATGACAGAATTTCATTAGTGTATCAAAATTTGCTTCCAATAACAAGGTTTATTTTGAGTTTTATCCTAATCACTATTTTTTCAAAACACTAACACCAAGAAGATTACTCTTCAAGAAAAAAATAAAGATGACTTATACATTTTTCCATCTTTTTAGTCAAAATCTATGGCTAATTACACACGATTCACTCCTTCACAACTTGACAATACTTTCACTTCTATTGTACACAAAGTTCTGAAACATTGTAATATCAAACTTTTTAAGTTTTATTTTTTGTCAATCTTTTATTCTTGGAAAATTACATCAATTACCTTAACATCTGATAAGGTTTATACTCAACCTTTGCAATTAATTTTTTGCTGATATTGTTGGTTATACAAACAAGTCACACATAAGATAAAATAAGAGATGGACATGAGTTTATATACACATAAGATACCTTCATTGGTAAGAGGTATTTCGGAATGATACCAAAAAACAAATCCGTGAGGACTTAACCCAAAGCGGACAATATTGTCAAACGCTTAATTTGTAAAGTATTGTTTAATATTTGTCTATTCTCAATACTCATTTTTATGGTTACTTGATCAAAAGTTGGTATATTCAAACTTAAAATGTATCATGTTGTCATCATCAATTCTCTTGAAGAACTAACAACTTACAAGCAAGCCTTGAACAATCCGAGTTGGCTCAAGGTTATGCAAGTTGAGAATCAAGCTCTTGTAGGAAACAATACTTGGGATCTTGTTCATCCTCTTAATGTCATTATGAATTTTGGCTAAAAATGGATTTTTTGAAATAAATATAATGAAGCCTTCTACTATACATATTGTTCCGACCATAGCTACCTCCGAACATCGGTCTATTATGCAAACTTGACATAAATAATGTTTTTCTCCCTAGGACCTTAACTGAAACTATTTACATGAAACACTGCAAAGATTTGATTTCATTAATTCGCATCTTGTTTACGAGCTTAACAAAGCCATTTATGGTTTAAAACAGACTCCAAGGTCGTGGTTCAACAAATTCAATGGCACTGACCAATTTAATTTTCAATACACTAAAAGTAACACATCCTCGTTTGTTAGTTTTTTACTACCTCATTTATCTTTTCTTTTACAATAAGTTGATGATATATTATTATTGACACTACTCATATCAACTTTTTAATTACTCTTTTAACTCTGGATTTTCTTAAGGATTTCAATCCTTTTGATTTCTTTCTTAGAATTGAAGTTTGGTAGACTCCAAATGGTTGTCTTTCCCAAATTAATGGATTATCTCAAACACAGATAGTATCTACATGTGTTACCTGACCTTCAATAAAAAGTCTAACTTATTATTTATCATCATTTATTGGATACCTGTTTAAAATATATCCACAGGTAGCAATGGATGGCTCCAAATATTTAAAAGGAAATATTATAAATTTTTAAAATTAAATCTAAATAAAATTATAAAAAAATATAAAATATAATATAAATTGTAATGAATAAATTTTAAATTTAATTAAATTTAACCTAATAAAATATAAATTAAACTTAAAATAATAAAATATAAATTAAATATTAATTTTAATTTTTTCATGTAACTAATACCAGTAAGTACGAATACTATAATATTTAGTGTGAACTATCCATAAATAATAGATATCCGTATCTATCACATATTTTATTTGCGGATCGGTAGACACGATATTTTTTTTTTTGTTTTACAATATCTTACGACATGAACTTTCTTTTTTCTGTCAATACATACACATTCCCAAAGAGCAGTAAAACGAATACTATATGTTATCATGGTCGTCTTCTTCAACCAACTACAAATCTCTATGATTTATAGGAAAAATCCAAGACATGTGAGATGTTATGATTAATTAATCTCGAACTCAAAAAACAACATTTGATTTTTCATTTATAAAATATATATTTTATTAATTAATCTTAAAATACATGATTTAAAATAATTTGTATAAAATTAATAATCATATATTATTAAAAAATTCAATTCTTATTCTATAATCTCCCACAATGTCACACTACAATTTAGTAACTCGTACATTAATTTACTATGATGTAAAAAGGTTAAGTAATTCAGGTATCTTTTATAGTTATCGTTTAATTTTATTTCAAATTAAAATGGAAATAATTTTTTAATTAAAAATGAGATTTTATTTATAAGAAATTATATCCTATAAAAGATGTAAAGTTTATTTCCAGAATCACCCCTCATATAACGGAAAGTTGCTCCAATAATATATATATATATATATATATATATATATATATATATATATATATATATATATATATATATATATAAACCAAATATTTTCTGTAAATACGTTCTTTTAGGTTTTAATATGCTATTATGGAACGCAAATGGAATATAAAAAAGTTAAAAGAGAGTGAGAAACTAAAGTTCAAGAAATATAATTTCTCAGGATATATTAGGCAGAGATACTTATGGTGTTTAATTTTAATTTGTATACAGTAAAACAGAACCTGCGTTAAGAAGGGTAGAAAGCATTTGTTAATACTCAATAATTTAATTTATTATTAATTCAAAGCTTAAGCAAAACATCAAATGGCCTATTAGCTCAGTTGGTTAGAGCGTCGTGCTAATAACGCGAAGGTCGCAGGTTCGAGACCTGCATGGGCCAATGCTATTTTAATATATTTTATGGACTTTCTATTTGCACTCCCAAGCCTTTTGAAAAACCTTGGTGCGAAGACAATTGCCTCCTTTGGGCCAGATAGCTTGTTCTATAAATGGACTGAGAGCCCAAAAATGGCATAGTTACAGAGTTTTTATTTTTCACAGATCAAGTTGGTTTAAATTTTTTCTTTTAAGCTTTCACTGAATATTTATAATCTGTAATAAGAATTATTCTATTAAAAATATGTTGACTATGATACACATAAGTTCCATTCATGGATTTTCTTAGCTCAATCCACTTGAAAAATGATAATGATACCTGGAAAACATTCATCAAGCCAAATTGAAATAACTAAGAGTAAATACAGATACAATACTGTAATTTTCTTTTTCAGAACTTTGCTGCAGAAAACAACTATGCCCCAATAAAGAAGTTTCGAAAAACAATTCTTACTTATATTCAAAGAAATCCCACATAAAAGGGCAAATAATAAAGCTCAAAAATGCTGAAAATGATGGGTTTGATAAGATAAAATGAAAGGCAGAAGCATCAGAAGTTGGTGGAAACTATTAACCTATATATACTGATAGATGATGTTTTGGGAATGAAAGTTTGCTTATAAAAATGAAGAAGATGATGAAAGTATGATAAGATGGGAATTAAAAATGCATTGAAAATGGTCATTGATTATTACTGTGCTTATGATGCTGACCAATCATACCAAAAGATACACAACTGTGTTCCTCCATGCTTTGCTCTATGAATGGGTTGCAAACAAAGAATAAAATAAAGTTCAAAGAACGTAACAGGTTAACCAATTTATATACATAGAGAGGATAATTATACTTCGTCAATATTTTTATTATAATATCTACGTGTCATTCTTTGATTAATTTATATTGGTGTTTATAATTATTATAATTGATTCTAGAATAATTTTTTGAACCAATCATAGATGACACATAGATGATGTTAAAATGTTGTCAAAAAAATGTTGTTAAAGTATTATTATCCATATATATATATATATATAACATCCATTATTATTCCATTTTACTCCGACACAGTTTGCTGGCAATGGTTACTCATATATGGTGGCTACCCTTCATCTGACAGAGAAGCTTTGTTAGTTTTTTCAATATAGAAAATTAACTGAGAAAGTGAATTTGCGAGTTCATAGCATAATCATTCTAAATTGTGAATTTGCGAGTTCAACACAAAGGTATATTAAATACTAACAAAAAGTTGTGTTCATGACATCACTCAATCATATTACCTTTAGTAAAGTATCACATGCATTTGAAATCAATTTTACTATATTCTAAACTACATGAACACTATGTTAATTTATAAAGTACAAATCCAACAATAATCACATGCTAACATTTAATTTCCTACCCTAAAAAATGTTGAAAGAACCAAATTCTTTAAAAACCTATGAAAGTAGGGAATAATTTTAAGTAATTGTACACCCTTATTGCATTACACCACAAGTGTAAATAATACAAAAATGTAAAGGCAATATAAGAATAAACTCATTAGATGGTATGATACAACTAAAGTAATAGAAGGAATTAATTGCAATTGTAACTTGTAAACCGCAATTGAAACATCACTTTCACATGGCAATCATTTTCTACTTTTTTGCATTCATCCAAACACAGACCCGAGAGATCCGCTTAAATTTTTGCTTCGAAAAGTAAAAGAAATAAAGAGTGTGTACCCACAAGCTCTTTTAAGATTTTCGAATCTCAATTTGGAAAGTGTGATTTTTAGTTATGATTAGTGCAAATGATCGTCACTTGGACATGTGACACATTAATGGAATAGTAACTCTTTCATTTATAGGATAGTAAAAATATCAATATTGGATGGATATTTGTAGATAGTTGGTATTTATGAGTATATATTGTTTATGGATAACAAGATAATAATGAATAGTTGGTATTATCAAGTATTTATTAGTTATGAGTAATAGGCAGGGATGACAAAAAAAAGTCCTTCACCGAAGATACATTCTGTGATGGGTAGTTGGTATGCGGATATTTACTATTTACAGGTTGTGAATATTTTAATATATGTTTATAAATGGATTGGATATGTGTATTATATTATACTATCTGACATGCGGGTTTACGTTACCCGCAAAAAATAAAAATAAAAATTTAATTTATATTTTATTTTATTTAAAATAAAATTAATTTATATTTTATTAGATTAAATTTAATTAAAATTAAAATTTAATTTATATTTTATTTTATCTATATTAAATTTTTATATATTTATTTTGTAATTTTATTTAAATTTTATTTTAAAAATGTATAGAATATATATTTTTTATATTTGTGGAGTATCCACATATACTTATGAATTTTAAAAGACCTGCGGATTTTTTTTAAACAAATACTCACACAAATAATGGACGAGGTTGCGGGTGAAGTTTTCATTTTGCGGATCACATTACGAGTAAGCACTATCCGTACCCGACCTGACCCATTGTCATTCCTAATAAAAGATAGTGAGTATTTTAATAGCTGATTATAAACTAATCGGATGTGAGTATCACACTAACCATATAGGAGAGTATTCATTACTTCCAAAAAGTTAAAATAAAAATTTACTTTATGTTTTATTAATTAAAATTAATTTACATTTTATTAAGATAAATTTAATTAAAATTATATTCAATTTAATTTATATTATATTTTTATAATTTTATTTAAAAAATTTGTAAAATATTCACACATATATAAATATCCTATAAATTTTAAAATACTTACAGATAATTTTCTTTCTATATATATATATATATATATATATATATATATATATATATATATATATATATATATTTGTTCTAAAGAGGTAGGTAATATATACCATTCATACCCGATCCCATTGTTCACTTGTTCATTCATTTAATTGGTTAATTATATTGTTAATTGAATTAATTAGCATAATGTGGTACTAGTTGATATATCCACCGACACAGATTCAGGAAGTCAGAGTCAAAGGGAAAACCGTAACTTTTTGAGAAAACCGAGGGGATGAAGTCAACCTGGAGTCACTGAAATAGCACTCATTCAAACACAAACTTCTAGGGTTTTCGAATTTGCGACAATCATTTATGACTGCATATTATATAATTTAACTTTCTCATAATCAGTCACTTCAGCCAATAAATTTTCTTGTATTTGATGCATGTGATTAGGTAGGTTAGGAAGTATCTCACACATGCTACCAATCTTATTACCCCCAACTTTTCATTAATTATGTCTTATGTGTCTGATACAATACTTCATTAATAACATAATACTATTTTCTTCCTGTTCTTCTTTTCAATTATGCCTTTTAAACTATGATTACTTCATTTTTTTTCTTGAGGCACCTCATTGATTATAGTAGAGTTGGTTAACTTAGCTCATTTAAACACTTTATATATTCTCACATGCACACACACACTCATGAATCTACACTTAAAACCTTTCAATTATTGAATGCGACACTTTTAAGATATCCACTACTTTTATGTTAGCATTTTTCTCATTGTTCATAAATAAGATCACAATAGTACATTTGCAAAATGACAATCCTCGTAAATTGGTTCACTCCAAGAGAACTCATAATTTTATACATTTTTTTACAAATTACATGTATGTTTTATTTGATGGATCTTTCAATAAAATTTATCACGTAAGTATAATGTGAATGAAATATGAGTTCAGTAAAGATTGATGATATACTTCAACACAATTTTAAAATTAAAGTTTTATTAATTTTTTTTCTTATATAGTATTTAACTTTTTCATTTTTCTATTTATAAACTTAAACTCATATATAAATTTTTAACACTATTTTAAAGATAATCTTAATCGAATTGAATAGGATTGTCATGAACAATAGAATTTTCCTTCTAAACATTCAACACAACTACATATTCAAATTAAAAGAAAAAAAACTTTTGATTAAACTAGAGCAATCCTATGTCCCTAGAATCACATGTTTGATAGTAAACAAACTTCATTTATTTCAAAACGATTTAATTTTGTATCTTCTAACTTCTTTTATTAGTTCTTTAATAAAATAATAAGAAAAAAAGGTAATCATAAAGTTGAAAAGAAATGATGTAAGCATGTTTATTGGTCTTTTTAATTAGTGTGAGTGTATACATGTTAATTAATAAAAGACCAGGAGTTCGAGTTTTCAAGTTAAACATTTAGAGGAAGATTTTTTTTTTCTTTTGTCTACAATATTAGTCCTAGTTTACTCAATAAGATTATTTTTGTTGAAAACTATAATTGTGTTACATGTACCGATAACACCCTTTTGTCCAAAACTGTTGGTAGCATGCAATATTTGTCTTTTAATTTAACATTGAACCAATAATAATCGAACGTATGCTTTTGTACTGTGTTATGAAATGGCTTTTGTAATGTATATATAGTGTAGCATATAGTTGAATATGTTGTGATAGAAAGCGATATGTAACTGATTATTAGAATTATGATGTGTCCCTAGACTCCATCAAATTTATTTTTGTGAAGATGACATTTATAATCTGTGGGGAGAATCCAAATCCACCACAATCACTCTAACAATTGACAAAATCCCCACAAATACTCCACTTTGGTAGGTTTAGAGTTTCAGTGAAAATATACAACCTAATAAAACCTTATTTCAACCACACAAAAAATTAACATTAATCTCAATTCAAAACGTTAATGCAAATCTTCGTACTTATATTGTTGTAAGTCTCACGTTGACTAGAGATAATGTCAATTTATAATATATATATATATATATATATATATATATATATATATATAAGTAGAGTGCAAACCTCACTTTACAGCCGGTTTTGTGGGGTTGAGTTAGGTTTAAAATCCACTTTCTAATATATATAATACTTTACTTTGTTATTTCTATCTACCGAGAGACTTAGATTTACATTTGAATTTTCAAATGTAACATTGATAATCAGAAAGTTAAAACCAGATCTAAAATTGAAGCACACAACATCTTCTATCTACTGAGAAAAAGCAACAATGTGGATACATATAGATGTCAAACTCAAGGTTTAATCTCAAAATGATAAGATTGAAAGAAGGAGATAAGTGTGTGTGTGCTTTTGGAGAGAGAGGTGGAAAAAGGGGTGTAGCAATTGGGGTCAGAATTCCTTATAGTGAGTGGTACTTTTCAATGGTTTTTTGTATTGGTAGGAAGGATGATGATGATATTCCCACACGAGGGAGGGTAACATGCAATATTGCAATGGGGCACTTTGTGGCACTAAGGGTAGTAATTAGTTGGAATTAGGCAACCCCACAAGGGTTTGAGCTTCATCCTCTATGTGGCCAAGCAATCACCGAATCACATGGGTTTTGGTACTCTTGTATAACATAAGGTTACCTAATGTGGCTTCAAAGAAGGGTGACGTATAGGATTGTGACATGGAAAATCTCCCCATACAAGATCATCATTCATTTATTCTAAAATAGTACGTGTATATATCATTAGTAGCTTTAATAACATTTTTGGTTTATTCAGTGTTATTTTGTACACCTTCCAATAATAAAAGACATTAGAGATATAAAATAATGGTATTATGACACACTTTTATATTCATTTGACACAAAATATAAAGGTAAACTGGTCATAAAAATATAAATTTTTGTATTTTTTCAAGAAAGAAGAGAATAAAAATAAGTAAGAATAATATCAAATGAATGTAAAAAATTTAGATGTGTCAAGAAATTATTTTTTATAAATTTTGAGTGAGAAATTATCAAATTTGATAATAATTTTTTATAAAAGAAATATAGGAGAAATATGAGGTCTAGAGATATGTATATGTGATTTATATTATTGTGACATTTATATATGTTTTTTTTAAAAGGGTTGAAATCCCCATATACTTTTTTGTTTATTGTTTATAAAAGAAAAAAAATGTTCTTTTTTAAATGGGATGGGTCAAAAATTTCATGACCTTTGAATATAAGAATATAAATAACAATAATTTTTCTTTTGAAAATAAGATAAAATAGTCAAATCGGCTTTCATTTCCATTCCCTGTGATCTCTATATATAATTCACATAATTGAAATATGGAATAAAATTACACAATATTGTGATAATTAAAATGAAAAATTATAATTAACCCACAAAAGGAAGGATATTAGTTGTCTTATGTTTTTCTAGGATATATGTAATAACAACATTGTTATTACATGTATAATAAAAAGTGACAACATTTTAAAAAATAAAAAAACTGGTCTTTAATTTTCTTTTATGAAAAAACTAAAAATTTGCATGAGTGGAAATGAAGGACATAAAAGCAAAGACAAAAGCACTCCAAATTACAAAAGAAACCCAAATGGGGACCTTCTACACATGGGGTGGGATGCTTCATCTTGTGGTGTGGAGCCACACACCATAAAGCTAAGAATCTTTTTGCAAAAAACATGGATTTGGGGAAGGAGAAAACCCTACATACAAATATGTACACATCACACCAAAACTAGAAGATTTCTATGTATCTTTCACTCTTCCTTATCATAACCCCACACATTAATCATGCAATTAATAAACTCAATTCAATATTTTAATTAATGCATGTTCTAGAATCCAAGAAACACAATTTGGTTAGGTTTAGTGTGAGTAGGGATTGCATATGAGAAGAATTTCATTAATCATTTTTTATTCCTTTGCCTTGGTGGAACAAAAGAGAAGCTAATTAATGATAATTAACTTAGGGTTAAACAAAATTTAAACATTGCATATATGTATAACTAACTCTTAATTATTTGCGGGGTTTGGTTATTTGGATTGATTTGGTAGTTGAGTTTTGCTACATGTTTATGTACTTTAGTTTGAGTGAAGTGTTTTGTTTTATTGGAAAATTGCATTTGTAGTTGTGGTGGGTCCAAAGTACAGCTAAAAGGTTTACATAATTTTGTTTTTCTTAAAAAATAAATATTTTTTTGATTGATAATCACAAGATTAGACAATACAAAATCGAATCTGTGTCAATATATTTAAAAAACTCAATTATCTATCAAGTGTGTTGTATGTCACACCTTGTTGGTAATCATTACCCATTTGAGTGTATATATAATATTTGTTGCCTATTATAATATTTTTTTCCTCCAATTATTAACTATTTAATAAAAAAATAGTATCTTCATGATTAATTAAAAATCTAAATCAAAGTTTAATTTGTTTCTCCGTCATTACAATAACTTTTTCAACTTTATTTATAAATTTTATTTTACTTTTTTAAAATTAATATAGTTTGTTATATGATAATAACAACATTAACATGGTGATATAAATACTAAACAATATCTTATGTCCATAATTATGTATCGGCTAAAGATTATAACAAATAATATATATCACAATGATAGTGCTCAAACCATTTATTTAAAATGATTTATTAAAAAAAGAGAACTAAAAATTGAGAATATTAAAAATAATAGAAAAGTTAAAACTATCATAATAGTTAAATAAAAGAAGTTATTAAGCCTACATTAAAAGTTAAAAAATATGTAAAAACTTGAGTTTCTCCATCTTTGTTTTTCATGATCGATTATAAGAGAGAAAATTGTTTTATAACGTGGGATACCTCTTGAATATAATTATTTGAATGGCAAGAACAATGCACATAGTTTCTTGAAAAGTTATGAAAAGATCAAATGTTGCACCACACGTGCATATACTTCCAAAACCAACATATATGGCTTATATACATTCATGCATCATTTTGGAATAAGATTTCCCTATACCATTTTCTTCTTTCTTTTTTTTTTCAAAAAGACCTTTAATTTTTTTTAATCCTCTCTTCCTTAAATGGTTGAAACGAAAGGGAAAGTTGAATAGTAAACTAATGTTACATGCATAACTCCAATGAATATGGTGATATTTGGACCATCACATGTGAAAATCCTATCCCTACTCTGTCAGAATGTCATTGCAAACATTGCACTACTCACAAGTCCTTAAAAATCTCCTTCACCCATGCCATTTGCCTACAATTCCTTAATGTCTTGTCCATGTCACACAAACAACAACAACAAAAGTCATAATACACACAACTTCAACATTAACTTGTGGAATAACGATGACCTCATCAATAGTTTAAATAAACCTCGTATAAAGTGTAAAAACCATAACATGTTTAGGTACATGAGGTATCTCACAAAATTACAAAATAAATACACAACATATAACATATGTTTAATTATTTGTTTGGTCTCTATTTAAGTGGAAAAGTTTCAAATTGATTTTTATTTTTGGAAAAGTTTTAATTCTGTTCTGATTTTTTAAAAAAATGTTTCAAATAGTTTTTTTAATTACTAACGGTGTTAACAACATACTATGTGTTAATATAGGATTTTTCTAATTTTTTTTTTAAAGTTTTTCTTATCATGTGTCAGATCTCTGCATTAGTGCAGTAAGGGCTTTAGACGTATGTTATTTTGGACTTTTAACGTCTTTTTCACAACGGACATCATTACGGGTGACGTTAATGGGACGTCGAACTTCCATATAACAGACGTCTATACAGACGTCAGTTAGTGCCATGTCCGACGTCAATAAACGTCGGTGTAGGCCTACACCGACGTCTAAGGGCACTATATAGACGTCAGAGTAAGCATTAACCGACGTCTAAGTGCACTATAAAGACTTCTAACATGTCATTAACCGTCGTCTAATGTCACTATAGATGTCGGTGTATGCATTAACCGACATCTAACATAGTTGTTGTGTTTTAGTGTAGTTTTATTCCTGTCTTTGGATAGCCTAGTAGCACACTCTCTCTTTGCTAGTTTCCTCCAAGAAAAAGCTTGCGTCTTTTGAATTTCTCATGACATTTCAACCCAAAACCGAACCTGGATTCTTGCCTAGTTCCATTTTCAACCGCAAGAGGGAAAAATTACGGTGAAACGATAACTAGGCAACAACCCATGGTCGTTTTTGGGTCGAAATGTCATAAGAAATCCAAAAGACGCCGCTTTTTCTAGGAGGCAACTAGTAAAGGCAGAATGTGGTACTACTTACCCCAAGAGAGGAACAAAACTGCACTAAAACACAACACAAGGAAAACAAATTTTAATCAGTTGAACCAGAAGATAATTGATGAAAGACTAATATAATCAGACTTAACAAAGTTTAAATGGTTTAAATAAAAAAAGACGCACCTGGAATGCAATGCCGCAAGAGAGAAAAAGGAGAGGAGGAAGACGATGATGTTATAAAAAACTGGAATGCAATGCCGCAAAACTGTGAGTCTGCGGTTTATTTAACATGAAATGAGGCGTCAGTTGCTACAGAAACTGACGTCTATAGTCATCTAGACGTCGGTTATCTCACTAATATGACGTCCAAGATAACTTTTAATCTGCCTTTTGCATGCACATTAGACGTCGGACACACGGGATGCCGACGTCTACGGCGCTGATCAGATTGATGTTTAATTTCCTGTAAGGGAAGTAGACGATGGTTGTCTTGGGGCGCCAAATGTCTATAACATTTTAGACGTCAGCGCCCTGTTTCTGGACGTCGAAGTGCCTGCGAGTTTGGTGAATAACATTAATTACAGCCACATAGACGTCGCTCCCCAGAAATCCGATGTCTATATTGCAGAAATTGACTGTCTTCCAGCCTTCCGGACAGGCCCATTGACGTCAAGTTAAGGGAGTAAAGACGTCTATAACATTATAGACATCGATTTTTTACTACGTGACATCTAAGTGCCTGGTAATCAGGTGAAAACATTAATTGCAGCCAGGTAGACGTCTGCCCCCCATCACAACCGACGTCAATGGGGTAGATAAGACTATCTTCTCGCCTACCTCAGGCCCTTGGATGTCAGTTTAGGGCAGAACAGACGTCTACTATATCATAGACGTCGTTTGCCCTAAAAACCGACGTTTTGTTTATCAACTTATTTACGGTAATGCCACCATCCATTAATATACGTTGAGCTACTCTCTAACCGACGCCTTATGGGTGACGTTAAACAACGTTTTTGCACTAGTGCTGATATGACACGTGCGATGTGACAGGACAATGCCACATGCTAGTATCAATATCAAATGTCATTGTCTTAATTTTAATTTAATCATTATATATGTCTCTTTGATTCAATTTAGTTTTAATATTTCTCAAAATGGAACATTATTGATTCTCTCCAAATTGAAACCAAATTTATTATTTGTATAAGTGTAATACTGATATTGTTTTTATTAAAAATGATTTTTTAACATATTACATTATTATATTATCAATATTTGTTTTTATATAAGATTAAAACTAATTAATTATAAATATTTTTCAAAAGAAAAGTAAGTATTTAAAACTGATATATTATTAATTCATGTTTCTTTATAAGAAGAAATTAATTAATACCATTTATACAAAAAATAAATTTGATCCTCTTTTAATTGGGATCACATTTATTATTTGTACAAATGTTATACTTATATTTATATTAAAATTTAATGGTAAAAGTAAAGATTAAAAAAGTATGGTTAATAATATATAATAATGTATTATGTTAAAAGTCATTTTTAATAAAAAAAAAATATTAGTATAACATTTACACAAATAAGTTTGGTTTCAATTTGGAGAGGAAGCATATTGTTCCATTTTGAAAAAAGATTGGAACTAAATTGAATAAAAAAAACATATATATGAACTAAATTGAAATCAAAACAATGACACTTAACACTGATATTGATTGATGGAGGACCATAGAAGAAGCCATATTGCATCATTACCAAGAGTTATGGCTAGTGTCAGAGCGGTGCAGCGGAATGGTTAACGTGTTCAACAAACCAAGAGGGGGTGAATTTGTTTCTTATCGCAAATCGTTCTTTTAATAATTTTCTCAATAAAAATAATTTCCTTAAAACAATTTAAATAAATTAAAAGAGTAAGGAAGAGAAAAAATTGCACAGGTAATTTTTATACTGGTTCAGATCATAGAGATCCTACATCCAGTTGTTAATCTCAACTGAGAATTAACGCTTCACTAGCACAAACCAACAAACTGTTACAATCACAAAGAAAATAAAACAGTTTAAGGTTAGAACACCTCTCTTGTTACTCTAAGAAATGTAACCCACAAGGGATGAACACCTCCTCTGAATCTTCACAAAGGATGAACACCTCCTCCGAATGCTTCACGAAGGCTTTCAACTCAGCAACAACAACAACACTCAATCACACTCCCTGTGAAAGTTCTCGCTCTATGCCAACAACAACAACACTCAATCACACTCCCTGTGAAAGTTCTCGCTCTATGCCAACAGCAACAACACTCAATCACACCACCTGTGAAAGTTCTCGCTTTATGCCAACACGCTAAGTTCTCAAAGTCACAGCACAGGGGTTCAGTAAACCCCAGAACACTTATCACAACACACTGCATATAAGAATATAGAAAAATACACTATATTTCGTATTTTCCGTATTTTAGAATGAGAGTCCCAACCTAACTTATAGAGATCTCACTCAAGGATACCTCCAAAAATCCGTTGTCAACTAATTAATTGTGATAATCAATTTTCCACTTATGGTAATTGATTATGCATTTAATGAATGCACAACGGTAAAAAATTGCTTAAAAATTCTCATAATTGCTGATGATAATCAATTATGGCAAATCATAATTAATTATTGATAATTAATTATTATAATTTAATAATCGATTATCTTGAGTATAAAATGAGGTTTTTTGATTTAAAAATTAATTTTAACGCAACCTAAGACAAACAATACATAGAATTAAAGATAAACCACATTCTATACATCAATCTACTAAATTAAAAAAAAAAGCTTTAATATAAAAACAAGTCTTCATGAAGATTTTCTTGCAATAAGAGCACTTGAGACTTGACTTTGAGACATCATCAAAATTTCTTCTCTTTAGCCTTATGCTAACAGCTAGGAGATTGGAAGAAGAAGGACTTCAAAGAGCTATACTCTTATGGAGGATAATTTACTAGCTTATCTTCATTTCTCTTAATTTTTGTAAATATGTACATAAGTCTTTTCTTCAGGCCTTGTATTTTGGCCAAGTTTTCATGTGATTTAAGTTTTGTTTTGTTTTCATTTTCTTCACAAGTGACTAAAATAATTGACTATTTCACTTGGTAATTGATTATTTCAGTCAACTTTAGCCTTTTTCTATGTTTCATCTCGATAATAATCGGTTATGGCATTGAATAATAGATTATTCCTGCAAAACACGACAATATGCTAGTTTTGAGCCCGTTTTACTACCCTCTTGAGTAGGATGCGATCTAACATGTTTTTAGGCTTGCTTAAGCCTTAAGGAACCTTCTAGAACTTGGTTTAAATGAAGAGGCTCCTATACATTGTATTTATTCTTGAAGAGGGTTCACGAAGCTCCCTAGTTCAATGTACCTTGGTTGTTTCAATGTATTCAACTTCAAATGAGTTCACTTCTTTATCCTATAAATAGGAGTGACCACCTGTTATAAACATAACGCATAATTAATGAAAAGAATCTCTGCCAAAATTAACAGCCTCCTTTTCTATAAGTTCATTATTGTTTTCTACTTGACTTTTCCTAACTTTTTCCCTTGATGATTGGTCTAACCTCCTTCAAGATGCATTTCCATACCACTTTTCACACCTCATACCCTTCATCATTATATGCTTCCGCTTCCATAGTTATTTTTTTGCATGGAGTCTCCTTCATGTTGCTTGAAAAAGGTTTCACTCATTTGGTATCAAAAGCAAGACTACTTCCTTGAAGCATGGGTTTCCTTCATGGGTCTTCAAAATATAACTACATTTGATACTACTTCTGGTCTAGTAGGATATTCAACTTTCAACAGCATGAGATGACTTTGACATGTCTAATACTGATTCATCGACTCATTTAACACTTTTGTTTTGACTCGCCTACTATTAGTATTAGACATTGAAAGACCTTATTCAATGAGCATGACTGTAAGTAAGTTTTAAATATAACAAAATCTATAATGAAACAAAAAAGTTAAGTGAGTAAGATAATGATTCAATATACTAAAGGTGATTACACCACATAATTAGACAAAACACTAGACATAGGAAATGGTAGCTAGGTTAAAGACTTCATTAGACTCAAATATATAACCATTAGACGACCAATTTTTTTAAATATGAATAATGTTTTCGTTTAACTAACGTGGATTTAATCAATTTAAGCAGACTAAATAAAAATCACAATAAAAACAAATTGATGCTTGAAGTCTAAAGCAAAGATGAAAGAAAGTGATACTTAGATGAGCTCACTCAAAAGTACTGATTACACGAGTTACAAGTTGGACCAACCAACTATATTAACGACCATGCCACTAAATGACTTAAATAGTGCAGACTTATCTAAACTTAGTAAAGGAATACATTGAAACTTGTTGTAACCTGAAGAGGTTTATACTCATGATATCTAAAGAGATTGAAACTCATTGTGACCTAAATAGGTTGATATTTGTACTAGTCTAGGGATTTGATTAATGGAACTGCTTAAGTAGGTTTCTTAAGAGATTAGTCATAGCCTTAGTTTGTGAGGTGAACCAACATAAATCTTTGAACGCATTCTTCTCTGCCTTACTATTTAGTTTGACTATATTATGTATGCGCAAAACCTTTTTAAAATGTCTACAAGCTTTTTTCACCCCTTTCTAGAGCCACCTTGCACCAACATTTATTCCTTGTACGAGTCTAGTTTCTTTCCACATTATGTTGACCTATCTTGTCAACGTATTGGTCTACCAAGTTCGATTGATTATGTACTACTTGATCTCTTTAGTGGCATGGTCATCTAATATCTTTAGTTGCCTAGTCCAACTTGTGACTTGTTTAATTACTACTTCTGACTCCAAACTCGTTTATGCTTCACTTTTTTTCATGTTTACATTATTATTAAAGTATCATATATTTTGTACAAATAGTGCTTTTTTTTCTATATTTAGCTTAAACTCATTGAACAAACATTAGTTGGAAAAATATATATTCATAACGAAGAATATGAGTCATTTAGTCTAATGAAGCTTTTTATCTAGCTAACCTTTTCTATGTTGAATGATTCTTTAAATGTATTGTTTGATTATCCTTAGCTATATTGGATCATTATCTTATTGACTTAACTCTCTTGTTTCATCATAGATTTGATTATCATCAAAACCTACTTATTGTTAGGTTCATCTAATTAAATCTTTTAGTGTCTCATACTAATGTATCTTTCACGAAATGCTTTTAAGCATTTTTATTATATGGGTGACACAAATTTCTTGGCTCTTTCACATTTTCTTCATATCACCTTATTTGAAACATTGAAGTAACTAGAAAATACCACTTTTATCAAGGAGCATCTCTCACTTTACCATTTTTAATGATAATTTGGTAATGATCTTCCTCATAAAATTATGTTCATAAAAAACTCTTATCAACGGATGACAATAAATCATAAATATATGTCGTGGGAACCTATTATAAGTTGCTACAATAACTTAATTACATGATAGACATTTTTAGACATTTTATACCTTTTGGAAATGCATTTTTCATTAAATCTTCCTAATAACTAAAGCAAGATTCAAACATATTAAAGTTATATTATACCTAAAACTTCTTTGTCATCCATTCCTCTGAAAAACCAAATCTATCGCTCTTTCTCTCGCACTCGTGCTTCCATTCCTTCTCAAATGCTTTCTTTAATATTCACTAAGTTCTTAAACTCTCAATCATCCAAACCAATGAAACCACCACCTGAACCTCCAGATCATCATCATCATCATCATCTTATTCTATCACTGGACCAAGATGCATATGATAATCCTACATTCCTTCCTTTCTGAATATTCTGAACTTAGCTGCCTTATGCGAGTAGTTCTCCCACCTAACCTACACCCTTCAAAACCAGACCTTACCTTGCCCAACTACGACTTTTCTTCTCCCTACCTTCATTCTCTTCTCTCAACTTTTTCTTCCTCTTCTTTTTTCCACTTCTCTATCCTTCTCCTCTCTTCTCTATCATATAGAGTCGTTCCTTCATAGCCATCCTTTTCTCATCCATCAGGCATTCACGTTCTCTCTCCTTCTCCTTTTGATGTTTATCAAATAAGAGAGAGAAAAGAGATAGACGTGTAAGCATCTAGGAGCATATATTCATCAAGAGTACACCAAACGATATGATATAATAGGATAGCACAAAATCAGGGGGAGTCTCCAGATTCTTAGAAGTTCATGCATAACATTGTACACATTCATGTTAATGTAACCTCTTTATGTTTATGTGTTTAAATATTAGTCTTTTTCCTATGTTGTGCTCTGATTGTTTATCATGCTTATTGGAATATCAGTCTTTTACATATGTTGTGTTATGATTGTTTATCATGCTTTGATTATTTATTTCAAATGTCATGAAAACTAACCCGCATGCATATACGACAAACCGAAAATAAAAATGAACTCACAAGATTTTTAAATAACTAAAAACTTTAAATGTATTATAAAAGTACCCCTACGCTGAATTGAGAAAAATCATATCATTTAGATATTTATTTGTTAAACATCATAAATGGAGATATTGTTAAGACAAGATTGTTTATAAGATTGAACTGTTTAAACGCTCTCATTTGTTTTGAAGTTTAACAAACAACATTAAACGAAATGAGTATATGTTAGTTGTATCATTAGAATAACAAAATAGCTGAAATATAAGTGATGCATGAAAATAATCTTAGAAACCTAAATAACTTAAACAAAGTGCTAGAAAAACACCTAGGTATAAACAAGACACGCAAGTAAAAGATTCCAAAATTAATGCGTCAACGAGAGTTTTGCTGAATGCAAGTGTTATACAGTGTTAGACGATAATCACACAAAATCTCAAAATGTTTAAATAGGTAAAAGTGTCAAGGTAATGTTTTTGGAGAGCACGTTGAAAGTCTCAATTAACATTCAAAAAACTTGTGATAGAAAACACTTTGCTAAATGCACTTGTTGAATAGAGCAGAAAAAAAAAATCTAAAGCGTTTACAATAGGCTAGACGATACCATGTGCTAAACAATCTACTTCATCTAACGGTGAAGTCTTCAATCAATTGCTTGGTATCGTAGTGTGAGGCTTAAATGATAAAATCCTACCTGAGGAGTAGAAAATGCAAAAATCACTTTGTTGTTCTGAACAGGCATTAAATGCCATTAAATGTTCAATGTTTAAAAATAACAAAAGTAATAAGAGAAAAGACATATTTGTTGCATGCATATCTATTCTACTTTGTGCAAATTGCCTATTACACGTATCCACGTGCTTCATCCTATATAAATCAAAAGTGGACATTAGGAACAAAGAAGACATTCACGTAATGTTCTCTCCATCAGAAATCATGCCAGAAAGATCGTACTACCTACTTTTGTTAAAGCATTGAAAAAGCAAGCCTACTATGACAAGTTAACTTTAACCAACGATTGTTTCATACAACAAGACTAAGAAGACTCAAGAATCAAGGCATAAGCTTTGTGTAATGGATATCTTTTTGAGAAGCATTTAAATAGATGATTCAAAAAGAGAATCAAGAGAATAACAAATAGAAAGAAAAGAGCTGAAGCAAACAATGTCGAAAGAAAAGCTCAAAAAGCACACAAACTCAAAAGAGAATATCTGAGAGAGAAAAGTTCAAGAAAAGAAACACTCTTAAGCTTCATTGATATATAAGCTTTCTGTTGTAAGAAAAGAGAAGAGAGAAAACACTCATGAAGTCTGTTAGATTGATTTGTATTGAACATATATCCTCTCTGCGAGAGTTATCGTCTAAGGACTTGTAACCAATCATTTTGATTGTAAATTCTGAAGAGAATTAAAACACTTTACGTTTAACTTTGAAGAATTAAAAAGTATCTAAACGGGTGTGTTTAGTGGAAACCAAGAGTGGGTGAAACTCAACTAGACAAGTGTATCTGGAGGATACCGAGAGTGTTTAGGAATATCATGTGTGGTGAAGAATATTATGAAACCAGGAATGGGCTTATACTACTCAGAGTAACAGTGGTTACTTAAAGTGACTAGAGATACTGGGAGTGGTCAGAATACTCAATTGTAATCTTGTTGAAGATTATAGTGGAACTCTCTAAGGTGTTAGAGGAGACTGGATGTAGCTTGGCGGAGCGAACCAATATCAAAAAGCCTGTGTGTTTATTGCTTTATTATCTTCAAACGTTCCTTTTACAAATCCTACAATTGCACTTTACTTTAATTGATATTAGAGCTCCTGCTCGTAAACGACTCTTTATTAAAGAGCAAGCTTTATCAAAACATTGTAGCAAACATTTTTCAATAATCGAACAGCACTTACTATAAAGAATTTATTGCTTAAGCTTTTTCCTAAAGTCGAGCATTTAAGAACTTACGTAAACTCCTTTATTCCTCAACGAAAGTGTTATATTATCTCGTTTGCGAAAAAGTTTTCCAATAACACTATTCAACCCCCCTTCTAGTGTTTTTCCATGTACTTCAGTTGGTATAAGAGAAAACCTCGCGAGGTTAGTTCTTAATAGGACTCGAGAAGAGGATTCCGAGGCATGGAAAATAAAGGTTACGCTATCAACCACCTTCCTCTATTCAAAGGAGAGAAGTTCGACTATTGGAAACAAAGACTGATCGCATTCTTTGAATCATGCCATATTGATATATGGGAGGTCGTTGAAAAAGGAAACTATACACCCATTGACGAAGGAGGAGAGTCACTCGCAAGAAGTAAATGGACAGACGAGCAAAAACAACGATACTTGATAAACTCTAAGGCTTGCAACTCACTAATGTGTTCTCTTTCTGAAAAAGAATATTGAAAGGTCCACGCCTACCAAGGAGCAAAGAAAATGTGGATCACCTTGGTCGTCACATATGAGGGATCAAGCGAGGTAAAAAGAAACAAGCTCAATCTACTGACCAGATAGTACGAACTATTCATAATGTTGGAAAATGAAAATACCCAAAGCATGTTTAGTAGATTTCAGATGATTCTCAACAAGCTTAAATCCCTGGGGAAATCTTATGACAACTTCGGCCATATTGACAAAATCCCGCGCAGTCTTCCTAGATATGGAGAACACAAATTACCATTCTTAGAATATAAAAAAAATCTTGATGGAATGAGCTTGGAAGAGATGGTCAGAATCTTAAAAGTACATGAGCCTAAACTCCAACGAGATGGCTCAATCAAGAAAGAGAAGCATTGCTCTTAAAGCCATCAAGAAGACGCCCACCAAAGCTCTCAAAACAGATGAATCCTCTATGGAGTATGATGATGAACAAGACTCAATTAGCTCATTTCTTTTTGGTCAACATAGTTTTTGATCTTATCTTATTTCATTATTCTCTCGCTTCTTCTAGTCGTAACCTTGGTGACTCGTTACCTCAATTCATCCATGCTTGTGGGCTGCATCATGAATAAATTGTCTACAAAGGGACCCAACCTTAGTATCGTAATCATATAATGCAAGACCAATTTAGGGTTCAGATTTTTAATCTTCAAGGCCACTTTGCTAAACCTATGAATGAAGGTTCTCATTGATTCTCCCTTCTTTTGCTTGGCATTTAGAAGTGCCAAGACTCGTGGCAAATTAAGTCATGAAATATTACACTAGGGTGTCGAAGTAGTCAATAAAGTAGGGAGAGACGAGTAAACCACTTTAGGGTTATTTCCTTAAGGTTGTGTCAAAATCTTTACGTATAACGAAATCATCAATCGCTTATAGGATGACCTGAGTGATGTAGACGACAATGTTCTCATATGGGTTAGTGCTACGATCACCCAATCTAGGGTGAGAGCCTTCCACTACTTTGGAAGTGGGGTATTCGTGATACAATCAATGAAAAGGTGTTGACGGTTTCCTCCTACGATCGAGAAGTTGTTGGCCCTCCAATTTTAGGTGTGAGATTATACTAATTTCAATTTCACAAATGGTCTAGAGAAGAGACACAACTCTTTTTGCCGAGTTCAAACCATCAAGGGTTGTCTTCTCCTTCCCTTTTCAAATTAGTCCTTCAACTTCAACCCACCTTAACCTAACGTTTTCCTTACTTAGAGCATCTGTCTACTCTGCACTCCTCTTCTTGAACTCAACAAACTGTTACTGCATTTACTGTTGGGCCTTCAACATAACGACTATGCCAATTAAGGAGGGTCTCGGTACTACCTCTTGTTCTAGTCATCCTACTCCTTGTAGACACCATGAATGCTTGTTCTCCACAAAATATATGTCGATCCCATGGTGGATACCAATTGTTCTTACAAGGTCAAATATACCCTATCAAGACTTCCAACTTCAAACACTTATAACTTCATACACTAGGTAGTCGTCCTTTTCAAAAGCATTCATCCACTCTAGTCTGAATGTGGATTGTGTCTATAGAAGATACTCTAATGCTCAAGTTAGTCAAATACGTTAGATGATGATGATAAATGTAGTAATTAATGAATATAATGAATGTACCTCACAAAATATGTTGTTGATATTACTGTTTATGAATCATTACCGAAATGAACTTGAATCATGTAATAGAATCACCTATTAATCTTGAAATAAGTCTTTCTTTCTTAACTGAGTCGCCAATCATAACTAATCAATCTTACTTGTATAAATCTAAGTGAATATATAATCTTACTTACTTATATGAATACATCCAACTGAATACCCGTTTAGCAAATACATGTCAACATAGTCAATAACTATGTACTCATTCATAAACGTATTACCATAATATATATATATATATATATATATATATATATATATATATATATATAAACATATATAAACATATACAATACGCTTATTAACATGAGACTAGTTTATTACATACTTTAAACTCAATTCAATATTATTAAGGTTAAAACCACTTAGACGTCTCTGTTTTCGTAAGGTCTTCCCATTTTGGTCCCGTTCTTATAAAACTTCCCAATTGGGTCCTTAAAAGTGCCAATTTTGTTGAAATTAACCCCTGCCATTAAAATTGAGTAACGGTGTTAAATCTGGGCAGAGTTGGATGGAGGACGTGTCAACCATTAAAAACGTGGCAGAAAAACTGAGTGGTATGTGACGTGATTAATTGATAAATTGAAATTAAAAAGGGGATTAGGGTTAGTTAATTAAAAAAGGGGATTAGGGTTAGTTAATTAAAAAAGGGAATTAGGGTTGAGTGAAATAAAAAAGGGGAATTAGGGTTCTGGTAAATCGAAAAGCAATTGGGATTAAATTTCATGACTCCGGCCACTACAACGTCATGCTCAACCGCCGCTTTAACCGCGTAGCGCAGATCCTTTCCGGTAATGTTCTCGCCGGAATCAGCATTGTGTGGTGGAAGTGGAACCACAACGCGCACCACATTGCGTGCAACAGCCTCGACTTCGACCCCGATCTTCAGCACCTACCCTTCTTTGTGGTCTCCTCTAAGTTTTTCAACTCCCTGACTTCCCAATTTTACGATAGAAAGCTCAATTTCGATTCCCTCGCTAGGTTTTTGGTCAGTTATCAGCATTGGACATACTACCCCGTCATGTGCTTCGCCAGGGTTAACCTTTTTGCTCAGTCTTTTTTTCTTTTGTTGTCGAACAGAAAAGTGGAGAGCAGAGGAATTGAGCTTTTAGGGTTGCTTGTGTTTTGGGTTTGGTACCCTTTGTTGGTCTCTTTTTTGCCAAATTGGTGGGAGAGGATTTTGTTCGTTGTGGCAAGCTTTTTTACTTAAACCATTTCTCTTCCAAAGTTTACCTTGGTCCTTCAAGTGGTGGTGATTGGTTTGAGAAGCAGACTAATGGTACCCTTGATGTCAGCTTTTCTGCTTGGATGGACTGGTTTTACGGTGACTTGCAGTTTCAAGTGGAGCACCATTTGTTTCCCCGGCTACCGCGCTGCCATCTGAGGAAGATCGCGCCTTTGGTTAAGGATCTGTGCAAGAAGCATAACCTTCCCTACAACTGTGTGTCCTTTTGGAAGGCCAATGTGCTCACTATTCAGACACTGCAAAACGCGGCGTTGCAGGTCAGGGATGGATCTGGGTCGGCTCCTAAGAATTTGGTTTGGGAGGCTGTTAACACCCATGGATGAATGGGGACGACTTCAGCGGAGCTTCGTGTGATTTTGCTGTCGCTGATGGTTTGGTTGATGAAGGTGTGGTGGTAGATAAGGACAAGGCTTCGATACAGTTTCATAGAGGCTTATGGAGTTGTTTTCTCTCACAGTTTTAATTAAGTAACCCTAATCCCCTTTTTAATTTCAATTTATCAATTAATCACGTCACGTACCACTCAGTTTTTCTGCCACGTTTTTAATGGTTGACACGTCTTCCATCCAACTCTGTTCAGATTTAACACCGTTACTCAATTTTAACGATATGGGTTAATTTCAATGAAATTGGCACTTTTAAAGACTCGATTGAGAAGTTTTATAAGAATGAGACCAAAATAGAATGACCTTACGAAAACAAGAACACCTAAATGATTTTAACCTATTATTAAAAATTTGAGACTAATTTTGACTTCTCTAAATTTATCTTTGTTTAATAAAAGATCATAACCACACATCCTCTTTTACTCTATTACTTTGAGACCACTCTCGTACGGTTTCTCTTGCAAGCAAACAAATATTGATTTTCTTTGTATAAAATTTTGAAAAATTGATGAGATTATAAAGAAAAGAGATGAGAGAAGACAGTTACGTGTGTCTGGAAGTGTGTGACAGAGTTACTAGAGTGAAGGTGTAAATTTTAGGTGTTTGGTCCATAGTGGTTAACCTCCCTCTGCCAGAAAGGACAGTGACGCAGATAAAGAGAAAGAGAGAGTAATGCTGTGTGGTTGGGGTTGGGTTTACGATGCAGGTGGGGTCCAGATAGCATTCCTTTGGTGTGCATTGGGAGTGTGAAGAGAAAGAGGGGGGTGTGCACGCATGGTGAGTAAGTGATTAATTAACACTGTCACAGCAGCAGAAGAAGATGATGGTAGCGCAGTGGCAGTAAATGCCACACGCATGCACGCACGCACGGTGCCTGGTGGGTGCTCATCACAATGGGAATAAAAAGCTGGGTGACGTTATCGTCGCTAACAGACATAAGGTAAAAGGCTACTAAACAAATGCAATGCAATGCATGCACACAACAAACATAGACCCCACCTATCCATCAATTCACTGAATACAAACAGATGCACGTGGACATCACCTACCACACGTGCACTCAATCACCGACCATACATACATAACATCTACATTCATTTATACGTATAATTCCACAATTCTTTTTATTATTTATTCAATATATGCTTTCTGTTTGAGAAAATAGTTTAAGGTTAACTTTTTTCATATATGAAATCTTCATAACTCTTTGATATCAAAATTTTCTCCTATATTTTTATTTTATAAAATTGTCAGAAAGAGTAATGAGACTTCATCATCCCATTTATGCTCAAAGTAAATTGAAAATTTTGACGAGTTCAAAATATTCCCCTCTCTTGATAGTAGATCAAGTAAAGAAAAACTAAATGTAAGTGCATAATAATAACAAAGAAATATATATTTTTTTAAAAAGTGTAAGTTCTATAAAAGTAAAATAATAGTTTTGCAAGTTAAAACTAATTTAAGTATTATTTCTTTTATAAATGAATTTATTCATAGATGAATTTTAATTTATGTTTTCGTCATTATATTAGTACTTTTGAGAAACTTCTCTATGGTCAAAGTGAAGGTGAAAACGGGAATAAGAAAAAGTAGAAGGAAGCATTAATGGAAGGTAATGCTCGATTTGCACAACTACGCATTAACTCTCTTCCCTTGTATATTTATTCCTTTGGAGGATGACAACTGAGATTGTGAGTCTCAAGAAATAAGCACCACCACATTGGGAAAACCAATTTTTTTCTTATTTTTTGTTGGCATTCTTAAATGCATACAGTATTAAAAAATAGTGAATTATTTAATGCGATTTAATTTAAATATATTTCTAATTACAGACTTTTATAAAACAGAATTAACCTTTCAACAAAATTTTTAAAATCATTTTATGTTAATTGATAAATAATTAAAATGTACTATTTCGATCTAATTTTACTATATTGTAAATAAAATATTATAGAAATATATATAGAGTGTTCTTTAAAAATATATCATGGGAGTTCTTATGTTTCTATGCATGAGCGTCTTATAATTAAGATACGATTTATCTGGTAATCCTTGTACGCATATTTCATCGTATGCTTTTGTGCATGAGCATAAGATATAAAATTCTTAAGGAAACTATATTTTGTAGAATATATGTTAATCTATAATTCGTTATATATCCACACTTAATCAGACTAGACAATGTCAACCACACTAATATTAGTCACAATAATTTACAACTTAAACTAGGAAATCTACAATTAATACGAAAATTCAAGACTAATAGGTAATTATATCACGTGAGCTAAGATTTATCTAAGTAAGAGTCTATGAATAGTAGTATAACATATTTAATTATTGTACTTGTTACCATATGATGCATTTGGTTGATTTGAATGTTATAATGTCTTATGTAAACACACCTCTTACTCATATAGGAAAGGATATGTACCCCTTGGAGAGGATGACTACCTGGTCTGTAATGCACTTAAGGTTGGAAGTCTTTGTATGATATATTTGGTTTTGGACGAACAATTAGAACCTAGCATGGGGCCCACTTATATTCTATGAAGAGAAGAGTTTATGGTGTCAATGAGAAGCAAGATGACTATAGAAAAATAAGCAGAATCCTCCTGAGTTGACATAGCTGCCACCTTAGAGGCCCAAGCGAAAATGAAATAGTAGTTCAATGAGTTTAAAAAGGAGTGTAGAGGAGATGACACTAGTGTAAAAACAGCGTATAACGTCACGCATTTAACGTCCAACCACTGAATAGTCAACGTTAAAAATGACCGGTGACATTTTCATAAATAAATGCAATTGTAGAACGTCGAATTGTATGAAATTCGACGTTATATTATGGTAATTATTTAAAGGGTTAAATATGTTTTGGTCCTTTAACTTTCAATGAAAATTGGAATTAGTCCATCTTCAAAACTTTGGCCTAATTTAGTCCATCAACTTTAGAAATATATGAATTTAGTCCTTTTAACTAAATTTTTTTAGATTTATTTGATGTTTCAAGCACGTTTCATGATAGCATTTGGGTTGTTTACATTGTTTGACACATTTTTGCTTCCGTGTTAACTGAGAAACGCGTTTAAAACAACAAATAAAGTTAACAAAATTTGGTTAAAAGGACTAAATTCATACATTTCTAAAGTTTGGGGACTAAATTAGGCCAAAGTTTTGAAGGGGGACTAATTCCAATTTTCACAGAAAGTTAAGGGATCAAAAACATATTTAACCCTTATTTAAATCAGCACGTCATTCTCTTTCTTCTTTCTTTTAAACCACCAATAGTACGTCGAGTTCTGTAAGGACTTCGACGTATTATTTGTCAGCCAGAAGCCAAAAAGTAACCTCTTTTAATTCTTTTTTTCTTCTTTATTTGGCTTAATACCTCCATTGGTCCTCGTATTTGTGTGAAAATCTCAGTTCGGTCCTCAAGTTTTGAACTGTCTCAATTCGGTCATAATTTTTGTAAAAATGCACACATTTTATCCCAACTGTTAACTGATCTCAAACGGCGTTAAGTTTAGCTGACGTGGTATGTTGATGTGTTGGCTTAATCCCTTCTTGGTCCTCGTATTTGTGTGAAAATCTCAGTTCGGTCCTCAAGTTTTGAACTGTCTCAATTGGGTCATAATTTTTGTAAAAATGCACACATTTTACCCTAATCGCTAACTTATCTCACTGTGCAACAATTATCTTCTGCTATCAGTGGAATAAATAGCTTAAAGGCTGGTGATGAACCTATAGGTTACCAAGTTGGTTCATTTGTAGAAAAGGCTGTGAGACTGATTGCACTGGTTACGTGAGTTTTCCGGTGACTTTATTTTTTGAGCCGACGAGATAATCTGTGTAAAATCCCTAATTCTCAAAGAGATGAATAAAATCCCTAATTCAAATAAACTAAATAATAAGCATTGTGCCACGTGAAACACTGCTTATTTTAAAAAATAATTCATATAATTAAATAATACACGTCAGCATGTCCTCTAGCTACCACGTCAGCTAAACTTAAACACCGTTTGAGATCAGTTAACGATTGGGGTAAAATGTGTGCATTTTTACAAAAATTATGACCCAATTGAGACAGTTCAAAACTTGAGGACCGAACTGAGATTTTCACACAAATACGAGGACCAAGAAGGGATTAAGCCAACACGTCAGCATACCACGTCAGCTAAACTTAACGCCGTTTGAGATCAGTTAACGGTTGGGGTAAAATGTGTGCATTTTTACAAAAATTATGACCCAATTGAGACAGTTCAAAACTTGAGGACCGAACTGAGATTTGCACACAAATACGAGGACCAACAGAGGTATTAAGCCTTTTTCTTTTAAACCACATATAATACGTCGAATTCTATAGGGGCTTCGACGTATTATTTTTCAGGCAGAAGCCAAAGAGTTACCCTTTTTTAATTCCTTTTTCTTTTAAACCACTAATTATATGTCGAATTTGTAGGGGCTTCAACGTATTATTTGTCAACCAAAAGTTTTCCCTTTTCAATTTGAGCGGGACATTGAAAATTCATTCCTTTATCTTAGCGCGCAAGACCTTCTTTTCTTCTCAAACTTTTCTCGAACGAAGTTTGACGAACATCACATGTAATCTTTCTTTCGTTAGATACAAATGCATGTTAATTAACTACTTTATGTATGATTTTCGTTTGTTTTGACCGATTATTTTCGTGTTCTTGTCCTTCATAGGCGCATTCTGTTTTCTTTCTCACTGGTAGAAACACTTTATTCTGATGAACCCACTGAAGGTTAGTTTTCGTTTTCATTCTCGTTTTAAAGAACCTGTTTGTTGTTTTTTTATGAACTTATTTGTTGTTGTTATTTGGTTGAATTTGTTTGTTGTTTTTGTTTGATTGAACTTGTTTGGTATTGATACTAGAGCTGTCAAAACGAGTAACCCGGCTCAACTCGACCCGGCCCACCACAGGTTAGTCACTTAGTGAGCCAACCCAATCCAGCTCATTTATTAGCGAGCCAGAAAAATTCGAACCCGATCCGACCCACCACGGGTTGATGGGTAAACGGGTTGGCTCATTGGCCCACTTAATTACAACTTTTTTAAATAAAAAAATTACAAACTTTCTATAATTCAAATCTAAACAAATTTCACTCCCAACATGGATTCTTAATTAATTTTGAAAATAGGGAACTGAAATAATTTTTTCAAGCAAAAAAATAATATTAAATATTTTTTTTATAAAATTAAAATTAAATTTTAATAAAATAAAATAAGTTAGGTGGGTTGGTAGGCCAACCTGGTCCACCACGGGTTCAACCCGCATGAGCCGGGTTTAAATGAGTCGTGTTGAAATCTGACCCGCATAAAAAAATACAATTTTTTCAAACCCAACCCAGCCTGAACCTGTGGTGAGCCGGGTTGGCCCGTAGGTTGTGACCCATTTTGACACCTCTAATTGATACTATACTACAAGTTCATAGTTCATGTTTATAAAATGCCAAAAACTAAAATTGGTTGTTTTTCTGTTTTTCAGGTATGTAGAGTTGTAAAAAAGGATCACAATTAATTAAAAAAAAATTGATTAACTTCGTATATTGATAAAATTCGACGTTAAATTTAACGTCGAATTTTTTAAATTCGACGTCAATTTGACGTCTCCCGATATGACGTCGTTCTCGAATTCGACGTGAAAGGTCCAAAATATTCGACGTTGTTCGCTGTTTTTGTAATGCCCTAAGATAGGAAAACGCTCGGTTGAAGAGGAGGGTGAAAGTTGAGGGTAAGGGAAAGGAGAAGAAGGCTACCGAGAACGTTGTCTTGGTTTATAAGATTTATTGTACCCGCAGACACTCAATTAGAATGAAGGGGAAAACAACCAAGATTGGAGGAGCAACGAGCGCCTCTTTGGCAGCAGCAGGAGCAACTATAACGCCTCCTTGGCAGTAGGAAGAACTTGTTGGCACCCTTTTATAGATGGCATTACAGATACTTTGCTCCCTAATGAAAGCCCTTACCGACGACAACATTGACCTTGATGAACATGTTCTCATATATGTCACCTGAGTCAGTCTTTACTCAATTGATGATGTTGTCATGTGCAAGGTCTTTCCTACAACCTTGAAAGCACCCGCTCTAGAATGATTCCCCCTATTTACCCATTACTCGATCGACTGTTTTGATACCCTGACGTCGTCTTTCACGACACAATTCGTCACTAGTTGACACCACCTCACTTCCTTGACACTTCTTAATGTTAGGCAGAAAAAAGGGGAGCCTATACGAACCTTCAAGTTTAAAAATTTTTAAATCATGTTTCTTGAAAACCCACGTGTTGTTGTTGAGCACAAAAAATGATGCTTGATCACGTGAAAGTTATTTTTAGTTAAAGCTCCACCTAACAACTCTACTTGTGTTCTCTCAATATCATCTCAACTGGAATGAACTAAAACTTATTGCATCCTAATACCACATATCAAAAGACATATATACAATACTAACAAATTTAGGATGCCTCCTAATAACGCTAGTTTAACGTCATTAGCTCAATGCCTTTAAACTTTTAGAGAACATCAAAGTATGTCATGGTGGTACATCTTTTAAAATCACCACCCAAATAAGCCTTCAACATTTAACCATTAACCACTCATTTCCTCTTATTGATTGAATCTTCTAACTATATGGCTCCATAAGGCTTCACATTTCTCATAATAAATGGTTCTAACCATTTGGACCTTAGTTTTCCCAGAAATAATTTTAGCCTTGAATTGAATAATAGGACTTGTTGGCCAGACATGAATTCCCTCTTCAGAATCCCTTTGTCATAATAGTCCTTCACCTTGATTTTCTATGTAGTGGATGACTCATAAGCATGTAGCTTTATTTCTTCCAGCTCACTAATTTGAAGCTTCCTCTTTTCACCTACAGGTTTCAAACCAAAACGTTAAGGCTTTCAAGGCCAAAGTGCTTTGTGCTCCAACTCTATAACCAAGTGACAGACTTTGTCATACATTAACTAAAATGGAGTTAGTACAATAGAGATTTTAAAAGCAGTTATGTATGCCAACAAAGTCTCACCAATCTTCAAAGACCTTTCTAAAGCTTGCAACGACTTTGTATAAAATTTACGCAAGCTCTCTGTTAGAAACCTCTTCTTAGCCATTTGTTTGGGGTGATATGGGGTTGGAATTCTATGCTTTACCTTATATTGCTCCAAAACTTTCATTAGCCGCTCAGTGCATAAATGAGTACCTCTATCATTAATTGTGAGCTAAATATGCAAAAAGATATTCTTTTTAAGAAATTTGATTATTATCCTAGAGTCAACCTTCTTGACAACATTTACTTCAACCCATTTTGAGACATAGCCCACTTCCACAAGGATTTATTCATTTGAGTAGGATGTTGGCAGTGATCTTACAAAGTCTATTCCCCAAATATAAAAACATTTCTACTTCAAGCATGCTTTATAAGGGAAGCTCATGTCTTTTAGAAATTCTCCCAACTCGTTGACACTTATCACAACTCTTGCAAATTGGGTTTCCTTTATCAGTAAATTGCTAAGAGGTTTACCAACTTTTGAGAAATGTTTTATAAATCTTTTATAGAACCCAACATGTCCTAAGAAGCTTTTAATGTCCTTTACATTGGTTGGGGCAAGGAGTTTTGCTATTATATCAATCTCCGCTCGATCAACTTCTATGGTTTTTCCATAAACTTTTTATCCAAGCCCAATTCCCTCCTTCACTATTAAATGACACTTCTCCTAGTTCAAAACCTAATTAGTTCCACACATCTCCTAAAAATTGTATTAAGATTCTCTAGGCATGACTCAAATGAGGGTCCAAATACTGAAAGGTCATCCATGAATATTTTCATGCTTTTCTCCACCAAATTTGAAAAAGTGGCTAGCATACATCTTTAGAATGTGGTTAGAGCATTGCATAACCCAAATTGAATTTTTCTATAACCAAACACTCCAAATAGCCAAGTAAAGTTTGTTTATTCTTGATCTTGTGGATCCATTTCTATTTGGTTATAGTCATAGTATCCATCTAAGAAACAACAATAAGCTTGGCCAACCAACCTTTACAACATCCAATCCATGAAGGGAAGTGTGAAGTGGTTTTTTTCTAGTAGCTTGATTCAACTTTCTATATTCAATGAACATTCTTCACCTAATGATAGTTTTTGAGTGGACTAATTGATTCTTTTCATGATGAACAACTGTCACTCCTCCTTGGTGACTACTTGGATAGGGCTGAACACTGTTTAAAATTGGGTATATCATTAAAACCTCATGTAATTTCATCATTTCCTTCCTTACAACCTCCTTTAGTTTAGGATTGAGGCACCTTTGTGGTTGATATACTAGCTTATAATTTTCTTCCATCAACATTTTATGCTTGCAGTAGGAGGGGTTGATTCCTTTTAAATCAGTTCCTTGTTTAGCCTTTAGCACCTCCACCAATTGTTCTTTTGTTTTGATGAATTAGTTGTTGAGAATAATAGACATACCACCATTTTCTTTGAGAAAAACATATTTCAAGGTGGTAGTTGCTTCATTTCTAGTTGTGTTTCTTGTAGCTCTTCATGCATGAGCTCTAACTTTTTGGTTATAGCAAAGGAGATTTCCTTAAAATTGTCTAAATGTCTTATGCATTTTCTAACCTTCCCTTCTTATGTGTCATCAATGTAGTCAATGCAAAACCCCGATTTCTAAAATGTCACTAGTGCAAAAACAGCGTATAACGTCATGCGTTCAACGTCCAACCACTGAATAGCCAACATTAAAAATGACCGGTGGCCTTTTTTTAAATAAATGCAATTGTAGAACGTCGAATTGTATGGAATTCGATGTTATATTATGGCAATTATTTAAATCAGCGCATCATTCTCTTTCTTCTTTCTTTTAAACCACCAATAGTACATCGAGTTCTAGGGGCTTCGATGTATTATTTGTCAACTAGAAGCCAAAAAGTAACCTCTTTTAATTCTTTTTTTCTTTTTTCTTTTAAACCACATATAATACGTCGAATTTTGTAAGGGCTTCTCAGCCAGAAGCCAAAGAGTTACTCCTTTTTAATTCTTTTTTCTTTTAAACCACCAATTATACGTCGAATCTGCAGGAGCTTTGATGTATTATTTGTCAACGAAAATTTTTCCCTTTTAATTTGAGCGGGAGATTGAAAATTCATTCACTTTATCTTAATGCGCGATATCTTCTTCTCTTCTCAAACTTTTCTCGAACGAAGTTTGATGACCATCACATGTAATCTTTCTTTCATTTTATACAAACGCATGTTAATTAACTACTTTATGTATGATTTTCATTTGTTGTGACCGATTATTTTTGTTTTCTTGTCCTTCGTAGACGCATTCTTTTTTCTCTCTCACTGGTGGAAACACTTTATTCTTACGAACCCACTGAAGGTTAGTTTTCGTTTTCGTTCACGTTTTAAGAACTTATTTATTGAACTTGTTTGTTGTTTTTTTTTAACTTGTTTGTTGTTGTTATTTGGTTGAATTTGTTTGTTGTTATTGTTTGATTGAACTTGTTTGTTGTTGATACTATACTACACGTTCATAGTTCATGCTTTATAAAATACCGAAAACTGAAATTGGTTCTTTTTCTGCTTTTCAGGTATCGTATAGTTGTAAAAAAGGATCACAATTAATTAAAAATATTAAAAAAATTGATTAACGTTATATATTGATAAAATTCGACATTAAATTTAGTGTCAAATTTTTTAAATTTGATGTCAGTTTAACGTCTCCCGATATTGCGTCGTTCTCGAATTTGACATGAAAGATCCAAAATATTCGATGTTGTACGTTGTTTTTGTACTAGTGTGTCACGAGTTATTAAAAATCGATAAAATTCAAAATTTATCATAACTCGACAACATACTTAAAGAAAACCTTATTCAATTACCTTTTTCCGAGTAATAAAATAATGAAGAAAGTACTCTAATTATATTGTCTTAACTTGTAAAACAAAATAGTTTAATAAATCTCAAGGTTATTCCTCATCCTCTCTCGAGTCAATCACGCCTTTGGAACATTATCAAGGGGTGTTATTTGTGTAACTATTGTGTTCTCCTTGATGATTGAGGGTCGAAAGTGGTAAGGAAAGTGCGAAGGTCGAGTGAAAAGTGTTAGGAGCTTGAAGGCTTTCAATGACAAGGTTTTTGGCCATGAGAAGAATTAGAACCAAGTATGGGGAAGCTAACTCGTGTGTGTCCATGATTTTTTTTTTTTCGCTTGAACGAATGTGATAAAATTATTGGTTCTGCATTATATATGTTTTATGTTGTTGCTTTGATTTTTTATGGTGGCTAGTTAATGTTATAATATGCTAGGTTGTTAAAGTATAATTTTATGAAGAATCATACATTTTGGTTGGACTACCATGTTCTTGACTTGGGTTATTAACTATTTAGTGTGTGATTAATAATGAAGTGCAATGGGTGGGATTTATCTGTGTTGCAATGTCACAATGGTTAAATATTAAATTGTTCTATTATTTCCAAAGAAGACTATATGCATGTCCATTAGAATGGAAACAAGGTTAAAGTTAATGAAATGTAGTTCGCATGCCGAGAACTAGGACTAGTTGATACATATGTCATTGTTTTGTTTGCTTAATGGTTTGATGATATGAATAAGCTATGAAATGTCTATATGTTGGTTTTGTTGGTGTATATTGGAGCTGATGAGTTCTTTAGTTGTCATAATATGTTGTGTCTGAAAGGGAAGTCTAATTATGATTTCATACTTAGTGCTTTATTCATTAATTGTTTAAAGCAGTTGAATTTGATAACTAAGTAGGTGTGCTACTTAATGTTTAATTCATTAACTGTTTACTTTTAACATTAAGTAGGTCTGCTACTTGGTATTAAATTACTCCAACCGACAATTTTATAACAAAGTAATATGTCCATGTCAAAAATGCAATTTTAAGAAATGACAATATCATGAAGAAGTATATGAGCACTTAATTGTTAAACCTTTTCCAAAAGGGTATACAGTGTGACTTCTACACGGGGAGAGAAGAGTAAATGATTCCTCAAGTAATGGCTAAAGAAGATGGTGGAAGAGTTCCAATTAGTGATAATATGTGTGAAAGGGTTAATAATGTATTTGTGCATTAGTGCTCTAACAACGACATGGTGGATGATGACAATTTGGGTGTAGAGTCAAGCCATACTAGAAGTCATGATGGTACAAATTTTTTTTTACTTAATGCAAGATGGACAATAGAGTTTATATGAAGGATGTGATAAATATTTGAAACATTCATTCTTGGTCAAGTTGTACCACTGATAAGTGCGATATTTATCTAAATAAACGCACTTATAATTGGCTCTTTTGTGTGCAAAATAGCAATAAAGTCCCATGAATTGATGTAAATATTGTTTAGAAATGTTTATAAATGGGTTTGATTGTTTTTATGATGATTTTTGCAGTGTAAATAAAGCCAAAAGAAGAAGAAAGAAGAAGTTGTCACGCACCAGGCGCTTCAGCCAGCCAGAAACGAAGATTTCTCACTGGAGCAAGGAGGCGCTCGCTCCAGCGAGAGTGTGGTCGCTCCAGCGACCTAGACTGGTCGCTCCAGCGAGCAGAGCAGCTCACTCCAGCCGTTGACCAATCTTTAGACCTCATTAAAAGGTCCGAAAACGCGAAACAGAGGCAGTTTTGGAAGGGGAAACGCTCCCAGAACTCAAGGTCTTTGGTTGCTTGGAGGTGCGATTCTACTGCTGGAGCTCATGGAGGGCGCGAGGAGCTTGTGGGAACATCTCCTCCTCTTTCTTTGGGTCTCCTTCTTCTTCCATCTTCCACGTTTGTAAGCTCTAGGGTTCTCCATGGAAATGGAGAACCAAACCCATCTTTTTGGGATTAGTTGTAGCCTTTGAATTCTTGTGTAATGAATGATTGATTTGATTATATATATGCCTTTTCCATCAATTGCTAGTATTCTTGTTTCCGATCTTAAAGCTTGCATGTAATAGGAATGTTGATGACTTGATTTTGGGGTTTCATGGATTATGCGGACGTAAGATGAAATCTTGAACTGAAATAAGGGTCCTTGTGGTCATTGATTTTAGGGATGGAAGATGATTCACATGTTGTCTTAAGATCCTAGCTCATTAATGCGGGTTTGCTTGTTAGGTTGCCAAGGGATTGGGATTTAATGAGAAAACCTAGGCTCTTCACCTAAGAGATTAGGGTTAGAGTGTTTTAGTGGATTGACTTTAGTAAATTGATGGAGAGGAGATAAAATTGGGTGTACACAAGAGTGAATTGGTGAAAACTAACCTTAACAATGTCATTTCACATCATTTCTAGTCTTTTCCATTTCTAAGTGCCTTCAAACACCAAAGTCCAACCATGTAATTATGTGTTAATTTATCTTTTCACACATGATTGTAAATGAATGTTGTTCTATTGAGTCTAAATGAGTTGTTAATCGCACAATTCTCTAGTATTACGAGTCTCTTGGGAAAATGATACCCGATCTTACCACGGTTTATTACTTGAAACGATTCGGTGCACTTGCCGAGCCAACCAACAACCACATCAAATGTTTGTGCAGAATAAGTGGCAAAGTTATGCCCATGATATTGGAGTTGCTAGCAAATGTATTTTAACATGTTAAAATTCCATATTCATTCTACGAAGCCCAAAAAGTCATTAACAAGTTTGGTCTTAATTACACTGAAGTTGATGCTTGTCCGAATTATTGTATGTTGTATGTTGGAGAGACAAAGTTAGAGATTTTTGTAAAAAAATGTAAAACATCAAGATGGAAGCCAAAAAAGAGAAATACAATTGGTGATGATGTTATTGTTAATAAGTGAAAGAAGAAACCTACAAAGGTGTTAAGGTATTTTACTTTAAAGCCTTAATTACGAAGGATGTTTTTGTCATCTAAAATAGCAGAGCATATAAAATGGCATACATCAGAAAGTACAAATGAAGGCATCTTAAGACATCCAAAAGATTTTGAAGTATGGAAGAAATTTGACTTGATGCACCCTCAATTTGCCTTAGACCCTGAAAATGTGAGACTCGATTTAGGTAATGATGGGTTCAATCCATATGAAAACTTAAGCACCAATAATAATATTTGGCCAATTGTACTCATACCATACATCCTTCCTCCTTGGATGTGTATGAAACAAAGTTCATTCATTCTCTCCATGATCATTCCTAGAAAGCGACCATCGAGCAACGATATTGATATATTACAACCATTAATAGAAGAGTTGAAGGAGTTATGGAACACTGGTTTCAAAACTTTTAATTCATAGGGGGATGAAGTATTTAATATGCATGCAGCCATATAGTGGACTATTAGTGACTTTTGAGGACTTGGAACCTTATTTGGATGGAACACACATACAAGATTAACATGTCTGAGATGTAATTTTGATCCAACTCCTAAAAAGCTCGTTAAAGGTGGCAAATTTTTTTATAAGTCATCGTCATTAGTTAGATGGAAGACATAGGTTTAGATTGGCTCATAGGAAATTTTATGGAACTGATGAAAATAGAAGTCAACTAGTGGCAATCTCAAGACATGATATCTTACAATAAGTTGTTAATGTTCATGTTGAATTTGGAAAGGAACCTATAGTTGAAGAAAGGATAAAAAGATAATAGAGAGTTGATCAACCTAAGGTAAACACTCTACCCTTGGATGTCACAGCGTTAGGAAAAAAACCGTCGATAAATACTTATGTTCTTTTTTCCGATGGATTTCGTAACCACGAAAAATGTATTTTTCAAGAGTTAAAACGGCTAGTAATGAAAAAAATAACCCCGGATAAAATTCCATATTTTTATAATGATCGTGTCAAGTAATGTAGACATACATGACATATATACTATGCAACACTGTTTGCCACATCAACAAATATTTAACATTAAAACTACATTCATTTGTTAATAAACTTTAGAGATAAGAGTAATTCAAAGTTTGGGACATAAACAAAATCCAACGTTGATGTTCATTGAGTAAAACCATATTTAAGCTTCCTTTTTCATTCTAGATATTGTTGTACGAAGATTAGGGTGAATATTATTAATTATCTTAATGTAATTGATTTATGAAAGCTATTGAAGAAAAGTCAAAGGTTGGAAGAGATCTCAATCCCATCATAATAGCAACCGAATTGGAATGGCCCCAACAAACAAGCCGAGTTGAGACTATTGACACTAAATTAGGTTTAGACCACTAAAAGTTTGTTCAAAGGATCCTACATAAGCTGGAACATCCGTTTCGTGCTACCTAGTAATGTCCTTTTCAATGTTCACAAGATGACATTCATAGAGAGTGAATAAGAGAGGGGTAACAACTTCAGCTTTATCTTATCGTTGCCGAATGTCATTATTAGATCAATTATGTAGAATGTATTGTTTCGATGCTGTCACAAAATAGAGTCGAAGAGGCTACATTGAGAAACAGTGGAGCAAACGACATCATAAAGCTTACAAACGAGAGAACAAATATAATAGTATCGTCCTTTCCACCAACAAGACACACACACAGATTACTTTTAATTGTCTTATACAATATTGTACACATGTATAACACTAATCTTCATTTGATGTTACCCTTTTTGAAAGTGTCCCAACCTAACTAATCACTCATGCCAAACCTTAAACTTTCTATGGAGTTTCATACATTATTTGTAATTAAACAGTAACAGAATTGAATCTATAGCTTAGAAGATGCTTTTGTCAATTGAATTCTAACCGAAGACTATACAATATTAATATAAAAGATGATTTTTCAAGGTTTTATCTGAGATACGATCGAGAAGAGTGTAAAACTTTTGTTCTACAATAGATTAAACATGTTTCCAAACACATCCTAAATATAACAGAACTCAAAGTGAGTTTGTAATGAGAAAAACTGTGATCAAGCTCTATTGAAGAACGACCGAGTCAAAACAAAGTTGCAAGGATTCATATTATAATATATAATAATGAAAACAAAAAACATGATATGATAAAAAAAAGAAAAGTAGTGAGGAATCGAGAGTTTTTGAAGCTTGAAGAGAATGTGTATTGAATAGAATGAGCCAAAAACGGAAGCGTAATGAAAATGGTATGCATTGGCTTTATTGAGACAAAGTGATCAATGAATGTTTGTGGCTAAAATACCATTAATGTGTTGAAAGATGGGATATAGAGCATTTAGTATGCATCAAGGACAAGCCAGCTATGATTGGGAAAGTTCAAAATAAGCAGCCAAACAATGTTGAGAAGTAGAGGACAACCCCACGAGAATTGACCAAAAGGGTCGAACGACAAAATCTCATTCCTAAAACAAGAAATAACTAGCTAGGGGTTAAACCCTAAAAAGCTTCTGTTAAACCCTAAGGGGGTGGGGGGCTTATAGCTAGGGTAAATATGTTGACTCTTTCTTCAAGTCCTAGTTGGACCCGAAATTGTCTTTCAATTTCAATAATTGTTGTTTACGTGGAAACCCACTCACGTGTGCACATGTGCACGTACATGTATTTTAGAGAGAGAGAAATATATAGATATATATAGAGATAGAAAGAGATACCCAATTGTCATTATTAAAGAACAATAATAATTTGATGGTGGAAGGGAGAAGGGAGAAGGTAGAAGGAAAAGGTACTCAATTTCTGAGAGGAAAAAGAAAAGCACTAGAGAACAAAATAGAGGCCCTCGTGCAAAGTTGATGTCTCAATGCGCATCACAAAATTCGATTTAATCATAAATAAATGAGAAGAGAATAAGCAAATGGAAAAATGGTATATGCTACATGCGTGCGTGTGGGTAGACATTAGACATTCTTCTCTCTTTTGCATCCATTGTTATGTGTCACTCTCTTTCTCTCTCCAAACCAATTATTACATACTTTTTCTCCAAACCCTAACGTGCGTCTATGAATCCTATCTGTAGTTCCGTGAATCATTTTCATGATCACCCATGGATTTTTATATCATATGCACATAGATATATAATATATAATATATAATATATATAATATATAATATATAATATATAATATAATATATTCATATCTTTCTTTTTTTCATGAATTTATTTTTTTATTTCACTCGTTGTTTTACTTTCTTTTTTTAGGGTTTGTTTACCATGATTGGTCCGACAGTACCCAACTCAATTATTTGATCTTTAATTAATGTGATCCAGAAAATGGTCCCTGTTATGCCATTTGTCTCTTCACCCCCTGTCCTCAAGTTTGCTATGAGATCCCTAAATCCATCAGTTTATTGCAATGTTCATTTCAGATTTGGAAAGAATAAAAAAGCTAACTTTCAAAGTAAGAATTTTGTCCTGTGAAAAACTGTTCATTGTTCTGAAAAAAACTTCCAATAGTAAATAGATGACAATCAATGTGTCTTTAATTGATATATAATCCCAATATATATATATATATATATATATATATATAGAAATATTGATTTAATAAATTTGTTTAACTTAGTAAGTCAATATTATAAGAAGATTAATTATCATTAGGATTAGTAAAATTATTTAGAATATTACTACTCATAAATATGTAGGAGACTTTCTAACAAATTAATTAGGAGTTTCAAATTTATCTAGCTGACTTAAATATTTATTTGAAAAATAATTCTGTAGAGTGGTCCTGACCCATTTTCAATTAATTGGATATCAATGTGATGTCTGCACACTCCTACAGTTTTAGAACCAAAAAGTCTTTTTAGTTTACCAATTATGTTTAGGTTATTAAGGGAAGAATTTGTCCAGTATATTAGTTTTTTGTACCACTTTTAAATGAAATTATTTTTCATAAATGATGTCAGTAATCTTACAAAAAGAAAAACAAGCTTTCATATCCATCCTATGTTGATTGTCTCATTATTAAAAGTAATAATTTTTAACATTCCACTTCCTATCCACCATCAATCTTCTTCAATTTTTGCTCATCCTTTTGTTCTTTCACATACATACACATTTTATACCTCAAATTTTCAATTCTCATGCATAAGTGTTTCAACCTTTTAAAATTACACTAGTACAAAAATTATATTTTATAACGTACAAAAACGAGTTATGACGTACATAGTTGTTATAATAGGTCTACACATTTTATGACGTAACAAAAATTTACGTCATGATAGTCTGAACATATGACGCATTTTCTAAAATCAGTCCATTTTTTTTATATGAATATTGAATAAAATTGTTTCAAATTGATATTGAGTAAAATTATCTATGTTCACATTCATTAATTAAAGTTATTTCTTTTTTTATCATAATTTGTTAGATTTTATTACCGTTTTTATGGATGTCAACTTAAAATTTGTATTGACTCCGAAGAAGAAGAAAAAATGTCAAGAAATCTATAAAAAAAAAGAAATAACTCTAATGAATGTGAACATAAATAATTTTACTCAATATCAATTCGAAACAATTTTCTCCAATATTCATATAAAAAAATGGACTGATTTTAGAAACTGCGTCATAATATGTTCAGGCTATATTTTTGCTACGACCTATTATAACGTACAAAACTATGTTAACTCGTTTTTATACGTCATAAAATATGACTTTTGTACTAGTGTTATATAGTTAGAATCAATCAACATAAAAGTTTAAAATTTCTTTATAATTTTCTCATAAACACAATTATACATAGTACTTCAAATTTTCAAGGATCACATTAAGCACTATATAGGAAGAAGTATTATTTGTTTAAAGTTTAAAACTTTTTTGTGTATTTATTCAAGAAACTCCAAATATTAAAAAGAAAAATATATTTAAATTACCTTTAATTTTAATTATATAATGAAGTGAGATCATTACTTTTTTTTTATCCATAAATATTATTTATTAATACTTTATTAGTAGAAGTTAAAACCAAACTTTATTTTTATTATTTATTAATACTTTATTAGTAGAAGAAGTTAAAACCAAACTTTATTTTTAATTTTAATTTTTCAAATGAATTTTAAACTTTCAAATTAAAATAAGTTGATTTCTAATTTCTTAACACATTTCAAAAAATCGATTTATAAAGTGAGGTTTACGTCAACTTATATATTTTAAATTGACTTTAATATGTCCAACAAACAAAAAATATGTTTCCGATAGGTTCTGATATCTTGTTAAAGAGTAGACTTTAAACCTAAGTCAAACCCATAAAATTGACTTATAAAATGAGATTTGAATTCAATAATATGTTTTAAATTGGTTTTATTATGTAATCAATTTGTGACTTCCAAACGTGATTAAACTAATAAACCAATCCTGTAATATAGATGAGTTGAGTAGAAAAAGAAAATTCGAAGAGTGATGGTAATTAGTGCATTATAAGTGTAGTAGAAAAGAAGGGCTGCATTTTGTTATATGATGTGAAATCTCTATAGAAGGATCTGGCTGTGGATCCAGACTTTTGTTCTTTGTCACCATCCGATCTACCTTTTGTGACACTTGATGACAAGTCCTCTCCCTTGAAGCAAAGTCAAAAAACAAAATGAAGGAAGAGAAGATAACATACAGAAATCAGTCACACTCAAATCTCATGTCTCATTAAAATCATAAAACATGCTGATGAGACTTATGATCATCACACACCAACCCAGAAAACTGTACGGATGTGGCCTTTCATAACTCATTTCTGTGGTGCACTGCAACTCTACACACAATATATAGGATCTTCATCTCTCAATAATCTCCACCAAACAAACAGACAAACATATACATATCATCACAAAATTTTTAAACTTTTTTAATCAAGTTTTTCTGCTTCTACAGTCATGGATTCTGCTGAATCATGTTTACTTGATTGTGATTGAACTGTGCTGAACAGTGAACATCCATTCACAAGTTATTGTTAATAAGTTCTATTGGAAGATATATTTTTTATTTTGATTTTATTAGATTGAATTAAATTTATAATTATTTTTTAATCATATTTTTAATAGATTAATTACAAAAATGATTATGCTAAGATGAAAATGACAGTTTTGATGATAACAGTATGGCAGGGGAAGGGCCTTCATCCCATCTAAATCGAATGACTGTGATTGGCCACCATCCTTTTGTAAGGTTAGTGTCCAATTGTACGATCATGCACACTACAGATATATGAATATCCTTAATTGGCTTTATATTTTAGAGTAGTGTTTCTAATTTTTTGGATATTATTAATAATAAAGGACTGTCCGAAAGAGAAAGTTGTACGTTTGTTTGAACAAATAATCTTGCTTTCAATGTAAACTTTCATGGATTATAAGCAAAAATACACTCTTTTGTAAAAGTTTTTCTTTTGGGATGTTTGATTCTTTGAATTAAGTTGGTTAACTTTGCTTTTAATAAAGTTAATTTTGAATAGTTGAAAACAATTCAAAAGTTTGTCCCCATTAATTTCAGAAACTATTATGAATATAGTATAATGGGTAATTTACATAAATCCTCTAGTCAATTAACATGAAAAAATAATTCTAAATATATTTTAAGTTCTTATCCTCTAAAATAAAGAATATTTCTTTTAGTTTTTATAACTTTTTACATTATATCTTCTATAAAACTTAAAATTTGATATTTTTTTTCTTCAGATAATTAACACATCTGGTTAAAAGTCTGATATTTTATTTGAAGTAAATACAAATTTGTAAGTTAATTTTATAAAATTAAATTAAAATTAAAATTTACATTTTTTTTATTATATGAGAATCATAAATTAGATTCTATTTTAGTCAAATTTATTTAAAATTTATCATTTTGTCTTTAAACATGTTTAAAAAATTTAAAAGAAACTATATTTGTCTCCAATAAAATATTTCTTAATAAGTGAATAAAAAAATACTACTTTTCCTCTTTATTATTTTTTTTCTTTCTGGAACTATTTAATCAAAAGGACTGGGGACAAACAGAAAAAGCTGGTTTGGTTTTGAAATGATCTTTTGACATGAATGTAACAAGATTTTCTGAAATTGTAATACAAGAAATTGGAAGAAAGATGATGAATGTTGTAAATTCAAAGTGCAGTGTGTTGTAAAGTTTTACTTTTTAGCAAAAATCCAAAGAATGAATTGTATTAATTGGAGTTATCTTTTTGTGCTGCAAAACTGAACTATCCAGTCGTGTTAAATGAAGACGTACCTTATTAATATAAAATTCCTAAGAAACATACTTTCCACTGTCCTTTATCTTATTATCTCATAAAACTCCAAAACTTCAACTCTCACAATTCAATAGTTATTTTCTCCTTGTTTATCTGATTTTAACAATTTTATATAATTAAAAAAATCAAAATAAAAGCGAGCCAATTTGGTATCAGAACTCCATCTTAAAAAGAAAAAATAGAAAAAAAAGGTAATATTTTGTGTTTATAGTAATCAGTTATTAGGTGTAAGGAAATGTTTTCAAATAATATGGGGAATTTGGAATAAATATTTTATTATTTTAAGTTATAAGATTATATATAAAAGAAAACATATTATTATCTATTTGTGTCTTGATAAGTTCTTGTGGATAAATGTGTGGTATTGGAAAATGAAATTGAACTAAAATAGATATATTTTGACTTAGGATGTCAAATTTTTAATGTTGGGTATAATATGAGAAAAAACATATTTCAATAACAAGTTTGTCATGTGATATATGTATTATAAAGTAATTTTCACTGAGCTCTGAAAAATTCTCATAACTCTAGATGTTTTTTTTTTTTTGTTTCTGAGTTTATTAAGGTGAGATAATATAAATATAATGAGTTTAGCTCACTAAGGAATTAAAATTAAGAGTTAAATTTTAATATTTAATTAGTTTTTAATATTGATCTTTTAAAATATAATGTAAATCTTGATTTTTTATCACAAGTCTAATTAATTTTTATAGTTTCAACTTTTCATGTTAATATAATATAATTTTTTTATATAATTTTTATCACATGTTAATTTTTATAATTTTTTGTTTGTTTTAGTTTTATCATATGGATTTAGTTTCGTTCTCATGTTTTATCTAATTTTTTGACAGTGTAAAAGTATATAATAATTCTAAAAGCTTTATAAATTCTTTTTTAAGAAAACAAATAAGTTTATTTAATACTTTTTTTTAATATTTTGTTGAGGTGGTAAATGAAATTTATATGATATTATTTTTAGTTAAAATGAATATCAAGAATAAGTTATAATGTAGGGACAGTTTTAATGATCATAATATAAGTTAAAAAACGAGATAATGAAATATAATTAATGAAATAGTTTTAGTTTTCTTTCTTTATATTTGACTATATTTAATTTTTAAGTTAGTTTAGCAAAACATTATTATTTAAAAACTATAGTGTTCATAATTAACACTATAAACATTTAAGCATAGATTTAAGGTAGAGTCTTATCCATGCAGAGAATGTGATTAAGTAAATTTCACTAAAAGAGGTAGCTAGTTCTCTAATAAATATTAGAGGACAAAAGCTAATAAATAAAGGTATGGAACTGGACTATTATCATAAATGAGTGACCGTATATAAAAAATATCATAATAAATATATTTTTTTATCTTTTATCATTGTAAAATTTCAAAACCAGGCAATAGTATTTTATAAATTTATATTTTAATGTTACAACCATATTATTTTTTTACATAAAATATAGCCTAAACATGTAAATTAAACTTCATAATTTTGCAGACAATTAATTACTCTAGTTTCAAAAATTAAAACCATTTTAATTTATATGAAGAAAGCAAAAAGTGACTTTTAGAATATGCCAACACAACTAGAATATATTGTCAAACACACTTAAAAATTAAAGAAATTACCTCCTCATATATATAATGATTTAACTAAACATAAATTAGTAGTAGAAGGTTTTGTATAAACTCCCATGTTTTTTTTAATAAAGTAATTTTACCAAATTAAACTATGAAATAAATGAAGTTGATTTTGAAAAAAGTTCTCTAATAATTTATATAAAAATATCTGAAAAGACTAAACACTTCAAAAAAAAAATCTATAAATTTAATAACTCAGATACCTGCCAAATGTACTTCGACGTTCAAATCAGTGGATAGTCAAATAGTAGAGATAGAAAGTGAAAGTGAAAGTTGAAGTAAATGTACAATAAATGTAACCCACTTACTCTTACCTTTGACCTCTATTTATAGTTTTTTTTGTCACAGGCATGTGATTAACAATCCTTAATCATGGCCAAATCATTGACCAAATGTCCTTAATTGTGTTTTTACCTTAATTTTGCCTTGATTTCACTCCGTTTATTTCAATCGGACAGTGTCACCGACGCGGTCGTTCATCAGTGGATCTTAAGACGCGTCACTTTACCTTCTATGGACCGAACGTCCTTCACAAGTCGTCCGTCCTATACGGTACAGATAATCTAATCTTTCTTTTAAAAAGAAAAAAAAAACATTAATAACATGAGAGTTTATAGTTGATCTTAGAACAACTTAAACATTTGTGGTAATAACAACACAAACTAAGGTTGAAAATAAAACAGAGTGAACTTTAAGGTTGAAAGTTGCAGCTAGTATTTGAAGAGAAGCAAAAAACCCTTTGCCCTTCTCTCCTCACATATTCATTCACATGATAACACAAGGAGACTGTCTTGTAGTGAGATTGTGTATTTCCATGACCAGATCTTATTGACAGACATGTGAAGAACTGGGGCTGGCTATGACCACCTTTTCCTTTAGGTCCAATGGGGTGCTATGCATGTGCCTTTTCTATAAACTATTTCCACTTTTTCCCCTTCTACCTTCAAGATAAACTGCACAATTTCTTTTCTATTCCCTTATTTTTAACTCTTTCTTCCTCATACATTAACTTCTGCAAATACTCTTTTTAATACACTTCTGTACTATACTTTAATCAAATGCTTAAGAAACCTCAGATCAGATTATTTATCAATCATTCCTCACATATTTGAATTTAAATTACATGTTTCTTAAAGTTCTCTGTTTCCTCGATAAACTCTACACTTCATACCAAAGACTGAAACAGTCACAGTATCTACTCAATTAACTATGATCAATTATAAACCTCACAAACAAACATTTCCAGCTTAAAATCTCGAAGGGCTAAATGGGTTGTAAATATTTTATCTATAAATCATTGAAGACTGCATATGTCTGTTGTATTTAAGTTGCTCACCTCCCTAAAATCCTCATAAAAGCCATCCCCACTTTTTTTCTTATATAATTTCTTAATTCAAATTTGATGTTAAGGCATTTACTTATCCTCTGTAAAAAATTTATACTGTCAATAAAAGTTGTCTTTTTTTAATGATTATTCGGAAAGTTAACCATGTTATTAGTGCATATGACAGTTTATAATAACATTACATGATAATTTAGTCCAAAAAGTGCATATGTTACTTATTTTTCAGATTTATGTGTTATGGTTATTGTTGGAATAAGAGATGCTAAAACCTTATAGAGTGAAGTTTTTTTTTTTTTTTTGTCTTTATGGTTAATTCTTATTCTTGTATGAAATGGAAGCACAAGGTGAAGGGCCTATATATATGTGTGTTTATGTGCACCCTTGTGGTGACTACAACAGAAAAGGTTGTAGCTTTTTTTTGAAGTCTCTTTTGGGTTCAGCAATGGCTGTGTTAATGGCAATTGTGGGTGTAGTGCTGGTGCTCTGTTTTTGCTCTGCTCTCTTGAGGTGGAATGAAGTAAGGTACAGGAAAAAAGGTTTGCCTCCTGGCACAATGGGTTGGCCAGTTTTTGGGGAGACAACAGAGTTTCTCAAGCAGGGTCCAAACTTCATGAAAAACCAGAGAGCAAGGTAACAAACAACTACAGTAACTAACTGCATCATTACATGGTTTTCCTCATATTTATAGTTGTGTGAGTATGTGTGCAAGGAGTCTTCATCATGTCCACTTGCATAAGTGGTTTGCAACACTTTTTTACAGCCTTTGCTGCTTCTGTTGTTAGTTTCATGTTGTTTCAAAGTTCCATGTTTCAAAGTTAAACTCTTTCTGTGTTTAACTTGTTGGGTAGGTACTAGGGCTAGCACATTGATTCAAGAGTTATTGAGCATAAAACCAATGAAAAGTTGTGTTTGGGGGTGGAGAAAGAAGGGAATTGGAAATGGAAGATCAAGGGGAATGAGCTAAGCTAACAGAGTTTGGTTTAATGGTACTTTTGGTGTCCCTAAAGAATAATTTATGGCTTGCACACATCATCAGGATGCTGCCCATTTGACAAATCTTTTTATTTTTTTTCTTACTTAATGGTGGTTTCTTAAATTAGTTAAACCGGGTGTGAGGTAAGCACTGTTCATGCATGTACTTTTACCTCATTAGTAATGATTGTTAACTTTTATTTTACCTTTTGTCAAAATGGCAGGTATGGCAGTTTTTTCAAATCCCACATACTTGGTTGTCCTACCATTGTGTCCATGGATCCAGAGCTTAATAGATACATCCTAATGAATGAGGCAAAAGGTCTTGTTCCTGGATACCCTCAATCCATGTTAGATATCTTAGGCAAATGTAACATTGCAGCTGTTCATGGCTCCACCCACAAGTACATGAGAGGAGCACTGCTTTCCATCATTAGCCCCACCTCGATCAGAGATCAGCTTTTGCCAAAAATTGATGAGTTCATCAGAGCCCACCTTAGCAACTGGGATAACAAAGTCATCAACATTCAAGAGAAAACCAAAGAGGTTTGTGTTGCTAATTCATCAATCAAATTCATCAACTAAAAAGAAAAACAAAACAAAACTTACACAACTTTCTTCCAAATTCTCAAACATTTGATACAGATGGCCTTCCTCTCATCTCTGAAGCAGATTGCTGGCAGAGAATCTGTCTCGTTGTCTGACTCATTCATGACAGAGTTCTTTAAGCTTGTTCTTGGAACCATTTCTCTCCCTATTAACCTTCCTGGGACAAATTACCACCGTGGATTCCAGGTCTCATCATTCATCTTTTCCCATCTTAGTTTGCATGATTTGTTTCACATCTTAGTTTTCTCTTCATCACAACAAGGCTTTGTTTGATTCAATTCTTCTTGCAGGCAAGGAAGACTATGGTCAATGTTCTGAGTAAGCTACTAGAGGAAAGAAGAGCATCCAATGAAACCTACCATGACATGCTTGGTTGCTTGATGGCAAGAGAGGAAAACAGATACAGACTAAGTGATGAAGAAATCATTGATCTGGTGATAACGGTGATATATTCTGGTTATGAAACTGTTTCAACTACATCAATGATGGCAGTGAAGTACCTCCATGACCATCCCAAAGCTCTTGAAGAGCTCAGAGTAAGTGAAAAAAACACTATTAGTCCTTAGGTTTCATAAAGGAAAAAATTTATTGACGCCATTTCACAATCATATCATAAAAAAAAAAAACTTTTTCTATTTGTAACAAAAAGAGAAAATGAAAAGTAGTGAAGTTATGTTATATGATGTAAGAAAATTTTGGGTGTAAAAATAGACACACTTTAGTTTCTTATGTTTCTGTGCTGACTATCTTGTGTATGAAATATTTGCTGCAGAAAGAGCATTTGGCCATAAGAGAGAGGAAAAAGCATGATGAGCCAATTGACTGGAATGACCTCAAGTCAATGAGTTTCACTCGTGCGGTAAGAACTGTGTGCCTTTTCTGTCACATTATGTGGTTGTTTTTCCAAGTAACCACAGTTACTGTCTGATAGTGTTTTGAACCACACGTCAGAGAAAAAAAAAAGTAGTTGCTTTTTAAATGATTGCCAAGAAGATTTGATCAAGCTTTTGTACATTTTGCAGGTGATTTTTGAGACCTCTAGATTGGCCACAATAGTTAATGGGGTCCTAAGGAAAACCACTCAAGACATGGAACTAAACGGTGGGTTTCATTAGGTGCTATAGCTTTTTGCTGTGTTTTGGGCTCAAGAAGCTGTTTTTTGACTTTAAGAGCTTCTTTTTTTGGTCACTTCTACAGCATCAATATAAAATATGTAAAATTGTAACTTCCAAGAGAAATTCATCCGAGATAAGTAATAATACATACACACACACCTGGCAATTTGGCTATCAATTCAACAACCACACAAAGACAATTCCACTATAAAACAAGTTTTCCAGATAAGGAGGTACCTTTCCTCCCAACTTTCTTCTGCCTTTTAGCACTAAATTAAATGTGTTAGCAAAAGTAAAGGATTAGAAAAGTAAGAATGAATGAAAGGATAGGGTGTACTTGACGAGTTTTGCACCAGCACACAAGTATTTCACTATTCACCATAAATGACAGCAGCACCTTCTTGTTGCAGTCAACAATGTCACTGATCCAACTTGTTGTTTTCAGGCTATTTGATTCCCAAAGGATGGAGAATATATGTGTACACAAGAGAGATCAACTATGACCCTTTTCTATATCCTGATCCTCTCACTTTCAACCCATGGAGATGGCTGGTTAGTCTAACAAAACAACCTTTTTCCTTTACTTTTTCTTATGTCAAAAGTTTTTCTTGGTCTACTATATCAGATACTTGTCATCACACTCCATATATTGTGACTGTTACTGTCCTACAAGTTTTTCACATAAAAAGCAAAATTAGTATATATGGTCATCACCCTCTTGATAATAATAATAATAATAACCTCCAATTGCCAATTGCAGGACAAGAGTCTCGAATCAAAAAACTACTTCTTGATATTTGGAGGAGGCACCAGACTTTGTCCAGGAAAAGAGTTGGGAATAACAGAAATTTCCACTTTCCTACACTACTTTGTAACCAGATACAGGTGACAGATTAAGTTAATCACTTGAATTTATTATCTATATACTTTCAGTGTAAAAAGCTTTACATTCTGAATCAGTCAAAAGTCATGATGGTCCACTGAAATCAGTTTACATTATTCATCAATCATGATGGTTACTAAATAACAGTATCAATATCTTGCAAACTGTGACTGTATAATAATATAACAGTATAAAGTTCCTTAATACTACTTTATTGAATCAAACATTTGGTGGGCACAAAGAATTGGTAAAAATTTGAAAAGAAGTATTGTTTACTCTAACTGCTTTTGACTGATTTGGATTCTCTAAATGGCTCACATACATCTAGACAAATTATTATTATCCATCATTGAGCATTGATTTGTCTGGTTTGAAATTTGAAACCAGTCTTAAGCTGTTTTTCTGACATGTTGAATATTTAATGTTGATTGCAGGTGGGAAGAAGTGGGAGGGGATAAACTAATGAAATTTCCTAGAGTTCAGGCACCTAATGGACTGCACATAAGGGTGACATCTTACTAAATAGGCAGTGACTGTATTGTACAGTAATGAGATGAGATGTAGCTGCAGATGTAGGCTATGTGCATGGAAATTATCTAACAAATAACACAAAATGCAAGAAAATTCATTTTTCTTCTTCATATATCCCATTCTTTCTTTTCCATCCTTTTTCTTTATTACAAAAACTTTTTATCTTTTTGGGTGATTCCATTTTTGCTCTATTTTCCATTATCAAAAATTAGATGGGCCTAATTGTTGGTTTAATATGAGTCAAGTGGGCTATCTCATTGGGCTGCAACTTTTATTGGCCCATTTTTCAGTTTGGCTAAATTCAAACCTAAACTTCAACCTCGTTCAATGAATAAATTTGTTACAAGACTTAATTATATTTTGTTACTAAAATTTGAACTAACTCCAGTTTTGGCTTTTTGAGTTTTTTAAATTACATTATTTACATTAAAAATACATTTTAGTTCTTAATGTGGAACTAGAATGTTGTTTTCGTAATTTATTCAGTTTTAAAATAGTAAATTTAAGAGACTAAAATTTTATTTTTATTTTTTTCAACGTTTAGAGGTCTAAATGATTTTTAAAATAATGGAAAGGCTTAAACTAGTTTTATTCTACATTTCAATAATTAAAAATGTAATTAAGACTTTGTTAAAAAAAATTAAAAATATTAAGACCACCGACGAGTCCAACCCATTATGAACCATAGTTGCAATTCAATGTAATATAAGTAATCTCCTTTTACGTACAAAAGAATAAATGAATGTAAAACTAGTTAATAATTAATTTCTAAGCGCTCATTTTAATTATATTTAACAATTCAAAACTCATCTTATTAAAATGTTAAATACGTGTGCCTCGATCTAGGATATAATATAAGCCCAGCAGGCCCAACAAGTTTGGGCTGTGCGTTCCAAGCCCAGTTAGTACAGTCATGGAATTTGCAATTGGATAAATTTCAAAATTATGATCTACAGCTGTGCTTTGTGCTTTAGTTTTTAAGGTCTTAAATTTAAATTCTATAAATAAATAAAAAAGCAGTTGAAAATATAAATTTCACTAAAAATATTTTATCAAGTGGTCCAAAAAAAAGTTGTTTTGCACCAAAATCCAACCATAATTCTTTAAAGAAAAAAAAAAGACTTTTGAGAGTGACAAAAAGATTCCAATAGAAAAACAATAATAAGAAACAACAATATTCACACAAATAAAAAAGAGATTCAACTTTTTTATTAGATACGGGATGGGGCTTTTCATCAATTGCATGAAAAACACAAGATTAAATATATTTCTAACACCAATTTCAATGATTAATTGCTTTATTTTTTAAATAATTATGAAAACATAACATGGTCAACTTGATGAACATCTCTAACATTTATTGATAATCTAATTTAAACTGTTTTTTGACATAAAAAAAATGGCACTTAGGCATAGCCATGGCTTAGCCCACAATATTTTAGCACTTCAATTTCTTCTCTTTGAAGCTTCATTCACAATTTTCAACACATAAAATGTCATTCAAATTTCAAGGTTTGGTCAAGTTTGTTTTATTAAACATTCCTTTGCTGAATTCCTAATGTGTAATTAATGTCACCAAATCTTCAAGTTACTTTCAGTAGGTATAAATTTAATTACTTTGAAAAGAAGGTATAAATCCAATTAGTGTAAAAAAAAGAAGGAATAATTTTAATTCGTATTCACTTTCAACCAATCTTTGTGATATAAATTTGATTGTTAAACATTTCAACAATCTCTCTATATAAATTTTAGATATAAATTAGAATCGTTATTTTAAATTAGAATTTATAAGGTTTAAACTTTTTTATCTCTAAGATAAGTTCTGATGTCAGTTCAGTCCTCATGACAGCACTTAATAAACAACAAATCACAAGTTTTCATACCTAAGTATCCAATCTTTTGTGATTTGTTAACGGAAGGTGTTATGAACAACAAATCACTTAATGAAAAACTTGTGAATTGTTAACGGATAGGACTCATTTGAAATATTTTTCATATCATAGGAATTAAAGGTTGACATTTTAAAAAAACTGAACATCAGAACTTAACTTAGGAACAAAAAAAGGATTTAAACCAATTAAAAATTGTGAGACAACTAATATGTCATGTGATTTTTTTTCCTCTTCCAAAGGTACACACATTTTATTATAACCAAAAACTAAAATGGCAATGCTGCTTTATTAATGGTAAAAAAGTAGTACTATTTTGAGAAAATGAAATTAAATATTAGAGTAATATTTAAAATTGAGTTTTTTTTTTTGTTTGACTTAAGTATCTTTAAATGAAGTTAAAGTCTTTTAAGACTGCCAACTATAAGAGATTACTTAATTCTCACATTCCCCTTTTCATATTGCATTTCTTAGAAATCAAATTTTCAACGAAAGAACCACTTAATGATGCCACGATCCTTCATTAGCTCACTCTGCTTGTAAGAAAATTATAAAATAAAATATCTTGATATTGTAAAATTTTTTGGTTTCGTAAGTTATTAATAAATAAAAATAATGCGCATTATAGATGAAAAGAAAAAATTAAAAACACAATACAAAATTTTATGAGGGTGTTGATCCCTCCACCCCCACGTTTGGGACCTCCACCTCCCCAATTTTTTAAAATTTTTTTTAGTTACAAAAATAATCCTTTTTTTTTTATCTTTTTCTACTTTATTTTTTTTATCTTTTATACTGTTTCGAGGTACACATATAATATATCACGGTATTAATGTGTTGTTCATTGGAATATCATATAAGGTTTTGATTTAATCGGTAGAATGAGAATCTGAGAGAAGGAGAAATAAGATTGTGAGTGAAGTAGAAATTTAAGGTTTCTTAATTAAATAAAGTTAAAAGTAAAAACTAAAAAAAAATAAAAAATAAGATTATTTTTGTGATTAAAAAAAATTGTAAAAAATTGGGGAGGTGGAGGTCCCAATTGTGGGGGTGGAGGGATCAACACCCATTTTATGATCTTGATCTCCCATGTTGTTTGGTAGAGAAATTACATAGGACGAAACAAAAAGGGTTCAAAAAGTTAAGATATAAAGTAAAAGGTAAATGTTTGTAAAGTGCTTAAATTAAAGTTTATAAAAGGATTCTTACTTGTAATTAAATTTGTCAATCTAATTTAATTGGTGTAATTTGAAAAGCAAAAGGTTTACAAATAATATAAATTTGATTACCACTTCATTCAAGAATATACTTTTGTATTCCAATTAACATCCTTAAAAAGTCCTTTTTTCATTAAATATTAAATATTGATAAGTTATTTTTAAATATTTTAAGTCAGAATGACACTATCTAAATAATAAAAATAGTTATTCTAATATTACAAGTTAATTTATTTTCCTTCATAAGATAAATATGAATTTAGTTAATATCTTAAGTAGACATGCATTTTTTAGGTGGGATAAGAGTTCAAAGGATATGCATTGTTGAGGTTTACAAAGTAAGTGCACTTCTTTTATTTTTCACTTACATAATAACTTTTTTAATCATTCTTTGACCTTGAGTTCTTGTTTGTTTTCTTTATTTAGAATTTTTTTTATTCATTTATTTCACACATTTAAACAAAGATACTATATGTAAAACAAGCATAAAATAACTAAAATGTAAAAATTAACACATTAAACTTGAGAATAAAATAAGATAAAAGTTAGGAAAAAGTTTATTTATTTATGACAATAGGCACATAAAAATAGGTAAAAATTGACGTTATCATCCAAAAATCTATAAGAAGTGGCATTTAATATTATAATAGAACATATCACTCAAACTTTCATTTGGTCACTAAGCCATGGTTTATAGTTTAAGTAATGAAGAAGTCGAATTGATTTTCTATCCTTTAATGGTTGGATGTTCAAACACTTATTTGAATGCTCACTAGATGAAGAGCCTAAATCAATTTTCTCTCTTTTATAAGAGTGTGATTACTTATGCTAGAAATATTTAATATAATTTTGAAAAATAAATAATTAAAATAAAATACTACTACTACTAATTCTTTTATGCAATATTGATTTTAGAAGTAAATACTATTTATGTAAAAATGATTTTTTACATTTATTTTACTCAATACATTTTTTTTAATCAGATTTGTTACCATTGTCTATTAAGTCTCTCTTTTTACCTATAAATACCACTTTTTTGCATGAGGAAAACATATAACATACACATCAACTCATGAAAAGTGTTTTTTGTTTTTTGTTGTATATTTTTCATAAGGTTTAGAGATCCTTTATTACACTCGATCAATATGACTGGTTATTGTATCTTGGGAGAGAAGCACATATAATTTTGTTTTGCCCTATCCAATGGAGATGTTTTATCTCTAAGGACGGTATTATGCGTGTCTCAAACAATTGGTTTATAAACTAGCTATGAGTTAAATTATGTTTTGAACTCAAACAATTGGTTTATAAACTAACTCTGAGTTAAATTATGTTTTAACTCAAACAATTGGTTTATAGACTATGAGACTAATGTTCATGTGTATGCTAATAAAAAAAATATTTTGTTTATACTAGAAATAAAAGAAAAAATATTTTGTTTATTACTAAGTGAACTTTTAGGGTTCTTATTTCTCGATACAGTGTTTTTGTTGTTAAAGGATATATTTGTGATGATTTTGTTTAAGTTAAGGTTTATGCCCTTTATTCTTAAATAAAATATATAGAAGTCAGTACTTCATTATTATTGATGTTGAAAATTGTGATATGATGAAAGTCACATAAATTTAGATTCTATTAGAAGAATGAGGTCTCTTAATTCTATTGCTAAATCTTCTATTAATTTAAGGCAAAATTTTAAAAATAACAGATCCAAAATGTATAATTATATAAATATATTTTCTAGAAATTAGTGAGTATTGTATTAGATGACATTAATGTGGTTTTAATATTTTAGGTCTCTTAATTTATTTTATCTTTGCAAGGAAGGATAATTTTTCAGATTTGGTGATTTAACTAATGTGTATAAGAGAACATGAGTATAGCTTACAATGTTTTGTCATAGAAAGAAATTTTGTAACAAAGATTGACAATGACAAATTCAAATGAGGTTTGTGATAAAATTCCGAATGAGTTATGAAAAATAAAAGAATAATTACATTTAAAATATTTCAAAGTGTGAGAGTTTCTTGAAGAGGTTAATAACCTCTTAATAAGAAAAGAAGTTTTTTTGTTACTTATTATGAATTAACTGAAATTTTCTTATGATTTTGAAATCCAGAGAAGTTTCCTTTAAAGAATAGATTGAATAAAATTGTTTATGATACCTCTAATACTAGTTCACCTAATAATGATGATATTATTTGTAATTCTTCTAGTTATGAAGTTCATTATGTGAAATTTATTAAGATTTTTTAAGAATATATTAATACAAATTGAATTCTGATTTTGGTGACACAAATCAACTACTATTTGTATTTTTAGTTTAGGTGGAGGTGTAGTATTATGAAAATCTGCTAAACAAAATGTTGTTTCATGATGTACCATAGAACCAAAGATTCATGTTGTATATACTATTATTATTGAGACAAATTTTTTATTATCTATATGATTTACCATTATTAAATAAACATATATATATATATATATATATATATATATATATATATATATATATATATATATATATATATATATATACCTCATATTTCAATACACTATGACAATCAAGTTTCTATATATAAAGTCTTTAGCAAAAGAATTTAATGAAAAAAGACATATATGAGTGAGACATAAATTTATTAGAAACTTATAATTACTAATTGTATTAACTTTCTTGATTTTGTCGGGTCAGAAAAAAATATTGCAGATCTCCTTACAAAAGAATTTATGAATTAACAAATACTTATTGGTAGAGAGAAATGAGAATAAAGATCATAAATTAGTTGTAACAATAGACACTCATCCCCACATCAATGTGTAATAACAAAAGTATTGTTCACTAAAGTACACAAATTGATCTGACTAAATGTTATGTCTCATTCATATGGCCATGTGTATTATACAATTCGAAAATAATAATTCTTATTTTTAAAATACCTCTTAATAAACTCAATGATAATTATTGTAGGGGTGTAGTCACAAACCACTTTGAGGGTTTACCTAGTGAATGTGATGGTGGGGTCGTCATTGTGAGATATGGGCAAGTCTTTAAGTGATATTCATAAAACAAGATACATGCACAAGATTGTTACGTATAACCATTGATTATAATCTAAAATGAACACTAATATTGTGTGTTATTTATTAAAACCTTGTTACAGGAAATAATTCAAGATAATTAAGTATTTGCATTTTCTTAGGAGAAAGTCTATAAACACTACATGTAAGACTCAAACCCAGAAAGTTTTTGTTGAAATACAATATTTTATTTTAAAAGATGATATATTTTGTTTTATTTTTTTAAAATTATGTGGGAAATTATTGGAAATATTTAATATAAATTTCTACTATTAGTAGTATTTTTATGCATATTAATTTTAAAAGTAAATATTATTTATGTATAAAAGGTTTTTTATATTTATTTTATTGATTACAAAATATTATTCTTTTAAAATCAGATTTATTAAAATTGACTATTAAGTCTATCTCTACTACTTATAAATACTACTTATTTACATGGAAAATCCACACAACATACACATCAACTCATTTAAGAGTGTTTTTAGTTTTCTCATATATATTGTCTTTTACGACATTGATGTTTATAAGATTCAGAGATATTTCACTATACTCTATTGATCTGATAAGTTTTTGTATCTTAGGAGAAAAATATATATGATTTTGTTTGGGAAAGAAGTGCATATATTCTTGTTATGTCTTATGAGAGCGGTTTCTCTCTAAAACGAAACTAAGTGTGTCTCAATCCACACTATTTCTACTCATTTCTTTATTTACTTTTATCTTATATTCTTATTTTTGTTATAAAATTGATTAGGTCTCATTAATATTTTTCATCTTTATATCTATCTATTCTTATATAATAATTATTATTATTATTTATTATTTTTCTAATTCTGATATGAGCATTTGAGAAAGAGAGAGTTAATTTTTGTTTTCTTTTTCTCGAAAAAAAATGTTTCTTATTAAAAGAATACTTAAGTGATATATTCAATTTTTCAAGTATTAGCTCACAAAATGAGTAAAAGAAAATCAATATGTTAATTCTCTTGTCTGGAAGAAAGTTTCTCAAAATAAGATGTCTTGTTGCTCAAGCTTCACCTCTCTATTTTCATAATATATTTAAGTGTTCAGTGTACTATTTTGAGATGATATTGAATGGATGATTGTAGAATAGTTATTTTGGTGAGAAATTTGTGAAAGCATTGAATAAGTATAAACTGAAACATATGATGATTTATTTGGATAAGAGGTGACAAATACCTGAAATGATATTTTAATTTCATTTTCTTATGGTATTGAGTGTTAGAACTCATTAACGAAATATCAATAGTTTAAATATATAAATTAAAATATCATGAGATAGTTCTAACACAAGTCAAGTATTAATCTTTACTAATATTTGTTTAACTCAGGCCTTTTGAAATACTTTACACAACAAGTGTTTCTTTAATATTTTATTCTTTTTCTTTTTAACTTTTTTTTTCTTTCACTCACGTTTTGAATGCTGTCAACATTTTTTAATTGTTTGTAATTAAAACCCATATAAAAAAATCCGTAAATTATCTAAAATTTTCGAAGTATAATTTTAGTCCTTTTTTAAAAGAAATTATTCATTTCTTATCGGTCTAAAATATATCATTAATCTGTCAAACACCATTTAAACCACTTTTTTATAGGAAGTTTTCTAAATCGCTTGGAAATTAAGTGTTACATTACAAAATTAAATATATGAATAAAAAAGCAATAAATTTTCTAATCTAAAACTGAATTTTGAAAATTGTAAAATGATAAAAAAAAAATCATTTTTCATCCATAAAGATTCATAAAATACTTCAACCACAGTTTTTTTTTTCCTCAAATTTACAATCATTTGATTTCAAGCTTTTTCCAGCTTCAAATCAAAAGATTTTTTTTTAAAAGATGATAATACTTTTTATAAATTTTTTTTATAATATTTTAATATCATCTAAACTAAGTAATAACACGTAAATAGTAATAAAATATTGTTAAAAAATGTTGTGAAAATATAATTTCTCTTTAAAAAAAATGTATTTTTTAGTCACAATGGAATGACTCATGCATTAACAATACACATTATTGCATTACCCCTATTTTCATGAACGAAAAATGATAACTCCGTAGACATAACAGTAAAACACAAACCTCAAGCGAAATGGTGTTGTTTGTTTTCTGTTTTGTTCGACGGTGCAACACTGATGTTGGCTTCTCTCTCTCATCCACAAAAGTTACCACATCTTGCGGGCAATACCTCTTGAAGAAGTCATTGTTACCTTAAACATTCAGAGACATCAACCTTTAATGTTTACACCCCATACTCGTGCCGATAACTTAGGCATTGCACGTGTTACACCCTTCTCTTTTCCCCTTAATACTCCTACAACCTCCTTCTCTTTCCCTTCAAAAGCTCACTCTTTTTCTCCCTTCTCATCACCCTTTCTCTTTCTCTTTCTCTTTCTCCTTCTCCTACTCTCTGCAAAATGGCAACTGCAACTTCCTATGTCACATCGCCACCTCCACTCAAAAATGAGCTTGACATCGTTATCCCCACCATAAGAAACCTTGACTTTCTTGAGATGTGGAGGCCATTCTTTGAGCCTTACCATTTGATCATTGTGCAGGATGGTGACCCCACAAAAACCATTAAGGTTCCACCTGGTTTTGACTATGAACTCTACAACCGCAATGACATCAACAAGCTTCTGGGTCCAAGGGCCTCTTGCATCTCCTTCAAGGACTCTGCTTGCCGCTGCTTTGGCTACATGGTCTCTAAGAAGAAGTACATTTTCACCATTGATGATGACTGCTTTGTGAGTTTTCCTTTCGTTCTACCTTTCTGGGTGTCTCGATTTTGTTAATGGACAAAATCTACACACATGGATTTATACAGTGACACAAATTTTGATAAAAGTACAGAACAAAAAGCATATGAAAAAACCACATCAAAGTTCTGCATTTGTTTCCTCTATTGTTCGATGTTTGGAGAGATCTTGAAGTGATTTTTTTGAACTGAGTGACCAATTTCATGCCTCCATGCAATGATTTTGGTTGCAGATTCCCCTGTGTCCTCTAGATTACGGATTGTTATTCTGCTCTGTATCATTGTTATTCTCCAAACGTTTTCAATGTGCAACTGGTGCTGTTGCTGTTTTCTTTTTTACTTTTTGGCCATTGCATGAGTTAGATCCATGTTTTGTGATCTGTGATGATGAACTTTCTCTTCAAGGTGTTTAGATTATTAGTGAAATATTATTTTGCTCATCTGTGCTATGAGATTTGATAGTCTTAAGAATTGTCTTTGAGAATTGCCTGTCTTCTTACGATTCTACCTGCTAGGGTGTAATTTTGACTGCAAAGTATTACATTGGTATATATTCCATAGTGTTAACTTTGTCCTTTATCTGTTGAACTCACATGTCAGCAGTGCCACATCTTCTGCGGACCTTGGATTTATCAGTTGATTTTATAATCATTTGTCTATACTTTTATATGATGATTAATATCCAACGTTTTCTGCTGCTACATTTTTTTTAATTAAATTAAATTATTCACTAGTTTATTGTTTTTATGGCCCAGGTTGCCACTGAACCATCTGGAAAAAAGATTAATGCACTTGAGCAGCATATTAAAAACCTTCTGTGTCCATCCACACCATACTTCTTCAATACCCTTTATGACCCCTTCAGAGAAGGAGCAGATTATGTTCGTGGATACCCTTTTAGTCTTCGTGAAGGTGCACCAACTGCAATTTCTCATGGTCTTTGGCTCAACATCCCAGACTATGATGCTCCTACACAACTTGTGAAGCCTCTTGAGAGGAACACTAGGTATATATATAGTACCATATAACATAGCAATACCCTTATTTTGAACCTTCTACCTAACAAAAACTACAAAGTGTTAGCCTATACAATTTTGATCGTGACTCTTGTCATTGTGTACAAGGTATGTGGATGCTGTTCTGACCATTCCAAAAGGCACTTTATTCCCAATGTGTGGAATGAACTTGGCATTCGATCGTGATCTCATTGGACCTGCGATGTACTTTGGTCTCATGGGAGATGGTCAACCAATTGGACGCTACGATGATATGTGGGCTGGTTGGTGCTGCAAGGTCAGTTTCTTTGCTTTATTTCCAGTGTAAAACTTTATAGGAACAAATTTGTACATACAATTGTTCGCTTTAGACAGTTAGTAAAATTAAGCAGTTATTTCTTCTGATAACATGATCTAATCACACACTTATTGAATCAGTACTTGTTATGTCAGTACTCATCAAAGCAGAACTAAGGTTACATTGTTTTCATTAAGTTATTCTGCAAAGTTTCCTTAAACAAGTAAACAATTTTTTGTGTTATAGATAAGTTCGGTAAATAGATTCCTCACATGCATACCCTTATAAGCTATATGAATATTATAGCCAAAAAACAAATGAGATACTTTGATGATGGTGATTCAGGTGATCTGTGATCATCTGGGGCTAGGAATCAAGACTGGTCTTCCATACATCTATCACAGCAAGGCTAGCAACCCGTTTGTTAACCTGAGGAAAGAGTACAAAGGCATATTCTGGCAGGAAGACATTATTCCATTCTTCCAGAATGTTGTGCTTCCAAAAGAATGCACCACAGTGCAGAAGTGCTACATTGAGCTCTCCAAACAAGTCAAGGAAAAGCTTTCAAAGATTGATCCTTACTTTGACAAGCTGGCAGATGCCATGGTTACTTGGATTGAGGCTTGGGATGATCTTAACCCTGTTGGAGCATCTAAGGCCAATGGCAAAGCATAAACAGATCTTGGTTAGCAACCACTGAAACTGGACTAGAAGTGGAACTATTTATATGCTGTACTTTTTTTAAGTATTTCTTTTCGATTTACAATTAGTGTCACTTAAGTTTGCAGCATGATTAGCTGTAATTCTATTTTTTTCACTTCATGCTTTGAGATTATGAAGAATAAAGTACAATGGTCTAGTTGTTTTCTTGTGATTTTTGTACCCTTAGTAGACACACATCACTCAGGACCTTATCACTTGCTGGTTCTGAAGTTCAACTGAAGCAAGTGTTATTATAGGAAGAATATCAATGTATGGCTCATTACCAAATCAACAGTGATCGAGTTTTCAAACTGATGTGTTCAGAAAGTTTGATTTTTCTTCTATAATTTTTCTGCCACTCAAATCAGCTACTTTTCATCAAATGCTAGCTTGAATTTCTAAACATAAAAGATTATAACAGTGATTTCCCTCTCATGAGAAGATGAAACAATCCAATTAGAGTTTAACTTCCATACGCAGACAATGTAAAAAAATAATTTCATCAATCAACAAGAATCATTATTTATTATAAGATTCAATATGCTTATCAAATATAACTATTTGTGATTGGATAAAAATGCAAAAACTCTTTACAATGTCTGTGTGTAGACTATTTATGCAACCAGTTTATATGAAAAATTACAAATAACTTCAAAAACTTGTCAAACCAACTATTGATGGAGATAGAAATAGTTACTGGTATAGAGAATTTGGAAATACTAGATATAGAACAAGACAAGAAAACCAGTATTTTGGTAGAATAAACTTTTCAGTGTCAACTTTCTTTTGTTACAAGTTTTCTTATTACTGCAATAGAAAACTTTTGTCGTTGATATCATGGTAGTTTTATTTCTAGCACTGAACTTTGGTATTTCTTCAATTGCACGAATAAAGCAAGACTACAGTAACACTAAAATGTGATGATGAAAATTTCATTAACTCACGTAAACATTAATTGTAGTGTAGCTGCAATGGACACGTTTGCAAGTCCTTTATGTGATGTGGAAGGTTGTGACATTGGTTTAATGTGAGAAATTGTTTTGCATGAGCAGTGGCTAGCTGTATTTTGGTTCCAGTGGATGGCCATTATTGAAAGTTTGTAATAAACTGTGTAATGTACTAAACTAGGTGCTCAGTTAGTGCTGGCAATTTATTGTGACATTGGGATACGTGACCTTAGGTGTCTGTATGTGGTAAATCCGTATAGTTGTTGTCCATAGCTTTTGGGATTTTCTTTAGTACTTATAGAATATGCCACTGTTCTGTTCTTAGCTACAACTGTTGTTTTACTCTCACCGACACTGATGGTGAATCTTTAGAAAAAAAAAATACATAATTCACACTGTTCTTAAAAATTTTTATTATGATTTCATGGAAAGATCGATAAAGTTTTATTAAGGATTATTTTTATTAGATATTGGATTTGAGGGTGAACTTTTTCAGAATTGAAGACACTTTTAAAGAGTTATTTTAACAATGGTTGAGCTACTGTTGCTAAAATTTTGTGAATCAAACCTGTTAAAATTAATTAAGAATAAGGCAAAATCCCTTCTATTTTTTATTTTTCAAATCTTTCTTGCTCCAAGATTTATAAAATAAATAGAAATACCAAAAAATTATGTATAATAAATGCTATTTAATTATGTAAATATTTATAATCTTATAAGAAATGGAATAAAGTTTTTCTATTGGCCAAAAAACAAGTTTTTTGTTGATTTAAATTTTCACCTAACTTTAAATAATGATATGTTAATTTATTGTTTAATATAACATTAAAAAATATACATTTTGCTATTATCAATTCAACCACAATTGAGCTAATCCGTTATCCATTATAAATCAATTTGATTTTAAAAATACTAATGTTTATCTGTTTTGAAATATATTTATGAGCATTACAGGAAATCTTTTTTTCTTCTTAATTAAGACATCCATTTAAAGAGAATATTAATTACAGAACATTTACAATTTTCTATTAAGAATATTCTCCATGAGTTAAAAATGTGTGGCAAGTTATTTTTAACACTGATATTTCTGCATCTAACAATGTTTTGCAGACTCAAAAAAAAAAATGTTGACAAAATTGAACCCTGTATGGTCCTCCATTAAAATGGCAGGCAGTACAGTCCACACCATTTAAAGTCAATCATTCTTAATAAAATTTCAATATGAAGATAAACTAGTAAACATAGTCATAATATATTGCTGTAAATCAACATCACACTTCATGAATCGCAACAATCTTAATACCAATAATAAATTCTTGGAAAAAACTATATAATAAATGAAATCAGTTCAATGCACATGGATTGCACCAATTCAGTGACTATTGTTTTTTAAAAAACATTATAATAACCACCAAACAATTTGAGCATCCTTCAAGAACCTGCATACTCAAGTCTAGTGGCCATTAAGGGTCATTACTTTTACACTAGGAAAGGACTTCAACAGCTTTTAACAATGAGGGAAAAGACAGAAATATGTAGAGCTAAACTTGAAAGGCAATATTTCAATTTCCTTTTATTTTTCTTTTTGGCTCAATGTTTGAAATTTCAACTACTATAAGAAACAACAAATACATAGTCACTAAGAAAAAATAATCCACAGTACAATTTCCATAATAATCCCAAAAGACAAAAATAAATGACAAATTCTAACATCTAATTTGATGCATGGTGCCTTAATCTCCCCTCAGCATTTTGCATACTTGTTAATTGAGAAACAAGGCACATTATCTACTTTTACTCGTTTACCTCTGCAAAATTTAGTGAAGACAAATGGATTTCTTTAGTAACCATAATTTAGAACTCCATGACCTCTAGATTGATGAAAATAATTTCAAAACTTTTTGAGCTAAGATGTGACAGTATCTTCAGTCCTTGGCTTCTTACTTTTCGGTTCTTCTTCGTCTTCCTGATTGAGAACTCCATTGATAGCTTCAGGACCCAAAAGAGAGACATGCTTGCTAGTAATTGTACGACCTGCCCTCAGTTTTGGACCCCAGTGTCTTTCAGGATTTGGAAGAAATCGTGCAACTTTCTTAGCTTGAGCCTTGCTGAGAGATGACACAGCACGAGCAAAATTGGCCTGAAAAGGACAGACAAGGAAAGTTCTAGTCACCACACTACACCTGATCATAGTCAAACCAAACCATAATCCAAAATACGAACAATGACCAATATCTAAGTTCATGGAAATTCACCACATGGCCCAATTGCTATACAATAAGTAAATAACAACGGATATAAGTTACATTACACAAATAATTTCCCATGTCTTAGTAGTTCATGGTTCTAACTAATATATGTTTAGTAACTTGTTGGAAGATGTTTGTGGTGCTTAGGGCTTCATAATACCAAGTTTGGCCAAACAAAATTTTGTAAAAGCATAAGCTTTGTATTACTTCTAACTCACCCACCACAAACCTGTGCACACATCTCAGTTTAGATAAATCCTCCTCCATGACTTGCTTGAATTATCCACCCAATAGCACATAATAAAAATGTTGGGATAAGGAGAAGGGGAGTAACCCCATCTTGTTTGAGACCAAAGCTTTAATGATTAACATACCTGTAGAACTGGTTCCTTTGCAAGTATGATGCTTCCTGATTGATCTGCTGGCTGAGGCTTCACTGGATGATTTTTTACCTGAAGGGAGAGATAATCAATGAACAATTGAGTAAAAATGTAAATCATTCTTTATAAATTTTCCCAGTATACCCAAGCAAACCAAATAAGTTCTACTCATAGCGTCTTTAAATGGGGCAATGTGTTTTATCTAGGAGTGTTTTATATACAGGTCAGAAAAATCCGATTCTGCAGCAAACAACAAAGCCAACATATAAATAAAAAGGTTTTAACCATGCATGATCACTTACCCAGCAACGCATAATATCCCAAATAACATCCATGGGTGCATCTGATTTGAGCCCCAATGGATTAACATGAGTTCCAGATATACGATAGCCTGCATTGATCACTGCAGAACGGAAAATAATTGCTGATGGAGAAGTACATTTGAGGGTCGCACAGAGGTTGTGCAGACTCAAAAAGAGGGGAACATCTGGCAATTCCTGCAAAGAATATACTCACTTAATATTAGAATTTAGAAGATTGGGCAAACTAATAGTAATGTAAAATGTTACGTGCATGCATCTTAAATGAACATAGAAACACACCTCTGATATTGTAGTCAACACAGCTGAAATGCGATCGTAAGCTGGATATCTGTCTTTCATAGATTTCACATCTGCTAGAATAGCAGCTACCCATTCTTGGTCGTGGATAGGAGCAGACCATATAGGACCACCCATATTGAATTTTTTCCCACAGTCAGTGCATTCTTGAGGAACAACAGGACCAAAGCCAGGCAAATATCTGACGCTGGTATTCTGAAAAGGTAAAACGAAATTATGTTCCTCCCCTCAACATGTCATGGTTTTTAAACAGCCAAGAAAGTAATAAGTAGTATAACATGCCAGCCCTCTTGGTCTACTGCTAAAGCATAACCCCAATCCTCAAAACACAGTGGTCAAGAAAAGAACGGTAAAATTTAGGTATAATTTAAATAACCTCCCATGATGTTAGAGCAATACTTTGCTTTTATGTTCTTTTCTGTTTAAAAGTTGTACCTATCTTCCTTATTCTTCTAAGGTGATTATGTGTATGGTTCGTACATAAAAGGAGAGGTGTGTATAATTCTTTTAGCAAAAGGGTGTCCAAATATGCAAGGTGTGATTAGTGCCAACCATGGAGGTCAGTGTATTTTTCTATTTGGATCCTTAATGTAGTTTTAATTCTTTGTTGTGTATTGCGATCCAGGCAAACTTCAACAGCACTAAACTCAATATATGACATTAAACATACGAACTGAATGGTAAAAGTAACACTTCCGGACTGTCATAATAGAATTGATTATCCACTACAACTCCATAATACATTTTATACTATGCAAAGAAATAACTAAAAAGTTATGTAAATTGATGAGCTAAATGCCCACTAAAATTATAGTTTTAACTTCTACAATCTTTATCTTGTACTCAGTTCGTCCCTGGCACAAAAAAGGGACAGATAAATAAAACATATGAATCCTTCTTCACTAGAGCGAGTAACTCACTTTAGAGTGTAATGGAAGTAATATCAGTCATTGGTGAGAAAATTAATATTCAAAATTGCGTGCATTTAAAAAAAAAAAAAAATACATGTATATAGACATAACAAATCATACAAATGTCAAGAACAGCTTATTATCATGACAGCAGGTCTAGGTGTACAAAGACGTTTGAAACAGTGAATCACCATGTATTGTGTCAAAATGATGACAATAACAGACTAGAACAGGGTTCGCACCTTGGAAATGGTCCTTCCAATGGGCTGCAGGTGGAAAGAATCACAACCAGTACACTGATAAACATATGAGAGCTTTAGGGGAGTGTTTTTCATAGCACTGGCCGAACTGCAACCAAGTATTTCCTCATTCAGTCATGTTGCAAACACTAACAATATTTACTGAAGCACATGATAACAAAAGTTGAGAACTCACGTATATATACGAACAAAAACACGTAGATAAAAGTCCATCTGCACGGATAGCACAGGAACAATATACCTCTTGTACCGATTAGCATGACTCTGCAATTGGTAAGAAAACATCACACTTAAACTTTCATAATATAGATAGATACTAAACAGATTCAAAATTTTGCACAATATTTGGTCTTTGATGACTGATTGACTACTTAACATCAATCTAGGCATCCAAATAACAGGAGGACACAAATTTAAGTATTAACAAACATTCAAGAAATTCCAAATTATATATATACCTCAATGCAAGCCAGCACAATCCTCAAAGCCATTTCATGGCAGTATTTCCCTCTCAATGGGTATGATCCATACCTAGTATGAATAACAATTATTAGATGTTCAGTCCACCAATCAAACAAATGCCAAAGAAAGTTTAAAGCCAATAAGAGTAATAACATTACTTTGAATAGCAGACCTCCCCATTCCCCCCACAGAGCACAGCCATGTCTGTTGCAGTACACATCAGCATACCTCCATCAACAACAGATTGAACTGCTGAATCCAGAAACACAGAAGGTGAACCATAAGGATCAAGATCAACCTGAAAAAAACAGCACACATATAAGATCATGAAAAGCACATTTCCTCAGAAAGGTTAACACAAATACATAACCATAGCATCCACTTACCACATCAAATTCTTTAGGGTGGGTTATCATATATACACGAGCGTCGGCAAGATGAGACTCAACTTTTGAAACTGCAACTGAACCATTGAATTTGATGTTTCTTCTACAAGCATCAACAGAAGCTGCCAAATGCAACACAAAAAGAAAATGTAGTAAGCATGCAGATGCTTAAGCTGAAAAATCTAAGTAAACTAATCTCAAAACAGATAATATCAATTGTAAATACCCAATGAGCAGACAAACCATACAAAGGCAGAACTTTCTATGTTTAAAACTATAGAATAAAATTCAATGATAATATAAGCTGAAAAACCCGTGAAACACCTTGATCGTTGTCCACAGCAACAACCTGACCAATTCCATCCACTTCGCGGGCGTATCTGAGAGACCTTAGCCCAGATGCAGACAAAGCCTGTATGCCGACAAGAGAACAGTTATATTATACACATGATACTTGGTCTGGATTTGAATTTCAGTGAAAAATATTTAAATTAAATCAATATTGAATAGACAACAATGATGGTGTCAAGATGACGTCAAAGAGTTCCTATATAAATGAAATATAGCAACTACACAAAACCTCAAGAACTCTCGGGGGCTTCAGTTCCCTCCGTCCCTTTCCTTCTGAACCATTGATTTGACCTTCTGTAGTGCTGCATTCTTCAGTGACCTTCACTGAATCTTCTTCCACAGATCTGCAAGGTTCTTCTGGAGATATCTCTTCCTCTATTTTGCATTTCCCATTAGATTTATGATCTTCTGGTGGAGTTGTGTCAGGCTCTTCCTCCTTTACTAATTCAGAAGGTTCATTATTTTCAGGTACCTTTGGTGCTCCTTTTGTTTTCTTGGACAACATAGCCTCGTGCTCTTGCTTCCTTTTTGATATAAATGTTCTCAAAACAGCGACTGATATGTCCCTGTTATTAACCTAATAATTATAAAGAAGGAAGAGGGGTCAGTCTATACTAAACGAATATTGAATTCATCAATTCACGCCTAGAAGAAAAAGTTAATAAACAGAGGAATTACATATAAACGTAACAAAAGAGAATAACTTGCTCATAAAATCATACTAGTAACCATGTTAATAACCAATAACCGTCATCAAAAATAATTGAAAAGGTTCTAAAATTATCCAATTCTTCAACTTTCAACATTCACCTATCATGAAACATGCAAAAGATGTATCTGATGACAAAGGGAAACTACAAATTTCAACTGGGTTTTCCAGCACAAGCAATATTTCAAAGCCAAACCCACAAAAAACTAAAATTTATGTAAATAAAAAGGCAAACTTCATCACCTGAGTTTTGTTGTAGAAGACTTCATTTTTTGCGTGCATGAGAATCTCAGCTTCTCCTTCCTTGATGATTTTGTAGTCATTGAGATCTGAAGACATTGTCGTTCCTATATCATGCAAAAACAAATTCAGGGTGTCGTCCTTCTCTTCTGTTCGTTCTACGGTTTTCGAGCAGAAAAACGACCAAACCTTGAAAAGAGAAAGAGGTTTTGTTCCGATTCTAGTTGCTGTAACAAGCTTCAATTGCAGTTTTAGAACGTGTGAATGGGTAACCAACATAGCAAGGGTTTATATACATGGTTTTCAATTGCAATAACTGAAAACCCTATTGCGAAATTTTCAATTTTTCTTATGCAAAATCGAAACAGTTTTGTTTTGTTTTTTTTTTTTTTTCTTAAACCCTAACTGCAACTCAATGAATGCCTCGTAGGGTCAAAGTCAAAAAAATTACCAAAGTCGTAAATTACAGAAACGAGTCTTTCTAAGAAAATATATTAAAAAGAGTAAGTATTATGTAATAGCCTTGTAATATAAATTATCGTTATTAAATTTATTATTTATGTAATATTACGTAAATATTAAAATCAATCATTCATAGATAATTATTTAGTATTTAATTATATCAACTAAAATTATTTTATTATTTAAAATTAAAATAAAACAATGTTTAATTTGAATTTAATTTAAAAACAAGTATAATTATAACTGGGTTACTTTGATTACTTTAAAATAATTTGCTAAATCTCTATTTATATAAATGACAATAAAAGTGTTTTTAACTATGAAAACTTTTAAAAAGTTTCTCCTCAACGAAAATAATGTTTGAGATTTTTTTTTAACTCGTATCTTTGAATTTATCTAACCAATATAAAGAAAATTGGTTTTCAATATATTTCTTTTTTTTTAATTTTATCCATTATTTTTAATTAAAATAATGCATTTTCATTTTATATTTTTAATAAAAGAATTTAACATTCAAATAAGTATTTAATAATAAAAATGTATATAAATTAATTTTTTCATAATTATCTTTAATAAATATTATTTTTTAGTTTATAGACACATACAGCTACTCCAAGTATTTTCACTAGTTGTTTTGAATATTTTTAGTTTAAACTTTAACTTCTATATATTTTACTTAAATCAATAGTTATTGATATTATACCTTAATGTAAATTACTGATTATAAATTTAAATTATATATTGTAACATTCCAAAAACTAATAACATTAATATATCGTTCAAAAGACTGTCTAAGCTCAATCATTTTCATAATAAAGTTTAATCTTAACAAAATATTTTCATATATGTATATATGCTTTATGAAAATAATATAAAGTGAATCTTTTACCCCTTCTAAATCTAGTTTCATAACTTATATGTGTCATATACATAAGTATATTTATATCATGTCATCTGCCATGCAACAAATAAAGAAATAAGTTATCAAAAAGAAAATTTGATCTTAACGTCATTGATATAAATTTTATTTTTAATAATATTAATAAATCAATTAGTCTTTCAAAGAAACTTATTTATTAATATCTTTTTGAATATTTATTTTAAGTGAATTATATAAGAGACGGGTATTTTCCTCATACTAGTATCTCAAATTTCTATTCCATAAATACAATACAAATTTAAAACATCTAGTACGTTTATTCATATATTATATATGCAATAAACTCTCTTTCGTCTTCTCATTATTCCATGTATTAGTCTATATAACTTAAACAATAAGTAATCAAAGATCTTTTTCACAAAATTTAGATACTTAATATAAAGATCAACTAATAGTTCACTTATCATTTTACATTTGTAACATCAATTCACTTATTTGTAATATCAACTGAGCAAGAATGAGCAAGAATATCATACTGAGAGATTCAATTTTGGTAATAGAGTTTGAAAATTTTTTACAATTAATGTTAACGCTGATATTATTACTTTTTTTCTTCAACCTCTAAATATCTTTTAATATATATTTAAATATTTTTTAATACAATATATATATATATATATATATATATATATATATATATATATATATATATATAGAGTGTAAAAAAGACACGCAAAGAAATATTAATCCATGTGTAGGCACAAGTTTAAAACTAATTTATATAAAATTTCAATTTGTCTTAATTTGAAAAGAGACAAATTGCTTCTTTTCAAAAGAAAAATTGGGACTGAATTAAAAAAGAAAAAAACAAATATAGGTACTAATTGAATATAAGATATTGGTGAGACATGTCATTCACCCTAACACATGGTAATGTTACTCTCACATGATACGATACTAGTTTGACATATGACATATGGATATTTTTTAAAATTAAGAAAAATTAAAAAATAAATAAATTAAAAATTAAAAATATTTAAAAATATTAAAAAAATTATGAAGTGACATTTGGAATACATTGTTCACTTTCTATTAAATATTTAAACAATGTTAGTAAAAAGAACTAAATTGAACGAAAAGTAACAAAAATAGTTATCTTTTTGAACAAAAAATAAATATTAGGATTGAATTGACAAACCCAAAGGAAAATAGAGACTAAATTAGTATTATAACCTTTTCTTTTTATTTTTTTATTAATTTTAATCCAATCTAATTTTTTCTCTGTGAAGTTGGAGTTGTTAAGAAAAGATTGTCTAAGCAAACATTTGTTTGAAGTTTAACAAAACACCTAAACGAAATAGTATATAAACATTTTGAAATGTTTAAGATAAAAAATGCTAAACACTATAACTTAACTATCTTAAACGCTATAAGACACTCTAACAGAACCTTTAATCTAAAGAGTGTCTAACAAAAGGTTAAACCATATGGGATAATTGATAAACGCTATATATTTAATATTATCCTAAACAATGTAATTTACTCAAACGGACAAGCCTAAATGATAGTACATGTATTATGCCTAAACACTTAAGATTTTCTAATACTTTAAAGCATATACGTTATAGTACTTCCTTATTTATTGTGTTGTGCTCTCTCTTTTTTTTCGGTATAGATTTCCACCTTTATTCAAAAGTCTACTTAGGATTAGAATAACGTTAAGAGATAGGAAGATATTCAATGAATGTTTCCTTCATGCTTTTTGTCTGTCCTTTTCGTACACACAACACAATTGCTCTGTCAAAACATAACATAGCTTCTGACTCAGTACCATAAAGGCTACAGACCTAGAAGAAAATCAAAGCTTTGAGTAACGAATCTTTTTTGAAAAATTCTATATAAAGAAGACTACATGAAGAACAAACAATAAGAAGAATTATTATTGAATACGTCATATTACCTCTTTCTTTAAGCTCTATCTCTTATACCTGTTCTTTGAAAAAGAAAGTTCTTTACAAGTTTTCAGAATCATATTGTATTGATTTCAAATCTTCCCTAAGAGAACCACAATCTTCTCGTAACATTACAAAACTCTTTGTTGTTTTCTTATTCATGAGTGAAGTAAAACAGTTGTAACGTTGACTCAGTGGAGTTAGATTGTCTAACTAGTTAAACTCGTTCTAACCATGAGTGGATTAGTTGTAAACCTTGAGTGGTTAAACTTGATTTTTTTTAAAAAAAATCCAAATCCAAATATTTGGATCAAATTTTAAATCTAGATCCAAATATTTTTATCGATAAAGATTAATAATAAATTATATAAATTCTTAACATTAAAAAAAACTAACAATGGATTAATGACTAATCACATCAATTCAAACACCATTTTCCATTCCTAGATTTTAACAAATCCAGTTCGTACTGGATTCCGAAATCTAGTGCTTTCAATATTCATCATGAATTACACACACACACACACACACACACACACACAGAGACACAGATATATATATATATACACACACACAGAGACACAGATACACACACACACACACACACACACACACACAGAGACACAGATATATATACACACACACACACACACACAGAGACACAAATATACACACACACACACACACACAGAGAGACACAGACACAGACACACACACACACACACACACACACACAGAGACACAGACACACACACACACAGACACACACACACACACACACACACAGACACACACACACACACACAGACACACAGACACACACACACACACACACACACACACACACACACACACACACACACACACACACACACACACACACACACAGACACACACAGACACACACACACACACACAGACACACACACACACACACACAGAGACACACACACAGACACAGACACACACAGACACACACACACAGACACACACACACAGACACACACACAGACACAGACACACACACAGACACAGACACACACAGACACACACAGACACACACACAGACACACAGACACACACACACACACACACACACACACACACACACACACACACACACACACACAGACACACACACAGACACACAGACACACACACACACACACACACACACACACACACACACACACACACACACACACACACACACACACACACACACACACAGACACAGACACACACACACACACACACACACACACACACACACACACACACACACACACACACACACACACACACACACACACACACACACACACACACACACACACACACACACACACACACACACACACACACACACACACACACACACACACACACACACACACACACACACACACACACACACACACACACACACACACACACACACACACACACACACACACACACACACACACACACACACACACACACACACACACACACACACACACACACACACACACACACACACACACACACACACACACACACACACACACACACAGACACAGACACACACAGACACACACACACAGACACACACACACAGACACACACACAGACACAGACACACACACAGACACAGACACACACACACACACACAGACACACACACAGACACACAGACACACAGACACACACACACACACACACACACACACACACACACACACACACACACACACACACACACACACACAGACACACAGACACACACACACACACACACACACACACACACACACACACACACACACACACACACACACACACACAGACACACACACAGACACACACACAGACACACACACACACACACACACACACACACACACACACACACACACACACACACACACACACACACACACACACACACACACACACACACACACACACACACACACACACACACACACACACACACAGACACACACACACACAGACACACACACACACACACACACACACACAGACACACACACACACAGACACACACACACACAGACACACACACACACACACACACACAGACACACACACACACACACACACACACACACAGACACACACACACACAGACACACACACACAGACACACACACACACACACACACACACACACACACACACACACACACACACACACACACACACACACACACACACACACACACACACACACACACACACACACACACACACACACACACACACACACACACACACACACACACACACACACACACACACACACACACACACACACACACACACACACACACACACACACACACACACACACACACACACACACACACACACACACACACACACACACACACACACACACACACACACACACACACACACACACACACACACACACACACACACACACACACACACACACACACACACACACACACACACACACACACACACACACACACACACACACACACACACACACACACACACACACACACACACACACACACACACACACACACACACACACACACACACACACACACACACACACACACACACACACACACACACACACACACACACACACACACACACACACACACACACACACACACACACACACACACACACACACACACACACACACACACACACACACACACACACACACACACACACACACACACACACACACACACACACACACACACACACACACACACACACACACACACACACACACACACACACACACACACACACACACACACACACACACACACACACACACACACACACACACACACACACACACACACACACACACACACACACACACACACACACACACACACACACACACACACACACACACACACACACACACACACACACACACACACACACACACACACACACACACACACACACACACACACACACACACACACACACACACACACACACACACACACACACACACACACACACACACACACACACACACACACACACACACACACACACACACACACACACACACACACACACACACACACACACACACACACACACACACACACACACACAGAGAGAGACACAGATATATATATATATATGTGTGTGTGTGTGTGTGTTATATATATATATATATATATATATATATATATATATATATATATATATATATATATATATATATATATATATATATATATATATATATAACACACACACACACACACATATATATATATATATATATATTCTACAATTAAAATGAATTTTTAATTTTAATTTAAAAATAAAAATTATATCTAAAATAAACAAATAAAACAATAAAATATATAATTTAAATGAATGAAATTAAATGAATTTATTATTATTATTATTATTTTTATTTTAAAAAAACCTATATTAAAAACAAACAAATAATTTATTTATTATTTTATTCATTCTTTTAAATATAATAATAATAATGAAATGTATTTATAAATATTTAATTATTATTTCTATTTATATGCTTTAATTATTTATTATATTATAATGAAAAAATAAATATATTTTTATAGAAAGAAATAATATGAAATTTATAATAGCTACCTTTCTTTGCTTTCTTCGCATCCGAACAAAGAAATTCTGAATATAACTATCTTTTATTATTATTATTATTATTATTATAATTAAAAGAATAAATAAAATAATAAATAAATTATTTAATTGTTTTTAATATAGGTTTTATATTAAAATAAAAATATTAAAAATAATAATAACTGAAAGAAATATTAAAACAATGGTTTTATAAAGTAACAAGTATATTGAAAAGTAAAATATGTATATAACCGAAAGAAAAGTATTTTTTATATATTATCTAATAATTTTAGTTGAATTGAGTTTAATTTCAGATTTAACATAGTAGAACTCTTACCCAACATTTAAGAGATGTTAGACGTTAGATTATCTTATAACTCAACTGCAAAGAAAACTGAAATCAATTTATTTGAGTTGAATTAAGTTCTAAGAGACAATATACACCCATATTTACAGTGGATAAATAATCACTTTAAATATAAATAAAATTTTAAAAAATAAATATTAGAAGACAAATTTTAAGTTTTTGAATGTGCCTTTTACCTTTAATATCAATTTGTTTAAACAAATAAATATATTATGCGTATTTTTTTTATTAGTTTATTCAAATATTTAACCGATCGTGTATAAATTTAGTAACATGAGATTGTTCTCACTTAACAATGACGTTGAATTCATGTCCTAAGCATTCAGAACATTAAATATTTGAAAGATTTTTTTCTTCACACGGTGATCTCATTCATCAACGTATGCAACACTGCATGGCTATTTATTCTCTTTATTAAATCATTTAGTTAAAGTTTCTCATTGTTTTTTCTTTATTTCTCTTAGTTTCAAAGATTATTTTATAAGTTAGTGCATACACAACATTTCTGTGATAATAACATTTAAATTAAAAAAGAAAAAAAAATCATTTTGTAACCTTGTTATTTACACACATTAACACTAAATTAAATGATTTTAAGTATTGTGATCAAAGATAAATTTAGTAAAATTATAACAATAACAAAAATAAGTGATTAGAAATCCCACGTGAAATTATAATATATAAGTGAAGTGTAGTCACAAGACAGTTTTGTAAGATTGAATTAGACTAAAATTCATCTTCTAACATAAGTAATCCTAATATTTACTATGATGTTTTGAAATTATATACATTACTATTTTATTTAAAGACTTTATGAGACCGACATATCTACCAAATGTACAAGAACACCATTGTAATTGGTCTCTGCCAAATTTATCCAACCATTTGTACGTCCATATCAAGTGAATCAAACATCATTATTGGAGAATTTTCAAAAGAATGAGAGAAATTTGCACTTGCAAACTAGAAAGGGAAAAATGGGGCATTGAAAAAAGTCTTTCTTTTCTTTTGAAAAACATTGTTTCCATTCTCACCGTGTCAAGTTTCTTGATTTGAAGTATGACAAAAGAAAAAAGAAAACAAAGTTTCTTGATTAAGGAATTTCCTTTCCCTTTCAAACACGACCGTTGAAGTGTTATGTTCACTCTCACAGCATGTTGTTCTGATATGTAGCGGTAGCTTTAAGAAAGGGAAACTTAAACAGAAAATCCAAGTGTAAGATAGTGATATATAGCAACAAAAATGTGCAGGTTCATAACAACCATTAGGTGAGACATAACTGGAACTCCAAGAGAATTCCCTCGAAGGTTCTTCTACAATATTATACATGCAATGCCTTAGTATTGTTCCTCTCAACTACTCTTGATCTATAAAACTTTTCTCACTGATAGTTTCTTGGAGCCAATTGTAGCAGTTGATAACATATTCAGACAATGAGGCTTGTCATTTCAACTTTCTGTGTTCTTGTGTTATTCTCTTGTGCAGGTGAGATACAAGTTTCACTATATGTTGATTTTGTTTCACTAACACATGAATATTCAACTAATGTTATAACTTTTTGTTGTCTCAGTTGCTTATGATCCTTTGGATCCAAACGGAAACATAACAATCAAATGGGATATCATGTCTTGGACACCAGATGGCTATGTGGTAACACAATCTGCATTGCTACTTGTTTTATACTTAAGTGTGTTTGTTTGCAAAATGGATTTCCATGCAATGTAGTTTTACTTAATGCTTTCATTTTCTTAAAAACAAGTTAATAAGAAAACTCAGTATAATGTTTTGATTTAACTTAAGAATTAGTTAAAGTTGCTTTAACAAATTGCTGCAGTCATGAATGAAACCAGCCTAAGTATTAAACAGAAAAGTGCCAAAGTAAAATATGTAACTGTTATTTGTTTAATCAAATCATTGAGTCATGCAATGAATTCACATGACTTATGGCTATTGCGTTTTCTATCAGGCAACTGTAACAGTCCACAATTTCCAAATGTTTCGGCACATCATGAATCCTGGATGGACCTTGGGATGGACATGGGCCAAGAGAGAAGTGATTTGGACCATGGTAGGAGCTCAAGCCACAGAACAAGGAGATTGTTCTAAGTTCAAAGGCAACATACCTCATTGCTGCAAGAAAACTCCCACAGTTGTAGACCTACTTCCTGGTGTTCCTTACAACCAGCAATTCACAAACTGCTGCAAGGGTGGAGTGGTGGCTGCATGGGGCCAAGATCCTTCACAAGCTATCTCATCCTTCCAAGTGAGTGTAGGCCAAGCTGGTACAACAAACAAGACAGTGAAACTTCCCAAGAATTTCACTCTCTTGGCTCCTGGACCAGGCTATTCCTGTGGCCCTGCCAAGATTGTTCCTTCCACCACTTTCCTTACCGCTGACAAGCGCCGCAAGACTCAAGCACTAAGTATAATCTCTAACCTCACAATTTCAGTTTGATCACCAATTTCACCATTAACAACTCTCAAAAATCTCATTTGCTTTTTCTTATGCAGTGACATGGAATGTTACCTGCACATACTCACAGTTCCTGGCAAGAAAGAATCCAAGTTGTTGTGTATCTTTGTCTTCCTTCTATAATGAAACTATCACCCCTTGTCCCTCTTGTGCCTGTGGCTGCCACAACAAGAAGAATTGTGTCAAGTAAGATTTCTGTAAACGTTAAAATAGTAAAAGGGTCATGCAGAATCTCAAGGAATCTGTTAATATGTGTTATGTAAATTAATAGAGAATTTCCAATAACTTCTTATCACTGTTGGTGTGGTATGCAGGCGTGACTCCAAAATTCTCAGCATGGTGGGTCTCCACACTCCCAAGAAAGACAATGAACCATTGTTGCGGTGCACTCATCACATGTGTCCAATCAGGGTTCACTGGCATGTCAAGGTTAACTATAAGGACTATTGGAGAGTCAAGATTGCCATTACAAACTTCAATTACAGGATGAATCACTCTCTCTGGTCTCTTGCTGTTCAGCATCCAAATCTTAATAATCTCACCCAAGTTTTCAGTTTTAATTACAAGCCTCTTCTTCCCTATGGTTCAATAAGTGAGTGCAAGCAAATCAATCTTCTCGAGTTTCTATTATAATTCAATAACTTTAAGAATGAGTTTTCAAGCATGTTGTTATTGTGCATGCAGATGACACTGGCATGTTCTATGGCATGAAATACTTCAATGATCTTCTAATGGAAGCTGGACCAACTGGGAATGTTCAATCAGAGTTGCTTCTTCAGAAGGACAAGGATACATTCACATTCAAGCAGGGGTGGGCTTTTCCTCGCAAGATCTACTTTAATGGCGATGAATGCATGATGCCTCCACCTGACACCTACCCATTTCTACCTAACTCAGCACCGCCAAGCCTAATTACCTTCCTACCATCTATTTTCTTGCTGCTTTTCTTTTTGGCAGTTTGGTGAACAAGAGCATAGTGTGTAAGAATTTTATGAAAATTTTGAAACCATTTATACCTTCTCCATGATAACAATAGGCATGAATACTCAAATTCTTTGGAAACACCTAGCCAATCTCATGGCCGTGTTTTTCTGACATGATCACCAGGGATGCTGAATGTAAATCTCAACAGTGATTTTGTCCTAATCATAGATTCCTGATGCTGTCACAGCAATGCCATAATGAATAATTCATACGTCTTCTAGTCTGTTTCTTTGGACTACATTTACAGCATATTCGGATAATCGCTTTGTGTTTTAGTTAAAATTAATTTCAAAGAAATACAATTCATGTTTAGAAGTTTATCATTAAAACAACAGTTATTTTGGAACCAAGCATGAAAATACTCTCACTAAATAACTCAAATGTAGTTAACCTTTAGTTATACTAATAAATCTACAAAAAATAATTTATTTATAGTTATATTTGAGATGGAAAGAAGCATGAATATTTACAATCATGTTTACTAGTGTGTTCGAACGATCTTACCTGAATAAAAACACGCAGGAACATGTATAACAAATAAATACATGTACCAAACACAAACTAAATGAATCATCACCTCCTAAAACATACAATGATGATTCTAATGTGGCTGAAAAGAATAAGCAATGATCATTTCTAGTACGGACTTGCGTTTATGAATTATTCCATTTACTGTGTACCTTTAAATATTTCTTATACTTACAGAATCAACTATGGAGCTAAAATTAATAAACACATCATTACACTAAAACAAATAGAAATAACAATGTAGTAGCCAATTCAATCGCCCCATATGCTGAAACTTAGAAACAAATCAGGGGGCAACAAAGCTACTAATGAAATTTTTCTGTGGATGTCTTACTCCAGCTTGGTTCAAATCCCAAATTGGTATCCCAAAATTGAGTCAAAACTTGTCACATCGAAGATTTGTTCGTGACAGATTTGAGTGTGGCATGCATAGGAACTTTAAGCGTATGCATGCAATACTAAGGCCACCAAAGAGGTCATCATCAAAACAAGCAGGGAAACCTCTTGCCTGGAACCAGTATTAGGTAACCATGGATAGGCATCAGGTGGTGGCATCACACAAACGTCACCATTGAAATAGACTCTCCGAGGGAAGGCCCAACCCTTGTCAAAAGTGAAAGTTGATTTATCTTTTTTGAATAGTAGTTCTGACTGTACATTACCATCAGAACCAGCTTGCATGAGAAAATCATTGTAGAACTTAACTCCCCACAACATTGCGGTATCATCTGTTAAAAGCAACACAGATAAATTATTTTTGTTCCCCCACAAAAAATACATGCTCTATGGTGAAAACAAGAATTGTTGCTCTTGCAGTAATTATCACCAGAATGTTTAGATAAGTCACTTTCAAGTATGTGTGCATTCCAAAGGTTGGTCAAATTTTCAAAAAATACATATTGAAAGAAAAATGTTTAAAACTGTAATGAATGAATGCACAGGTAGAATCTTTTTGAAAAATCTGAAATTATAATATATATATATATATTATGTCATTCTTAAGATGGAGCATGGAAAAAAATTGAGTCACTTTAAAATAATGTAGAAGTGGATCAGCCGGAGTTTGGAGAATAAAATGAATATTTTAATGAAAAGATTAAAAAAATGAATAATTTTTTTGAGAAGAAAATAATTAACAAAAAATTACAATCAATTAATTGCTTTGAGAGCATATGCAATTGAGATTTAAAAGCAAAAAATCTAACATAAAAAGTAAAAGTGGTAGTGATTGATAAATTAAGCATTTTAGAAAGTATGCAAATAGAGTGTTAAGAAACGGTGAGGCTACATGTCTTGAAGAAGAACAAATTCAGATTACAACAGAAGATAATCTAACACTCAAGAAGTTGGACTCTTAATATATTAATAGGAAGGATAAATAAATATACTACCCAAGAAATTTGATAACTCCTCATAATCCTAGAGTGGCTGTCTACCAACAATTGTACCAAGGCTACACTACATTCAATTTCTGTTTTGCTTTTCCACAAGTATCCTAAGAGACAATCCTGTTTGAGACACTATCAGACACTACATTCAATTAAGTTAAATAGTTATGAGTATTTCACGTATCTAAAGTTGTAAGTCCTTGAAAGATAGCCCTTACTTATTGATCCGTATGGAGTTATTGACTGGTAGTTGAAACTGAAAAGCTGGGTCAGATTGTCAAAGTTTGGATGTTGAACAACCAAGTTCCAGTCCGAATAGTTCATCCTGTAATTGAAATTAGTAACAGTGACCTTCACGCGCCAGTACTCCTTGTAGTTCAGCTTAACATGCCAGTGAACTCGGATAGGACACATATGACGAGTACATCGAACTAAAGGTGTAATACTACTTTTATCAGGTCCATGATTGGAAACAACTGATGCTAGATGTGGTGAATCTGGACTGTAATGATATGAAAAAAGGACATGTGATGTTATTATACAGTTTTTGTTTCTGTTAAGAAAAAAATCAGTGCACCAAGCATTAAAACCTACTTTACACAGTCCCCTGTTAGTGATGAGTTGCCCTGGCAGCCACATGCACATGTAGAGCAGGGAACAACAGTATCGTTATAGAAAGATGAGAGCGAGACGCAGCAAGTGGGTGTTCTCTGAGCAAGAAATTGTGAATATGTGCATGTCACGTTCCATGTCACTGTGATACATTAGAGCAATGATAAGTTCAAACTATATTGATGGATCTTGCTAATGTGAAGTAAAAAGTCGGAACAACTGTTAACTTAGGTTCTATTTGAATAAGCTTCTCAGTAAGAACTTAAAGTTATAGGAGAAGAAAATAAGAATTGAGTTTCCCTCAAGAGAAAAAATCAACTTATGCACTTCAACTTTTGAAAAGTTAAATGAGAGAGCTTCCATGAAAGTAAGTGTGTACAAGTTGAGTTTAGCTTATAGGAAAAAGCCAATTCAGTTTACATTCCTTGTTTATTCTCAGTGTTTATGGAAAACTTTATCTAAACATGACCTTAGACCAGTTTTAAAATATCATCAGAGTACCAGATTTTAGCATAACAAAAACTACAACAAATAGATAATTAACTGAAAAGTTGGAAATGAACATAAAAGTCCAGTAACTTACTGAGAGCTTGGGTCACTCTTCTTTTGTCTGGTTGTATGAATTGAGTTGGTTTCACAATTTTCGCCGGGCTACATGTGTAACCAGGGCCTGGTGCTTTCAAGGTGAAGCTTTGTGGCAGTTTGACAGTTTTGTTGGTGGTACCAGCACTACCTACACTGATTTGAAAGGCTGCAACTGCTTTGGATTGATCCTGTGCCCATGAGCTGAGTACACCACCTTTGCAGCAGTTTGCAATTTGTTGATTGTAAGGTGTTCCGGGAAGTAAATCTACAACTATGGGATTCTTTTTACAGCAATGTGGGATGTTTCCCTTAAATCTTGAGCAATCCCCTTGTTCAGTGCTCTGACTTCCCACCATGCTCCATATCACTTCCTTCTTTGCCCATGTCCATCCTAGTGACCACCCAGGTGCTGAGATATGACGGTATTTTTGGAAGTTGTTCATTGTAACAACAGCCTGTCCATTCAATTGTTTCTTAGACATAACTAAATGAAAAAAAACTCATGTTTATACTACTTTTCATTCAATTACAGTAGTTTTACAACTTGCATGGTAAAAACTGAACACAATCTTGAATTTTCTGTGAAAATTGGCGAGGAGTGTAATTTGGAATTCAAATCCTGTCATATTCCTAATTGGAACGAGTGGAATGGTAGAAAGTACGAATACACTCTTTGCTAATTGAAATTCATATGGGACCTAATAAATACAAACTGGAATCACACGATTCTAATGGATGCCATCATATGAATTTCAATCAACAGTGAAGGGTGATAGAGAACATATTGCTTTCATTTCTCAGTGAACAAAATGATTTTACTTCGACCTTTTAAGCAAGATATATTATCCAAGTAAGAACTGAAATATAACATGCAGATTCATCACAAAATATAAGCCTAACTAGAAGAGAGAAAACGGGACAAAAGCGTTTATGACCATGTCTAACTGTAAATAGATTATTTGCTTCTGATATTAATAGGTGACACTGAAAAAGAATGTACTTACAACATAACCATCAGGTGTCCAACTTATAATATCCCATTTGATTGTGATATTTCCATTTGGATCAAGTGGATCATAAGCTTCTGAAAGATAGACAGTAAAACTAAAAAATTTAAATTAATTTATGAAAGGGGGGACAACGTAAACAGTGAACTTCTACATATTCCTACATCCTTAAGCACATTAAACCAGAAAGACAGTGATGATACTCATGAAAGGTGCGATAAAAAAAAATTCTGGACTTGATAAAGCAAATGATCAAAGAAAGTAAACAAGCCAACATTTATACAAGCAAATAACTAGTTCATGAAATCATACTACTAAACTTTACATATTCAAGCACCGTGATTAAAACACTCAATTGAAACCACGTAAATTCAATCTCATATCAATTTTTAACCAGCATCTTACAACAATACAGATAATCATAAGTTCATTTCCATTCCTCGGTACCAAGATTTAGAAAAAAAGCAAGAAAAAGAATTACCAAGGAATCCAAAATCCATATTTCCCACTACAACCATCGGCATCATCAACATGAAAAGCCACCACAAGCCAATAAAAAAAAATCAAAACGTTCAAGAGTATCAACAGTATTTTTAGTTCTCATGTTCTACATGTTCCTCAAAAACACATAATCGTTTTTCGTGCCCCATTCCTAGAACCGTAACTTTTCCTCATTACACTTTCGAAATACCCAAACCTTGGTCACTAAGGAACCAAATACACTTTAAGGACGAAACCTGCGATTTCACGACTAAAATTTGGCACTTCAAATTACAGAGACGAAAATTCAAGGTTAAGACGACCCATTTCTCAGAAACTAAAAAGCTATCAACCCATTTCCAAAACTTGGACAAAGTCCATCACCATTCATCACCCAACAAAGCGCGCCACCAATCTCAAACATTCATTCCAATTCAACACGCCGTGAGGACCACGTCATGTAAAAAGGAACAAACAATAAAACACAAACAATCTCGTACCCAATAGAGAAACACGACACCCCCACCAATCGAAAGCACGGAACACACGAAAAATCCAAAACTTTTAACGAGAAAAAAGAGGAGCATGAGTGCAGGAACCTGTTGAAGTGAAGCACGTGCAAAAGAAGAGAAGCAAAAGCAGAATGCATGGGCAGGGTTTGAAGAAGGATCGGATCGTGGGTGTGAAGGTGAAAGGGAAAAGCATTTTCCTTTGAACAAAGGGAATGTTGGGGCGTTCAGAATTTTTTGTTGTAGTGAGAGGGAAAGAGAACAGAGTGAGCAAAAAGGAACAGAGGAAGAGAGAGAAAGAGTCTGTGTGGAAAAATTACGCGGCGGAAACTGACTGTTTTGTTCTGTCCAGTTGGCGAGTGTTTGTCAGAGCAAGAGATCGTGGGCTATGAAATCCACTGTAAGCACTGCCAAAACTTCTAGAAAATTCAGCCCACTTTACACTTTACATTCTTTTTATTTTTGATTTTTCATGTTTTTTATTTAAATGATTATATATATGTATATATATATATATATATATATATATAGATATGTATATATATATATATACATATATATATATATATATGTATATGTATGTATGTATTCCTATTTAGAATTTTGGAAGGAAATGGAAATAAATAAATCACAATTTATTCTTTTTATTAAACATTAAATGAAAGAAAAAAATAATTAATGTCAACAAATGAATTTGAAATTTATGTTTAATTTCTACATTTTTTAATATTTTCAGCTAAAAAGTAATGCTAAATGTAACTTATAAGGTGATTATTATAAAGTTAATAAATTTAATTATATATATATATATATATATATATATATATATATATATGTTATATATATATATATATATATATATATGTGTGTGTGTGTACGCGTATAAGTATATAAAAATATTTTTAGATTTTTTTTTTCATTTTCTTTTTAATTTTAATTTTAACCTTTATTCTTCCTTTTCCTGTGTTCTAAAGCCGTGGTTTAGGTTCAATAAACGAGTGCTTAAATTCAAAATAAAAAAAAGGGTGATTTGTATACTTTAAATTTTAAATTTGATATAAAAATTAGAAATCAAATTTTAAAAATTAAATAATAAAGAGTAAACTAAAGAAACACATTAAAAAAAAATCAGTATTACAAAAATTTCTTTTATCAACGATATAATTGTAATTTTTTTTAAAATTAAAGGATGCACTGGTAGTAATAATCATGACAAATAATTTACAAACTTAAAGTTTCGCATTCCAAATAAAGTAGCTTATGAAAAACAAAAACTGTAGAAAGCTTACGACTGTGTAAAATGTTTTTAATTATAGGATTAGGTTATGTGAAAAATAAATAAAAGAACTGGAAGGTTATGTAACAGTTTATTAATTTATTTCTTTAAAAACTCTTATATTAAAAAATATTATCATAAAATTATTTACTTTTCTTTTTCTCCCAAAATCTTCTTTCTTAAGATTCACAAAGTGAGGAATGGAATGCGCCCAGCTGCCACCAGCTAAGTTAATTTATCCAAAACTAAATAAAAAAGCACTTTCACTTCTGTATTTTTTAAAACATTTAAAATTAATAAAAATAAGTAATAAAAGTGACCGTTTCAAGAATATAGTTAAAAGTACGAGTAGTTAAACATATAAATAAAATTTATAAATAATGGAATAGATCATAACATTTGTTAGGATTCATTAAAAAGTTTTATAAGCATACTTTTAATATGAAATTGTCACAGAATGTTGAAACTGACAACATTGTTTGCGAAATAACGGTCGGAAAGAAAATATATAGGCAATGCTTAACTTTTTAATAATAAAAAATAAATTGTGAAAGTGCTTTTGAAAAATGGCTTTATGTGAAAAGCGATTACTTGCGTCTAACAACAATGTTCAAACAAGTTAGCAATGGGTCCAGACTATCACGGAAGAGCGTTTTTGAGGTGCAAGTCACTTTAACTTTTAGACATTTCTTATTACATAAGTAATCAACAAAACTAGAACTTTTATATTATTTGTTATAAGAACATAGAAAATAAAAAATAGAAAATAGAAAATAGATTGATTATTTTATTTTAAAATTATCTTATAATATAAATAAAATTTTATAAACGCGTCTCATTATTTTAAGAACACTTTATCTTTCTAAAACATCATTTCTCTTTATTTATTTGTCTTTTCTCAAAATTTTCTTTCATTTAAGTTGTTGGTTTGATGATCAGGAGGTATATAGACGATCATGGCGTCAAGGGTAACAATCTTTACCGATCAGTTTCTCGTTTTGAACCGATAAGATTCGTTCCCATTTTCTAGGTTTTCTATGATTCTGCGGTTTCACAAAATTTTTGCTTTTACGTGCATTTGAAGCTTCCTTCTCCTTATTCTCAATTCCATTTAAGCTCTAAGGGCTGTTTTCTATCACTAATTGGTGATATGTAGGTGTTTCTAGAGTGTTCTTGAGATGCAAGGCACGACTAGAGTATTTATGTGAGTTGGGCCGTATATTTCTAAGGTAAGAAAAGCTGGAATATAGTTTTAATTGTGTTAGTATGTATGTTAAATTTTGAATTATTGTGTTGAATTGAGCAGAAATTAGGTTTTAAGTAAGAGGTAATGTGTGTTTTCTTGAATGTGATGCATGAACTTGAATGATTTTGGTTGGTGTATTCAATTCGATGATGGTTAATGTACCATGAATGAATTTGAGTGTATGAAATCTGTTATAAGAGTGTTAGTTGAAAATATAAATGGTTTATGCTTGTTTTAAGGCATTTTGGAGGAAGTGAGGTAGTGAAAATGAGTAATTGGGGGTTTTGGTATGCAATTGGTCTATAAGGAGGGTTTTGGTAAGTCCAATATGACTGAGTTGAGCCTTTAGAATGGTCAAAAACATATTCTAAGTGGTAGACTGTGATTTGGGTCCCGAAGTTGATGAATTTGATGTTTTAGAGTAGGAATTGATTCACAAACACTATAGATTGATGATAGACAAGTCTAATTAAGTATATAACACAATCTAGGAGTAAGAGTGTTAAAAGTTGGGAAAAATAGTTAGAATTGGTAATTGGGTTTGAATTGCATAATTTTGCAGAATTTCGTTCTGTATATTATGTAGACTCGCTAAGTGAATGGATTTGCACATCGAGTCACCCTAGCGAGTTGCTCTCTGCCAAGGCATTCGCACAACGAACTGGTGCGATGTGCAAATGACTGTAGTGAGTTACTCTCTGTTTGGGCATTTGCACAGCGAGTTGGTGCACTGTGCGAATGGTTGGAGAAGGTTGCTCTCTGTCTGGTAATTCGCATAGCGAATCTAAACGTTGTGCGACTAGTGGTGGCCTAGGTTCACTGCCATATATAATTCGAATAGTGAATGAGTGCACTTTGCGAGTGTTTAAGGAGTCTGAGCCACTGTCTGGGGCTCTCACATAACGATTTGGGACGCTATGCGAGGAGTGGAGGTCTAGAACCTCTGTGAGTTTATTCGCACAACGAGTTTAGTCGTTGTGCGACTGGTTGTGAGGGGTGGGCCTCTGTTTGAGGATTCGCACAGTGAGTTGGGGTCGTTGTGCAAAAACCCTCTGGATTCGCTCAACGAGTGTGTGCTGAGCGACTGGTCCAGGTTTAGTTTACTCTTTTCATTCTCCATTCTTGAGTGGTTTGAATGATGTTTTAATTCATTGATTGTTATGTACGAAGATGTATGGAATTATATGAGTATTAGAGGTATGAATTTTAAAGTGAGGAAAGGTATGATTCAATGCGGTGTAAGTGAGTATCAAAGTAAAATTTCTCGGTGAGATGTTTGTATGTTTATAATGAATATAGGAAGCTCAGTCTTGAGGGTTATCCTAACACTCTAGTGATCTTTCATTCTCACTTAGAGAGGATTGATTCATGTGGTGAGAGTAGTAGGAGGTCCTAGTGTAGACGCTACTTGGAGGTCTATTGCGCGGTAACAGACTAACTTTGTGGTGTGGTAGGGTGAAACCCATTAGCAATGGCTTTGCAAAGTAGTAGAGGCCACCACAAGTGCACAACCCGCCATAGCTCGGTATTCATTCTAAGTCCGGACAGGTCAAGTCTAGGTTATAACATGTTAGGATATTTGAATCAGTTGTTTTGTATGAAAGCTCATGTATAGTTATATACCATGTGATAATATGAATGCTTTACCTTTTCTGTTTGTGTTTGTGTTTTGTATGTGTCGTGTTTCTTCTTTTGCAATAATCATCCTGTGGATGTGAGCAGAGGGAGATGAGGTTTCCCTAGAACAGACGTTGGATGGTGCAAAGGCTGTCAAGTAATTAGTAGTAGACTAGAATTGTACATAGTTTTGATAGATCTATCTTGTATATAAAGTTTTAAATTTTATGACCAATTTTGGATAAGTGTAAGATTAATACTTTATACTTTAGTCTAACTATTCTATTATATTATCTATGTGACTACTATTATAAGGTTTATACTATATAATTACACAAACATTTTATTATTCAATATTAATTTTACAAATATTTTAAAACATAAAATAGGACAATACTTTTAATTCAAAGTAAAAAAAAAAAAGAGAGAAACAGAAACACTCGAGGAAAATTTTTCTTACATATTTCTTATTTCTTCTTATTCGTTAACATGTTTTATTTTGTGTGGAAGGATTATACTGATGTTAGAATTTATTTTGAAATTAATTTTTATTTATAAAAAATTGAATTTATTTAACCTGTCAAGAACCTAGTGCCACGCCCATGACTTTGACTAAACGCATACATTGACCGTCTTTGGAGTGGTAAATGGTTACAATTGAAAGTGACTTACTTTTTTTTTTTTAAAGTCAACAGAATATAGATGAAGTACCACAGAGTAAATTCATAAGCACGCCATTCGTATCTATAAGAAAATGGTATGTGAATAACTTTTAATTTTTTTATGCCTATTTAACATTTAAGACAATCTAATATATTTAATTTTAATTTTAATTTTTATAAATTATTTTATATTTAAAAATAAAAATATAATTTTATTAGTGTTAAGTAGGTGTTAGAAAAAAAATGAGTATACATATATCATTATCTTATTTACAATTCGTATGTGTTATAAATCTACATCCCTTAAACAAAAAATAATTTACAGTACTTTTAGCTTAAATTTATTTTTTAATATCTTATTAAATTTATTATAATGAGATTTATTATTTTTATAATATTATTATTGTCTAATTTCACGTATAACATAATATAATATATACGGTTTAGGTATTGTTTAGATTAAAGAGTAAATGTGAAGGGAACGAGTAAATGAATTTGAGGAGATAAAGAAAGTATTATAGTGTTGTTTAGATTAAAAGATTTGAAGGGATGAATGAAAAGATTTTTAGAGAAAATTTGTGAAAATTTCTTAATGATGTGATAGATTAAAAAATATTTTAATTGATAAAAATAGATGATTACTAATTTGCCATTGAGACAAAATTTGATATAATTTAAATTTAAGTAGTGAAAATTATATTAAAATGAAATTGAAATTGCTAATGATAAAAAAAATTGTAAAAATAAAAGGACGTCCTCTAATATAAGAAGCTCAATTTGAGCTTGGTAGGGTTGGTTTCACTGGTTAACCTTGGCAATAAAGGAGAAAGTCGTCATGCTAAACAATAGAGAAGAAGCTAGTCAAGTTCAACAACGGAAAGCAAACTCGACAAGGTAGGTTTAGCTTAACAAGAAAGCTTAATAAGCTTGGTTTTGCTCAGGAAGGTTAACAAGCAAGCTCAACCAGCTTGGTTGAGCTCAACAAGCTCAGTTCACTGGTCATTTCATAAATACATAAAGTTGATTCCATTAACAAACAAATATCAAAAGAATCAATTCTATCCTCGCAGCCACAAAAATAAAAAACTGGAAATTCATGGAATTGATTCCATTGAAGCCCATAATTGATTCCAATAACAATTGAATCGATTCCATCACTCCCAAAATTGATTTTACCACACACTGAACATGATTCTACTGCGCCATAATTGATTCTACCATACCAAAATTGATTATTCCATTTCAATATGAGTCTAGAATCGATTCCACCACTTTAGTTTTTTTTTTTCAAAATAAAGCAAGTGTGTTTTTGGTTTTGTTTGGATGAACATTCCACCATCTCCAATCTTTGCAACCTGCACGGATCCTTCCCCCCTTTCTCATGCAAACCAGTTGTCTCAAATCCCCTCACATGCATGGAAACAAACATGAGAGCAGATGAAAAATTTGTCTTTACACATTCGTTTAAACAATCGACATATGGAGCACAAACAGAGCATTAGTGTGAGGCATGTTTTGGACTATAAGGTTAATTTACTCTATATAAGGTTAATTATCATCTCCATCACCATCTTCATTATTTTCATCCAATTCTTCCCAGATGAAAATTGTACATCCACGTTGGTATCAAAAGTTATGTTATTAGTGCATCTGGAGTTGGGATCTCTTGTTGCTCCATCTAAGTGAACATTTTCATTATCATTTTCAATATGAGCTTGCTGAATCTCGATAACATCTACATCTCCCTCTTTAGTTACCTATTTATCTTCTAACTCAATATCATCAAATAGAAGAACAACAATTTTTCCAATTTAATTATTATTGACTTTAAGTTATACATCATATAAACCAGATCATGTAACTTTTTCTTAAGCATGTGATTTCTTCTCTTTGTATAAACATATGATTAAATATGAAATTTTAGTAAATGTATAAACCAAATAAAGAAAATTATAAATTATAAATAAATTAAATTTGGTTAAATAATACAATTAGTCCCTATTTTTGTAAGGAAATTTCAAATCAATTCCATTTTTTTTATGTGCCTCAATTTGGTTCCTTTTTTAGGAAATTTGATGCAATTAGGCCATTTTCATTAGTATTATACTAATAACGTTAAAGAAGTATCACATGTGAGTTCACAATTTTTTTTTACTTTTAATTTTAATTTTTTTAAAATAAATATTTGTCAAGTGTCAAACAGACGTCGTGTCATGAAGCGGTGATAATGTGATGTAGCAGGACAATGTTATATGTCACTGTCACATCATGTGTCATTACCTTAGTCACAATTTGATCCTTGTATTATTTTGTTTTACTTCAATTTCAATTTTTTTAAAATTAAACAATTTCATCCCTCGCAATTGAAACCAATTTATATATATATATATATATATATATATATATATATATATATATATATATATATATATATATATATATATTACATTTTATTTTATTTAATTTTTTTAAAAGTTGTTAATAAAAAGTAATGTTAGTAGAAAAAATTCAAAATTTTAATTTTAACTAACAAATATGTTAAAGTCGTTTATTAATTGAATTTCATAAAATAAAATAAATTTATCAATTTTTTAAATTCTTTTAAATACTTTATATTTTTAAAATATGTAAAATTCAATCATTTTTATGTAAATGTGTGAGTTGTTTTAAAAATAAAAAATTTAAAAATTCAAATGTAAAATCTTAAAATAATTTTAGAACAATTTAAATCAAATATATTGAAAATTTAAAAGCAATTTTTAATAAAGTTCAATGTAAAATATAGATATAAATAAATTTAATTTTGTTAAAAATATTAAATAAAAATATTAATTTAAATAAAAATATTTGTATAACATTTATAATAAAATTAATTTTGGTTTTAGATTTTAGATTTGAGTCCATCAATCTAAGGACTACTATAAGAGATTGTCAACTTTTCTCTCTCTTGTAAAGTTTCAAACTTGTTTGTTTTTTATTTTTAAGAATTAAACATAGTAACAATGATGCTTTCAATTCATGAACACAAGTTAGAGTCAAATAAGTTAAGACAAATATAGTCCTATTCAGTTAAGAAGTAATCAATCTTACAAAATTGGTTTTTAAGGTTAGGTTTACACTCACTTATATACTATAAATTAACCTTATATTTTTTTTATTGATGTGAGACTTCCAACACCCCTCCTCATGCCAATGTATATGCATCTCAAACATGGAACTAGATATTAATGGGTAGTTCAATAATGACCCGATTACAAGTCGAGCAATATGTCCAACAAACAACAAATCTCGATAGAATAAACTTTAACAATGACTCTGATACAATGTTAAGAAGTGAATTTTAAGCCTAACTCAACTTTATAAAATCGACTTGTAAGATGAGGTTTGCACCAACTTATATACTATAAATTGACTTTATCTCTATTCGATTTAGACTTCCAACAAAAACTTTAAAATATCAAATTAATGCAATGTGTAACACGTGGTCCAATACAATTACTCCCTTTTTTGCATTAACAAATCTCTAGCTACCTTGAAATTTGCAGCATTATCACTAACCACTTACACTACATTTTTTCCTCACACAAATTTCACAACATCATCTTACATCTTAAAAATTTATCAGTTATTTTTTAAATGTTCTAGGTATCAAGTGAATAAAAAAAGTCCCTTCAGGACTACTCATAAGAAGTTATAAATAAAATGCCTTTTATTTATTTTTCCACCACTAAATGTAATTATACATGTTCTCTTCCACTCGCCCCTATAACATTGATGGATTAAATCAATTTTATCCACTCCTTACTGCCTGTTTACTATTACCAACTCTTTCTTTTCCTTCAAAACAAACACTATTTGCATTTCTTTAACCTCTCACTTTCTTTATGGTTTTCATCAATTACATTTAACATTATTTTCTTCAATGAAGCTTCCTTAGCTTCTACAACTAGTTCATAATCAAAATTTTATTTCTTCAAAAACAAAAACTTAAGATTCCAACAAGATAATGTTTGAATTTAAATATTCCTCCATTCACCAAAATATTCTTCTACTCACAATCTTTGAACAATAATTACATTTAACCTTTTCATCATTGTTATTAATATTTATCTCGTGTTTCCATCCAACATCTAACCTATTTCTTAGAGCATTTCTACTTATTATTTTAATAAATGATGATGCCTTTTGATTTATCTCAATTGAATTTGATCCATTCAAACATACTTTAAATTGATCCCTATTTAATTTTCAATTACAAAATTAAAAAAAACATGCTATACAATTATTAACTAAATTTAAGCTATTGTATAATTCATAATTCTAAATTTCAATTAAAAAATAATTCATATATAACATACCTTACCTTATTGTCGCAAACCGAGTAGAGCCAGCCAATTGAAATATATTTTAAAATCTAAATGACCAAATTAAGTTTTGAAGCATTTTGTAACTGGACAAATACATTTAAACAGATTAAAACATAAAATCAATCAATTGAAATGGTGCAAGATTAACACACAATTGTTAAAAGCAAATTGTCAAAGTATCAAGTTATTCTTTATGATGAAAAACAACATGCATTGCCAATGATCAGTTTATGTAACTTTATATTTAAACTGTTGTACGAAACATCTCAAAACCATTGGCTCCAAGAAATCTTGAATTAAAACACAAGAAAAAACAAAGAAAGGAAAAAAGGAGCAGCAAGATATCAAGATACAAAGATTTTTATACTGATTCACTCTTACAAGCTACATCCAATTAACATATACAACCTAAACATAACTTTCAACTATAAAAATTAGTTTTGCAATCGCATATGCACACACGCACACACTTGCAATATCAAGACAACCCTCTTCAAATCTACAAGATATAACCTACCCAAACAACCCTATGTTGCAACTTTGACACACCTAGAACTCAACAACACACAATCAATACAACAAAGAAAACGAGAAATAATCACACCTAAACATTTTCTCAACTCTCCACCCAAATTCATTTTTTCTAGAGTAATAAAGTGTGAAGGCAATCAACACCTTTTAAACTCATGACCTCTTTCTCAAGAACTTAGTAATCTGATAATGCCAATTCTTACCATTATCTAAGCATAATTTTAGTAGCAAAATCAACTCCTTTATGGCTTGTAACTTGCTTAATCCTCTTCTTTTGTCTTGTTTTCATAATAAGTGTGTTTTAGGCTACATTGATGTAACTTCATCACTAATCCCATTATTTTGTAGCTAAAATATGCTTGGAAGAACCTCCACCAAAGTAAAGAATTGCACCAGCCACAAAAGCAAGTAAAATAGCAAAAAGAGAGAATTTTGGAATGCTGTGGCTGGGCTGCAGCTGGGGTACAGCTGAGCGCCCAGCTCTCTGGAAGTCTGCCGCTGGGGTACAGCTGGGGTACAGCTGAGCGCCCTGCTCTCTGGAAGGCTGCCGCTGAGGTGCAGCTGGGGTACAGCTGAGCGCCCTGCTCTCTTGAAGGCTATGGCTGGGGTACAGCTGAGCGGCGACGATGCTGATGTGTAAAATTTGGTCTATTTAGACCTAAAACGCGAAGGGAAAGGGGTCTTTGGTTGTTTTGGAGGTGCATCTCACTCAGAGGAGAGCTTGGAGGGCTGCTAGGGCTCGTGGGAACACCCCATTCTTCCTCTTTTGTTCTTCATCTTCTTCCATGGCCATTTTGTAAGCTTAAAGGCTCTCCATGGAAATGGAGAGCCAAACCCATCTTGTTAGGGATTGTTGTAGCCTATGAATTCTTATGTAATGGATGATTGATTTGATTATATATATGCTTTTTCCATCAATTGCTAGTATTCTTGTTTTCGATCTTAAAGCTTGCATGTAATAGGAATGTTCATGACTTGATTTTGGGGTTTCATGGATTATGGGGACGTAAGATGAAATCTTGAAGTGAAACAAAGGTCCTTGTGGTCATTGATTCTAGGGATGGAAGATGATTCACATGTTGTCTTAAGATTCTAGCTCATTAATGCGGGTTTGCTTGTTAGGTTGCCAAGGGATTGGGATTTAATGAGAAAACCTAGGCTCTTTCACCTAAGGGATTAGGGTTAGATTGTTTTAGTGGATTGACTTTAGTAAATTGATGGAGAGGAGATGAAATTGGGTATACACAAGAGTGAATTGGTGAAAACTAACCTTAACAATGTCATTTCACACCATTTCTAGTCTTTTCCATTTCTAGGTGCCTTTAAACACCAAAGTCCAACCTTGTAATTATGTGTTATTTTATCTTTTCGCACATGCTTGTAAATGAATGTTGTTCTATTGAGTCTAGATGAGTTGTTAATCGCACAATTCTCTAGTATTACGAGTCTCTTGGGAAAACGATACCTGGTCTTACCGGTTTTATTACTTGAAACGATTTGGTGCACTTGCCGAACTACCCAACAAGTTTTTGGCGCCGTTGTCGGGGACTCGTGTCAATACTAGACTTTTGTGAGGTTTCCAACTTGTTTATACTTGATTTTGTATATAGAACTAACTCTTTTATTGTAAATAGATTTTCACTTTTAATTGGGCTAATTTGTGTCTCTAGTTTAGTTGTCTCCAAGTTGATGTAGGGAAATTTCATACAAAGAGGACTGCAGCCTCAAATTCTCCATGTTTGCTCTGAGATTAAAGGAATCATGATGTCAAAAGGGGACAATAAGCTTAAGCACAACAAACAGCCCCAAATTCTCCCTTCCTTGAAGATGCTCCAAGTGCTAAGTGAAAGAAGAAGAAAGGGAGAAATATGAGAGAAAGTCTAGTCACCATCACCCTTTATTGGGAGTCCAAGAACCCGAGGATTGAGCGTTAAAAGATATCAAATTCGTTGAAGGACTAAGATGAAGATTTTTATGCTATGAAGGTTGAATTGGTGGCTAGAAAGTGATTCAAGAAGAGTTGGTGAAAGGAGTACACCAACAACAACATCCGCACTTCATTGGTTTATACATCAAGCTAATGACGTTAAACAAGCGCTTTTAGGAGGCAACCTAATTTTTTACCCTTTTTACTTGTGTTTGTGTTGTTTTAGTGTCATGTGCTTGTATGTGTTTCAATTTCAATTATTTACTTGTGTTATGCATGTTTATGTTTTATTGCATGTTTGTGATTTTTGAGTTGTAATGTTGTTTTTGTGGTTTGTATAAGTGTATTATGTTAGTTGTAACTTGGTTTGTGTGTAAGTGCATTTAAAAAGTGTCAAGAACCAAAAATCATAGAGTGAGAGGCAAATTTTCGCAGAAATCTGAATTCTACAGAATAGCTGAGCTGCGGTTGAGCTGCAGCTGGCGCGCAGCTAAGCGCCACACCAGTAAACTTGGTTATGCCTTATTTTTCTGATACGTAGATGGGCTGCAGCTGGCGTGCAGCTGAGCGCTAGTGCTGCAGAAATGTTTTGGACTTGACACGTTTTTATTGTTGCTTGTTTGAGTTTTTCTTTTCTTTGCACTTTTTCACACATTCCTTTTAGTGTGTTTTTGGACCTTTCTATCCAGTTGTTAACTATGGAATGCTATTTTTGCTTTGAGCTTAATTTTTACAGGATAACATCTTTATTAGGACTTTAAAGGTGTCAAAAACCACCATTGGTCAACCTTTGAGGCATGCATGAGTTGAGCAACCTATGAGTGAAGATTTTTTTGCTTGTGTAGCATGGCCTGGGGGCCAGGCCCCTACTGATGGGGGAGGTGGAGCAGTTGCGGAGTATAAGCTACTGTGAGGAGGAAGATGTTTCAGATGATAAGTGAAGCTAGTGTCCTACGCTACTGGAGATGCAAAGAGTCCATTTTAATCGGTTTTTCAGTTTTAATTTCCAGTTCTTATTTACTTTCAGTTTTTAGTATTTGGATTTCTTTTTGACTTTCCTAGTCGATAGTTCTTGTGCAATTGGTTTGGTGATTCGAGTGCATCATATTTTATGCTTGAATTGAATACAAATCTTTTGTGCTTGCTCTTTATCCATAAAAATCTCTTTGAAAATCTGATTGAGATGATGTGGTTAAGCTTATTGGACATAGATTGTGGTTGCTTTCATCTGTTTACATAGATGCTTGATTTTAATTGTGATCAATATTCTTGGCATGATGTTTATCAAATTTTGGAACCTTGAGTTAACTTGTGAGATGTTGTGCCCCAGAGTTTAGTTGAGTGCTATCACTTGGAAATCACAGTTGATTTTGCCTGAGTTTCTCTATTTGAACTATTTCCTTGCTTATTACAAATGATCAAGGCCATCTTGTTCTTCAACCTCTTCTACATTTTTTAGCCTAAAAGCCAATGCAAAACCCTTGAACCTTGATGAAAAACTTTCTCACCCCTGGAACCTTAAGCTTATTGAAAAATCCTTAACCTCCTTACCTTGAGTTGAGATGAACATATATGTTAGGATGAGGAGAATGGTTTAAGTTTGGGGGAGTTTATGAAATAAGGGAGCATTGAGAAAATAATAATATGAGTCAAAAAGAAAGAAAAAGAAGAAAGAAGAAGAAAAAAAATGCATTCAATGAACAAGAGTTGGGAAGTAAGTTGAGAAGTGGTTTATCCAATTGTGAAGCAAAAAGAGAGATTAATGCTATATCATGAAGTAAATTGTTTTCTCTCTTAGCTCAAGGTACTTTGTTGTCCAGAAAAAAACTAATTTTTATTCTTAGCCCAACCACATTACAAGCCTTGAAAAGTCCTTGTGATGTTAACCTGCTTGTGAATGTGTTTGATATTGTTGAAACGAATGGCAAATTTGATTTGTGTAACACTGTGATAGTTGAGAGTTAGACACACATCCTTATACACCATTGTGCATGAGTGAAACACTTTTCTTGGTGAGGAATGGTTCTATGCATTCAATGAAAACATCTCGCCACGTTTGTTGATCTATCATTTGCATCTATCTTGTGATTTTAAATTGTGAGCACCATGATTGAAGTTTAACTTGCTAAGGCCATATTATCTCTTGAATGTAATCTCCAAGTTGAGCAAGCTTGATTGATTTTGTTTATTTGATTGAAACTATGCTTGAGTTGCTAGACCATCGTGATTGAATTCTTGCTAGGTGAAGTACTTTTGCTTGAGGACAAGCAAACTTGTAAGTTTGGGGAAGTTTGATAATGCCAATTCTTACCATTATCTAAGCATCATTTTAGTAGCAAAATCAACTCCTTTATGGCTTGTAACTTGCTTAATCCTCTTTTTTTGTCTTGTTTTCATAATAAGTGTGTTTTAAGCTACATTGATGTAACTTCATCACTAATCCCATTATTTTGTAGCTAAAATATGCTTGGAAGAACCTCCACCAAAGTAAAGAATTGCACCAGCCACAAAAGCAAGTAAAATAGCAAAAAGAGAGAATTTTGGAATGCTGTGGCTGGGCTGCAGCTGGGGTACAGCTGAGCGCCCAGCTCTCTGGAAGTCTGCCGCTGGGGTACAGCTGGGGTATAGCTGAGCGCCCTGCTTTCTGGAAGGCTGACGCTGAGGTGCAGCTGGGGTACAGCTGAGCGCCCTGCTCTCTTGAAGGCTATGGTTAGGGTACAGCTGGGGTACAACTGAGCGGCGACGATGCTTATGTGTAAAATTTGGTCTATTTAGACCTAAAACGCGAAGGGAAAGGGGTCTTTGGTTGTTTTGGAGGTGCATCTCACTCAGAGGAGAGCTTGGAGGGCTGCTAGGGCTCGTGGGAACACCCCATTCTTCCTCTTTTGTTCTTCATCTTCTTCCATGGCCATTTTGTAAGCTTAAAGGCTCTCCATGGAAATGGAGAGCCAAACCCATCTTGTTAGGGATTGTTGTAGCCTATGAATTCTTGTGTAATGGATGATTGATTTGATTATATATATGCTTTTTCCATTAATTGCTAGTATTCTTGTTTCCGATCTTAAAGCTTGCATGTAATAGGAATGTTCATGACTTGATTTTGGGGTTTCATGGATTATGGGGACGTAAGATGAAATCTTGAAGTGAAACAAGGGTCCTTGTGGTCATTGATTATAGGGATGGAAGATGATTCACATGTTGTCTTAAGATTCTAGCTCATTAATGCGGGTTTGCTTGTTAGGTTGCCAAGAGATTGAGATTTAATGAGAAAACCTAGGCTCTTTCACCTAAGAGATTAGGATTAGAGTGTTTTAGTGGATTGACTTTAGTAAATTGATGGAGAGGAGATGAAATTGGGCATACACAAGAGTGAATTGGTGAAAACTAACCTTAACAATGTCATTTCACACCATTTTTAGTCTTTTCCATTTCTAGGTGCCTTCAAACACCAAATTCCAACCTTGTAATTATGTGTTATTTTATCTTTTCGCACATGCTTGTAAATGAATGTTGTTCTATTGAGTCTAGATGAGTTGTTAATCGTACAATTCTCTAGTATTACGAGTCTCTTGGGAAAACGATACCTGGTCTTACCGGTTTTATTACTTGAAACGATTCGGTGCACTTGCCGAACTACCCAACATAATCTCACATGAAAAGGTGCAAAAGTGTTTTTAAAAGTCTATCACCTTTTCATTGAGGAAAGGTCTTGATATAAAGGATGTGTACACTGACATACTTAGTCGATTAATTCTAACTGTCTATAAGTTTATTTCACTTAACTAGTGAAATTAATTGATTGTTAGTGAATTCAATCGATTAATATATCATTACATATTCTTTGTAGAGTTGATTAATATGTTAAAAACACGTTTTAACATATTAAAAGGCCAAGACACATTTGTATGATCCTAATCAAAATTTACATAATTCTAATTACAACTTCAATGTTTTCACAACATTATTCATTTTTCGTCACCAAGTCTTTATGTGTCTCGTATGGATTTATCAAATTAACATTCCATTTTTTTTTCCAAGATAACACCACCACCACGAGTGGTAAGATGGAGAAGATGTTGTGAATTGCGACAACAATAATAATACTATGAACAGAGAAAAGAACATGTGTGACAAATTGACCAAATGATGGTATGATGAATTGAGACAATCACGACACAAATAACAGTGAGAATAGAAAACGAGTAATTGAGAAAAAGAAACAACCTTAACATCGAGAATGACGAGGAGTAATGGAGAAAAAGAAGACAAATGAAACCTTAATTATGATGAGTTTTTTTTTTAATTTTTATTTTATTTTTCACACATCAAATGACCATCATTGTCGTAATTTTTGGTTAACAAAATTCTCGCTTGAACTCGCAAACTCGGTTGCAAGATCATGAGTTTAGCTGAGTTTATGGTGAGTCTATCATACTTGCTGCAAAAACGAGTTTGGTTTTGAGTCAACTCACAAATTTAACAACCATAATTATATGAATAAAAATCAAATTTGAATCTTTTTCATCATATAATCATCTCTCTTACTTTACATGGATACAAATTGGAATGTAAATCATCTTTTTATCAAGGTAATGATAAAAATTACTCTTCTAACACCGGTGTACTTACATAGCTATAAATCAAACTCAAGTTTGTTTAAAAAATATGTTGTAAATAACAAACAAATAAAGTGTAAATGAAATGATAATTTATTTATTCATGTGCCTATTTGAAAACAACTTAAGGAAACTCTATGAAAAAGAAAACCTTAAAAAAAAAAATTGTAAGAAATTCTCCGTTGTAATAAAATCAAAGACTATTTATATTTCAATATCGAGATGTCTATTTAATATCTCCAAAGAATAAACATAGTTTCCAACATTTCACAAATTTAGTATAGGCCAACTCACTTTGCAAAAAGCTTATTTAAACTTGATTTAACTTAGCCCTTTTTAATAATAAAACTTTAAAACTTTCAAGGACCAACTTCATGGAATGTTACCACCACTTCTCATAACGTGGTTGCCTCTCAAATTTTGTGAAACACATCTGAACTATAATAATATGATCAATCCTACTTTTTATTCTTTCTATGAAAATATTTCACCCTATAAGATAACTAACTTATTTCAATTGGAATCGTTGCATCATATCTACATACCAAACATAATGGAGTTTCACATGTTGTTGACTGAGACATTGTACGATAAGATCATAAGACATAAGATAGTTCATCTTTACTCATAAAGTTTTGGCTTCGTCTAAATACCATCTCAACCCCTTCAAAATAAATTTGTTTGTTTCAATTGATTGTTCTATCAAGTGAATACTAATTTGATTCACAAGTCAACATACATTCACTTCAAGTTAGTTCATGAATTTTGTATCATTATTAGTGTCAAAATAATAGGTTACGTTAAAAGCGGTGAATTAAGCTTTTGAAAATAATTTCAAAAACTTGTTGAAAAACAATGAACAATGTTATTTTTTATATTCGTTATGAAAATAAAATAAATGAAAATTATAAACGATAAAACTAAGAAAAATATATAAAAAATTATATTAGTTTATTCTCGTAAGAGTGTCACATAATCAAGTTTGAGGAATATAAAGAAACTAAAAAAACACAATAATAGAATCTTGAATCCTACTAATAACCATGAAATTTTATCATAAGAAACTCTACTACAAAAATGCATTCATCACTCTTATTAAGAAAAAAATCAATACAGAAAATAGAAAAATGGAACAAAATCAGTTCGAATTTTTAGCACATAATTGTGAAGACACACAATTGTAATATTCAAGATAAGAATACCAAAATCTTAATTCAAAGGTTCTTGATGAATACTTTCAAGAAAGTGTTTTCCGAAATGCAAAGCTACTATTTTATTCTATTTTCTTCAAATTCACATATATTGTAACTTTTAATTAAATTTGTATGTAAAAGACCAAAAGTCTTAAATTTGTAGGTCTAATAATTTTAGCAAATCAAAAATCGATTTAATAAGTAAAATTAAGGTTTTATGAAGTTGCATGACTTTTTAGTTGACTAAAAAAAATACTTGTCGATAAAGATCACTTAAATTATTAAAAATTCATCATTTAATCAACTAAAACAAAATTAGCGTCATTCCGTAAAATGCTTAAATAACTCTAGTTGATTGAGATAAAGATAATAGACTAAGATTTTCTTTTAATCAATTAAATTGATTTTTAAACAAATAAAAAGAACTCAATATTTCAAAAAGAAATTTAACACTGCTAAAAACTATTTCTATAAAAAGAAATCGAATGAAAACTTGCTTACAACATATTAAAAACCAAAATTACAACTCAAAAACTAAATAAACACCATGACTAATTTATCAACACGAAGAAACTTGTTAACTAATGAACATTCACTATTGCATGTAGATCTTCATGAAGTAATGCTATATCTCACTAAAGTTGATTGTTATTTGCACATTGCAACAATTAAGATGAGAATCTTGTCGTTATAGTCAATCACTAATGGTTGTGAATAAAGTTGCATTGTAATGTCCTTGCTTTGATCAAATGTTTCCTAAATCATAAATGAATGATTTCTTAACTTTTTCAATCTTGCTATTTTGGATAGAAAACCAACTCAGGTATTTTGATCCCAAATAATATATATAAGTTTATTTAAAATGAAGTTTTATAACTTTTAAAAGATTTTCTTTTAAAATAAAACATCATATCTAAACATAAATGGTCAAATGTGGAGATATTCCAAGCTATACGAATCCGTTCATTAACATTAATTTTGAAAAAGAAAAATTGCGTGTCCTGATACTAAGCACGTTTATGCATAAGTTAATCTCTAAATATTTTAAAAATAAAAATCTTATAAATATAGAAACAACAAAACACATGACATATCACATCTTGAAAAACATAATGAAACTTTAGAAATTGAGTAATATCTAAATTTTTATTGTAAGCTTCTCAAACCTAATCTTGTTGTAGATTTACCACACCACCTTTATAATTAAAAAATGTCTTCTTATTTTTTAGTTATTTAAAGAAATCTCATCTTTTGTAAAAATAGTTACATTTGGTCTTTTTTGTCGATGACGATTAAAACACAAATGGTGCAATGTCCACCTTAGCCAATATTCATTAATTATCCAGTTTTAGAATTCGTGGCCATGTGACGAGATAATGTTAAAAGTTTTTATTTCACTTTTATTTTATTCTTAATAAATTCTCATCTTCTTCTTGCTAAACATGTCGCCAGCCACTGCTGCTCGTACCCAAATCGCCATCGGAAACCCCAAACCAAACCACTACTAGAAAACCACAAACCGCAACCATCACCTTCCAAATGAAAAAAATTCCAGAATCCCAAATCAAAACCCTAGTCTCAAATCGTGAGATTAAAACTTGTAAAGAAGAATCAAGAACAGAAACCCCAAATAACATAACCCAAATCAAAACCCTAATCCCAAATCCCGAGATCAAAACATGTAGAGAAGAATCAAGAACAAAAACTCCAAATAACATACTCAAATCAAAACTCTAACCCCAAATTCCAAGATCAAAACCTGTAGAGAAGAATCAAGAACAAAACTTCCAAATAATAGAACCCAAATCAAAGTCCTATAGTCCCAAATTACGAAATCAAAACTTATAGAAAATAATCAAAAACAAAAATCCCAAATAACAAGACCCAAATTCAACCCAGCAAATCACGATCCCTAACCAGAAAAGAAGAAAACTTGTAGTTGAGTTTTATTTCTAAACACTTCTCCTACAAAACTTAAATTTTTATTTCTAAAAGTAAGAACTTTTCAAGCAAAAAACATTACTATTCAACACAAAAAGTTCTTATAAACCCTGTGATATATATTCTGAATAGTATGACAAAAGCACTTCTTAATAATCATAAAATTTTATCACGTGTATCAGAAGGGTTGAAAAAAAAGATATATCTTCTAATTTTTTTCAACCACTAAATTATTAAACTGGATGACCTTGTTGAGTTATTGGGTTATTATTTGTTTCCAAATTATTATTTAATAATTTTGAATTTGTATTCTTTAAAGTGTATTTATATAAGGAAAAAAGACGAAAGTCTTGTAACTAAGAGTGGTGGGGACTACAGCAAGAGTTAACCAATTGTGTTCTTGGCTTCTCCGAAGACTTTCATCCACCACAATCTATACACAAAATTATCCTAAAACACACACGTATACACAAATATATATATATATATATATATATATATATATATATATATATATATATATATTATTATTATTATTATTATTATTATTATTAAAAAAAGGAACATTCCATGTGTTTTAATAATTTTTAAAAACAAAATAAAAAAGAAGAGATAATGAAGATTAATAGTAAATAGATTATTAACTACTATTGGAAGATGTAATAAAGGAAACATAGAGTAAGTAATATATTAACAAAACTAAAGAAAAAGAAAAAAAAAAGACAATCAAATATTGATTTACATGTGGTTAGATGATTTTTGTGCACGCCCAAACTCCATATTCTTTTTATATTTATAGTTACACATATAATTTTAATAAAAATGTTATTATGTGTTTTAATTGCTATGCTATTGAACATTTTGGCCTTACTCTTTTCTTATTTTGGTACTCTTTTAATTTTAATTTAACTATACAATTTATCCATTAATTATCATAATTTTTTATCAATTTCTGTTTTCATATATTTTGTTATCTAATAATTTTTATATATTATCAACATATTTATAAATTATTTTATAAAAATTATGATAGATTGAAGTTTTTCTTAGAGAGGGTGCATCAATACACATGTTTGACAAATCAATAAAAAAGATATAAAAATTAAAAACGAATTTTTAAAACATAAAAAATAAATAAATAGGAAACAAACAGAAGTTGGCATATTCTCTCTATAAATGATACAAAGTTCCTTGCGTTTGCTCTTCCTCCTCAGTTTTGCTTCTCTTCCATATTCGAAATCTGCAGCACTGAGCTACTCATGAACGATTCTCTTCTCCGCTGAAGCAATGGCCTCTTCGGATGTTAATTGGGACAGGTTTTCTCACTTTCTCCATTTCTTGCTATTTCACGCTTTTAATAGTTCTTTTACCGTGTGAAACTATCGCATGAACAATTAAAGATAATGGACTAAAAATGAATTCAAGAAATATACATGATTTGCACTAATAACTGTTTGAAGCAAGGCTTACAAGCAGAAATGTAGTGTTAGCTGTTTATGTTTGCTCGATTAGAAGATATTTCAACTAACAAGATTCTTGATTCAAGATTCTAGGTTGTGTCGCTATGCTTGTATTGTTGCTTCATTTTCCTATTCAGAGCTCAATGAATCTTGCACCAGTGTTTCTTAATATGCACTGAGTAAATCACCAATTTCATATCTAAACTATTACTCTCTTTGTGTTTGAGATTTCACGTCTTTTAGATATATGACTAAATGGAGTACATAAACGCAAGCAAACCTTACCTTGCAAAGGGATTTTGTGAGTAGTCCTGAAAGTATTGGAAATCATGTCAAGTAGTCCTCCAAATATTAAACAATCCTTCAAATCGATCTTTGAATTTCACAAAAATATATTAAGCGGGAGACCAAACTGATAAGTACTCAATACTTTAAGAATTACGCAAATATTTGGTGGGGACTAGTAGGGACAGTGGGTAATAACTGTAGGAAGAAGTCGGTGGTTTATTCTAGACATTTGAATTGGCTGGTTTGGAATATGTTTTATGGATGATGAATTTGATGTCTTGAAGCTCCATATATTTAATAAGTCCCACTTATTTTTGTAGGCTAGATAAAACGAAGTTCTTTGTCGTGGGAGCAGGACTCTTTACAGGTGTTACAGTAGCACTCTACCCGGTTTCTGTTGTGAAAACTAGGCTGCAGGTTGCTTCAAAGGATACTCCGGAGAGAAATGCATTATCTGTTGTGAAAGGATTACTTAAAACGGATGGCATCCGTGGTTTGTATAAAGGGTTTCTTACTGTTATGACTGGTACAATTCCTACCAGAATCATATTTCTTACTGCCTTGGAGACCACAAAGGTGGCTTCCCTCAGGATGCTGGAGCCATTTAGACTATCTGATACCACCCAGACTGCCATATCAAATGGAGTAGCAGGCATGACATCATCACTTTTGGCACAAGCTATGTTTGTTCCAATTGATGTGGTATAGTAATCTAATGCACCCAACCTCAACCTCTGTGCACAAGTGTCTGTCGTTTTGTACTTAAAAAAATAGACTCTTTTGGACTCACTGATGTCTGTCTGTATATGATGCTATGCTAACACATTTGTATGTTGTGGTACATTCGAATACATCTTTTGTAAGTTGGTTATTTTGACAGTGCAAGCTGGCCAACAGTTTTTTATGTTTTTAACTTCGCCAAATATTGAAGCTTGAATATATACAGTGGAGTTATATCTGTTGCAATTCAATTTTATTTTAGCTCTAGAAGTATTTTTGTACTTATTTTTTCATACGGCTTTATAAGTTCTATTAGTTACATTTTTAAATTTAAACTATTTTGTACATTTTTTTATAGTCAAACTCCAACTTGGTTAGTTCCATAAACTCATGTATCAGAAATTTTAAGGTTTGAAAGAAAGGTTTTCTAGTAATGTGTTTTATCAGCATACTATGATGTTCTATCTTTTTTCTCCATGTATATTGTGATTCTTTTAAAGGGTGCTAATGACAGGTTTAGATAAGTAATGTTTATCATAGACGATTTCTTTCTTAGAGGTGCTTTCCATATTTCTTTATCTACTTAAGTTTCATCTCTCACAAAACTGCATATTAATTTAATATCTTGTTATTCTTGATTTCCATTATCTCCTTTTCTGCATTCTTACCTAAATAGTAGTATAATTGTATCAATTTTCATATGCTAATTACCTTTTGAATGATATTAAGGTTAGCCAAAAGTTGATGGTGCAAGGATACTCAGGCCATACGCAATATAGGGGGGGTTTGGATGTTGCTCGTAAGGTGTTAAGGTCTGATGGCATTAGGGGATTATATAGAGGATTTGGTCTATCTGTCATGACTTATGTACCATCTAGTGCTGTGTGGTGGGCAAGTTATGGCTCAAGTAAACATTACTTATGGAGGTGAGACATGGTAATGCTTGTTCTGGAGTCGTAAAGCTCTTTCATTGCTCATATTACCTTTTCCTTTGTAATATGTTGTTTATCAAATGGTTAGAAAAACTGAAATTCTTTTGAAATTCGTATATTTTAATTCTGTCATTTTCTTCTTTTTTATGTTTAACCAACACCACAAGGTTAATATGCTATTAAAAATAAGAGTGTATCGAAAGAACCTGCAAAGGTTTGCAATCTATCAATCAGTTTGGTTCCGATTTATCATCTGTGTACAGGTTGATTACAATGAAAGCAGTGATTTTAAAATTAGCTCATTCAAGTTAAAGATGTGTAGATTTGTTGTATTACAAGGACATGGTAAAACTGCAAAAAATCTGTTAAAAATCCTTGAAGTTTGATGTTATCCTGGTCAGATCAATGTATATAAAATCCATTTATATAAGTTTGAATAGTTGATTTCTACATGACTTAGAAAAACTATCCAAAAACAAAAGCATAAACCAAAGTGAGCTTATATTTTTTTAAGCTACTTTAGATTGGTGAATTTTACCATTTACAGTGTAATGAATTCATAAAACACATCATACTAATATGTTGTTTCTGCATTCCAAGGGAAACTATCTGATTTTTAATGATCATTATCACTGATTGCTTTGGCAGAATCTTGGGGGATAACTCCGGTGAGGAAGGCACTCCTAGTCTACAAAAGATTATGTTAGTTCAGGCTACTGGAGGGATCATTGCTGGTGCTACTGCATCCTCTATCACAACCCCGTTGGATACAATCAAGACACGGTTACAGGTATCCATAACCTAGTTGAACACATTTCTTTCTATTGCACAAGTTCTCTGCATCATTTGGTCATTACTGCAGTGTAGATGTTAATGCTTGTATTTTGATTGTATAATATTGTGATTGAATCTCAATCATATTTATTTAATCTGTCGCTGCCTACTAAATTTTCCTCACTCAATGGCTTGCACTATAGGTCACTGGACTTGAAAAGAAAATCTCTGTAAAACAAGTTGTTAAAGATTTGATTCTTGAAGATGGTTGGAAAGGTTTATATAGAGGATTAGGTCCAAGGTTTTTCAGCATGTCAGCGTGGGGCACTTCAATGATTCTGGCTTATGAATATCTGAGTAAGTCGTCCTCTCTGATTTCTCCCTATCTTTACAATCCTGTTTGTTTATTCTGGTTTGGTGTAGACTGTTTGTTAAATATTGAAATGAACCAATTAATTTTTATTAACTCTAATTACTTCCTGTGTTTACAATCCTGTTTGTGTATTCTGGTTTGTAGACTGTAGTTAAATATTGAACTTAACCCATTACTTTTTATTAACTCTAATTATCCTTGTTTTGATCTTATTTCTGAATTATGGTCAGGCTGAGTAGTTAGTTCTGTTGGTAGTTTTTTGTGGTACTGCATATATTATGTAATGCATTTACATTTAAAGTTATATTTATCCAGAATAAGATGATTCAATTTTACATTTAGTCTATCTCCTACCTTACTATGGTGCATGTTGGGCTGCAAGTAGTGCGCTTACTGAAATTAACTATGACTGGAAATATATAATGATAAATTTTCACAAAGGATGGTTATATTCTTAAGTCCCATTTTTAAGAATCCTAAACCTTTGTGATTTGACTTTTTCCTTTTGATTAGTTCTATTTTTTAGTCAAACCTTGAATCTCTATTTAAATTTACGGACTCCCCTCATTTAGCAATCAAAATCCATGTACCAGACACGCATATTATGTTAAATACTTTAGCTTTATCAGTCCTCTCACTTAGGAATGAAGCGATGCATATTTAATTAGTTTTGCACAAAAGAAGAGGTATTAATAATCTACGTTTTTCTAGTTGTCAGAATTTTGAACTTACTAATGTCAATTCTGATGACCCTGTCTCAAAATTTGTAATAAGGACATAATTTATTTCTTCACACTGGATTTGTCGTCCCATTCATTGCATATTTTATGCCCTTTTTGAAGAGATTTTTTCATACCGTAGCCTTGTTATTTGGTTTCTTTCATGGTTTTGTCTGTTAAAAGAGTCTGACACATTTTTAATCTTCTTGTAACCTAGAACCTATTCTGTAGGTAAATATTTTAGCTTATGTTGAAATTATTTCAATGTTTGTTCACTCAGAGCGCGTGTGTGCAAAGGATGAAGATGTGTAAACTGATCTAGTTTGGAATTGTCCAAGAATTTTGTCTCAAATACTTCGCTGGACATTACTGGAAAAATCACAATGGCAATTGAGCAAGAGTTTTGCTGCTGGACATAACCAGTTAGTTTTTTAACCACATAACCAGTTACATATGCACCAGATTTACTGCTTAAAAGGTTTTAAACTTTAAGCAGACAGTTGAGCTAATTGATTGTTCAACGAATTAATCGTTAGGAACATAAATATGGAAATTTTTGTACTATAATTTTTTTTTCCATTCTTTTCGAAGACTAAATTGGATTAGATGTGTTCTCTTCGAACATTGTTATTGATAATTACAATAGGAGGAAAATGGTTACAATCAGATTTTTTTTCCTGCAGGTTTGCCTTCACTGTTTTCTCATTTCATTTTATTTTGTTTTGCACCTCATTACTGGTCATTATGTTATGAGTAGAATTGGAGTTTTCGAAGTGTTAGATATATCCGAGTTTTCTTATTGAAAGGTAGCAAAATTTTTTATGTGATTATCATGACTTATTTATTCTAAAATAATTTCCCATAAAGGGGCAAATCAGCGTCAGGAAATTCGGGTTTAGTTATTTAGACGGCAAATTTTGAGTGTGTTTAACATATTATTTAAGTTAGCTTATTGTTTATTTGACTAATTAATAAGTTTATTTGACTTAAAGAAAAGTGTTTAGTAAAAATAGTAGTTCGACTAACTTATAATATTTCTTTATAGGCCATTTATAGATTTAGGAATTTTGTATAATACAATTTATTCTGCTAGTGACATCCCTTCTTTAGAAGAGTTAAAGTCACTTTTGAATATTTGGAAATGGAACCATTCCAGACAAGTAGTGATAAACCAGCTGAGCACTTCAAATTTGGATTTGACTTTTTAAGAAATTGGTGGTTTAAGCTTAACTTTTTTATTTAATGGAACATGTTAAAAAAATATTAAACTTGATATTGACTTGTTTAGATTATTTTTAATTTAATTAACTTTGATTTTACGAAATTTTTCTTAAATTAATTTTTTAATTTATCTACATAGCATCTTGAATGTCATCAGTTATATGTTAAACTCTTGCCAATATGTCAAAATGACCTCTACCAATCTTATGAGCGATAGCTTAAAATCTCACATAAGAATTACTTAAACACTTGAGATAATTGAAAATACAGCAATGACATGCCATCACTTGTGTAGTTGTGGGAGTATAACCTGTAACCTATCGATGGAGAAAATTTTAATTCATTCAAGCATGTGCTATAAACCAATTCAGGCACTTGGTAACTGTAAGTGTCCATCTGCTTTTCAAAGCAATTCACTGCTAAGAATGACACAACTTTCAGGTAGCTTACAAATCACAAAACACAGTTCATTTCCATTTTCTTCAATCTAACAGTAGATTGAATCTTGTTTGCTGAAAGCCATCAGCAGCTTATTCCTGCACTGTTTCCCACTTTAAAACTAGGTCGAACATGCTTTTAGTCCATGTAAATAAGATAATATTTGTTTGGTCTAAAAAAACTTGCTTACTTATGATATTTCAACAACATATCACCTGTTCTTATTTCTTTCCCAAACAAGAAACTATTAAGGGCAGGATTTTTGAGATAGAACTAAAAGACAATATTTTTTAAAAATTAAAATAAAAAAAAATTACACATACTAAAAAAAAGAGTATATTTAACCCTTTTAAAACATCGACATAATAGGCATAATCAAGTATGCCATTATATTAAAGGTACATCTGAATAAAAAAAACTCATTCATGTACTACATAAGCATGAGAGAAACTTGTAGAAAAAAGTTACAAATTCTATTATAAAGCTTACCAAAATATGCTAAAAATAACTTCAATAATCTCTTATATTTTATAACATAGCTCAAAGCAGCTTAGTACCTCTCAACCAAGATATCACGAGAGTTTACATAAGAACTTCGTAGAGTCGACTCGTAGACTCATAAGAGTCGGCTTCATATGAAAAAAAATGTATATAGTAACATACCAATTCAAAATTTTATTACCACAATTAATGAAAATAATAAACAATAGTGCAATAATTCTACAATAACTTAGTTCAACACATGACTGTTATATAAGTTCAAATTACACCAAATACAACTCTTGACCACTGCCTAGACTCGTATTCTCATATGGGTGTCCGAGTCAGCCCACGGGTTTGATAACCATGCTCTCAACATTAAGATATTTTTTTGGTTTGATAAGTAGACCTCAAAATGAAGTTAATAACTTTATAATAAACTGATGATCATGCTCAGCATAACTTGTCAAGACAAAAAATCAATAATGAAGACCACTTCAAAAGTTAAATACAATCAAACAAGAGGAAGCACCCTTCCATAAGGCTATCAGAATAAAGATACAACTTACCAAAATTTGTATTCAACACAATATTTCTCACCCAATGCGCAACAGATACACCAAAAATAGTCTGCAAAGAAATAAATATTGTAATTTGAATTTCTACAGGAAACTGATACGCTCGTGCTCGTGCACCGAATCATTCATTTTTGGAATTGGGGTGATCGATAATGCTTTCATCATTTTTGTCGTCATCCTCATCACAATCTTCACTGTCAGTGTTACCATCGTCATCACAATCTTCATTGTCACTGTTATCATCTTCATCTTCACAAACTTCACCCTCACTATCATCTTCACAAATTTCGCCATCATCATGCCCCACCTTAACACTATTCAGTTTGGCATAGTCTTCAAGTGATGCATTTGGAAACAGTTGTCCAACTTTATTACCTTTAGTATCTGCTGGGGTACTATTCGAATTCTTAGATTTGCCTTTGTTCATCTGATAGCAGGAGTAGAAAGTAGAATTATGAGTAACATAGCACGTATGCAGAGCAGGACAGAAAGACAAACATGGTATAAAAATAGAAGTAATGGCTTTGGCCTTTGCCATATAAATATTGTCAGGGTAGATCGATTAGAATAAAAGTGATAGGGAGAAGAGAGAAGCATAACATGCAGTGAAAAAAATTAATGGTCTTAGTTTTGGTATCTTACAGCACGTAATAGGGTTCTCCTTTCTCTCTCCCGAGAATTCTTAATGGCCTGCAACAAAAATTCCAGTATTAATATGAATTTCCGCTTTGCATAAAAGAACAAGTATAACATTCAGAAAGGAGGGAAGGACATAGAAAAAGGAACCTCGTCAAGCATCCTTTGCTCAGCCTCAACTTCTGACAAATCCCTACAAAAAACAAAATCAAGCATCAAATACAGATTCATCTTTTCCTTTAGAGTGCTGTGGTCAGCAGGTGCTAACTGATGTCCCTTTTGCACAAAACATATGTCCAAGGTTTCAAATTGGGGTGGCGGTTTTGACTGCAAGATTACGGAAAATTGAAAGCAAATGTGGCCAATATGGTCAAAATAGCAGACCCTATGAACTTGAAAACCTTGACATCGCGATCAAAATTCTGTTTTTAAAAGCCTTTCTTATGTAGTTATATATAAAAACAAAAACTGAATCTTCCATCATATGTGAGAAAGACAACCTTCCAACTATTTGTTTCCTACTGCAACAGCACTTTGCACATATACCATGCTCCTTGGCACAACCTACACCAACAATAAAACGAATGAGCAAGCAAAACACACATTTTCAGTTCTCAACTACTTTCGTCAGGGTATTATTTAATACACCTCAGAACACTTTTCACAAACACCATCTGAACACGAGACGCAACCAATTCAACACACACCAAGAACACCCACTTGCCAAAGCCCAAAAATAAAAACAAAAAGGTGAAAGTAAAAATTGTTATACTAACCAGAACACAAGTTATGATAGGCTTGTCGAACATTGCGCTTGGAACATCTCTGGCTGCAACCCAGTAAACTAACTAATCAATCAAATGCTAAAAAGATAACAATCGAATCTAATTCATGGAAAAAATGGGGAAAAAAAGTCTTCTTTTCAAAAGGGCAAAGAGAAAAAGAGAGTAGATAGATGCTACTACCATTTAGCGGGTTGAAGAAGGGGCTTGTACTTTCCGTAACGACGTTTCCACTCGATTTGTTCCTTGCAACGGGGACACACCCCTGTGATCTCAGAGAGGGGTCTGAACCTTCCTCCAACTTCCTGTGAATATAAACAGTAATAACATTAAAAATTATATTCAAATGTTCTTTCTATGATCATTGATTTGATAGGAACAAAGAAAGATTGAAGGAATGGTTTGAATCACATACAGTTTCGTTGATTTTGCGTCCAGCGTTGGGTTTCCATGCGTACTTGTTCTGATGCTTTGGGGGTCCGCTCCTGTTGCCGCCACTCATCTTTGCTTCTGCTGATTCTCTTCGCAACCTGCGTTGCTTAGTAGTAACTGATTTTTCTGTTTTTTTTTTTTTTTAATTTGGGTGACGAGTTTCGAATGTATGAACACTGCTCCGCATACCTATCAATTTGATTTGGCCTTTCTTCGTGCCACTCAAAGTTTTATTACTCCACCTCTAAAATTTTCTAAATCCCTGTTTTAACCTTCTAATTAAGATAAAAATAAAATAAAATCTCTCTATATATTTATTATACTCTACTTTTATTTGCTCACACTCTTCATCCTAATCCTAATTCATCTTTCTTTCTTTCACCATTACAACTATTTTTAGAAGTCACCTTGAACCTTCGAGCATATCGTCCCATACGAACAAGATACACATTATTTACAATATTTAATTTATAAATGTTTAGTTTCGTTGAAATCCGTAGTTATTAAACATAGATAGGAAAAGAATTGGAGATCTAGGATTACAAAATATTTAAAAAGCATATTTTTTTTACTTTTATAATCTTATAAAATTATTAAAAGTTACATGTAATTTATTTATTTAAATTATAAATTTTAATACTTAAAAAATAAGTTATGAATTTATTACTTAAATGTAATTAATTAGTTAAGATTATATAATTAAAAATGAAGCGTATAATTAATTATATATATAGTTTTCTTTATTTTATTTTAATTTTATTTATTGTGTTCTTTTATAGGATTAATGTTTTCTTAATTGTTTTTTAGAATTTTTATTTAATTTCGTTGTTTTTGTTATTAATTTTATTTATTTTGTGGGTTGGGGTTTAAAGATTAAGATTTATGATTTAATATACATACACACAAATATATATATATATATATATATATATATATATATATATATATAATTGTTTTTATTTGTTATAGTAATATTTTTTAAAATTTTAAATTATTTTTAATGGTTTATGGTTTTGTTAATTTTATTTATTTTATGTGTAATTGTTTATAGTTTAGGGTTTAGGATTTATGTTTTAGTTATTTGATATGGTTTAGTGTTTATGTTGTTGTTTTCTTTATTTATTCTCTTTAATATAGTTATTTGTTATTTGAATTGGTTTTAATCTTTTTTTTTTTGAATTTGTTTGATATAGAAATGGCAAGAACACAAGATGTCTCTATATATTGAGGTGAGAGTTCTACACAGAAGGTAGAAGGAAAACTACAACATATGCTTGTAGAAAAGGTCAACTTGGTAAAGTTAGAGAAGTTGCATCATTACCTCATGTGATCTTGATGAGTAATAGGAGGATGTCACTGAGGAGCAACAAAATGTTGTTAAGTAGCACATGGATGTTGTTCAACAAAAACATGAAGTAGTTGGATTTCTTGGATGTCAACATGATACATCACTATTGACGAGCTATGTCGATCATGTTGCATTCGCGTTGTAGTAGTGCCAAGTTAGTAAACTAGATGAATATATATATATATATATATATATATATATATATATATATATATATATATATATATATATATATATATATATATATATATATATATATATATATATATATATTTTGCTTTTGATGCTTAATGAGTTGTTGCAACTTTGAAATTTTTTTTGTTTAAGACTGAGGGAAGATAAATTTGGTCTCCCATGGAAAAATTAAACAAATTTGAAACATGTCATTTGGTTGTTCAAAATTTTGTAATGAACTCTGATTTGATTCCTCATATTTCTTACGATTACGTCGATAAGAGGTTCGTATTAGCGTTTGATGATATAGAGAGACAAACATTTTCCACGTCCTTGTTTATGAGATGATTGTCACACTAGATGATGTGTCTGTGTTGCTACATTTTCCTATAATGGGACAATTATGTTTAATTGAGGTCCTAAATTTGAAAACTCTCATGGACTTATTGGCGTGGGCTGTAGGAGGGCTACATCTGAGCTAAGGCACTATCGTGATCCCCAAGTTAGACTTAGTCGGTTGAGAGACCTATATAACGATTGTTGTGAGAACCAACAATGGAAGTATGTCACACAAACATACTTGTTACATATTGTTGGCTGCACAATTTTTACGGAAAGGAGCGTCACCTTTATCTGTGTATTATACTTGATGCTCTTTAGAGACCTACACTCATGTCTCAGTATGCTTAGGGAGTTACTGCATTCGTCCACTTGTACGAGCAACTTGGAGATGCTAGCTTGGAAGAGATAAAGCAATTAGTTGGATATATGACTCTTTTATTGGTACATATATCTTGTTCTTCGATTTCCTTTATTGTTTCATTATTGAAAAGCATCTTCACTTTTTTGTAGAGTTAAATATATGAACACTTTCTTCAAATGAGAAAGAAGAAACTGCTACCTAGTTATGATGAAGGTAGACCTCAAGATGCATGTTTTGTGACGGGAGGGAGATTTCAAGCCTACATGAGGCCATGGCATAATTGGATGAATTGACATATGATGGGGTGATTTGAGCTCCACATGAATCACATTGGATTAGTCATTCGCATTTGGCAATCAATATGTTCTCTAGTTGGATTAGAGTGGGTGTGACTATATACCGACATCTTCCTGAACTTGTGTTAAGGTAATTTAGGCATAAGCAGCCTATCTCACAATCGCCAAATGTTATTCTAGAGGCTAACATAACAACCATTGATAATTATTGGTTGCGCTTCGCTAAGCACATGTTGGTGAATGTCATAATGGTGTCCTCTCCATTTGCATGTGTTGAGGGATACCTCTGGTGGTTCAAAAGGGTATCTCATCCTTATGTTATTCTTGTTATTGAAGATGACCAGTCGAGTCTCATACCTCGACTTCGTTAGAATTTGGTTTGTTGGTATGTAACCGTACAATGTTTTTGTGTTTATGCTATTTAAAAATGTTAATTAATTTGTTCTTACCATCATTGCAGAGTTTTAGATGTGTTATGACAATCTTACAAAGCATGACTGATTGTCATGATGTGAGTGAGGGCAGTGTAACTTGAGACCGGACTAATGAGGCATTATAGTTAACTTGTTCGATATCTGAAGAACATACCCTCAATAGTAGAGGAGGTCGCAATGTACGCAAACAATGTTCATCATTATCTGGCTAGCATTTTTATTATGTCTTTTGATGTTTTGAACTTCAAAGTAATGTTTGTAATTAAAGAACTTCATATTTAATATTTTCTTTTATATAATCTGTTTACATAACACAAATATCAGTCCTAATGCAAGTTTACATAACTAGTAATGACGCCCATCAAGTCTACAAATGTTTGCATCCTACTAACATGAAAAGATGATCATGTCCAAGCCTCGAAGTAACAATGGATAGACGATATGATGTCCGTCATTGGTAAATGACAATCTTCTTGTAAGTGAACTATTAATGAAAAAATCAGTAAATGGAACTTATTTTATAATGGTACAAAATAATAATCACTTTACCTTCACAAAATGAGATCCATGAACATGTCATGTACATATTAGTTGATATTGCCTTATATCAGATGGAGGTATAGTACGTGGTGGAAAGATCGTAATATTTTAACAATATGAAAAACAAACTAAAATGACATTACTTCGATTGTAAATAGCATAACCAATATCTAGTATAGTCATCCACCATATTAACATGTAATTAATGAAACAAATTATTATGAAAGGAAAATGTAAGACATAATAAGTAAAGTATAGCAACATGTGCTCCTAATTGTGAGTCGACTAGTAAAGACTTCCTTGTGTATTAAAATTGAATGGGTAATTGTTTTATAACCATCACATGTGACGATGGTGCTTCTTCTTCTCTCCTCTCCAACTACTAATCACCTTTCACCTCTTTTACTGCACCCAAGCTCCTTCCTTCTTTTTCCTAGAAAATTATTTTCAATAAACCACTATAGTCAGTCTTTGGTATCTCTAATTTTCCGACCAACAAGATCTAATGAAAAATAAAACAACTTCCTAACCATAGCGCATATTTCCCCAACCAAGGAAAATGAAGAAATAAGTAAAACGTTAACAACCATAGAAGATCTTTTTCGAAGCATTGATATTCCTGCCGAAGTTAAGATTGTTGTAGATGCTGGTAATGGTTAATTAGTGGAGATTTCCTTGCCTTTTCCATTTGAGGCAACTTGCCACCAAAGCTAAATGGCCTCGCAGCAACGAACAACATTGAATAGTGTTCAAGTCCCTAACTTTTTGGAGTCACGCTTTACAAATGTGATTTGGGGACTCGAAATCCTCAGGTATTTGAAGAACAAACAAATTTGGGACCAAATTTGGAAGTAGGATTTAGGATGGCGATTTGGGAACGACTCTACCTTAGTGCACGAAGCTGGGATTTGGGAAATTTTGAATTGTTGGTTCTAAAAAATAATAAAGATTGAAACTAGAGATTTTGAATTCCGAAAGAGAAAATGCAAATAGGTTTACCCAACTGAAACAAATGGTTCAGAGCTAACAAGCCAAATATCAAGAGGAGCTCCAGATCTCTTCTCTACCCACTCGCCTCCTCCCCCTTTGCCGGTCATCGGTCCCTCGCCTCCTCCCCCTTCGCCGATCGTCGATCCCTCTTCTCCAGATCTGGAAAAATCCATCATTCACTCCTTTCGCCTCGACGAAGCAGAGCGATTGGGAATCCTGCGCGACGAGGCTTGCCACAATCTTTTGTTCGCCACATGCTTCAACTCCTTCGGCGGGATAAAGTTGTTCTTCCCCAACATCATCAAGTGGATCGAACGGGCAAGGGTGAAGCTCCGCACGCACCTGGCGTAGAGTAAGATCGCTGCTGCAGATGTAGGTTCAGATACAATGCCACGTGGATAAAAGAAAAAATACAACTCAGCTTAATTTAACGTCGTCTGAGACCAGTTAACGGTTAGGGTAAAATGTGTTCATTTTTACAAAAAAAATGACCCAATTGAGACAGATGAAAACATAAGGACTGAACTGAGATTTTCATACAAATATTAGGACCAAGGGAGGATTTAAACCTATTTTAGAAGATTGATTTGGGAGAGAGTGAGTTGATCAATTTAAGGGGATTTGAGAATAATTAATAATTGTTTTTGAACGAATTTGGAAGTAAAGTTTATAAAAATTAGTGTAAGATTTGTTTAAATGGTAGAAATTGAAAATTACCAAAATATCCCAAATTATAAAAATAATATAAAATAATAATTGTTAATGTTATATTTAATTGTAAAAATATTTATAAAAAAAAAATAAAATTAACTATTAAAATTAATTTTAAAAATGTAAAAAATTGTAATTTAATAAATTGAAATAATTATTTTTAAAATATAATAACACTTATTTTTTAACCTATTTTTACGATTTTGTTTTTATCTTTTTCATACATTTTATCAAATTACACAACTTTAAAGATTATCTTTTTATTTCTCACTATTTATATCCTTCAAAAGAATAAAATATTTAATTTTCCTTTCTATCCATTATCTTTTCTCAACTTATTTCTTCCCTATTTTCATTTTTTTTATTTCCCTTTTTCCTAAAACGAACATACGAAAAATGAAAATACCACCAATTTTAATACGTGCATGAACAAAAAGGTAAAGTAATAAATAAGATTAAAACATGATAACCATAATATATGTCGGACAGAAAAGAACGCAGAGAAACATTATTTTTCCATCTTATTTTTATATTTGAAAGTCATTTAACGGCTGAAAAAGTAGAAAAAAAAAAACAAACTCCATGGAGTTCAGGAAGAGATTTACTCACCAAACCAACAAATATAAGATAATTATATCTGACAATATTTTTTTTACAACGTCTTAACATCATTTATATATTATTGATCCAAAATTATTCCATAATCAATAATAATAATCATAAACATCAATATGAACCAATCACAAAATAACACTAATGTTAAAATATTGTAAAAAAAAATGTTATCAAATTATCATTATCTATAACTCCTTGTAATCTAGAACTGATATTAACACTTTCCCCCATTTTCTTCCTCTCTTTTTCAAGCCAAACACAGTAATGCAAAACACGATTTCTAATTCTTTACAAGTTTCTAATTTTTTTTTTATAGCATCGGAACTAACAGTTTTAATTTTTAAATTGCTATTGTCATTCATGATTGGCATGTTTTACTGATAACTGATTGATATCTTCACAAATAGTCACCTTTTGTATAAGATATTGGTGAAGAAGGAGAGCACGCAGAGCATGAAACATAGTAAGGTAATTGCCACAAATGATAGTGTATCAGAAAATAATAAAAAATAAAAAAAAAAGTATTTTTTTTATCATAATATTGTTTTGTCAATCAAATGCTCATATCAATTTTATAAAATATCATGAAATTGTATTTCAATATTATACACCGATTTATCTCATACTGTATTGATTTTGTATTTTGGTTTTAATCTATAAAATGTCAATTATGATCTCATTGATGTTAATGAAGCGGAGCTAGTATTTTATAAACTTTTAATATATTTTTCTCCATATTCTTAATAAAGGAGATATAATATATATAGAAGTAAAAACACGTACGTATATATATATATATATATATATATATATATATATATATATATATATATATATATATATATATATATATATATATATTCAATTTTATTATGACAATAAAAAATAATAAAATTATTATTAATGTTATTATTATAATTATAAAATTAAGTATAAATAACTTTTATAATTTTATTGTAAATAATTATTATTTATTCTATAGGTAATTTTTTAATTACAAAAATAAAGTTTAAAAAAAAAGTTAAGTTGAAAAAAAAAATTAAAGAAACAGACACTTATATAATAAAATTGAACAAAAATAACTATTTAAATTTAAGAAAATTTTTATTTAAAATATATAATTGAAAAATAAAAATGGATAAAAAAGAATATATATATATATATATATATATATATATATATATATATATATATATAAGATTATATTATTATATAATATAATAATAAAACATTAAATTATAAAATAAATTTACATAACAATAACAAGATTAATAAAAATAAAATGAATTTACAAAATAAAAATAAAAAGATAAATTTATATAAGAATAGTAATAGTGAAATGAATTTATATAATAAAAATTAAAAGTAATATAAGTTTATACAATAAAATAGTAATAAAAAAATTAAATAAAATTTAAATTATATATTTATAATATTAATAGTAAAAAAAATTTATATAAAGATATTACTATTAATAATAAAAATACGTATTAATAAAAAAGTTAAAAACAAAAATAATTAGTAATAATTTTGGGTATTTCTTGTACTTTGAATGAAAATTTTTATTTCCTCTATTACAAGAATAGAAACTGCTAAATCTCATTGGTCTTTGAATTATTTAGTCTTTGAATCCTTTGAATTAAAAATTAGTGAATTAAGTTTTCTACAAGAATTGAAAATCTTTTGTTATAATTGTTTTTAGATTAATAACATTAGATTAGGAAAGCATGATGCCCTTGTCACGTAAATGCTAATAATTCAGATTTTGTGATTGAGAAACCGCAGCTTTCTCATTCTCATCATCCATGACGTATAACTTTCTCTTTTTCCCAACATATAAAATCTTTTCCTTTTCCTTTCCACCCTAGCATATGTGACAATTTGGCTTCATACAAAAAAACTTATATGCTTGCAAGGAAATGAAACAAAACATGCATCGAGTTTGAAAGTAGTTATGGAGATCATCAAGAAATGGTCTCCAAAATTTCTCGGACCTTTTGAGATCATTAAGAAGATAGGACCAGTGACATATGAAATCGCGTTACCACCATAGTTGGCGTATTTACACAATGTCCACGTATTGCAGCTAAGGAAATATGTCTTGAGCCCAGATCACGTACTGGAAGTGGATGACGTTCAAGTCAAAGAAGATTTATCTGTGGATAGGAATCCAGTTCGCATTCTAGATGTCCAATCTAAACAACTCCGAGGAAAGAGTATCAATACAGTGAAAGTGTTGTGAGATGAAAAGAATCAAGAGATCACCTAAAAGTTGGAGGAGGATATGAGGAAGACCTACCCTAATTTATTCTCTTAATAACCACAATTTTCGAAGATGAAAATTTTTTATGGTTAGGGAGATTGTAAGATCCAAAATAAATACAATAAGTTATTTTATTTTTCTCCCAAGAGATTTATTTCCAAATAAAGAGTAATCTTATGAAATTTAATATTTCTGCTGTCTCTGATGAAATTATGATTGATAGTTGCATCTTATTCGCTAATTTAAAGGTTTTTTTGATGTCTGTGGATGAACTAGAATTTAAATACAAAATTGGGTTAAATATGTTTTTGGTCCCTTAACTTTGAGTGAAAATTGGAATTAGTCCCTCTTCAAGACTTTGGCCTAATTTAGTCCCCCAACTTTAGAAATGTATGAATTTAGACCTTTTAATCAAATTTTGTTAACTTTATTTGATGTTTCAAACACGTTTCTCAATTAATATTGAAGCAAAAATGTGTCAAACAGTGTAAACAACCCAAATGCTATCATGAAACGTGCTTGAAATATCAAATAAACCTAACAAAATTTAGTTAAAAGGACTAAATTCATACATTTCTAAAGTTGGGGAACTAAATTAGGCCAAAGTTTTGAAGAGGGACTAATTCCAATTTTCACTTAAAGTTAAGGGACCAAAAACATATTTAACCCTACAAAATTTAATGTTTTTATCAATGAAAGATAAATGATTTCTTAATCTAAAATTTGATGAATAACTGGATAAAAAAAATGTTTTACGTCAATTAAAAAATTAAGAGTGATGGATATTTTTAAATTTTGAACATTAAAATTGTAACGAAAAATATTTTATACAAGTGAATTGAAATGACTATAATTTGGGGTATTTCTTAAACTGAAAGAATTGAATGGAAATTTTTATTCACTCTGTTACAAGAATAGAAAATGTGAAATCTCATTAGTCTTTGAATTATTTCTTCTATGAATCTTTTGAACTAAAAATTAGTGAATTAAGCTTTGTACATGTACGAGCCTGAGAATTGAAAATCTTCTGTTATAATTGTTTTTAGATTAATAACATTGAATTAGGAAAGCATTCCCTTGTCACATAAATGCTAATAATTCAGATTTTGTAATTGAGAAACCGTAGCTTTCTCATTCTCATCATCCATGACGTATAACTTTCTCTTTTTTCCAACACATAACACCTTTTCCTTTCCATCCTAGCATATGTGACAATTTGGTTTCATACAACAAAACTTATATGCTTGCAAGGAAATGAAACAAAACATGCACCCAGTTTGAAAGTAGTTACGAAGATAAGGAATGAAGATTAAAGGACTTGGTTTCTCTTTGATTAGAACCGTCCAAACTATTAGATTACTGAAAACAAGTATAAAATGTCATCCATCTAGTTTAATAAAATTAACAAAAATAATTAGAAATATAAAAGAGTAAACATGAGAATAATATAAGTTTCTTGATGAATAGAAAAGTTAGAGAACTTTCAAAGAAAATAACAAAAAAAGCAAGGAGAAATAACAAAGTTTTCTGAACTTGAGGTAGAGAGTTAATCTAGGATTTACCTTGGATGGTATGATTTGAAGTGTGTATAATGCGGATCTTATCCCCATTATGCGATAGTAATGATATCTATTATGATGGTGATAGTTCGTCTATATCTTCCAAAGTTGCTGAATGATTGATTTTTCTGGTAAATTGTCTTATCAATCCTCTGGATGAATAAATTATGCTTTGTTTCCATCTAATTGTAGCAATTATAGATATATGATACCGCGGGTGTGACTCATAACATATGATCTCCTTTACAGGTAAAATAAACAAATAATTTTGCATAATACCTTTACTACACCGTGGCCTTATTAAGAGGAAGGAATCTTTTATCCGGAAACTGTGTTAGGAAGGAGGCATGATCTCCTAACTATTTCCATTACTTTTAAATTTCGGTATTGTTATGTTTGTTTGTATGTGAGACACATTATTCTAAGGCTGAATAAGACGTTAGTTACCTTTACTGAACAATGACATAAAAGAGGGTCAAATTCTTTATTTTATTAGTTATTTTATAGTATGTGATTTTATCGCGAGAATATTTCACCAAAAATTACATATCATTTTTTTTTTGTATTATTTTAATATTTCTATTTAATTGTTATATCAAATTTATAAATTGTTGCAGATTTAAACTCTAATTAGGGTACGTTAGACCCATCTTGCTATTGACTTTAATGAGTGTAAAGTCCTAGTACTTTTAGAATAAAAATGCTGAATTATCAAAGCAAGATTTAGTTTTCTTTTTTTTATAATTTTTATTCATAGTTTTTATTGTTAATAAAAAAGAGATGCCCGAAGAGAAAAAAATGATTCTAAATCAATTAAGTTTTTTTTTTTTTTAAATAATCAACAGCAAAATTAGTAAATCCTTATAACTAATTTAATTACTAAAAATTATAATTTATATAATAATATTTTATTATCATTTTGATACATGTATGGACACATGAAATGCTGAAAAGTATAAATTTAAAAATGTTTTAAGAAATTTACTTTATTCTTAATTAAACATTATAAATTAAAATATAAAATGTAACATCCCAATAAATATAACCAAAGCTATAATTTATTTTAGGAGTTAACATGAACAATAAAGGAGAACAGTAGTGAATAAGCATAGAGGTGAAAAAGATAGGATAATATCATTAAATTTAAAGCTGTACAATAGTCATGTTAAATACAGTATTTACAATATAGACCGAACGGTCTTGAATATAATTCATTGTCCTAACGGCCAACATCAAAAGGTTTCCTATACTGAACGCTTTTACAAAACACAGGGAGACGAAAACAACTATACTAAGGACCGGACGGTCCTGCATAACTTTCAGGCACGGCCTCCACGGGTTGCTCAGCCTGCATAGCATCCTCCAGAGTGTCTTCCAAAGTAGCTTCTAAGGTATCCTCTGCTCACACCCAAAAGGATGATCATTGCAATGAAGAGAATAGCCGAACGGTCGGATATCGAACGACAACATAGACAAAGCACAACAGATAAGGGTAAGCTTATGTAAATTTAATTAATCCTTTCAACATACAGGTAAGCAAATAAACAGAACCAAATCAACATGTTATACACACAATTACTACACATGCATACTAAGTGCATCAACTTATGACCGACCACTAAGACACTGTCCGGACGGTATGAACCACGTAGCCCGACGTCCCTAGCACCCGATATGGTGTAATAGCTGCCTTTACGTATCAGCTGCCACCCGAGGTTAGTCCTCAAACGATCATCTGTTCGTATGATCGCGGACCTCCCGCCATTCCCACACATGAGTAACCTTTCTCTACTTGAGAAAGCGTCATCACGGAATATCAGGATCATGACGACACTGGGTCTGACCATATTCATACTTTACCAATCATCACCACTTCATGAGACATTCCTCCATTGGAATTCTCTTACTTAACCAATTTCAATCCAATTTCACACCGTCACATTCATCACAATAAAACAAAATTAAGGGAATGACCGAGTGGTCTAACACGAAGAAGGGAAATGAAGTATTAAGGAAAACTTCAGTCATGACCGAACGATCTAACACAGAAGGAAATGGAGTACCAAGAAAACTTCAATAGGTGACCGAACGGACTAACGCCGAGAATGAACTTGTTTATCAAAGACTACTTTAGTGATTGACCGAACGGTCGAATACTGAGGAGAACCGAGTACTATTCAAAACCAAGCAAAACTTGCAAATGATTTTATGAAGAAGACCGAACGCACAACAATCGAATGAAACTTTAGTGAGATCGAGTACTATACAATTCAGACCGAACGTTTTTGAAGACCAAGAAATATAATTAATTCAAGAAAATGAATGATCGTTCAACAACAGGTTATTTTTAACAAGACCAAGTACTTTATAGTTTGGGCCGAATGCCTTAATATGTATAAACCAGAGTTCTCTTCACTAAAGAGAGTATCAATACAAGACCTAACACTCTCTGGAAGTCAAGTGTCAGTATAAGACCGAGCACTTTCACAAATACGTAACTTCCCAAACAGAATACCTTAATGAATTAGTGTTGGTATAAGACCGAGTACTTTAACTCATAACAATACTAGTTTCTGACTAAGCATTTCATAAGACCGAGCACTAGATCTATGACCGAGTGCTTTACATGACCGAACGTCCTCTGGATGAATAATAATAACAATGTGAAACTGAACACTTCATAAGTTAAGTGTCAGTCTAATACTGAACACTTGTATGACCGAACGTTTGGTGTATGACCGAACGTTTGGTTCATGACCGAACGTTCTTAAAGTGAGTAATAATAATAATATGAAACTGAATGCTTCATAAATTAAGTGTCAGTCTAATACCGAACACTCGTATAACCGAACGCTTGGTTTATGACCGAACGTTCTTAACATATTATAAATGCTAAAACCGAGAGGGAAGGACTACCTTGAATTATTAAAAGACTAGATTAAGCAAAGTAAGTAACAAAACAATATGAACATCACAAGACCAAACAGTTTAGGGGAGGACCGAACGGTTTAGGAGGAGGACCGAACGGTCCTAATGACCTTCGATCACAGATTCCAAAATTTCTAAGTTTCATACATTTATTCTAAGTTCCTAACCAAGATAAAACAATTCATACACAAGCATATAACATTTCATCATACCATTTAAATCAACCAACATACAATAAATCATGCATTTAACCATACAAGAAATTATAATTAAATTTTATAAGCTTCCCTTACCTCTAATTCCAGCTAAGACTTCGAAAGTAGGTTGATAGCAACTATCTCTTCTAAGTTTCCAAAGTCTAAAGTGAAATACAAAAGTAGGTTCAGAGGAATGGTTTACAGGTACATGCAAGCTTTAATGGTGCATGCATGCAGGAAGTGAGAAAGCTTAAGTCAATAACGAAGTCTTTGAAACTTACCAAATGCAAACTGAAACCGAACGGTTCAAGTGAAAGGGACGAGCACCAGGAGTCTTCAGACGTGATCTGAATGGTGATCGGAACAGTAGATTGGTTAGGATTTTAGAGAGAAGGTATGGATGTTTTAGAGAGAAGGAGGAGAGTTTGAGATTTCCAGAAAGTTTGAGTTTGAGGAAGAAGAAGATTGCATGCAAAAGTGGCGTCAGGTTTCCACTCCCACCTTAAATACTGCCTCCACTTAGAACGTTCGGCCCACTCCCAGCGTGCCACCTGACTTCCACTTTCTGGGGATTTACTGCTCTGCTGCTGCTGCACGGATCACGAAGGAAGGGAATTAAAAACTTGACAGAGTTGGTCTCCCACTTTACCAGGGAAGACCGGACGGCTGACACGTGTATTCCACTAAGGGGGGTATTAAATGGGGTGTGACATAAAATATATCGTGTATCTGATATAATTTATTATTTGGATAATCATTTACAATATCTTATTAAAATTAATAATTTTTAGTAAATTTAAAAAATACTTTTAAAAGATTAGATAACTAATATAGAAAAAAATTGAACTGTATAAATGAATGTTATTTTTTTTCTGTAAATCCAGATTTGTTTAGCTTCAGCTATCCAATAGGGCTTCTCCACACACTGCGTTTTCTCCCAATCCAATTGCTTTCGAACTCTTCACCACGTTTTAAATGCAGCAATTCCAGATCATGTATATATATATATTAATTCCACTTGATAATATGAAAAAATATACTATAATGCATTTCTACACTCAGAATATTAGTGGATAATCTACCACTACCTAATAATATTAGTGGGGAAATCTTATAAATATATTGCAGTGAATTCAACATTTTCAAGTGCACCACTGCTTCTCCATTCCTCAGAACCATGACTCAAGTTGCGTTATCATCATCTCTCAAAGTTATCCAAGTTTGTTCGGTGGCACCACTTAAGGAACCAACCCTTTCCAACCTTGTTCCTGTTGGCAACAAGAAGGCAAAGAGGTTGACAGCTTTTTCAAAATAAACAACTTTATTCTTTCTGCATTTTTTTAAAATGAATGGATACAAATATTTATAGGAAATGGTTTGTCTCTTCACATGCTAGAGATAAATGAAAAGTTTTTATCTTTTCCAATTCTAGAGATAACTCATGATACCTATGCCACCTAAAACCATTAATGTTATTCTAGGGAATACTAAGCAACAACCATTAATATTATTCTAGGAATACTAACAGACAAGAAATAAATTTGTAATTTAAGTTTAATAACAAATCTCCCCCTTAAACTTAAATATTCTTTCCATTTCTCATTCCAATAAGTCTTTTGCAATTCTCCAGCAATGTGGTTGGCAATGGCTTGGTAAAAACGTCCGCAGCTTGAGCTCGGCTTTCAACATGCTCCAGCTTGACCTTTCCTTCTTTGACTTGTTCTCGGATGAAATGAAAACGAACATCGATGTGCTTACTCCTTCCGTGATTATCTGGATTCTTTGCCAACTCGATCGCCGACTTGTTATCAACTCGGATCACAGTCCCTTCATCTTGAACAACTTTCTCAAAACTCAAGTTTTCAGAGTCGGCCAAAAGACATACAACATGAACTTCATTTGTAGTGTCGTATATTTCCTGTAGACTCCTCATCCTAGGTTGTGGCTGGGTTTCTTCATCTGAGGACTCGGTGGTTGTTGTTGTCGAAGGTGCAAAAATCTCCGAGCTAGTTTCTTTTCCGACCGGGTTACTCCAGCACCACTACTTTGTTTCCTCCACGTGAACATCTTGGCTCACTACTACTTTCTTGTTAACATGATCAAACAATTTATAAGCTTTAGAATTTTTATCATACCCGATAAATATGTACTTCTTGCTTCGATCTTCTAGTTTTGTCCTGTGCTGACTTGGTACTTGCCCATAGGCCACGCTACCGAACACCTTTAGATGAGAGACATTCGGCTTCACACCACTCCAAATTTCCTGAGGCGTCTTCTCCCCCAACTTTGCATGTGGACATCTATTTTGCACATAGACTGCACATTGCACCGCCTCTGCCCAAAACTTCTTCGGCATATTCTTCCCTTTCAACATAGATCGAACCATGTCGAGAATGGTCCGATTCTTTCGTTCTGCTACACCGTTTTGCTGTGGAGAATATGGAGTTGTTAAGAAACGCTTGATTCCATGTTCTTCGCAGTATTTGTTGAACTCAGTAGAAGTGAACTCGCCTCCTCTGTCAGATCGGACTGTTTTGATGACTTTGTTTGTTTCTTTCTCTACCATCACTTTGAACTTCTTGAAGGTTTCAAACACTTCTGACTTCTCTTTCAGAAAGTAAACCCACGTCTTCCTTGAGAAATCATCAATGAAAGAGACAAAGTATCTCTTGCCACTGAATGATTCTGGAGTTATTGGCCCACATAAGTCAGTATGGATCAGTTCAAGCTGCTTCTTTGCTCGATACTCAAAACTTCGCGGGAGAAGTCCTCGTTTGCTTTCCGATCACACATTCTTCACAGAACCTCTTTTCGAATTCCATTTTAGGCAATCCGAGCACCATCTCCTTTTTCACCAACTCGGTCAACCCTCCAAAGTGAAGATGACCGAACCGCAAATGCCACTTCATGACCTCGTCCTCCATATCAAGTTGCATGCATTTGTCTTGAACTATTTTCAACTCAAGTTTGTACATGCGGTTTTTCTTCATTTCTACTTGGGCGATGAGCCTCCCGAGTTTATCTCTTAGTTGTAATTCTCGGTCCTTCATCAGAACTGAGTACCCCTTCTCCATTATATGTCCCATGCTCAATATGTTGCTTTTGAGATCGGGTACATAGTATACATCTTTGATCTCTCCGATTCGCCCATTTTCCTGTTGATACCAGATCGTTCCTTGACCTTTGACAGTTACTTTTGAAGCATCGCCGAAAGAAGCGGATCCGGATTCCACCTTTGAAAGTACTTTGAATAGACTCTCGTCGCCACACATATGGTTACTCGCGCCGGTGTCCAAGTACCAAACTGAATTATTAGAGCAACTCGGTTTGACCTCGGTTTCTGGAATATTTGTCACTAGCAAAAATCCTTCATCTTCTTTCTCGGCAAGGAAGTTTGTTGGCTCCTCATTTTTCTTCTCAGATCTACAATCCTTGGAAATATGACCCATCTTTCCGCAATTATAGCATTTTATCGAGTAGCAATCCTTGGCAAGATGCCCATACCTCCCACAATTATAGCATTCAATGTTGCTTGTGTTTGTCCGACCACCCCGAGTCTGACCTCGACCACCTCGAGCCTGACCTCGGCCACGCCAGTTTTGTTGGCCGACTTGCTCATTTCTTCGTTCTCCTCTTCCTCTACCACCTTGGCTTCTGCCTCTTCCTTGGCCTCTGGTACTTTGAGCATAAAACACATTATCCTTTTTTATTGTCGCCTTTGCCTGGAGAGCCTGTTCAAGGGACTCCCCCTTCTTACTTTTCCGTCTTTGCTCATGTGCTTCTAGGGACCCAGCAAGCTCTTCAACAGTGAGCGTTGATAGATCTTTGGACTCCTCTATTGCGCATACGATATTCTCGAAATCATCTCTCAATGACCTTAGAATCTTTTCAACAACTCGGTTTGATGAAAGATTCTCACCATTCTGATTCAATTTGTTCACCATGGTCTCCACCCGAGTAATGAACTCAGATACGCTTTCAGACTCGTTCATCCTCATGTTTTCCAGCTCGCGTCTAAGGGTTTGAAGTCGGACCTGCTTCACTCGTTCGTCTCCTTTGTTTTCCTTTTCGAGTGTATCTCGTGCTTCTTTGGAGGATTTTGCATTTGCTATCTTCTCAAAGCCGGATTCGTCAACAGCTCGGTATAACAGATACAAAGCCGCCTTGTCTTTAGCTCGAATGGCCTTCAACGCGTTCAACTGAGCATTTGAATATCCATCTGTGCTCGCCGGTTCCTCATACCCAGTCTCGACCACATCCCAGTTATCTTGGGAGTCGAGAAGAGCTTTTATCTGCACCTTCCAATTATCATAGTTAACATCTTTCGTCAACTTGGGTAGCGGGATGCCATTGGTTAATCCTGTCATTTCTCTCAGGTGTTTACACTCAACTCACACACCTCACAAAACTTAGTCGCTCCTCTCTCTGTCGCGGGTCTCTCTCACTCTCCCCTTACACTCAAGCTCTGATGCCAATTTGTTGGCAACAAGAAGGCAAAGAGGTTGGCAGCGTTTTCAAAATAAACAACTTTCTTCTTTCTGCATTTTTTCAAAATGAATGGATACAAATATTTATAGGAAATGGTTTGTCTCTTCACATGCTAGAGATAAATGAAAAGTTTTTGTCTTTTCCAATTCTAGAGATAACTCATTATACCTATGCCACCTAAAACCATTAATGCTACTATAGGGAATACTAAGCAACAACCATTAATATTATTCTAGGAATACTAACAGACAAGAAATAAATTTCTAATTTAAGTTTAATAACAGTTCCAACCTCTCTTCCATTAACCTTCTTCGACCTCTTATGGCTTCGATTTCCACCTGTTCAACGTCTCTTCTTCTATCACTTTCCACACCCAACCTCTTCATTCCTTCACTCTCTTCTTTCCTCTCTCAAGCACTCTCTTTCCCTCACTCTCCAACACTTCCTCCCTTTCTCTGGCACCCTCACATGGCCCTCTCACTCTCCCAAACCCATCATCAACTATCTCCCCGGCGACACTGTTTCCTTGACTATTGCTCAGTCCGACCTAAACTTCAACCATCTTTGCTCCCATCTCTGTGAAGCATCACAACGCAACGATTTAGCACCCCACTTGGCCAATTCCCATGATAAAGCATCTCTGTGAGCGGTTCAAGTCACTCTGTTCCCAAACGCTGGTTTTTGCATTGGAGTAACCACACACCATGCAGTTTTCGACGAAAAATCTTCATCCATGTTCATCAAAGCATGGGCCTATATATGCTTTAACCTTCAAAACCCTACTACACCCACACTAACACCATCCTTACCTCACCATCTTTCGCCTATCTTTGACAGATCATTGATTAGAGACCCTTTTGGATTGGCTGAACTGTACGCAAACCAGTGGATGAATCATAATGGTTCGAATAACCAAAGTCTCAAGGTGTGGGAGTCTCTCACTGCAGCACCAAGCGATGAACTCAAAGGTTTGTTTGAATTGACCCCTTCACAGATTCAAAAGCTCAAACAATACGGAAACTCTAAGGTGAAAGTGGTTGTTCATCTGTCAATATTCTCTGTTACGTGTGCGTATGTGTTAGCGTGTTGGGTTAAAGCAAACCAAGTGAAGGAAGAAAATGTTGATGGGGGAAAGGGCCAAAACAAATATAACAACTTGGCAAAGAGTTATAACGCAGCGGAAATTCAATCCCCCTTCTTGCGAGAATCTGCGAGGAGCACCAAACAAATAGAACAAAAATAGAATCCAAAGCACAAAGAGACACCAACAATTTTTAACGTGGAAAACCCCTCAATGCAAGGGTAAAAACCACGAGTCGTCCAGACCAAAGAAAAATCCACTATGATCAATAATAGGGTACAAAAGAGTCTCCAATAATAATACCAAATGGTATTTTCAATAAGCCAAATTAACTAAGCACAAATGCTTACAAATGAGAACAAAGAAGATGAAAATCCTCCAAAACAGGACTGCTGGTGCGGGATCGATTTCTCCCAATTTAGACCTCCGATTGACGATCCGAACGGTCAGAAGAACCATATGTTTGGAACCTGTTCAAAAATCAGCTCGATCCAACGGTGAACGACTTCACAGCGACGAAAAAACCAGTGCAAGTTTAGGGTTTTGGGGGAATGACTTTCTCTCTTTCTTTTTCTCTCACTTAGCTTTTGTCTCTCTTCAAATGACTCTCTTGTACTCTACTAATCTGACCCATCTCATTTTAACCTAATGAGACATAATGGATCACACTATTTGAACCTATTCTCCACATAAAAAAGGAGCCTAATAACCCAACAAATATGTCGTACATATTTGCTGTTGACTGTAGAAGGCGCTTGGATCCTCCAATTCCAGCCACGTATTTTGGAAACTGCGTTAAAGGACAATACGTAGTGCCTTTGACTAAGGAGTTGGTTGGAAAAGATGGGTTCATTTATGCTTTGGAGAGGATAGTTGAGGCTTTTAATATGGTGAATTTGGTATCCACCGACAACACAGGAGCATTTTCTATGAGTGAAAGTAGGGATATCAATGGAGGAATTGAGATTGGATTGATGTTACCTAAGAGTGAGATTGATGTTACCTAAGAGTGAGATTGAAGATTGGATTGATGTTACCTATGGATCCTCTCCACAACAACATGAGATGCTGAATCATTGGTCTTATTAGTAGGCTCGTACCTATATGGGGTCGTCTCCTCGCAGAACACTCTTGGGTGCCTGTGTTTGATTGCCTATGTTGTAATACCCTTTTCTGTTACCTCAGACATATCCTCCACTGCGATCAACACCTCGTGTTTAAGTTCAGAAATATATTATAGATTTATAAATTTCAAAAATCCAATATGAAAATAAATTCTAGACCCTGTAATTTAAAATATGTTTTTGAATTATGTAATTCAAAAACGTATCATGAATTGTATATTCTATAATATATCTTTAAATTCTGAATTATTAAAGTTAAAATAAATTGAGATAATAAATTAGGAATGTTTCTAACCCACAAATAATTTAAACTTTTCTCATTCCTACTAAAGTTTAAGGTGAAAAAACAGACATCAATAAAAGAAATTTTCAATATATAGTGTTGGACTGAAACTTTTATAGTCTAATTGTTATTTACACCTCTTAAATTTATTAATATATTTTTATTTTATATAACTTTTTAAATGTAATATTTTTGGAAGTAGTTTTTGGAATTAACATTTTCAAAACTATTTTTGAAAGTATAAAATTTAACTTTTGAAAAATAATTTCGAAATGCTAATTTTTAAATAGAAAAAAAATTAATGTTTAAAGGTGTGAATAATAATAGTTTAAAATAATAACTTTTCTTAAAGGTCGAGATGTACTTGTCGAACATAGGTGTTCATTTTTTTTTTCTCTGTATTCGTCTCTTTTACAGGGGAAATGTTCTTAATTAATATGTTTGTATGTGTTTTTTTTATCATTCTCAGTCAACTTATAAATTCTGACGCTAAGTCATCAATATATAAGAAATGATATAATCATTGATTAGATTATATGTCATATATCATAAATAATATTTATTTATAATACCTGTATGTGTTTTTGTGTTCATAGACAGAGTTTATATAGATTTTGGATTTTCTAAATAATAATTAGTTACCTTATCTTAATTATTTATTAGTCATCATTGATTGATTTTTTTAGAGAAATATTAACTGTCTAAGATGATATCATCTTATATATGATTTTGGAGTCATGGTCATTTTATTATCGATATATTGGTTTTTCATATTTAAGCCATGGTTGTTTTAGATGATTGATTTGAGAGATGGTGAGTTGATGAATTTGAGGAGATTTGAGAATAATTGATGATTATCTTTTGAATAGATTTGAAAGTAGGTGAAACTGGATTTAAAATTAAAGTATGTGAAAATCAGTGTAAGATTTGATTGATGTGATAGATAAAAAAATGTTTAATTGGTAGAAATTAAATATTGTCAAAATATCTCTAATTATAAAAGTAATATAAAATAATAATTGTTAATGTGATATTTAATTATAAAAATTTTTATAAAAAAAGATTAAAATTAATTTAAAAAATGTAAAAAATTATAATTTAGTAAATTGAAATAATTATTTTTAAAATATAATAACACTTTTTTTTAACCTCTTTTTACAATTTTGTTTTTATCTTTTTTCATATCTTTTATCAAATTACATGAAGATTATCTTTATTTTTCACTATTTATATCCTTCCAAAGAATAAAATATTTAATTTTCTTTCCTATCCATTATCTTTTCTCAACTTATTTCTTCCTTATTTTCATTTTTTTTCTTTTCCTTTTTCCTAAAACGAACATACGGAAAAGGAAAATACCACCAATTTTCGTATTCTTCCTTTTCTTTCGTCCTGGACGAACTCAAACACATTCAAGATCCAATTTTCATTGTCGGACAGAAAAGAACGCAGAGAAAGATTGTATTTCCATCTTATTTTTATATTTGAAAGTCATTCAACTGCTGAAAAAGTAAACAAAAAAAAACTCTATAGGAACTCCGGAAGAGATTTACTCACCTTTTGTATAAGATATTGGTGAAGGAGAGCAAGCAGAGCATGGAACCTAGTAAGGTAATTGCCACAAATGATAGTGTATGGAACAACTGTTTTTATTGATGCACTCAAAGTAATAGAGTATAGTATGAAAATATGAAATGTATATATTCAATTGTAAATACAACTGAAATAGGGATATGCTAATATAATACTGTGAATGGTAATGGGTAATAGTGTTGGAGCTGGAAGAATGTAGTATTCCACCTGATAGATAAGAAACCAGAATTTAATAGAAGAGTGGGGAAAGAACCACCGATACAGAGAAGATTCAGGGAGAAAAGTCATACCACATGTCTGCCTCTTTCTACTCAAATGTAGTCCCTCAAATACATGTTTCTCTGTTACCAGCATTCTCTGCCACTTGGCCCATTTGCCCTTTACCCATTTCAGGTGTGCATTCCCTTTTTTGCCCTTTCTCTTTTATGCATGTTACATTACCCTCCTCATAAAAAACAACATTATCCTGAAGGTTGAACATGGGATACACTTGTTTTACTTCTTCTACATTTTCCCAAGTAGCCTCTTTAGGATCTGAAATATCCCATTGTACTAATACTTGTGATACCTTCTTGTGATTCCTTGTTACGACTCTACACCTTAGTATGTTCCAAGGCTGCACTGTAGGACCAAACTCGGATGTTGTTAAGGGTAAAGGAAGATATTGTTGTGGTAAATTGCCTTGGAATTTCTTGAGCAAGGAAATATGAAACACAGGATGAATTTTAGCTGTGTCAGGTAATTGTAATCGGTAAGCAACAACTCCTATCTTTTCCTCCACCTCAAACGACCCAAAAAACTTGAGTCCCAGTTTTTGATTTTTTCGTAAAGCCAATGATTGCTGCCTATATGGTTACAGCTTAACCAATGCCAGATCATCCACCTCCAATTGAATGTCTCTCCTTCTTTTATCTGCTTGTTGTTTCATATAGTTATGAGATTTCAATAAATTGGCCTTAAGTTGTAATAAGACTTGATCTCTTGTTGTCAGGGCTTCTTTCACTGAAATAGGATCTTTAGGATTTTGTTCATATCTTGCAAGTTTAGGTGGAAGTCTGCCAAACACCGCTTGAAAAAGAGTCATACCTAAACTATGATTAAAGGAAGTATTATACCAAAACTGAGCCCATGGCAGCATATTAATCCATGACTTAGGATTCTCATACACATAACACCTCAAATACATCTCTAATGTAGTTCCTTGAGATTTAAACAATTATTGCCAGAAGGAGCTAATAAAAACTTGGTCCCTGTCTGATACTATGGATTTTGGAATGCCATGTATCTTAACCACTTGTGCAATAAAGGCTTCTGCTACTGATTTGCTGGAAAAATCCGATCTTAAAGGAATGAAATATGCAAATTTAGACAACTAGTCAACCACAACCATGATTATTGTGTACCTATTAACGGTTGGAAGATGAGTGATAAAATCCATAGCAATATCCTCCCAAACTTGTTGTGGAATAGGAAATGGTTGCAGTAGCCCTTTGGGTAATGCATGATCCACTTTCGCTTGTTGACAAACTGTACATTCATTGATATATTGTCGAATGTCCTGCTGCATATTGGTCCAGTGAAATTGATTTCCAATTTTACTAGTGGTCTTAGTGATACCGGCATGACCTCCAATTTTGGAATTATGAAACTCTAGGAGTATTTGCTTAATGAGAGTGGGATTATTAGGCACCACAATACGACCCTTCCCAAAAAGCATACCCTCCTTAATAGCATATTCAACATTTGGGTATTGACCCTGAAGGCAATTGTTATAAACTTGAGACAGTTTCAGATCTTTTTGAGTTAATTCCACCAACTGTTGCAGCCAAACACAATTAGGTTCCAAGCAAGCCATGATAAAACTCGTGGATAAAGCATCTGCAGGAATGTTTTCTTTCCCACCTTTATATTGGATCTCAAAATCATAGCCTAAGAATTTTGGCAGCCATTGTTGTTGCTCAAGAGTTTGAAGGGTCTGATCCAACAATTGCTTCAAACTTTTCTGGTCGGTCTTAATAATAAAGTGGTGTCCCAGAAGATAATGTCAAAATTTAGCCAAAGCTTTTGTAATAGCATACAACTCTCTGACATATGCAGATTGTTTTTTCATCCTATTAGACATTTTCTTTGAAAAGTAAGTAATTGGATGTTGATTCTGACTGAGGACAGCACCTACTGCAATTCCAGAAGCATCAGTTTCTAACACAAAAATTTCTTTAAAATTGGGAAGAGCCGAGACAGGTGCCGAAGTCATTGCAACTTTCAATTGTTCAAACGCTGCTGCAGCTTTTTCATTCCATTGAAAAGCATCTTTTTTAAGTAAATCAGTTAACGGGGCTGCTATGTTGGCATAGTGTTTCAAATCTTCTATAATATCCCGTGAGACCTAAGAAACCCCTCAATTGCTTTAAATTTGTAGGCTGAGACCAAGCGCGTACAACAACCAGTTTTGCATCATCCATAGCTACTCCAGAACCTAATAAAGTGTGTCCTAGGTATTCAATTTGAGTAACTCCAAAACAACACTTAGAAAACCTTGCAAACAATTTATGTGTCTGCAGAATCTTGAGAACAACTTCTAAATGGTATAAATGATCCTTCCAGGTGCAACTGTATACCAAAATATCATTAAAAAAAACCAACACGCATCTTCTTAATAACCCTTGGAAAATGTTATTCATCAAACTCTAGAAGGAAGCTAGTGCATTAGTCAATCCAAATGACATTACTAGCCATTCATATTGACCATGATAAGTTCTAAAAGCTGTCTTGTACCTGTCCTCTGGCTTTAATAATATCTGGTGATATCCAGATCTGAGATCCAACCTAGAGAAGTAGCAAGCGCCAAAGAGTTCATCAATCAATCCATCTACTGTTGGAATAGGAAAATTGTCCTCTGGCTCTATAATCTGTACAAACTCTCCATGAGCCATTCTTCTTCTTGACCAAAATAATAGGAGAAGAAAAAAGGACTTTTGCTATGTTGTATAATGCCTTCTTTCAACATTCCTTCTACCAGCCTCTCAATCTCCTCTTTTTGACTGTGAGGATACCTATAAACTTAACCTTCACCAGGTTAGACCCTTCCAATAGAGGGATAGCATGATCATGTGATCTTTGAGGTGGTAATTGATGAGGAGTATCAAAAACCGACTCATAAGTATGCAATAATAAGGCTAATTCCGGTTCCATATCAACTTGTGCTTCCAACAATGTCCCAGAATGGGAATTTTCCTCCAACTTCAAATTGTAAATCTCTGTTATAGCATTTGTATGCTCCATCCTTCTGATGTGATGTAATTGAGCTTGAGCTGGCACCAATTCCATATCTCCTTGTAATGTAGTCAATTTACCCTCATGAAGGAGTTTTAGCTGCAAGGTATCGTAATATGCAATGTGAGGACCAATGGTTTTCAACCAACTAGCACCAAGAATTAGATCTGCTCCAGAAATATGTAGTAAGAATACTGGTAATACAAAAGAATGTCCTTGTGCCTGAATATTAAGCTATTGAATCTTTCCTTCAGTTGTCATATAGTTCCCATTCCCTACCATCACACGAAACAACGTAATAGGTTTTACTAGAAGTTTTAAAAATTTAGCAATCCTTGGCTGCAAAAAATTATCAAAACTGTCTCAGTCAATCAGTACTTGCACAAGAAGTTGATTAATGTAAGCTAAAAAGCGAATGGTGCCCGCACACATTCCACCATTCATAGGATTCAAAGATAAATGGTGTTCCTCCATAGAATCACTGTGAATATTAACTTCTTCATTCTCTGTTGCGGTATCATGCCCAACTACTTCCTCTTCTTCTAATTGCAGGAAAAGGTATTGTCTATTAAGACATTTGTGATTAAAAGTGAACTTTTCATCACAAAAATAACAGAGACCTTTGTCCCTTCTCAATTGCATTTTAGCAAGACTAATCCTCTTAACATTGCTAGTTTTTAATGGAGGAATATTTGGAGTATGTAATAAGGGAGGAAGAGGTGTTTTCACATTTATGCGTTGATTCAGATATTGCTGCATTGGATGTTATACAGATTTCGCTGCATAAGATGAGACTATTGGTTTTGTGAAAGATGGCTTAGGTGCAGGATAATATTTATCTTCATACAACTTAACCAACGCCACTGCCCGTAATAATGAAATAGGAGATAAGGCCATAACATCCCTTTTAATATCAATATTTAAGCCGCTCAAGAAATAATTCAAGAATGTCTCATTAGTTAAACCTATTGATCTATTTGCTAGGGACATAAATTATAGATAATAATCTAAAACAGATCTGATTTGCTGCAATTTAAACAATTCTGCCATTGGACAGTCAAAAGGTGAAGGTCCAAATTGCGATTCAAGGGCCCGGGTTAAGTCTACCCACGTATTAACAGTTGCCAAACGTTGCAACATTTGAAACCAAGGAACCACTTCACCCTCAAAATGCATAGCTTCTATTTCCACCCTAGCCATGTCTAGGGTGTTGTGATAGTTGAAAAATTTCTCTGCCTTGAAAATCCAGCTAAGCACAAACGATGTTCCATCAAAGTGAGGAAACTCCAGAGAAATATTCCTCATAGGAAACGTTGCATTCAACGGCCTCGGAGGTGTGTTCGACGTCAACTCTTCATGGTGTGGATGCATCTATTTCTCCATTAACAAGTGTTCTAATGTTGCTTGTATTTGATCGAATCGATTTTGGTTTTCCGCCTCTTTCTGTGCATTGTACTCACGCTGTTGACGATCCCGCAACTCAAATCGCTCTAATAGCCTCTGAATCTCACTACCTTGGGTTTTTAGTTTAGCTTGAACATCCTCAACCGTTTTGTTTCTGCCATGAAGAGCAATGAAAGCACCAATGGAACAACTGCTTTTATTGATGCACTGAAAGTAACAGAGTATAGTATGAAAATATGAAATGTATATCAACTGCAAATACAACTGAAATAGGGATAACGCTAATATAATAGTGTGAATGGTAATGGATAATAGTGCTGGAACTGGAAGAATAGTATTCCACCTGACAGAGAAGAAATCAGAATTTAATAGAAGAATGGGGAAAGAACCACCGATACAGAGAAGATTCAGGGAGAAAAATCATACCACATGCCTGCCTCTTTCTACTCACACTTAGTCCCTCAAATACACACTTCTCTTCTCTTTGCGTGACGCGTGCTCTTTCTAACGGTTTCTCTCTTACCAACATTCTCTACCACTTAACCCATTTGCCCTTTATCTATTTTAGGTGTGCATTCCTTTTTTGCCCTTTCTCTTTTATACATGTTACGGTGTATCAGAAAATAATGATGTAGTTCACCTTAGATTGCTCTTTTTCATTAAACTGAGTTAACATATCGAAACTGTAATGTATCTTGAATTTTAATAATTTCTCACATCCTTGTATTCATCATAACAAATACCCATGAAGGAGAACCGAATACAGTCCCATTCAATTTTCTAGCTTGAGTGGAACAAAATACGATTCTCCTCTAATGGAATACGCCATGCTTTGGTGGCTTCTGCATATTCATTCTTCGTCACTGTTTTCTTCACTTCATCCATCAACGTCGTTAACATCAACCATAAAGCAGTTACTTTGTGTTATTTCTGAGTGATATTTTACAAAGCAAGGGTAAAGATGATATTTTATTTAAAATCGCTACAAATCTTAGTATGATAATGAGGTTATTGAAAAACGTATATCTCATAGATCAGCATAATTCGTTTGTCATATATCAACTGAAATGAACACAATTTAACTCGGAAATCCATCTTCACGTTTTCTCTTCAACAGTGCATTTCACTGATGTAAACACAGTCTTAGAGTATTTAGTCGAAAATGTTATGTGCATGGAAAATTCACATTTTTTTTAATATATTAAACCTTGCTGCTAACCCTTTTTTTTAATCTTCTTATATATAATTGTTGAAGATGGTAAGTGTAATAGCAAGTTTACATGGTCAAGTAAGATTTGAATAAACTTATTTATATACGCTAAATTAATGAAAATAACCTTTTTAATGGATGACCTGAAAAATATGCCCTCAATCAACTCTTTTTAAGGGAATTATATTTTTTTATTATGTTAATAAAAAATAAAAAGTATTTTTTTTATCATAATATTGTTTTGTCAATCAAATGCTCATATCAATTTTACAAAATATTATGAAATTGTATTTCAATATTATACACCGATTTATCTCATACTGTATTGATTTTGTATTTTGGTTTTAATTTATAAAGTGTCAATCATGTTAATTAAGCGGAGCAGTATTTTATAAACTTTTAATATATTTTTCTCGATATTCTTAATAAAGGAGATATAATATATATACAAGTAAAAACTCGTACGTATATATATTCCATTTTATTATGACAATAAAAAATAATAAATTATTATTAATGTTATTATTATGATTATAAAATTTAGTATAAATAATTTTTATAATTTTATTGTAAATAATTTTTATTTATTCTATAGGTAATTTTTTAATTACAAAAATAGTTAAGTTTTAAAAAACAGTTAAGTTGAAACAAAAAAAAAAAATTAAAGAAACAGAAACTTATATAATAAAATTGAAAAAAATAATTATTTAAATTTAAGAAAATTTTTATTTAAAATATAAAATTGAAAAATAAAAACTGATAAAAAAGAATATATATATATATATATATATATATATATATATATGATTATATTATTAAATAATATAATAATAAAATACTAAATTATAAAATAAATTTATATAACAATAACAAGATTAATAAAAATAAAATGAATTTACAAAATAATAAAAAAACATAAATTTATATAAGAATAGTAATAGTAAAAACTGAATTTATATAATAAAAATTAAAAGTAATATAAGTTTATACAATAAAATAGTAATAAAAAATTTAAATAAAATTTAAATTATATATTTATAATATTAATAGTAAAATAAAGTTATATAATGATATTGCTATTAATAATAAAAATAAGTATTAATAAAAAAGTTAAAAACAAAAATAATTAGTAATAATAAAAGTAATTTTTAATTACAATATCCATTTTATTTTATTATTCTGTTATGTATTTAAATATAATAATAATTTAGGTATATTATTTGAAATTCTTTGTGATGTAAAAATAATATTGTATGTGTCAAATATGAACATAAATATTAAAAGTAATTATAATAAAAATGATTGTATTATGTTAGATTTCCATCTTTTTCAAAGTGCTAAAAAAACAGAAAAAGCAAAAACCTATCGTGAAGCAAGTACATTGTTTTGAACTGTCAAAACAGAAATAGGAAAAAGGTATCGTGAAGCAATTATATTGTTTTAAACTGTCAAGATCATCACTTTCTTGTAATTTTTCCCCAATCCAATGATTCCCATAAGTTGACATTACGGGTGGAAGATAGCAAGAGTTCTATAATTATTATGTTTTGGTACTAGTTAAAATATATGTTTATCTTTAAGTTGAATGATTTTATACCAGAAACGTGATGATTATCGAAGGATTATTTATTTTTTGGCCGTCGGGTAAAGTTGATATATTGAAGGTGTGTAAAAACAAGTAATAATATTAAAGTATATTTCTAGATAGACTTTTCAATAAATTCATATGAGTTTCTGTAAAGGCTTAGAAAAAATAAAATAAAAATGAATAAATAAATAAATAAATGAATATATATAAAACTTAAAAATCTCCAAATTTCTCACTTTCCTGAAACATCACCATCTCTTTCAATGTTTTTTCCTTTTTTTTTTACCTTCTCTCCTATCTTTTTCTATAAATTGACCATTTAATCTTGAATTAGGTGGTGCCCTAACAATTGTAGAGTAGAGGGTCTTGTTTCCAACCGATCAATTTCTCCAATTGGACCGGTAAGTGGTTTTTCCCATTTTTCCTTTCATCTTTAGGTTGTAAGCATGTAATTGAACTTGTTGCATACAACCCATTTCGTTTTCTTCCATAATCTAGCTTCAATTTTGTTCTAAGACTCATTTTCCATCATCAATTGATGATTTATAGGTGATTCTCACATTTTGGGGTTTCAAGCAAGTGATCTAGGGTTCTTTCTTGAGTTGATCGTCCACACTAGAAGTAAGGGGAGCTAGTTTTATTTTTGATTTTAGTTGTGTGATGTGAATGCATGATAATTTTGGAATGGTATGTTGTTGAAGGCATGAAATGAGTTTTAGTGACTTGAAATGCATGTAAGGATGTGCTTGATATGTGAATTTGGTGTGTGATGATAGTGTGCTGTTTTGGAATGGTTTAGATTGATTAATTATGTATGTTGGGACTGTTTTAATATGAAAATTATGTTGTGATACTGTTGGGAATGAAATCAAGTGTCTTAGGCTCACTTTTTGGTCATTTTAGAGAAAGTGGGGTAATGATTTTGAGCAAATGAGGTTTGTCACGTTTTTGGACTGTTGAGGCGGCTTAGGCAAGTTAATTATAACTTGTTAGAACTATAAATTTGGTTTAAATGAGGTTCTAAATGGTAGAAGTGAAGTTGAGTTCTTAGGTTGAGGAAAACTAGTGTTTTGAGTGAGTTTAGAGGAAGTGAGAGGGTGGTTTTGAGTAATTGAGACCTAGGGTGTAAGTGGGCAGTGGGGACAGTTTGATTAAGTTAATTATGACTTGTTAGAAGTTTTAAAAGTGGTAAAAAAATTGCTTAACTGGTAGAATTAGAATTGGGCACATGTGTTGATGAAATTGAGTAATTTGAATGTAGATTGATGTGAAATCATTAGAGAATTGGTTTAGGAAGTGTTAAAGTTGATTAGGCAAGTTATACTCATCATATAGATCAAGTTAGGAGTGCTAGAAATCCACCAAAAGGCCTAAAACGAAACTTAGGGGTGTGAGTTTGAAAATTCTACAGAAAAATTTGCAGAATTCACGCCTGGGCGCCCTTCAACTCGTTGTTTCAGCTTATTTTCACGCCCGGGCGCCCCTAAAGGGCGCTGGGGCGCCACTTTCTGCTCTTGCTTTTATTTTTGATAGTTTGGGAGGTTTCGGATGTCCGTTTTGGACGTTCCTTAGGTCGTTCTGGGGGTTTTTGACCCTTCCGGAACCATTGGTGAGGGTTTCCAAGCTGTTTGAATTACTTAAGTACTGATAATTAAAAGTCATAAAGAAATTTGTGTTATTAAGTGATGGTTTTGTGAAAGTATGTAATGTATGAGTTCTTTTTATGACATGGTTGATGTTGTATGAGGTATGTGGTTTGGCATGAGACAATATAGTAAGAATGCACTTGAATTACTATGAAATTGTATGTTTGATGAATCAAAGTGGTTTATGAGGTACATTATTAATTCAAGAGGAATATCATATGATTTAAAGTGGTCGGATTGAATACGAAATGAAGATCTCTCGGTGAGATCAATTAGTGTATTGAATGTATGTAAGAGGCTTCCACTATGGGGGGTTATCCCTAACACTCTAACGGTCTTCATTCTCACTTAGAGAGGATTGACGCGTGTGGTGAGAGTAGTGGGAGGTCCTAGGGTAGGCGCTATCACTGGAGGTCTATTCCGCGGTAACGGACCAGCCTTGTGTGTGGTCGGATGAAACCCCTTGGGAATGGCTTTGCAAAGCAGTAGAGGCCACCACAAGTGCACAACCCACCCCAGCTCTATATACATTCTTAGTCCGGACGAGTCTAGAGGTCTTTATATGATAGGATAATTGGTTTAGTTGAGTCTATGAAATAAGCGCTTGTGTTTATGATGACTCACATGCTTGTATGTAAACGAATGCTCTCGGTAATGTTAGATTAATGTGCCATGAATTGTATGTTCGTTTGAGACCTAGCTCACCCTTGCACTTGTATGTTGTGTGTGTTTGCCTTCCTCCCTTGCGATGATCATCCAATCATTTGGATATGAGCAGTAGCTGATGATGTGCCCTTGGAGCAAGCACTGATAAATGAAGAAGGTGTAGCTGCCTAGTGCTTAGGACTTTCTTTAGTTGCACTCTATACTTTGATAAATTCCTTTGTAAGTAAAGTTTAAATTTATGGTCAATTTTGGATGACTGTAAACTTATAACTTTATTTTTATCCTTAAACTGTTCTATCATATTATAATGTTTAATCATTCGAAAATTATAATATAATTTTTGGGATATTACATTTTCTAAAATTAAGAAAGACTTAAATGAGATGATTAATTGTATATAATATATCTTTGTCTAAGTTAACAAAAGTTGTTAATTATGATAATTGAAGTTGGCATATGAAAATTCTTTTTTACTATAAAGAAATTTAGAAAGTAGATTAAAATGGTTAATAAGAATCAATAAGCATTGAAATATTGTGGATGTCCAATTTACTTAGTTGAGGACATTGCAAGTAAAGAATAAAGCAATTATTGTCGATGAGTTTGAAAGATAACAAATGTTATATCTTCAAAAGCAACTTGAGACATAATATAGAGAAGATATTCATGTAAAACATGTCAGACTTTAAACTCTTAGATAAGGTGAATTTGAAAGCATTAAGATGATAATGCAGTGAGTTAAACATTTTCATAAAACACATAATTCATAGTAATAAATGATACTGCAAATTCTCAGTAATAACATTTGATACTATTTTTTTCTTAAATAAATATAAAAATTCATTGTTTTATAATTATTTTACTCTTTTGTAACACAGGTGTAATGAATATAAATGTCATTATACTATTATTCATTACATATTGACCAGCAGGTAAATTTTAAGCAATGTGCGACTTTCAGCACCAATAAATCTAATCCAAAACATCGACTACACGAACCTCATTTCCTTTTCAACTGCGCCACTTCTCCGTTCCTCAGAACCATGACTCAAGCTGCGTCACCAGCATCTCTCAAAGTTATCCAAGTTTGTTCGGTGGCACCGCTTCAGGAACCAACCCTTTCTAACCTTGTTCCAACCTCTCTTCCACTGACCTTCTTCGACCTCTTATGGCTTCGATTTCCACCTGTTCAACGTCTCTTCTTCTATCACTTCCCACACCCAACCTCTTCATTTCTTCACTCTCTTCTTCCCTCTCTCAAGCACTCTCTTTCCCTCACTCTCCAACACTTCCTCCCTTTCTCTGGCACCCTCACATGGCCTTCTCACTCTCCCAAACCCATCATCAACTATCTCCCCGGCGACACTGTTTCCTTCATTGTTGCTCAGTCCGACCAAAACTTCGACCATCTTTGCTCCCATCTCTGTGAAGCATCACAACGCCACCATTTAGCACCCCACTTGGCCAATTCCCATGATAAAGCATCTCTGTTGGCGGTTCAAGTCACTCTGTTCCCAAACGCTGGCTTTTGCATTGGAGTAACCACACACCATGCAGCTTTCGACGGAAAATCTTCATCCATGTTCATCAAAGCATGGGCCTATATATGCTCTAACCTTCAAAACCCTACTACACCCACACCAACACCATCCTTACCTCACCATCTTTCGCCTATCTTTGACAGATCATTGATTAGAGACCCTTCTGGGTTGGCTGAACTGTACGCAGACCAGTGGATGAATCATAATGGTTCTAATAACCGAAGTCTCAAGGTGTGGGAGCCTTTCACTGCAACACCGAGCGATGAACTCAAAGGTTTTTTTGAATTGACCCCTTCACAGATTCAAAAGCTCAAACAATACGGAAACTCTAAGGTGAAAGTGGCTGTTCATCTGTCAACATTCTCTGTTACGTGTGCGTATGTGTTAGCGTGTTGGGTTAAAGCGAACCAAGTGAAAGAAGAACATGTGCTGTACATATTTGCTGTTGACTGTAGAAGGCGCTTGGATCCTCCAATTCCAGCCACGTATTTTGGAAACTGCGTTAAAGGACAATACGTAGTGCCTTTGACTAAGGAGTTGGCTGGAAAAGATGGGTTCATTTGTGCTTTGGAGAAGATAGTTGAGGCTTTGAATAGGGTGAAGGAAGAGGAAGTTTTGAATGGAGCAGAAAAATGGGTTTCGCTTATGCATGAACCTGGGGAGGCTAGAATAACTTCTACTGCTGGGTCTCCGTTGTTTGAGGTTTATAGCATTGATTTTGGGTGGGGAAGGCCAAAGAAGGTGGATATGGTATCCGCAGACAAAACAAGAGCATTTTCTATCAGTGAAAGTAGGGATATCAATGGAGGAATTGAGATTGGATTGATGTTATCTAAGAGTGAGATGGAAGATTTTACTACCCTTTTTCTTCAAGGACTTGATTCCCTTTAGAAAAGTGCAACTTTTCCGTCTGATTATGTTCAATACAGCACTTTTCCCACTTATAAGGGTAAATATCTTTTCACTTGTTTTATGTTACTATAGTGTGATAAATAAGTGAAAGTTGCTGTGTAGTGAAAATTAGCTTATTCTGTTACAAAAGCTGATTAAATAATGCAGGCGTATGGCATAGATAAAGGCTCTACTTTATCATGTGGTTCAGAAATGTATATTTTATTTGGTGATACTAACTAATGTTTTTGCCTAAAATATGCTTTTGTTATCAATAACTTCTCTCACGTTAGCTTTCTTGAATTAATTTTATTTGTCCAAGTTTTGCAAGGAATAATGTTTGTTGTCATCTGTCAGCATTGGAGAAAAAAATCCTTGTGGTAATATTGCCTTTCTTCGGAGGAATTCAATGAAGTTAGAGTTGTCGGTGTAATTAGTTTCTTAATTATTATTTTTTTATAAGCAACACAATTGATTTGATGGGTATTAGAATCTTAAAAGAAAAAAATAAGGTTTAATCATATCTCAGGCTTTATTTTTTGTTTGTAGTCTCAATTGAGTTTTTTTTTTCTTCAATTGAATCTGTATTTATGAAAATTTGATGCAATTGAACTTACTTTTGTTGCTGTGTTGATATAGCTATCTATTAGTAATTTTTAAGTTTAAAATTTTTTAGAGTTTTAGAGTTTCTTGTGAGTCATTATTAATGATTTTAATTTCTCTATCCTGTTTTTGTTTGTATTAGGTTATGTAAAAAATATAATTGAATTTTTGGGTTTATGTTGTATTTGTTTGGCTGTGAAGATGAATTGAATTGGAAGAATTATTGATTTGTGAAAATTTATTTATGTTGAATTATATTCTGTTTTGGACAAGGCATGGAGATTCCTTATTTAAAGTAAATTTAAAGTACTTAAAGTTGTTCGAAAAACTGGATGAACTTTGTGAGGATCCTTTATCATCAAGTTATGCTATTCTTCCTCTCTCCTCTTTGTTTTAGCCATGGGTGGGTACCTGTCAATAATTCTTGTGATAAAGATGAGTAATCAGAGTTAATTATCTAACATTTCTAACAAACATATATTTATAAATATTATAATGAGTTTACCATTAGGTCTGATCAATTCATTATCAATAAATGATTTTCAATATTTTTATTAATTTTCAATTAATGACTATTATTCTTATTAACTGTCTATTAATAGTTGTTATTGTTCAGATTAATTTTTCAGGTCAGTGGTCATTTTCTTACTAGATGGTCAGTGGTCCCGTCCTTGACTGACCGAGTGGTCATACAATACATATTCCAATTTTATCTTTATTGTGTATGAAATTGAATAAAAAAAAGATGAATATTGTGATGGTTCATTACAGTAACTAGTTAATTTTTTTAAGAAATGTCAATGGAATATATGATTAGGTTTTCAATTTTGGATAGAAAATCTAAGTATGTTTGTTCACATCAGAGTTCAAATTTAAATATGTGATTAATAATAGATTTAAAATTTAATCTAACTCAAAATAATAGACATAAAAAGTCTATTTAGTACTAATTATAATGTAATACTTGATCTCATTTTTATAAAATACTTATCAATAATATTCTATTTTCTAGACTCTTATATTGTTATGCATTTAAATATAACAATAATTTATGTATATTATTTGAAATTCTTTGTGATCTAAAAATAATATTGTATGAGTTAAATATTAACATAAATATTAAAAGTAATTATAATAAAAATGATTGTATTATGTTCCATCCTTTTCTAAGTGCTAAAGAAACAGAGAAAGCAAAAACCTATCGTGAAGCAAGTATATTGTTTTGAACTATCAAAACAGAAATAGAAAAAAGGTATCGTGAAGCAATTATATTGTTAACTGTCAAGATCATGACTTTCTTGTAATTTTTCCCCAATCCCACATTTTACTTATTTGATCGAAAAAGATGTTGACGAAATAAAGTGACTTATTTTGACGACGTTTCGACTCTTCATTGGTTGAAGATCGAGAAGAATACAAACACATTTATTAGTTTTGGTTTCGGGCTGATTTGAAGTTGACAATCCGGGTGGAGATACGGAGAGTTCAATGATTATGTTTTGGTGGTAGTTAAAATCTATGTTTAAGTTAGGTTGAATGTTAAAGTTTAAGAGTTTTTATAAATACTTGATATATTTTAAAAGATGTATGAAAACAACTAATATTAATGAGTATATTTATGTACTGTACCATGGTGATATGCTGAAGAGAATTGGAGTCAGGCAATTGACTGATTGTCACCTAAATGTTAATTAAGAAAGGTAAATATAATTAATGGTTAATTAATAATATGTTTAATGGATATATCAAAGATAAATATTAGCATTTATGAATGATTGGCAAGTTAGGTTGCATAAAAATATATTATATTAATGGATCATTGGCATTTATGAATGATTGGTAAGTTAGGTTGCATAAAAATATATTATATTAATGGATGATTGGTAGGACTAGTTGATTATCAGCTAGGTAAATATACAATTGATATTCGGGTACAATCACCTTCTATAGGTAAATATACAATTGATATTCGGGTACAATCACCTTCTATTATAATAAAATAGAAATTTCTTTATGAAACATTTCTAACTTGAGCGTCAGAGAGAACAGAACAAGAAAGAATGATTGACCATTAGACTAATTCAACGGAAACAATTTCTAAATAGACTTGCCAACAAATTGAAAGTATGAGGATCTTTAGTAAGAAAGAGTTAAAGATATAGACATTTTGAGTGAAATGATCAATTTTATAAATAATATGTCATTGTTTAAATTAATAAAAACTGTTAATTATGACAACTTAGATACGTAGGTAAAGAGTCTCTTTTACTATCATAAAATTTAGGAAGCAAATGAAAATACCAAGAACCAACAAGCATGGAAGGATTATCGAATGTCCAACTTATTTAGTTGAGGACATCTTAAGCAAAGGACAAACCAATTATGAATGTGTTATACTAAATTGTTCATGAGTTTGACTTTTAGAAGATAACAAATAATATTACATCTTTAAAAGAAGCATGAGACATATTGAAAGAAGACATATAAAGGAAATAATCGTGTAAAATATGTCAGGCTTCAAATTTTTAAAGATGAGTTTGAAAGCATTAAGATGAAAGAGGATGAAGGTGTGGCCAAATACATCTCCCTGAGTAAAGATTGTGGTGAATGGAGAAAACTTTAAAATAGTTAAACGACAACTTTGAGAATATAATATACACTATTGAAAAAATTTAAGGACTTATCAACACTTTCAAATGAAAAGCTTGTCGGATCATTTAAGGTGCATGATCAACAAGGAAAAAAATAACAGTGAGTAGATATCATTTTTAACTTCTTTTATAAGAATAAAGACAACCCTATTTTCTCTATTAATTCATATTTTCTTATTGTTAATAAAAAGAGAGGCCCAAATAAAAAAAAATTGATTATAAATCGATTAAGTTTTTTAAAAAATAATCAACAACAAAATCAGTGAGTCCTTATAACTAATTTAATTACTAAAAATTATAATTTACATAATAATATTTTATTATCGTTTTGATACATGTACGGGAACATGAAATTGTTGAAAAGTATAAATTTAACAATTTAAAGAAATCTATTTTATTCTTAATTAAACATTATAAATTAAAATATAAAATGTATCCGTGTATCTGATATAATTTATTATTTAGATAATTATTTATAATATCTTATTAAAATTAATAATTTTTAGTAAATTTTACAAATTTTTTTAATCGATTATGAAAATATTGATCTGTATAAATAAATTGATGAAAATAGAGCAGAGTAAAATTAATCTAAACATGTTATATAAAACATCATAGTAACATATTCAGATCAAGAACAGCGGAAGCAACGATGAAAGAACAATGTGCGTACCTCCTGCTATTGCAATTTTATAATCCCAACACAGAGACAACTTTGTTTTCTAAACCTTAACTCACTCAAACTCGATGGTGTGTTTTCTGAATAGAGGAGTAGGCTTAGTGATCAAAACTGAGAGTAACTCATTCCCTTTATATAAAGTCTGACCATCACAAGTTTAAAAAAATGGGTTGGGCTTTACCTTTAAACAATATAATAACTGCTCCATAACCTCTATGCAGTTAAAAAAGATAAATATAATTGGCTTAATAGACCACTTTATGATATTTAAAATAGAAACTTAAAATGTTATAATATTTATTCTATAATTAAAATAAATGCTAATTCTATCCCACTTGGTCCATTATCCAATTATTAACCACAACAAGTGACAAAATATATATACGAGTCATGGCGATAGGTCCTCTGATAGTGAGTGTTATCTTCCATGTACCATAATATATATTTCTCTCAAAATTAGCTCTCAACTTAATGCATAAACCATATGTTTATGCTAGATCAAAACTAAATGATATCTTCTCAGAATAAATGTGCACAAAAACATATAAGAACATCAAACTGAATAAGAGTTTCATTGAAAAATACCAAATGTATACTGGTCATGAAATTATATCATGGAACCAAGTCCCATTTGCACTACATGATCCTTAAAATTCTTTAGTGGCATGCCTTTAGTTAAGGATCAACAATCATCAACTCAGTGCTTATGTGCTCAATGACCACTTTCTTTTCCTTAACATGTTCTCTGATGGCTAAGTATTTGATGTCAATGTGCTTACTTCGACATCCACTTTTATTGTTCTTAGCCATAAACACCGTAGTAGAGTTGTCACAGTACAACCTTAATGGCCTAGAAATAGAGTCTACAACTCTATGCCCATAAATGAAACTCTTCAACCATACACCATGCGAGGTAGTCTCAAAACAAGAAACGAATTACCTTCTTTGCAGCTTTCCAGTGGTCAACACATGGATTACTCTGATATCTTCCAAAAACTCCAACAACATATGCAATGTCAGGTCTAGTGCAAACCTGTGCATACATAAGGCTTCCAAAAGCTGAAGCATATGGAATACTCTTTATGTGTTCCCGCTCAAAATCATTTTTCGGACATTGATTAAAATTTAGTCTATCACCCTTCATGATGAGAGCTACACTTGGTGAACAATTCTTCATGTTAAATCTCTCTAAAAATTTTTTGATATAGGTCTCTTGAGACAAAACCCAAAATGCCTCGAGATCTTTCCCTATGGATCTTAATGTCAATGACATAAGATGGCTCTCCCATATCCTTCATGTCAAAGCTCTTTGAGAGAAATTGTTTCACTTCATATAGTAAACCCTTATCGTTGGTTGCAAGCAAAATATCATCCATGTATATTACAAGGAAACAAATATTGCTCCCACTGACCTTTTGGTATATACATTGATCCACGACATTTTCTTCAAAACCGAATGAAGTAATAACATCATGAAATTTTAGATACCATTGGCGGGACGCTTGTTTTAATCCATAGATGGATTTATTAAGCTTGCAAACTAAATGCTCATTGTCTTTAGAAGAGAATCATTCAGGTTGTTTCATGTAAACCTCTTCTTCCAGATGACCATTAAGGAATGTTGTTTTCACATCCATTTGAGGTAACTCCAAATCAAAATGAGCTACTAATGTCATAGGTTTGATTCTTTAGAACTCATGGCTTGTGAAAACGTTTCAAGATCATTTGCAGCTCCAATATTGTAGTCAACTTCTTGCAAATACATTATATAATCACTAGGAATTGCTGGTCCTTTAACTCTAGTAGATCTTCTTAATGTTGCTTCATTTTTTTTCTTGAGGAACTTGTTGCTCAGACAACTGTTCAGTAGGTTGTTCAACTTGTTCCTTATAAGCAACATGATCTGTAAGGTTATTTTCAGCATGTTGTGAAGCTTCAATTATTTTTTGTCTAACACCCATTTGTGTTTGAGGGGTGTGAACGACAACCAATCTATCACTTGAGCTAGAGGGTTGAGCTTCATAGTGATCCCTTTCATTCCCAATGTTTGGAAATTGATCACTCCCACTAACCAAGTCATTCTCGAGAAATCTTGCATTTCGTGACTCTACAATCGTAGTGTTATGTGATGGACAATAAAATCTATATCCCTTAGACTTTTCAGCATATCCAATGAAATACCCACTAACAGTCCTTGGGTCTAGTTTCTTCTCTTATGGATTATAAATTCTCACTTCAGACAGACATCCAAAAATGCATATATGTTGCAAACTTGGTTTCCAACCTTTGAATGACTCAAACGGTGTCCTTAGGACAACCTTGGTTGGGACTTGGTTTAATATATACACAATCGTCTTTAGTGCTTTAGTCTACAAGAATTGAGGAAGTTTTGAATTACTCCTTATACTTCTCACCATGTCTATTCTTCGTGTATCTACCATAATACTCTCCACCTCTATCTCATCTCACAATCTTGATTTGCTTTCTGCATTGTATCTCAACTTCAGCCTAAAAAATTTTAAAGGCATCCAAAACTTCATCCTTAGAACGAAGTAAGTAGAGATACATATGATGTGAGTAGTCATCTATAAAGGTGATGAAGTATTTCAGACTAGTGGCGTCCATATCCGGACAACAAATATCTGTATGAATAATTTCTAGCAAACTTGAACTCCTCTTAGAACCTCTTTTAGACTTATTAGTTTACTTGCCCTTTATGCAATCCATGCAAGTCTCAAAATCAGTAAAATCCAAAGTACTAAGTACTTCTTCATTGACTAATCGCTTAATTCTCTCAATGGAGATGTGTCCCAATCTACGGTGCCATAAAACAGAAGAACTCTCATTCATAACACATCTTTTTTTTAACCCGAAAGTAACGTGCATAGAATCATAAGCGATATTGTTTTGCAAAATAATGGAATAAAGACCATCACATAATTTACCAAAACTAACAACTTTAGATTTATTCATTAAGGTAAAACCAAAATCTGAAAAAATTAAATGAAAAAATCCAAAGGTATAAGTTGTGAAACAGAAATCAAATTCTTAGAAAAACAAGGAACATAAAATGTCTTTTCCAAATTCAAAACAAAACCACTACTTAAAATTAAACTGCACGTTCCAATGGCCTCCACATGTGAACTCATCTTACTCCCTGAGTAGATATATTGCTCACTTCCCACTGGCCTCCTTAGGTTTTGCATACCCTGTAAGGTATTAGAAACATGGATTGTAGAACCAGAATCAATCCACCATGTGTTATGATTAAAACTAGTCAAATTAGATTCATAACAAACAAAAGCAAATGAAGTACCTTTCTTATCAAGCCAATTCTTAAATTTTAAGCAGTCTTTCTTCACGTGTCCTTTCTTTTTACAAAAGAAAAAACTAGACTCCTTCTTAATAACTGGCTTAGCATGAATCTTTCCCTTCTTATTAACTTGGTTATTCTTATTCTCAAAAGAAGTAGTCAAGTTCACCCTCTCCCCTTCTGCTATTAATAGCCTTTCTTCTTCTTGAACACACATGGTCAATAATTCATTAATAGACCATTTATCTTTATGTGTGTTGTAAGAGATTTTAAAGGGGGCATAATGGTGAGGCAAAGTGCACAAAATATAGTGTACCAGGAAAGAATCAGACATGATAATTTCCAAAGCTTTCAGTTGAGCCACAATGTCCCTAATGCGCATGATATGATCACGCACTCCCTTAATTCCAGTGAGCTTTGAGGTTGAAAACTGCATTATAAGGGTGCTGGCAAGAGATTTATCAGATGTCGTAAACTGCTCATTAAGAGCTCTTAGTAAATCTTTGACATTCTCATACTGGTCAACTGAACCCTGGATCCCAACGAAAATATTGGTTTTTATGAACGTAACGGAGAGACGATTTGACCTCTCCCATTTTTCATAAAGATCAATGTCATCTTGAGTGTTGGTCTCATTAATACCCTGTGGTTCTGGTTTTCTAATAGCATAGTCAATGTCCATCCCGCCTAAAGGAAGAAGAACTCTCTCCTTTCAAACCTTATAATTATCTCCTTTCAACTCGGGAATACCACACTTGATATCAGAAAAATTCACAGATTGAGAAACTGCAAATTCAAAATTACATGCTTAATGTATAATTTGAGACTAAAATAAATGTCATGTTTTACCAATGCAAAACATGTCTTTCACTACAAGAAAAAAGTTATTTACATACAGATTATTATATACGGATCTCAATCCCTATATAATTAAACTGTTTTATACGGATCTGAATCTATATTATATACGGATTATAAAAAATAATAAAAAATAAAATTAAAAAATTTAACCCTTAGGCAAAGAAGTGGAAAGTTCTCGACTCATTCCCACAACCTTCCCTCTTCTAAGCTTTCCGTCTCAGCTTTTCCTCTCATCTCTTTCCCGATCACAGATCACAGTCAACGAGCCAATCTTCATTGCCTTTTCTTCTCGTCGAGTTGTTCTTCTGGAGCATTTTCCCTCCATCATCTGGAACCATCATCTTCGTTCGTCGATCCATCAGCGTCTCGTCGAACCATTTATAGAGTTCTCATCCCGCGACCATGAAACTCTTATTGCCGTGTCACGGAGCTCTCATTCTGTCGTGTCTTCTCACTTTCAACGAAACCCCTTTTGGTGGTCGAACACAAATTAGGGTTCTCACATCCCTAGGGTTTACCTCCCCTATTCCAAATCACCCTCTTCCACCTCTAAATCTAAACCGTTGAAGACAAAAGGAATAGAATCATTCGTTGATCTTCAGAGAGAGAGAGTCGCACCTCGACGCGATGATCGGGAAGATGAAACCTAAGAAGCACACAACTAAGGAGATCGCAGCGAAGATCGACGCCGCCACTACCAACCGTGGCGGCGGTAAGGCGGGCTTGGCGGACCGGTCTGGTGTGGAGAAAGGCGGGCACGCAAAATACGAGTGCCCGCTCTGCAAAGTCACGGTGCCTGATGTGAAATTTGCAGATATGGCCATAAGACTAATTAAATTCTCAATTTACTAATTAGAAAGTTTTCTCTAAGAATTGAATTTTAAAGGTGAGGAGACTAATTAAATTCTTTGATATCCAACTCATTTACTAGTAGAGCTGCAGTGCTTGTTATGTAGTTTGGTGGTATGCTAAAAACATTATTTTTGCAGGAAATAATGCAACATAAACTTGTCTTTATTAAGACTCAGGATGTGGTAGAGACTACATTAGCTCTTGATAACTACTGAAAGGCTTGTGATTGTGGAAGATGTGCTATATTTTTTTTTTAGCTAGGTAAGATAACAGAACCATATCCTCCTGGGATTTTACATGATAAATCTGCTCCATGATTGAATGTTGTACATTAAAATGAGTTGGATTACTTCTTTTGAAAAAGAAAATCTACCTTTTGATGGCATGCTATATTTGAATTTCTCGCTTATTTTAGTCAAGCTGTTGATGCAAAATGGAGAGACAATTCCACATTTTCTTAGAAAGATGGAGATTAATATCTAGATAAAGAGAAGAGTTAAAAGTATAGAGGAAGAAACAAAAATAAATGAATATAATGGCCATTTTACAAAGAATTGATGATAATGAGGTGATTTTGTATGGATAGTTTTGCTAAACTTTATAGTGCAGTTCTGCTACTTAGCAATCTAAAGTTTCCTTTAGTGTAACTGATATCTTGCTATTTTCAGTTGGAATAAAAAAGAAACTTCTTGCTGCTAGGAAGAAGGTGAGTAGGGATCACTTTTCACAACTTTGTTTTTCTTTAAAGAATTCACTTTTCTTCGAAAGTGCTTTTCTTCTATGTGATTGTCTTAACTTTTCAAAATAACCGGAAGTTGTAAAGATTACAAAATCCAAAGTTATTAGGAATAACTTATTAGGAAGATGAATTTGCAATAGGACCCTTCCATGCAATGAAGAAAGGCATATTAACTTCTAAATCTACAGGCAATACGGGTCTAAACTATTACACAATGACAAATCCTGCACTCTGGATCATTTTTGTGGCAGCCAGCATTATAGACAAAGTTTTTCACCAAACTCCAACTTGGAAATGGCCGAATCTTCGAGGTAATTCCCCCTTTAAATTTCTTATTTTTTTAAATATTAAAAAAGTTACATAAAAGATTTCCCCCTTTAAATTACTTATTTTATTAAATATTAAAAAAGTTACATAAAAGATTTCCCTAAACATGTATGCAGGGAATCTCATTGAGACAATTCTGCTTAATTTTGCAAAATATTTGGTTGAGAATTATTGTTGTGTGGTCTTATATTTTTCTAGATATTTTTTTTCTTTGTTATATGTGTCAGATTCTTTGCCCTCTAAATGTGGTGTCTACTTGGACAGGTTCTGTCATTGTTGTTGAGATGCATTGTTTGTTAGCTTTCTTAATCATTATTTTAGGTTTAAGTGTGTATGGTTAATCTTGTTAAAACAATGAAAATGCAATGAGGGAAAAATAAAAATATAGAATGAAAAATGAACTATTAAAAGGCTCTAGATGTATTGTATGGAAATAAAGAAACATGCTATGGAAGATGCAAGAATGCATGCAACTAGTTTAATTGACCTCATGAATGAGAGGTGTGCAGCTACAATGCAAAAAAAGAATGTAAAATAGAATTTTTGTGTATGAACCTAAAACTAGCCTTTTTAACAGTTTCTTAATTGGAATTTTTGGTGCAGAATGTGGATGCAATGTAGAAGTATACGTATAAATGCCTAAGAAAATCTAAAATGACTATTATTTTTGAAGTCAGAGTTTATTTAGGAATTGCGGTTTAAGAATTTTTATGGAAAGAAATATCAATTGAAGTGTTCTTATTAAGTTCTTTTAAATTCTTCCACACAAATCCTGATTCAACTCTGTAAATGAATAGATGTAAAGCTTAATAGCACAATTTGAGACACAGAAAAAGAGTTGACAATTTGCATTAGTTTAATTTATATATGTGGATGAATGTTCTATTAGGAAGTATAAGTCAGAGTTATAGTCTTGTACAACTATCTATTACAACATAACAAGTGTCATTTGTGTTGTGTATATAACAGACACGTTGTTCCCATTTTTCAATAACACAATATTACTCAGAACTTCTGTTTTCCTCTGTTTTCTCTATTCACGTTCTCTACCTTTATTCTCTGTCACTCGGTGCACCTCTCTTCTTTGTTGGTCCAACATGTTCAACTATACATCATATACTTAATATTATTCATTTTGAATTGTTTGGGCTTGGAATTGAGCTGCAGACATGAAATGTTTAAAATATTTAAGTGAACAAAACAAGCTTGAGCTAATATTATTGCTATACTCTTATGGTAGCCTTCAATTGGGCTCGAATGGTGATGCCAAGGTAGTTTAGTTCTTTCATTGCATACAACCTGGTTTGATTGACAAATGATTTTGTAGGATCTGAATACGAAAATACTCCATTCTGGTTCCGGTTTCTCAATAAAGAGCTTGTTCGTGTGACTTCTTTTTCAGACCATGAAGCTTTTGACCAATCCAATGCTACAATAGAATGCAAGCCAAACATTGTTGATGTTTATTCTTTTGATGTTTATTCTTTTGTATTTTCTAAGTATATCAATTGTAAAAGATAATTAGTTCTTATTATTTGATAATTTTATACTATTTTTTGACAATTTGATACTATTTTTTGATAATTTGACGGTTGTGTTTGACTTTTATCAAATATATAAAAGTTTTAATTATTAGATGTAGATGTGGGATCATTTATTATTTTTTTTAAAGCCATAAAGTTACATACGGATTTTCCGTATATATATATATTTTTAATTATATACGGATATTATATACGGATTTTTTCGTATGTAAATTACATACGGATTTTTTCGTATATAATTATATACGGATATTATATACGGATTTTCCGTATATAAATTATATACGGATTTTTCCGTATATAAATTATATACGGATATATCCGTATATAATTTACCTACGACTCTTTTATATACGAATTTTTGTCCGTATATAATCCGTATATAAAACTATTTTATATACGGATTTTGGTGGTTATATACGGATTTTGGCGGTATGTAATTGCAATTTTTCTTGTAGTGTATACCAACGAGTTTATTAACATAAAACTTGCCTGTGGACTAAAGTCTTACTTAATTAAACTCATTATCTTAATGATAAAATTATCAAATTATATGTCATGTTTCACCAATGCAAAACATGTCTTTACCAATGAGTCTATTAACATAAAACTTGCCTATGGGCTAAAGTCTTACTCAATTAAACTCATTATCTTAATGATAAAATTATCAAATTATATATCATGTTTCACCAATACAAAACATGTCTTTACCAATGAGTTTATTAACATAAAACTTGCTTGTGGGCTAAAGTATTACTCAATTAGACTCATTCTCTTAATGATAAAACTATCAAATTATGTTCCTTTTCTTAATTCCTATGTGTAAATTAAGAAATATAATTTAATATTTTATCCTAATTAATCATATAAATGTGAAAATTCCTGTGGGTAGATTTTATCATATTAAATATAATTATTTACAACTAATGTTTCTCATGTAGCAAAACTTTATATACAATTTTAATTAATTAAAGATGTCGTGGCTACTCTTTAATCTATTAAAACTATATTACTACTAAAACATTAATAATATATAAATATTTACATAAAATTCTTAATATGCAAATATATTAATAATAATGCATATTTTATTTGCACATATAACAACAAATATATACATACAAATAATATCCAAAAAAATATACATAATTATTAATCCAAAAACATATAAACATATAAACATATATATATATATATATATATATATATATATATATATATATATATATATATCACGTTCAAAGATTGCCTTTTACCAAGCCTGCAAATTTCCTAGAGGGGAAAGATGATGGGAGACACGCAGGGTTGAAAAATAACAATACTGTAAGAGGTCATGAATTGACCCAAAAGTTGAAAGCACAAACAGGGTTCCCTCTTTATATTAAAGAGATGAAGAAAAGCAAAAGAAACGCAGAAACACAGTTCCCTCTTTATATTAAAGAGACAAAAACTGTTCATCAACTTTAGACGGATCATCTTGATCTAGTTTCAATTTTATTTTTTCCTTTCAATAGAAAAGCTCCATTTAGGATTACAAAAAAAAAATTGTAATCAGGTTTCACGTTAATTTGGGAATTTTGTTTGGATTAAAAGAATTAAAGTAGTAAAGCCCATAAATAAAAAATCCAAATCAACGAAAACATGCAAGGCAGAGGAATGAACAGGCTCTGATACCAAGTGATGAAAATAGAGCAGAGTAAAATTGATCTAAACATGTTATATAAAACATCATAGTAACATATTCAGATCAGGAACAGCGGAAACAAAGATGAAAGAATAATGTACGTACCTCCTGCCATTGCAATTTTGTAATCCCTACGCAGAGACAACTTTGTTTTCTAAACCTTAACTCACTCAAACTCGATGTTGTGTTTTCTGAATAGAGGAGTAGGCTTATTGATCAAAACTGACAGTAACCCAATCCCTTTATATAAAGTCTGGCCATCACAGGTTTAAAAATAGAAACTTAAAATGCTATAATATTTATTCTATATTTAAAATAAATGCTAACATGAATGTTATTTGTTTCTGTAACTCCAGATCTGATTAGCTTCAACTATCTAATCTAATAGGGCTTCTCCACACACTGCATTTTCTCCCAAAACTCTGTTCAACTTTAAATCCTCAATCCAACTGCTTTCTTACTCTTCACCACGATTTACCCGCATAATAATTTTAAATTTATGCAACAATTCCAGATCATGTATTAATGCCATTTAATAATTTGAAAAAATATACTATAATACATTTCTACATTCTACATTTCTACATTTAATTTTAAGCAATGTGGTAAAATGTCATCCAAAACATAGACGAACCTTGACTTCCTTTTCAATTGCACCACTTCTTCTCCATTCCTCTGAGCCATGACTGAAGCAGCATCACCAGCACCTGTCAAAGTTATCCAAGTTTGTTCAGTGAGTATCATGAAAACTCTAAGCTGAAAGTGGCTGTTCATCTGTCAACATTTTCTGTTACGTGTGCGTATGTGTTAGCGTGTTGGGTTAAAGCGAACCAAGTGAAGAAGAACATGTGTTGTACATATTTACTAATGACTGTAGAACGCGCTTGGATCCTTCAATTCCAGCCACGTATTTTGGAAATTGCATTAAAGGACAAATACGTAATGGTAAGCAATTCTTTAATTTTCAATTGAATTAAAACAACATACATGATCTTGAATTTTTATGATATTCACTATTCTCTCATACATATAGAAAAGAATTTACCTGGATCCATTGTATAGTTCTTTCCTGTGAGTTGTTCTCCTTTTCCTTACTCCTCTTTGATGCTTTCTTGATGATATAGAAATTGTCAAGAATGTTTTTCTCTGTCAAAGTCACGATTTCTTTTTCTTTACTGAGAAAGTTACCTTTTCTCTTCACTTTTCAGAAACTTAATACGCCAACAGAAGTAGAACATTTTTCCTCTTTTATGATATTTAATCAACTTTAATAAAATACCAAAATACCCTTTATTGAAGTGAGAAGAGAGGGATTAATTTTAATAACTATAAAATAATCCCTATAACTTTAATACCTTATATTCTAATAATCATCACATTAGAATCTTTACATCAAAGTTATACTTTAAATTACACGAATCAATGTTAAATATTAATATAATTTAACATTCTCCCACTTGGTTCATGTGATGACTTGAAAAACTAAACTTTAAATGCGCACCATTCATTAGAATTATCAAGTCATCATCCTTATATGAATTGAAATGATCGGATCATGGCGGACAAAAGTCATGAACAACAAGAGTCCTTCCATGTATCACATAATCAAAACAACTCAACATAACTTTAATCAATCTTATAACTTTCAAGTTTCTAAAAGAGATATAACATGTTACCAAAATCAATAATACATGTATATAATTTAATGTGGATAAAAATAGAATAAAGAGAAACATAACTTTAATTGAATTCACAAATGCCATGACAGTACAAGCATATAACTATGCATATACATATAGACAGATAACATCATCACGTTAATACTGACTTATCCATAATGCCCATACTTTCAACGTGGCCAATAAAAGTTTTGGGCGATAGTCCTTTAGTTAACGAATCTGCTATCATCAAATTCGTACCAATATTCTCAATCAACACTCTATGTTTCTGCACTTCTTCTTTGATCGACAAGTATTTCAAATCCATGTGTTTAACACCCTTTGAGTACTTATCAGTTTTAGAGAAGAAGATGGCTGCAAAATTATCACAATAAATCCTTATCGGCCTAGCAATAATATCAATAACGCCAAGCCTCGATACAAAATTCTGCAACCACAAAGCATGAACCATGGCCTCAAAGCATGCCACAAATTCAGCCTCCATGGTGGAAGTAGCAATGACTGATTGTTTTGCACTTTTTTAAGAAATTGCTCCTCCAACTAATAGATAAGCATACCCAAATGTGGATTTTCTTGAATCTACACATCCAGCATAGTCTGAATCCGAGTAGTCAATCACTTCGAGATTATCTGACTTTCTATAGGTAAGCATGTATTCTTTGGTACCTTGTAAGTACCTAAGAACTTTCTTTGCAGCTTTCCAGTGATCCATTCCGGGATTACTTTGATATCGGCCTAACATTCCAACAACAAAACTAATATCTGGCCAAGTACAAGTTTGAGCATACATCAAACTCCCAACCATTGACGTATAAGGAACAGAATCCATGACATTTCGTTCCAAAGTCATTCTTGGGACATTGCATTTGACTAAACTTGTCCCCTTTTTGAATTAGAACTACTCCAGGAGAGCATTTTTCCATTCTGAATCTCTCTAACACTTTGTTAATATAGCCTTTTTGAGACAAACTTAACAATCCTTGTGATTTATCACGGAATATTTCTATTCCTATCACATAAGATGCCTCATTCATATCTTTTATTTTAAAGTTGCTAGAGAGAAACTTCTTTACATCATGTAGCATACCAATATTATTAGTAGCAAGAAGAATGTCGTCAACATATAGAACCAAAATAAAAAACTTACTCCCATTGATCTTTATGTATATACACCAGTCAACGGTGTTCTCTACAAAATCATATGAAGTTATGGTATCATTGAATTTTATATACCATTGTTGGGAAGCTTGTTTCAGTCCATATATTAATTTCTTCAATTTACACACTAAATTTTCTTTTCCCGTTATTGTGAAACCTTCTGATTGGTCCATATAAACTTCCTCTTCTAAGTCACAATTCAGAAAAGCGGTCTTTACATCCATTTGGTGAAACTCTAAATCATAATGAGCCACCAAAGCCAAAACAATTCTCAAAGTGTCCCTTCTTAGAAACAGGAGAGAAGGTCTCTTTGTAATCAATGCCATCCTTTTGAGTGAAACTTTTGGCGACTAATCTAGCTTTATACCTTTCAATATTGCCTTTTGAGTCATGTTTAGTCTTAAAGACCTATTTAAAACCGACTCTTTTTGAACCCTTAGACAATTCAACTAGATCTCATACTTTATTGTCATCCATTGATTTCAATTCTTCTTTGATAACATTCAACCAATTCTATGAATTATTACTTTCCATGGCTTGTCTGAAAGAGACTAGATCCTCATAAATGCTTAAGTCACATTCATGTTTAACAGAGTAAACCACATAATCATTCAAAATAGCAGGTCTTTTCTGCCTTACAGACAATGTTGTTTCTTGTGGTTCCTCTATCAATTGCTCATTTATGACTTGCTCATTTGTGACTTGCTCATTGTCAATTGGCTCAACATTTATATGTTCATTTTGTGGGATTGGAACATTAACTTGTTGTCTCTGCTTGTTGTGTGACTATGATACAACAAGAGGGATAATAACTTCAGAAGAGACATTAGGTGTAGAAACACTATCAGTATATTCTTGAATGTCCATTATTCGTGATTTCTCACTCTCACTAAATTGTCCATTTTCAATGAACCGAGCATTTCCAGACTCAAATATTCTTGTACTATGGTTAAGGCAATAAAATCTATATCCCTTTGATTTTTCAGGATAACCAATGAAGTAACCACTAATGGTTCTTGCATCAAGCTTCTTTTCATGTGGATTATATAACCTTACCTCTGCTGGACAACCCCAAACATGAAGATGTCTTAAACTGGATTTCCTTCCAGTCCATAGTTCATAAGGAGTTTTAGAAATTGCTTTGTAGGAACCCTGTTAACTAGATATACAACAGTCTTTAATGAATACATCCACAAAGATAAAGAAATATTACTATGACTTAACATACTCCTAACCATATCCATAAGAGTACGATTCCGCCTTTCTGCCACACCATTTTATTATGGTGTACCGGACATTGTATATTGTGCACATATACCCCGACTTTCAAGATACTTTGCAAATGGATCTGGACATTGTCCACTCTCATCAGTTTTACCATAATATTCACCACTTTTACTTTTCTATCTAATTGCCTTTCCACCTCATTTATGAACAACTCAAGGGCGTTCGCTGATTGAGATTTTTCATGCAATAGATATATATAACAATAACGTGAGAAATCATCAATAAAGAAGATAAAATATTTTTCACCACTCCAAGATTTAATGTCAAAAGGACCACAAATATCAGTGTGTATTAACTCAAGAAGTTGACTGTTTCTTATGGTGGGATATTAACTCATGAAGCTAGCACCTTCATGAGTTGTGAGATGGATAGAATGATCTTTCATTTTCTTCAATCTCCCTTCCTCTTGTACCAACATGGCTTTGATTTCTTAGAAGTTCCATTTATCCTTAAGAGTGTTATAGTTCATTTGGAACTGGCCAAATTCAAGATAAATTGTACTAGAAAAGACTCATTCACCTTCATTCCCATTGACTTCAATCTTGCTGTTATATTAGTCATTCCAGTTACATGTTCATGTATGGGTTGTGGCCAGTCAAACTTTTTGGTAGTCAGCTCACTCATAAGAGTTCCCACAATAGACTTGTCAGTTATGTCTAATTGTGAATACTCCTTGATCATTTTCATGAATTCCTTTGTGTTTTCTGTTTTGCCTCATAAAGAGACTTCTTATCACTTGTACTAGTCTCTATAATGGCTGCGGGCATTTCATCCATCATAATAGTCATATCCAAGTCTAAAACACCCAGTTGGAATTGAATTTGTTCTGCCAATCAACATAATTTAGCCCATTAAACTTGACCACATTGTTGCTCAAACCTGATAAATTCATGTAAGCTGAAATAATATACAAGCTCATACATTAATGCTTTGATTAAAATTAATGGATTGAAACAAATTACTACACTAGTCATACATTCAAGTTCACCTTTGGGTGATACTTAAACTGATAGGTAATCATTTAAGTCATTCATTTAAGTTCACCTTTGGGTGATTCTTAGACCGACAAATTTCATATATACTTTAATAAACAATCAATCATATTTAAGTCTATATGTATACTATCTTTCGATATACAAACATATTTACTAAGTACATGAAATGTCCCACTTTAATGTCATCAATTATAAACAATGATTTACTTTTGGATAATCCATAACATCCTTATAACAATTACTAATTACTATATATATTCATAATCTAACATTCTTTATATTATGAATAATTTTCAAAATACTTATCCAGAAGTAAATTATATTATAATACACATTGGATCCATACACCAATCAATGAGCTTTGACTAAGAAGTTGGTTGGAAAAGATGGGTTCATTTGTGCTTTGGAGAGGATAGTTGAGGCTTTGAACAGGGTGAAGGAAGAGGAAGTTTTGAATGGAGCAGAAAAATGGGTTTCGCTTATGCATGACCCTGGGGAGGCTAGAATAATTTCTACTGCTGGGTCTCCGTTGTTTGAGTTTTATAGCATTGATTTTGGGTGGGGAAGGCCAAAGAAGGTGGATTTGGTATCCGCTGACAAAACAAGAGCATTTTCTATCAGTGAAAGTAGGGATATCAATGGAGGAATTGAGATTGGATTGGTGTTACCTAAAAGTGAGATGGAAGATTTTACTTCCCTTTTTCTTCAAGGGCTTGATTCCCTTTAAAAAAAGGAAAATGCAACTTTTCCCTCTGATTATGTTGAATACAGCAATTTTCCCCAGGAGACAGAAGACACAGGAAACCTTTGGAAGAACAATGATATAGTCTTCACTAAGATGAGTGAAAGAGACGTAAGAGAAACTTTTTTTTTACGTTTTCGAGCTAAGTCTATGATATTAGATTTAGCAAGAACATTTTAGCATCACCATGCATAAGATCTTGTAGAACGGTTTCCCACCACCATAAGAAACTTTAGTTGTGATAAAGTGAGGATCGAAAAACAAACCAACACATATAATAATTGTATAAATCTCCAAGTTTAGAAATAGACAAAAATATTCGAACAAATTTTTTAGAATAATAATATTTTTCCTCACAAAAAGACAATTATATTTTAAATTTCGAGAAGAATAAATCACGAAGGAAACAATTTTTAAATCATAAAACTCTAAACATTGTGTCAAGTAAAACGATTACTGTCAAATTCATAAGTCTGATAAAAAATACATTTATTGTCGATCATTATTTTTCACTGAAAATCAAGATAAACATTTTTTTTTCACAAATGCGTAGTTTAGTTCCAATGCTTCTCATAATGCAATAGTAGTTTTAGTACGACAAATTATTTTATCAATGTTATTATATTAAATATACTTAAAAATATATCCGTGATATGAAATTTCTTTATCACAATTAGAAGTAAAAAATGTTAAAGCATCAATTAATATAATAGAAAAAAAAAAACAATAGTTTTAGAAACCACATGCAAATTATTCAATGAACCAGAATTCATTTGTCCACAATTTCATTTATTGTTACTAGCACTGAAAGAAAACGGTATACCCATAAAATTTATTGGTTTGTTTGAGAATGTCTTAATCTTTCAGATAAAGTTTAAGATTCCTTATTTAAAGCATTCAAAGGTGTCCTATAAACTTCTTGATAATCTTTCATTATTCAAATTACATTGTTCGTTTCTTTCATTATTCAAAGGTATTTCGACTTTAAAGTTCAAGTCAATGACTTTGCGTATAATCAGAGTTGGTTACTTGACCTTCTTATCAAGAGTGTTCCTTCCTGCACCTAACCTCCTTTTTCCTGCACCTTCAATTTTACAATTTTATCCTTCATTTAATTCAGTCAAACGTATTTAATGATTACTTAATTATGTCTAACTTCTAACGACTATTCCTAACTACTAACCCTAACATGCACCCCCCTCACCTCCTTCCTCTTCACTTGAGTAGCATTTTCTTCAGTCACTGTTTCATTGGTTTGAGTCGTGGTGTATTGGTGTTGTTGATCGGTGCTGTGGTGATCTTTGGTGGTGGTGCTGTATTAAAGTGGAAGAAGATATAGCGCGACAGGAAAGGTTAGTCTCAGAATCCAAATAACCATACTTCGAGCAGCGGCTATGGTTGTCGCCTCACGAAAGGCGTTTTGACACAGCCGCATATGGAGTTGTGACTGCTTCCAACTGCAGTACGAGTTGCGGTTGCTGCCAACCGCAGTACGACTTGCGGTTTTGAGTTTTTCTTTGAATTTTTTTTAAGTAGAATTATGTTTATTATAGTCTATTTTTTTAAGTTGAATTTTTAGATTGGATAAATAATGATAATTACGAATCATAAGTAATTATACTTTTATTACATATTAAAAAAAAGACGTATTCAATTAGGTTGTAGTTTTCACAGGATTAAATATTGTTTTTATTTGTATATCTTAGACTTTGAATTTCAGTGTTGAATCGTTGGAGTAAATTTGCATGGAAATTCTTTTAGGATAAAAAAAGATAGAATAAATGTGATGAAAAGAATACGAGTCATATCTTCGCATAGGTTATAAGGGGATGAAATTTTTAATTCTGTGAACTAATTGTTGAGAGTGTCGCATTGTTCGCAAAAGATTTGGAACTTGTTGAATTAAAACTGTTGTTCCAGTTGAATATGGGTTATGAAGTTGTTTGTTTTGGTGGAGACAATGTCACAGTCTATTCAACTTTTTTTTCAACTAAAATGGCAGAAGAAATAAATAAATATTTATGAAAAGGGTACCCTTCAACTGCGCCTTTGAGGTGCGACACCTCTCAACTCACCTCCTACACCGACTGCCGCATCTGCCAACAGCGGCTACCCATAGCCGCATCTCCCAACGGCGGCTACCCTTAGCCGCATCTCCCAACGGCAGTTATTCACAGCCGTACCTCCCAGGTGCGACACCCCTCAACCGTGCCTCTCAGGTGCGGCACCTCTCAACCGCGTCTTCCAGGTGCGATTCTGCGCGACGCACCCCCTCCGAACCCTCCAACCAGCCCGAATAATCCCCAACCCGAATTCAATCACAGCATCATGAACCATTGTATATTCTCAGACCATATAAACAATTAGCAAAAACAACTAATCTGCACGCCTGCGAGAAGAAGTGCTAAACAACAACCAGCAAGGAGCCCGTGAAAATGATGATACACATAAGAGGAAGCAAAATAGCTCGTGGGTGACGGTAGTTCCTCTCTGGGTAAAGTAAAAGGGTTGGGGGCAAAGTAAAAGAAAGAAGAAGGAGATGTAGAGGTGTTAAGACGTGAGATGCGGCATGGAAAAAGGAACAAGGAGCATGGGAAAACGAGCATGGAAAAACGAGCAAAGAAGAACGGAGTGTAGAGGTGTCAACTTTTTCATAATTTTTTAATATTCTTTTCAGGGGTGAAATTGAAAATATAAAAAGAATGGGAGATACAGAACGAAGTGAGTGAGGTACAGAAAGAATTGTTCTCTTATCAAACACACACACATTATATTAAAATAGGCTTCACCTATCACCAATAATTTTCATTATTCTATTAACTGTCAATTTATTATTGTTATGGATTATTCTCAACGACTTTTTTTATATTTTTTATTCCTAAAAATAAACAAAAGTTAGATCAAAAGTAATATAATAAAGAATAAAAGACAAAATATCACCATTTTTAGTATGATCATTGTTTTCGTCATCCTGATTTTTCTACCACTTTCTCGTAAAACTCACGTAATTATATATTTCCTTTTCATTTTCTCATAAAACTCATAATTATAAAGAATTTACAAAATAAAATAGCTATATTATCACTTCTCATTATAATTTGGCAAAATCCAAAGCATCAATAATACCACCATGGTATGCATAATATGTACCATAATGAATATGCATATATAAGTCCAAGAAATTAACAGTTGACCAAAAATAAAAATTGCATTCAGACATACCATAAACAATAATAAGGGATGTACTAAATTTATCACATCTCAATAACTTTGCATTATATTTGTGGAACCTGTCTTAAGTCATAAACCGACCTTGAATTCAATATCAATTTTAAACTAAAATCTTAAAACAATTTTTTTTAATATTTACATTTATATAATATTCACTACACTCATTTTTAGTCAAAAAGTTAATAGAAAACTTATAATTTTATATCAAACTACAAAACTTGCAGATTTAAAAACATAAGAATCAACACTTTGAATGTCCTGTGAATTCTAAAATTTAGCAATAAATTAAAAGTGGAATTAAATCACAATGGATCATTTATGAGATTTATCCCAAGAACCTAGATTTCCTTAGGTTTCGAACACATGCTCGGATCACAAAAATTGGAGTTCCTTTACCAAAGTTATGATCCTTCAAAGTAGACTCATCTACATTAGAATTCGACAAAACTTGTCTGCATTTTTATGCAGCAGGAGATGTTGAAGAATTGCAAAACTTCATAGACTAAATAATTTAATGGATTTAATTTATTTTCTGTTTATATTTATGTATTTATGTTCCTATATTTATATTCTGTTTTTATATTGTATTGAATAAATATATATATATATATATATATATATATATATATATATATATATATATATATATATTAATTGTACTGGAATAAGAAATACAATTTACATCTTTTTTTTTCTCATAACATAGTATCAAAGTTATGGTTGGAGTCTATCCTAATTATATTTCTAGTTTCTTGGGCATTTTTATTTCATCCGTTGTCGGATCGTTATCGGACCATCATTTACTATCGCGCTCAAGATGTCTATACCTCGGTATGAAGGATAGTGTGTTGAAAGTCTCATATCGACTAAAGGTCAATTTATAATATATAAATGGATGCAAACCTAGTCATACAAACCAATTTTGTGAAATTGAATTAGACTTAAATTTATAATTTATTATCTTTCATTGATGGTTCACTCAAAAACAATTTTCCCAATAGCCATCAAATTGGACATAGGTTCATCAAAATACTGAAAACAGAAAAGTTAATCTAAAAAATTTACAGTTAAAAGGATTTGTATGGTCATCAAAACATTCTAAGAAAATCACGAACAAACAATTATATGTAGGCTTTCAATTAAAGTTGTTTCTACTTCAAAATCATATGTATAGGTTAAGCTATTTAAAGTAGGTTGAGTCATCAAAACTTACTACAGATAATCATGTTCTCAAGTGAAATTTTCGGGTTAGATATAAGAAAAAAAAGGGCTTTCAAACAAAGTATTAAAAGCAGAAAATTTTGAACGAGTGTTCGGTTCAATTTTTCCTTCACGTTGGATATATAACTTCGAAAAGACAACTAAAGAAACTATATAAAAACCTAATAACATATGGACTTGAGTTTTAACAAAAGTACATTACTTGCAAACGAATTTAAATGTTTAAAAATCACCATCACAATAAAAAAAGGCATTGTAGTCACAAACGAATTTAAATATATCAAAATCACGATCACAAATCAAAATAAAAAACCTGCAACGTTTCTAGCTTATTTTTAATCAGAAAATACTAGTGAATAAATATATAAATAATAAGTACTGGGTTATAGTAAAATTAGTAGAAATTTTGTGTGAAAAATATTGACAAAAAAGTTGACGACCATTTCTTACAAATTATTAATCTCAGAAAAATTTAAAAGAATCAACAGCAGATATGTATTTTATGAGAGATTCACCTATTTGAAAATGTTATTTGAAAATTTTAGATAAATCATTTTTTAAAAACAACAAAAAATACCATATTAAACTTGATAAATTATTTATTTTTATCATTAAATAGTTAATATTTTCTTGTTAAATTATTATATATATATATATATATATATATATATATATATATATATTTAAGGGAATATCAACCCCTAGGTTGTATTATTTTATCAAAATGACCAATAAAATGTTACTTGTATAATAAATAATACTTATATAATAATAAAATGTTGTATATATTGGTATATCCAATACTCTCACATCATTTAAGAATCAAAGTCACAAATGGTTTAAATACTTTTTTTTTCTTTTTACGTTTCAAACCTTTTAAAAACAAAATAATTATGGAATTTTAGGTCTTAAAAGAAGATAATACTTTGAATGTGGTAATGATTTTAATGATGTCACTCGATAAACTTGGATTGAAACATTAACGTTCATCTCTAAAAGAAAAAAGCTTCCTTAACCATCGAGTGTAAAGTTGTTTGGAAAAGAAGTTTATTGTTTCTTGTGTTTGCTTTTGTTACTAGTTTCATCGATTATTTCTCTTTACTAGTGTAGAAAAGGTCTTTAACATCACTCTTTAAAAGTCTGACCCTCGAATATATCTAATGTAAAAAATGTCCGTTGATATTTTCGTAAATAAAACAACTATTTAGACATCGACTATGAGGTCCGATGTCTAAATACTCATATACGTCGACTCTCCCGAATGGACGCCAAAACTAAACAAAAAAGTAAAAAAAAAATTAATTTTTTATTCTATTTAGATGTCGACTATGGGAGGCCCGACGTCTAAATACTCATATACGTCAGCTCCCCCGAATGGACGCCAAAACTAAACGAAAAGTAAAAAAGTTTAATTCTTTATTCTATTTAGACGTCGACTATGGGGGGCCTGACGTCTAAATACTCATATACGTTGGCTCCCGCAAATGGACCAAAACTAAACGAAAAAGTAAAAAAAAAATTATTCTATTTAGACGTCGGCTATGGGGGGTCCGACGTCTAAATACTCCATCCAGAAATCTAAAAGTCACTTTTTGACTCCATTTAGACGTTCGATCCACCACTCCGACGTTTATAGTCATTTAAACGTCGGTCACCCCCATCCAGGACGTCTAAAGTGTGCGCCAAAATAAATTTTTAAATGCTTTAAACGTCAGCTAGGCAGGGGAGCTGACATTTAAAGCCATTTAGACATCGGCTAGGGGGGAGCCAATGTGTAATGGTCTGCTATTACCAAATTCACACGCGAGGCAACACTTACGCGCACTCACTATTAAGGTTCGTTTTCTCACTTTTGCAACGTTTAAATTAATTTTACTCCGATTACATTACTTTTTGATAAATTATCTTTCATTTGAACCGATTAAAATGCATTTTTGTTACATTTTGGTGCAGTTTTGCTCGTGTGCTTGGTCTTTGTGACTACTTTGGCCCTACACAAAAAAACACTCAATCCATGAGTCAGGAGGCATTGAGGAATAAAATGGATCTTTGGTGGGAGGAAAGGCTCAACCAAACCATAAGATCAATGGAGCAACGATTCATGGAGCAACTACAAGAACAAAAGGAAATACAAAGAGCGTTTGAAGAGAAGCTGCATTCCATGACGCAGGGCACCATGGGCTGCCCATTGAAGCTCCCACAACAGATGTCTGACCTGTGTAGCCCGACATCTATATAGACGTCTGACCTGTGTAATCTGATGTCTATATAGATGTCTGACTGTGGCGTCCAACGTCCCATTAACGTCTCCCAAAAAGACGTTGAGTCGAGATCAGACGTAAAAAGCCCAAAATAACCGATGTTAAAAGTCTTTTCTACACTAGTGCTTGTATTATTTATACATAAAAGTAAGGGGTTGGTATTGAATTCTTTGGTATTTTAGTTTTATTTGCATAAGATTTTTTTTTACTAGTTTTTCTCTCTTATCCCCATAAATGAATAATACTCATGTAAATAAAGTTTAACCATGATTGAGAACATAGACCACAATTGTGAGGGAGAAGTTGGATATTAGTTTGGAATACTATGTAAGGTTTGTATGTTAATGGTTCATATATAAAAGTTATAAATACAAACAAATCTTTTTGTTAGGTTTTCAAAGTAAGAAAGTTCATGCTAATATATATTACGACTAATATACAAATATAAAGATATCCCTTGAAGATTGAAACTATTACTCCTCAAAGATATCCTCTCAATCTTGTAAGAAAAAGATGAAAAAGAATATTTTAATCCTAATAGTTATATTAAACATATCTTATTTTGTGAACATTTTTATAAATATTAATTTTTTAGGGAAGCTTGCTTTGTTGCACAAAAGAAGCGTGGATTAGACAAGGAAAAGAGAAAGGCAGTGGAGGCAAAGGTGAAGAAGTTGCGAGAACTAGCATTTGTCTAAGAGGTCCTATAGATCACTTGGTTGACCAATGTTGTGACGGTGAAAAAGGCATACAATTGTATGATTGATTGGTCAGCGCTTATCCAGACGGTCATATGGTACGTTACAGTTGGAGGACGTCAAAATATATATCTGAATCTTGCTATTGTAATAATTCAATCAAGAGATTGGCTGACCAGTTATCCAAATGCTTAAACATCTATAATAATCAAGTTTATAAGTAAAATGTGTTTATTAACCATTGGGTCATGATTAAGTTTATGCGAATTATAAACCCATATCGAAACTTATAAATATAAATTTCAGATAAAAAGGTAAATAATTATAAATTTAAGATTTTATCGTAGTAATCTACCAATCATAATATTGACTTATTGTTAGAGTACTGGTGGCTACCCCTTTTCTACAACTTTAAAAGCAACATTAAAGACGAGAACTATGAAAGCAACTTTGGAAGATTAGGAAAAAATGATTACGTGTTTTGATTGTGATATCAGAACCTACACCCGACACACCTAATAATATTAGTGGGGAACGTGTTATATATGTATATTGCAGTACCTTTAACATTTCCATAAAATATTTCTTAATGTAAATTCGGTATATGCCAAATTAGCCTTCAACAATAATTCAGTGATAAACGAGACTGCAATTGCAATTTGACCAGTAAGTTTTAAAACTTAAGAAATAATTTTAAGCAATGTAGGCTTTCGAGCATGTAACTGTGCTATAGAAAAGAATTTTTAAGATGTTTCTATTAATAAGAAGAAATCAGGGTTTGAAACAACAATAACAAGTTATTTGACAACAACAAAGAACCAGAACAATAAAGCAATGGCGGCAGAGGTCATAATAATTTGAGGAATGCCAATTTGGGAAAGAGCCATTCTGAAAAAGAATTTCCATTAGGTCAGGAAAATGGAATAGAGAGTAAGGTCGGAGAAAAGAAGATTGCATAAAGAAGAGTCATACCACACACGTATGAATCGCAATTTTATGCTATCTCTTCTCATACGTACGTGTCTTTCACCTAACGATTTATCCTTATCCAAAACAGCAAGTCATGACTGCACGACCTTCCCTTCCTTTTCAATTGCAGCACTACTTCTCCATTCCTCTGAACCATGACTGAAGCAGCATCAGCAGCACCTCTCAAAGTTATCCAAGTTTGTTCGGTGGCACCACTTCAGGAACCAACCCTTTCCACCCTTGTTCCAACCTCTCTTCCATTAACCTTCTTCGACCTCTTATGGCTTCGATTTCCACCTGTTCAACGTCTCTTCTTCTATCACTTCCCACACCCAACCTCTTCATTCCTTCACTCTCTTCTTCCCTCTCTCAAGCACTCTCTTTCCCTCACTCTCCAACACTTCCTCCCTTTCTCTGGCACCCTCACATGGCCCTCTCACTCTCCCAAACCCATCATCAACTATCTCCCCGGCGACACTGTTTCCTTCACTGTTGCTCAGTCCGACCTAAACTTCGACCATCTTTGCTCCCGTCTCTGTGAAGCATCACAACGCAACGATTTAGTACCCCACTTGGCCAATTCCCATGATAAAGCATCTCTGTTGGCGGTTCAAGTCACTCTGTTCCCAAACGCTGGCTTTTGCATTGGAGTAACCACACACCATGCAGCTTTCGACGGAAAATCTTCATCCATGTTCATCAAAGCATGGGCCTATATATGCTCTAACCTTCAAAACCCTACTACACCCACACCAACACCATCCTTACCTCATCATCTTTCGCCTATCTTTGACAGATCATTGATTAGAGACCCTTCTGGGTTGGCTGAACTGTACGCAGACCAGTGGATGAATCATAATGGTTCTAATAACCGAAGTCTCAAGGTGTGGGAGCCTCTCACTGCAACACCGAGCGATGGACTCAAAGGTTTTTTTGAATTGACCCCTTCACAGATTCAAAAGCTCAAACAATACGGAAACTCTAAGGTGAAAGTGGCTGTTCATCTGTCAACATTCTCTGTTACGTGTGCGTATGTGTTAGCGTGTTTGGTTAAAGCGAAGCAAGTGAAGGAAGAAAATGTGGTGTACATATTTGCTGTTGAATGTAGAAGGCGCTTGGATCCTCCAATTCCAGCCACGTATTTTGGAAACTGCATTAGCGGACAATACGTTGTGGCTTTGACTAAGGAGTTGATTGGAAAAGATGGGTTCATTTGTGCTTTGGAGGGGATAGTTGAGGCTTTGAATAGGGTGAAGGAAGAGGGAGTGTTGAAAGGAGCAGAAAGATCGGTTTCTATTATGCATGACGCTGGGGAGGTTAAAAAAATTTCTACTGCTGGGTCTCCGTTGTTTGAGGTTTATAGCATTGATTTTGGGTGGGGAAGGCCAAAGAAGGTGGATATGGTATCCGCAGACAAAACAAGAGCATTTTCTATCAGTGAAAGTAGGGATATCAATGGAGGAATTGAGATTGGATTGGTGTTACCTAAAAGTGAGATGGAAGATTTTACTTCCCTTTTTCTTCAAGGGCTTGATTCCTGTATTGGGTGTGGAAATGAAAGTCAACAGTCCAATGTCTGATAATTTGAGGATGTCCAGGTCTGCTCATAAGTTTGCAGTTTGTCATTCGTTCGACAAGTTAGGAGATTAAAGGTACTTCGTTCCATGTCAAAGTTAATGAAATCTTTCAGCTCAAGCTCAAGTATTAATCGTATAATAAGTATCAATCACCTCTCTCGTTACTTTTTTTTATATGAACAGCAGCCTAATTAGGATATGTTTCTTGTTCAGCTGTGAAGTCTTGAGTTTTAAATGAAAGTTGCTGTGTAGTGAAAATTAGCTTATTATGTTACAAAAGTTGATTCAATAACGCAGGCCTATGGCATAGATACAGACTCTACTTTATTCTGTGGGCCTCCAGAAATGTATACTTTATTTGGTGATACTATTATCGAAAATGATACTTTAAACACCACCAGACTTCTTTTGACAACAATTTGACAACAACAGGTGTCAAATATCATTGGCTGTTTTGATTGAATTTAAAAAAAAAAAACAGGTGAGGGGAAGGACAATTTGGAGAATGTGGTTTCTGAAATTCATTTGGTTTGGCGTCTACGAAATCATTTTCCCTTCTGATGCACTGAAGGTATCTCTTTCTCGACCTAAGCTCTCTATCCACAACTCTGCACTCACCGGACCGAAGAAACAGCATCGTCATCTCCGTCTGGCATTGAAGTTTCGAAGGGTGACATTGAATGCTTTGTTCTCCATCATTGAAGGCTTTCATCTCCGTTCGCGTGTTTGGAGGAAGTTTCGATAGGGGCCAGCATTGTGATCTTTCATCTCCGTCCGCATGTTTGGAGGAAGTCTCACATTAATAAACTTCATTACGACTTTTTCAAGTGTTTTTCATATTGAAGAACAAACATATAGTTTTGAAAACACTGTCATAACGAATACGCAATCTGGAGCAACCAAAAAATAATATTTGAAACAGGCTGCAGTATGGATTGTTTGGGAGCCACTTTGTAATATGTAGGGAGCAAGCATGAGGTTTTGGTACAATTTCAATTTAGACCACTTGTAATCGCTTATAGTGGCCTTGTAAGCGATTACATCATCACTTACATTTAACAAGTTTGAAAAACACTCCAGTAACTCGTGTTGGGAGCCTCTCTGTTATCTTTGGGGAGCAAGCATGAGGATTTGGTACAAATTCAATTTTAGCCACTTGTAATCGCTTACAGTTTCCTTGTAAGCGATTACAGCAGCACTTACATTTAACAAGTTTGAAAAACACTCCAGTAACTCGTGTTGGGAGCCTCTCTGTTATCTGTGGGGAGCAAACATGAGGTTTTGGTACAATTTCAATTTTAGCCACTTGTAATCGCTTACAGTGGCCTTGTAAACGATTACAACATCACTTACATTTAACAAGTTTGAAAAACACTCCAGTAACTCGTGTTGGGAGCCTCTCTGTTATCCGTGGGGAGCAACCATGATGTTTTGGTACAAATTCATTTTAAGCCACTTGTAATCGCTTACAGTGTCCTTGGAAGCGATTACAACATCACTTACATTTAACAAGTTTGAAAAACACTTCAGTAACTCGTGTTGGGAGCCTCTCTGTTATCTTTGGGGAGCAAGCATGAGGTTTTGGTACAAATTCATTTTAAGCCACTTGTAATCGCTTACAGTATCCTTGTAAGCGATTACAGCATCACTTACATTTAACAAGTTTGAAAAACACTCTAGTAACTCGTGTTGGGAGCCTCTCTGTTATCTTTGGGGAGCAAGCATGAGGTTTTGGTACAAATTCATTTTAAGCCACTTGTAATCGCTTACAGTGTCCTTGTAAGCGATTACAACATCACTTACAGAGGTTCAGAGCGAAACCAATGGTGGACCGAAAATGGTAACACAAAGCTTCGAAAGGGAAGAGAGCGAAACTCCTAATCTGGTGAGAGACTGCTTCAAAGGAGAGAGAGGACTGAAAAGGTGAAAAAGGCTTCAATAGAAGGAAGGGTATTATCGGAATAAGCTCAACTCACCTTTTTCCAATCAGTTTTTAATTAAAATAAATAAATTAAACTGACCACTACAACGTTGACACATGGCGTTGTCAAAACGTTGGCAAAATTTCGTTGTCAACATATCACTACCCTACTATTATTGTCTCTCACGTTATTTTATTGGAAAACGATTCTTCAACAACAACATAAATTTGACAACAATTTGACAACAACATGTGTCGTCATTTGTTGTTTTAAATAGTTTTTTGAACAAATTTAATTTTTTTTCAAGGGCGTTTTTGGAAAAGAATGCTGAAACATGTTCCTGCTTTCACTTTTGTAAAATTCATCCCTACAAAATTACGAAACTCTCTCACTAGTTTTTTCATTCTCCATTTGAAACTCTCGCTCTGCCACTGAAGTCGTCACTGTCCACCGTTATGAAAATCGTTCTTGGATCCACCGTTCTCTCTGCCATTGAAGTGCTTGGAGGAAGTCTCGGTTAGGTCGACCCTCAAAAGGTTTCGTTTTTTCCTTGTCAACTTTGTTCCTTCATTGGTTGGGTGCTTTTTTTGTTTTTTTATTCGCACATTCGAAGGTGTTTTTTATTCGCACATTGTAAAGGTGTTTTTTGGTTTATCGAAGAAACATTTTCCTTTTTCATTCGCACGTCTGCAGCGCGTTGTATTTTGGATTTGTCGGGTGTTTTGGGTTTGGCCGTGAACAAACATTCGAAGGTGTTTTCAATGCTTATAGTTGGGATTGCTTATTTACTTTGGTCATCAACTGTATTATAAAGTAGGGGTTTATCTGATTTGCTGTTTAATTTTTTTGTGCTACGAAAACAGTATAGAACTACCCATTAACTTAAAAGAATAACTTATTATTGTAATATTGTAATTTCTCAAGTTATATGTCCTAGTAGTAAATTTATACTCTTGTTCTGTTTCTGGTAAAATATTCGTTACTAATATCAAAATACAGTTTTCTTTTCATGGTGATGACATTAATTTATCATTTATTTTCGACAATAATAAGAAATATCCATAATAAAAAAATTTGGATACTAGGTGACATATACATTAAAAAGAATTAAAATGAATTTTGTGTAATTTTTTCCTTTGTTGTTATCGGTCATATGCATTATTTTAAGAAAAAACTTTTCTTGTGATGTGTACAGATGGACATGGAGATGGAGCTAGTCCTTGCGCTTGATTTTGATATTAAAGATATCCTTTTATCAATTGGTAGAATCATCGTATTTCAAACTTATTTAAGTTATAAAGTTCTATGTGATTATGTTATGCCTATTTTGATTGTTTTAGTCCATGCCCTAGTAGTAAATTATAAATATTGCTGAATCTGAAGGCTGGAATATTTGATATTCAATATGCTGTTAAACTTTTTATAGAATATGTTATCTTTGTTTTAAAGGTAATTGCATGATACTTGACTCCATGGTCTGTTTCTTGCGTTTTGGAATGAGTTTGAGTAATAATAAATTTATTAGTGATTGCTAAGTGAGCCTTTGATAGGAGAATGATCATAGGCTAAGGCCATGACTGCTGAAATGAAGATATTGATCTTGTTATATGAAACTAATTAGTAATGCATGAGTTTTTGGTGCATGTGCATGTTCGAAACATCCTGAAAAGAAAACATAGTTGAACTAAATATAATAGTTTTAATAATCTGATGGGGGAAAGAGAAAAATGAATGTATATTGATCCATTTATTAATGATTGTTTATGTATGGAAATAGAGAATTGAAAGTAGGTTCAAACTATTCGGGCACACCTTTGTTTATCACCATTACTTGAAATATTTGCAAAATGTATTGAAATGTATCTTTTCCCTTTTTTTTATTTGTTAGGTTATTATTTTATTGAAGTTATTAGTTCAGTTAAACCCGAAATGGATGCATAGAATAGCACTGTAAGTAGACTTTGAACATTTGTGTTGTGTTTTCTATTTTGGAGCACTTATTTGAATGTTATGAATTTGAACTGTTTTATAGTGGCGCATGCGAGCTTGGATGGATACATCCTACATTGCTAATATGAATGCCTTACTTCGAGTAAAAAATAAGACGCGCATTGGACAAACTCCATCTAGGTCTTGTTTAAACATTGTTGATCCTTTAGAGATCAATTTAAAATTGTTGAAACAAATGGTATGTTGGTGGATTCCCCACCATCAGTCTTTTAGACTTATACAAATGTAGGCTAAATTATGAATTTGTAAATATTACATTATCGTTGTCTTGACAATGTTTCTAAATTCCAATATGTTCATTTCAAGAGGAATTGGCTGCGTTAAGGAAGAAGTATATATAAGATTGGATCCTAGACGATGACAACGTCCGAAGATTTCAAACGCTGCAACATTTTGGATTACTATAGCATTAGAAATGTGTTGTTAGTTTAGATTGTTATTTTATAGCAAATGAATAGACATGACATTGTACAAAATTAAAGTGTTGAAAATTTTGACACAATTGTACAAAATTATAGCAAATGAATACAACTATTCTTCATTAATTATTCTTCAAATTCATTTTCTTTCTCTGTGTTTTTGGTTGAATGAGTTAATTCATTACCTTGTTGGGAGAAAATTGATGTGCCCCTCTACTGATGAGGAGTTGGACTGAAACAGTAGGTATACTAAATTGATTGTTGTTGATTGCCTGGAAATTCTGTTCGAAGGAAGAGTAAGGTAGACACTTATGTGCATGTGTAATCGAAAATCGTGTTGGAGTCGTCGGCGATAGATTTCATAGAATTGAAAATCATGTTGGAGTCGTAGAGCAAGAACTTATTGACTTTCGCAATCAATTTGATCGACAACTAGCTTCTTAGATTACATTTCATTGCATAATGTTATATACCTTTTTATTTCAAAACTTAGTCTTTCATGAATTGTTGTTACATTTTTATATTAATGTAATTGTCTTTTATGATTGTTATCATTTTTCATTACTCAATACCCTTCATTATTCCTTTTACGTTTGTATAATATTGAAGTATTCCAACTTGAAGTATTCAATTAATGATTTATTCTCAAAACATTGAAAACACAGTCCTGCATACCCCTAGGGAGTGCTTCAGCCACGACTAGTAGAACTCCTCAACTTTTGGTACAAAAGGGGATTTTTCAACTGGTAAACGATTACAATGCCCATGTAATCGATTACACGTGTTTCAGACCTGTGTTAATGGTGTAGGACCTACCCTCTCAACTTAAGAACACCTATACTTGGTCTTCAATCCACATAGGACTAACCTAACTTGATATTTCTTGTTATGGACACATTCAACCATGGCCTACAGGGTTAATCAATCCTCAAAATATTCAAAACACAGTCCAGTAGATCCCTGGGAGTGCTTCAGCCACGACTGGGTAGCACTCCTCAACTTTTGGTACAAAAGGGGATTTTCCACTGCTAAGCGATTACAAAGCCCCTGTAACCGATTACACGTGCTTCAGGCCTGTATCCATGGTGTAGGATCTCCCCTCTAAACCTAGGAACACCTATACTTGGTCTTTCATCGACATAGGACTGACCTAACTTGAAACTTGTTGTTGTGGACACCTTCAATCATGGATAACAAGGTTAATAAATCCAAAAAACATTGAAAACACAGTCCTGCAGACCCCAGAGGAGTGCTTCAGCCACAACTGGGTAACACTCTTCAACTTTTGGTACAAAAGGAGATTTTCCACTAGTAAGCTATTACAAAGCCCCTGTAATCGATTACATGTGCTTCAGACCTGTGTCAATGGTGTAAGACCTCCCCTATCAACCTAGGAACACCTATACTTGGTCTTCCATCAACATAAGACTAACCTAACTTGAAATTTCTTGTGTGGACACATTCAACCATGGCCTATAGGGTTAATCAATCCTCAAAACATTGAAAACACAGTCCTGCAGACCCCTGAGGATTGCTTCAGCCAGGACTGGGTAACACTCCTCAACTTTTGGTACGAAAGGGGATTTTTCACTGGTAAGCGATTACAAAGCACCTGTAATAGATTACATGTGCTTCAGACCTGTGTCAATGGTGTAGGATCTCCCCTTTCAACCTAGGAACACCTATACTTGGTCTTTCATACACATATGACTGACCTAACTTGAAACTTGTTGTTGTGGACACCTTCAATCATGGATAAAGAGGTTAAGAAATTCATAAAACATTGAAAATAAACACGTAAGGACTACTACGGAGTGCTTCAGCCACGACTGGGTAGCACTCCTCACCTTTTGGTACAAAAGGGGATTTTCCACTGGTAAGCGATTACAAAGCCCCTATAATCGATTCCACGTGCTTCAGACCTGTGTCAATGGTGTAGGATCTCCCCTCTCAACCTAGGAACACCTATACTTGGTCTTCCATCCACATAGAACTGACCTAACTTGAAACTTGTTGTTGTGGACACCTTCAATCATGGATAACAGGGTTAAGAAATCCAAAAAACATTGAAAACAAAGTCCTGCAGACCCTTGGGGAGTGTTTCAGCCACGACTGGGTAGCACTCTTCAACTTTTGGTACAAAAGGAGAATTTTCACTGGTAAGCGATTACAAAGCCCCTGTAATCGAGTACACGTGCTTCAGACCTGTGTCAATGGTGTAGGATCTTCCCTCTAAACCTAGAAAAACCTATACTTGGTTTTCCATCCACATAGGACTGAACTAACTTGAAATTTGTTGTTGTGGACACCTTCAATCATGGATAACAGGGTTAAGAAATTTACAAAACATTTAAAACTAACACGTAAGGACTACTAGGGAGTGCTTCAGCCACTACTGGGTAGCACTCCTTAACTTTTGATACAAAAAGGGATTTTCCACTGGTAATCGATTACAAAGCCCTTGTAATCGATTACACATGCTTCAGACCTGTGTCAATGGTGTAAGACCTCCCCTCTCAACCTAGGAACACCTATACTTGGTCTTCCATCAATATAGTACTAACCTAACTTGAAATTTTTTGTTGTGGACACATTCAATCATGGCTTACAAGGTTAATCAATCCTCAAAACATTGAAAACACAGTCTTGCAGACCCTTGGCGAGTGCTTCATCCACGACTTGGTAGCACTCCTCAACTTTTGGTACAAAAGGGGATTTTCCACTGGTAAGCGATTACAAAGCCCCTGTATTCGATTACACATGCTTCAGACCTGTCTCAATGGTGTAAGATCTCCCCTCACAACCTAGGTTCACCTATACTTGGTCTTCCATCCACATAGGACTGACCTAACTTGAAACTTGTTGTTGTGAACACCTCCAATCATGGATAACAGGGTTAAGAAATCCACAAAACATTGAAAGCAAACACGTAAGGACTACTGGGGAGTGCTTCAGCCACGACTGGGTAGCACTCCTCAACTTTTGGTACAAAAGGGGATTTTTCCACTGGTAAGTGATTACAAGGCCCATGTAATTGATTACACGTGCTTCAGACCTATGTCAATGGTGTAGGACCTCCTCTCTCAACCTAGGAACACCTATACTTGGTCTTCCATCGACATAGGACTAACCTAACTTGAAATTTCTTGTTGTGGACACATTCAACCATGGCGTATAGGATTAATCAATCTTCTAAACATTGAAAACATAGTCCGGCAGACCCTTGGGGAATGCTTTAGCCACGACTAGTAGCACTCCTCAACGTTTGGTACAAAAGGGGTTTTTCCATTGGTAAGCAATTACAATGCCCATGTAATTGATTACACGTTCTTCATACCTGTGTCAATGGTGTAAGACCTCCCCTCTCAACCTAGGAACACCTATACTTGGTCTTCCATCCACATAGGACTGACCTAACTTGAAATTTCTTGTTGTGGACACATTCAACCATGGCCTATAGGGTTAATCAATCCTTAAAACATTGATAGCAAACACGTAAGGACTATTGGGGAGTGCTTCAGCCATGACTAGGGAGCGCTCCTCAGGTTTTGGTACAAATTGGGAATGTTTCACTGGTAAGCAATTACGAGGCCCTTGTAATCGATTACCATTGCATCAGTCAATGTCAATGCTGCATTAACTCACCTCCGAATTTCTAAACACCTTTACTTGGTCTTCCATGCACATAAGACTGACCTAACTTGAAACTTGTTGTTGTGAACACCTTCAACCATGGATAACAAGGTTAAGAAATCCACAAAACATTGAAAACAAACACGTAAGGACTACTGGGGATTGCTTCAGCCATGACTGGGGAGCGCTCCTCAGCTTTTCGTACAAATTGGGAATGTTTCTCTGGTAAGCGATTATGAGGCCCTTGTAATCGATTACCATTGCATTAGTTAGTGTCAATGTTGCATTAACTCACATCCCAACCTCTAAACACCTATAATTGGTTTTCCATCCACATTGGACTGACCTAACTTGAAATTTCTTGTTGTCGACACATTCAACCATGGCCTACAGGGTTAATCAATTTTCAAAACACTAAAAACAGTATTGCAAACCCCTTGGGAGTGCTTCAGCCATGACTGGGTAGCACTCTTCAACTTTTGGTACAAAAGGGGATTTTTCCACTGGTAATCGATTACACCTGCATCAGAACTATATAAATGGTTTTAGGACCTACCCTCTCAACCAAGCAACACTTGTACTTGGTCTTCCATCCTCATTGGACTGACCTAACTAGACATTTTTTATAAAAATCACAAAGGATAACTATTAAATAATACTACCAAACAACAAATTGAATGAAAATAACAATCAAAATTCAAATAACCACTTTGTTTATTTATTAAAAATCAAAATAATTGTTCCAAATACAGTTATCCATAGTTCAACATGTACTAATATTGCACTATTCCCAAATCACATAAATCAATGAAGTTTTAGACTATATCCAGTGTAGGGAGTTCTACAAGCTTTGCTTTTGTAACGCTTTCGGCGTGCTCCTTCCTTCATAACGGTTTCTGGTTGTACATTCCTCCCTCACATGCAAAGTAATTGTAATTGTTTTCTTCTTTACATGGCATATTGTAACCACCATCATCTTTATTCTTTTCTTCAAACAGCTCAGATCGCAATACAGATAGCTCTTCTTTAAGTTCTTCAATTAAAGCATCTTGTTCCTTTAAAGCATTATCAATATGATTTTTCTGTTTTCGATTGTTTGTTGACTTTCTTGGTTTCTTCAAATCTTCTCTATTTGGATTAAGTGATGGTTTCTTCAAATCCTCTCCACTTGGATTTTTCGGTAAAGCACAAGCAACACTTAAAATTCCCAACTAAACAACAATTGAAGATGCCTGTAAAAGGAAAAAGAAACAACAATTAAAATCCGAAAACTGAAATATCATCATTTATTTGATTATCACTGTTGAAATTTGATGATATTTTAGATATTGAAAGAGGAAAAGAGAAAAGAAAAACGAAACACTGATTTGATAATGCATTGTTATATTTGGTACACAAATATTTATGTGATATTTATTCTCACTTATCCCGATCTTGTTTTATGAACTAAGATGAGAATGTGAACTGTAACATTTATAGGGACACAAATATTGTCGTTATAACTCCTCAAATCTGAAAGAATCAAGAATCAATAAATACATTGTTTTTTCTTCCTCACATTATGCATATCAACCCATTAGTAAATATACTTTCACTAAGGGTATAAATGTGATAGTGAGAAACTAATGGTATAAACATAAAATCATTCCTCTTTTTTAAATAATCAAGTAGATATATCTAATATTATGAATAATTATGTAACTGTAAGATAAAAATATATAAAAACGTGTAATTTTATAATTATAATTCGAATTTTATTTTAATAGATTTTAGAAATAAATATACATTAAAAGTATTTTATTTTTTTATTTATTAAAGTATAATTAAATTCTAAATTCTAAATTTTGAAAGGAAAAAAAGAAGAAGATTACTTGAAATATAGGATATATACATCAAGAAAAGTGGCTTTTAAAAAGTAAGGGAGGAATTATTGGTGTCCCTTTAACAGTGTTCAACGTCCTTTGAAGCTTACTACAAGTAAATTTTAATTTCTCCGAAATTTTGAAGACAAAAATGGGACCATTGAAGAGTTTGTCTTTTAGTGACTTGAAAATGGTTCTGTAATGGTATTCTCATAATTGTAAAATATTAATGTTTAGTAGACAAAAAAAATTAAAGGGCATTAAGAACACTGAAAAGAAAAAAATACTTATAGAGTCCAGCAACTGCCGAAAAGAAAAATGTGTTGCTACAAGTATTATTTACCCGAGAGAAAATATGAGTGACAAAGTCAAGCAAATGCATATAAAAAAAGGTCATGGCCTAACAACGGATTAGTGACAAAACAAATCACACCAGATGGTACTATTCCAATACCATCTTACAAAATAACATACATTTGAGACACATAGCACACTAATCCAGAACATGAAAGAATAGCCCGTCGAAGAACCATTGTTACAGGTCAAATCCATTGCACACAAAAACGAAGAAAGAAAACTTTAAAAAACCTTCGACGAAGATCGGTGAACGAAGATCACGAACTCCACAGAGAAACACACTTCCAACAGGACAGACAATGCACAAAACCACCACAAAAATTGAAATCAAAATGAAAATCCTAAAAGTGAGAAGAGAGTGTTATGGAGAGAGGATAGAGTGCTAAAACGAAGGAGGGACACTTTCGAAATCCAATCTTGAACCCTATACAAATTAGATTTTTAAATTAAAAATAACATTCAAAATGGACCAATTAAAGAACCACAAACTTCAAACTTCAAACAAACTCCAGATCGAAGAAAAACAAAGAAAGAACCACAAACTTCAAACAAACCTTCCACGGAGACCAGTTAAAGTAGACCACGAACTCCACAAAAAAACGAACTCCAGATTGAAGCACAGGGGCAACAAGTGAATGAAACAAACACACAAATCAAAATCAAAATCAAAACCCTAAAAATGGAAGAGGGAGAAGAGAGTGTGCGATGGAGAGAGAACGAAATTTTCAAAATGAAATCCCTAGGAGTGAGAAGCAACTCTTATGGACAGAGGATGAACTGGAAAAATGAAGAGCAGTTTCGGAAACTGTAAGTAAACCCATCCAAATCAGATTTTTATATTAAAAAAATAAATTTAAATACAACTAATTACAACGCAATACGTGACGTTGTAAAAAACGTATTGTTAGAATATCGCGATCCTATTTTATTATCATGTGGGCCTTTAATTATAATTATATTATTTTTTTAATTTAAAATCATAATATATATTATTATATTATTAAAAGTCGTGTCAAAATGAGTGTTTTTTTAAAACCGTGTCAAACTATCTTTTTTCTTATTTTTATATTTGCCCACGTTTTACAATGAATAATGTTTGTTGTCTTCAGTCACTGTTGGGATAAACCTTCATTATAGTTATATTGCCTTTTTTCGTCAATGGAATTGGAGTTGTAGGTCTAATTAGTTTCTTAATTATTTTTAATATAAGCAACACAAGTAATTTGATGGATATCAGAGTATTAAAAGAAGAAAAAAAATTATAATATTTTTATGTCTACATTTAAGGAGAATATAATAAATTTGTTTTAAAAATAGGAAAAATATTGAAAGAGACGTAAGAGATACATGTTTTTTATGTTTTCGAGCTAAGTCTATGATATTAGATTTAGCAAGAACATTTTAGCACCCATCATGCATAAGACCTGGTAGAACGGTTTCCCACCACCATAAGAAACTTTAGTTGATAAAGTGAGGATCGAAAAACAAACCAACACATATAATAATAGTATTAACCTCCAAGTTTAGAAATAGACAAAAATATTCGAACAAATTTTTGAGAAGATAATATTTTTCCTCAATACAAAGACACAATTATATTTTAAATTTCGAGAAGAATAAATCACGAAGGAAACAACTTTTAAATCATATAACTCTAAGCATTGTGTCAAGTAAAACAATTACTGTCAAATTCGTAAGTCTGATAAAAATATATATTTATTGTCGATCATTATTTTCACTGAAAATCAAGATAAACATTTTTTTTTCCACAAATGCATAGTTTAGTTCCAATGCTTCTCATAATGCAATAGTAGTTTTAGTACGACAAATTATTTTATCAATGTTATTATATTAAATATACTTAAAAATATATCCGTGATATGAAATTTCTTTATCACAATTAGAAGTAAAAAATGTTAAAGCGTCAATTAATATAATAGAAAAAACAATAGTTTTAGAAACCACACGCAAATTATCCAATGAACCAGAATTCATTTGTCCACAATTTCATTTATTGATACTAGCACGGAAAGAAAAAGGTATACCCATAAAATTTATTGGCTTATTTGAGGATGTTTTAATCATAAATGTTTCTCATAACGATTCAGATTCTTTACTTAAAGCATTTAAAGTTGTCCTATGAACTTCTTGATAGTCCTTTATTGTCCAAATTATTTTGTTCGTTTCCTTTTTTTTCTTGTCCAAGTCATGTGGGAGGATATCTATCAAAGGCACTCGGATTTTGAAATTCAAATAAGTGACTTTACGTAATAATATTATAATAAAAATAGTAATCAAAATTGGTTACTTAACCTTCTTGTCAAACATATATTTATATATATTAAAATAGACTTACCCTTAAGTATGACTTACCAATAAATGACTTTCATTATTGTAACTGCCTCAAGAACTTTCTTTTTCTTTACCGATTTCTGAGTTGTTAACTGTTTGTCTGTCCATTCTATTGGACTGTCAGGTATCATGCATTATACACTCAAGTCCAAGCAAGCTCTTTATTAGAAGAGTTGCGCATGGATTATTATGAACTTGAGAGAGGTGTTCATGTTGTATTAAGGAATCTGTTTTCAATGTGCTTTTAAGTCTTCGTTTTTTATACTAAGTGACGGATTCTAAGAATCCACTTAGAATGTTTCCTAGGTTGAGAATTCGCGAAGATAGAAAAGTTAATTTAAAAAATTTACAGTTAAAAAGATTTTTATGTTCATCAAAACATTATAAGAAAATCACGAACAAACTTGTATGTAGGCTTTCGATTAAAGTTGTTTCTACTTCAAAATCATATGTATAGGTTAAGCTATTTAAAGTAGGTTGAGTCATCAAAACTTACTACAGATAATCATGCGCTCAAGTGAAATTTTCGGGTTAGATATAAGAAAAAAAGGGCTTTCAAACAAAGTATTAAAAGCAGAAAATTTTGAAAGAGTCTTCGGTTCAATTTTTCCTTCACGTTGGATATATAACTTTGAAAAGACAACTAAAGAAACTATATAAAAACCTAACATTTAGACTTGAGTTTTAACGAAAGTGCATTATACTTGCAAACGAATTTAAATATTTAAAAATCACCATCATAATAAAAAAGGTATTGTAGTCAAACGAATTTAAATATATCAAAATCACGATCACAAATCAAAACATAAAACCTGCAACGTTTCTAGCTTATTTTTAATCAGCAAATACTAGTGAATAAATATATAAATAATTAGTACTGTGTATAGTAAAATTTGTAGAAATTTTATGTGAAAAATTTTGACAAAAAAAGTTGACGACCATTTCTTACAAATTATTAATCGCAGAAAAATTTAAAAGAATCAACAGCAAATATGTGTTTTATATATAGTAGAGTTTGAGTCTCCTATTCGAAAATGTTATTTGAAAATTTTAGATAAATTATTTTTTAAAAATAAAAAAAATATCATATTAAACTTGATAAATTGTTTATTTTTATCATTAAACATTAATTGTTAGCTAATATTCTTGTTAAATTATATATATATATATATATATAAATTAGGTCTTTAAAGGAATATCAACCCCTAGGTTGCATTCTTTTATCAAAATAACCAATAAAATGTTACTTGTATAACTCTTTTCTTTCCCTATTGGTTTGGGGTCTCAAGATTTAGAATGTTAATAAATAATACTTATATCATGATATAAAATGTGATAGATATATTTTCATATATCTAATACTGTTACATCATTTAAGAAGGTTAGGAATGGTTTAAATACTTTTTTTTTTCTTTTTATCTTTCAAACATTTTAAAAACAAAAGGAATTTTAGACTCTAAAGAAGATAATACTTTGAATGTGGTGATTAATCATAATGATATTATTCAATAAATTTAGAATTGGAACATTGATGTCCATTTATGAAAGAAAAAAACTTTCTTTGACCATAGAATGAAATTACACTAAAATTGTTTAAAAAAGAAGTTTATTTGTTTCCTATGTCTTTCTTTGTTAATAACAAGTTACATCGATTATTTCTCTTGTACTATTTGTAGATAAAAGTAAGGGGTTGGTGTTGGATTCTTTGGTAGTTTAGTTTTATATGCATAAGGTTTTTTTTTTCTAGTTTTTCTCTCTTAGCCCCCATAGATGAATAATACTCATGTAAATAAAGTTTAACCATGAATGAGAAAATAGAGCATAGAACACAATTGTGAGGGAGAAGTTGGACGTTATTTGGAATAGTATTTAAGGTTTGTATGTTAATGGTTCATATATAAAAGTTATAAATACAAACAAATGTTTATTGTTAGGTTTTCAAAGTAAGAAAGTTCATGCTAATATATATTACGGCTAATATACAAATTTAAAGATATCCCTCAAAGATTGAAACCATTACTCCTTAAAGATATCCTCTCAATCTTGTAAGAAAAAAAAATGAAATAGAATATTTGTAATCCATAATAGTTATAGTAAATATATCTTATTTGTGAACATTTTTAATAAATATTATTTTTTATTAAATAACTATTTTTAATTGATCACTTTCCCTTTCTTATAATAAATATATTATCGTATTAAATACAAATAAATTATAAGTATAGTATTTTAAAATCTAGGAAGAGGTTATCAAAATGGTTTGAAATTAATCTTTTGTAACATGGGATGTTAAAATTCAAAACTTAAATTATGAGTTATTATTATGTAGAAGCTTGATCATCTGAAAGACAGTATCTATAATTTAGTACCATACAGATATTTATAATATAAGTTAAATGAAGATGAAAATTAAATTTAACTCAATTTTTAAAGGAAAGAAAAATATAAATAAAAAATTAAATATTTAATATACAAAAAAGCACTAGACTTGAAAGAAAATAAAAATTAACTTAAAAACGTTGAAGGAATTCACACTAATTTAAATTCAATGGAATATAATATTTAGGTAAAATAGAAGAGGCATATGTGTGAATTTTTATAAGAGTGGGAAAATGTGATTACATTTAACAAAAAGTTAAAATTTATAAAATAAATGGTTATCTGTATTTCTTACCTTTCGGATCTTTTTAAATTCTGTTTTCTCTCTTCAATAAATTATTAACAGGTTTTCATTTTTATTTTTTTTTTTTGTTTTTTCTTTTTTGTCTATACTGGAAGAAGAACCCGTCAACTGCATAGGCTCGCAGTGATATTTCGCTAACAAAGACACTGCATGTTCCTTACTCCAGGTTTCCCAGGAATTCCAACCAAACAGTGATGATAAGTCTTTGACACTTCACTCACTTCTATTCTCACCCTACCATGGCTATCACCATCTCCTTAACATTCTTTTTCCTCCTTCTACACTTCTCCACAGGCCTCCAAGCCTACACCTCAGAGGAAGTTTTCACCATCAATTGCGGCACCGCCGGAAACTCCTCCGACGGTCAAAGAACGTGGACCGGCGACGCAGACACAAAGTACTTATCTCCCCAAGACACCACCGTTTCAGACAAGGCCCCAACGCAGTCTCCTTCAACCAATCAAGTCCCCTTCTCCACTGCACGCTTGTCCCGTTCCCAATTCAATTACTCCTTCCCTGTCTCCCCAGGCACCAAATTCCTTCGCCTCTTCTTCTACTCTGCAGACTACCCTTCATTTCCCCGCACCCATGCATCGTTTTCCGTTCAATCCAACCAATTTACTCTCCTCAACGATTTCAACGCCTTTCTTAACGCCGACGCTCAAGCCACCGACACTATATTCAGGGAATACGTGGTCAACGTCAACGACGGTGAGAGGCTTATCCTCACCTTCACTCCCTCGCATCCAAAATCTTACGCTTTCATCAATGGAATCGAGATACTTTCCATGCCAACAGATTTATATTACACAACAAATGAAACAGGCTTCACGAACGTCGGGACTAGCACCCTGTACAGTGTTGGAACCAGATTTGCTCTTCAGACTGAGTATAGAATCAAAGCCGGAGGACAAGAAATCTTACCATATAACGACAGCGGTTTGTTCAGGGATTGGGCTGCCGAAGAACGTTACTTTATCAAACACAATCCAAAGAATGATGATCTAGCAGCTGAGATGGATGGGAAACTAAACATAACCGTGAATCCCGATTACGTGGCACCAAAGGAACTTTTCAGAACAGCGCGTAGCATGGGCAGATACGCCACTCTGAACAGAATGAGCAACCTCACTTGGGAGTTCCCCGTTGATTGTGGCTTCACTTACATTCTCAGACTCCACTTCTGCGAGCTTGATCCCTATATTAATGACATCCATGACAGGCAGTTCGATATTTACATAGCGAGCCAGTTGGCTGAAGTACGTGCAGATGTAATGAAATGGAGTCAGAAACAAAAAGGTCTAGCTGTGTATAAAAACTATGCCGTTTTGATTCCCAAGAATGGTGCTCAGAAAAAGTTTAATCTCTCGCTTCAAATGCACCCTGACGGAAGCAATGTGGATTCTAAATATGCAAACGCCTTCCTTAACGGTCTCGAGATCTTCAAAATCAGTGATGGCTCAAACAACCTAGCTGGTCCAAACCCAGATCCGGTTCACACTCCACAGAACAACATTCCCGGCCAAAACGGAAAGACCATAGCAGGGGTGGTGTCTGGTGTCGTTCTGATCTTGATAATCGTTTTCCTTGTAGTGTTTTTACGATACAAGAGAAACACTTATACTAAGAGCAGGGATTGCGAATCCAAGTCAACGACCATCTTCCTGCCGACAGATCTCTGCCGCCGCTTCTCCATCGCCGAGATGAGAGTGGCCACCCAAAACTTTGACGAAGTCTTGATCATCGGCACCGGGGGATTCGGCCAAGTGTACAAGGGCTATATCGACGAGGGCTCCGTTCCCGTAGCCATCAAGCGCCTTAAACCGGATTCGCAGCAAGGGGTTCGGGAGTTCCTGAACGAAATTAAGATGCTCTCACAACTTCGCCACCTCAATCTCGTGACCCTCATCGGATACTGCAACGATAATAAGGAAATGATCTTGGTCTACGATTTCATGACACGTGGCAACCTCCGTGACCATCTATACAACACGAAAAACCCAGCTATCTCGTGGAAGCAGCGGTTGCAGATCTGCATCGGCGCGGCGCGTGGACTTGATTATCTTCACACAGGCGCGCAGCACACGATCATCCACCGGGACGTGAAAAGCACGAACATCCTGTTGGATGATAAGTGGGTGGCCAAGGTTTCAGACTTTGGACTTTCGAGGCTTGGACCCATTGGAACTTCGAAGGCTCACGTCAGCACCGACGTGAGGGGAAGCTTCGGATATTTGGATTCTGAGTATTATAAACGATATCGTTTGACGGAGAAGTCTGACGTGTACTCTTTCGGAGTTGTGCTTTTTGAGATACTGTGTGGTCGTCCCCCTTTGATTCACAGTGCGGAGAAGCAACAGGTGTCGCTCTCCAATTGGGTGAGACATTGTTACGAAAGTGGAATGATAGAAGAGATTGTTGAGCCGACGTTGAAGAAGGAGATTGCGGCAGAATGCTTGAAGAAGTTTTGTGAGATTGGGATGAGCTGTTTGCTGGAAGATGGGTCGCTGAGGCCCTCCATGGAAGATGTGGCTGGGATGTTAGAGTTTACGCTGCAGCTACAAGAAAGTGCAGAGCAACGTGAAGACGTGGCTAATGTTATTCTTAACTGAGAAAACAATTCCATGGAAATGGCTGGAAAGGCATCAATATAGTTGCTTAACATTTCTGTAGATTTTCTTAATAAAAAAAGTTAATTATATCTTTAAAGGATTAAACACCATCGTATTATTATTTTTGTTAGCTTTTGGTTTTCCTGATTTTAAAACCTACCACCTTTTAAATGATATTGATGAACTCTCACAAAGATCTTAAATAACGAGAATGATACTGATAGTAAAAACAGAGAGGTAAAAAGTAATCTGTGTATTATCTTAATTCTGCATAATACAGATATAAATATTTATACATTAAGATTATAAAAGAATTAATTATAATTCTATCTAATCTATCAGCTATATACACAGAATAATAACAAACAAAAATAATAACAAATAAAATCTTAAAACCTAAAAAGATATCAAATATTAAATCAAATATTAAATCCTAACAGCCCCCTCAAACCGGAGAATGAATATCAATCATTCCCAGCTTGAAAATCAGACATTTGAATGCTGCTGGAGAAAGTCCTTCGGTGCATATATAAATGAAATATTATGATTAACAAACCAAAAACAATTTAATTTCATTAAAATATTAGTATAATAAATTCAAAAAAACCACACGCAATATAATTCATTAAATGAACACAAAGATAAGAGAAAGAAAGAAATAAAGGAAAATTTTATTTTCTAGCTTGAACAGAAATGATCTCTTTTGAGTGAAAATATAAAAGATTCAACTAGCAAAGTCTAAATCTATTTTTAATTTTTACTTGAAAATCTTTCTTGAACAAAAATATTATAAAAACATCATGCAATAGAATAAAACTATATTTGATGTTTTTATCCAAAACAAATTCATAAATACAACTCTTAAATACATTCAAAATTATTAATACAATTTGAAATTTTCTCCAGTACCGTCCTTCACTTCTTTCCATTCAATTTAGATAATTCAAACTTAATATAAAAGAAAATGATAGGAAACTAGCCATACTCATCAAAATTATACTTACAAGTGAATTTAATAAACCATATATTATAACATGCATAATCCAATCACTAAATCAACTTCTTATAAAAAAATTTCTATTTAAAAGATTCTAAAACAATCATTTATTAACTAAATCTCTTGACATCTAGCTTCAAACATTCAAATAGTTCCAAATAAAACACGTTTCCTTATAAAACTCAAGATAGTATTTTAGTATTTTAAATGAAAACTTGTTTTTTTTTTCAATTGACTTACTAATATTAATGAAAAGAATCATAATAAAAAGAGAGAACAAAAAACTTTGGACACTAGTGCAGAAAGGGCTTTAGACGTCAGTTATTTTGGGCTTTTAACGTTACATCAAGAACCGACGTCTATATGGGTGACGTTAAGGACATCGAACTTTGCAGCTTCGACGTTGTTATAGACGTCAGTTAAATGCCATGTCCGACGTCTATACAGACGTCGAACATGACACTAACCGACGTTTAAGGGCACTATAAAGACGTCAGACATGACATTAACCGACGTTTAAGGGCACAATAGACGTCGAATATGGCATTAACCGACGTCTACTGAGTATTCGTTGTGTTTTGATGCAGTTTTGCTCATGTCTTTGGGTAGTGTTGTAGCACCTCCTTCCTTTGCTAGCTTTTTCGGAAGAAAAAATTGCGTCTTTTGTATCTCTTATGGCATTTCAACCCAAAATCGAACCTGGGTTGTTGCCTAATTCCATTCCAAACGCCAAAGAAAAAGAATACGATGACATGAAAACTAGGCAAGGACCCAGATTCGGCTTCAGGTTGAAATGCCATAAGAGATCCAAAAGACGTAAGCTTTTCTTACGAGGAAGCTAGCAAAGGGAGAAGGTGCATTACGCTACCCAAAGACACGAGAAAAACCGCATCAAAACACAACGAAAACTCATTTTAATCGGTTCAAACGAAAGATAATACATCAAACATTACTTTAATCGGAGTAAACATAAGTTTAAACGGTTCAAAAGAGATCAAACAACCTGGAAATGCAGCCGCGGAGAGAAAAACGAAAGAAAACAATGAAGTGCGCGTAACTGCTGATGACTTATTTAACAGTAAATCAAACGTTGGTTTATATACGTGGTATATATAGACATCGGATGTAGGGGTAGCCGACGTCTTAAATCGCATATAGACAACTGTGTGGCGGGATTAGACATCTAGATGGCGGAAATAAATGACTTTTCACCTACCTTTAAGATATATAGACGTCGGTTAGGAAGGCACTAACGTCTATAATGTTATAGACGTCGGTGCCCCTCCTAACCGACGGCTATATGGCAGAAAGAAATGACTTTTCACTTGTTTGTTAGACATATAGACATCAGTTATTATGGGCCCCGACGTCTATAATATTATAGACATCAATGCCTCTCCCAACCAACATTTATATGTCTAGTTATTTACGGAAATATCACCGGTCAAAAATTTATGTTGGATGTTTTCAAATCCGACGTCTATGGAGTGACGTTAAAGCCCGATTTTACACTACTGAGAGTAAATAAAAATTTTATTTGTTTGAAAATCTGATTGGATGAAAAGGTTTCTTGGTTCCCAAGGTGCCTTAAAATTGTAAAAAAGATTAAGTATGCAGAGATGGAATGAGATAAGAGAGAAAAGAAGTTTTGAGAAGAAAGAGAAAAAGAGAAATAAGGATGGATGGTTGTTGATTGCCCTATTAGGATTGACCTTCCTTCTCCTTCGTATTTCTTATGCGTGCAACTTTTCTCTTTACCTCTCGTTAAACACCACCATTGAAGGTCATTGATGTCATCCACACAACCTTTTTTCTTCTTCTTCTTCCCTGCACACAACTACCCTTTTGTCTCCCTCGTTAGACATTCTCGGGTAAGAGTAAACACAGTACATTTGAATGATCTGTTTACCACCTCTTTTATTATAAAATTTCTTTTTAACAATTTTTTTATAACTTTTTTATAACATGGTATATAATATTCTGTGATTGTTTCACTTCAAATATACAAATCAAAAAATAATGACATAGTCTATTCTTAAAATTTATTATTAAAAAAAATTGTTCTGGAAATCATTTTATTTACATTCTTCTGACAAATCATTTTCATAATAAAGTATAATAAAAATAAATATAGATAGAATTATATAATAAAATAATAATTTTAGGAAGTTGTAATTTGAATGGAGGAGAAAAGTTAGGTTTTTATCTTTGTTTTTTCTTTTTGATTTTTCCCTTTTGGTCTGGAAAAAGAAACACTCAAAGTAGTGATATTTCGCTAACAGAAAGACACTGCTTGTTCCTTTCTCCCGGCCTTCCGTGCAATACCAACCCCAGTGTTGATAAGTCATCGCCGCTTCACTCACTTCTATTCTCCCCCTCTCACCACAAACCATGGCTATCTTAACACTCTTCTTCTTTCTTCTACCCTTCTCCACACACCTCCAAGCCGCCTACATCCCAGAGGAAGTTTTCACCATCAATTGCGGCACCACTGGGAACTCCTCCGACGGTCAAAGAACGTGGACCGGCGACGAAGACACAAAGTACTTATCTTCGCAAGACACCGCCGTTTCAGACAAGGCGCCAACACAGTCTCCTTCCGCCAATCAAATCCCCTTCTCCACTGCACGCTTGTCAAGTTCCCAATTCAATTACTCCTTCCCTGTCTCCCCAGGCACCAAATTCATTCGCCTCTTCTTCTACCCTGCAGACTACCCTTCCTTTCCCCGCACCCACGCATCCTTCTCCGTTCATTCCAACCAATTTATTCTCCTCAACGATTTCAACGCCTCTCTTAACGCCGACGCTCAAGCCACCGACACTATCTTCAAGGAATACGTGGTCAACGTTAACGATGGTGAGAGGCTTATCCTCATCTTCACTCCCTCGCATCCAAACTCTTACGCTTTCATCAATGGAATCGAGGTACTTTCCATGCCAACCGATTTATATTACACAACAAATGACACAGGCTTCACGACCGTCGGAACTACCACGCTGTACAGTGTTGGAGCCAGCTTTGCTCTTCAGACTGAGTATAGAATCAAAGCTGGATGGCAAGTAGAAATCCCACCACAAAAAGACACTGGTTTGTTCAGGAATTGGGTTAACGAAAAACCTTATTTTATTGAACAAAATTCTCAGTTGAATGATGTATCAATTGACTACAGTGATATGACGATAACCGTGAATCCTGATTACGTGGCACCGAAGAAACTTTTCACATCAGCCCGTGGCATGGGCACAAACGCCACTTTTAACAGGATGAGAAACCTCACTTGGGAGTTCCCCGTTGATTGTGGCTTCACTTACGTTCTCAGACTCCACTTCTGCGAGCTTGATCCCAATATTAATGACATGGGTGACAGGCGATTCTCAATTTACATAGCGAGTCAGTTGGCTGATGGGCGTGCAGATGTAATGAAATGGAGTCAGAAACAAAAAGGTCTAGCTGTGTATAAAAACTACGCCGTTTTAATTGTCAATAATGGTACTCGAAAGAAGTTTAATCTCTCGCTTCAAATGCATCCTTACGAACACTCTGAGTATTCGAGATACAGCGACGCCTTATTGAACGGTGTTGAGATTTTCAAAGTCAGCGAGGCCGGGTCAAACAATCTCGCAGGACCCAACCCAGACCCGTCTCAAACTCCAAACAACAGCATTCATGGCCAAAACGGAAAGATCCGCAGGGGAAGTGGAACTGTGATAATTTGCGTCGTCGTGGGGGTGGTATCCGGCGTCGTTCTGATTTCTCTTGTCGTTTTCTTTGTCGCATTTTTACGATACGAGAGAACCACTAATACAAAGAGCAAGGATTACAAGACCAAGTCAACCACCACGCGGAATTCCTCCCTCCCGACAGATCTCTGCAGCCGCTTCTCTCTCGACGAGATTAGAGCGGCCACCCAAAACTTCGACAAAGTCATTGGCACCGGAGGATTCGGCCAGGTGTACAAAGGCTATATAGACGAGGGCTCCATTCCCGTCGCCATCAAGCGCCTTAAACGGGATTCGCAGCAGGGGCCTCGCGAGTTCCTGAACGAAATCAAAATGCTCTCGCAACTACGCCACCTCAATGTGGTGTCCCTCATCGGCTACTGCAACGATAATAAGGAAATGATCCTTGTTTACGATTTCATGACACGTGGCAACCTCCGCGACCATCTGTACAACACGGACAATCCCCCTATCTCGTGGAAGCAGCGGTTGCATATCTGTATCGGCACGGCGCATGGACTGAACTATCTCCACACAGGAGCGAAGCACATGATCATCCACCGGGACGTGAAAACCACGAACATCCTATTGGATGATAAGTGGGTGGCAAAGGTTTCGGACTTCGGACTTTCAAGGCTGGGGCCTATTGGAACTTCGAAGACCCACGTCAGCACCGATGTGAAGGGTAGCTTCGGATATTTGGATCCTGAGTATTATAAACGATACCGTTTAACGGAAAAGTCCGACGTGTATTCTTTTGGGGTTGTGCTTTTTGAGATACTGTGTGGTCGTCCGCCTTTGATTCACAGTGCGGAGAGGCAACAGGTGTCGCTTTCTAATTGGGTGAGATATTGTTATCAAAGTGGAACCATAGCAGAGATTGTTGAGCCGACGTTGAAGAAGGAGATTGCAGCAGAGTGCTTAAAGAAGTTTTGTGAGATTGGGATGAGTTGTTTGTTGGAAGATGGGTCGCTGAGGCCGTCCATGGAGCATGTGGCGGCGATGCTAGAGTTTACTCTGGAGCTACAAGAAAGTGCGGAGCAGCGCCAAAATGTTAATGTTGCTATTCCTAACTGAGTACTTTGAAGAGTGCCAAGTTATTTTTCATTCCTTAAAATATAAGAAAAGAAAAGAATAAAAACTCTCGCAATATAGTTTCTTTATAAAAATTAAAAGAATAAATACATTTTTAAGAGTTAACTTTTATAATTTTCTTATAATTAGACAAATAATTATGTATAAATTTAAATATTCGTACTAAGATAGGAAAAAATAGTCAAATTGTTCTTTATGATCCTAAGCGTATATTAAAAGATAGTATTATTTAGTGGATTTTTATAGGTGTATGCACAGACATAAGATGAGACTAAATTCAGAATTTTTGTCTAATTTAATTATAAAAAAATAATTATTTATAGAGTTTATGAATATTTAATTTACCTATTGATAATTAATGTAAATCTTAATCACTTATTTGTGATTGTTGTAATATTAATTGCATCCCTCAACTATTAAACCGAGCAGCTGTAAAACTCTTTTCCTGCACATCGACTGCTTGATCATTTCAAGCACAACATAACATTGTATCTGAACGGCTAGCCTATAAGTCCATAATAACACTTGAGAGTTTGTTTAGATGTATACAATTAAAGTCTCACAATTATACTGTGTAAATTTTTGCTTTTGGGAAGCTTTTTTTTACTAAGAGTTTTAACTCTTTTTAGAAAAATATTTTTTTTTTATAACTTTTTTATAACAGTATATGTGACAGCTCGTGATTAATTTATTTTAATATACGAACCAATCAAATAGTGACACATAATTTATTCTAAAAAAAATTGTTAATATATCATAGTGTCTCTTTTTATTATTATTGTGTAGAAATTTTAAACATCTTTTTGTTTATAATTATTCATCCGTGTATAATTTGTTAACTTGGAAACTGTTTTTTATAATAAAAAATAAATAAAATATATAAAATTCAAAATATTAATCAAAATTAATTTTATTAATAATTTAAAATAAAATATATTTATTGATAATTATAATGTAAATATAAAAAAAAATACATAATGTTTAAGAAAATTTAACTGGACTCGGATTGGAGCATAAGTTCAGACAAAATCTTCAAAGTTCAGAAATTGTCATATGCAACAACATATTATGTGGCCTCTTTCTGTCTTGAAGAGGAAAAAATGGCAACTTCAATCATTTCACGACTGATCTTGCTTTAATTAATTGGCAACTTCCTCAGTGACTGTCTGCCTTCATCCATTCTCCTAACAGTTTCAAATAAAAAGATATATTTAAGGTTGAAACACATGCTAATTTGAGATCCCTGTAAGCACAGATCCGAAACCAGAATTAAAACAAATATGAGTGTTTCAAAAGTCAGTATTAATCATAATTGATGGAATAGAAGTGCTTGACTTTGAAGGATGTAGAGTACAGGTATCTAGCATGCACGTGTAAAACCAATATTACACTTATTAAACGTTTACAGTTCCTTAATTAACATTTAAGAGAGGAAATTCCATTAAGAAGATGATCTTGAAACAATGGTGTTAAATTTATAAAAGACTTGAGAAAATATAAGAGAGAGATACAATAGGATTGGAATGTGGTTTACCACTATATAAATCAACACACTTAGTAATGGAAGATATAATAAGTTTATTGCTTATGAGGTATAATGGGTGTTATGATTCTATGAAGTTGGAATTGGCAGAAATTGTTCCTTGAATCTGGAATCAAATTCGCAAGAACAATGGTTATTGTACATAGGGATTGTACGGTAGTATGTCTCACACGATCGGTTACTCCAAACGATCAAAATATATCTCCGAACAGTCAAATATTATTTCGTATCTTGGCCAGACCGAACGGTCAAATATTGGTCAGACCGAACGGTCAAATATTATCTCGTATCAAATAATATCTCAACAGAGATATTTCAGCTCGTATCAAATAATATCTCAGCAGAGATATTTCAGGTGATTTGTTTATATTTCATTCGGTTTATATTTTATTCTGTTATATTGATTTTATATCAATCCAAAGCCTATAAATAAAGACCAAAAGGCTCCAAAGCAAGGTACGCACAATTTAACCTACAATACACTGATCCCTACATCCACACTCACATACTTGATCGAGTTTCACACCCTCTCCGTTCCAAGCATCCACTCGCTGAGAACAGAGGGCTCTCCTATACCGACATCTGACTTGATCGTCGGAGTACCATTACAGGTACCACCCCCCTCCTGGGCGAAGGACAAAGGACGTGCGGACTGAAGGACGAACGGCCTGAAGGACGGACGACGGAGACAATTGAAGATTTCACATAAGAAGAAAGCAGAAAAGCGCCATCAAGGTCAATGCTTTCGGTCCCAGTAAATTCCCACCGAAACATTTTGGACCGTGGGGCCGAAGGGCATCCCATTGAAAGCCACGAGGAACCAAGACAAGCGTTCAGTCTCAACATTGCCACTTCGGATCAATACTAGGAATTTTCAACAAAACAAAAACTAAAAACATGGATCGTCATCTCTACATGAAATATCTTCGACAAGATAAGTATTGTTGGAATATGAATATTTTCGTATCATTATATATCAATATAATACTTAATGGTAGCGGAATCTTATGATCAAGCAATGCAAAAAAGCTCGCCTATCAATTTCTTTATTCTATTTTATCATGGTTATTATAATTTGTCATGCTTAAAAGATTTTGGAAAATAAGACCTTTTGCGTCAAGTCTTATCAACGGCAATTATGCTGGGTGGTCTGACCCATGCTCATTTGTTTATCATATCCATCCTAAAATTATTTTATGGAATGATTTTATCTACGAGAAGGATTTTATCTTCTTCTTTAATTGAATAACTAAATATATTAAATTAATGATTATATCATTAGAAAACGAAAGACTTTATTGAAAGAAAGGAGCCCACTGACACAATATCAATGCTCGTCATGTCCTCTTTGATAATGAGGGATACAGGTTACAAAGCACTTGGAATCAAGAAGGTTCCTCGAATTTTGATAAAGGGAAAAAGTAAGCAAAACAGCGTCTAAATTTGATCAAAAGCAACTCGAAGACGACACCACCCTCGCCAAATGCGGCGGCTATTACAACCTCACCATTTGCAGCACTCGCGGTGTTCTCCACTCCGACCGGTCCAGCCTCCGCGACAATCGCCAGATCATGCGGTCCATGTACCGAATCTTCGTCGACAACTGCTTTGCTATCACGTCAACCATCATCGTGGCCCATGCAGGTCAACCATGATCCTTCTCCACCGTGATTTCTTCATACGACCAGATGGCCGTGGTGGAAGACGCTCAGACCACCTACTGCATCACCAACGGCTTCTCTATCGTTGCCTCAAGGCTAGCTTTACCCAACACCAATTTCACACTTGATTATTGCCAACTCATCGCCAACAACGGTTGCGGCAATACCATAAATCTCAAATTCGAAGGAACCTTCGGGGGTTTTCGTCCCCGTCGCCCCCGTCTTCAAGTATGAAATCCCTTGCGAGATAACCCAACCACTATCACTGAGGTCAGTAGGTTTCTATCCAACCGCCACCTCCTCGGCGATCACTCCTGGTTGCAAGCACTAAGGCGCGATCTTCATCACGCCAAATGTCGTCGGACAGCACCTCAGTCAGTTCACACGAACGGCCATAATTTGACTCTGTGTCCAAGGCAACACCATAGTAACACACGACCATGCTAAATCTGTTGGATTGCTACTTGGAGTAATTATTCAAAATTGGACACAATGATTTAGACAAAAAGAAAACTCAAAGAGTCAAGACGATTCTCAAACGAGCATCTCAACCTCTTATGTAGCGTTTCTCCGGACGTCAGTAATATGGAAAACCCAGGGTTCACTCCCCATCATCCACAGCGGCCATTGGCCTTTGACGAGACAGGCTCGTCGCGGTTCATTCCAGGCTCGACATCGTTCGGTCCATCCACGCGTTCACCAACGCGTCCGGTGCCAGACCGGACGACCAAGCGTTCACCAACGCAGGTTCATGGCCGCACATGATAATTCGTAATATTTTTGCAGGTTGAGTGTGCATGCAGGTTTGAAGAAAAGATTTTCTTCCGCTTAACGCTTGACGATGTCAATGAAGTTTATGATCTTGACATCTACCTTAAACACCCTATGATGGATTCAATCTTGATTGGACCCCGACAACCTGACTCTTGGCACTAGGATAGTTGCATCCCGACCATCCACAACGCGTCCTAATATGGACTCTGCGAACAATCAACTGAAGATCAATCAGTCTTACTCTCTCGGCCGATCGACTTTTATAACATGATCTATTTTGTTTTGAATTGTCTAACCATGTAAATACATTGGTTTGTCTTATTACTCTTTTCGAGTTGTTATATCTCTTCAATGCAGATGACAGGATCTTGCAAAAAAATCATTTGGCTTATCCGGAGCTTACCATAAATCAAAGACCGAACGATTACTAAAGCGGTTACTAAAGCCGTACAATCTGAACCGACCGATTAATCAAGCGATCATTAAAACGAGCACTAGATCAGTGACATCCTGAACATCCACGGCTCGTTCTAATATGGACTCTTCGAGCAATCAACCGAAGACCAACAAGTCTTATTCCCTAGGCCGGTCGGCTTTGTGACATAATCTATTTTTAATTATCTAACTTGATAAATGCATTAGTTTGTCTGACTTTTCTTTTTCTCACCATATGCAATTCGAGTTGTTATATTTCTTTAATGCAGAGGACACGGCCTATAACGCCCGTTCAATACATCGAGATCAAACCTGTCTCGGTCCAACAAATACATCAAGACCCACGCTTCTTGGTTCAACACGGCCTATAACGTCCGTGCAATACATCGAGATCAAACCTGTCTCGGTCCAACAAATACATCAAGACCTACGTGTCTTGGTTCAACACGGCCTATAACGCCCGTGCATTACATCGAGATCAAACCTGTCTCGGTCCAACAAATACATCAAGACCTACGCGTCTTGGTTCAACACGGCCTATAACGCCCGTTTAATACATCGAGATCAAACCTGTCTCGGTCCAACAAATACATCAAGACCCACGCGTCTTGGTTCAACACGGCCTATAACGCCCGTGCAATACATCGAGATCAAACCTGTCTCAGTCCAACAAATACATCAAGACCTACGTGTCTTGGTTCAACACGGCCTATAACGCCCGTGCATTACATCGAGATCAAACCTGTCTCGGTCCAACAAATACATCAAGACCTACGCGTCTTGGTTCAACACGGCCTATAACGCCCGTACAATACATCGAGATCAAACCTGTCTCGGTCCAACAAATACATCAAGACCTACGTGTCTTGGTTCAACACGGCCTATAACGCCCGTGCATTACATCGAGATCAAACCTGTCTCGGTCCAACAAATACATCAAGACCCACGCGTCTTGGTTCAACACGACCTATAACGCCCGTGCATTACATCGAGATCAAACCTGTCTCGGTCCAACAAATACATCAAGACCTACGCGTCTTGGTTCAACACGGCCCATAACGCCCGTTAATTACATCGAGACCCTCCGAGTCTCGGTCGTTATTGATACTATCAAAGCTTATTTGTTTCAAGAGCGACCATCAGAAGACAAAAGCTGCTCAACATCGTTCGACCATTATCCTTTTTAACACTCTTTAAAGTCCTGCAGTCACGCCAAGCTAAAGCTTCATCCCTCCTTTGGACTTGGGGGGCATGATGTACGGTAGTATGTCTCACACGACCGGTTACTCCAAACGGTCAAAATATATCTCCGAACGGTCAAATATTATTTCGTATCTTGGCCAGACCGAACGGTCAAATATTGGCTAGACCGAACGGTCAAATATTATCTCGTATCAAATAATATCTCAACAGAGATATTTCAGCTCGTATCAAATAATATCTCAGCAGAGATATTTCAGGTGATTTGTTTATATTTCATTCGGTTTATATTTTATTCTGTTATATTGATTTTATATCAATCCAAAGCCTATAAATAAAGACCAAAAGGCTCCAAAGCAAGGTACGCACAATCTAATCTACAATACACTTATCCCTACATCCACACTCTCATACTTGATCGAGTTTCACACCCTCTCCGTTCCAAGCATCCACTCGCTGAGAACAGAGGGCTCTCCTATACCGACATCTGACTTGATCGTCAGAGTACCATTACAGGTACCACCCCCCTCCTGGGCGAAGGACAAAGGACGTGCGGACTGAAGGATGAACGGCCTGAAGGACGGACGGCGGAGACAATTGAAGATTTCACATCAGAAGAAAGCAGAAAAGCGCCATCAAGGTCAGTGCTTTCGGTCCCAGTAAATTCCCACCGAAACAGGGATAATCATCTGATTATCTCATGCTGAGAACATTCCATTGCCATAATGTTCAATCTTCATCTTCTCATGGTTTTTCTTCTGGCCCTTGTACTGATGTGTAGCGTTGTGGAGTCAATGGTGTTCGAGCTGAAATCCTCTCACCCGAAGTACACTTCCGAGGATATGAAGGCCAACGTCATCTCCACTGGCAATTACCATCACAAGATCTCTGTTAGGGTTATGCGATTCGATCCTTTATAATCGTACTTTTTCAGTTTTAATTCGTGAATTTTAATTTTAGTCTTGTTTGATTTTTGTTTTTAAAATAATATGAAACTTGTTTGCGTTATTGTGTCGATTTTGACATTTACTATAATCTGTTTCATTACCTCAACAATTACTATGATTTGTCCATTTTTTAGAAATTAAAAATATATTTAAATATCTTGTTCCATATATAACCTGAAAGTCTTCCTTTTCCCGTATCTACAGTACCAAATTTTTAAATGATATTTTTTTAAAAAAATGTTATTTTAGATTCATAAAAGAAATTATTAATTACTTTAACAATTATTTTTCCTTTTAAAGGTTTCATTTTTTTCACATGTTTATTTTTAAAATTTTATGTTTCTTTCCTTTACATTTTTTATTTCTCACTGTTATTTTTTATTGTTAATTTATGAGGTTGACTTTTAAATTCATTACGTAAATTTAATTTTTTTTAAAATAACAAAAAAATATTTTTCGTTTTTTATAGCAGTGAATTAACTTATTTAATCTTAGGAGTTGTAAAAATTTTGGTCCATAAAGTGAATTAGATTGAATTTCCTTGTTTTTAACCGAATTTGTGATGAGTCAATTCGTGTGAACTGGGTTGGCTCATTTTGACATTCCTAGTAGCACATTGATGCAAAATAACTTTGAAAACACCTTTATCGTTAAGTTTACCTTAATTTCTGCAGGCATCGTTGAGCATTTTCTAGACTAAATCCTAATGTGATCCATCTCTATTCAACGTACAAGAATAATTGATCAAAGTGTAATTCAAGAAAATTTCTAGAAAACTCCTAAAGAGGAATCACTTATGACTCAAATCAAGGGCTAAACAGTTAAGAAATACTTAATACATATCAGTCAAAACAAGAAATAATAACTAAAAAGTGTTAGAAGTGGATTTTAAGCCTAACTCAACCCCACAAAACCCAGCTTGTAGGGTGAGGTTTGCACCCACTTATATACACCTTATATACACTTAAATGGCCTCATCTCTAGTCGATGTGGGACTTCCAACACACCCCCCTCACCCCGAGGTATATACATCTCGAGTGGAACAACATGCCCAACGACAACAGAAATCGCTAGGATAAGCTTTAATCATGGCTCTGATACCATGTTAGAAGTGGACTTTAAGCCTAACTCAACCCCACAAAACCGGCTTGTAGGGTGAGGTTTGCACCCACTTATATACACTTAAATGGCCTCATCTCTAGTCGATGTGGGACTTCCAACAAAAAGGTAAATGAAAGAGAATTTAGAAGCCTACTTATTGAAGACTTCCAATTGGAGTTTGTTGTATGTGTTGGAAGGTTTTGTTTATAACGTCTAGACAACATCTTTTGGACTAATTTTAGATGCAGATTCGAAAGTTGTAGACCACCCTTAAAGTGTTCTTGATAGTGTACACAAACAGCAAACACGATCCAATGAAAATCAAAACAAAAACAACAAACAAAATTTAGTAACAACACGTGGAATCATGTTTCATACTTGGACAAAAATTGAAAATTAAATGGTTATTGTACGTTGAAAACAGAAAAGAAAAACAAGAGAACAATTTTTTTTTACCTAACATGCATTCCTACAATGATAAAACCTAAGGATCTAAATACCACATGGAGTGGCCATAGGTTGCTTATATAGATCTAGGAGAGGAAGAAGGTTGAGTAAACAAAGGGACGTGGAACTTTGGAGACCTTAATTAAATATAAGAAATAACATCCAAAATTGGTTTTAGGTTTCAAATCTCTTAATTCTACATCATCCTAAAAGTATACAAACTATCTAACTAACCTAAAAATCAAAACTAAAGTTATAAAAAAATAACTTGCATTACAAACAATTAGGTGAAAACTTATTTTTTTTTTCTTTTAAATTCAAATTATACGAAATTTCACATTGATTGTACTTTTAAAAGGAAGAAGAACTTCTTAAAAAAAAATAAAACAACAAAGAAAGAAATAATCTATTTTATTAAAAACCAAAATACAAGTTATGAAATTTATTCTATTTTTTTTATTTCTTCATATTTTTTTCACATGACTCCATGATCACATCAATAAATATATATTTAATAAATATGACTTGCAAGGAAACATATAAATTAACACCAAGTATAGTAATTGTTTGACTTGTAAGATATTAAATTAATTTTGTTATCCGAGTGCCCATTCAAATGGCCTTATGTCTCGTAGAAGAATATAATTTCATATGCATATATGTATATACCATATAATAAACAATAAAACATATAATTTTAATTATCACGTTATTTATGATCTAATATTTTTGTTATGGATGGTACATTAATATCATATATTTTATTTTACAATTGTTCAACATTAAAAAATATTTTTATTTAAAGTACAATATAAATTGAGATAAGCGAAGTAAAAATATTAATTTTTTATTAAATATTAAAAAATGTAAAAAAAAAATGAAAGATACATGATTAAAATTTTTCTTTTATTACAACATGTGGTCGGTAGCAGTGGAGTAGTCATCTTTGACTTTGAACTTTCTTTCAGGCGGGCTTCGAAGCAATTGCAACTTATCAAGGATGACAATATGTCTTGGTTCTGTTACTCTCACGGCAAACCATGAGGTCCAACGCAGTCATCTTCTTCCTTCTCCACCTCTTCTCACACCTCCTAGCGTACACCCCAGAGGACAATTTCGCCATCAGTTGTGGTTCCTCTGGAACATCCTACGACGGCCAAAGGAAATGGTCCGGGGACACAGGTTCAGGGCTCTTAACAAACGAATACGACACCGTTTCAGCCAAAGCCACAGCGCAATCTCCTTCGACCAACCAAGTTCCCTACGCCACAGCACGCCTTTCTCATTCCGAATTCAGTTACTCCTTCTATTTCTCAACCGGAGGTCCAAAATTTCTTCGCCTTTTCTTTTTTCCCGCTTCTTACCCTTCCTACTCACGCACCCAGGCATCCTTCTCTGTTCGCTCCAATCAATTCATTCTCCTCCAAGATTTCAACGCCTCTCTCAACGCCGACGCTCAAGCCATCGACACTATCTTCAGAGAATACGTGGTCAACGTCAAAGACGGTGAGAGTCTTATCCTTACCTTCACACCCTCCCATCCAAACTCCTACGCTTTCATCAATGGAATCGAGGTGCTTTCCATGCCAAACGATTTATATTACACTCCACCAGATGACCCAGGATTCACTCTCGTGGGACATCGTTCGGTCCATCCACGCGTTCACCAACGCGTCCGGTGCCAGACCGGACGACCAAGCGTTCACCAACGCAGGTTCATGGCCGCACATGATAATTCGTAATATTTTTGCAGGTTGAGTGTGCATGCAGGTTTGAAGAAAAGATTTTCTTCCGCTTAACGCTTGACGATGTCAATGAAGTTTATGATCTTGACATCTACCTTAAACACCCTATGATGGATTCAATCTTCCTGCTGACTACTCTTCCTTTCTCCGCACCCACGCATCTTTCTCCGTTCAATCCAACCAATTCACTCTCCTAGACTCTTTCAACGCCTCTCTTAACGCTGACGCTCAAGCCATCGACACTATCTTCAGAGAATACGTGGTCAACGTCAAAGACGGTGAGAGTCTTATCCTTACCTTCACACCCTCCCATCCAAACTCCTACGCTTTCATCAATGGAATCGAGGTGCTTTCCATGCCAAACGATTTATATTACACTCCACCAGATGACCCAGGATTCACTCTCGTGGGACATGATACGCTATTCAGCGTCGGAAGTAGCACTGCCATGGAAACAGTCTATCGTATTAAAACCGGGGGCCAGGAAATCTCACCACAAAACGACACCGGTTTGTTCAGGAATTGGGCTGTCGAGGGAAGTTATTTTATCAAACACAATCCAAGGAATGATGATCTACCAGCTGACATGGATGGAAAAATGAATATAACCGTGAATCCCGATTACTTGGCACCAAAGGAACTATTCAGAACAGCCCGTAGCATGGGCACAAACGCCACCCTGAACAAAATGAGCAATCTCACTTGGGAGTTCCCCGTTGATTCTGGCTTCACTTACGTTGTCAGACTCCACTTCTGCGAGCTTGATCCCAATATTAATGACATCGGTGACAGGCAGTTCTACATTTACATAGCGAGCCAGTTGGCTGAAGCACGTTCAGATGTAATGAAATGGAGTCAGAAACAAAAAGGTCTAGCTGTGCATAGAAACTACGTTGTTTTGACTCCCAACAATGGTACTCAGAAAAAGTTTAATCTCTCCCTTCAAATGCACCCTTACGAAAGCAGCGTGGATACGAGATACAGCGACGCCTTCCTGAACGGTCTAGAGATTTTCAAAATCAGCGACACTAGGTCTAACAACCTCGCCGGACCTAACCCGGACCCGATTGAGACACCACATCAAAAGGAAAATAGCAGAAGCAGAACCAAAAACCTGATAATTGGTCACACGTTGAAGGTAGTTTCCGGTGTCGTTTTCATCTTGCTTGTCGTTTTCTCTATCCGGTTGTTGACAACTTCCAAGTGGAGTGCACTGTTGTTCTCAACGACCAAGTCAACCAAGCGACACAATTTTTCTCTGCCTTCTGATCAATGCCGCCGGTTTTCTCTAGTCGAGATCAAAGCCGCCACCAAAAACTTCGACAACGTCCTTATCGTCGGCGACGGAGGATTTGGACACGTATATAAGGGCTACATCGACGACGGCTCAGTCCCCGTCGCTATCAAGCGCCTTAGACAGGGTTCCCAGCAGGGGGCTAGCGAGTTCGTTAATGAGATCCAGATGCTCTCGCAACTCCGCCACCGCCATCTCGTCTCACTCATCGGTTACTGCTGCGATAACAATGAGATGATCCTCGTTTACGAGTTCATGAGACGTGGAAACCTCCGTGAACATCTCTACGGCACCGATAACCCCCCTCTCTCGTGGAAGCAGCGGTTGAAGATTTGCGTTGGCGCTGCGCGCGGACTACGCTATCTTCACAGTGGCGCGAAACACATGATCATCCACCGTGACGTGAAAACGACGAACATCTTGTTGGATGAGAAATGGGTGGCGAAGGTTTCGGATTTCGGGCTATCCAAAATTGGGCCGAATGAGATGTCGAAGGCCCATGTGAGCACCGCCGTGAAAGGCAGCTTTGGGTATTTGGATCCGGAATATTACATTCGACAGCGGCTGACGGAGAAGTCTGACGTGTATTCTTTTGGGGTGGTGTTGTTTGAGGTACTCTGTGCCCGTTCTCCTCTGGTCCTTACTGAAGATATCGAACAGGTGTCACTAGCTAATTGGGCCAGATACTGTTGCCAAAATGGTATAGTGACGGAGATTTTGGACCCCACATTGAAGGGAAAGATGGCTCCCGATTGTTTGGCCAAGTTTTGTGAGATTGGGGTGAGTTGTTTATCACAAGAGGGGATACAGAGGCCTTCCATGAACGATGTCGTTTTGATGTTAGAGTCTGCATTGAAACTGCAAGAGAGTGCCGACCGAGGCGCAACACAGGAAGATATTGACCATGTGCTTGATCTTGGAGAGCACCACAGTAGTTGCAAGGACAATGATAAGTTGATGTTGGAGCTGTTTTCTGAGATTGTCGACCTAGAGCCACGTTGAAGTAACCAGTAAAGCTCATGAAAGGTCTGCTAAACAGTTACATTTGAAGACCTAATATTTTCTAGATGCTCCAAATTCATGTATTCAGTTTACTGGTTGTAGAGTTAAAGTAGTGTTATCTCTCTATATCAATCAGGCTTATTCTATTTCTTGCTAATGGACGAGGACATAAATTTACTTATTATACACCAAAATCCATGAAAACAGTATTTTTTTTTCTTTTATGAAAGTCTATTTATACACCAATATTTAATAATATGTTATAACTCGTAGTTATATTGTATTATATAAATAAAAAATTATACATTTTTAATGGAATAACATATTTGTTCATTTTTTTTAATATCTTTATTATTATTACTATTTGATTGATTTTTCTTTTTTATTTAAAAGTGTATTATCTATTTATAAAGTATTCATAGATATATTCCTCGCTGAATATCTAATTTGTATTTTATGTACTTTCCATTTTTTTCATATTTTAACTAGACAAACGTTTCTTTTTCAAGTTCACTAGTAGTTTTACCAAATCTTATAGATATGACAACAAATTTATGATGAAAAATAATCTCTCGCACTCATTCAATTAAGTCATTAAGTGTGAAAATCATCTTATCAGTTGTAAAATTATTTATAAAATTTCTCTAGACCATTTCATTGATGAAAGAAGAAAAATATGATATGAAACTCAAATTTTGTGAATCTATCAAACAAAAAAGATAATTTTCCATCTTATAATATAACTATCTATATCATAACATCTCCACGGTTAAATACCTCATTTCATTGATGATAATACCAATAATATTTTGTCAACAAATTATTAAACAATCCAAACAAATTAAAAATAAAATTAAAAGAAAAAAAAAGTTAATCAAATTTCAAAATTCAATGAAAGTTTTAACCAAATTTAAAAATTCGATGAAAGTAATAATTGAATTTCAAAATTTGTTGAAGATAGTAATAAGATTTTGACATCCAATGAAAATACTAATGGGATTCCAAAATTCGATAAAACGATAATTAGATTGTGAAATTTGGTGAAACTTTAATTAAATTTTGAAATATGATAATTTTTTAAATTAAATTTTAAAATTTGATTAGTTTTGAAATCCATTAATTTTCATAAATAGGTTACGAAATCTGATGAATTTTTTAATTCTTCAAACAACTTAAACACTTATTCATTATGTCGAAGAAGATGAAGAAAGAAAATTTAGCTGTGTGAAACGTCAATAAAAATATTACGGTAAAATTAAATGAAATTTGATAAACAGTCTAATTTTTTTTCATTATTTATTGAAGACTATTTCCATCCACTTGGAGTTGGGGAGAAGGGTTGGGGTTACTTGAGTAACCAACTTTGAGAGGAATATCTGCTCTGAAATCTATATAGTTCAGAGTTTCAAGATTTAGATGCATGTTGGAGACAGTGAGATGAGTTTGTGGCTTTTGTTTCGGTCTAATGTCATAAAATTAATTTTCTTAGTTTGAAAGGAATAATTGTTAAGAAGAGAACAAAATTGAAAATAGAAACTTGTACTTTATCGATATTATGGTATGACAACAAATAGACTATTCTATGGAAATTTTAAGTATGTACAATTCTTTCAACTCAACATATTTTCTACTTTGACTGGTCCAACTTATTCACTGACTCATCTCTTAATGTGATTCCCAGCTACCAATCATCATGATAATAAGCCCTTGCAACTTCACTCACTTGTTAACCGCAAACAATGGCCTTCCTCACTTTCACCACCTCCTTCTTACTCCTATTCTTCCTTTTACACTTCTCAACACAAGTCCACGCCTACACCTCAGAGGAAGTTTTCACCATCAATTGCGGCACCGCCGGAAACTCCTCCGACGGTCAAAGAACGTGGACCGGCGACGAAGACACAAAGTACTTATCTCCCCAAGACACCACCGTTTCAGACAAGGCCCCAACACAGTCTCCTTCAACAAATCAAGTCCCCTTCTCCACTGCACGCTTGTCAAGTTCCCAATTCAATTACTCCTTCCCTGTCTCCCCAGGCACCAAATTCCTTCGCCTCTTCTTCTACCCTGCTGACTACCCTTCCTTTCCCCGCACCCACGCATCCTTCTCCGTTCTATCCAACCAATTTACTCTCCTCAACGATTTCAACGCCTCTCTTAACGCCGACGCTCAAGCCACCGACTGTATCTTCAGGGAATACGTGGTCAACGTCAACGAAGGTGAGAGGCTTATCCTCACCTTCACTCCCTCGCATCCAAACTCTTACGCTTTCATCAATGGAATCGAGGTGCTTTCCATGCCAACCGATTTATATTACACACCAGCAAATGACACAGGCTTCACGTTCATCGAACGTAGCACGCTGTACAGCGTTGGAACCAGCTTTGCTCTTCAGACTGAGTATAGAATCAAAGCCGGAGGACCAGAAATCCCGCCACAAAACGACACCGGTTTGTTCAGGGATTGGACTGCCGAAGAACCTTATTTTATCAAACACAATCCAAAGAATGATGATCTACCAGCTGACCTGGATGGGAAAATGAACATAACCGTGAATCCCGATTACTTGGCACCAAAGGAACTGTTCAGAACAGCGCGTAGCATGGGCACAAACGCCACTATGAACAGAATGAGCAACCTCACTTGGAAGTTCCCCGTTGATTGTGGCTTCACTTACGTTCTCAGACTCCACTTCTGCGAGCTTGATCCCAATATTAATAAAATTGGTGACAGAAAATTTCATATTTACATAGAGAGTCAGGTGGCTGAAGAAGGTTCAGATGTAATGAAATGGAGTGAGCAGCAAAAGGGTCTAGCTGTGCATAGAAACTACGCCGTTTTTATTCCTCAGAATGGTGCTCAGAAAAAGTTTAATCTCTCGCTTCAAATGCACCCATACGGAAGCAATGTGGATTCGAAATACGCAGACGCCTTCTTGAACGGTCTCGAGATCTTCAAAATCAGCCAAGCTGGCTCAAACAACCTAGCCGGACCCAACCCTGACCCGGTTCAGATTCCACGTAACAGGATTTCGGGCCAAAATGTAAAAACTCGCAGCGGAAGTAGAACGACAATAATTGATGTCGTCGTAGGAGTGGGAATCGGTGTCGTTTTCATCTCTCTTGTCATTTTGTTCGTAGTTGTCTTGCAACGCAAGAGAACCAATAAAACAAATTTCAAGGATTACAAATCCAAGTCGTTCAGGGCCACACAAAAAGCATCCCTTCCGTCAAATATCTGCCGCAACTTCTCCCTCGTAGAGATTGAGGCCGCTACCAGGAACTTCGACGAAGTCCTCATCGTCGGCGCAGGAGGATTCGGTCACGTGTACAAGGGTTACATCGACGGCGGTTCCACCCCCGTTGCCATCAAGCGCCTGAAACAGGAATCACAGCAGGGTGCGCATGAGTTCTTGAACGAGATTGAGATGCTCTCACAGCTTCGCCACCTTCATCTCGTGTCCCTCATCGGATACTGTAACGAAAACAACGAGATGATCCTGGTCTACGACTTCATGGCGCGTGGCACCTTACGCGATCATCTCTACAACACGGATAACCCCCCTCTCTCATGGAAGCAGCGCCTGCATATCTGTATCGGCGCCGCGCAAGGGCTGCATTATCTCCACACAGGCAGGAAGCACACGATCATCCACCGCGACGTGAAAACTACGAACATCTTGTTAGATGATAAGTGGGTGGCGAAGGTTTCGGACTTCGGACTTTCCAGAATTGGGCCAACAGAGACGGAGAAGTCCCACGTGAGTACCCATGTGAAGGGAAGCTTTGGCTATATAGATCCTGAGTATTACAAACGATTTCGTTTAACGGAAAAGTCTGATGTGTACTCTTTCGGAGTTGTGCTATTTGAGATACTGTGTGGTCGTCCAGCATTGGTTCACAGTGCAGAGACGCAACAGGTGTCTCTTTCAAATTGGGTGAGACATTGCCACCGAAATGGGACCTTAGCAGAGATTGTGGATCTCGCGTTGAAGAAGAAGATTGCACCGGAGTGCCTGAAGAAGTTTTGTGAGATTGGGATAAGTTGTTTGTTGGAAGATGGGACGAAGAGGCCGTGCATGAAGGATGTGGTTGCGATGCTTGAGTTTACGCTCCGGCTACAAGAAAGTTCAGAGCAACACGAAATTGAAAAAGGAGAGGAAATTAGTGAAGATAGCTTTTCTACTACTGACTTGAATGTGACTGCTACGACTTCCACTAGTGAAGACAACAGTTACAGGAATAATACGGTGTTGTCTTGGACTCCTTTCTCAGAAATTATGGATCCACAACCACGTTGACCCAATCCAATTAACGCAGACCTCTTCATACTTTGGCATTTTGATAAGATATAGTTCTTAAGATTTGCAATATTAAATATCTCGAAAGATATGTAATATATGTGAATTTCAAACTAACATTTGTACTTACCTTACCCAACAAAATGTACTTGGTATATTTAATATATTAAATATTTACCCAACAAAATATTAAATAAAGTTTATTAAGTCTTTTTGAATCTTTACATAATATTTTTAAACATATTTATTAACATAAATATTCATATATTAACAAAGTATATTATCAAATCTCAATAATTTAATTATGTTATGATATTCTTTAATACTATATATTTATATAATATTTAGTTAATCAGGTAAGATATCATCACTTTATTATGATAATTTTACTCATTATTATATATGTGATAAGTTATTATTTTTATTGATACTATTTTAATTTTTTTTATCACATAAGTCATATGTAAAAATCATGTAAATACCCATGATATTTCACAAAAAAAAAATATACACACTCGTTTTTTTTTTTTTACTTTTATTATAAAGATTTAAACTATCTTACGAACTTGAGTATAAATACTAACCGAACAAACATATATTGCATCACAAGGTTCTAGAATCACACACAATTCAAAGTCTGCAAATTAAATTACTACCTTATGTTCTATTTCTTGTTTTAGACCAGTATGTTACTATCTTCCTACAATATTCATCATTTCACAAGTTAATATTACTCTATACACAACAACATTTTCAAAGTTTTAACATTTCTACTCACGATCAACAACAACTGGACAAGCACTGTTCACAGCATACATTTAACAGATACTTCAGAATTATAGTTAGTAATTATTCAATCCAACTCACTATCAAAATCAGCAATCACTTTCCGTTCGAACATATTACACATCTTCATACTTACATATTACAACTTCAACATTTAAAAACTAAGCTCAAAAAGAAATTATAGTTACCTTCAATGGAGGGTCTAATTCAAAAGGGGTTTCGATTGATGGAGGTTGTTACGAGAAGTTGAGATTTTTTTTAGAGTGATTGCTTGATTGTAGAAGGCAACGATTGGTCAAAGTTGATCAAGATATTGGGATCGGTGGAGGTTTTTTATTGTATTCGTTTAAAAATCGAGACTTGTTATCTTTCGTGAACAAAGAATACACCCAGTTTGAAAAGAAATATTTGTTCTTTCTACATTTGACATCGTCGTCTTCAAGTATTATCACAAGTGAAACAAAAATTAAATTTATTGTGTTGATTTGTGTTATAGACTAATGTGTAATCGCAACTGGAATAAGAAAATGGTGTTTGTGGAAGACAATATTCTTCCTGACTCATTCCTAAAATATCATAAAATAAAAACTAAAAATCATTATATGGAAAAAATTATAAAATAAAAACTAAAAATCATCATATGGAAAAAATTATTGAAATGACTAAAAAGGGATTGTATGGTAGGATATCTCCACCGGTCGGTTTCCAGACGACCTGTAAACAAGATATTATCAAGTCATCATCAACATGGGAAAAAGTTCTAGAAAGAACCCCATCGGCATGCAACATCTGACAAAGATCAAACAGAAGAGCAACTACTAGAAGCACACTCTCCAAACACCATAAGTAAAACCTCCCTTAAACTCATAAGTCTTACAGTCAACCACGGCTAAAGCCTAACGCTTAACTCAGACTTGGGAGAGACGATGTACGGTAGGATACATCATCTCCAACGGTCGGTTACACCAAACGGCCTTATTGGGCTAACGGCCCATCGCTTGGATCAATTCTTATTGGGCTCACGGCCCATCACATCAGAGATAGATCAGAACATATCCAAATAGAGATATGTCAATCCAAACAGAGATATATCAAACAAATATATCAAACATATCAAATAATATCCAGAGATATATCAAACAGATATATAAACGTATCAAATAAAATCCAAACAGAGATATATCAAAACATATCAAAACAGAGATATGTTAAGTAAGTTGGTTTATATTTTATTTTGTTAATCTTATATCAATCCAAAACCTATAAATAAAGACCTAAGGACTCCAAACAAGGTACATTCTCACTCATACAAAATATTTAGCATACTCTCTGCTATAATCACACTGTTAATTCTCTCCCACAGAATCATTGAAATTCTCTCCTACTGAGAATCTGTCATTCACGCCTAACTTGAGCTCTGTATTGGTCTTAACTGTCCGATGATCTTCAAGTCTTGACCGAGGGGGAGGTACTTGAAAAGGCACTCTGACGCTCAAGTTAGGCGTGAATGACAGATTCTCAGTATGAGAGAATTTCAATGATTCTTGGGGGAGAATTAACCGTGTGATTGTGTGATTATAGCAGAGAGTATGCTAAATATTTTGTATGGGTGAGAACGTACCTTGTTTGGAGTTCTTTATTTATATAACAGAATAAAATATAAACAAACTTACTTGACATATCTCTATTTGGATATGTTTTGATATATCTCTGTTCTTTTTGGATTTTATTTGATACGTTTATATATTTGTTTGATATATCTATGTTTGGATTGACATATGTCTGTTTGGATATGTTCTGATCTATATCTGATGTGATGGGCCGTGAGCCCAATAAGAATTGATCCAAGCGATGGGCCGTTAGCCCAATAAAACCGTTCGGTGTAACCGACCGTTGGAGATATCCTACCAGGGATCAATATAGTTTCTTTATATTTGTGTATCTTCTTTTTGAAATTAAAAAATTAATTATATCTTTTATAGGATTAAATTTTATCACCCTCTCTAAACATAGAAAAACAAAATGTACATTAAATTATAAGTACCGTTACAATATGAGTTTATTTTTCTAAATATTCACAATTTAGATTTAGTCTAGTTTAAAAAAAATCAACTAACACTAAAGATTATTATCTTTTTTTAGCTTTTAGGTTTCCTAATTTCAAAACGTATTCACTTATAATCTTTTAAATGATATTGATGATGCATCATAAAGTCATAAGTTAAGAGATAAAGGTAAAAAAGTTTGAATGTTGTTTTTGCCTTGAGTTTACGTGGAGAACTTTGAGTCTCCTATTCATACATGAATACATGATGCATAAATTTACTAGTACAGCGAAGTATATAATTACGCTATGATTATCGAATAGTAGTAAGGCATAATCAAAAGTGACGTTGAATATTTTAAGGAAAAGATATTTATAGCTTAAAAACTTAGTTTTAAATAAATAATTCTATTAATGCTTTTTAGTTAATTAAATATGTATAGATAAATTTACGAATTATTTCGTCAAATATAAATTATTTTGATTTTGATTCTTATCCACTGTTTTATATATTAAGTTAACATGAAATTTGTGACATCCCAAAATATATAGCAAAGTATATATGTAGAATGCATCAATGATAATAAGAGAAAGCAGTTAAGAGTTGACATATGGCAATATCAAAGTCTACAGTTATCCAAAATATAGTTAGAATTTAAAACTTTACAAATAGGAAGGTATCTCAAAATAAGGAAATATCTAAAAAAGATCCTAAGAGCTAGGAGTTGTGTCTTCACTCTCCAATGCTTGCTCCAGAGATACATCATCCGTCTCTGCTCACATCCAAGTGGATGATCATTACAAAAGGTAAAACACAGACATACAAAAACAAAAAAGCAGCAAGGGTAAGCTAGATGGAAAAGCATGCATGTTATCTATAGAATTTTAAAGGTAAATCATAATCATATAAATAAACAAACACAGTATCTTATCATATTAGAACTCAAACTAGACTAGACTCGTCCGGACCTAGAATGAATATCGAGCTATGGCGGGTTGTGCACTTGTGGTGGCCTCTATTGCTTTGTAAAGCCATTGCCAATGGATTTCACCTTACCACACACAATGTTAGTCTATTACGCGTAATAGGCCTCCAAGTAGCGCCTACACTAGGACCTCCTACTACTCTCACCACATGTGTCAATCTTCTCTAAGTGAATGAAAGACCATTAGAGTGTTAGGATAACCCCCAAGACTGAGCTCCTTATATTCAATCTAAACACTACAATGATCTCACCGAGAGATCTTACTTTGATTCCTCAATTTCATTATTGAATTCACATTATAATTCTCTTTGAATCATCAACATACCATTTTATAGTTGTATATTCAAGACTATATTAATTCATACATGTATCATACATCATCAACCATGTAAAACAAAAGAAGCAAAGAATCAAACTAGAACGAGTAATGTCCCACAGCGCACAAGGTCGCAAGGCACGACAGAGGACTTTCGCATAGCGCACCCCATGCGCTATGTGGATCGCTACACAGAGGCTACCCCTCCCAATCAATTCGCATAGCGACCTAAGTTGCCTTGCAAATTAACCAACAGAGGCTACAGGCCTCCCGCTCTCGCAAAGCGTCTCTCCTTCGCTATTCTAATTATCTAGCTAATTTCCTAACCCAATACTAGAGGCAAAGCGACTCCATTCGCAAAGCGACTCACCAAAAGAGGGAAACTCACCTCAGTGATTCGCATAGCGCACATCATACGCTATGTGAATGCCCTGGCAGAGAGCACCTCACCAGGGCGACTCGCACAACTCAACCACCCCAAATTCGTTCTAAGCATTTTGATGAACTTCTAACACCCCTAGATCAAAGTATATACTGAATTAAGCCTGCCTAATTGATTCTGAACCTTTCTAGCCCCATCCCTTAGTGTTTGTGCATCAATTTCCACTCAAAACCTTAATCCCATCAACCTAGAGCCCTAAAACTGAATCTACCACTTTGAAACTGTTTTTAACCATTTTGGCACCTCTAACAAGCCACAAATGACTTACCTAAGTGATCCCAACCGCCTAACTCAGCCCCTAACCCCTAAATCTCGAAATCACTACCCCACTTCCTCTAATTTGGTCTAAACACCACAATTAACCTAGCTCTTTGTCTAATAACCTGCATAACATATTCCACAACTAGCAAACACTCAAATTCAGCATCTCATCTTGATCACATCAATCTCAAATCATAACATTCACGGTCTCATAGTTTACACACAAACAACACATATTCTAACATGTAAGTCTATCACATTCAGCATCACCACTAACATTTTTTATTTCACTATTCACACATGCATTACTTTGAAATTGAAATAATACCTAACTAATATAAACACACGAAATTCCGCAGATTATAACAAACACCCAGCTTCCCTTACCTCTAAGTTGAACAGCTCAAATCACAGGAAAACCTCGATAGCTCACTTACTCTTCAAGGATAGGCTAGAACCACCTATAGATCCTCAATTGAAAAGGGAAAACAGATTTTAGAACCTAATTGAGTCTATAACTTGAAGGAAGGCGCAATGTACTACATGCAGCAAGGTTTGCTACATGATCACAGCCCTAACATTACACGGGAACATGAAAAATGACTTACCTGTGGACAACAAAAAAATTGATCGGATGGAATTATTGCTCTTGAAGCCCGGATTGTCTAGACAACGTCTGATCAACAAATTAACGGTTAAAATTTGAGTTGAGATAGAGAGATGATAGAGCAGAAAAGAAGAAAACGTTGAAGAGGGTAGTGGTTCTTCAGATAATAGATGAACTAAAAATGTTGAGTTTGCATTATTTTACTAATAAGAGTTCAAACCATCATCTGCGGCCACGTGCACTCTTGATGTTGTCTTTTTCTCATACTTTACAAAATTACCTACCAATTATAAATTTAACTTTAAAATTTACAACAAATTTATTTATGAGCTTAAGATTTGTAGAAAACATACCCGCATATCTAAAATTTTGGAAAAAGGATATTGTACATTTTGAACAAAATGAAAATTTTCTACAAATTTCTTCGACAAATAATTATGTAGGAGATTTATTGCAAATTTAAAAGTTCTGTCTAATTTATTGTCCATGGACAATGGACAAATTTTCTGTTGACTAAAATTCCAAAAACATCCACAGAAATCTTTTTGTTTTTGCAATTTTTTATATATACAAAATTCTCAGTAAAATTCCCATAAAATTCTACTAGCGTTATAACTTTATTTGTTATTATTTTTATAAAAATTTGAAAATACACTATTGTAGTTCTTATAACGTACGTGTTGGGTTCTTGGGGCTTTCAAGAAAACCTTAGAACCAGAGAATAATAAAAGAGAGAGAGCGGAGCGAGAGAATGAATACTGAATATTATTGAATTGAAAGTTGTTATTGAAAAGACGGGGTTGGTTACTATTTATAACCAACGAAAGCACGAAACAGGGTTGGTTACTATAATTAACCAACGTAAACAAACAAGGTTGGTTACTATAATTAACCAACGTAAACAAACAAAGCCCGGAAACAAAACAAGCCCAAAGTAAACAACCAGACCGGCCGGACTGACCGGTCCACAGACACGGAAGCCAAGTCTAAATAACAATTCTCCACCTAGACTTGCTTCAAACAACAAAAACAAAAGTAAAACACGGACACGGCCGGTCGGTCAAACAATTAGTGACCGACCGGTAGACACCCAATCCTGGACAACAGTAAGAGAAACCTCTCCTTAGGGAGCGGCTTTGTTAACATATCTGCAGGATTCTCTTCGGATGCAATTTTGCAGATTTGAACGTCACCGGATTCAACAATGCTTCTGACAAAGTGCAGCTTGACGTCAATATGCTTGGTTCTGGAATGATAAATCTGATGATTGGCCAGATGAATAGCACTCTGGCTGTCGCAATGAACACATACAGTCTTCTGATCAAAACCAAGTTCCCGAACCAAACCTTTCAACCACAGTGCCTCCTTAACTCCTTCAGCAAGAGCATAGTACTCAGCTTCCGTAGTTGATAAAGCCACAACCGACTGTAGTGTAGACCTCCAGCTAACAGCAGTCCCAAACAGTGTAAACACATATCCCGACCGGGATTTCCTAGTGTCCATGCATCCGGCAAAGTCGGAATCAACAAAACCTTCAATATAACCTCCACCTTGAAAGTTATTCTGGAAAGACAATCCAGTACCGAGAGATCCCCGTATGTATCTGAGCATCCACTTCAATGCTTCCCAGTGTGTTGGTCCAGGATTAACCATGAACTGACTGAGAACACTAACACCGTGCGCCACGTCCGGTCTTGTGCAGACCATGCCGTACATAATGCTCCCAATCCCATTTGAAAATGGAACAGATTCCATCTTCTTTCTTTCTTCCTCGGTCTTTGGGCATTGCTCCTTGGTAAGTTTCAAGTGTTGACCGACCGGCGTGTTGGCCATTTTAGATTCAGCCATCCGATACCTTGAAATTACCTTCTGCAAATAGCACTCCTGTGACAGAAAAAGATTACCGCCCGGTCTATCCCTTTTAATGTCTATGCCCAAAATCCGCCTTGCTTCCCCTAGCTCTTTCATTTCGAAAGCATCCGCCAACCTTGCTTTCGTCTCACCGATCATGCCCCTGTCACTGCTAGCAATTAGGATATCATCCACATAAAGCAAGAGATATAGTATTTCACCGCCATGGTTCAGAGTGTAAACACAGTCATCATAATTGCACCGCTTGAAGTTCAGCTTTATCAGAAAGTCATCAAATTTCCTGTACCACTGCCTTGGGCTTTGCTTCAAGCCATAAAGTGACTTCTGCAACAGACACACCCTATCATCCACAGCGAAACCGTCCGGTTGCTTCATATAGAGGGTTTCCTCCAAATCGCCGTGCAGAAAAGCTGTCCGAACGTCCAACTGTTCAAGATGCAAATTGCAATGCGCAACTATTGCCATCAGAACTCTGACCGAACAATGCTTAACCACTGGAGCAAAGATCTCATGATAGTCTACGCCTTCAATCTGAGTAAAGCCTTTGGCAACAAGCCTAGCTTTGTACCTCGCTTTCTCACCGCCCGGTGTAGCTTCCTTTTTCTTGAAAATCCATTTCGAACCTATGACCTTCTTACCCTTCGGCAGATCGACCAATCTCCAGGTGTTATTCTTTTTCAAAGCCTCCAACTCTTCTTCCATAGCACCCTGCCAAAGATGCCGGTCGCCGCTGTCAAGAGCCTCCTTATAACTTCTCGGTTCATCCGATCGGTTAATATCTTCAGCAGCGTTCAGGGCGTAGCAGATTAGATCCGCCTCTCCAAGCCGTTTGGTTGGCTTGGAGATCCTTCTTTCTCTGTCACGAACAAGCTGATAGTTTCTCAAATCAACACCAGCAGCTTTTCCATGACTTCCCTCGCCAGACATATCATCTGTGTCATCACCAAGGTCTGTTCGAAATTCATCCGGTCGGTTCTCAGCTGTCGTCCGACCGGTTTCAACTTACCCTTCACCCGTTTGGTTTTCCTCAGTCCCACCGGGCGTGCCAGCTCCATTAGTAGTATGCTCCACCTCCACGAGAATCTTCTTCTCACTTCCAGAGTTTTCCGGGTGCATCGCCATCCTTGTTTCATCAAAAATGACATCCCTACTAATGATTAGTTTTGAAGGTGAATCTAACCTCCATAACCTGTATCCCTTAACTCCGTCGGCGTATCCAAGAAAGATACATCTCGCCGCCCGGGAATCCAGCTTATCACCCCTGACATGAGCAAACGCCAAAGAACCAAACACTCTCAAGTGTGAATAGTCAGCCGGTCGTCCACTCCACACTTCCATTGGCGTTTTAAAATTGAGAGCTGAAGACGGACTCCTGTTAATCAGATAGACGGCCGTATTGGCAGCCTCTCCCCAGAAAGCTTTTGACAACCCTGATCCCAACAACATGCACCGGACCCTCTCCAGAATAGTTCTGTTCATCCGTTCGGCCAATCCATTCTGTTGAGGAGTTCCAACGACCGTTCTGTGCCTCCTGATCCCTTTCTCTTTGCAAAAACCATTAAATTCCTCTGAAACGAACTCCAGTCCATTATCGGTCCTTAGGCATTTCAGCCTACACCCCAATTGGTTCTCAATCTGTGTGTGCCACTCTTTGAACTTCTGAAACGTTTCAGACTTATTCTTTAGAACGTAAATCCACACTCTCCTTGAGAAATCATCAATTATACTTAGGAAATACGCTCCTCCACCATGAGTTAAGGTTCTTGCCGGTCCCCATAAGTCAGCATGGACATATTCAAAGGGCCGTTCGGTTGAGTGTTTCCCTTTTCCGAACGGTATCCTGTGTGATTTCCCTAAGACACAATGGTCACAGAAATCCAGCTTCTGCAGTTTGTCTCCCAGAAGCAAGTCTTGCTTTTCCAATTCTTCAAGACCCTTCTCACTGATGTGTCCCATCCTCAAGTGCCATAACCGGGCGGTATTCTCGGTTCCACTTGCTACTGAGACATGACCAATGACAGTTGATCCCTCCAGAATGTACAAGCCGTTCCTCCTTCTGCCTTTGGCAACCACAGAATCTCCAGAACAAACCCTCATTACTCCATCTTCAACTTTAGTGGTGTAACCTCCAAGATCAAATGCACTAATAGAAATCAAATTTCTTTTTAGTTCAGGCACATACCGGACGGCCTGCAACACCATCTCACGATTGTCAAACATCTTCAGCCTCACCGACCCCACACCTTGCACTCGGCAAGCTTTGTTATTACCGAGCAGTACGTTACCATGCTCTTTCTGATCCAGATTCTCAAAAAACTCCTTTACCGGGCACATGTGATAGGAGCAGCCGGAATCCATGACCCAGCTCCTTTGAGGATCTTCAGACGAAGCCACCAGCACTCCAGCCGACTCATATCCCTCAGACGCCTCTGCCACATCAGCGGTTTCTTGTGGCCGACCGGCCTTTCCTTTCTCCGGGCAGAACTTCTTGATATGACCCATCTTCTGGCACTTGAAGCAACGTACCTGCTTCGTACCGTCCGGATTCAGCTTCTTCTCTTTTCCAGACTGCTTCTTCCCTTTCCCTTTTACCGCAATCAAGCCGGACGCTCCTTCCTCGGTTGTTTTCGAATCTTGGAGTTTTTGGAACTCCTTGGTTCGAATTGACGTCAGAACCTCCTCTAACGTGATCACTTGATCTTTCCCGTAGAGTAACGCATCCCTGAAATGCTCGAAGGTTTTTGGAAGCGCATTTAACAGGATGACAGCTTTATCTTCATCCTCCAACTTCACTCCAATATTCTCCAGATCATCAACTATCTTGCTGAATTCTGCAATCTGCTCCTCTATCGTTCTTGATTCTGACATCTTGAACGAAAAGAGTTGCTGCTTTAGGCAAAGCCTATGAGCCAACGATCTCGTCATGTACAGAGACTCTAGTTTTACCCAGATTTCAGCGGCAGTCTTCTCCTTCGCAACCTCCCTCAGTACCTTATCACCAAGGCACAAGATGATTGCACTCCTTGCCTTATCTCCCATCTTCTTCTTCTCTTCTTGAGTCATGGTATCACTCATCTTCGACTCACCCTTCAACGCTTCAACACATCCCTGCTGTATCAAGATTGCCTCCATCTTGATCTTCCACAGCCCGAAGTCATTAGCGCCGTTGAACTTTTCTACGTCGAACTTGGTTGCCATTGCTCCTTGGGAATTCTTGAATCCTTGCCCCACGGTGGGCGCCAATTGTTGGGTTCTTGGGGCTTTCAAGAAAACCTTAGAACCAGAGAATAATAAAAGAGAGAGAGCGGAGCGAGAGAATGAATACTGAATATTATTGAATTGAAAGTTGTTATTGAAAAGACGGGGTTGGTTACTATTTATAACCAACGAAAGCACGAAACAGGGTTGGTTACTATAATTAACCAACGTAAACAAACAAGGTTGGTTACTATAATTAACCAACGTAAACAAACAAAGCCCGGAAACAAAACAAGCCCAAAGTAAACAACCAGACCGGCCGGACTGACCGGTCCACAGACACGGAAGCCAAGTCTAAATAACAGTACGTAAATTTTAATTGTTGTTTGTATAAATTTTCAAAATTTATTCTTCCTAAATTTCAAATTGATATTGTCAATCCTTAATATTTCATTTTAAAAGTACACAAGGGTATACTTTATTTCATAGATCAATATTTTAGGTATCATGATAACATCACGTGTTGTTTGGAATGACAATTTGATTTGATTTTTAGGATATAAGCAAGTAATCTAGTATCATATTTGACAAGTCGTTACTATTGTGTTGAAATTAGAAATACAATAATAATACTTTGACTAAGTTTTAGTTTTTAACATTATTAATTAGATATGGTGTGAAAGTTATTTTTGCAGAATTTCCATGTCAGTACACAATTTTAAAATTTAATAACACCTGGCAATCAAATAAATATATTTGGCACGTTGCATGTCAAATACTGTTCTGTAAAATATGCTCTGAAATATGAAGAAGTCATTCAACTCCACATATTTTCCTCTTTGACTTTGACTGGTCCAAGTCATTCACTAACAAACAATCATCTCTTCCTCTCCTTCCCAACTACAGTATTAGTACAAATCATCATATAGTAGTACTAAGCCACACAACTACACTCGTTAACCGCAAACCATGATGTTCCTTACTTTCACCGCCTCCTTCTTACTACTCTTCCTTCTTCTACACTTCTCTACACACCTCAAAGCCTATACCCGAGAGGAAATTTTCACCATCAATTGCGGTACCACCGCCAAGTCCTCCGACGGTCAAAGAATATGGACCGGCGACGCAGATACCAAGTACTTATCTCCCCAAGACACCGTTTCAGACAAGGCAACAACACAGTCTACTTCCGCCAATCAAATCCCCTTCTCCACTGCACGTTTGTCCAGTTCCCAATTCAATTACACCTTCCCAGTCTCTCCGGGCCCCAAATTCGTTCGCCTCTTCTTCTACCCTGCTGACTACTCTTCCTTTCTCCGCACCCACGCATCTTTCTCCGTTCAATCCAACCAATTCACTCTCCTCGACTCTTTCAACGCCTCTCTTAACGCTGACGCTCAAGCCATCGACACTATCTTCAAAGAATACGTGGTCAACGTCAAAGACGGTGAGAGTCTTATCCTTACCTTCACACCCTCCCATCCAAACTCCTACGCTTTCATCAATGGAATCGAGGTGCTTTCCATGCCAAACGATTTATATTACACTCCACCAGATGACCCAGGATTCACTCTCGTGGGACATGATACGCTATTCAGCGTCGGAAGTAGCACTGCCATGGAAACAGTCTATCGTATTAAATCCGGAGGCCAGGAAATCTCACCACAAAACGACACCGGTTTGTTCAGGTATTGGGCTGCCGAAGAAAGTTACTTTATCAAACGTAATCCAAAGAATGATGATCTACCAGCTGACATAGATGGGAAAATGAATATAACCGTGAATCCCGATTACTTGGCACCAAAGGAACTGTTCAGAACAGCACGTAGCATGGGCACAAACGCCACTCTGAACAGAATGAGCAACCTCACTTGGGAGTTTCCCGTTGATTGTGGCTTCAGTTACGTTGTCAGACTCCACTTCTGCGAGCTTGATCCTAATATCAATAACATCGGTGACAGGCGATTCTCAATTTACATAGGGAGTCAGTTGGCTGATGGGAATGCAGATGTAATGGTTTGGAGTCAGAAGCAAAAAGGTCTAGCTGTGCATAAAACTTATGCCGTTTTGATTCCTAAAAATGGTGCTCAGAAAAAGTTTAATCTCTCCCTTCAAATGCACCCTTACGGAAGCAGTGTGGATTCGAGATACGCAGATGCCTTCCTGAACGGTCTAGAGATCTTCAAAACCAATGTAAACAACCTCGCTGGACCCGAGCCGGACCCAATTCAGACTCCTCACAACATCATCCCCGGAAAGACAAGCAGCGGAAATGGAAAAACAAGAATAGTTGTCGTCGCAGGGGTGGGAATCGATGTCGTATTTATCTCTCTTGTGATTTTGTTCCTTGTTGTCTCGAGACACATGAGAACCACTGAAACGAATCCCAGTGTATACAAATCCAAGTCGTTCACAGCCACACAGAAAGCTTCCCTACCGTCCGATCTCTGCCGCCACTTCTCCCTTGAGGAGATCGAAGCCGCCACCAAAAACTTCGACGACGTCTTCATCGTCGGCGTCGGAGGATTCGGTCACGTGTACAAGGGATACATCGACGGCGGCTTCACCCCGGTAGCAATCAAGCGCCTGAAACCGGGTTCGCAGCAGGGTGCGCACGAATTCTTGAACGAGATCGAGATGTTATCGCAGCTCCGCCATCTTCATCTGGTCTCCCTAATCGGATACTGCAACGAGATGAACGAGATGATACTGGTCTACGACTTCATGGCGCGCGGCACCCTACGCGACCATCTCTACAACACGGACAACCCCGCTATCTCGTGGAAGCAGCGCTTGCAGATTGTTATTGGCGCCGCACGAGGGCTGCACTATCTCCACACAGGCGGGAAGCACACGATCATCCACCGCGACGTGAAAACAACGAATATCTTGTTAGATGATAAGTGGGTGGCGAAGGTTTCGGACTTCGGGCTTTCAAGAATCGGGCCAACAGGCACGGAGAAGTCCCACGTGAGTACCCTTGTGAAGGGAAGCTTTGGCTATATAGATCCTGAATACTACAAACGATTTCGTTTAACGGAAAAGTCTGATGTTTACTCTTTCGGGGTTGTGCTGTTTGAGATACTATGTGGTCGTCCAGCTTTGATTCACAATGCAGAGACGCAGCAGGTATCGCTTTCTAACTGGGTGAGACATTCTGACCAAAATGGGACCTTAGCGGAGATTGTGGACCCCACTTTGAAGAATAAGATTGCACCGGAGTGCCTGAAAATGTTTTGTCAAATTGGAATGAGCTGTTTGTTGGAAGATGGGACGAAGAGGCCGTGCATGAAGGACGTGGTTGCGATGTTGGAGTTTACGCTGCAGCTACAAGAAAGTGCAGAGCAACACGCAACTGAAAAGGGAGAGGAAATTAGTGAGGATGGCTTTTCCTTTTCTACTACTGACTTGTATGTGACTACTACGACTTCCACCAGTGACGACAATAGCTATAGTAATAATACGGTGTCGTCTTGGACTCCTTTCTCGGAAATTATGGATCCAAAGCCGCGTTGACCCAATCCAATCAACGCAGACCTCTCCAAATGCTGGCATAATAAAACCAAAAAGATCGTGGGACCTGTGTACAACAGTAAGACCTTAGCATTTTTGTCTCCACATTCACAGATTTAACAAGTTGTATATGAAAGAAAAGTAAATTGAGTTTTGTATAATTGAAATATTTAATAATACAACTCCTTTTGTTAAGATGTATTGTTTATGATGTAAATTAAATACTTATTAAGATTTGCAATATTAAATATATGCAAAGATATTTATTATATGAGATTTATTAATCATGTCCAATGCTTTGAAGAAAAAATCATGTCCCTCTGAACAAGATTTATTAATCATCCATGGACTATGAGTCATGTCACTATTGACTAGCGTAGTCTAATAGTTGATACTTGTTGAAGGCAAAGTATTATCCTGTCTATTACCTTCCTTATCCATCCTAACCTTTAGAATTTGTGACTACAAAGGAGTCAGCACTGAAGAAGAAAACATAACCATTACGACTTCCAGTAAGATTGGACAAACAGCTCTAAGGCAAATGTTCATTCCTCTTGGCAATAACTTCAATCACAAGGGCATGTGCCTGTTAAAAAAGGGTTAAAAAAGGGGAAGAAGATGTTGAAACACTTGATACAACAAATATAGATGGATCATCAAATGCTTTTGCATGATCATCTTCCTCCATGGAAGACAATATTGCCAACCTAACTAGGAGGATGGAAGAAATGTGCACCCTCCAAGCCACTAGGCAAGAAGAGTTACTCACACTCCAAGGGGCTAGACATGAAGAAGTTTATGGCTAATTAGTGACTTAGAAACTAAGTTGGATAACATAGAACTACATCTAGAAGAGGAATTTGATGATGAAAGTAGTATTGAATTCGTACAATACTTTTCATTATTAATGTAGAAGTTTCTTGCTTGATGTATGATTTTTTGATCTGAAATGGTATAAAAACACTTAAACAAGCTTTTCTTTCTCTACACTCTGTTACTTACTAATTATTATCTGAAATAGTTCTTTGTACTGTTAAATTATTTCCTAAAAAAGAAATATTTTACATAAAGCCACTATTTTTATCAAGAAAACCAATTCATTTCCTTTTTTGTTATTATCGCCCATGAACATTCTGTAACTTAAGATAGTCCGGAGAGGGGTAAGAAAGGAAAATAAAATTTTAACACGACACCATTTTGACATTGTACACGTGTCAAACACTGTACACGTGTCAAAATGTGGTTGGACGATTTCAAATTAAAAAATAAACTTTGGTTTTTCTCTTTCAAATATACTCCTGCTTTAACTTTTTTAATTTGAAATCGTCCCATCACATCTTGACACGTGTGCAGTGTCAAAATAGTGTCAAAAAAATGGTGTTAAAATACCATTGTCCGGTAAGAAAAGCTCAGATTGCACAAAGAAGGGCATGCAAAGCTCAAATAGTCTGAGAGGTGTCTAGGTAGCTCACATAACTAAAAATAACATATGAAGAGCTTAGTAGAGCATGTATAGAGTTTGGTAGAGTATGTTGATGCCTGAGTACCTTAGTGCATTAAGTGAACGACTTAGATATCTCGGTGGGGAAAGGGCTAAGCTGGAGATGGAGTTCAGTGGTGGAAGGGTCAAGTTGGACCAGAAAATCCGTGATGGAAAGGTCGAGCTGGAATTGGAGATTCGTCGTGGAAGGGTGCTGGAGTTGGAGATTCATGGTGGAAGGGTGGAGCTGGAGTTACATATGCATGGTGGAAGGACTGAGCTAGATCTAAAGATCCACGGTGAAAGGTCGAGCTGAAATTGCATATCTATGATAGAAGGACCAAGCTGAAGCTACAAATCCATGGTGAAAGGGTGGAGTTCTAGCTACATATCCATGGTGAAAACTATAAATGGTAATCATGTATGTTGTAAAACTGAGTTTGTATGGTGGTGTTGAGCTCATCATGGTGAATCATGCGCTCTCACGTCTCATTACCATCTCCTTTTTATAACATTTCCGTATTATCCTCTTACCTCATTATTTAATGAAAACTCATACATACATGTTACCTTTTACCTCGTTATGTATGTGAAACTCATACATACATGTTACCTTTTGGTGTGATTTGAATGTAAATCCACCGTTGTCAAAAAGAAACATCTATGTTATTAAAAATTGAAATCTTAATATATATAAGCATCGTTAAACTAAGTGTTCATACATGATATTGGTAGTTGTTAATTTATTGATGGCAACTTTCTTTCAAGTTTGCTCTCAATACAACGAACCTTCCTGTCTACGCTGCTTCTTATCAACTACTACAAGCTTGTATTGAAGTCATTGTAGTCAATGCCGATAACGAAAAAAATAATAGAAATAAATGAGAACATGAAGTCTTCACAATACGAATTTACCCACGCGTAGTCTCTCAGGTTAACGTTAGTTAACAATGAGGTTCAGCAGTATCTCACTCCCATAAAATTCTTCTTCCTTTACCTCCAAGCGTGACTCTTGTGAACAATTTCACAATCAGTTGCGGCACCACTGAAACACCCTACAACGGTGAAAGAAAATGGGCAGGAGGGTATTCTTCTCGTTCTCGTTTCCTTGTTTCGTCATTGTTTTGCGGGCAAGATCCAAGTCCAATCCATGGACACCAAAGCTGCCAACCAACACGCTCATCCGGCGCTTCTCCATCGTCACGATCAAAGCCGCCACCAACAACTTCGACGACGCTTCCGTCGTCGGCTTCGGGGGATTCGGCCACGTGTATAGGGGCTTAATCCGCGGAATTTTCATCCCAGTGGCTCATAAGCACTTAATACAGGGTTCGAATGGCGCTGAAAAATTCTCGAAGGTGGCTATCAAGCGCCACAAACCGGGTTCAAAGCAGGGCGCTGAAGAGTTTCTGAACGAGATCAAAATGCTCTCGCAGCTCCGCCATCGCAATCTCGTTCGACTCATCGGTTACTGCAAAACCAAGAAGGAGATGATCCTGGTCTACAATTTCATGGCACGTGGCAACCTCCGTGACCATCTCTACAACAGCGACAAACCTTCCTTGCCATGGAAGCGACGCTTACAGATCTGTATCGACGTTGCGCACGCGCTGCATTATCTTCACTGCTGCGCCAATAAATACTCGATAATCCACAGCGATGTGAAAACCACGAACATCTTGTTGGATGAGGAGTGGGTGGCCAAGGTATCGGACTTTGGACTTTCCAAAATTGGGTCCATGGAAGAGTCCAAGGTCAATGTCTGCGCCACCGCTGTGAAGGGTAGCTTTGGATATATAGATCCAGAATATCATAGACGACAATATTTGACGGAAAAGTCTGACGTGTACTCTTTCGGGGTAGTGTTATTCGAGGTACTGTGCGCTCGCCCGCCTCTCATTCGCACGGCGGATCCGAGACAAGAATCACTTGGAAATTGGGTTAGGTACTGTTACCAAAATGGAACAATGGCAGAGATAATGGACCCCACATTGAGTGGAAAGATTGCGCCAAATTGCTTTAGAATGTTTTGCGATACTGGGGTGAGTTGTTTATCAGAAATTGGGACGCAGAGACCGTCTATGAACGACGTCGTTCACATGCTAGGGTATGCCCTACAACTACAAGAAAAGGCAGAAATTAGTGTGGCGCATTCTAGCGGCAAAATTTCATTATGTAGTTAGGCGAATTGAATTATTGAAGGGTTGAATAAGTATTATTTAATTGAATTATTTCTTTATTTCTAAGATCAATTGTTCATGAGTCGTTTCAAACGACTTTTTAGGAGTGTAAATGAACATCTTGTATATATGGCCCATCATGTGAATACAAGAATTAGAGTATAATCTTTTACTTGTTTAAGTTCAATGGATTTTCTTATTTTTTTATGGAAAAGACGTATAAAATATATTAAAATGTCTTCTAATAGGATTTGAAATCCGTAACAAGTTTAAGTATGTTTCCTTAACTACTAATATCTATTAGTTATGCTTAAAGTATTAAAATTATTTATTTTTCTTTAATACACTTTCCAGTGTAAAAAACTAAATTGTATAAATAATTTAAAAATGGATGGAATAAATAAAATATTTAGTTATCAAAAGAGGAAAAAAATTTATTTTGAATTAAAAAATGATATTTCAACACTAATTTTTGACACTGCACACGTATCAAAATATGGTTGGACGATTTTAAATTAAAAAAGCTGAGACAAGAACATATTTAGAAGAGAAAAACTAAAGTTTTTTTTTTAACTTAAAATCGTCCAACCACATTTTGACAATGTGCAGTGTCAAAATGATGTCAAAAAATTGGTGTTAAAATATCATTTTCCTTTTCAATTCTATAAATTTTAGAGTTTATCAATTATAATATCATTTCAAAAATTTCTTATTTGTTCACCAAATTTTTTAAATTATAAATCAACTTTGCAAAAATGATTTATGAATATACATTTTCACCTTGATTCATAATCATTCAATTTTGGATCTTATAACATGAGTTACATTTAATCAAGTCTAAATTTCATTGAAGCTAATAAGAATCTTTGTCTTTATTTAATGCAAATAGAGAAGATTGAATTGTTTTGATATTTAGTTTGAAAAACAATATTAACTTAAAAAAAGTGAGAAGATAAATGATAAGTAATGGGTTTATCATAATTTGTTATAAGGTCAAATTTGAGTTTTTATAACTCAAAACTCTACAAAGTTTTCATGAAGAGAAAACGTAATTTTCTTTCTAAAGTTAGACATTTCCTTCCATTGAGTTTTTTAAATTCATTGACAATTTTTTAGGTAAATTCATCGATAAAATGAGTGTCAAAATTTCCACAAAATATAACGAAATATTTATTATAAATTAAATGGACATGAGTAATAAGAAAAAGAGAAAAATAAGGGGAAAAAAAGAGGAGGAGGAGTCGGCCAGATGACAATGACAATAATGTTAATGTTGGCAGTAATAATGGTGGAGGAGGAAGAGAAAGAGTCAAAGGTGGTGAATTAACAATGGCAACATAGACCATTAATTTGACAAAAGAAATCATATTACTCATAAAGAAATTTGATTAAATTAATAACTTTAATAAAAATGCACTATTATATGCAAGACTTTTTTTACGCCAGGTGTATGAGACTTACTATCACAGTTATTTTGGTATCATAGTTGTGGGCAGTATAGAAAATATGAACTTTCTATGACATGTGAAAGGCCTGACATAGTAAGGTGAATTTAGTATGTTAGGTGTATAAATCTATGACAAAGTAAATCAAGTTTCCATTGTTATCCATTTCCGTGATTTCTCACTTCAAACTGAAAGAGTGATTCTTCTAAAATGTTCACACAAATCCCACCACTCTCTTTCTGTGTATACCACCAATAAGTGGATCTCACTAACGAACCTACCCACGACGAATCTACCACTAGAAAGCCTCCATATGTAAACCATATTACCTCCTCCTTAATCAGACTTACAATTGTGCTATTTGATGGCGCTTGCTTCGACGACAACTTGCATGGCACACTAAACCAGTCATATTTCAACATAGACAATAAACAAATGTGCAATGTGTGAGGAACAATTTTGACTCCTCTTTCAATCCTAAAATTGAAGCGAATTTGAATATAACATTTTAGGATTCAATAACTTACTTATTTGTGAGAATGTAATAATAGAAGAAGACAACCACAATGGAAGCTGTGAATGCAAGATGCGATAATGGAGTTTATGAGAATGCAATTTGAGAGAGAAATCTTGAGTTTTGAACTACTTAAGAGATAATGCAAAAAGGAGAAGTGAAATGTTTGAGAGAAAATATGTCTAAGGATTCAAACATACTATGATGAGTATCAAATTAAGAGACATGGTAAACATATATTATGACAAATCACTCAATAACTAACATAATAATTTTTTTTTTCTAATTATAATTTTGTCATTGCATCCAATTATTATGACAAATTCACATACATCAGTCATAATAAGTTTAATCTTTATTACAAAAAATATGACTGGTCAATTTATTATAAGAGGTAAACTTATACTCGTCATCTGATAAATTTATTATGACATATGTACTATCATGTGTTTTTATATTAGTGGTATGATTAAATTAGAAAAACTATTGTATCACAAAGAAAAATCAAGCTTATTTAATCTAATGAAACTTGTTAAATTATTTAGGGATTACTTTAATGAACCCTAATGAAATTTTGTTATATTAAATTAGAAAAATGATATCGGCACCTCATTCAATTTTAAATGTTTAATATATGTCCAATAAAATTATAATATTTTTACTTTACAAAATGATTTATCCTAAATTATTTTATATTTAAAATAAATCTCTTACATAATATCTAATAAAATAAGAATTTTTTACGTGATTTATTCTAAATTATTTTATATTTTAAGTAAAAGAAATGTTCAGCAACTACTAGATATATAACATGTAATAAAATTGAAATGTTTTTCTTCTTTAATGCGGGTTTCTTCCCATAATTCATCTTAGAGATTTTCTTTAACATCCCAATTTTATATGAGTTTATAAAATATAGAATGTTGCATATATCATACTAGAAAGCAGTCAAGAGTGGAGTAACGATGAAATGCATTATAATACAGTCATCTAAAAAGGGAGAAAGAAATAAAACTTTGCTTACAATAAAGTTATCTCAAAATACAAGCCAGCTAGAAACAAAAGGAGTTAAGTTATATACATATAGAGTTCTATCTATCCTAAGCTACTCTGCAGCATTTGTAGTATCTGTAACATCTGAAACATCTAGTATCTGCTCCAGAGGGGTCTCTCCTACCTCTGCTCACATCCAATTTGGATGATCATTGCAAAGAGAATCAAACACATATAAAACAAGCCACACACAATGCAAGGGTAAGCTAGATTTCAAAAAGCTTACAAGTCAATTAAAACTAACTAAAGTAAAAGAAACATACAAACAATACAATCATAGAAGAACAGTTTTACTAAGTTATAAGTTATAGATTTTATTAAGTGGTGTTAGACTTAGACTCGTTCGGACCCGGAATGAATATCGAGCTATGGCGGGTTATGCACTTGTGGTGGCCTCTACTGCTTTGCAAAGCCAATTGCTATGGGTTCCACCCTACCACCACAAGGTTAGTCTGTTATCACTCACCTTGGCCCATATAAAATGGAGACAACCAAGACTAGGACCTCCTACTACTCTCACCACATGAACTAATCTTCTCTAAGGGAGATTGAATAGTCATTAGAGTATTAAGGAAAACCCCCAAGACTGAGCTACCTATATTCATTCTAGAACTTAATTTGATCTCGCCTAGAGATGTACTTAAATCACATTACATTTCACACTAACTTTACTTACTTTCATACTTTTGATTTCATACCATGAATGTTTTATATTAGTTTAGTTTCTTACAAAATTAAGCATGAATCAATCTCATAATACTAGAAGAAATCATACAAAATAAACAAGAAAAGATACCTAGATCATCACACAAGAAAGGAAGAGAAAACAAGAATTACATATTTTCATAAAAACATCACTTATTACTACACATATCTTTATAATCTTTAATTATTAATACTTAAGTAATTCAAATAGCTTGGAAACCCTCACCAATGGCTCCGGAAGGGTCAAAAACCCCTAGAACGAACTAAAGAACGTCCAAAACGGACGTCCGAAACTCCCAAAACGTAAAAAACATAAAAAATACTCATTCTATCGCAGAAAATTCGCTGAGCGCACACTTCCTGGTGCGCTGTGCGAATTTCTGCTGAAAAACCCAATTAATTTTGGGTTCTCGCTGTGTGAGAACCTTCGTTCAGCGAATCTGCACTTCTGCAGATTCCCAATTCTGCAGTTTTGCAAAACTCCACCACTCCAAACTTGTTCTAGGCACTTTGATGGAATTCTAATGATCCTAATTCGAAGTATAAGTTGAATCTAACTTGTTTGAAGACTCACACACTATCCTAACTCAAAATTCTAAAAGATATGCAGAGAATTATGATCAAAAACTCTATATTGGTTCACTTAGGGACTTGAATTCACATTCACTGTTTAGAGACTCTTTCAGACACTGTTTATGCTTCTAATAAGTCATAAATGACTTACCTAAATGACTGCAATAGCCTAAATTTAAGTCTAACCTATAATTCTCAAATTCACTCTTCAAGTTCCCTAATTTGACTCAAACGCTGAAATTGACTTAGTCATTCACTGAAAATCTGCAGAAACTGGATTCTCATCCTCAACCACAAAATTTACAACATACACCTAGTCATGCAATTTCAGAATTTATCTCCTATCAATTCCTATCAAACACAAACCATAATTATCATTTTCAGCACATGCATTCCACAATAACATTCTACAATTTTAACTAAAACAGTAATCTAATTTACTACAAGTCTTAACATACATTATCTCAAGAATTCATAAAACAATTCAACAGAACATACTAACACACTACAAACAAGAATCGAGATCTAGCTTCCCTTACCTGTGAATTTCACAGTATGCTCCAACTAAACCCGGTCAAGCTTGCACTTTTCGAAAATTCTAGAAAATCTACAGATTATAAACTGGAAACAGGGAGCAACTCTTAGCACCTAATGTAAGTCAGAATTTGAAAATGGAATCCCTAATAGACATGCAACAACCCCAATTGCTTGTCTAGACGCAAAGTTTCATGAAAGGTAGAAGGAGTATACTAACCGGTCAAATTTGAAGAAACTGATCGGTGGAAGATGGGGCTCTATGTGTTGCAATTACTGAGGCACCATCATGTTGGAAATCATCTGGATTAATGGAGAGTGGGATTAGAGAGAAGGCAGAGATGAAAGGTAAGCTTTTCTTAGAAAGAGAGTGAAATTGTGAAAATGGCTTGGTGTTTGCAGCAAAGATGTTTTCAAATGTCTAACGTGATAAGTTATTTGGAGTTTTGGTTTCTAAAAAAAAATTATAAATAAAATTCTAAATTTTAAATTTTCATACTATTACATTTTCCTCATTATATGCTTCATCAAAATGTTATTAGCACTAGGAAATTTCATCGAGTTCTACTAATATGATTACATCAGTTTTGTGTGTTAGTGAGAAAGGCATCTTTCGTTCACGGTTGGGGGATATATTGATATCGCCACAGTACGATTGGTATATCCTCGACCTAAAGGTACTTGGCTCTCCCAAGTTTCTTCTTCAGCTTGATGATAATGACTGTCAGCAACTTCTGCCTACTTGTTGTCCTGGGGTGTTCTATAAATGAATATCTCTAACGATGGAATGTGACAGCCCATGTCGGCATATGATGTTTTTCCAGCAAAAACTTGTGAATCTGCTGGGTTGAGATGGTGACCAAAGGTTTCCTTTCTATCCACTTAGTAAAGTAGTTTGACTCAAGAATTTGATTTGTCCTTTTGCAAGCGAGAATGGGTCAAGTGTGTCCATTCCCTTAGTTGTGAAGGGCTAAGGAGTGATGATAATGTTTAGTTCTCCAAAGGAACCTGATGTATATGTTCAAACTATTGGCATTATTTGCACTTGGTGATGTATTTGGGCGTCTTTTATTAATGTGGGCTAGTAGTATCATACCCTAAATACCGTGTAGCCATGCATCTCAGCAAGCACATAGTGGGCATGTTCCGTATCGAAGCACTTAAGAAGCAGGAAGGCGAATCCTTTCCTGAAAACTTCCCCATTATGTATAGTATAATATATGGTCTGTCTTCGAATGAATTTTGCTTTGGGTTGAGTCGGCAGGTAGTACGTCCATAGTTAAGTAACTTAAAATTGGTGTCATCTAGTGTGATGCAGTATAGGAAATCTCAAGAATGTCGTCCTGATCTCAACTTGGTGTTGACAGGGTCTATTAAATGAGGGTTCTATTCTAACCAGGCTTATTTGTGATGACGGGCTTAGATAAAACGTTAGGTCTATCATTCTCTTCTCTAGGGACATAGATGATTACAAACTCTTAGAATTGCTCTACAAGGATTTTTACCATGTGGAAGTACTTTTGCAAGAAGAGTTCCTTTGTCCAGCAGTCCCCCTTCACCTAGATCAAATTCTTTAATATATTTATTGACTAGATAGATACCCTTCACAGAATAACTTATCCTAAAACTTTTTATATTTAAAATAAAAAAGTTACATAATATTTAATAAAATTATAATATTTTTACTTAGGTGATTATTTTAAATTATTTTATTTTAAGTGAAAGAAATATTAAACAACTACTAGTAGTGTTACATAGTATTTAATAAAAACTGAAATGTGTGTATCTGCATAATGGAAAAAGTCTCTTTAATAACTCTTTTTTGACAACATTTTGACAACGCATACGTGACAGTCTATGATTGGTCCATTTCAAATATTTTTTTAATCATAAATTCAAATATGCCAATAAAATGATGACACGTGTCCTGTTGTCAAAAAGTTGTTAAAAAAGAGTTGTGTACAATTAGAATAATAAATTTTCATATATGAGGATTGTGTTGCAACTTTCTTTGAGGTTTCGCTCTCAGTACAACGATCCTTCCTTTGTCTGTGTGCTTCTCAGCAACTACTGCAAGCTTATAGTAAACGAGAACACTGAACCTTCACAATACGACTTAACCCTAATAATGAGGTTCAACAGTGTCACCCCCTTCAAATTCTTCCTCCACCTCTTTACACTCTTTACGCACCTCCAAGCTTACACCACAGTTAACCATTTCACAATCAGTTGCGGCACCACCGGAACATCCTACGACGGCGGAAGAACATGGACAGGGGACACAGGTTCAATGTTCTTCTCTAATCAAAACAACACCGTTTCCTCTAACCCAACAACACCGTTTCCTCTAATTCAACTACCCTACAACACGGCACGTGTGTCTCGTTCCCAGTTCAATTATTCCTTCCCGGTAACCCCAGGCTCCTATTTCCTTCGCCTCTTCTTCTACCCAGCTTCTTACCCTTCCTTTCCCCATACACAAGCATCCTTCACCGTTCATTGCAACCACTTCACTCTCTACAGTTTCAACGCCGACGCACAAGACTCGGAAACCTTCTTCAGAGAGTACGTGGTCAACGTTCACAACAGTGAGACGCTCAACCTCAGCTTCACTCCCTCACAACCTAACTCCCACGCTCTCATCAACGGAATCGAGGTATTTTCCATCCCAAGCGATATCTATTACAGAACAGCGTGTATCACGAAGAGATCACCTAAGTTGACTTGGGACTTCCCCGTTGACTCTGCCTTCTACTACTTGGTTAGCCTCCATTTTTGTAAACTTCACCAGAACATTGCTAACATCGCTGACAGGGTGTTCTGCATTTACATAGGGAGCGACCTGGCTGAGCGTCACGCTGAGGTTATGAGATGGACCAACCAAGGTAAAGGTCTCGCTCTGCAGAGAAATTTCGTCCTTTTGATTCCCAAAAAGGATACTCAGGAAAAGGTTAGTCTCTCGCTCCAATTGCATCCTTATTTGAATTCGAGCAATCCGTGCTTGAACGGTGTCGATATCTTCAAAATCAGCGACTCCAACAACCTCGCCAGACCGACCGTGCAGAACGGTGTTGCGGTCGGAAAGAGAAGGAACGTCTTATCAATCGTAAACGAAAGGAATTACACCACAAAACAGAAAATTATCATAGCAGGGGTGGTATTCGTCTTGGTCTCGTTTGTTGGTTTCGCCGTCGTTTGGTGCGTATTATCCAAGTTCAATTTACTCTCGTTCTCAACCACTGTATACCAACTGCCAACCAATACACACGAACTGTCAACCAACACGCTCATCTGCCGGCGCTTATCCCTCGTCGAGATCAAAGCCGCCACCAACAACTTTGACGACGCTGCCGTCGTCGGCGTCGGGGGATTTGGCCACGTGTACAGGGGCATCATCCGCAGAATTTTCATGCCGGTGGCACTTAAGCACTTCAGACCGGGTTCAAATGATCCTAAAAAGTTCCTGAACGAGATGGAGGTGGCTATCAAGCGCCACAAACCGGGTTCAAAGCAGGGCGCCGAAGAGTTTCTGAACGAGATCGAGTTGCTCTCGCAGCTCCGCCATCGCAATCTCGTTCCACTCATCGGTTACTGCAACAGCAAGGAGGAGCTGATCCTGGTCTATAGTTTCATGGCACGTGGCAACCTCCGCGACCATCTCTACAACAGCGACAAACCTCCGTTACCATGGAAGCGACGCTTGCAGATTTGTATCGACGCAGCTCAGGCGCTTCATTATCTCCACTGTTGCGCCAAAACATACACGATCATCCACAGCGACGTGAAAACCACGAACATCTTGTTGGATGAGGAGTGGGTGGCTAAGGTATCGGACTTTGGGCTTTCCAGAATTGGAGCTAAAGTTGAGTCCAAGGCTCATGTCTGCGACACCGCCATGAAGGGTAGCTTTGGGTATATAGATCCAGAATATTATAAACGACAATATTTGACGGAAAAGTCTGACGTGTATTCTTTCGGGATAGTGTTGTTTGAGGTACTTTGCGCTCGTCCGCCTCTGATCCGCACAGCGGAGCCGATACAAGAGTCGCTTTGTAATTGGGTTCGGTACTGTTACCAAAAAGGGACCATGGCACAGATATTGGACCCCAGCTTGAATGGGAAGATCGCGCCCAAATGCTTTAGAATGTTTTGCAAGATTGGGGTGAGTTGTTTGTCGGAAATTGGGACGCTTAGACCGTCCATGAATGATGTGGTTGGGCAGCTTAAGTATGCTCTGCAACTACAAGAAATTGCAGATATTAGCGAGGCTCATTCTAATACCAAAAGCCCATTGTCTGGTTAGGCGGAGTGATTTACTTCATTTCTAGGATCAACGATTTTGATGAGACGAGTTTAATACATGATTCTAACAAACGCAGATAATTTATGATTGTTTTACGAAGGTTGAGCTTTTACAACCATTTTTTATACGGTTGATTTTTTTATGTTGTTTTAACAAGCTGAACTTCTACAATCCTTTGTATTTAAGGACAATGATTAAAGAAAAAAAGAGGTTCTTCGATGCCGAACAAACAAACCCGAATGACTATGAACATAGAAAATAGAACTTTTATCAGGATGTTGGAAAGTAGAGCAATGACGTGAAGTAATGGTTCAAGTAAATTTTTATGCTCACTGTGAATCTTAAAACACTTTGCAATTTGCACAAAGAGTAATAATACTATGACACACTTTTACATTCATTTGACACGGGATATAAGGGTAAAATGGTCAAAAAAATATAAAGTTTGTAGTTTTTCAAGAAAGAAAAGAGTAAAAAGTAAAAAGTAAGTAAGGACACTCTCAAATGAATATAAAAAATTTAGGTGTGTCAAAAAATCATTTCTCTTTCATAAAATATGTATCTTCATCTTGAAACATCCAAGGTTTCCTACAAATGTCACGTCCACCTTAAAATATATTCTTTTCTGGTAACTAGTATTACACATTTGTAGTTGTGAACCAAACATATAATCTGGTAAAACTGGCTGCATAAGTATTTGTATTGTATCGAACCAGACATAAGGGGATGAAAACAAGTTACTACAGTTAAGAAGACTCTAAATCGAGACAACTGAGGAAGCTTGTTGCTATGCTTTCTTTGCTGAGGAAGCTTGTTGCTATGCTTTCTTTGCTGAGCAAGCTTGTGAAGTAGATCCGGGCTGAAAATGAAAAGAATCATAATTCAATTGTTGGACAGTTATGTAATAACTTCATCTTTATTTCTAGAAAGTAAGAGTGAAAATCTTTACCACACAAGCATGAACATCATTACAACCGCACAAGAGCTTCCCATTGAGAGTATCCACAGCTTTAAAGGAACCTCCTCCTTCACTTCTCTGCACAATGATCCCCAAATTATAACTGATATTAGCATGAATGAATAAACAGTGTATGCTTCAACAACAAAAATTAGTAGTGAAAATAAAAAATATGGCAAAGTTCTACCTTGTAATAGTCAACAGCAACATAATTAGCCCACCTGTTGCCAGCAGCAACATAGCAGGTTTGTAGCATGTCAATGAGACCTCCAGAGTTATCTTCACATGTGATTCCCTTAAGTGGAGCAGACCGAAAATAGTTTACCAACACCAAGGACTTGCTCTTGTCATTAAGAGGAGCAGATTCTGCTCTACTTGGACAGCTTCCTGCTTTTCTTCCACCATCCCCATCTGATGAATTTAAGAGCATCAAAAATGAAAACTGACAATGCAAGGAAGAATAAATGTATACCTAATGCACACTCTACCTTTTGGTATTTTTCCTTTAATTAACCAGTGCCTATTACACAAGAAAGAACAGAGAAGCTTTAGAAGTTGGTGTGATCTTACACTGATTTTCAACCATGTAATTCCACTGGTATGCAATGCCTTCACTTTGTTCTTTAGCCCTGACGGATGTGAACACTAGTAATCTTTGATTTTTTGCAACCATATCACTCACTAGAGGCCAGTCTCCTCCTTTCTTTGGCATTCTAGTCACAGGAAACCAAAACTTCATCAAACCAGCGTCCGTGAAGACTTTTGTCAATCCTTTTGGCGTTTTAACATAATCTTCCAATATGATCGTGACAATTTCTGTTGGATTGGCTGATAGAAAAGCTGCAATTTCCTTCAGTGTATCTATAGCTGGTTCCTACTTGTTGATTATAAAGTTAGGGTCTTTGTGTAGAGGAACTTGTTGATCATTAGTGTTTGTAAAGAAACAGAAGTGGGAAGATGATTTTTACATACAAAAGCAGTGAAGTCATAGCACTGGCCTTGAAATGAATGACACAACCACACCGCTCCATTAAAATCATATGTATCTAGCATTAGTGCTCTAACTCCATTCTACAAATGAAGCATAGCATTGATGGAAGAAAATAGTGACTTTAAGCTATTGTAAGAGGCAGAACATCAGGAAAATTAGAAGAAGCTAAGCATAGCAATAATGAATTACATAATAATATACCTTTAGCTGTTGGGTTACACTGTCTTCTTGGTTAGTGATGGTAGCTCGAGGCACTTTTGTGTGTGATGGTTCTCCATCAATGGCAAATGCGTTATGCGTTGTCAAAAATGAATACTTGTTGAAGGGTAGGGAGTTATTCTAAACAGAAAAGAACAATCAATAAACAACAGATTAAGATTAAACACCTCTAAAGGCTGAATTTAAAGATTCGGAAACAAAAGAACAGAGAATGTGCACTGACATTTGTTATCCAAACTAAAAAAATAGAACTTACTGCTTTTTACTTTTTTTTTTACATTTTTCCCGAAGAGGCAGTTAATGTTCAGATAATATAAAATAATGGAACTGGAATCAGTTTCTGGCCTACCCCACCAGAATCTGAATCACCCCAAGTGTCTCAGAATTTTTATAACTTGATGATAGCATGTTAAGAACTTTGACATTTAGGAATTGGGATCTTACAATGAGCTTGAATTGATCTGTGATGGAAGATCTCACACACCTAGAGCCTAAATACCCAAGTGGGCAAGAAAAGCAGTAGAGTCCGGCTTCACAATCACCGTTAGACGAGCACTCATCATCTAGCTGATCAAAGATTCGGAAAGAATATCATAAAATGTTGAAAACAGAGAAATTAAAGGCATAATTCAAAGCAAATGAGGTAGGGTACACAAACCTTGCAGTTTCCATTAGAGCAAGCAGCATCAACACGATAACACAACGGAAGCATAACAGCCAAAAGCAAGAACACACGAAAACCCATTTGTACAATGACTTGTGGGATTCGTGAAAGGAATTGAAATGGGTGAATGAGCAAAGATAATCACAAAAAGGTATCAAATTTATAGTGAAAAAGAATGCAATGATGGATTTTCTGCTTTGTGCGAGGGAGAAAAAGGAACTCCCAGATAGAAAGGGAAAGAGGGTATGTTGCATTCATTAATAATTGGAGACAAATCAATTCAAGACATTAGTTTTAGTGCTGTGTGAAAGGTATGTTAACTTTTCAGTTTTCATACCTATCGCCGAACTATAAAGAACAACACCAACGGTTGAAGTGCTATTTTTGAATTTTTAATAATTAATTTGGACTTTGGAGGACAGAAAGTGTAAGATAATTTGGTAAGCAAAGAGCACTGGCTCTAGGTTGGTGGTTGAATGCATTTATATAAGCATTGGTTTTGTCAAATATAAGGTTGTGGTTACTGGTTCTTCAACCATTATCGATGCTGGTATAATTAATACAGTGGACAACTTTATAAAGAAGGAAATAAATATAAATTTACCCATGTCTCTATATATATTGTGTAGCTTTACGGATAAAAGATAACTTATAATATAATAATTAAATAAACATTTTTGTCTTTTGTATTGGTTTGAGTTCCACTCTCTTTTTCTTTTCTTTTTTAGTTCTGACTTTAATTATACAACAATCATATTCATAGCAATCAATTCAAGATTTATGGATGATTCATACGTGTATACATTCTTGGCATTTGTGTTTATTCCTTGAGGCTATTGCTACAAGGGGAGATAATCCTCTTTTTATTGATTTAAATATACTTTTTTGTTAATTTATGATAAATATTATTCCATGTTCCTAGTAATATGTATATAATTTTTAAATATTTGATCACTTTTATTAATTATTTTTTAAATGTATTACTAAGTATAGTTAAACAAAATTAAAAAAAAATAAAAATATTAATTCATACGAGAAAGGTAACAAAAAGTTTAAAGAATTAGAATCTTGTAAACAAAAAATTTAATTAAGTAATATATTTATTATTTAGTATAAATAAAGTAATTTAAAAATAAAAAAAAATAATAATATAAATTTAAAACTAATATATTATTCATCGTATACTAATAAATTTTATCATTCTTTACATATAGAATGATAAATATACAATCATGTTAGTATAGACTTATAGTATAGGTTTATAGCTGACCGATCGGGTACGGTAACAAACTAGATGGGTAACAAACTAGATGGAAAAGACTAAGCAATTGATATGTCAGGAAGCATCTCATGATCATTCGGTTCTCACAACTATTAAGCAGAGTTAAAACGCGATTAATGTCACAACGGTTACTATTGAGTGGTAAGGTTTGCATTAATGATCATTAATAGGTAAATTAATTGTCAAATTCTTATAAACTCTATAAATAGGGGTCTAGTTTCGAGGTAAACTCACATTTTACTCACTATTGAATTACAAAAGGCCTACAGAGAAAAGTTCTGACTTGAGCGTCGGAGTGTGTTCTATAGGTCACCCCCTATACCGATCAGTCATTTGGAGCAAGGCGCAAGGTGGATGTTCGGTAGAGACAGGAACTCATCAGGAGGTTATCCTCGTCCCATTTCAACAGGAATATTTTGGTGCCTACTATGGGGCCGAGGATAGTAGAAGAAACCCAATCAAGACCACAAGGATGGCAGGACAACCAGACTCGTTGGTACTATTGCAGGAGATGCAGAGGAGGATGGAAGTCATGTAGGCAAAGATTGCGACTTTGCGAGCGGAGCGCGCTGTAAGGCAAGAGGAAAACAGTTCCAAGAGCCCCTATGTCTGTCTGGTCAATGTCGTTCGGGCAAGGGAGCTTCACCCTTTTACAGCTACAATCATGGGGGAGCCAATGCCGGATAGGATGCTCCTAGCTCTTAAAAAGTATGATGGGTCAAGGGATCCAGAGGATCATCTGAGGTCGTTTGTAGATGCCTTGGTAATCTATTCACCTAGTGAGCTAGTTTGGTGTAGGGTTTTTTCCCTGTTTATCAAAGGAGAGGCTCTAGCATGGTTTCATTCTCTTCGTCCCAAGACTATAGACAATTTTAGAACGCTGAGAAACTTTTTTTAAAAAACAGTTTGCTTCCAGTAAGGCACAAAACCTTACCTATATGAAACTAACCAAAATCAAACAGGGAAAAGATGAAGGCTGGATGGACTTCATGGATCGGTATAACCGGACCGCGCGACAAGTAAGGGATGTGGGCAAGAAGTTCATCGTGACCACCTTGGCCACAGCCTTGAGGCCTTGTCCCTTTGCGGACAGCCTGTTCGCATGGCCACCCTTAACATTGGGAGAAATGCAGGAGAAGGCTGCTAAGTTCATCCGGATTGAAGAAAGGCATGTTGTCCAAAAAAGGCAGCGTGAGGAGGTCACGTCGTCCTCAACAGGTCACTTGGAAAGGCCTTAAATTTTACTTCAGCTAAAAATTGATGATGTATGCAATTCAGATATTAATAATATCGGGTGTTTTCTATCTAATTTTTTTACCGGATCAGTGAGGAACGCTTTCGTAGCTCTCACCTTAGCATTTTGGACCTAGCGAACGTTCCAAGTGAACTCTTAGTGTCCATTCCTCGATGAGGAACGCTTTTGCAGCTCTAACCTGAGTCCTTTGGACCTAGGGAATGTTTCAAGTGAACTCCTAGTATCCACCACTCGGTGAAGAACGCTTTCGTACATTTTAGACCTAGGAAACGTTCCAAGTGAACTCCTAGTGTCCACCACTCAGTGAGGAACGCTTTTGCAGCTCTCACCTGAGTCTTTTGGACCTAGGAAACGTTGCAAGTGAACTCCTAGTGTCCACCGCTCAGTGTGGAATGCTTTTGCAGCTCTCACCTGAGTCATTTGGATCTAGGGAATGTTCCAAGTGAACTCCTAGTGTCCATCACTCGATGAGGAACGTTTTCGTAGCTCTCACCTTAGCATTTTAGATCTAGTTAAAGTTCCAAGTGAACTCCTAGTGTCCACCGTTCGGTGAGGAACACTTTTGTAACTCTCACCTGAGTCCTTTGGACCTAAGGAACGTTCCAAGTAAACTCCTAGTTTCTACCGTTCGGTGAGGAACGCTTTTGCAGTTCTCACCTGAGTCTTTTGGACCTAGAGAACGTTTCAAATGAACTCCTAGTGTCCATTGTTTGGTGAGGAACGCTCTTGCAACTCTCACCCGAGTCCTTTGGACCTAGGGAACGTTCCAAGTGAACTCCTAGTGTCCACCGGTCGGTGAGAAACGCTTTCGTAGCTCTCACCTTAGCATTTTGGACCTAGGGAACGTTCCAAGTGAACTCTTAGTCTCTACTGTTCGGTGAGAAACGCTTTTGTAGCTCTCACCTGAGTCTTTTGGACCTTGGGAATGCTCCAAGTGAACTCCTAGTGTCCATTGTTAGGTGAGGAACGCTTTTGCAACTCTCACCTGAGTCCTTTGAACCTAGGGAACGTTCCAAGTGAGCTCCTAGTGTCCACCGTTTGATGAGGAACGCTTTTGCAGCTCTCACCTGAGTCCTTTGGACCTAGAGAACGTTCGAAGTAAACTCCTAATGTCCATCGTTCGATGAGGAACGCTTTTGCAGCTCTCACCTGAGTCTTTTGGACCTAAGGAACGTTCCGAGTGAACTCTTATTGTCCACCGTTCAGTGAGGAACGCTGTTAAAGCTCTTACCTGAGTCCTTTGGACCTAAGAAGTGTTCCAAGTGAACTCCTAGTGTCCATCGTTCGGTGAGGAACGCTTTGGCAGCTCTCATTTGAGCCTTATGACCTAGGGAATGTTCTAAGTGAACTCGTAGAGTTCAATGCTCGTTGAGGAATGTTTTCTTAACTCACCTTAACTTTTGACCTAGGGAACATTCTAAGTGAACTCCTAGAGTCTAGCGATCAGTGAAGACTTTAAAACCTTACGCAATATCTAAGATTTTGTTAGGGCTTGGGGAGCCTATGTTACTATGAGCTTATAGCTGACCGATTGGGTATAGTCACAAACTGGATGGAAAAGACCAAGCAGTTGACATACCAGAAAGCATCTCATGACCGCTTAGTCCCGACAACCGTTAAGTAGAGTTAAAGCACAATTAATGTCACAATGGCTACTATTGAGTGGTTAAGGTTTGCATTAATGATCATTAAGAGGTAAATTAATTAGTTAGATTCTTATCAACTCTATAAATAGGGGTCTAATTTCGAGGTACTTTTTACTCACTATTGAATTATAATAGGCCTGCAGAAAAAAAATAAAAATAAATTCTACTGGAACGTCGGAGTGTGTTCTGCAGGTCACTCCCCTGTACAGATCGACGGACATTCTGCGAAGACAGGAACTCATCAAACGGTTATCCTCGTCCCATTTCAGCAAGAATAAATATATTTTATCATTCTTTATTGAAATGATTTTCTTGAAATAATATTAATTAAAAATGAATTATGTTTTAAATAATATAACAAATGTTATTCATAATATGTTAAAACTAAAAAGATATTTATAAGGGATTATTTATTTATTTATACAAAAAAAAATATGACTTGATTGAATAATACAATTAAAAATAATTTAATGATTTAATTAAATGTACTAGGATTACCGAAACGGGTATTGGAATGACTAGAAACATTCAGGTTCATTTGTTGAGGCTAAAATATAAAAAAAAAAGGTGCAATAATTCTTTATAGTACATTAGCTTAGGTGACGTTAGATTTTTTAAAATATTTTATTATATTCTATTATTATAAAGTATTAATATATATTTTTTATGTTTTAGCATATACAGTAATTATTACATGTAGCTTTCATGTCTTTATTACATAAAAAAAAAAGTTTGATTTTTCACTTCTAAATATGTTATTCTCTTAGTTTTTTTAATTTAAAATCATCTAACTACATTTTGACATGTGTACAGTGTTAAAATAATGTCAAAAATTAGTGTTAAAATATAATTTTTCCTATGCAAGACAGATACTAATCCTTCATTAACGAATTCTTACATCACTTCTACCGACACTGTACTTTAACTTTCTTATATATTGACAATTATAAAAAAGAAATATTTCATGATTTATACTATTATTCATACTAAAACCTTATTATTTGTATTAGGATTATGTCTAGAATTTGTTTATAAAATTAAAAATAGAAAATTTCAAATTAAATTTTCTTATATTTTAAAATTTAACTCTTGTATATAAATTAATTTTATTTTTTAGAAAATTTTATTTTACTCTTTGTCTTTCTTTTCTTTCTTCAAACTTTTTATAGAAAAAATGTTGTAAATTTTCAATCGAATTCATGTGGACAACATTTCGATAGAAAGAATTTAAGTTGTAAAATTTTCAATCTACGTGTAACTGGTTGGAATTTATGTGGACAACATTTCAACACGGATAGCTAGATGTGAAAAACTTTGATACCACTCACCTAAATATATCTTTTTAAACATATCTTATCTTAAATATCCATTTAAACAATAAAAAATAATTTTTTTAAATAAATAAAAGTACAAAAACAAATTTGTAAAAGTTGTTATATATAATTTATTTAGAGCTTATTTTTAACTTAAGCTAATTTTGTAAAGAAGTTTTTTTTATATTTTCTTTTTAAAAATAATTTACAAACATTTCTTAAAATAATCCTTAATTACACTAGAAAAGTATTTGTTAAGAAGTGGACTTTAAGCCTAACTCAACTCCATAAAACTGAATTGTAAGATAAGATTTGCACCCTACTTATATATTATAATTTGACTTTATCTTTAGTCGATGTGAGACTTCTAACACACCCCTCACGCCGAGGTATATACATCTCAAGCGTGAAACTAAACATTAATAGATGGTTCAATAACAGCTTGATAGTGAGTGGAACAATATGTCCAACAAATATCGTTAGGATAGGCTCTAATTTGACTCTGATACCATATTAAAGGTTTAAGAATAATTATAATGTATTATTTCAAAGAGTAGAGTACCGTATATATACATACAAGGATCCTATAATTCTTCATCTATTAAAGAAATAACAGGTACACAAATCTGCACAAATTATAATAATATCTAAATTATAATTAACAGAATATTTGATTGCCTAATATCCGTTATATTTGACATATTTTAACAGTACTTGTACTGTATGGCTCGGACTGCCTCCTTCAACACTCCACATCAGACAGGCTAGACGATCAACAAAGAGCAGAGAGCGATAACAACAAATGAAACGGTCATACCAGCAGACAATCGAACAGACAGAACTAGGACCGGTCGGTCACAGTAAATAAACAGACTCTCATATAATGATTGAGGTAAACATTGATTATGGGTGATTGGGTTAAGATTGGGCCTAAAGTAAGGTTTCACTAATACATGTCATAGGAAGAGGTATGTGTTTGTATTTATTATTAACATTTAGCTATCTTACATAGAGTGACTTAGGCATCATATGACTTAGGCATCGGATAACCTTTGGTAGGTAGACCTCTGGAAAGTAGAGAAAAAACAAAGAACAGATCTAAAAAAAATTATGCAGATATTAAGAGTGACTCGACCTCATACCCAAAACCGTATTCAAAACCAATATGTATAATAAACATGTCAACCATACAAGATTCATCTTATTTGTATAGTGTACAATTTATAAGTTATCTCCACTGATTAATATATATCAGAAAACCTTTCTAAAAGTAAATACAAAACTTTAATTTCTTTCATTCCACTAATTTCTTAGATTATAATCCATCTCATTGAAGATATATAATAGAACATGAGAAAAAATTACCATAAAATAAGCCACACATGCATCCAAATTCCGAATTAGACAAATAATTAGATAAATGTATCACCCCTTTTCAACTTTCGGCTATGTATAGATTAAGGTTCAAGACACGTGGCAATGAATAACATTTGTATACTTATATTTAACTTTTACACGAAAACGAATAATGAAAAGATTTTACCCAAATACACTTGGTGGCATAGCTAAGTGCTTCTCAAAACAACGAATATTTTCGTTAATATTATTTTTCTTTTAGATTGTATTCATTTTCTAAAAAATATTTTTTATTAAGTATGTTCTTAGTTATTAAATTTTGATGTTAGAATTTGTAAATTTTAATATTAATCAATAAATTTTAAAAATAAATAGATATAATTTATTTAATTTAATTATATCAATTTTCTTACATATTAAATATATTTCACATTAGTATTTGAGTTACTTATAGGATTTAATATATTTTTATTTTAATATGTTAGTTATATCAACAACAAAATTAATATAATTCAATTAAAAAAATTTATGTTTATTTCTTTTTAAGATTTGAGAATTAAAATGTATCAAATTTTTATACTGAATTTTATTTTTACATTAAAATTCAAAAATTTAAAATATATTAACCTATTTCTTTTTTCTAATTAAAAAGATATTTTTCAAAAATAATGAGACACATTTTGGATTTTCATAATTCCACAAAACCAACAATGATAACTTGCGCTGGCGGTAAAAATTAAATGAGTTTAAGAAATATTTGGATAAAAAAACTGAAATTAGTTTATTGAACTTCCTTTCTAATAATTTATATAAAAATATTTTGTTATTTTCTATATAAGATAATTTTAGCTTTCAAGAAAATGTGATTTCATTTTATTTTCTTAATTCTTTTCCCACAGTTGTATTACAAATTTGCATATCGTTAATGAAACGCGTAATTTTAATTTTATTTCTTTTTATTGTATTTAATTTATGAGCTTAATCCCTCCATTGGGGTTTGTATTTGTGTGCAAATCTCAGTTTGATCCTCAAGTTTTGAACTGTCTCAATTAAGTCATAATTTTTGTAAAAATGCAAACATTTTATCCTAATCGTTAAGTTGTCTGCGTTAATTGATGCTAAGATGATTTTTTTATTTTAGGATTAATCCCTCTCTTGGTCCTTATGTTTGTGTGAAAATCTCAGTTCGGTCCTCAAGTTTTGAACTGTCTCAATTGGGTCATAATTTTTGAACTGTCGACAACGACAACATTTTTTAGTTTGAGAGTGAGAAAATGTGAGTCGGGGGGTTTGAGGGTGGAGGAATGAGTGAAATGTGATCAGTGATTGGAAGGAAAAAGAAATATCATAACCACGTGGATTTAATGATTTTAAAACACAAAAAAAATTACAGCTCAGTTCAAAGTTAACGTCGTCTCAATACACTTAACGATTGGGGTAAAATGTTGTAAAATGTTTGCATTTCATAAGGACTTGAGGAAAAAGTGTAATAAGTTATTGGAAGGAAAAAGAAAGACACGTGAATTTAATGATTTTAAAACATAAAAAAATTACAACTCAGTTCAAAGTTAATGCCGTCTCAATACACTTAATGGTTGGGGTAAAATGTTGTAAAATGTTTGCATTTCATAAGGACTTGAGGAAAAACACCAAACTGAGATTTTCACACAAACATAAGGATCAAGGGAAGAATTAAGCCTAAAATAAAAAATTCATCTCAGCATCAATTAACGTCGTTTGAGACAACTTAACGGTTAGGGTAAAATGTGTGCATTTTTACAAAAATTATGACTTAATTGAGACAGTTCAAAACTTGAAAACCAAACTGAGATTAACATACAAATATGAGGCCATATTAAGCCTAATTTATGTTTTACTTTCTATACATACATTTAGCTTTTGTTCTGATTTTTCTATATTATTTTATTTCTATTTTATGTTTTTTTTTAATTGTACTATGCTTGTTCAACTGACATGCTAACTAAATTGATGATGTAACATAAATATGGTATGCAAATTCGTGGAACTAGTTTGGTGGGATACCATAAAGTAAGATAAAAGCATAAATAAGATAAATAGTAAGATAATTATAAATTTTATATAATGTTTGATGTATATTATGATTTAAAAAAAAAAAGTGGATAATGATAGGTTGTAATGATAATAGCAATAATTATAATAACTAAGCTGATGAAAAAAATATGTAATAATAATAATAATAATAATAATTTTATCAATAATATATCTATATATATATATATATATATATATATATATATATATATATATATATATATATATATATATATATATATATATATAAATAGTAGGACAATTTGGGTGTCCTAACCCATACACAACAATTTTACATAGTTCTTCTACTATAATGTTCTTTTAATATCCCAAACAATTTTATATTACAATAATTAGAATATACATGTTCATGCCATTTTTATGTTAACAAAATATTTGGATTAGAAACAACATTTTCCTCTATTTCAAAGGTCCGGATAAGTGATCTTTCTTTCTGATTAATTGTTTTCATGCTTTTTATTTGAGTATGTGTTTGGGGCCCATTCAAGACATCTTCAAATGTTACAAAAATAGTTTCTTTTTCTGTATTTTATTTTGAAGCGCCATTATCTTTTATACAAACCCCACTATTACTATTATTGTTCTCAGTTTATGGCTAACCTTCACCATAGCTAGCTAAGAGAGTGAAACAACTATGTATATATCTATCTACGTATATTTTCATATATGAATAAAACAAATAATATCAATAATAATAATAATACTTTATGTTCTTCCATAGTTAAATATATTTTACAAAAACTTGAACTTTAAGTATTTTTATCTCTAATTTACGCTGAGATGTTTAAGTATTGTTAATTTTCAAGATACTTGTATTCTTCAAATCCTATGAGATTATGTTTCCAGAAAACACTTCATTGTTCAATCAAGTATGTAAAATAACAATAAATACAATAATGAATGAACGTAATTTTATTTATATTATGTTTATAGTTTTTTTATCTAAGTAAACTTAATCCATACAATTAATTATCGTGATTGATTTTTGGTTAATAAATTTGTTAATTATACAAAAAGTCAAATACACCTAGACACAAGTGACCAAAATATTCTCCAACATACACCTTATATTATTTGAGATAATAATAATATTGAAAGTAGTTATAATAGAAACTGCAATCATAGACAATAATTACATCTTAACACTAATACTAATGACAATTTTATGATAAAGGTGATATGATAATAATGATGATAGAAGATGATGATAATAATGATAAGAGTGATGTGAAAACGTGAAATAGTAGAAAATTTTTTGGAAACAAGTGGCTGCGGTTGTTGTAATAACCATGTGGAGGTGGTGATTGCGGTTCCTACCATAGCCACAATAATGGAAGCTATGCATAACAAAAAATCTCATACAAGTGACGATAAAAACAACAATGATTTTAACAAAAGTAGTGATAACACCAATAAATATAATGATGATAATGATGGAGGAACTAAGATAAAAAGAGAGTTAATTATCCTACTTTATCCTTAACATAAGAAATACTTTTTGGAAAAAAATATCATGTGAATACAAAAAAATTAATTATAGCTGACTTCAATATCAGTTTTTTTTTTTCAAAAATCAAAATAATGGGATAAAAAAACACATACTTAGTTAAAGGGTTCAATGTTACTTTGGGATTAGTGTACACTTCCACAAGAGTTTTGACTTTGTGCATGATAACTCTTCCAATGGCAGATGACAAATTGCAGCAATCAATGGCAATCACATTCAACATCACAAGTTTTCAAGTTAAGCCCACAAATTTGACCACAGTTTGAATCAAGCCATCCATTCATAGCAGCGAGAACCATGCATCTTGTACGTAGCATTCAGTAATATATGCTTCACACGCAGCATTCCATTCCACCTAAAAATGGCTCCTTTTTGCTCTCTTCCATTTTTCACCACCACAAAATCCAAAACCACGAGCAAACGTAATCCAATAGAATATCTCTGTCACCGCTTCTCTCTTGCTGAGCTTCGAGCAGCCACAAATGGGTTCATGCCGAGTTTAATTGTCAATGGAGAAGGTCAATGTCAGGTCTACAAAGCCCACCTCAAAGGCCATGGAGATGTAGCATCAAGCACTTCAAGACTAGAAGCCCAGATCGTGATATAGAATTCAGGGTCGAAGTCAAGATTCTGTGTCAACTACACCACCCAAATGTTGTTCCTTTGGTTGGTTTCTGTGAGCACAAACATGACAAGTTTGTTGTGTATGATTATGTCTCCAATGGAAGCCTCCATGATTGTTTGCATGGCACCAACAATACCAGTGTTGTTCCCTTGTCATGGATATAAAGACTTAACATCTGCATCGGGGTGGCTCGTGGACTGCACTACATTTACTTTGAAACCAAGATACCTATCATACACCGTGCTGTGAAATCAAGCAACGTTCTTTTGGACCATAGTTTGGTGCCTAAAGTGGCAGATTTTGGACTTTGCAAGAAGCACCCACAAGAGGAGTCAAGGCCAAAGCCACCAAGAGTTGAGTTGAGGGAGAACTTGGAGGTTAGTTTGGAATACATGGAGCCGGAGTATTTTATGACTGGAGGGTTATCAGCTAAATCAGATGTATACTCTTTTGGGTTGGTAATGTTAGAGATTTTGTGTAGGAAGGAAGCCTGTTTTTTAACCCCAGGTGGAGAATGTGAGTACCTTGCTAAGTGGGCCTTTGATAATGAAAGGAAGGGGGTTCTTGAGAAGATTGTTGACCCATCTCTCATTGGAAAAATAGAACCTGCTTGTTGGAAAGTGTTCATTGAGATTGTTCAGAGATGTTTGGCATCAGTTGAAGAGAGGCCAACGATGGGTGAAGTGGTAGTGATTCTTGAAAATGCATTTCTGTTACAAGAGAGAGCAGATGTGTGAAGGAGTGTTATGAGCCTAGAACTGAGACAAAAATGTCAATAGCTGAGTGGCAATGGCATTAAGAAGAGAATACAGCTATTGTTGTATTTTTCATGTTTCTGTTCAATTTTTGTAATATTGGTTTGGCAATGGCAATGGCATTTGGAAGATGAAAAACTCTCTAATTAACTCTATTTTAACAGTGGTTACCTCCTTTTTCTCTTGTTAATATTAGTCCATACGAGCCTTTAGCGAAAGTTGTCTTGAAAACAACACTATGCATGTATATTTTACTTATGAGCGTATTTGATTTACAAGGATAATCTTTCCTGCGTTTTTGTTTGTAACTTACATGTACAGGAAAAAGCTATATATTTTGTTTTACCGTAGTAGCATCAACAACAGTTGTTGAACCAGAATCTTGTATTATCAACAACAAGATCTAGCACTCAAATTAAAATCCAAAACAACCCTTCAACTGTTGGTGTTGCTTTTTAAAAGTAGAAGATAATTATGAAAAGATGGGGAGACTTTCAGATTCACATTAGTGAAATACTAAGTTGTCTTTATTTCCAATAATTAATGCAGCATAAATACATAACCTCTTACCCTTCAGTTGTTCATAAGAATTGAGAAAGCCATGAGTCGCTTCCCTCTTTTCATTTTTAACATATATTAGATCATTTGTGATTATCTTTTCGTTATCACTTCCTTTTAGACACCCCAACTTTGTCACAGAACAAATGGGTTCTCTTCTGTGCTTTCTTTTGGTCATTATTCTTCCCTTGTGTTATTGTGTTGATGCTACTTGCTCCAATGGAAAATGCAAGGTTTGTATAGCCTACCACCTATTATTTGAATCATGCCTTTAACTTTTCAGTTTCAAAACAGGTATTATATTTGTTTTTCAACTTGATCAGCTAAATGATGAGTGCTCGTCCAATGGTGATTGTGGAACCGGACTCTATTGTTTCTCATGTCCACATGGGTTTTCAGGCTCTAGGTGTGTGAGATCTTCTGTCACAGATCAATTCAAGCTCATAGTAAGATTCTCATTTCTTCTTGGTCTTTGCCTTATTTCTCAAGAAACTGTCACAACACAGGCCTAGAGTTTTTTGAAATGCCATCATCGAGCGACATAATATAAAGTTCTTGAACACTTGGCAGGGTTTTGGTTCTGGTGATGTATAGAAACTAGTTCCATCATTTTACATGAACTGAATATTAACTGCTATTGTTTGAAAAAATCATGAAAAACTTTCAGGACTTTGTATTATTATATTTATTTTTGGATACCAAAAGAGAAATATAAGTTATAATGAGATATGTACAGTGTCTTTAGACAGAAAAGGAAATTTAGGATTGTTTCTTCTTAATCAAATTTTTAACTGCTTTTTTTCTTTTGGTATAGAATAATTCTCTTCCATTCAACAAGTATGCCTTCTTGACAACGCACAATTCTTTTGCTATTGGTGGAGAACCACCTAATAGAAGAGTACATCGAGTCACCATCATTAATCAAGAAGACAGTGTAACACAGCAGCTAAAAGTATGTTACTCGTTACTGCTAGCCTTATCTTCTATTAACTTTTATGATGTTCTGTTTCCCTACTTCCAAGGATGTTTAAGGTTCACTACTTTCTGCCATCAATGTTTCATCTGTAGAATGGAGTTCGGGGACTAATGCTAGATACGTATGATTTTGATGGAGATGTGTGGTTATGTCATTCATTTGGAGGCCACTGCCATGACATCACAGCTTTTGTATGTAAAATTCATCTTCCCAGTAGTGTTTTTTTTTCTTTGCCTAGGCTTTTCCTAACTCTTTTCTCTACAAAAAATACAACTTTTATGACTAACACTAATTCAGCTACACAAAGATCCTAACTTTGTATTCTACAAGTAGGAACCAGCTATAGATACACTTAAGGAAGTTGCAGCTTTTCTATCTGCCAACCCAGAGGAAATTGTCACACTCATACTGGAAGATTATGTTAAAACACCCAAAGGATTGACAAGAGTCTTCACCGAAGCTGGTTTGATGAAGTTTTGGTTTCCTGTGACGAGAATGCCAAAAAAAGGAGGAGACTGGCCTCTTGTGAGAGATATGGTTGCTAAAAATCAAAGATTACTTGTTTTCACTTCAATAAAGTCTAAAGAACAAAGTGAAGGCATTGCATACCAGTGGAATTACATGGTTGAAAATCAGTGTAAGATATCACCAAGCATTAAATCTTTCGTGTTCTTCATGCAGAGTACATTTTTATTCCATTTTGGTGTGATCTTAATTTCCGCAGATGGAGATGATGGAAGAAAAGCAGGAAGGTGTCCAAATAGAAAAGAATCTTCTCCTCTTGATGACATGAGCAAGTCCTTAGTGTTGATAAACTATTTTCGCACTATTCCACTTAAGCCAATCACATGTAAAGATAACTCTGGAGGTCTCGTTGACAAGCTGAAAACCTGTCACGGTGCTGCTGGCAACAGGTGGGCTAATTATGTTGCTGTTGACTATTACAAGGTAGAACTTTGGCACATTTTCTCTTTTGCTACTAATTTTGTTGCTGAAGCATAAACTTTTGACTCATTCGTGCTAATATTAGCTATGATTTGAGGATCATTGTGCAGAGAAGTGAAGGAGGAGGATCCTTTAAAGCTGTGGATAAACTCAACGGGAAGCTCTTGTGTGGTTGTGATGATGTCCATGCCTGTGTGGTGAGGAAATTTTCACACTTTCTTTCTTGAACATAAAGTTAGTAAATAACAAAACGACATTTCATTTTGATTCTTTTGCATTTTCAGCCAGGATCTACTTCACAAGCTTGCTCAGCCCAGAAAGCATAGCAAGTAGCAACGAGCTTCTTGTAATGTTTGAGTCTCTTTTAAGTGTAATTAATTGCCTTCATTACCACGCTTCCTGGTTATCGTACAAGTACTATTGTATGCTAGTGCTACCGGATTATGAGTTTGATTACCAAAATCTGTTAAACGTGCTTCGGTGTGCTTTGGTATTGTCATTATCTGTATTGATAAAGAGAAAGAAAACAAAGTAGACAACGGTGCAGTATGTCCCATGCATTTAATTTTCTTACTTTAAGAGAGTGTTTAGGCATGTTATGCAGAACTGATCGTTTGGCACAAGTTTATGCTTTTAAATGTAATATATATGGCATTTAAGAATGCTTGTCTTAGACACGTTTTGTTATCATAGTTTTAACTTTTATAACTCCAAACATGTTTTTAATTTGCTTGTCTTGATCTTTTAGTAAACACTTCTTTTAAACACAGTATACGATGTTTTATTTGTATGTTAAACTTCAAAATACAAGTTACTAAATATTCCAATCTTTTTAGACTATCTTATCTTAACAATCTCTTCCTTTTGCGACAAGCCTTACCTTGTTTCTTACCACCTTGCCATCTTTGTTTGTTACAAATAATCCACTTAGCTTCAACGATGTGCTTGCCTTGGGATAGCTTCACTAGCTTCCAAACATCGTTCTTCTGGTTTTGGTCAAGTTATTCTTGCATGGCCTTGACCCAGGAGTCATCTCCCAAATCTTCATTGACGTTAGATGGTTCAACTTGGGAGATGAGAGCCATTGGCTTTTGTTTGTAGAATGATCTGATCTTGAAATTCTCTTTAATGTCACCTATAATCTTATTCATTGGATGATTCTTCTCCATTAAACGATGTGACCCACTGGGCTCTCTTTTCTCTTCAGAATTCTCATCTTCTTGTTTAGACGCTTTGGTTTCTCTTGACTCGCTTGGAGCTATAGACGTTTCTAGTGTAGTTGGTGTGTTGGCAAGTTTAGACGTTATCTCTCTTATCTGTATTTTAGAAAATGCGTCGTCTAGCTCTAAAGTTTTATGGTCAAGCTCATTGTCAATAAACTTGACATGAATGACTTCTTCCACCAATCTAAAGTTATAAACTCTAAAGCCTTATCGGTTTCAAAATAACCAAGCACGATTCCCTCATCACTTTCAAAATTATCTTTGATATTCAAAATGAAACATTGACATCCGAAAGGATGAAAGTATGAAATGTTGGGTTTCATATTCTTCCAAAATTTATATGGAGTTTTGTATAAGATAGGCCTTATATAAATTCTATTATGAAGATAGCAAGTTATGTTCTCTCCTTCAGCCGAGAAGTGTTTGGGACTATTAAAATCATTTAATATAGATCTGGCTATTTCAGATATATTTTTCCTCTCAACAACCCCTCATTTTGTTTAAGTGTCCTTGGAGTTGAGAAATTGTGATTAATGCCAGAGTTTTCACAAAATTTTAATAAAATATTCATTTTCAAACTTTCTCCTTGATCACTTCTAATTGAAACAATATTATAACCTTTTTCATTTTCTATCTTCTTAAAGAGTTTATAGAAGGAATCAAATACTTCGTCCTTATGGAGTAACAACAAAACTCATGTCCAGCAAATGCTTCATCCTTGTTAGTACGTATTATTATTCTATTATTTTTATTATATATTTATATAAAGTTTTATCTTTTTATATTAATGTATATTCATATTTATTAATTCATTAATATATATTAAAATATTTGTTTATATGTTTTTTAAAAATAAATTTATTGGAAATCGAGACATTAGTATCTTCATTTAATTAATTTCAATTCCGAGAATGTTAAATGTATTTAAATTATGAGATTGTTAAATGTATTTAAATTTGAATTAAATGAAATGTATTTTGATTACGAGATTGAAAAATCTCTTATAATTCTATGTTTCACATCATTGTACATTTCATTTCGTAAGCCCTTGAAATCTTTTGTCCTCCTATTTGTTGTAATATGGGATAATATCTGTAAAATCTTCCTAATTAGAGGAAATAGATACATAATATTTTATTTTATTTTATTTTTTATTAGGTTTCCTAGTTTCCTTATTTCCCTTTTTAGGATAACTAGATTATTACAAATAGAAGGTTTGAGAATGTATTTTTTATGATTTGAATAATAAATCAATATTATTTTCCACATGGTATCAGAGCTTGTCTGATCCGTTTCCGCTGTCTTCGCTGTCTGCCGGCGGCCGACCGTCATGGTCGCCGACAGACCCCCTAAAATTCTCTTCTTTGCCTTTGTGCTTTATTGGGCTGTAATTGTCCAGCTAAGGTTTTAGACTTCTATCTTTCTTATAACAGTCGCATAGAGTTGTGCATCCATAATCTGGAGTGGGATTCGAACCCATTCTCTTTCAGACCAGTAGCTGAAACTGGTATTTTAAGCAATGCCCTCGTTCTCATTGGCTCCCGTGTGTAATGTGTTTCCACCAACAACAAGCTTGTTCTGACCACCGCCGTCACCGCTACTCTCCACTGTCAACCATCACCGACCACCGTCCGCCGCCGGCCACCGTCACAGTTTTGACTGGTGACCAGCGGATCTGGATCGTCTCTTCGAACGACGGCCAACCGCGCCGGTTTCGACTGCTACTTCTCCATCACGTGCCGCCACAAGCACCAAAACAGTCTAAGTTGCACCGCCGCCGCTGTCCGACCACCGTTGTCGCCAGTTGGGGTCTTCGATAGGGCAGAAAGGTGCGCCCAGAACCGGCGATCACAAAGCCGGAAGTCGCTTCATCAACGGAGTCTCCACGCGCCGCCATCGTCGCCGGCACGTGTATCCCACGCGCCTACCTCCGGCTAGACCCACTCGCCGCCGACGACGCAGACAGGGTCGCCGGAGCCTCCTGAGCCCATTCCTAGGGTCGATGACAAGTCATTTTGGCTATATTTTAGTAGATCTGAGTTTTAGTCTCTTCTCCTTGGTGTGACCCACTCACCGGACCGCCTTCGCAAGAGTGGATTTCGTTCCTGACTTGGTCTCTGATTCAGATTCTTTTTCGAAATCAGATTATGCGGATTCGGGATGAGGGTTCATGAGAGTGAGTGAAAGGTTGGTTTTGGTGATGGGTGGTGGAAGATCGTCATCTTCTGCCTCTTCCCCGAAGGATTCTTCATCCTTTACTCTCGACGAAAGTTTCAACTCTCGTTTCCACTTCGGAGCATTCCCTCTTCGTTACTTTGATGCCACTGATGCCACAGTCGGCGTCCTCTTCGTTTTCCAGTTTTGGTTTCTCGAGCACAGTGGTTCGATCATCCGCCGCTTGTGCCACCGCTACAGTCAGTCACTGTTGCCACAATCAGTTGCCAGTCCTACCTTTTTCACTTATGATATGTTCTTCTCCTTTTTCAGTTTGACCTCCATCTTCAATGTTTCCTTTCTTCTGAGACCGGAGTCGCTCCACTTTTTGAGCTACTGTCCAACAAAGAACTTTGGACCTCCAACCTGTCTTTGGTTTTTTGATGCCATGGTGTTTTTTTGGTTTCTATCAATGCTTTGTTATAACAACTCGTGAGTTTTTTTTTGAGACTGACCGCTGAATTGAATATTTCAAAGTTATGGGATTTAGAGTTGTCCCTAGTACGGATCGGTTCTCACTAGTTCTTCCACCTTCACGTTCTACTGTTCAGTCGTGGGGAGGAGGGGAAAGTTCCAGCCGCTGCAGGGTAGTGTAGTCCCTGCCGGTTTGTTGCTGTTTGCCTCTGTCAGGACAGATGTTTCCTGAAGGCTTGTTGTTGTTTAGGGTGGTTAAGTCCCTACAGGTTTATGGTTGTTAGCCTTTTAATTCCAGCCGCTGCAGGGTAGTGTAGTCCCTGCAGGTCTGTTGCTGTTTGCCTCTGTCAATACAGATGTTTCCTAAAGGCTTGTCGCTGTTTAGGGCAATTAAGTCCCTTTAAGTTTTGTTGTTGTTTGCCACTATTGATGGCAATCCAATCCCTGCAGTTTGTTGCTATTTGCCACTGCAGGCCCTTCATTTGTTCTTGCAGTTTGTTGTTGTTTACTGCTGCAAGTCATCATCCATTTTTTATGGAAATCTCTCTCGTTCATTGCTGTCCAAGATGAAGTTTCATGGTGCAAGTTCGCCCTCATTCATTGCTGTCCAAGTTGAAGTTTGCCCTCGTCCATTGTTGTCCAAGTTGAAGTTTCATTGTGCTAGTTCACCTTCGTTAATTGCAATCTAAGTTGGTTTATTGATGCTCTCTACAAATTGAGTTTGTCTATTCCAAGCTTGGTTCATACAATCTTGTATGATCCAACTTGAGGGGGAGTGTTGTAATATGGGATAATATCTGTAGAATCTTCCTAATTAGAGGAAATAGATACATAATATTTTACTTTATTTTATTTTTTCCTAGGTTTCCTAGTTTCCTTATTTCCCTTTTTAGGAGAACTAGATTATTACAAATAGAAGGTTTGAGAATGTATTTTTTATTATTTGAAACAATATTATAACCTTTTTCATTTTCTATCTTCAAAGAGTTTATAGAAGGAATCAAATACTTCGTCCTTATGGAGTAACAACAAAACTCATGTCCAGCAAATGCTTCATCCTTGTTAGTACGTATTATTATTCTATTATTTTTATTATATATTTATAAAAGTTTTATCTTTTTATATTAATGTATATTCATATTTATTAATTCATTAATATATATTAAAATATTTGTTTATATGTTTTTTAAAAATAAATTTATTGGAAATCGAGACATTAGTATCTTCATTTAATTAATTTCAATTCCGAGAATGTTAAATGTATTTAAATTATGAGATTGTTAAATGTATTTAAATTTGAATTAAATGAAATGTATTTTGATTACGAGATTGAAAAATCTCTTATAATTCTATGTTTCACATCATTGTACATTTCATTTCGTAAGCCCTTGAAATCTTTTGTCCTCCTATTTGATCGTTATAAATGGAGTTACCCTCAATGATATATGCAAGACATATACAATAGCAGAGGTTTTGTATCATCCATCTTCAAATTCAGGTTTACTACATCTTTCTTTCATATTTTTCTTATACTTTTGTTTCCAATTATCTTCTTCCTTTTCAAACTTTTAATTTCACACAATATTTATTCTAACCTACAAAATTGTTTACTTTGTCAGTTTTAAATTATGTCTCATTAGTTATAAATGTATTATAAAAGTCATTTTTTTAAAGTTTTTAATACTACATATAAGTCAGTTTATGTATTTTAAGAAATTATGTTACATCTGACTTTTTTCACTGCCATTTCGATGCATGCTATTAGAAGTGATTTTAAAAGCATTATTATGTGACTTTATCTATTATTTATGTTTCATTCCATTATTTCCCTTAAAAAAATAACATTTTTCATTATAATTTTTTGTTATTGTTGAATACAGTGAAGACTTAATTTTTGCATTCGTCTTCATCAAAGAACTTCCTGAGAAATGATTTTTTGTAGATGCCAGAGGTCGTAAAACTATGGTCATCTACAACAGAGATGTAAACCACCCTCGGATTATCGAAGGTTGGTTAGTCCTAGGAGAAACTATAACATAACAGGAAAACATTTTATGTTTAGGTACGTCGACAATGTTATTTCCAAATAACAGTTGTACTAGGTGAATGTACGAACTTAAATATAGAAAAGTTCCACATTGCAGTTGCTCGGCAAAATACCATTTCTGTTTTCAGACTTATCCTCGTTTATTCTCAATGCAGAGGAAGCCACTTGATAAGATTTTATTTTTCTGACTTCCCAACTTTATAATTTTAAAAACAACTTCATTTCGTTTTGATTTGTCTATTTCTTTATGTTAATTTTCTCATGACCTTCTAACTAACTTTGCGAATCGCAAATGGAGGTTCACATATCTCCAACTCAATGGTATGAAATTCGAAGTTAAATGCAAAATTCTCATTACGAATTCTTCGATGAGGTCTGCCAAGAATTGATTTGGTTGGAAACGACTGCGCATAAACTGAAGGAAGGGGATGTCATTGTGTTTCATGCTGAGAAGTTATTCAAGGATGTCTGTATTTGTTGGAAGAATACCATTCAACACCTCAAGGAGGACACTCTGGGTATTACAGAACATATCGAAGGATGGTCGCGAATTTGCATTGGAGAGGCATGAAAAGAACAGTCCAAGAGTATGTGTGTTCTTGTGACACGTGCCAATGCCAAAAATATCTTGCCGCATCTCCAGAAGGGCTTTTGCAGCCACTACCTATTCCAGAGAAAGTATGGGATGACATCACGATAGATTTCATCTCGGGACTGCCAAGATCTAAAGGGTATGAAGCTATATTTCACTTTATTATGTTATAAAACATCCTTATACTGAGGTGTTTGTGAAGGAGATTGTGAGGTTACATGGTGTTCTTCTCTCAATTTTCAGTGATAGAGACCCTATTTTCATGAGTCAATTTTGGAAAGAATTTTTCAGATTGCGAGGCACTACTCTCAGCATGAGTTCGGCTTACCATGATGATCAATCAGAAGTCGTAAACCGCTGCCTAGAGACATACCTGCAATGTTTCATCACCAATCAACCTAAAGAGTGGTAACATTGGCTCCCTTGGACTAAGTATTGGTACAACACTGCATTCCATGAGTCCACGCAAACCACCCCCTTTGAAGTGGTATATAGCAGGAAACCCCCATCGTTAATACAGGGAACTCAAGGAGAAATAAGGGTGGAAGTTGTTCAGAGGGAGATTACAAACAGAGATGAGGCTTTGAAACAACTCAAGCAGCATTTACAGAGGGCACAAGAGCGTATGAAGGCTCAAGCTGATCTTAAAAGGAAAGAAAACAATTTTGACATAGGAGATTGGGTGTTTTTGAAACTGAGACCTCACATGCAGAAATCTGTTCTTTCTAGAATTAATGCCAAGCTTTCTGCAAGATACTATGGACCTTTTGAAATCATCGATCGCATGGGAACTGTGGCTTACCGCTTGAAATTACCAGAGACAACTCGGATTCATCCTGTCTTTCATGTATTCTTGCTAAAAAAAGCAGTAGGAAACTACAAGATGCAGTCTGAATTACCTACAGGCTTGGGTGGGGATGGTGTTGATACATGGGTTCCATTTACAGTTTTGGCTTCTCGAGTGGTGGTAAAACATGGTGAACGAGTCAAACAGTGGTTGAAACAGTGGGCTGCAAAACCAATCGAAGAAACAACTTGGGAAGATGTAGTGGTCATACGGAGCCAATTTCCTGACTTGAATCTTGAGGAAAAGATTGCTATTAATGGAAGGGGTAATGATGGGGATCAAGAAGGAAGTTTTGTGCCGGAAGAAATGATAGTCCAAGAGGCAACCACAAAGCCCAAAGAGTGGATTGTCTACAAAAGAAAAGGGAAAAGATCAGATATAGGAAAAGAGAATATTGAGCTGGCAAAATTAGTTATAGAGAGAGTAGAATCCCATTATTTAAGGAGTATGAGAAGATGAGGAGGGGGTTTTCGTTGACATTGTCATGGAGGGACCGAGTAGCTTTTATGTTTCTCTGTAAGGAGCTGCGCTCTGGGGTATTATTTACCCTTTCTAGTGCATTTTGTTTCAATTTTTCAGTGATAAATAATACATCCTCCATTTCTACTCCATTTTTGCATTATTTTTTTATTTCCACTTTACTTTGTTGTTACGGTCTGCATCAGAAACTTTATCAACTCTCCCTAACTGGGTTGGATGTACAAGACATATTTTTAATAAATTAGAGAATACAAACTCTATGTTTCTTCTCCAACATAAATTCAACTATCTTAATGCAAGGGATATACGTGTGTATGTACGCCAAATGATAAGAAGCAAGGGAAATAACACTAGCATTCTAATAAGCATAAGGGTCAAAGATAGCATCTGGACTTTTAAGGCCGAATGCTTATAACCTTTTTCAATCCCTAAAACACCATTATGGTCATCGTTAGGCCTTTGAAACCACGAGTTTGTTGTTTCCTCTCTCAACGATGAATTTTATCTAATTTGTACATACTGTCAGGGTAAACAAAATTTATACGCCAATCAATATATAATCTTCCTAAGTATGATTCTAAAGATAGTTATTGTAAAAATCAACTCACTTATCATGCAAGGCAGTGAGTGAATGAATGACGGTGTAAAAACTCTTTACACTCAGTGCATACACTATTTATTTACTCTTTCTAATCGAGTGGAAATTATCAGATCTTTTGCAAATTCTTGCATCTGTACCTATAAAAGATACAACCAGAGAACTTCTACAACATATCGGGTTACTGTTCATGCCTCATATCGGAAGTCCACACACTGAATTGCTAAGTTATGGTTTAGAGGTTTGAAGAAAACAATCAAACACTGCATAATTGACAACCTAACAATATTTTTTCATTCATTGATGGGCATAATACCGAAAATGTTCATCTGACACAGTACAAATAAAAAAAGCAAATGAAAACAAGTATATCATGTAAGTTATGAATTTGCTAAAAGAGGGAGTGAAATCACATTATATCAAAGGACAACAACACAATAACCAAACTCGTCTCAACAGGTTGCCACTCAAACCCTCTCACGACATAATCGCGCAAAATTGCAGATTAAGCAAACACAAAAGTTCAACTTTCAAAAATCTAAGTTGGGTCTTAAAAAGATAAGCATGTGGAAGACCTACTTCTTAGAAGGCTTCCCTTTCTTTTTAGAACCTTTCCCCTTTGTGTTATCCATCGAAGAATCCATGTTATTATTGTCCTTCACATTAATGGCACCCTGGCTGAACTCCGGAGACAGTATCTTAGCAATCTCAGGAAAACCAACAGAGTTTCTTCCACGCAACAAATTTTGCAAATTCTGCTCCCAAATCTTGTCCTTCTTAATACCAGGACTCTGCACACCAAACATATCATATCAATAATACCCTAAATTTAACCTTACGAACTAGGAAGCACGGTTATCTAATCAAGTGTAAAATAAGATTGGGAGTGAAGAGTGAGGTAAGGTGAGAGAACCCGGAAATTGTAGAGTTTGATAAACTTCGAGATAATGAGGGCAATTTCGGAACGAGAGTGCCTAGGGATGCCAAGGAAGGTGCAGAGTTCACTGGAAGATTTGCGGATTTTGGTGTTGCCTGTGCCTGTGATTTCTGCCACCGCTTTCGCCACCGTGGACATGCTCCTCCTACCAAACGAACCCATTTTCGCGACGTGCTATGGTGGCTACCACTGCGTTCTTCTACAAATCAACCCGTTAATGAATACCGTCAAAAACAAAGAGAGCACACAGAGAGTTTTGTTAAGAGGAATATTTAATTGAATTTTAATAGTTGTTTAGATAAAGCATCATATAAATTTTAAAAGATTTGTCATAATATAATTCTTTTTGAAAAAATTATGATTAGCATTTGTGTAATTTAAATTTAAAAGAATTCATAAAATAATAAATCATAAAATCTGAAAAAAAAATTATAGATTTATAAGAATTTTATGAATTTAAAAAAAAAAACAGAAATATTTCGATTTTTTTTTTAATTTTACCATAGAAACTATTTTTACTTATTACTAAAAGTGTCATGAATAAACTTATATAAGTATAAATAATATATATATATAAATATATATATATATATATATATATATATATATTATTTATTCATAGTTATCCAGCATACATAAATACTCGACCAATACATTTTAGTCTGTTATGTGTATGTATAGCATTTCTTTTTTCAAATTTCCTTTACTTACATTTTTGTTTTGTTTAATTTATCTATATTTGAGATTCTTTATTTCAATGTAATATTTTTTTTCATTTTTATCTTTTAAATAACTATTTTTATAAATTAAAACAATTAATTTATCAATTTTACCTTTTATGTTGAGATTTAAAACAGAAATATATTAATGAAGGGCTTAATTGACCCTCCTCATGTTCTATTATTTATATAGATAAAGAGTTGATACAATAGGGAGATGGAAGGTCAAGGAACTGTCCTAGACCACTAGATACAATCATTATAGATAAACCAACACACAACTTCCTACTTTAGGCTCTACTAACTATACTAATCATAAGTAGACTTAATGATTATTCTAACATTAAGATACACACTGCTCACACACAACTCACACACACTAACCAATAATTCTAACACTCCCCCTCAAGCTGGAGCATACAAATTGTATGAACCAAGCTTGGAATAGATAAACTTGAGAACTAGATGATTTGTCTTCAAGAGTGTGAGGTAGTGTGTTATCACATGTTAACGAACAACTAAAAGCAGCTTGTGAAACTTCAACTTCAAAGGTGGATGACGGAGAGCAGTGGTGGACAATGATGGAGAGCAGCGGTGGACAATGATGGAGAGCAGCGGTGGACAATGACAAACTGCAAGGACGAAATCCCTCATCAAGTAAGGATGGAGCCTACAGTGGCTAAATGCTACAAAACTGCAGGGACTACCATCTCTGAGACTGATGGGTGATGGGGCCTGTAGTGGCGCTGAGAGCTGCAAAGCTACAGGGACAACCATACTTGTGTGGCTTGAACTGACATACTTGACTTGCAGTGTCTTGGAAACATACTCCCCCTCACTGTGAACGGTGGAAACAATGAAATTGCTGACTGGAATTGGAAGCATCACGGTTGCTTTTAGGTAAACACACATGAATGAAGTCGACAAAAGAAATTGACGTCCTGTAGCAGCAAACAACAACACATTGCAAGGACGGAGGTCTTCAGTGGCGGACAACAACAAACTGCAGAGACTGGATTTCCATCACTTAACCGATGGGGGAGCCTTCAATGGCTAAAAACAAATCTGCAAGAAATAACTATTCTGCAGAGATCAATAGCATCAGACCTGCAGGGACTCACTACCCTGCAACGGCATAAACTTTCTCCCCCGCACGACTGAACGACATGAACGTGAAGGTGGAAGAATTGGTGAGAACCTATCCGTACGAGGGTTTGGACAAATTTGAAACCCATAACTTCAAAAGATTCAAATCAGCAGACGATCTCAAAGAAAAACTCCACATGAGCTGTTACAGCACGACATTTGTAGTGCAAAGAGAGGTTGGAGGTCCAAAGTTCTTTGCTGGACAACTCCCAAATGGTGATACTTAGCACTGTATCACAAGAAATATGGGCCAAACTTGGCCCAAGAAGAAAGTGATGAACGATCCAAGAAACAACTGACGCATTTGCGCATTTAGAGTGGTCGTTTGTGGTCTTCCAACATTCTGGATAGATTGATGATGAACTGGATGACACCTTTTAGAATGCAAAATGGAGAAGAAAACAGTGGACAGCATAGCTGCACTGAACAGCAGCAGCGGTAGCGGATAGTGGCTGCGAACAGAGGCTGCATACAGCGGCAGCAGACACAGTAGATGAAAGAAGGACCAATAACATCCAAGAAAGTGGTGACGCAGAAGTAGCGGACAGCGGCAGACAGCCGCGGACGGCGGCGGACAGATGCGAGATGGTGGACTGATTTGGTGCTCGTGGCGGCGCGTTCGAAGGAGTCTGGTCCCGTCTCCGGCGTGGTTAGCCGTCGCTCGAAGAGAGTCCAGATCCACTGGTCACCGGTTGAATCTGCGACGGTGGCCGGCGGCAGACGACGGTTGCCGGCGGCGGACGGTGGCCGGCGATGGTTGACAGTAGAGATTGATGGGGTCATGGCTAGCTGAGAAAGACATGAACTTGGCTGGGCAACTGCACGACTGTCCAGAAAAGCTTGAAATACTAAACTTTTAGGGGGCCACCGGCGGCCATGGCGGCCGGCCGGCGGCGAACAGGAAAGGCAGCCGGTAGGATCAGAGAAATGGCTCTGATACCATGTTGAGATTTAAAACAGAAATATATTAATGAAGGGCTTAATTGACCCTCCTCATGTTCTATTATTTATATAGATAAAGAGTTGATACAATAGAGAGATGGAAGGTCAAGGAACTGTCCTAGACCACTAGATACAATCATTATAGATAAACCAACACACAACTTCCTACTTTAGGCTCTACTAACTATACTAATCATAAGTAGACTTAATGATTATTCTAACATTAAGATACACACCGCTCACACACAACTCACACACTAACCAATAATTCTAACAATATGATATTTTTTAAAGTTGATATTTTTATTTGATATTTTTTAAAATTATTTGTTTTTAACTTTAAATAATTAATCATAATAAAATTATAAAAATTATTTATATTTACTTTTATAATTATAATAATAATAATTTTATTTTTTTATTATAAAGAAGTAAACACACAAACGTGTTTTTACTAATTTTTTACAAAAGAAACTATTAGAATGACTTGTAAAATATTTCACATATTATTTTTCAAAAGTGATTTAATTAAAATATATGAGAAGTAATTTCCCAACAAAGTATATATTTAAGAACCCCGAAAGTCGAGAATAATTATTTTTTTAATCTCATAAACGTATTCTTTTATTTAATAAAATATTTTAAGAATAAAAGTAATTAAAAATATTAATATATTCATCAATACTCGTGTTTTTCAATAACATTGTACTAGTTTTTTATTTTGTAAAGTTTTGTTAACACGAATACCAAATTTCTTAAAAACAACTATATTGACAAAATAGTGTTCTAAAAGTGTTATTTGAATGCTAATGAATTAGATTTAGTTGGTAGGAACAAGTATATGAGAATAGGAAGAAAATGTAAAGAGAAATAAGTAGAAATTTGAAGGGAAGGACCTAAGAGAAAAAAGAGAGAAATCTCATAATATTTTATACATTTTTTTTCACTCATTTTTTAATAAATATATCATTAGTTCTTAACTTTGAAAAGTTGAAATCTGATTTAATCCAAATTCTTTCAGAGAATAATTGTTATGAGTACGGAAACAACTTCACATCTCTTATTTGAAAGCTCACAAACAAAATATCTTGAGTGAGAAATTATGACCAAACCCTTGATCAATTATGCTTGCACTAACTATATCTTAACTTTAGAAAAAATGTCATGTTTTCCCACTGTCAGTTATGACAGTTTAGTACATGAGTGTAGTTTTCTATATCTTTTGTACACACAGAATAGTAATGAAAAATTCAATTCTCTAACTAAATTGTTCTATGGAATACGGGAGCAACACACCAGAATACATTGTTCCTTAATCCACTAGTAGTAGTCCTAGAATCTTGATTAAATTGAAATGGATAATGCATTATAAATCAGTGGAAGAGGTGCCCTCATTTCACTTTGTTGTGGATAACTCAAGCAAATTCAATGCAGAACAGTCTACCACAGAAACAATAATATTATAACAGAGAGATTTTCACTGAATCTTTTCCAAATTACAGAACAGTCTACCAAATTACAGCTTGTTGATATTTTCACTGAATCTTTTCCTTCAACCGATTTCAACAATATATGTTCGAAGCTGGGAATGTTAAATTTGTATTTCCAGACATAAGAGTCCATAAAATCTATTATAATATCTAGCTTGTCGATTAAGGCTAATCTTTCCTGATTAGAAGGAAAAAGACTATTTGACAAATTTTATAGTAAGCTAGTCCTTCTTCTAGTCCCAGTATTAAGGTAAACATTTTGCCATTAAAGTCAACCAATTTGGCACATTCCAGTGATGGTGTAGTGTAGAACAATATTGACAAAAAGATGAAGTGACAACCATTGATAATAAACAAACAAGTCAGCAAACTCCCAAAAAGAATAGGAACTCGATGCAAAAGACAATTTTGTCGAAAGGTGTGAATGCTTACAAAGTATAAATGTAAAATTTTCTTTTAGTTTGAGTATACACGAGAAAAACATTAAATGTGAGATTCCTAGTAATCTCACAAGAGAAATTTTGGGGGATTATTTATCATGTGAAAAGCCATAATCATCGTAAATATGCAATAAGTGATAAGAAAGAGAAGAATGAGAACCGATATAAAGAGTCTCAAAAGAGTGATAAAACAAGTATCTCTATCCAAAGAGTGTTTATTTTCTGCTAAGTGTTCAAAAGTTAACGAATTCTAATAAGTGGATATATTGAGAAAGAGGTAAGTAAGGTTATGAGTTAAACAAGGTAACAAAAAGAATCAAAGAAATTATTTCTAAAGAGATGGAGAGGTAGAAGTTGCATACTAGTTATACCACTACAAAAGTGGAGGTCGGGTCACAAATAATGTGGGAAGTTATGCAGAAAATACTACTTTATGCAGAGAGCGTAGCAACAAGCTTCTTGAACCTGTTGAGTCTTTTAAATTTTACTGCTTGCTTTGTCCCATGCTTCCTGGTTACAATATCATCATACAAACACTATTTTATGCAGACACAGAATTACCTCATAACTACAAACTCGTAAGGTATATACGTGCAGGTGAAATTAAGATACTTGGCGGATAACAAAAATGTTGAAATTGACATAAATCATCGGAGAGAAAAATTGTTACAATAATCAAACACGTAATCTTGAAATCGGTTTACTTTGCAACCTGTCTTCATTCACAAGAGAGATAGAAGCAACTTGATTCCTGTACAGAGACACTGAAACATCAGAAATATGAAACTAAACACATAAATTTTGAGCTTTTGCAGTAGTAGTAGGTGTTCTCATCTACTTGGCGGATTCCCTCAACGTGGCTTTGGGTCAACAATTTCAGAGAAAACAGTCCCAGACACTAATCTATCACTCTCTTTATAGCTGCTACTAAGCTCTTCGCTGCTGGTACTCACACTCACCACACTTCCACTACTCTTGTTAAAATCCGAAACCTGACCCACACTCGTTCCACTGCTAAACAAATCTTCCATACCTTCCTCCCTTCTTTCATTACCCCCCTCACCACCAATCACGTTAGCGTTATCGCGCTGTTCCGCACTCTCTTGTAACTGCAACGCAAACTCCAGCATCCAAACGACGTCGTTCATCGACGGCCTCTGCGTTCCATCGTCCAACAAACAACTCACCCCTATCTCGCAGAACTTCCTCAAGCACTCTGGTGCGATCCTCCCCTTCAATGTCGGGTCAACAATCTGGGCAATGGTCCCGTTTTGGTAACAGTGTCTCGCCCAATCAGCCAGTGACACCTGTTTTTTCTCCGCGGTGCGGATCAGAGGCGGACGAGCGCAGAGTAACTCAAACAACACCACGCCGAAAGAGTACACGTCAGACTTTTCCGTCAATTGCTGCCGTTTGTAATACTCTGGGTCTAAATACCCAATGCTGCCCTTCACCACGGTGCTCACATGGGCCTTTGACATGCCCGTGGGTCCAATTCGGGAAAGCCCGAAGTCCGAAACCTTGGCCACCCACTTATCATCCAACAAGATGTTTGTGGTCTTCACGTCGCGGTGAATGATCGTGTGCTTCGCGCCAGTGTGGAGATAGTGCAGCCCACGCGCGGCGCCGATGCAGATCTTCAGGCGCTCCTTCCACGGGATAGCGGGGTTGTCCGTGTTGTAGAGATGGTCGCGTAGGGTGCCACGTGCCATGAAGTCGTAGATGAGGATCATCTCGTTCATCTCGTTGCAGTATCCGATTAGGGACACGAGATGAAGATGGCGGAGCTGCGAGAGCATCTCGATCTCGTTCATGAACTCGTGCGCCCCCTGCTGTGAACCCGGTTTGAGTCGCTTGATGGCCACTGGGGTGGAACCGCCGTCGATGTAGCCCTTATACACATGGCCAAATCCCCCGGCGCCGACGATGAAAACGTCGTCGAAGTTGTTGGTGGCGGCTCTGATCTCCGTCAGGGAGAAGTGGCGGCAGAGATCGGACGGTAGAGAGGAGTTCGTAGTGGTTGACTTGGTCGTTGTAAAGGAGAGTGGACCCCATTTGGAAGTCGCAGAAGACTTTGACTTGTTGTAATCTTTTGGCTTTGTGGTTCTCTTGCGTCTGAAAAACACGACAAGGAAAACGATTAGCGAGATCAAAACGATTCCTGACACCACCCCTGCTATGGCGCCAATAATCGTCGTTGAGCTTCTGCTGCTGGTCTTTCCGTTTTGACCGGGAATGTTGGTCTGCGGAGTCTGAACCGGGTCCGGGTTGGGTCCGGCTAGGTTGTTTGAGTCAGCTTCACTGATTTTGAAGATCTCGAGACCGTTCAGGAAGGCGTCTGCGTATTTCGAATCCACGTTGCTTCCGTAAGGGTGCATTTGAAGGGAGAGATTAAACTTTTTCTGAGTACCATTTTTAGGAATCAAAACGGCGTAGTTTCTATGCACAGCTAGACCCTTTTGTTGGTCACTCCATTTCATTACATCTGCACGATCATCAGCCACCTGACTCATTATGTAAATATGAAACTTTCTGTCTCCAATTTTATTAATATTGGGATCAAGCTCGCAAAAGTGGAGCCTGATAACGTAAGTGAAGCCACAATCAACGGGAAACTCCCAAGTGAGGTTGCTCATTTTATTCAGAGTGGCGTTTGTGCCCATGCTACGCGCTGTTCTGAACAGTTCCTTTGGTGCCAAGTAATCGGGATTCACGGTTATGTCCATTTTCCCATCCAGGTCAGCTGGTAGATCATCATTCTTTGGATTGTGTTTGATAAAGTAAGGTTCTTCGGCAGCCCAATCCCTGAACAAACCGCTGTCGTTATATGGCGAGATTTCTTGTCCTCCGGCTTTGATTCTATACTCAGTCTGAAGAGCAAAGCTGGCTCCAACACTGAACAGCGTGGTAGTTCCGACGGTCGTGGAGCCTGTGTCATTTGTTGTGTAATATAAATCGGTTGGCATGGAAAGTACCTCGATTCCATTGATGAATGCGTAAGAGTTTGGATGCGAGGGAGTGAAGGTGAGGATAAGCCTCTCACCATCGTCAACGTTGACCACGTATTCCCTGAAGATAGTGTCCGTGGCTTGAGCGTCGGCGTTAAGAGAGGCGTTGAAATCGTTGAGAAGAGTAAATTGGTTGGAATGAACAGAGAAGGATGCGTGGGTGCGGGGAAAGGAAGGGTAATCTGCAGGGTAGAAGAAGAGGCGAAGGAATTTGGTGCCTGGGGAGACAGGGAAGGAGTAATTGAATTGGGAACGGGACAAGCGTGCAGTGGAGAAGGGGACTTGATTGGTTGAAGGAGACTGTGTTGGCGCCTTGTCTGAAACGGCGGTGTCTTGGGAAGATAAGTACTTTGTGTCGACGTCGCCGGTCCAGGTTCTTTGACCGTCGGAGGAGTTTCCGGTGGTGCCGCAATTGATGGTGAAAACTTCCTCTGAGGTGTAGGCTTGGAGGTGTGTGGAGAAGTGTAGTAGGAGGAGGAAGAAGAGTTTTAAGAAGGTGAAAGTGAAGATGGTCATGATTTGCAGTGAGAAGAGAAAAAAGAACAAAGTCAGTGAAACTATGAGGACTTAGCACTTATTATCTTGATTGATGGCTCGGGGTAGTTGCTAGGAAGCACGAGAGATAGTGTTGCTAGTGGAAGACGATTGCGACGACTCCTGTGTGGCGAAATATGATTCTTGCTTTGGTTGCAGTTATCTCTTTTTGACCACTTCAACTTTGACACTCAAATTTCCACGGTTTTGTTATACAAGATTACAACCTTACTTGGAAGAAAGGGAAAACAAAAACAAAGATTAGAGTACGATAATTTCAGCTTTGTCTTGTCTATACAATTAGCAAGCTTTTGTTCACATGCTTAAAGAATAACCCCTTTCTTTCTAGAATTTCTTTTGGATTTTTGCTAATCAGCTTCATTAGAAAATTAAAATATCATTGAAAATTATCATAGGAAAATTTCAAAAATCATGAAAGACGCGTTTCTAGGCATCTTAAAAAAAATTCCTTTAACAGGACAATTAAAGATAAATTAAAGATGAATTACTCCAACTTCAAAGATGTATTAGTCAAATTATCTCATTTTTCTATTTTTATAATTTTCTATTCATATAAAATATTGTTTAAAAGAACGGTAACATGTTACGTTCCTTTCATGCAGATGTTTTTTTACATCACTCATCATGCATGCAGATGTGATTCATAATCATTCTAAACAGTAAAGCAATTTGTCCATGTTGATTAATTATGTCCTGTTATATATTATGAGATAATACTATGAGATATTATTTTTAGATTAGAAATAATAGTATATGACATCATTGTTTTGTCTTGTAATATTACTTATCTTGTGATACCTAAGTGAAGGGTGGATATCATTTGGACAGTGTTGTAGTCTAGTGATAGTGGCACTAATAAAACATTACAATAATTGAATGTTCTATTCAAATATGGACTTTTCCACTTGTTGTTCTTCACAAGACTCCATGCTGGAATCCATTTTCTTCCTCATGTCACTTCAAGATTTCTAAAATCATAGTTTTTCACAAAATTTTATTCCAGATATGAATTTTTCTAAGCACAACAAGCATGTCAAAGAAGTAACCATGATTAAATAACCTATTAAAAGGGACACTAATTGCTGAATTTGACCATTGAAAATACATGACAAGTACTTATACAATATATATATATATATATATATATATATATATATATATATATATATATATATATATATATGTATGTATGTATATATTAAAATGGATAGATTTGAAATAAGTTATGTAATAAAAGGAAGTTAGGTTCTAAAACACGGTTTTGTTTTTGTTATTTATTTTATTTGATCACTTATTGAGCTTTTTGTTTGAATTTTACTTTTTATTTGAATATTTAAAAATTATTCATTTTTATTTCTACATATTAAGAAAATTTAAAATGCAATGTACAGGGACTAAAAGAAATGCTTTTTAAATGTAAGAACTAAAAAGATGAAAATTTTTCAACTATGACAACCAAATGACATTTAACCTTTTTTTTCAAGTAATTTAACATTATTATTTTTTTAAAAGGGGTTGTTTATAAATCACGACTTCAATTAAAAAAAAAAAGTCGTAATCTTAGATATAATTTTTCTTTTATATTAAACAAACTCATATTTTAAAACATTACGAAATTATGCTTTAAGATACTACTTATATATTTCATAATTTATTTTAAATTATTTACGTTTTTAATTTAAAAAATATTGGGTTAAATGTTTTTTTCAATTCTAAACTATTTTCAAAAATTATATTTCGTATATAAATTAAATTATATATTTATTTCATTTTTTTTAATTTATGAAAATAATGAAATATATTTTTATAGCAAACAGAACTATTTTTTGAATGAGAATCAAATTTTTATACAGTGGTCTAATTTAACTTTCGCACACAATTTATGGATGATGTTTCACTTTTATAAAGTTAAAAAATGAAATAAATATATAATTCAATTTAAAAAAAAAATCACTTTTACAAATAGTTTAAGAATGAAAAATATATTTCCTTTATAAATAAATTTTATCAAGTAAAGATCGAGTTTAAATAATATTAAACTGAATTGACTTAAATGAGAACAAAATTGCTTTTTTATTCACAAAAAAAAAAAAACTTTAAACGTCCAATTCGATTGAAAAATGGCTCGAATAAGTTAAAAATTCATAGCCTGTGGTACTAAACAACCATTTTTGCTATTTTGTTTATTTCTTCAAATCTGACTTTTTGTTAGCATATAAAGTTTAATTTTTTTTTATATCTATAGTGCGCATTTTCTTCAAAGCTGAATTTAGTTATTTTCTAAATTATATATATATATATATATATATATATATATATATATATATATATATATATATATATATATATAATATCACTTTCGGAGTTCTTAGTACATCATGCATACATGGTACAAGAATCATATATTAAGTAAGTGACAGATGCTATGAGATATAAAAAAAATTGTATTTACATAAGAGTTTAATATGAAACAACAATAATATTCACCTAAGTACCTAAAATAAAATAAAAATAATATTTGCATACGTATTTTTTAAGAAAGTCTAAATTAGAAAATAAATTAAAACTGCATTCAGTTATTAAAAGATATTAAGTGTTAAAAAAAATGAAAACTATTTTTACAATTTTGTAATTTTACTCCTTTTTTTCATTTTTGTATTTTTTTATCTTTTTATTTTATAATTCTTATTATATTTTTATAACAAACGTATAAGAATAATATGTATAAAGGAAACCTACCCAGAAAACAAAACCAAAAGAAATAAAAATCAAAACAAAAAAATAAAAAAATAAAAGTGCACACTTTAAATTATCTAGTAAACAAAAGGGAAAGCAGAAAGATAAACCAACACAAGTGGTATCCAGAATAAGTTTAATTAGAAAGAAAATCAAAATCAAAATAAAAAACAAAAACAAGGAAAAAGAAAAGAACTTGTTCTTCACCGCTTTCTACACCTCCCCAAATTCTTTTAATTCCAATTCTACCCTTAGGTTAAAGCTTTGTTACTTTTATCATTTAGGATTGTTTTAATTTATTTGAAACTCTAATTCTACTCATTTACTCAATGCGCAACTGCACTCCCACCAATCTCATTAATCCTCTCTTCCCCGTTTCCGTTTCATTTTCTCTTCTTTTTTTTCTTTTTTTTTTCATTTTGAGTTTCATATTTTTCATTATTGTTGATCCCGGGTGTAGAGGAGCGTGGATTTAGTTTCTTTGTGGCTTTTTTTTTCGTCTTCAGGTTGCTTTTCTTCACTTGTTTTCTTCATCATTATTTTCTAGCTTTTTGTTTGTATGATAGGTAGTTTATTTTAAGGTGTATTATTGTTTGTGTGTGTTGAATCTGTGTTGTTTTGTCGTTGTTTATGTATTATTGTTGGTTATATTGTTTGTCACCTGAACAGAGTCCGCGAAGGACAAAACGGATGTGGGATATCCCTTTGGACTTCAATGGATATTCGACATCCGTCGACGGATGTGCGATATCCGTTGAAGGCCAAACAAATATCCCACATCCATTTTGGCCTTCGTGTTCTGTATTTTATTTTCGCTTGGTATTTTAATTTTTTTAGAGTTTATAATTCGAGTATATATATATATATATATATATATATATATATATATATAACACTCATTTGACAACGCCAATTGTCAAGTTCCCATTGGTGCTTTTTAATTTTTGGTTTTTTTAAAAAAAAAACTTGTCCTCGAAGGTGTAAATGGTTTCAGAAAACTGCATTTCCATCTTTACTCCTGCTCTGTTTCATTAGAAACCGAAGCTTCTATCTTCATTTTCAAAAAAAAAGCTCATTCGTTTGCGTCTTCGTTCTTGTTGCCTATGTTCGCAGTTCGTTCTCGCTCTCATTGTGGGGTTCGAAGTTGGTTCCCGTTGTGGGTGTGTGTTATTTGTAGTTCGTTCTCGTTGTGCTTGTGGGTGTTCGCAGTTGGTTCCCGTTGTGGGTGTTGGTGTCCGCAGTTCGTTCTCCTTGTGGGTGTTCAAAATGGCAAGTTCCGGTAAGCATCTTCGTTTGACCAAGGTAAATGCGTTTTTGCACTATGTTGTTCTCGGTTTGAGTTTCATGGTTTTGGTTTTGAGATCTATCTTGTTTTCGTTGGGCAGTTGAGCGTTCATCACTCGTTTTCAACAAAGTACGTTTGTAGTTTGAAGGAACGTCTGATAGAGGAGCATCGGTCCCGAAGACTCCATTTGCTTGGTTTTTAGACTGCACCGGGTGGAATGTTGAACAACCAATCACATTTCAAGACGTATGTGAGGATTGGATCAAGAAGGCGTTATAAGATCCAAGCACTGAGGACACCATACACCAGAAATGTAGTACTTAGAAAGAAAAAGAAAAATGGTTGATTATTGTATAAGGTTTTGTATAGGACAAGAACATGACGTTGTAATTAAACCTATTTCGTTCAATATATATAGAAGATGCATGTTTGGTTCTGTTTATTTATGTAATTGATAATTGCAATTTCATTGCCTTTGTTATTGAAGTGCTTTATATTTTGATTTAGTGTACAATTTAAATAATGAAGACTCCATTTTTTGCAAGTGTGATGAGTCGATATTTTATTGATTTCACTTAGTTTATTGTGCTAGAATTAATCAGGGAATTGTGCTTAATTGTTCGGTATTTTCCTGTTTTTCCTAATTATGCTTAATTTGACCGGAAATTCTAATTTTAATTAATTTGAATTTTCTGAGCTAATTATTTGCATTATTATTTTCAGGAAAAATTTTGGAAACACAATTTGGGACATTTGGAGGACACCAAATAAATTCAAGACTCTCAAATTAGATATTTTAAATTTTAGTTATATTGTAATTTAATTGTTTAAACTTTTTGGACAGCTTTTGTGCACTGGGCCAATGTTGACAAATTTTATGATGGCCCAAAATTGTAGGACATTAGATCTAGGGTTCCCTTTTATTTTAGGGTGGACGCCACCCATTTTTAGGAGACATTAGGCCCTAGGGAAAGAAGTTGTCCAGCCGTCATTTTTTTTGTGTGACTCTCGGTATATTCATTCTGAAGAGGGCTGGAACGTTTTGTGTGTGGGAGCAGCTGCTGCCATTATATACTATTTTGGCTTGGAACGTTTTTTGGACGATGAAGCTAATTTTGGATTTTGGTTAAATAGATTACAAGATGCAACCACCATTTGCTTAAGAAGGACCATCATTCTCTCTGATGCTAGTGCTGGAACGTTGCTGCACATGGGGGGAATTAGCTTTAAGTGCTGGAATGGTTTTCGGAAGAAGAGGAGAAATGTGATTCTCGGGTTTTTTTTTTATATTTTTCATGGAATGAAGAGTAGCTAAATCTTATGAATGCTCCATGCTTTATTTTTCATTTTATTTTCTTTAAGAAAAGCACATGCTTATTTAATCTATTCATTAGAATATTGAAGCGGTGATTTTTATTTGGGAATGTTGTTCATGCAGTTTTCAAGGGTTGAATTAAAGAAGCATATTTTCTTTTCCTTTTCATTTTTGTGCAAGAGCTGGACTTTTATTTTTAGCATTTTCATTGAATGAAAAACAGTGCAGCAAATTCTTGAAAGAAGAGCTCCACGTTAGTAGCTAATGGTTGAAGTTAATCTAGCTTTTTTTTCAATTTGGTTTTCACGAATTATTTGATTGAACCCTTGTCTTGCACCGTGGCAATGTTTTCCCTTAAATTAGCTTTTGCATTCCATTTGGATGGAGCACAAGCCATGGTCCAGGTGGAGTGCTAACCATTTAGCTCATCATTTATTTTCTTTTAGAAAGGAGCCAAGGGGTGTGTGCGTTGAAGTCCTGCAGGGAGTTGTTTCATCATTGTGTGCTTTTATTATTTTGCTTTCTTAGGAATGGATTCAGCATGCATTTACTTTTCTAGGGTGAAGAAACGGTAAGATGGTGATTTCTATTTTGGAGAGGAGATGCACGTCTCAGATTTTAGATAGGAAGCTCGATTACATTTTTTTTTATTATTTCTTTTGCTTTAATTTAATTTCACATAGTTTGTTAAGTTGGGTTTTATGTTTTTAATTTAGTGATACATATTAATAGTTTTAACTGTGCTAGATATTTGTTTGCTCTAGTATTAGGTTTAGCATTTTCACTATCTTTAATACTTTTTATGATGTTCAAATGTGTTTAATTTTTATTTTTAATTTCGTCTTTTAATTCACAAAACAAAGTGATAACGTTTGTGAGATAAGAATGAAGTAATGTTTGTGATTTGATGAATTTAGCTGAATTGGTGAAGATGATGCTGCTAAAATGTGCATTGTAATCATTTATGAGGGGGCTGTAAACGATTACGCGAGTGTAACTTGGATTTTGAACAACCTGATCAACTAAAGGAGCCACCAGTGAAAACGTAGGGGACCACAGTTGTAGTCCTGTGACCTCTGCAGTAAAAATGTGCCTCGTAATCGTTTACAAGGGGGTTGTAAACGATTACGCGAGTCTAAAATGGTTTTTGGACATCCTGTTGAACTGAAGGAGCCACCAGTGAAAACGTAGGGGACCACAACTGAATAGCAGTATGTTTTGACCCAAGTTTAGTACTTTTAATTGTTATTTGATGTTTCTTGAGTGAGGAGTGCCTTGAACTTAATGTTTTGGGTCCCCCATGATGGAGGAGGGACCACCCATGGTGAGATTATTGAGTCAAGTGAAGTTTTGCTAGCTCTGGTGTAAAAATGTGCCTTGTAATCGTTTACAAAGGGGCTGTAAACGATTACGCGAGTCTAAAATGGTTTCTGGACATCCTGTTGAACTGAAGGAGCCACCAGTGAAAACATAGGGGACCACAGCTGAATAGCAGTGTGTTTTGACCCAAGTTCAGTGCTTTTAATTGTTATTTGATGTTTCTTGAGTGAGGAGTGCCTTGAACTTAATGTTTTGGGTCCCCCATGATGGAGGGGGGACCACCCATGGTGAAATTATCGAGTCAAGTGAAGTTCTGCTAGCTTTGGTGTAAAAATGTGCCCCGTAATCGTTTACAAGGGGCTGTAAACGATTACGCGAGTCTAAAATGGTTTTTGGACATCCTGTTGAACTGAAGGAGCCACCAATGGAAACGTAGGGGACCACAGCTGAATAACAGTGTGTTTTGACCCAAGTCTAGTGCTTTTAATTGTAATTTGATGTTCTTGAGTGAGGAGTGCCTTGAACTTAATGTTTTGGGTCTCCTATGATGGAGGGGGGACCACCCATGGTGAGATTATTGAGTCAAGTGAAGTTATGCTAGCTCTGGTGTAAAAATGTGCCTCGTAATCGTTTACAAGGGGGTTGTAAACGATTACGCGAGTCTAAAATGGTTTTTGGACATCCTGTTGAGCTGAAGGAGCCACCAGTGAAAACGTAGGGGACCACAACTGAATAGCAGTATGTTTTGACCCAAGTTTAGTACTTTTAATTGTTATTTGATGTTTCTTGAGTGAGGAGTGCCTTGAACTTAATGTTTTGGGTCCCCCATGATGGAGGAGGGACCACCCATGTTGAGATTATTGAGTCAAGTGAAGTTTTGCTAGCTCTGGTGTGAAAATGTGCCTTGTAATCGTTTATAAGGGGGCTGTAAACGATTACGTGGGTCTAAAATGGTTTTTAGACATCCCGTTGAACTAAAGGAGCCACTAGTGGAAACGTAGGGGACCACAGCTGAATAGCAGTGTTTTTTTACTGTTATTGAGTTCCTTAAAATGTAATTGGTTGTTTATATGTGATTATCAAGTGTTTAACTGTCCATTAAATACACCATTATCTTACTACTTAACATTTTGTCAAATATAATACGCGAAACATTCAACCCACATTTAACATGAAACTATGAAATTCCCAAACGCAATTATGTCATCCCAATTCGATCTACATGGACATCTCTTAGTAAGCCATTCATTTGAACAATGGTTGATGAATCCAGAGATATTCGAACCCGCCACTACAAAACATTACAAAAACATTGTTATTACTTACCAAACAAATGCGACTATATAAAATACAAAAACTTGAACTTACCTTTGGGTTTTGGGACGCCATTGCAACTGCACTTATTTCATACAAAAAAAAATCAATGGTGGAGAAGACGGTTAGGGTTCACAAAACATAAAAACAAAAAATGCTCCAAACTAAAGTAGGGTACCACATCTTTTACTTACCAAGACAACCGAGAAGGGGGTCAATGAAGACAAACGCCAAAACCACGCCAAAACTCCAAAAGTGATGAGATGAAGCGACAGAAAACGCAAACTCAACAATGGCTATTCGAGATGAGGCGTTTGGGAGCAATCTTTGTTTCGGAGAGATGATGCGACACTGATTCCAAACTTTGGGAGAGACGACAGAGAAGAGAGAAGACGGGAAAGTGGATAAGAGAGACAACGCGAAAGTGAAAATGAAACCGCCAAAATCAAATTTCACATATTCATATTTCCACAATTACCCTCCCCAACATTTTTAAAACAGTTTTTTCCTTCAATGAAATGAGCCAACCGAGTGACGCCATGTGGCGGTGTCAAATTTGTGTTAAAGAAAGGGTGTCAACGAAACATTTTCCTATATATATATATATATATATATATATATATATATATATATATATATATATATATATATATATATATATAATTTTAAACAGTAATATAATTAGAATATATAGAGTTATTTAATAATATTTATTTGATATATTTATAGATTTTTTAACGATTTAAATTTTTAATTTCATATTTTATAAATTTTTCTATTTTATTTTTTTTAGTTAAAAAATTAATTATTATTAGTTTAATTATTTTGAATTGTATTTTTTATAGTTAATTAATGATATTTAAAACAATATTTTATTTAATTTTTAAAATGAAACAATTAAATTTTTGTCAGAAATGGCAAGAACACGCGATGCATCTTTAAGTTCTCGAGGTGGGAGTTTAGCGTTGGGCGAAGCTCGGAGAAGACCTATCACTTCCGTTTGTAGAAGACGTGCAACTTCTATTGAGGGTGACCCTATTTTGAGGACCGAGCCTTTGAGGAGCAGACATGTCACGCCTGTGAGACTCATGGTCAGGAAGAGGCATTTTAGGCCCCTGACAACGATGAGGAGGAGGAGCATACGGATGTTCCTGACATACAACAGGATGTCGGTGGATTTGTTGGAGGTCCATGTGATGCTTCAATGCTGACGCACTATGTTCAGCATGTCAGTTATGCTATTTCGTAGGTCCCAACGACGCAACAATGCATTTATATCCACAGTGGCCATCAGCCACAACATCTACAAAGTCTAGAATAAAGGGGTGAGTAATAGAATGAAATTGATCTATCATTGGAACTCTCATTTTCTTCACTGCATTTGCCTTTGATTGTAATTTACTTCTCACAGATGAAGATACATATGTTGAATGAAAGGCATCCACATGCTCAAAATATGATGGATCCCGCGTAGTAGACCTTTTCTTCGTTGAACTTTACTTTTTTGTGCACCCTTTGTCTTGACTTTATGTAATGAAGGGACCATTGATATCATCGTAGGATAAGTAATGTCAAGTAACTTCTGCTTGATGGTGACTTTACCTCCAATGTCAAACTCATTGAATGGTTCATCTACTTATTTCAACTCATCTTTAATGGATAATTAGGGCTCATTTTCATTTAAATCAACATTTGAGAAATGCAATCCCTACACCACCACGGACTGCTCCCAGCACCTCCCTAATTCTGTTTTTCACTTCAATAAAATTTAATTTTTAAGGTTAATATTTTTTAACTTCTACCCAGTCCAGTAATGACCTATTAATGGTCCCCGAATGCATGCAGCGACAAGCAGACATGCTTTGGGTGAATTTCATATCATGTGGCGAAGATTGCATTAAAGAAACTGAGCCCCACTTATCCATTAAAGATGAGTTGAAACAAGTAGAAGAACGATTCAATGAGGTTGACATTGGGGGTAAAGTCACCATCAAGTAGAAGTTACTTGACATTACTTGTCCTACAATGACATCAATGGTCCCTCCATTACATAAAGTCAAGACAAAGGGTGCACAAAAAAGTAAAGTTCAACGAAGAGAAAGGTCTACTACGCGGGATCCATCATATTTTGAGCATGTGGACGCCTTTCCTTCAACCTATGAATCTTCATATGTGAGAAGTAAATTACAATCAAAGCCAAATGCAGTGAAGAAAAGGAAATTTCCAATGATAGACCAGTTTCATTCTATTACTCACCCCTTCATTTTGGACATTATTGATGTTGTGACTGATGGTCACTATGGATATAGATGCATTACTGTGTCGTTGGGACCTGCGAAATATCATAAGCGACATGCTGAACATAGTGCATCAGCAATGAAGCATCACGTAGACCTCCAACAAATCCACCGACATCCACTTGTATGTTAGGAACATCCGCATGCTCCTCCTCCTCCTTAACATCATTTTTAGAGGCCTCAAATGCCTCATCCTGACCATGAGTCTCATAGGCCTCATATGTCTACTCATCAAAGGCTCGCTCCTTAGCTATAGGGTCATCTCAATAGGAGTTGCACTCCTTCTATACGAGCAGAAGCGATAGGTATTCTCCGAGTTTCGCCCTGTGCCAAACTCTCTCCTCGAAAACTCTCACCTTGAGAACTAAAAAATGCACCACATGTTCTTGCCATTTCTGACAAAAATTTAACTTTTTCATTTTAAAAATTAAATAAAATATTGTTTTAAATATCATTAATTAACTATAAAAAAATACAATTCAAAATAATTAAACTAATAATAATTAATTTCTTAACTACAAAAAAATAAAATAAAATAAAATAGAAAAATTTAATCAATCCATTTAAAAACTATAAATAGAAAAATTTATAAAATATGAAATTAATAATCTAAAATGTTAAAAAAATCTATAAATATATCAAATAACTCTATATATTCTAATTATATTACTATTTAAAGAAAATTAAGAAAAATATATCAAATAACTCTATATATTCTAATTATTTTAATATTTAAAAAAACTTATATATTATAAATTTAAAAAAAAATAAAAAATTAAACGAAAAAAGTACAGAACCCAAAGACTAAAATGGATATGAAATATTTGTTTGACCTTCAAACGATATCGCACATCCGTCAACGAATGTCGGATATCTGTTGAAGGCTAACCGAATATCCCACATTCGTTTTGTCCTTCGCAGATTCTGTTCAAGCGACAAACAATACAACCAACAACATTGCATAAACAACAATAAAACAACACAGTTTCAACACACACAAACAATAATACACCCTAAAATAAACTACCTAACATACAAACAAAAGCTAGAAATAACGGCGAAGAAAACAAGTGAATAAAACCAACCTGAAGACGAAAACAAGTCACAAGAAAACTGGATCCACGATTCTCTACACTCCTCACATCAGGGATCAACAACAATGAAAGATATGAAACCCAAAATGAAGGAAAAAGAAAGGAAAGTCACAAAGGAAACAGAAAGAACAAAGGAGAAGAAGTGAAACGAAAATAGGAAAGAAAGGATCCGTGAGATTGGTGGAGTGTAGCTACACCATGACGCCGTGACTGGAGATATCTTCGAACAAGCCCAACACTGTGCACTTATTGCACGGGCCCAATTAGCTTCAGCCCAAGAAGCTATATGCGTTCTTTCGTAAAGAAAACGCATCATTTACTTCGTGAGAGTGAAAATACGAGAGGAGAGAGAACGAAGCATCGAGAGTGTTCTCCGAGAGGCAACAGCGATCTTCTTCCGGTGGAGACGACGTTGGCCGGCAACGATGAAGATAAAGGCGATCGGTGCAAAGAGGTAAGAAAGAAAAACTCAAACTTTTATTATATCTGTGTATTCTGAAAAATACATGAATAGTGCTTTCTCTTCTACACTAAAAGACGCACATCTATATGTATATATAGTGTTCAGAAAAGGGGAAAACGGGGAAGGAAAAAACGCTAATAAGCAGAACACAAACGTAACTGTCCTTCTGACAGTTAACGGAAAACCAAATATTTCAAAAGCCTCCCCTCAAGCTGGACGGTGTATATTCACCAGTCCAAGCTTGGGTATAATCGTTCTGAATTTGACGCGATGAGGAAACTTCGTGAAGACATCTGCCAGTTGCTCGTCGGACCGAACGGGAAGAAGACGAAGAAGGCCCTCTTGTATCTTCTCACGAACAACATGGCAGTCAAGCTCTATGTGCTTGGTGCGTTTGTGAAAGCTCTGATTATGAGCTATATGCCTCGCGGATCTGTTGTCACAATACAAAACAGGGACTCCGGATTCTTCAACTTGAAGGTCCTGTAGGAGATAACGAAGCCACTGTATTTCACATACAGTGGCAGCAAGAGCACAGTATTCAGCTTCTGTAGAAGATCTGGAAACCGTCTTCTGCTTTTTAGACTTCCAGGAAATGAAAGACGATCCAATGAAAACGTAGTAGCCTGTGGTGGATCGTCGAGTGTTGGGGCAAGTGGCCCAATCAGAGTCACTGAATCCTTTTAGTTGCATAGGAGAGTCAACAGCAAAAAATAAACCTTGAGATGGCTCAGATTTTAAGTACCTGAGAATGTGTTGAACAACACGATAATGATAACAAGTAGGATTTTGCATGAATTGACTAAGCAGATTAATTGTAAAACACAAATCGGGTCTAGTGTTTGTAAGACAGAGTAACTTTCCTATTAGTTTTCTGTAGAGAGTAGGATCATCAAGGTAGCTGTCGGTTTTGTACAGAGGACTTGTGTCTTGTAGGAAGGGAGTAGTAGATGGTTTGCTCCCAAGCATTCCAGTTTCTTCTAGTATGTCCAGAACATACTTTTTCTGAGATAAGTGGATGCCTTTCTTTGATCTGGCCACTTCAAGACCAAGGAAATACTTGAGTTCCCCTAAATTCTTTATATGAAATTTCTTGTGTAGTAATTCCTTTATGTAATTGATCTCCATCATAGAATTCCCTGCCAAAACAATATCATCCACGTACACAAGCAAGACAGTAAAACTTGTAGGTGTTTTCTTTATAAACAGAGAATGATCAGATTTAGATTGAATATAATTGGCAGATATTAGGAAAGTAGATAATTTTTCAAACCACTGTCTACTAGCTTGTTTCAAGCCATATAGAGATTTGGTTAACTTGCAAACCTGACCTTTTTGGATGTTCAAACCTGGGGGTGGTTCCATATAGACTTCTTCATTGAGGTCTCCATGCAAGAAAGCATTATCAACGTCAAGTTGATGCAAAAACCAATTATGTGAATGAGTAATCTAACAGTAGTTAGCTTGGCCACAGGGGAAAAAGTATATAGATAGTCAATGCCTTCCTGTTGGGTGTATCCCTTTGCCACCAAACGAGCCTTAAGTCTTTCAATGCTACCATCAGCTTTAAATTTGGTTTTATATACCCATTTACACCCTATGGGGGTTTTTCCTGAAGGCAGTTGAACTAAAACCCAAGTCTTGTTATCCTGTAGAGCTTTAATCTCTCTTTCCATGGCCTTCACCCATTCAACCATTCCCTTAGCTTCATTATAAGATTGAGGTTCTTTATTTCCAGTGACTGCCAGGGTATACTTTAAGTATTTTTCTGATAAATTGTCACAACATAAAAGCTTAGAAATCGGATAAGGAGTCTTAAAATTGTTTTTCAGAGTTAGGGATTGATTGACCTGGTGAACATAGTCTTTGAGATATTCTGGTGTCCTTTTAGGTCTTTCAGATCTTCTTCGCTCCCTAATCTCTTGATTGCTTTCTGTATTGTTAGTGTTTTCTGCTTGTTGCATCTGATCTTCATCATCAACATTAGGTTCAGTGTGTCTGTCATTGTTAATGATATATTGATCTCCCAGGAGATTGTCGAGAGAATCTGCCTTGTCTTCTTCACTGTCAATGTTTTCAGTATTTCCTTTCTGATTTTGGTAAGGAAAGATGTCTTCATGAAAGACAACATTTCTGCTTATATAGAGTTCTTTGTTGTTCAAGTCAAGCACAATATAGCCCTTCATACCAGATTTATATCCTAAAAATATACCTTTCCTAGCTCTTGGATCAAGTTTACCTCTGTTGTTTTGGAGAGTAGAAGCAAAACATAGACATCCAAAGGTTCTTAGGTCCAAATACATAGGAGGAACATCATACAATATATCATAAGGAGTCTTGTTATTTAAAATGGAAGTGGGTAATCTATTTATTAGGTAAACATCATGTCCCACTGCATAAGACCAGTAAACATTAGGTATACTGGATTGAAAAAGAAGGCTACGAGCCACATTCAGTATATGTTGATGCTTTCTTTCAACAATAGAGTTTTGCTCAGGTGTCTCAAAACAACTTTTTTGATGTATAATCCCATGTAAATCATAGAAATCCATACAGTTGAATTTTGGACCATTATCAGATCTAATGATCTTAATCATTTTACCAAATTGATTTTTGATTTTAATAACAAATTTCTGCAGTAAATCTCTGGTCTGTCCTTTATTATTCATTAAGAAAATCCATGTATGTCTACTATAATCATCTACTATAGTAAGAAAATATCTATGTCCATGAATAGAAATAGTTTTAAGAGGACCCCATATATCACAGTGTATAAGATCAAAACATGCAGTAGTAACAGAAATGCTTTTATTAAAAGGTAATCTATGCTGTTTAGCATAATGACAAGTGTCACATACAGTATCAGCACCCATTTTGATATAGGGAAACATCTCACATATCTGTTTTACAACCTTTTGCCCTGGATGGCCTAGCCTAACATGCCAAAGATTAATATTAGTACTCTTAAAAGAAAGGGCAGATTTAGTAATACATCTTGAATCAGATTTTGGAAAAACTTGTAGATAATAGAGGCCTCCCCAAGAGTCAGCACATCCAATCATCTTCAAAGTATTGTTCTCCCTTATCTGGCAAGTCTTGGAAGAAAAAATTAGGCTACAATTCAAGTCCTTAATAAGATTTTGCACAGAAATCAGATTAAAACAAAAGTCAGGAATGTAGAGCACATTAAAGATGATAAACTCTTTTGTGAATTGAACAGTTCCAACATATTCAGCAGTAATAATGGTGTTATTAGGTAATCTGATGGGAATAGGTTTGATTTTATAAAATGTAACATAGTTGGTTTTATCATGCGTGACATGGTCAGTAGCTCTAGTATCAATAATCCAGGATAGATTACCTTTTTCATTTTCAGTATTGTTTCTCTGGACTTGATTAATCTTGTGGGTAGATTCATCGCTTTTGTCTATCAATTTGAGTAATTTCTGCATTTGCTCAGTTGTGAGGGTGTTTAGAATGTTACCATTGTTAGTCTGCTGAATGTTTTGAATCCCTTCAGTCCCATTGTTGTTCGAACAAACATTAGCAGAACTCCAATCATTTCTTTTCTCTGAATTGCTATCTCCCTTTTTATACCAAGGAGGATAACCATGCTTGGAATAGCATTCGTCCACCGTGTGGTTCATTTTGTTGCAAAATGAACACTGCTTTCCATAGTTAGGATTTCTGCCTCTACCCCTTCCTTGTCCACGTTGTCCAGGACCTCTTCCTTGATTTTTCCAATTCTGATCAGGTTTCCAAGAGCTGCTTCTGTCTCCTACATTGGCCAGAATCTTGACTTCAGTAGAAACTTGTTTTTCTTGTCTTTCTTGTTGCATAATGAGAGAAAAGACACGGTTAATTGTGGGAAGAGGATCCATCAATAGTATCTGTTTCCTGACCGTGTTGTATGAATCATTTAATCCTTTTAGAAAACATATAACATGTTCAACATCCCTGTACTTCAAAGAACATTTGGAGAGATCACAACAGCAAGGAGTAGGACACGTGCATGTGGGTATGGGTCTCAAAGACTCTAATTCTTCCCATAAAATCTTCAGGTCTGTGAAGAATTGGCTAACTTCTCTATCTCCTTGTTTGATGGAGTGTATATCCTGAAGGAGATCAGATATCTTGAAATAATCTCCCTTTGAAAACCGTTCTTTCGGTTCGTCCCACAATTCCTTTGCCTCCTCCACGTATATAACACTTTCGGCTATCTCAGGAGAGAGAGTCTTCGTGATCCAAGATAAGATCATCATGTTACATCTCTCCCAAGAATCAAACAAAGTATCCGTTCTTTGCGGTTTCTTTATTGTACCATCAATGAATTTGACTTTATTCTTGGAAAGCAAGGCACGTCTCATGCTCCGACTCCATGAAGAATAGTTGTTGTCATTCAGGACTTGAGTGATCAAGGTGAGTCCAGGATTTTCTCCTGGATGCAAGTAGAAAGGGCTAGCTGGGTTCGACGATTCATCATGTTTAGTTGGGTTCGACGACTGTTCTGATTGGGCCATGACAACGAACAACAGAAAAACGCAGAAAAGCAGTCCAAGAAAGCTTCAAGAATGGCAGCGAACAACGGAAGCAGACCTGTTCTGATACCATCTTCGAACAAGCCCAACACTGTGCACTTATTGCACGGGCCCAATTAGCTTCAGCCCAAGAAGCTATATGCGTTCTTTCGTAAAGAAAACGCATCATTTACTTCGTGAGAGTGAAAATACGAGAGGAGAGAGAACGGAGCATCGATAGTGTTCTCCGAGAGGCAACAACGATCTTCTTCCGGTGGAGAAGACGTTGGCCGACGACGATGAAGATAAAGGCGATCGGTGCAAAGAGGTAAGAAAGAAAAACTCAAACTTTTATTATATTTGTGTTGTCTGAAAAATACATGAATAGTGCTTTCTCTTCTACACTAAAAGACGCACATCTATATGTATATATAGTGTTCAGAAAAGGGGAAAACGAGAAAGGAAAAAACGCTAATAAGCAGAACACAAATAAGTTATCGGAAAACCAAATATTTCAAAAGCCTTTTTGTTGTTTTGGTTAAGTATGTCTGAGAGGGATATCTGGGTTAAACTTGAGTCTTTGGTGTCCAAATGAATTTGTGTGTCAGGTTTTCTCAGCTAGAAACTAAGGTCATTCCTCTGTTATATTTTCTGCCTTGGTATGGAAGTGGCTTTTAGGGTTTTTGGTGGTTGAAGGGTTTTGTGTGCCAGTCTTAGAAGAAAGAATGAAAGGTCAAATCCACATGGACAGTGACGAATCATAATTGAGTGATGAGGATAAAAATAACATGGAAAAACATTTTGTCGTATACACAACAACAATTTGTACTAGCAAGCAGGAACAAAAATGCCAATGAAACATATACTCATACATGCAAGAAGGAATAATGGCTATAAGTTGGAGTAGGAAGACTTATCTCCATGGACTGATTTTGCTTTTGTGCCATGGCTTGTAAATGTCTGTTAATACTCCTCGCTTTTTCTGAACGTGGCCTTGTATTGTTTCTTTCTTTTAGGTCAAAATTTTGTTTTAGGTTTGAGAGAGGTTACAAGTGATTTTAATCCAATAAGGAACTTATGTATTTACCCCATCCGTTACTATAATATAATAATAATAATATTACTAAGGCCAAAAATAAACCCAATTAACAAATTGAGTATAATAGCAGCTATATAATATGGTAATGATCTTTTTGGTATATCTTTGATATATTTAGTTTTCATTATATGATAAAAACTTATTTATCTGTTATTATATATGTTATCCATAGACCTATAAACTCCATATATACATGACAACAAACGAAATATATTTATCTATCAATCTTCTTTACTTGTATATTATTCGGATATATATATATATATATATATATATATATATATATATATATATATATATATATATATATATATATATATATATATATATATATGTGTGTGTGTGTGTTAACTTGAGGAGTGTCAGAATATTTGTAAGTAGACTTTCATCTACTATAACATCAAGTCTATTTTGGAGATTAGACCACCAATTTTGATAAAAATAATTATGAAAAACTAAAAATTAAATAATTAAAAATATAAAGACAAGTGAAATTAAAAATACTCTATTTCGATAAAGATTTGTGTAGGATTCAAAGACTAACTTTTATAACGTGAATTTCCTGCTTTCCTATGTTCGTTTCTGTCTTTTCTGTTTGTTTGCACTCTTAATCGGGATAGCTACTTCTGAAATACACTCAAACATTTAATAAAAGAATTTCTATTCACAATTGAATATTCAGTTAAATTGTTGATTACAATTAAATATTTGAGATTTAGTCAAATATAATTAATCTTTTAATCTTGATTTTATATTTATAAATTATTCATAAATCTTACATTAAATTCAATAAAATTAAAAGAAACTTATATTTAAATACACTAAATCCAATAAAATTAAAACAAATTTATATTTAAATTCGATTTATTGATTTAAGGGATGGATCCAATGGTTTTAAGTATTATTCTGTCTATACTATATATCATATATATTTTTCATAATTTTTTTTTATTTTATTTTGCATAAATATATATATATATATATATATATATATATATAATATACAAATATATAATTGAATGTATTTAATCGTTTTCTCTCTCTTTGTTCCCCCTCCTTTTTCTCTCCGATATACAGCCCAGCACATGCATCGCCACCGTCCTGCACGACGGAGTTCAGTCACCACGCGAAACAACCACCTGACGGAGTTCCGCCACGAGCAGTAGTTACAACAACTGTTCCAACAGCGCGACGCAGCCGTTCTGTTAGCTGAAAGTCCTCGCCTACCAGATTTCGCCAAAAAAATCAACAACAGTGGGTCTCTTCCTCAATTTTTTTTCATTGAAAAAAGAGCAGTCAAATTTTTTATTGGAACTATATCTTAGACTATTGTGATTTTATCGTGTGGTTGCTTTACTCTTCTTCATTCTGAGTTCACTCCTTAGACACTTATTCACTATATATGAATTCCAAAAACCCATTGCATTTATGTTGTTTCATGAAGGTTTAACAGGATAAATTATAGAAGGATTATCATCTGTTGTCTTCATACTATTTCCTTCCAGCTTAAATTATCAGGTATGGATTGAACGTGACATCATTTAGGAGGGGCATAATAGCTTTATGGGAAAATTTTAGGATCAATTTGCAAATTATTTTATAGTTTTATATTTTCAAAATTGTTATTGGGAAATTTTCAATTAAAACTTCTTGAAACAACGATTATTCCGAGTTTGCAATTTGTCCTCTGTAGTTAGCACCGTTGCCTGGAGAAGAGAATTAGCCATGGAACCAACTTGTGGTGCTCGTGCCATGGAATGGAGCATTCAACTTGAAATGGGCCTCCGTTCTGCAAAACCTGGTTATTTAATTATTTTCTTTCATCCTTTTTTTTCCATCATTATATGCTCTTTTATTCCTTTGAAATTTGGGATATACTAACAATGGTGACTATTCAAATAATTCCTCATTCACTGTGTATTATCGCTCCATACAAAGCCTTAAAGTTAAAGTTGTTATAGTTTTTTGTGTTCATTTGTTTGCTTTGTTTTTATGATTTTTGAAATTCATCACTGTCAGGTGCTCTTGTCAAAGCCATATTGGAAATGGAGCCTCGCCTTTGGCAATGGAGTAGAGAACCCGAATCTGGCGTTGCTCCCTATGCTATGTTTGGTCTTGTTCCAGGCGAAGATAGAATATTTGCCAATGCTATCCTCTTGCGCCTTGCTGATGCCTTTAGGGGAGGTGACATAGAGACCAGACTTTCGGTTGTTAGGGTTTTCTTGTCGGAACGGAAACATCGCAATAAGGAGAAGAAAAATCAATGCAAAGGGTTGCTGTCACAGGCCAGAGTGGCTAATCACTTGGAGTTGTTAAAGAGAGTAAAATCTGTTTTTGATAGTGGGGATTTGGAATCTAAGGCACTGGCTTTGGTTTTGTTAGGTTGTTGGGCTGATTTTCTGAAAGACAATGCTCAGATTCGATACTTGATATTTTCTAGCCTTGTTTCTGCTCATGACTGTGAGGTAAAATAACTGCCTTAGTGTTACTTTTGTTTTAGATGTCTGATTTCATTCATATTAACACCTCTTGGTTGGATATGCTTACTTTGATTTTCTACCTGTTTTCCAATGTCTCAATTTTTTCTGTTAAATAATATTGCAAGTGAGGAACTGCAATCTTAATTTGATTTACATGACTCTACATGGATTGATTGATACATGACAGTGAATGCTTGATTGGATATCATTTTTCCTCTTCATTTAATAAAATGTGGAGGGTGAATGCCTTGGAATATTCTCCAAAATTTCTTTAATTCTGAATTATAACTTGTTTACCTGACCTTATTTGAAGACACTTTTATTATAATTAATTTTCTGTATCAATACATCTGAAATGTTGTGTTGAGATTTCACAGGTTAGAGCATCTTTGTATGCCACTGGGTGCCTTTGTGAGGTATCAGACGATTTTGCATCTGTTTCAGTGGAGATGTTATTTAATATAATGAGTTCATCTTCAGTGTCTTTGCCAGTAAAGTTGGCTGCTGCCCGTGTTTTGGCAAAATGCAAATCCTCTTATTCAGTTTCACATAAAGCGTACAAGGTATTTGAAAATTTTATATGCTATGACATCTATAATATTGTATGATGTGACTTCCTGCTGGCTTCTGTTTATGTGTATTTCTAATAACTGAAATTTTTTGGTTTCTAGATATATCTATGTTGTCTTCCTTTACTTTTTCTTCCTTTACCTTTTACTCAGCACGTAATTAACAAGATACCAAGTGGAAACAGGGTGGCCTAGAGGAATTATGAAGAAAATACCTAGATTTTTTTTTGGTTGGAGTGAAGTTCTAATTTTTTGAAATTGGCTCATCTAGTTTATTGTAAATATTTCCTGATATTGTGCCTCAACTAGCTGTAATATACTGTCATAACACTAAGAGTACATCAAAGTGTGTGAAGATTGCTTCAGTAAAATCTTGTTAGGATTCCTAAACCGTCAAACTTGACTAGACTATATGCATTTCCAGCATGTGATGGTTAGTTTCAGTAGAACGTCTAGTCTCATAGCTTCTATAGTGATTAGTATTGACTAGAACAGTTGCCTAAGTGACGTTTCAACTCAAGCAGAAAATAGTGTTCATGTATCTTCACATGTTTAGGTTCATTTCACAGTAGTTGGTTAAAATGATTGTACACCATATACAGGAACCTGTAAGGGTAGTTATACTAATTGAGAGTTGAGTTCAATTATAAAAACAGAAAACTATTGGATTTGAGTGAGAGTTCATCGAAAGAGAAACTTCATGTTGTAATCTCTACGCATAGGAAATTCTCTCATGGACATAGATTGAAGTTTATTAACACTTTAACCCAACCATGTTTTTTGTGTGTGATTCTTTCTTCTTCCTTCTTTTATCTTCTGTTGTTTATTTTTGTGGCTTCTCTCTGTTATAATATTATGGTTTCTGTGGTAGACTGTTCTGCATTCAATTTGCTTGAGTTATCCACAACAAAGCGAAATGAGGGCACTCTTACACTGATTTATAATGCATTATCCATTTCAATTTAATCAAGAGTCTAGGACTACTACTGGTGGATTATGGAACAATGTATTCTGGTGTGTTGCTCCCGTATTGCCATAGAACAATTTAGTTAGAGAATTGAATTTTTGTTCAAACCAATACTGTGACTTTATAAGAAAATAAAAAACAGAACTAATTCTTACAGTACAGTGCTGATATATTTTATTGCCCAATGAGCTCCCTGAACCATGGTTCAGTCTCCAAACTTAATAGCATAACAATTGTTAAGTTTAACCAACCTAAAGAAATTTGTTACTTTTTCTTTTGTCTGATTCGCTATTCGAACAATCATATTTGGTTTTCTGATGTGATGATTGATCTGATGCAGACAGGTATGGAGTTGGTACTAAATTCGTCAGATGAAGATTTTATGGTTGCTATGTTATATTCACTCTCAAAACTGGCTTGCATTTTAATTCCTTTAACCTCTTATCAGGTGTGTATCTGTCCTGCTATATGATTTTGAGCATCCTAGTTGAGCAGGATCCTTGCTTTTATGTCTGTTTGAAATATTGTGAGACCATTTGGCAAGTGTTTTGTTCCTTCAACTGAATGTGATTGTTTTAATAGTTATCCATAATATGAAGTTCATGAAACTCATTGCTAGATTGTTTCCTTTGAAAAATGGCTAGTAAACTATTCTTGTGATTAAATAAAGCATCACACAGCCAGCTTTAGCATACATAGATGATAGTCCCAATTCAAATATATACAGTGTACGGTGCTTTCCTTGTGTAATATTTTTTAAGTCATTTGGATTCAGGTGGACTTTCTTCTTTTGTTTCTCAATCGAGAAAGAACTTCACATGTAAAAGAAACAGCATTAAGATGCTTGCATTTTTTATTCAGAAGAGGATTGTGTGAGAACTCAGATAATTCAGGTATAATTCGTGGGCTGTTTTCCATAATGGAGGAACCTGAAATTTCAATGCCCATGCAATATAAAGCTCTAAGGGTCTTGCACAAGGTTTGAGCTCAGTACTTAGCAAAATGAGACTATCATTTGATTTCTTAGGATATATGAACTTGTTTGACATGCATTAAATCATTCGTAGGTCCTTCTTTCTATTCCCCCTTCTTCACTTCACATGGAACTTCGTGAGTTTATGAGGCTTCAAACTATTATTGAAGACACAAGTCAATATCCAGGCTCGAAGAAGAGCTGCTTGGCCATTTGTATTCTAGCAGATTTGTGTTGTAGGACAAAGGACAGAGCAGCAATTGAGAATGTTTTTGGTTGTTCTTCCCTTCCATCACTTGTTATCACTTTAATCAAAGATCATATCAAACTTTTGTTGATGCAATTGTTTGAAGATTCTCAAAATGATTTGACAATTTGTCAGGAGCTCCAGCGTCTGCTAAAGATTCTTTTAACTGTTGTTGAAAGTCATCCTTCTCTTGGTTGTTTGGTACTTGATAACATAAAAGAAGTGATTGAATATTATCTTGTGACTGTTGCTTCTACTGATCGTGCAGTACGATCAACTCATCTAGCTGTAAATTTTAAAGGGAAAAAGCAAAATTCCTTTATTTTTAAATTTCTTTCCAAAATATACAGATTTCTGGTGGCATGCCTTGACAACCTTTATGTAGTTGGTGCTATCGATACTGAAGTGTTAAGTAAAGTGAATATTTTGGCCGAAATTGTATGCCAGTGTAGTTTAATTGATTGCTATACATACTTATTGTACCATTTGCTATTGCACAGTCAGCCTATTTGTGATGGCTTAGTCCATGAGAGTGATGAAACACATCCGGCTAGTTGTCTTATTAAATGCACAACGTTTGTAAACAAAGTCTTGACAGGAACAAATGGCTGGACTGCTTACAAGGTTGGTGTTCATGCAGCGTGTCAGGGTGAATGGTCGCTGGCTACTATTATATTCAGGACATTAATACAGAAAGTGAAGTCTGTTTCTTGCTGTAGCTGGTTAAATGCATTGTTTCATTATTCTAATTCTGAAGAAAAATTCCAACTTCCTAGGCAGCCAAAACAGGGAACCACGTCAATAATAGAGTTGGTGGGGACTATTGAATTTCCTTTATCATGTGATTACAAGGATGATGCATGTCCAAGACTTGCCAGGAATATTTTTGATTGTAATTACTATGACCAGCTTACTCAGTCTCATATGGAATTGTGCTCCTCCTTGAAAGTTTTGGAAGCCTCTGCAACAAGTTCTCAAGAATTTTGTTTCCAGAGGTGGTTTTTATCATTAAGAGCTAGAGTGTTGGAAAATTTAGTGTGTGTGGTTAAAACTTTGAGGGAAGTTTTATTGAACGTGGAACAGAATTTAAATCAGGTAGAGACCGAGAGTAATGATAAGCTTCAATTCCTGAAGTCTTATCAAGATTTTAATCAAATTTCTTTACAACTGTTCAAACTAGCAGAAGAATTTAATCTACTTAGAGCATCTTTTATTGGGATGGACAGTGAAAGTTCTGAAGTCCTTGCAGCTCATAGTCTGAGTTCTTCAGTGTTAGCATTTGTAACTTCTTTTGGAGTGTCTAATATAGACCAAGATTCTCATAGAATTTTTATTGGTGTCAAAACCTCTAGTAATTTACAGGCTTTGACAATACAAAATTTACAGAGGCTATTTTGGTGTGTGGATAATAGAACCAGAGCGAGTTTCTCTTTGCTGTTGAATTATTTTGACCTAAATGAGAATTGCTTATCTCCAGGATCCGGTTACCGAGCTTGTAGCATTAGGTATAAAGACAGAGAGGTGGTCAATGTTTGTACTTATGCTGTCTCTAGTGCTGTATGCTTGCTTCAGAAAACTGCATCTGAGTTTACCAAGAATGCTTTGTCACTAGTTTCTAGTACTTTGATAAAATTGATGCACATTCATCTTGGGATTCCAAAGTACTTCTTCAAAGTAAGGTATGTGAATCAATTATTCACTATTGTCAGTGGAAACTTTTTAATGAAAGTTTAAATGTATGTGTATTTTTTTATTATAGTGTGATTTTATTGTATTGCTTGTCACATGGACTATTATTTTCTCCTTTAGCATTGTCCCTTATCTTCTTTTTCATGTGAAAATGAATTATATAATTATAAACTATTGTCAATGGGAATTAATTAATCTGCTTTTGTGTTTGATTTATCGGAGTCTCAAGAAATGGTTTCCCAATTTTGTTAGTATTTTATGCTGAATTAGTTTTCTTTTATTGTTTAAGATATGCTCCCTTTGTTGTGAACCTTTACACGTTTAGTGCTCTCCGATTTTGCCTTATATGCAAATCTAGAACTGCTGTAGTCCACTAAAGTTCTTAATTTGATCAAAGCCATGACCAAGAGTTGGCAATTTTGTGTTTGTGTTTCCTAACTCTTAAAAATACGGTGTTGAAATATCTGTTTTGCATTATTTGTGCAGACCATTCATCGGGGCAGAACTTTTTCTCCACAATGAGGACTCTGTTAATGGGGTTGAAATATCCGTTTCGCATGGCTCCCATATCACATTGAATATTTGTCTTCAATTAAAGAATGTGCCACTAAACCTGCTGGTTAAGTCAACTAAGTGTTACTGCATCCTTCATTGCAGTACGTCCTTCCTTGTCCCATGTGGACAAACCTTGGGGCACTCACCGTCTATATCTGAAGCTTGGAAAGATGGTGAAATATTTGAACTGAACCAGAAGTTGGTTTGCCATGTCTTGGATGGTGTGGCAGGAAAGAGAAGAATTGGTATGCACAGTAGGGCCCGTGGTAATAGTGTAGCTGTGGAGACATTCATGGATTTTAGACCTAATGAGAAAGGGCAGGGGTTTTCACATTGCTCACTTGATGTGTCTAACTTTCCCGTAGGTTGTTATAGAATCAAGTGGCATAGCTGTATGGTTGATAGTCAAGATTCATATTGGAGTCTCCTTCCTCTGAACCCAGGACCTGTATTTTTTGTTACAAAACCCAGAATTGGCTAATCTGCTAACAATTTCATAAAGCATATCCATTAAAATAAACATTATTCATATGAAGTATGCTCACTTTCTGGCCAACTGAATTATTAATCACTATTTTCTGCTTCAATTTATGCCTACAATTCAATCACGTTGCTGATGATATCAAATGTCTCATTAGCTGCTGTACACTGGACTTGGGTTCTGTCCACTTTGAGACTGATTTTTAAGCTACAGCTTAGCTGCAATTTTGTTTCTTTAGAAGGTCGATCCAATTATTAGCTCAGAGATCATTGTACAAAGGTTGACTCACTAGGTTAGATATCAGCATACAAAGTTCGATCCAGTTATTAGACCATAGATTAATGTACTACGGTCGACTTAGTTATTGAGCCAGAAATCAACATCCAAAGGCCGACTTTGCTATTGGTTCAGCAACCAATTGCCAGAGATCAAGCTGGCTCAATAGACCAATGCCCAAAGGTTTATAATTCTAAAAAGTGGGTTATAGATTTTTAAGTGCGATTTTAGGAAATTATGAAGTGGTTCTTATTATCTTTGTATGGTTTAGATTTTATCATGTGAGTATCCTGTAGGTATAAGATGGGTAACATAAATATCAATTTCAGATATATACTATTTGTAACTGAAATGTTTATAGATAGAAAAATCATTCAAAGGTTGAGACATTATTATTTAGCTTAAAGTATTATTAACTTTGAATCAGATTATTCACTTTTTATTTATTTTCTGATTTAGAGTTTGAAACTTTTAAAGCATTTAGGGTTATTTGAAAAAAATAATCGTGTTTGTGCTTGAGTCTTGGCTTGGATCTTAGGATCATAATTATTCTCTTTTCAACGGTTCTCTTGAAACTTCTTCAATTAAACTGACTTGTTCCATTCTTTCGTAAGTTTTTCTCTACCATTTTATCATTTATTATCTTTTAATTACTTAACTCGTATTGTATCTCCTAATTTCATCCAAAAAGATAAAAGAAACACAAATTCTTATCTTAACAAAACTAAATTATAGTTAATTTATGTTAAGAGCATCTCAACTCAATATTCACAACCTTACTCTTAGGTTCAAATCCAATTTTTAGGACATTTTGAATTTGACAAAACAAGAGCACAGAAAGAACATTACACGGGAAAATTGCATTTTTCATTCTTTGACTATTAAATACGCTGATAGTGGGATTCAAATCAAGAAACAATGTATATATTGCTTTAATATAAAATTATTATATTTCTTTTTGTAAAACACCAATATATTTGTATAGAATTTCACATAATAAAATTTCAAAATTCAATAATAAAAAATTGTACTCATAAAAGGAGGCAAAAACCGTGACACACGTCATTGAAAGTTGAAATGAAAATATTTCTTAGTAACATTGCGAACATTTCCACGTATCCTATATCAGTTGTATTTTATTGAACGTTAGCCAGAACGTGATTCAGCTTTCTGCAATGAGCTTCTAAAGTTAAGGACGCATTGTTCTCGTGCTTTCTCTAAACCAACGTTGTTAGCCATTTTTACCAATCTTGAAATTGTGAAAGACAAATAAAAAAAAAACTGAGTTAAAAGTCTGTATTAATTAAAAATAAGATTAATTTATAATAAATGAATAATATAAACTTTATCTTATAAATTTATTTTATAAGGTTGAGTTTCACCTCATTAACTCATGTTATGTATATTGAAACAAAACTTATATAATAAATTATTAGTTCTAGAGTTTAAAAATATGTCATTTTGTAAAATACTTAAAGTGTTTTAATTTAGTCAGTTGACGTAAGATTGTTTTAATTTAATTGCTAGTTTTAGATTTCAAATATTAGATTTGTAATTGTACATAGTAAAAACACTGTTTTTCGTAATGTGAAAGATGATTGTTGACTCTTACACCTTAAAAAAGACAACCCCTTATCGCGGTACTTTAAGAATTTAATTTTATGCATAATCAGGATAAAAAAATTATATTACCAATTAATTAAAAAATGCTTTACATAAGACTTTTGTGGTAACTAATTTTTTAATGGGTATTATATAGGTTAACATATTAGAATTAAATATATTTTTGTCCTTTTACAAGATGGGAATTAGTCCATTTTTAAAATTTTACACTAATTTAGTTTTTCATTTTTAGAATTGTGTGAATTTAGTTAATTTAATCAAATTTTGTTAAGTTTATTGAATATTTCAAATGCGTTTTTAAACTAAAATTGAAACAAAAATCTGTCAAAAGGTATAAACAACTTAAATGTTATCATGAAACAAGTTTGAAACCTTAAGTAAACCTAACAAAATTGAGTTAAAAAAATTAAATCCACGCATTTCTAAAGTTGGGGGGCTAAAGTTTTCAAAGGAGACTAATTTTAATTTTAACTAAAAGTTAAGGACAAAAACATATTTAACTAAAATATTTACTATGTAATATCCCACTTAATAGTATAAAACTACTAAACAAAACATTACAGATATGACAACTACTAAACAAAACATTACAGATATGACACACAGATATGACACACACACACACACACACACACACACACACACACACACACACACACACACACACACACACACACACACACACACACAGTTACACCAATAAAGTAATTAAATAATTACAATTGATCATCAACTTAATTTAAGTCACTGCATCATCCACATCTTGGACTGGACGAGCTACTATATCTTCTTCTGCTTACACCAATAAAGTAATTATTGCAAACAAAGAGTACAACACACAAGAAAAATGTAAGCTAATATGCAAAAAGAATATCAATACATACACAAGTGATACACCACCATAGAATCTCTCCACGAAATTCATGGAATTATGCTAACTATCATTACAATATCATACATAAATAGACACCATGATACTTTTAAACATAAAGTACATTACAAATCTATCTCAAACAACCATGGAATAAGAAATTTTAAATATGTGCACTGGCTCTTAGAAGTGGTGCCCAACACTAGGTTTTTCGTAGAAGGTGGTGCTTAGCGATAGTCCTAGCGTTCAATGCTAAACCTTTTGCAAAAGGGGGCACTCAACGAAAATCCTAGCACTCAACGTCATTCCTCTCACAAAAAGTTACGTTCAACGATATCCTCTTACCACTCAACGTCCTCAAACTAAAATGCTCCAGACTTGTAATGAAAGATGGTGCTCGTGTCTTGTTATCACTTAACACCAAAGCATTCACAATTTTAATGTGCTTAGTGATACAAAATTGACGCTTAGTGGTCTGGAGTTAAAATACTTCCAAACTGCATAGTTAACTGGCGTTCAACGTTAGCCTGCCATCGGTAAGCTGTATAAAATATCACTAGATGAATTTCTATGATTTGGAAAAAGAGAAACCTATTCAAACAATCAAATTGGTATTCCCTTCTTAGCACTTTAGTCAAAAATAACTTTTAATGTCAAGACACATGTCAACTAGCTCAAATGATCAAAACCTAAGTTCCTAAATCAGCATAAGTTCAACCAAGACAAACATCCAAAACAAACCAATTTCAACAAATTAAACATCATCATACAATTCAATCATGCAAATCAAAATTTCAAGATATCTACAACTTAAAAATAATGCAATTAGCTTCACTTACCGAAGAAACAACCAAATAGCTTGAGAACACACAAAACACCCTTAAAAACACTAGAAGCTCTATCTATCCTTATGAACAACACAAACACGATTAGAGCACACTATTAGAAATCACTGGTCAATAGATACTAGCAAGGAAAACTTAAACATTACATGTGGGTCACATGCAAAGAAAGAAGAAACCAAACAAGCAAATGACAGAAAACCAATTTACTCTATTAGAAAAACTGATTGGACAAAAATGGAGAACTCACCTCAATGATCATCCTAGCCATCTCTGATCTTCAAACAGAGGAACATACAATAAGAAAAACTAGAGAGAAAGAAGAACACTATAGAGAAAAGATGTTTAGAAAGATGACGTGATTTTAAGATAATGAAAATCGTTATGAAAATTTTATTTATACTTTAAACTTTTATTATTAAAATAATCGGGTTTCACTATTTTAAATATATTATCAATTCTAAAACACAACTTTCTATGTTCTTAAAAATTTTATATAATAAAATTTTAAATTGAATTAAAAATATTTTGAGATATACAAATTACATCACAATTAAAATTTATACTGATGATAAATATATTTGAAATATAAATTATATTTCAAATTTAAATTAATATCTAAAAGTTTATCATTAATGTGAATAATTTTTTTCAATAGCGAATGAATCAATATGTCCCACTAATAATAAATATCGTAATAATAGGTGACACGAGATTGAACAAATAAAAAATTTCAATAAAATAAATTATAATACAAAGTGAACTTTAAACCTAACTCAATCTCAAGAAAACAAATTATAAAGTGAGTTTTACCTTAATTATATACTCTAAAATGACCTTGGGACTAATTAAATTTACATGCTAAACACATGTTTAGAAAAACAATTTTCCATGGAGAAACAAAAGACTGAAATTTCCTGTTGGGCCATTTTCAACATCAAACATGGCATCTTTGACTGATTTGCAATTCTATACTGTCTTTTGTTTTCATCCAGAATCAAGCCTGTGTATTAAACAACAAAAGAATTACACATTAAACAAACAAGGTATTCATGTTCTCTTACATTTTTGGATTCTTAAATTTAATTCTAGTTTAAAAGAAATCAGTTTTAAAAACTTCTCTTTCGGTCAAAATCAACTCTATATACGAGAATCACTTCACAAAAAACGATCTTATACAATTTGATTTATTTGACAGAAATATTATTTTTATTAATTTTCTGATAGAATTCTAAAATATATTAGTTCTTTTTATAAATAATTTTCTTTCACAAACGTACATTTTTTAAATGGTTTTACTTAATTATTCAAAAAAAAATATTTTTCCTTTGAAATATATTTATCAAAAATATAAACATGAATTATTTTCACCAACCATTTTTATTCATTTATTCAATTTGATATCATGTTAGGAAAAAATGGGAACAACCAAAACATATTCTTACAAATTCAATTTATACCTTGACATTTGTTTCTGTTTATGTATTGTAATTTAGCATTACATAGAATATGATAATCAATTATTATATTACCAGTAAATATTTTTAAAATATTTTATAATATCTTAAAGGAGAATACATTAATGAACTTAGAGCTCAGACAATTTCTAATGAATTATTACAAAATCAACCATACTACTAAATAATGCTAACTTCTCCAAGATGTATCTTCATCTCCAAGATATATCATGCTCTACAGCACTAACTTTTTCATCAAATAAATGTTGGACCTTCTGATCATTAATGTCATGATATAATTCTTGTTCAGTGAAAGTGCTTGTTTCTTTCTATTATAAAAACAGTATCACACTTTGTCAATAACTCACTCAACCAAGGCTCATTGACACATGTCATGAAGTTGGTGACTTCATGATACCTAATGCACCTAAAAAAGCACTTTTCTACAACATGTCAAACTTGAAAAACTCCCAGATTTATTAACTGCTTACTTTTTTTGACACATCAAAATTTTACAAGAAAACTTTAAAAGAGAAGCCTTCAAACAAACACCAAGATTTCATATGAACTCATACTTATCCCCCTTATTTATATCCACACTCTCAACCTATCCCTTCTCGTATAACTGCTTCTCCCCAACATCATTTTCTATAACACAAACACACCACTAGAAACCACAATGGCAACAATATCTCCTATGTTGTTCATTCTTCTAGAGATAACTTGTTTCTTTGTGGCTCATGCTTATGTGGAGAACATGTCTCTAAGGACTCTTTCTGGTGTCACTCATGAAGAAGCACTCCTTGGAATTAAGGCATTCAAGGCTTCTATAACTAGGCGTGACTCCATTACTTCAACACCACCTTCATACTCTCCCTCTCCTACTCCTTCTCCTCTTCCACCACAGGTAATTCAGTCATCAATAGATACCCTTTTGTTTCCTTTCTAAGATAGTGTTGAAATTTGAAACCCCTTGATGAAAGGTACTCATGAACTTGGTCATGCATTTTCTGTGGGAAAATGTCAAATGTTTGATGGACTTCTTTTTCGGTTGATGAAGGATCTGAAGAAACCACATGTGTACCTTGTTACATCTTATGGTGCAGATCCAACAGGTAATTCAGACAGCACTGAAGCTCTTCTTGCAGCCATAGCAGATGCAGCCAAAGGTCCAAATGAAGGGTTCTTAATGCAGGACATCAAAGATCTTGGAGGTGCTCAGGTTCATCTTGAGGGTGGAAAGTACCTCATTAGCAAACCACTGCAATTTCCACAGCCAGGGATTGGAAACTTCATAGTAAGAAAAGCATAATTTTCATGAAAAGTTCAACCGTAAATGGTCTTACATATAAGTTGAAATGGTTTTAATTTTTGTCGATTCACTAACATAGTATCACACTATGAGTTATTTTAACGAAACTTGATATTTGTTGGGTCAATTGTGAATTAAAATCCACTTCTTAACCATTTGAATTACAAACTAAAAGGTTATCATATTAAAAATTGTATTAGTGTTGATCTTGATCTTTAATTCCTTAATAATATCAAATGGTCTATTGGCACATTAATCTAGAACATGAAAAAATACCAAGTTTTGGAAGCTTGGCTTTGGCCAGACTTGAAATAGAAAAATGGTTTTTGGAATGGCTATCCATTTAATATTCAAAAGGAAGAAAGTCCTTTTTCAACCTCTTCTCCATTTCAGTCAATATTTTATTTTGTTTTTTTCTTAGACTTTTCATATTTCACCAATTCTTAGACACAGTGCTGCAGCAAATCAAGGCATAACTGAAGTTTTGGTCTTAGTTTGATAAAATTTTATCATTGAATGTTATAACAGATACATGGGGGAACTATAAGGGCCTCAAATGATTTTCCACCAGATGGATATCTCATAGACTTGTCCACCACAGGAGAAAGAAATTCCTACAATTACGAGTACATAACTCTAAAGGATCTCTTGCTCGATTCCAACTTCAGAGGAGGGGGCATTTCAGTGAAAAACTCACTCAGAATCAACATAGACAATTGTTACATAGCACATTTCACCAACACTGGAATCTTAGTCCAAGGTGGTCATGAAACCTTCATCAGAAACTGCTTCCTTGGCCAACACATCACTGCTGGAGGGGACAAACATGAAAGGGACTTCTCAGGCACTGGAATAAGCCTTCAGGGAAATGACAATGCAATAACAGATGTTGTGATTTTCTCTGCTGCCATAGGAATAATGATCACTGGTCAAGCCAACACCATTTCTGGAGTACATTGCTATAACAAAGCCTCTGGTTTTGGAGGCACTGGAATTTATTTGAAACTTCCTGGTTTGACACAAACTAGGATTGTGAATTCTTACATGGATTACACCAATATTGTTGCAGAAGACCCAGTTCAACTCCATATCTCTGGCAGTTTCTTCCTTGGTGATGCCAACATTGTGTTAAAATCAGTAAAAGGGATTGTGAATGGTCTGAACATTGTTGATAACATGTTCTCTGGCTTAAATCATGGGGTTGATGTGATCAAGTTGGACCAATCAAATGGTCCCTTTAATCAAATTGATCAAGTTTTTGTGGCTAGGAATGTTGTGAAGGGTATGAACTTAAAGGCCACAGTTGCAAAGATGACTATGCAAGGGAATGGAACCTCATGGACAGCTGATTTTAGCAAAGTTTTACTTTTTCCTAACCTTATCAAGCATGTTGTGTATACTTTGATTGTTAATGGAAGCAGCTTCCCAAATCATGCTCTCAGAAATGCGTCTCATAATAGGGTTGTGATTGAAACGAATGAGGCCGTGACTGCAAATGTTTTTGTCGCTGTGGATCAAAATATTGCAAGTTAGAGATGTTCTGATTGAAGAGGGAAATGTGCATATTACGAATTCACCAATTCTTTCTTTCTTTCGGCAACATTAAAGGCAGCTTTGTAACCATACTACAAATTTTGAGACCGTATGTTTCAAATTTGTTGAATACATTGAACTGTAAATAAAGGAACGATGGTGGGAGATTTTAACCACATCTTTTATTATTTGTTGACTTGCCATCTCAATATTATATTTAGTTCGACAACAATACTTTTACAACATTTTTTTATATTTTAATATTATCTACGTGTCATTATGTGATTAATTTAAAATTACTTCATAATTAATAATAATAATAATAATTATAACATCAACATGAACATAAATGAAGTTAAAATGTTAAAAAATATCATAATGCTATTTACTTTCATAATTTACAGTATTATATTTAATTTTAAAGGGTATAATATATAAGTGCATTTTATATAAATAGTTTTATGAAATTAAATTATTTAATTTTCATTTTAATATATTTTTAGAAAATAAATTTTAATATTAGTTTGGATAAAACACTCGCATGTAGAATGAATATTTTGAAATTACATATAGATATTATTAATAGAATCACTTAAATAATAATTAAAAGACAAAATTTAACCACTTGATTAATTTTAGTATTATCTATAATATGATTAAGTTACAATACTACACATAATAATATATAATCAATAAAAACATAACTCGCTTCTAATTTGAAGGTTTTAACCTACACGATTATTTTAGATGATTTTTGTTTAAAAGTGCTAAAATAATATTGATAAGTTTTAACTCATTAGTCCATTTTAGTATGTGGTGTTTGGTTCATCAATTTACCGAGTCAAAGACCAGAAGAGACGAATTTATCCACTAACTAATTTTTAAATAAAAATTAATTTAAAATATTGAATTTGATTTATTATATTACTAAGAAATATAGATAAATTATAATACTTAACTTAAGTCATTAATACTAAGTTCTAATTATTAATTATAATAAAGTAATTTATTATGTAAATATAATATTACTTAATTAATTAATTAAAATTAAAAAATATTTATAATATACTTTTGATATATATATATTAGAAAATAACAAAATAAAAATATATTTGAGGGGTTATTCCGCCAATGTGCTATTTGGTAAAGATTTTGAGCTTGTTCTCCTAAGATGGACTAGCATACCTTCATTTTACGGACCAATAATGAAACAGGCCGAAAAAGAATGGACTGAGAAAAGTAAAATACAAAATTTTAAAAAAAAAACTTAAAAATTAAAAATAGCTTCTAGAAGAAAATTCGAGAGTTTATATTGCGTTCTATTTTTTAAAAATTATGGTAGTTCTGAATTTGACTTGTTAAACTTTTTTATATATTTCTTTACTTCATCGCATTCTTTTCCAGAAACACTACTAAAAGTGAATAGATAAATTAATTTCACACAAAGAGAAAAAACAAGACAAAAAAAATAGAAAAAACTAACAAGAACGGTGACTATTGACTTGAAAATGTAGTTGAAGTGTGAAACAAAAGATTTTTAATTTTTATGCCAACGAATTCTACTTCCAACAGCGAAATGTAACTAATCCTTTGAACGTTAATAGAATTTGGAAACCCAAATTTCTTTATATTCCATTTTCTAACAAATCTAAATGGAAGACATTGGAATTTGAAAATGGAATCATTTTAATTTATTTGCATTTTTCATCTTTGCACTGTAACCTACACATCATTTCGATCTTCACAGTTAAACAATGTTTCTTATCTTAAAAATGTTTTGAAGGGAATATATATATATATATATATATATATATATATATATATATATATATATATATATATATATATATATATGTGTGTTAATTAATATAATTCAACAACATCCATTCAATTTTAGTGACGAGAAATAGTTGAAAGATATTTTAAAATATATTTGTTGGTGTAATTATTAACATATTAACGATAAATATGATTATGTAGTTTGATTATATGATAATATTCTTTAATATTATATATTTACAAAATATTTAATGTATTAGGTAAAGTGTCACATGATCATGATTTTTCTACTAATTACATATATATAATAGATTGTTATTTTATTAATATTGTTTGATACCAATCTTGATACTATTTGTTTTTATCACATGAGTCCTAGGATCCAAAAACTTATAAATACACATCATATTTCATCATGGAAATACATACTTTCTCATACTCTATTTTATTCAAAAAATACGAACTCTCGTACCGACTTCAGTGTCGGATAGTCTTCTACAAGTGGATCTTCCTTTGTGTTCCAGCCTTTAGCAACATTCATCAAAGATCTCAAAATTAATCAAGATCTTTGCTCCAGTCTTCTTCTATCAAGGTCACCACCTCAAGTCAGGCTCAATTGTCACACGAGATGGAGTCCAACCTTATGACAAGCTTTCAGAATGAAATATAGACATTGATCCAACAGAACGACCAATAATGTAAGCATTATGATGAGGAGCTTGCGACCTTGCACACCCAACACCTGGCCAATCTCCAAGCATTGAACAAGAAGCTCACAGGTCTGGAGAATGGGAAGCCTCCTCCACATCCCCGTCCTCAGCGGAGGACCGCTCAACCAATAGTGCATACGTGACACTCATCTCCCTCACAAAGTTATCATGACAAGAGTCAGACACCGACACATCAAGAAAGCTTTCAGGAGGAGGATAATGCAATTACTTGATAGATCACAATTTGTCACTTGGTAAACTCCCAAAGGAACTGCATTCGATTTGCTTAGTGTAGGTCTCGTAAAGCTTGTACCAGGTTTTCGTTTTTTAAAAAATTTCAATTGTACTCTAACTTTTGAAAAAAGTTTTAATATCTTCCTAGCTTTTGAAATATCCCTCAATTAAGTCTTTAAAAAACGTTGTTAATGGATCAATATATGATATTTTTTTAATTTTGTTTTTGTTTTGTTTTATTTTATTTTAATTTTTCTTTTTATTTTTCAATTTAATTTATTTTTTTGTAAAAAAATTATGTTGTCATGTGTTAGGTCTCTTGTGTAACACGTGATACTATCAATGTCATGTTGTGGTGTCACGTGGTGATATACGTGGTAGGATACTATCACATATTTGTGTTATTATCGTGATTTCAATTTAGTCTTTTTGTCTTTTTTATTAGTTCTATTTTTTTTTAAATGAAGAAATATTGTATCTCATTTAATACTATTTACACAAATAGTGAATTTAGATATCTTGGACCAAATTTATTATTTCTATAAATATTATTCTAATATTTATATTAAAATTTGACAATTAAATTCATGATTAAAAATACATGGATTAATAATATATAATAATGTAATATTTTAAAATATTATTTCTAATAATAAAAGAATCAATATAACATTTATATAAATAATAAATTGTGTCTTAGTCTAGAGAGAAACGTTCTGGTTTAAGAAAAATTGAGTCTAAATTAAATAAAAAAACATATATAATAATTAAATTAAAATCAAAACAATTACCCTTGACATGTGTCATATTAGGAATACGTTAACAAAAGAAAATTAAAGAATACAAAAATTTTAAAAACCAAAATTGATATGTGATATAAATTATAATGTTATCGTTGTTAATAATTAAAAAAAAAAACTAATTGAAACATTTTAAAAAATTATGAAGTAAATAAAATTTTTTAAAAAAAATTATGACTTGAAAGTTTTTTAGAAATAGAATTCAAAACGTTAGAGATTTAATCTTAAAATAAAATACAAAAAAATAGATGAGCAACAACACAACGTAGGGAAGACATTATGAATGTAAAACCTGCTCTGTATTGGCTATTGTTAACACAACTTTCATTTAATGCTAGAGACCCGTGACCAACTTAATTAAGTAATTAATTGTCCAACTATACTTAATTAATTAAATCAACAAGTTTTGTTTGGATATGCTCACTAATAAAAAGGACATTGTCTCTCACTTACATACATATATGTGTGTATAAACTAGTACCAAGTTGAAGTGAATTATGCTACAATCAGTTACATGTACAATGATGATGGGAGTGTACTCTAACAAATATTACAAGGCACTGTAGCAATTTTATTTATTATTTATGTATTTTCATTTAATATTAAAACAAAGGATTAATGTTGTTTTTAGTTCCCAAAAAAAAGTTCTAAATTTTGGTTTCTGTTTTTTATCTTTTAAAATTAATAGTTTTTGCTTTTGGTTTCTACATAGTTTTTTAAAGCTTCAAATTAAAAGAATAAAATAATATTTTGTAAAGGATATGTGTGTTTTTTTTTTTAATTTGAATGTTACAAATTTGGATATCAGTATACACGATTTGATGATTTTTTTTTCTCATTCTCTCAATTTATAAATAAATAAACAAATCAAATTACTTAAAAAATGTACTCTTTATTCAATAGTCCGTTGAGCTACTTTTGAGTTCATTATAAATGCACTCTTATCTCTTGCGTCATGTTTTTTATTTTTTTTTCAAGTGAAATCCAATAATTTCAATATACTAAAATGAAAATAAATAAACTAATATTTAAAAAATGCTACTAGTTAAGTACTTGGGAGAATAAATTATACCTGAGTGAACCAGTTGTTGAAGATTCCTCCATTATTTTAGTGTAACACAACTACTACAAAACGCCAAGGACCAAGCAAATTTGGAAGAAGAGAGAAGAAGAAAATGAAGAACAAAGGTTTGTACCTTGTGTTGGTGATGACGGTGATCCAGTTTCATGTGAGCATGGGAACTCCATGGAAAGAGATGGAGTCCATGAGCAGTGACGTGGAATCAGAGTTCTTATTCGGTTCACATGTGGCCAGGATGCTATACGATGTCAGCCAATCTACGTCTGGTCGAACAGGTAATAGCAATAACCAAGCTGTAAATTGTCCACAGAGCAATGGTTATCGTAGCTGCTTGCCCTCCCAAAACGGTGGTGGCGCTAACAAAAACTGTGCTGATTACACCAGGAATTGCTGACAACATGTTTCAGTATTTCAAGGTTGTCGTGTCGAATATCAACTTCTTGTTTGATCTCTATGTTGTAAGATTGATGTTGTCGTTGTCAGAAACTGCGTGTTAATGCTTTCTGTGTTATACCTGTGTTGTATTGTTCTGTATGATCTCCGAATTACTGAATGTTGACAAGAATAATTCCATGCGAAATGGAAAAAAAGTTTGTGAGAAATAATACATTACCTAAAGGTAAATTCTGGAGTTTGTTTCCCACGCTTTTTTATTAAAGTTGATTGCAAATGTAGAGTTTGACAGAAAGCATATAAAATAGGGATTTGTTGGTTGATAATATTAAAATCACAAGTTGGTGAACAAGATAATGTGAATTTGACTTTAATATCTCAATGATTGCGTTGTTCAGAATTATTCTTGGAACCAAATTCTCTTAGAATTTTAGTTCTTTGAAGCTACCGAGTCATGAATACAGTCATCCGTTGTGAAATTGCATGGCAGAGCTTGATTGCTATGGGGTGAGGAGAGTAAACTACGGTTTAAAAAGTTAATGTACTGTATCATTGCATCGCAATTGCAATTGGTAGGTAACAAAGATTACAATCAATTTTTTTTATATAGACCACTTTTAAATTTATTGACCTACCTTTAGAATTTTATTTTTCTAAATTAGACTTGTTTAAGTATAATTTCTTTTTGTGTAAGATTAAGTTTTAATCATGTTTGTTTTTTATTTTTTTTTTAATTTTGCATGTTGTTTGCGGTTGGAATTCTGATTTTTGAGAAACAAATTCTTAATAATATTTTTTTATAGTTTCATATATTTGTATACTTATTATTTACAATAAATTGTAAGTCTTAGAAATAGAGATTTTAGAGGCGACACTATCTTAAAAAATTTAATTATTTTAATATTAAATAATTTTAATATAAATAATTTCGCAATTAACAAATTTTATTACTTTAAAACACATTATGTCTCTAAAATTCACTTATTTAAAGTTATCTTATTACTCTCAAGGAGTTTTTACTCTCTATTGTGTGACTAAAAAAATTGATACCATAAGATTGATCTTTGCAGCGAGCTCTTCAATTTGGACCAATCAATTTTTTTTTGTTTAAGTTAAGTTTCAATCCTTTTCCTTGGTGTTTTCTATTATTTATTGCATGTGAGTTGTGTCTTTCTAATCATCAATATGAATAAATGTTGATCGATGGTTCTAATGATATGTCTTCATGGTGCTTGTATTGTTCCCAGGTGTAAATAGGATATCCTAGAAGTTTGAAGGGTTTTTGAATCCTTAGAGTAATTTTCTTAATATCTGAAGTAAGGAAAGCTAATTACATTTGTTTTTAAGTTATAATTATCATGAAATGTTATTTTGTTGATTAAATGGCATGATAACGTTTAGTTTTCTAAATTTGGTTCATGTTTGATGTTTGATGTGGGAAATTGAGAATCTGATCAATTTTGAGTAAATTGATATGTCATAGCATTAAAAATTTGAACCAAGTACTACCAAATTAACCATTTGAATAGGTTTTATTCTCCAAATCACAGATTTTACATCTGTTGTTTTTTTATACAACATTGTCTAGTGGCATATTGGCACTGAGCGCAAGTTCACTTGGCATGGCTAGAAACATTTTAGCTTCAGGCCACTAAACACTAGTTTTGCACTGCTAAGCGTCGAATATTGTGAATGGTATAACATTAAGCGAAGCCAGGGTGTCATTGAGCACCCATTTTTGTAAATGGTCTAACGTTGAGCGGCATCAAGGAGTCGTTAAGCGCCATCCTTGTATTATAAGTCTAGAGCATTTTAACTCCAGGGCGTTGAGCACCAGAAAGAGCCACTACAAGATGAATGATGATGAGTGTCATAATTGGCACTAAGTTCCACCTTTTGAGAAAAGTCTAGCGTTGGGCACTACCTTTGAGTGCCAGTGTGTATATGTGAATTTGGTTGTCTTCTTTGACTATTTGAGATATATTTAAAATGGACTTTATCTAGGCAAGCTTCGAAGTCATTGTCTCTAAACATGATTGGAGGCAAGCTTTTGACCTTTCTTTCAACCAAGTGCACCGTTTTAAAGGCACTAACATGCCTCTTCTATGCCAAATGAGAGGAGTCACCCCTTGTAAATCCACCTGAGATGGTGTTTGTGTGCCCCCTTAGTAAGTGGTCTCTTCTTTTGGTCCTACTTCGGGTTTTGTGCTTGGATGACTCTTTTCTCCACTCGATCTCATGGTTTGCTCTTATGGAACTATGCGTCAAGCTCCATCGGCGAGGTGGACTTCTATCCAAGCGGCCCTTCTATCTAAGATAGTCGTAAAGCAATTTATTGAGTTAGTCGATAGTAGAGAGAACCAAGCCAAGGCTCCCCCCTTCAAAGAGGTAGGAAAACTCTGAACCATATGGTGTCACTCATAGTGTACAACACTATTTGATTCATGAATATTTGGATTTGCTTGTTCAGGTCTCTGGATCAACCTTACTTATCACATACGAGCATCTTCCAATTACCTGGCAAAGGGGTCTCCCTGATCCTTATGGCAAACAGGAGCAGACCAATCATGTCAACAATCGCAATGAATTAATTATGATCTTTACTTGCGCCAAAGTTGTTTGCCTAGACCGTTCAGTCCAGATCCCTCTTGTGTTGCTTGAGTGGTCCTTGTACAATTGGGGTGGGTGTAACATGACCTTCACCACCCTTCTCTTCTCGAATGATCCTCTTCATACTTCCTCTACATCTTGCTCATCATTTCCCTCGAGTTTAGCTAATCGTCAATGGTCTTCTCTAACACAATGTTATTTGTCATGTTCTTAGTGATTACCATGTTGGCTTCAAATATTTTTGCTCCATCACACGGTGGACACCAAAATGTTTCGTGTATAATGTCGAACATTCATTTAAAACAATTAAGGTTACTTACTAAAGATATTAGGATGTTAAAATCAGTTTGAATTTGATCAGTTAAATAATTAATGTTGTAATAAATGTATAGTAAAGGTCTCAATAATTATACATTCATAGTTTCACCGATTTATTAAGGTGCATATGATCTAATTATTTTAAACATAATTACGGAGATTTTAAAATTAATTAAATATCAGCTAACTTTTTATCGTGACCTATCAGTTTCCTTTATATCATATTATCGATCATGTCATCTCGAACTGTATGTACATATCGTGCAAAAAGCTTTTTCCGAAATATATTTTCTCATTACTGCAGAACACCATCACCGTTGCAAAGAAAAGGGGGAGAATTCTGCATGAAAAAAACTTGCTTCGAATATTTTTTTTTCAAAATATATTTTTGTATTTTGGGAAGTGTTATTTTTAGAACATATTTTATGCGTAGTGTTCTGAAAAATTCATTCCAGAAGACTTTATATGTATTTTGGGAAGTTTATTTTGCACATGTTGTTCTAGAAGAAAACTTAGTTTGGAAAATTTGAAGAATATATATATTTTGGAAGCTGTCAAAAGGTAACATGGGTATTTTGAAAATTTAATGGGTGCGCGAAGAAATAGATTTGGTGCAGGAAGTATAGGAAAATGCAGCCCTGCAGCCAATATAAGACCCAGAGAAAAGAAAGCTAAGAAAAAACGAAAATGTCTTAAACAGATCCCTCTCGAGGTACTCCAAATTATCTTAAAGAGGCAAATTATGATCTCATCCTCATCTGTAGAGAGTGAATCTTCATCAAATTTTAAAAATATTATATTTTATTAAGATCAAATTTATAACTATTAAACGTTGTATTTGTGACCGTAATAAGAATTTAATTTTAAAAATCTTTTAATTTATGTAGTAAGAAATTAATTTCAGAAGTATTTTAACAATATTGATGTATGCGGATAATATACTTTTAAGTACTTTCATACCATTAATGATATAAAATAGAATAATAACATGAAAAGCATAATCAACTAATTTAATTCATATTTGTATTAAACAGGCATTAGTTAACCTAAGTAATGATAATTTATGTCTTTTAACTAAGTGATTTCAGGTTTAAATTCTTCCTAATGCCAGCTTGATAGAATAAAAGGTTTGTGAAAATTTTAAGAAAAAGAGAAAAGTCATAAAAGAAATATTAAAAAAAACAGCTGGAAACCTTATCATCTTTTCGAATGGAACTCACAATCAAGTCCCTACATGTTTCACTCCTATTGATTAGTTTTTATCAAATTAAATCAGACATATGGATAAAAAAAACACAGAAAATTCCTTAATCTCTTCAATTTTTATGAGTAAAACAATAAAGAAACTTCCTAATGTCTCATCAACCAAATTAATCTATGAACAATTATTTTAATAGAACTTTTTTATCTAACTAATGGGTTTAAGAAATAATGTATATTTAATTATTTTTTTATAAGTAGGAGTTATATATAAAAAAATATTTAATTAGAGCTGTCAAAAAAGAAGTTCTCTAACTCATTTTGACGCAACTTATTATACATTATACACTTAATGAATTAATCAATTCGTTTTATTTATTTGCGAGTTTAAAAAATTTAAGTTCAGCTCGAGTTATCATGGATTTAAGTTAAATTAACCAATTTACTTAATTTATATTTTTTTTCAATTTAATATATAACCAAAATCCAAAAAATTTAAAGTTATTTTAAAATTTATTTTTTATTTTAGAAATAAATAAATCATTCATCTAAAATTAAATTAAAATTCTAAATAAAATATAAATAATTTAAAATATATATATATATATATATATATATATATATATATATATATATATATATATATATATATATATGTGTGTGTGTGTGTGTGTGTGTAGATTGATGAATCAAAATCATCTGAATTTTTAATGAGTTGAATATATTTTTTATTTATATTAAAATTTGTAAATATTTTTATTTCAACTCAATTTAAATTCGTGATAAGTGATAAGTCAAATTGACTTGGATTTTAATCAATTTGGATAACTTTGTATTTAACCATTCATGGAAACTCTTTTGAATGTAATTTTTAAAATAATTTCATCTTCATGTTTTTCTAAATATTTAAAATGAATAAGATATTTTTTAAGGTTATTTAAGTTTTTCCAAACCATACACACGATAGGGAAAACTGCTATAGTTGTTTCCTTTTCAGTGTTTATTCCTTTAAAAATTGTTTAAGAACAGCAAAGAAATTTGAGTGGAAAGCTTTTTCGAATAGACTTGTGTTAGCGTGTGAGCCACCAATGGATTTTAAAAAATCTGGGCAATAAAATAAAAATATATATTTCTTGGTTACATGAAAAATAATATTAAAAGAATTAGCATGATGGAAATATAAGAAAACTCTACTCTATGGAGTATAATAACAAAATATTGAAAAATTAAGGAAGGCTAAGTCTTTCCATAGTGCAAAGCATGGGTCCATCTTTGCGTCAAGTCAATTCTCCTCAATTAAAATAAAATAAAATAAATTAAATTAAATGTCTCTAAAATTCCAAAATACATATGAGAGGTATATATAATTTTAACCTAATTTTCGATATTTTTTTATTAAAGATTTTCTTATGAGTACTTTATTACAGGTTTAACACTCAAATATGTAAAAAACAATAAGAGAACACATTATTTATCTTCCCTTTTAAGTGAAGTGTTCCCTAAATTGACTTATCTTCGTTTAATATTATATTTACTTTTATTTAGCATGTGTTTAACTAAAAGAACAAATTATGTTCAATCAAATGTTAGTCTTTATTGTCTACTCATAATAAATAATAGGCTTATAATGACAATTTTCATAAATAAAGTTGATCGAACAGAGAATATATGTTATCCAAAAAAACAATGAAAGAAAATTTAGAAAAATGTTAAGAAAAAGGTAGGATTATTATAATGAGCGTCATATCTATATTCTTAATAAAAATAAATTTAAATCTATTAAATCATTTTAAAAAATCGATTAATCAAATGTAGCGTTTTTTTTTTAAAAAATCATTATCAATTAATATATTAAAAAATTAAATATATTTTACTTAAAAACTAAATCAACTAATCATCTTAATTCAATTACACCAATTATTTTAAGTGTTAAATATATTTTAAACAAATATTTAAATTAGAATTTGTAAATAATCTTAAAAACACTCAAACATAAATTAAAAATATTATTTAATAGGTTAAAAATTGATAATGAATTATATTTATTATTATTTTTTTAAGTTGAAAGAGTAAAATGTATTTAAAATTAAATTAAAATTAAAGAAGATTCCTCAATTATTTTAGCATAATCCAACAGTACAAAAGCGACAGAGGTGTTCACTGTGAACCATAATCTGGTTTGTCCAGTGAGAACAGAGAGTTCCGAAAAGATGAAGAAGGGTTTCTCCCTTGTGCTCCTCATCCTTCTCATCCACCACAACCTTATCAACGCCGACAACTGTGTCACAGAGGATTGCCTCATCGCCAACGATTTCGAATCAGAATTCTCGTTTCCCTCTCATGCCGCAAGAATGCTCTACGATGTCAGCCAATCAGTCTCAGGCAAAACAGGCAACGGCAACAACAAAGCTGTAAATTGTCCACAAAAGCAAGGTTACCGCAGCTGCGTCCCATCTCAAAACGGTGGTGGCCCCAACAAAAACTGTGCTGAATATACTAGAAACTGCTAAGAACATCTTCTTCCAATTTCGTTTCTCCTTTTGAGGTTAACTGTTTCAAGTTCCATTTCTTGTTTTAAGGTTGTCTAGTCAAATTTAATTTCCCTGTCTTGTTATTCATACTTCAATTGTACTCTACTGTTACTGTCTCTGTATTATCATATATCATCTGTACTCTCTCGGTTTATTAATTTCTGCTTAAGAATAATTCCATGTAAGATTGCAAATAATAAATCACTGCCTCTGCAGAGGGTTTCTTCGATTTTTGTTTTTCATAAATTTTTTTCAGATGTTTTGCATATCCTCTCAGTTTATCAATTATAATAAAGTGGAAAAAATATTCTGCATATTTTTTAGGTATAAACTGAATCTCAGTAGTATGGGGATGTTTTAAGGTATCGAAAGTTTGGCACGTGAAATTAATTAAGATTGCAATGGAATTGGAATAAAATGTTTTTGATATTAACAAGTTGGATTTCTGATTTATTTTATGATTTCGTCAATCAAACAGCGTTTTAAGAGAGATTCAGTGGTAAAGTTTCTTAATTAAAATTAATCATAAGCGAAAAAAAAAAATATTTTGCACCCATGATATATTATAAAAAAAAATGAATATTTTAATTTAGATTTCTAGAAGCGTAATTAACTAAAACAAAATTAAATTTAATATTTCATGATTTGATTATATTTAGATAGTATATTAAGTTGAAGAAGAGAATAATTGAAAGGTGTTTTTGGATATTAAAGAAAAAATTGTTTGGTGTTAGATATTTTCTGGCACGAAAGCAACCATTGTGGTATTCCTTTGTCTGCTCATCAAATTCTTTCAATCACTTTAATATTTTGACAATCTTCGTTGCCAACAGCACTCGCCACCACTACCCTCTTTGTTTGACTACTTCAAACCGATTATGATTTTAATTTTTTTAATCCACAAAAATATTCATATTCCTACTTTATCATTATTTCACAGTTAAAGAACTATAAATACAATTTTCTTCTATGATATAATCATAGTATATCTTGTGTTTATTTATTTATTTATTTGTCTTTCTAAGTTTGTAGTGTGTTATTAGAGTTGTATCTGTTCTTTGTGTAAGTAAATACAATGTAAAGACTTCTTTTAAACTGACTTCATCTAAATTGTACATAAACAAAAAAGAAATCTAACTTTTAAGTCTTTGACACCTTTAGTAAGTCTTTCATCATCATTATAGTCTACAAGTGCTAAGCTAATCAATATACTATCTTATAATATAAGGTATTTCTTCAATGTCTTTCTAGTAAAAAAAATAAAATAAAGGGTTAATATATATTTTGATACTTATTTTTCGTTTGTTCAAAATGTTTTATTTTTTTTACGTTTAAAGTTATTTTAATTTTATAATTTTTATTCAATTTAGTCATTTTTTGAAAAGGTGTCTATCATCGTTACTAAATTAAGTGTAAGTTTTTCACATTTGTAGTAAAGGTGAGGTAGAATGGTGATAATTGAATGTAGTCACGTCATCATCTTTAACATCTCACCACAAAAAATCCTAGCTACCATCAGAACAACAATCACTCCGTCATTGGACTACCACGAAAGTCGTCAGTCATTAGAGCCTGCCACCGTCATCTCAACCTTACAAATCAACGTGCAACAACCACTGCGAGCCTATAATCCCAAAAATCATGAAACTTAACTTGCAAAAAGTCTCAAATTGCAAAATTTGTCTTCTCATTTGTGCCATCAAACCTACAAAATAAAAAAAATGAGAACCTAAATCGCAGAGAACCACACGCGAAAACCCTCATTAACCACTGCAATAGTTCGAGAGCATGGCGAAATCTCAAACCGTGAACCCTAAATCGCGAGATACAATCCCAAAAATCATGAACCCTAACTCACAAAAAGCCCCAAATCACGAGATTTGTCTTCTCCTTTGTGCCATCAAACCTGCAAAAAGAAAAAAAAAACAAATTGCAGAGAGCCACCACATCGGAATCCTTATTAACCACCGCCACAATCATCGTAGTAGTTTAAGAGCGTCGTGAAATCTTTAATCCTGAACCCTAAATCTCGACATTTTCCCGACTTTTTCAAACCTGCAATTCCAAAAATCATGAACCATAATTCGCAAAAAGCCTTAAATTGCGAGATTTGTGTTCTTCTCCGCGCCATCACAAACCTGCAAAAAAAAAAGTGAAATCTAAATCTTAGAGAGCCACCATACTAAAACAGAATCACAAACCAAGCACCTGTTGCAGCCTCTCACGCCTCTATCTTCGAACAACAGCCTCCACCCGTATAATTTTGGGTGGAAGATGAAAGTGTCACGTAGCAATCCCTCGTTGGACAATTATCACATATATGACAAACTTACCCCTTATTATATAATTCATGTGGACACTATGTGATTAACTATTTACATGTCACAGAAAATGACAACAAAAGTTATAAAAATTAAAACAATTTTGAACCCAAAAAAAAAGTTGAAACCACTTTAAATAAAATAACAAAAATAATGATTAAATATTAAGCCAAAAATAAATTTAAGAACTCTACCAAATAACCCTTCTTACGTTAGAAAATTATTTTTACAAAAGAGTAGTTGGGAAAACCTATTCAATGACAACGAAGAAAAGAATGCTTAGTCCCTCAATTGCCATTTTTCTAAAAAATGTTTTTAAAATGTTTTTAAAATGGAAATTATAGAGGAAAATTTATTTATGTAAAAAAATTGAAATGTCGTATTATAAGATATGTTTTCTTATATAAAAAAATTAAAAAAATGAATTATCAGAATTTTATGAAAGTAATTATTACTTAAATAAAATAATTTTAAAATTTTACTCAAGTAAGAATTTGAAATTGTTTATATTTTCAAATTTATGTCTTCTTTTCATATTTTCTTTTCAATTCAATTTTAGTTGAGGTATCTAAAACCAACACATTATTAGGATAACTATTTTTTTATTGATGTCAATTAAGTTCTTTTTATTGATTTTGATAAGAGTTATTTTTTATTTACATTTTCAGGGTTATTTTTGTTGTTTTTGTTATAGATTGTAAAAATAACAACATCGTAAAAATAATCCGAATTGCTGTTAGTGTAAATAATTATGGTCAACAAACGTATCAAATATTAGTTGAAAAAACATATTAAACTTTGACCAAAAAATATTAAATAAGATTGCTAAAAATCATTAATATTGATATCTTTTAATTTTAATTGTAATTCAATATTTAAAAAAAAAAATTACACTTAACGATAATTGAAATATTTTATTTAAATAAACAGATTAAAATTTTAATAAATTTAAATGATCTTATACAAATAAAATAATTTGAAATAAGATAAACGCAAATGTAATATATTTAAATACTTTACAAATTATAGAATTCTCATTTTAAACCCATGCTAAGGTTCAACTTTTGTATCTTCGGGGTTTTAGCCTACTATTTTAATAATTTATGTGACATCCCAAAATATCATATACACATATAATATAATAGGATTCAACTATTATAATATGTGAAAGTAGTTGGGAGATGGAGATAACAGTACTTATTCATATACAGTCATCCAAAAGATAGATGGAATTAAAACCTAATTAAAATCTTAAGAATTCTTCAAAATACACAATAGAATGAAGGTCCAGGAATATGATAATTACATGAAGTATTTGAAATAGAGAGCTAACTAATATGGATCTAATGGGAGTCCTAAGTACAAGGAGTTGAGTCTTCTACAGTATCCAAGGCTTGCTCCGGAGGCACATCATCACCTGCTGTTCACATCCAAAGGATTGGATGATCATCGCAAGGAGGAAGGCAAACACATACAACACATATAGTGCAAGGGTGAGCTAGGTCTCAAATAAACATACAATTTAATCCAATTCAATCTAATATTTCCGAGAACCTCCACACCCACATAAACTTGCAAATCCTCATAAACATGGACATTAATTTCATAAAACACATCAAAATAATCGTCCTATCATATTAAGACCTCTAGACTCGTCCAGACTAAGAATGTATATAGAGCTGGGGCGGGTTGTGCACTTGTGGTGGCCTTTACTACTTTGCAAAGCCATTGCCGAGGGGTTTCACCCGACCACACACAAGGCTGGTCCCTTACCACGGAATAGACCTCCAGTGATAGCGCCTACCCTAGGACCTCTCACTACTCTCACCACACGCGTCAATCCTCTCTAAATGAGAATGAAAGACCGTTAGAGTGTTAGGGATAACCCCCCATAGTGAAAGCCTCTTACATACATTCAATACACTAACTGATCTCACCGAGAGATCTTAATTTCATATTCAATCCGATCACTTTATATCACATGATGTTCCTCTTGAATCAATAATGTACCTCAAAAACCACTTTGATTCCTCAAACATAAGATTTTCAAGTGCATTATTACTATATTGTCTCATACCAAACCCATACACCATCATACAACATCAATCATGTCATAAAAATAACTCATACATTACATACTTTCACAAAACCATCACTTATTAACACAAATTTTTTTAGGACTTTTAATTATTAATACTTAAGTAATTCAAACAGCTTGGAGACCCTCACCAATGGCTCCGGAAGGGTCAAAAACCCCCAGAACGACCTAAAGAACGTCCAAAACGGACGTCCAGAACCTCCCAAACTATCAAAAACAAAAGCAACAGCAGAAAACTGCGCCCAGCGTGAATTTCTGCTGAAAAACAGCAGGAAATGGCGCCCAGCGCCATTTAGAGGCGCCCAGCGTGAATTCTGCAGATTTTCTGTAGAATTTTGAGGAACTCACACCCTCATAATTTGTTTTAGGTCCCTTGGTGAAATTCTAACCTCCCTAACACGAAGTATGGTTGATTTTAAACTTGTTTGAGGGTTCATACATTATTTTAACACTCATCTCTAACAATTATGCAGAGAATTTGGATCAATTCACTCAATTTCCGTTACTTAAGATTTCAAACTCACATCCACCATTTGTAATCTGTTTTTAGTTGGGTTAAGGTACCTAACAAGTCAAAAATGACTTACCTAAGTGATCCGAGTGGTCTAAAACTACCCCTAACCCCTAATTCACGAAATCACTACCCAAGTTCCCTAAATTGACTCAAAAGCTAAAATTGATATAACCATGTACTTTCAATCTGCAGACACTAAATCATCACTCTTAAACCATAAAATTCACATCATACTCATAGTCATACCATTCACAGTTGGTCACATATCAGTTCCTAAACACAACCCATATAACATCAATTTCAGCACATACACTTTTTCATCCAGTTCAAAATAAAACAATTTTTCACTCAATTTATACATGCATCAAATTGTAATAATTCTACCTAAAGGTCAAACAAGAATGCAAATATTTTTCAAACCCGAATTTAGATCCTAGCTCCCCTTACCTCGACAGTGGCACGGCTCCATCAAAACCCCAATAGCTTGCTCTTACTCAAAATAAGCTAGAACCACCTATAGGTTGTCAAATTGGAAAGGAAAAAATGTTTTAGATCCTAAATTTGATTAGGAATTTGGGGAAAACTCAGAAAAAGTTGCATGCAACAGATCCCATTGCATGATTCTAGCTTTACGATAAACAAAAGAAAGAAATTCTACTTACGGGTTCCGATTGAAGAAATTGGTCGGCTAGATGCAAGACCTGCTATGTTGTGATCATTGAACGACACCTAATTAGGAATTTGGTGATTCAGTGTGAAAAATGGAAAAAAAGAAGATAACAGAGAACAGAGGAATGAAGGAGGAGTGAGTTTCAAGGAAATTTGAAAGAGAGAGTGTGGGGAAGAAAGTTCCAGGTTTTAAAACTTATCTTATAAATTGAATCCTTTTTTCATACACCTCGTTTTTTTTCATTTATCTGAATTTAGGGGTCTTTACAATTTCAATTTCAGAGTTTTCGCTATGATAATTATTTTTGTAACTTTCTTTTTAATTTTGAATTTATCCCCGTCAGTAATAAAGAAACAACATAAATATTGGTTAAGGAGTTACCTTGGTTTAATCCGAAAATATTCAGTGATGCTTCATTAAATTCAAGTTTTGTTCGTAAAACTTTCCAATGACTTGTCAACTTTAATAAATCCAATCTACACATTAATTCACTAGCAAACGACAAAACCGACAGCAGATATTTTATTTTAGTGCTAATTAATCTTATAATTGTGGATTGAACAACGAGGGATTGTTGTTGGCACGTCACATCCTAATGTAAAGTTGCATAATTAGTGTGTATAAAAAGTATGCCTTGTATTATGAATTATTATTATAAAAGTTCTTTTTCTGTTTTTTTATAATTAATAATAAATAACAATTTAAAAAATAGAATATTAGAATTGATAGATATTTTAAAATAATAAAATATTTTTTAATGTTAAAAATTTAATAAGATAAATAAAATTTTATAAATAAGTTTTATTATCTAAAACAATTATTATCCCTTTAGTACTTTTTTTTCTAAATTTTCTTTTCTTCTTTCTAAGACTGTGAGTTCTTGAGTTATTTTTAAGATTGAGTTCTTTTCAAGTTAATTGAGTTGGTATTTATTCCATCATGTGTTGAAGGAAGGTGTTTTTTCTTTTTAATTGTTGTATCATTTTCACCGTAATATGAAATTGTTTTCCAGTGAAAGTTAATCACTCTTTTATAGTGATTAACAACTAGATGTAGAATATTTTGATTCGAACCAAGATAAAATCATTTGTGTGATTTTCTTTATCCTTTCATCCTTTTATTTAAAATTGTTCGATAAAAGTTCTAAAAGGAAACCAAAATTTTAAAAGAATCAATTCACACATCCCCTCTTAGTTATTGTACGTTTATCATACTCTTTAAACATTTTGTTGTGCGATACCAATATCTACACAAAGTGTTATAATTATTTTGTGTTAAATATAGTGAAAAACTATATGTGGAATTAATCTCTCTTGTATTGAATATACACATAGGGTCCTTTATTTATAATAAAATAAATATGGATTAATCTCAAAATATAAATAAAAAATAATACCAAACTAATTAAAGATAAAAGATAAATATAAAATAAAGATAATATATCTAACACTCCCCTCAAACTTTTGCATACAAATCATATGTACCAAATTTGCTACTAATATAATCTATAGACTTAGTGAAAATATCTTATTCTGCACTTGAGGGACACCAAATTCTTAATGATTTATGAAGACGACATGGAAAATGAAATACCAACCAGAAGACTTCCTTGAAGAACAAATTTGAAAGGTTGCTCCATATAAATATTTTCTCGCAAATCGTCGTTCAAGAATACATTCTTAACATCCAATGGATAAAGAAGTCATTGTTGAAGAGCTACCATGGCTATAAATAAACTAACAAAAATCATTTTTTCCATGGGAGAAGAAGCATATATGGACGAGTCAAAAGTAATTGTGATAAAGAGAGAGAAACCTTAAAATCTAAGATTCTTTAATCAAAGCACCTAAAAAGGAAAAAAAGCAACATCGATGCTCTAAATAGTTGCTTGAGAAGAGACAAAAAGTTTGGATTTCAATATTTAAACAAAACTTCTACCTCATGGTTACCGCCATTCGCCCAAAATCATAATTCTTCGCAACAAAAATTTGAATTATTCATGTATCTTATCAAGCTATCTGAACTTTCCATCGAGCTATCTAAGTTCTTCATGCATCTTACTAGACTATTTGGACTTTCCATCAAACTATCCGAGTTCTCCGTACACCTAATTAGGTTATCCAAATACTTCACTCATTTATCTAAATGCCTTGTGAACCTTTCAATGCAACTTAATTGTTTATCAAGATATCCCTAATAATCATCCTTATTCAATTCTTGATACTACTCAACCTTCTTGTTCAATGCTCTCCTTGCTAGTGCATGACTTTAAGTTGAAGTCATTAATATGATATATTCCGTTTAAAATGGTTTGACATTAAAGTCGCCAACCCTAAATATAACTTCCATTCAAAATTTATTTATGCTGAAGTCATAATCGTCAATGCCATATATAACTTAACACACCCAATAAATTTAAAATGTGAACAATACCCTGTATAACCTAACCCAAATACGTAATAAATTTAAAATGTAACCCATAAATTAAGAAGAAAAAGAAAAAAACAACGTCCTTACGTACAAAAACCAATGTCATAATTTCAATAAAACTCGAAAAGACAACAATAATAAAATTTTGATGAAAATCACAAAAAACAATAATATTTGTATTAATCTCCCTCTAATAAACAAATACACAAAGAAGCATCAGAATAAATATTATATTTTATAAAGTGAAGAATATAATAAATATTATAGTATCTAAATAATTTATCTCTTATCGAATTATCAAACTATCTTAAAAAAATTATCTACAATTCTTATTTATTTCCATTAATCAATATTTAATTTAATTTTTTTTAATTTATTCATTTTCTACTTTATTTCTCTCTTCCCAGGAAGAAAATTTGCATTATTGAATTCATGAATTAGTAACGTACCCATATAGAGAAAAGTGAAAGACAATAAATAAAAACTATAAAAAAGGTTAACATATAATTAATTTCAATGTACTAAATATTTGTAAATGTAATAATAATAATAATATAATTTATATAACTTTATGTTACATTAGTTTTATTTAAATTCTAAATACCTAAAAACTATCATTAAAAAACTCATTCCTTCTAACTAATTAGTCTCATGCCCAATCTTATTTTTTTAAAATTAAATTTAGATTTAGCTATAAAAAAGCTATTATTTCTTTAACGGAGAAAATAAAAACTATACAACCAAGCAATCATATTTTTGACCGACTTAAAAGTACAACCACATAAGATATATACATGCTATTCAGTGCAAAATCGAATATACCAATTAAATCATATTCAGCAAGAAATATCTATGTCTTATAGACTTACAATCTAACAAAAAAAATTACCAAAACATAACTCAATTTGATTTCATATAAAATCCCTACCCAAAGTTTGATTACTGCACCATTCATCTTCCTTCTTCCTAAATGAGCACTCTTCAGCTCTCTTAACCATGGATTCGAAAAGTTTGATTACTGCACTATTCAATCTCCCTTCTTCCTAAATGAGCACCCTTCAGTTAACCTTGCTCTTCCACCGGTTGGTTGGCACAACACAGTCTGGCAGTTACCACATACCACAACTGTCTGAGAGTGACTAAACACAGTTGTTCTGCATAGCCAGATTCGATTCACATCACTTATTCGTATATCATTATAATCAAATTTAAAGAAAAAAGAAAATCCTACTTACATGTTGAAGCAGCCTTGGCACTTGACATCCTGTAACAAATAATCTAAAGTTTAATAACAGAGCTTTTTTATGAATAAAAAAATCAATAACATCTTCGATTTCAAATAACAATAATTAAGAGATTCTGTACCATAAAAAAAGAATTTGGTGACTGAACAAGACGCTTGAGCTTGTGCTTTCTCTTCTCCAACTCAGCGGGAGGATTCAGCAAATCAATATCGTTTTGAAGAACCTATTCAAACACAAAAGCAGAGAAGCAAATTTCAATCAGAATACGATATGCATATAAATTATATCTTACTGTTTAATCTTCTTCTACGCAAAAATAACACACAAAGGTTCTATCAAACTATAAAATTATAAGAAAAAACGTCTGAACTTTGTCTGAAACCAAAACAATTCAGGAACTACATTTATCAAAAGAAAGGAAAATTTTATCATTCTCTTCTTTGTTTCATAGGTCATCATTCAGAGGAGGAAAAATGCATAAACGATTAGATAAATGAAAATAGAAATGCAAATATTGAAGAAACAGTCTCAGATCCAGTGCGAAAAATAAGACTCACCATTGTGCGCACAAAGCTGTTGAAAACCTAACAAGGAAGTCTTAACCCTAGGTTTTTCAGCAGCAGAGAAGTGAAAAGAGACCGTGGGAAAATAACTGGAATTATAAAGCTGTTGTGTTGATATCTGGGCCGGCCCAAATGGAGAAATTGACATTTGTTCATTGCTATTTATACTCCTTCGTTTACTTTCTGCACTTCTTCTTTTATTATCTACACTTTTTTTATGTAAAATAATATGCTTACCCTCATTTATCTCCAGCATTTCAAAACACTCTTATTTCTTTTGCACTCGTTCACTTTCCCATGCACTATAAACATACTTTTATGCTTTTTGAATGCTTCAAGAATTATAAATAGTAATTAAAATCAAGTTTGTTTCTCACGAAATTTTGGTTGAAAACGTCTCCTCATTCGGTATTTGAGAAACAATTTTGTTGTGGTTCTTATAATTTTTAAAAAATAATTTTGCAAAACATCATTGAATTGCAAATATTGAAAAACGCCAATATTTGAAAGTGCTTTGAAAATAATACGCCAAAATATTAAGAAAGTGCTTTGAAAATTTATTCATAAAAAGTTTTCAACTATTCATATAAGAATGCATTTATATAAACATATTTTATTAAATATTATTATAGAAAGTACATCCAACCATATTTTTATTTATTTTTTTATGATTGAGAAAATACTTTATAAAACATGAAAATGAAAATTATTTTAGAGAGTACTTTCCAAAATCTTAAAAATTAAATTATGTAACAATATGTACATTTGAAGTGATAAAATATTGTCATATAATTAAACTTGGTTTAAGTATGTTCAATGGAGTTTTTTTTTTTTTCCTAACTGTGTTAAAAGACTTAATAACAAGCTATACAAGTGGACATTTTATATTAAGTGACAATAGTGTATGTGTGGTGATTCTATTTCAATTAACTTTTAATTTATTTGTATTAAGGTTAAATATGTTTTTAGTCCCTATACTTTGGGGCGATTTTGGTTTTAGTCCCTCTTTCAAATTAAGGTACAATTTAGTCCTTCAACTTTAGAAAACTCTGGTTTTAGTCCTTTTTACCAAATTTTTTTAACTTTATTTGTTGTTTCAAACGCGTTTCTTAGATATTGAAGCAAAAATGTGTCAAACAGTGTAAACAATCCAAATGCTATAATGAAAGGTGTTTGAAACAACAAATAAAGTTAAAAAATTTGGTAAAAAGGACTAAAACCAGAGTTTTCTAAAGTTGAAGGACTAAATTGTACCTTAGTTTGAAAGAGAGACTAAAACCAAAATCGCCCCAAAGTATAGGGACTAAAAACATATTTAACCCTTTGTATTATTGATGGCGTGAGGATGAGCTCGATAGAGCATGTGAAATCACTAGAGCATGAGATTAGCATGGTGAAGCATGTAAACTTAGTGATTTTTTAAAATTGATTTGAAATCTGAAATTAAAATCTCCTGCATAACATGGATCAATTAATAATTTATTCGGTTGAATATGTTTTTATCCCTAAACTATCACATGTTTTTTGTTTCTATCCCTCTTTCAAACTTTGTTCTATTTAGGTCTCTCTTTTTAGAAAATCATGGCTTTAATCCTCCATGACCAACACCATTAGTTCTTTTTTTACATGTCAAATACTGTGCCACTATTTAAGACACGTGTATTGTGTCCTTAGGTTGGCAAGATAATTAGGTGGAAAATAGTGTGCCACATCCCCAGCCTGAAAAGGTTGGCAAAACACATATATTGTGTTCCTAGGTCAATAATACATTCGGATAGCTTATTGGAAAGTTCAGATAGTCCGATAATATGAAAGGAAAACTTAGATAACTTGGTGGGAAGTTCAAATAACTCGGTAAGGTGCATGAAGAACTCAGATAGTTTGATGGAAAGTCGAGATAGTTTAGTAAGCTGTTTGGAGAACTCAAATAGTTTAGTCGGATAACATCCTATTGAAATCTCTATACTTCCAAATGAGTTATCTAAGTCCTCCATGCACCTTACCAAGTTATTCTAATGCCTAACCCGGTTATATGAATATCTTGACGACTCGTGGAAACAATACACATGTCTTTCCGACTTTATCAAGCTAGGGAAGTGGCACAACATTTGCCATTGGCTATCTTGCTCACCTGAGACAGGGTACACATCTCTTAAACGAAGTGAAGACATGACACATCGTTTACTACCTCAAAAGAAAACTAATGTAATTGGTTATGTGGGACTAAATCCATGATTTTCTTAAAAAAGAGGGACGAAAATAGAACAAAGTTTGAAAGAAGAACAAACAACAATTTTATAATAAACAAAAACATATTTAACCCTGATATTATTCAATAAATTATAACATTTATTGACATTGAAAAAAAGAGATATACAAACTTTTATTTGTGAAATAAAAACCTTATTTAATAAATTATAAATCTAACTCATCAGGGTTGAACCCGTGGTGAGTTAGGTTGACTCATCAACCTATCCATAAACTCTAAATATTAAATTAATTATATTAAAAAACATAAAATCCTAAATGCTCTTCTATCTTTAATTGTATTTAGATTGTATTGTATTTTTGTGATTTTGGATTGTATTTGGAGTTTAATATCATTTTGGATTGTATGTAAATTGAACTTTAGTTAGATTTCACTTAGAAAACATTTATAGTTTTTCTTAGATTAAAAAAAATTATAATTAAGTGAGTCAACCCATTTAACCCACCAACCTATGGTGGATCGGGCCGGATTTGAATTATTTAGGTTCGTTGGTAAGTGAATTGGGTTGGGTTGACTCACGAAGTAACAAACTCGTGGTAGATCGAGCTGGGTCGGGTGGCCTGTTTTAATAACTCTATATTTCATGTATATTAGTTTTGATTTCCATAATATTTATAAAAAAAAATTAAGGGTGTATAATAGTAAATAATTTATGTGTGCATATTATTAAAAGATTAAAAGATTCTATCAAAACTAACAAGTTTTGAGTTTTTGATAAGTTATGATAAAATATATAAGAGACATTAAATCCTACTATAAATGTGTTTGTTTTCAAAAATTACTATTAACGCACACATAAGTTACTAAGGGATTATATAGAAATAAGGGTTAATTATGTTTTTGGTTCCTAAATCATTACCTATTTTCGGTTTTCATCTCTCTTTCAAACATTATTCTATTTAGGTCTCTCTCCTTTTACAAATTCATGGATTTAGTTTTTTATGACCAAAGATGTTAATTTTCTTTTGACGTGGCAAATGTTTTGTCATCCCCCAACCTCTTTTAAGACACATGTACTATGTCTCTAAGTCAGCAAAATGTGTGGCCCGATGTTTAGCCTCGTCATAACTAGCCAACAACTGCTTACTTCCCATCTAGGGAATTGCTTATATATCCAACTTTACAAAAAAGTACAAATGTATTTCAATAATGAAACAATAAAAAAATCGAAGTGCAAGATATATGTGTATATGTAAAAGAATTAGATATCTAGCTAATTGTTTTGTCTCTGCAAAGTTAGAATCTTTAAGTTGCTCGTACAAATAGGCAAGTGCAATAACTCCGTAGACATATCTGTCACATAATTGCAAATCTCTAAAAAGCACCAAGTAGGATACATGGATGTACGTGGTGCTCATGTCTCTAAAAAATTATGCATCCAACAAGATGCAACAAATAGGCCCCATGTGACCTATGTTAGAAAGTGGGTTTTAAGCCTAACTCATCCCTACAAAATCGGCTTGTAAGGTGAGGTTTGCACCTCACTTATATATTATAAGTTGGCCTAATCTCTAGTCGATGTGGAACTTCCAACACACCTCTTTCACGCCGAGGTATAGACATCTCGTGCGTGATAGTAGAAATCGGATGGTCCAATAGCGGTCTGAAAATGGGTGGAAATAGAAATGCCCAAGAAAGAATAGATATCGCTAGGATAAACTTTAACCACGGCTCTGATACCATGTTAGAAGTGGGTTTTAAGCCTAACTCATCCCTACAAAACCGACTTATAAGTTGGCCTAATCTCTAGTCGATGTGGGAACACTCTCACGACTGGTTCTCATAATAGTCGTTATATAGGTCTTTCAACCAACTAAATCTTATGTGGGAACCTTGAGATTGTTTGAGCTCAGATGTAGTCCTCGCACGGTCCACACCAATAGGCTTATAAGAGTTTTCAAAGTTGCTTTAAAGTATAAGGGTTCATTCGGACAAAATTATCCCACTATAGCCAAATGTAGCACCAATGACATGTATGATCATCTTAACAATATATATATATATATATATATATATATATATATATATATATATATATATATATATATATATATATATATATATATATATATATATATATACACACACACACCAAATTTTAAATTCGGTATAATACTTAATCAACTATTTGACATCAATTCAACAAAACATTTACAAATTTCTATTATCTCAAATATATAAATGTAATGTCTACCTTGTTCGTTGTTTGTGACACGTCGTGTTCCAAGATGTATTTGTTGTTCATGACACATCCTGTTTGAAGGTGGGTTGTATTGGGGAGGAAGAGATATGTGTGGGGGTGTGATGTGTAAGGAGAGAGATGTCTATTGTAGTACTTAGGGTTCAAGGAGTGAAGGAGAAGAGAACTTGCGTGGTGCTAGGATTAGGAAGAAAGTGTGAGAAAAAGTGGATGGATGTGGTAAATATATATAAGAAAAAAAAAAGAATTTTCTTTTACTTCAGGGTCAATTAAGGGATTTAAAATTTTTGAAAGTGTAAAAAGAAAGCTCCAATTAAGAGATTTTAAAAAATTGGAGTTATAGGAAGAAAAATTAGAAGTGTAAGAAGAAAGTCCGGTGTAATTAGTAATGTTATTTATAGTATGATAAAATTTTAGAAAAATATATTATGTTTTTGTTCTTTAAACTCTTGGAATAACTCCAGTTACGTTTCAAATTTTCTTAAAAAATTTAAAATTTTAGAAAAATATAGTTTTAGTTTTAAAAGTTAAATTAGAAGAGTTAAAAAAAGTTTTTATGGAGTGAGATTTATAGCTTAAAATTTAGGACTTGAAACTGATTTTACTTACTCAGATGTAAGATAAATAATCGATATTAAAATCATGCAATATTATTAGTTATCAATTTAAAAAAGTATACGATTAAGATATGATTATTTAAGAATCATGTTAATGACTCAGTAATTTAATTATATCTTCAAATCTACTGCATAAATTTTCTAAACTATGTATAAAAATTAATTGAAATTGAGATGAGTTGGTTTAACAAAAGAAGCAATCAACATTGGTAAACTATTGTTAAAACGATAATTAATTTCTATTCAAAATCTAACAAGTCACTTTTAGTGAATCATACTAGTAATTATTCCATCCCTATTGATTAATGTTACCATCAGTTTTAATCATTGGCGATGAATAGTAAGCAACAATACTAAAAGAAATTAACATAATAATACATCGCAATGAGTACTTGGTCACAATTAAAAAACACATAATACATCAAAATTCAAAGTTTTCATAGGAAAAGAAAGGTTATTGCTTCATGCACCCCACAATTATTAACTACACTCTCACTAACTGAGAAATACCCTTCACCATTGCATCACACTACTGTGGATACCATGACTTTCGTTGTTGTCAAAATGGTCATGGGAGTGTGTGAAGAAATTGTGAGGGTGCAGGAAGGAAAAGAAGAAAATAAAATAGGAAGTGGGAGAAATTAGTTGAACTCACATGCATGGATTACGAGATAAAAGGTTTGAAAGATGGAAAACACACGTGCATTGACAAGTATAAATAAATGCAAAGCTCCCCAGCTCAAAAAGGCTAAAATATCTAAAAAAATAAACTTATTATTAGATTTTTAAATTATATTTTTTAAACTATATTTTGAACAAAACTATTGTATTTAATTAAGAATAATGAGTAGAGTACTATATATATTTATATTGAAAAGGAGGGAAGAAAGCTTAGGTTGGAAAGCAGATAGGGTTGTTGGTTAGTGAGAGAGAAAAGAAAATGAAGAAGGGTGTGTGGATGGTGTTGTTGGTGATGATTTACGTTGTGAATGCCAAGTATGAGGGTTTCATAGGCAATAACTTAGAATCAGAGTTTTCATTTGATTCCCATGTCAACAGAATCCTCTATGATGTCAGTCTATCTGTCTGTGGCAAAACAGGCAACAGTAACAACAAAGCTGTTCTTTGTCCAGAATTACTGAATTATCGTAGCTGCTTGCCGGAACCAAATGGAGGTGGCCCTAGACGTTTTTGTGCTGATTACACCAGAGGTTGCTAATTAACAACATATATCTCACTCTTTATCATATATGAAGTGTTTTTTTTTAATTATGTTGTCATAATTAATATCTCATGTTGTATGTATGCAATAACTGATGTTTCGATGATCACTGTAATATGGTTTATCATTTGTACTACAAGTTTATAAAATGTTGATATATATAGAATAATTCCTGTGAGATGGAAAAGTTTCTGAGAAATATATATGCATTAACCGCAGGAATTTCTGGAATTTTGTTTTTCATACATGTTTGATAAATCTGCAAATCGTTAAGTCTAACTCTGTATGTAAATTATATCAGAATTTTCAGAAGAGACAAATCACTCACACCAAGTTAACAAAGAAGTAACTTATTGTATATGAATTGATAAAAGTTGCAAGGGAAATGCAAATGCTCTTTATGTTAAGAGCTGGCTGTATTATAATAATTGTCTTGATTATGTTTTTTGGATCTGAATATAAGTTCGATATAAACTAACGATAATAATATTTAAACAACATTTTTTTTATAATATTTGAACATCGATTATATATTAATATGTGATTGGTCAAAAATTATTCTACAATAATGATTTGTATAAATTTTAGTATATACACAAAATAAAATAACTGATATTAGTTGAATTATATTTTCATAAGTCAAACTTATGTTCGGGTTTAAAACATTCTTTTCAAAGAAGATTTGAAAAAAAGAATATTTCAATAGAGTCTTTTAACTAAAATTTCATTTGATTGTACGTTGTTTCTATGAACTATTGAAAAACTTTTTAATATACAATTAAACATTTTTTTTACGTATTTAATTTGTTTCTTATAAAAATGATCTCTAAATTGACAAATAACTAAAAAAACTTATAGAAAAAAAAGTAAGAAGTGAAACTTTTAAGTCATAAAAGAGAAAGACATGAAAAACATTTTCAACCAAAAAAAATACATAAAAAACTGGTCACCGTGGTAAACTTTACATTCAAGAATAAACAATTAGTTAAAAAAAAAAAGGGGTTAATGGGTGATTGAATCTTTATCTCCTACTTAACTCTTACAATATCTTTTTCTGTATCTAAATCATATAATAATAAGTGCCAAACATTGATCAAAACCTTGTTTTTCATGATATAATACAAATATTATTTTCAAATTCTCTTCAATATATTATTTTAAATTCAACTTAATCGTTTAAAAATTATAGATGAAAATAGAAATTAATGTATCATCGTCACACCTATTTACAAATAATAGACAAATCCAACTTAATAAATAAAACAAGAAAAAAAATTGTACTTTTTAAAGAAGGTATATTTAAAAAAAAATATTCAAAAGCTTGGTTAATAATTTAAAATTAAATTAAAATATGTATAATATATTAAGTTGTAATAAATTTTTATAATTTCACGGAAATGGAAGGACAGTGAAATGACAGAGATAGAAGAGGGTGGTGAGGAAACTCAAAGGAATCGCAGAACGAACTGAGAAAGACAACAACACAGATCTGTTGGTAATGTTGGAGAACGCAACATAAACCCTCCAAACAGACAGAAATTTGACAGAGAGAATTAGTGAACCGCTGCAAGTGTTAGTCAGGTGCGTTCTGTTAGAGTTAAAACAGAAAACAGAGTTTTACATATTTCAGCTCGTATAAATACTATGTAATTCATTCTATTTGTAATAAGAAATATAGAGAAGCATTTCAGTACCTTGTGTGTCTCTGATCTTCTGCATTGCATTTTATCATCTCTGTGCATTTTTCCGTGGCGGTGATCGGTGGAGAACGTGTGCCCTAGCAGAGTCTCTCGTTTCCTTCTCGAAGCCTCTGGTGTGCATCTTTCTCATATGCCACGTACTCACAACATATTTTTCAAACATCAGATATATTAGTAAGGGTAAAGTTACTGTTTTGACCCTATTTTAATATGGTATCAAGAGCAAGATTGTGAATCCTGGTGCAAGAAGTGGGTGTGTGAACTTCATCTGGTGGTGCGTGTATCCAGAGAAGAAGAAGAAGGTGACTTTGGCTGAAGGAAAATCAAAGAACCTTCAAAGAACGTGTGTAAGGTTGTGATGGCGAGCTTCGGAGGTATACAGGGACCGTTGCCAATCTTTGATGGAATGCAGTTTGATGACTGGCGCATCAAGATGCGAGCCATCTTTGGCTTTCAAGATGTTTCAGAGGTGATAGAGGATGGATTGCCTGTGTTGACTGAGAAGGCGTCTGAAGAAGAGAAGAAGAATTTCAAGATTCAGATGAAACTGGACAGCAAAGCCAGATTTCTTCTGTATCAATGTGTCAGCCCTAAAATCTTCAACAAGATTTCTAAGGCTGTTACGGCTAAGGAAGCTTGGGATATCCTTGCGAAGGCATATGGTGATGGAGAAAGGAATACGAAGGTAAAGTTGCAAGCGTTGAGGAGACAATTTGAGATTCTGACTATGGAAGAGAGTCAAACTGTAGCAGAATACTTTGACAAGGTACAAGAAATGGTTAACAAGATGAGGGTGTGTAATGATACAATTTCAGATGAATATATGGTTGATAAAATCCTGAGGACATTGACACCTAGATACGACTATGTGGCGGCTGCTATAGAAGAAACTCGTAGAAAGGAGGCTATTGGAGTTGAGGAGCTGCTGCACTCATTGGAGGCTCATGAGTTACGCATCAATGAGCGTAGGCAGTGCCAAGAACAAGCCCTGCAGGTCAGAGCCCAGTTTAAAGGAAAGAAAGGGTTCAAGAAGGCAGAGAAAGGTGTCAAGAAAGGTAAAGAATCACTGAACTTGCAAGGTGGAGAGTCTAGTGATTCGGTGAAAGTAAAAAATCAGAAACAAGGAGATTGGAAATTCGATAAGAAGAAAGTGAAGTGCTATAACTGCCAGAAACTTGGTCATTTTGCCAAGGATTGCTGGACAGGGGAAGGTGCGAAGAACAAACCAAAGAAAACAGCCAATCTGGCTCAAGAAGAAGGGTCAGATGAAGAGGCAGTGATGCTTATGGCCAGGATTGATGATGATTTATCAGAAGAAAATGTATGGTACCTGGATTCTGGGTGCTCCACCCATATGACAGGCAGGAGAGACTGGTTTGTTGGAATAAAGGAGGCTCCACAAGGGAGAATACGGTTTGCTGATGACAGAAGGCTGAAGGCTGAGGGGGCTGGCAGAGTTGTACTTAGAGATGCCAGTGGAAGAGAAGTGGTGATTGAAGATGTTTTGTATGTACCAGAACTGAAGTCCAATCTGCTAAGCTTGGGACAGCTGCTGCAGAAGGATTACAAGATGATGATGGAGGATGGATGCCTCAGCGTCTATAATCAGGAGAGAAAATTGATTATACAGGCCCAGTTATCAGAAAGTCGTACATTTAGAGTGGTGATGAGTGCAGTAAAACATCAATGTTTCACTGCAACAGAGAGAAAGGAAGAATGGATCTGGCACTTGCGGTTTGGGCATTTGAACTTCAAAGACTTGTCATTGTTAGGACAGAAAAGGATGGTGAATGGTCTGCCCAGAATGGAGATACCAGAAACTGTGTGTAAGGAATGCGTGCAGTGTAAGCAAACAAGGGGCAGTTTTCAGAAGAAATTACCCCAGAGATCTGTTGAAAAGCTAGGAGTTGTCTATTCTGATGTTTGTGGACCTATGCAGGTGGAAACCCCAGGAGGCAGCAGGTATTTTCTGTTGTTCATTGATGATTACACCAGAAAGTGTTGGGTGTATGTTATCAAGAGGAAAGGAGATGTACTGCATATGTTTCAAAAATTCAAGAAGGTGGTTGAGAAACAGTGTGAGCAGAAGATTAAGATCTTGAGGACGGATGGAGGAGGAGAGTATACCTCCACTGACTTTAAGAAGTTTTGTGATGATGAGGGGATTGTACATGAAGTTACCCCTCCCTATACACCACAGCACAATGGTGCAGCAGAGAGGAAGAACAGGACCATACTGAATATGGTCAGATGTATGTTGAAGAGTAAAAAGTTACCTATCTCTCTATGGGGTGAGGCTGTGGTGACAGCCACCTATATACTGAATTTATGTCCTACGAAGAGGCTGGAGGGCATGACACCTGAAGAGGCATGGACAGGGGTGAAACCAGATGTTAAACATCTGAAAATATTTGGATCTGTATGCTACAGGCACATTCCAGATCAATTGAGGAGAAAACTTGATGACAAAGGTGTACCACTTATTCTTGTAGGCTACAATCCTACTGGAGGATACAAGCTGTTTGATCCTGCATCAGGGACAGCATGTATCAGCAGGGATGTTATTGTAGATGAAAGTGGAATTTGGCAGTGGAAGTCAATTGAGCAGGAACCATCAACCATTACTTTGGAAGATTCAACGGCTGCAGTTGAGACAGATGAGGATAGGGAAATTGGAAGAAATAGAAGGTCATCTAGAACCTCACAGTTGCCAACACACTTAAGGGACTATGATTTGTCCTATGAAGCAACTCTAACGGCAGAGGGACAATTTGTTCATTATGCTTTGGTTGCAGAGGCTGAACCAGTTGAGTTTGAGGAGGCAGTGAAGAATGCGAAATGGCATAAAGCCATGCAGGAGGAGATTGACTCTATAGAAAAAAATCAGACCTGGGAGTTGGTGGAACTACCTTATGGAAAGAAACCCATAGCACTAAAGTGGGTGTATAAGTCGAAAATAAACCCACAAGGGGTTGTAGTAAGATACAAGGCACGGTTGGTGGCTAAGGGATTTCTACAGAAGGCTGGAGTTGACTATGGAGAAGTATTTGCACCTGTGGCAAGGGTTGAAACAATAAGATTAGTGGTATCGTTGGCCACTAAATTTGGCTGGTCCTTACATCAGCTTGATGTGAAGTCAGCCTTCCTAAATGGAAGACTGGAGGAGGAAGTGTATGTTGTGCAGCCACAGGGTTTTGAAGTAAAAGGGCAGCTTGATAAAGTTTATAGGCTGAGGAAAGCTCTTTATGGGCTTAAACAAGCTCCAAGAGCCTGGAATCAGAGAATTGATGGATTCATGGAGAGTATTGATTTTGAGAAATGTGAATCAGAACACGGTCTGTATGTGAAGAGCTGTCAAAATAATGACAGAGAAGAGAAGTTGGTTGTATGTCTGTATGTTGATGACATGCTAGTCACAGGGAATAGTGAGGAGCTAATTCTAGAATTCAAGACACAGATGCTGATGGAGTTTGAGATGAGTGATCTTGGAAGACTTAGCTACTTTCTTGGAATAGAGTTTACTGAAACTGAGGTTGGTTTGGTGATGCATCAGTCAAGGTATACTCTGAATTTACTGAAAAGGTTTGAAATGGAGGGATGCAATGCAGCTAATACTCCTGCTGAGGTTGGGTTAAAGCTAGAAAAGGAACCAGAAGAGGATGCTGTTGATCCAACAACATATAGGAGAATGGTTGGGAGTCTAAGGTATCTTTGCAATACCAGACCCGATTTGAGTTACAGCGTGGGGTTAGTGAGCAGATATATGGAGTGCCCTAGAGCATCTCATTTGAATGCAGTGAAGAGGATTCTAAGGTACCTACAGGGAACCTATTCCTATGGAGTCCTATTGAAGAAGGAGGAGGCTGCAGATGAAGTGCAAATTACTTCATATTCTGATGCTGATTGGTGTGGCGATAAAGAAGACAGGAGGAGTACAGCTGGTTATATGTTTTTCATGGGAGGATCTCCAATTTCTTGGAGCTCGAAGAAAGAACCTGTTGTAGCTCTATCATCCTGTGAAGCAGAGTACATAGCAGCATGTGAAGCTGCTTGTCAAGCTGTGTGGCTGGGATATCTACTGAAGGGACTGAAGGTTGAGTGGTCTGGTAGAATAAAACTATTTGTTGATAACAGATCTGCCATTGATTTGGCCAAACACCCTGCAACTCATGGCAGAAGTAAACACATTGAGACTAAGTTCCACTATATCAGGGAACAAGTCAGCAATGGTCGACTGGAAGTTGTACACTGCAGATCCGAGGATCAACTCGCAGATGTACTTACTAAAGCACTTAAAGGAGAGCGCTTTCTGACTCTCAGGAAGCAGATTGGAGTGGTCCGAGTGGAGGTTGGCAAGAATGGTGAAGATCGGACCAGAGGAAGGGCGAAAACCTAGGTTTTCGCCGGATAAAGTGAGATCGGGCCGGAATATTGTAGATCGGCCAAGGAGGAAGAGTTTTCTCCGATTTCAATCGGTGGAAAACTCATGTAAGCTCAAATGGAGTCGTTTTTACCGATTTTAATCGGTGAAAAACGCTCAAAATCGAAAAAGAAGGTGTTTTTACCGATTGTTTTTTCATAAACTTGTTCGTTTTTGTGTTTTCTGTTTAGGAGGAGTGTTAGAGTTAAAACAGAAAACAGAGTTTTACATATTTCAGCTCGTATAAATACTATGTAATTCATTCTATTTGTAATAAGAAATATAGAGAAGCATTTCAGTACCTTGTGTGTCTCTGATCTTCTGCATTGCATTTTATCATCTCTGTGCATTTTTCCGTGGCGGTGATCGGTGGAGAACGTGTGCCCTAGCAGAGTCTCTCGTTTCCTTCTCGAAGCCTCTGGTGTGCATCTTTCTCATATGCCACGTACTCACAACATATTTTTCAAACATCAGATATATTAGTAAGGGTAAAGTTACTGTTTTGACCCTATTTTAATTCTGCATAAATCGTGACCTAGAAATCAATATAATTTTTTTGCTCGATTTCACACGAGCCTAAGAAAAAACGATTCTGCATGCGAGGTAACTAGGTCGGAGGGTGTGGATCCAAAAATCGTCTTAGGATGTCTGAAAATTATAGAGAAGAACCTAGCTTAGTTCTCAATTCATGCCATTGCATGACCAGTAGGATGAATGCATATTTACCATTTGCGTTAAATAATGTATAATAGCTAAATGAATTTTGAAAATGAGGCGAATATTTATGATGCTGAATAAAAATAATTAAGGCCAAGATGTTATTGTGCCCCAGAGTAGAGTAAGACAGTGGGATGCAGAGAGAGACCAGAATTTGAGATAACTATCAGAGATGGTATGCAAAAGCTAGGGCTGCAGCGAAAGGGGCTTCCATGACAGCGGAGATCGGAGGAGACATGGAGGCAAAGGAAGGCACGAAACAGGTAAGGAAAACTGAAAACTCTTATTATTGCTTTTGATAATGTTCACACACAAGAGAAAAAGGAAAACTCTAGCTTATATATGCTTTCGGTAAACAGAGGAAGAAGGGAAAAAGGGGAAAGATGAAAACCCTAACCAAAAACTAACAGAACTAATCGATTACTGCTTCTAAGCAGTAATCCTAACTAACAAACGGTTTTGATGGTAACAACTGTTACTTGATTCGTTTGGTCCATTTGACAGTCAATTAATTTGGAAGTTATGGTTTTAACCTCTCATAGTTCTACATCGTCATCATTGGTTTGATCAGGGCATTACCTTGATGACATTAGTTTTTTATTTTTTTTTTAATTTGATCTCCTCATAGGCATTGTTCTCACAGATTCTTTTTTTCTTACTTTTATTCCAAATTTGTTTCAGGGATGAGAAAGTTTCAAGTTATTGTTGAGCTCAATTGTTCTCTGCAAACTTCCTTGAATGCGGGGGTTTTATCAATGGGTGTTACAAGTGCACAGCCATAAACAATTTGAATCCTTACACACCAACCAGAATGTTGTCTAAAAGAAAACCGCTTTACAGATTCCCGTTCATTCCTGTGTCTGTCCTTGTCATATGCCTCTCTTTCTTGTTGTTGTTCTATTACTATGCGAAACCTAGTTCTCAGATCTCTAGATTGTCCAATATTTCAACATCTCATACCCCTCAATGCTCCAGCCAAGCCCTTACCTTAGGGGAGAAATTCATGTGGTATGCACCTCACAGCGGGTTCAGCAACCAACTTTCAGAGTTCAAGAATGCTATTCTAATGGCTGGTATACTGAATCGAACTTTGGTGGTTCCTCCTATTCTGGATCACCATGCTATTGCTTTAGGTAGCTGTCCAAAGTTTCGGGTCGTAGATCCAAAGGATATTCGGATATCTGTTTGGGATCATGTGATTGAGCTTGTCCAAAGTCGAAGGTTAGTAAGTTTTTTTCAGCCATTGCAATTAATGATTTGTGATTTTCTGGGTTTTAAATAGTGCTGTTATAGTTATGTAACAAGGCAGAGTACACCTGGCCTTGTACAAGCACTGCTGTAGCAGATCAGTTTAGTGTAGTGGACCAAATTGCAGTTGTAAACAATCCTTGTTGCTACACTGTTGATTCTGAAAAAGGTCCCTCTAAACAAAGTACATCAGGGCTTTTCTAGAGGTTTATCTTTGGGATTTTAGTTTCCAAAATTGAAGTCAATAGATCCAATTATATTGAAAATGATAAAGAAGACTAGGATTTAGAAGATGATAATTGATAATTCCTATATATGAAACTTGTACTTGACTTTTATTGGTTTTTACATGTATTTTGTTTTAAGAGTCCAAACTTTTGAGTAATTTAATGTCAGCTTTGAAAGTTTTGTTGCATTTGCTATACATTATATTAACTAAAGGGTTTTCAAAGTAGTGTCTACCCTGCTAAAGCATTTTTTGAGCCCCCTAATTCAATATTTAATTAGTTGGTATTTTTGTGAAGAAAGATGGAAGTGATGCTTTGGGTATATATTTGTCTATATGATTAAGATGAGATTGACGGAATTAATTAAAATTTCACTTACTAAAGCTTCTTCTAAATAAAAGTGTCGGAATGGTGCCTAGAATAACTACAACATAGATATTTTTTATTTTTATTTTTGTTTATTTAGTTGTTTTGTTTTTATTTTCAGTTTACATTCTTTAGTTGTTGAAGATATTATCATGATTTAACACTATTTGTGCCTACAAATAACATTTGGTCCAATATGTGATATCATGGTGAGATAAGGCAAAGAAGTGTCGTTTTCGTCCTTGTCAAAAATTATTTATACAAGAATTATGAATTTCAAATCCGTCAAAGAGATTTGGGATTATCTCAAGAAAGAATACTTTGGTTGTGAAAGAACCAAAGGCATGCAACCGTCCAACTTTGCTAGAGAATTCAAGATGCAGAGCATCAAGGAGACAAAAACAATTAAAAGCTATGCTGATTGGTTGATGAGTATAGCAAATAAAGAGCAACTTGTTGGGAAGCCCTTTCTAGATGAAAAAATTCTTCAAAAAAGTTTGGTTACTGTTCCAAAAAAAATGAGTAAAAATCTCAGCTTTGGAGGAGGAGAAAGACTGGTCAACTATCACCTTAGAAGAATTGGTAAAAGCTTTACAAGTTCAGGAGAAAAGAAGAATGATGAGACAAGCGTGTTTTTCATGTAAAAGCACAGTTCTAGAGGTGGAAAAGACAAGAAGAACAATAAATGGATGAACGAAAAGAAAGAAGGCTCCAACAATGGTCAAGGTGAGAACTTTCCCCTTGTTCACATTGCAAAAAGACAAATCATCCAAAGGAAAAATGTTGGTGGAGGCCAAACGTCAAGTGTAGAAAATGCGGTGATTTGGGACATGTAGACAGAATATGAAAGTCTAAATCATAAGAGGCATAGGTGACTTTGGAGGAGTAAGAAGATAAGCAACTCTTTGTTGCAACATATTTGGTTACAATCAACACTTCTAGTGACTCATGTCTAATAGAGAGCAGTTGAACAAGCCATATGACCAAGGACTAGAGGCCTTTTAGAGAGCTTGACAAAGCGGTTGAACAGATCATATCTAGCTATTGAAAGCTTGTTAGTTTTGAAGAATATCTCTAATTTTTTATATGTGCTTAACATTGACTAGAATTTGTTGAGTGTTGCACAACTTATGGAGAAAGGCTTCAAAGTCATATTTGAAGATAATTGGTGTTTGATCAAAGATGTACACAAGGCAAAGATGTGTTCAGAGTGAATCTAATGAAGGAGAAGTAAATAGATTTTCAAGCACAATCACCATTGTTGATCTATGGCATAAAACACTTGGACATTTTCATCTTACAGGAATGTTATACATGCAAAAACATGTTAAAAGGGATAAACCCAAAATTTTCATTGGATATAGTAGCACGTCTAAAGCTTACAAAATTTTCCAACCACAAAATGGAAAAATTCTTATGACTAAGATGTAAAGTTCATGGAAGATCATCAACGGATTTGGGAGGAGATAGTAAGAAAGCTTCTTCTGTAAACACCACAACTATTTGATAAAATTGATGAAATTCTTGTTGTTGGGAATCCAAGTGTGAATCTAAGTCTCACATTGGATAGAGATGAGAAAGTGGAACACCATATAAAGGTGAAGACCCATTAAACCATTGGCTTAAGGTTTTGGGTAGAGAGTGGTGTCAATCCCTTATGTGGTTGAGCTCAAGTCTCATTGGTGATGTATCTTCCAGTGAACCTCCTCCTTGATAGACCTAACAAGTAGTATCAAAGCCATGGTTAGTCTTGGTGACCGGCTCAGATGAGTACAATATAAACCCTATATTGAAAGTCTTCTTAGCTAGGGTTCCAGGTAAGCGTGCCTAGTTAAGATGAACGACAGTACGAAGGGGTACTCATGGTTGAGAATGCTTCTGTTGGAGGGGGAGTATACCAATGTGGAAGGGACTCAACCTTGAGGGGGAGATTTGTTGAGAATCCAAGTGTGAGTCTAAGTTCCACATTGGGTAGAAATGAGAAAGTGGAACATTATATAAAGGTGAAGACCCATTGCCTTAAGGTTTTGGGTGGAAAGTGGTGTTAATCCCTTATGTGATTGAGCTTAAGTCTCATCGGTATTGTATCTCCTAGTGAACCTTCTCCTCGATAAACCTAACCCTTTTCATAGGGACAAGATCTCTATTTGATATTTATCAAAGGTGTAATGTTGCTGCCTTAGAGCCTACCAAACTTGAAGAAGCTTAATAGGATATAGGGTTATAGGTTATTTGATAGTTAGTTAGTTAGTGGGAAGGGGAAGAGAAACTTTATAAATAGGGAGTGGGTTCTATACAAGGGAGGGTATTGAGTGAATTCTTTGTAAGTTTGGACTTTGGCCAGAAGAGGGAGGTTATGCTCCCAACCAGGGAGGTTATGCTCCCAACCCATTCTTTGTAAAGAGGAATTCTTTTACTATGAATAATATAGAAAACCCATTCTTCCATCACTGTTTCTATCTTCTAAGTGTGTTCTTGTTAGGTTCCAAACCCAGGAACCTAACAAAGCTGAAAAAGATGAGAAGTGGATTAATGCTATGAAGGAAGAAATCAATATGATTGAAAAAAATGACACTTGAGAGTTATTGGATTGACCTCAACACAAACAACCCATTGGGTGAAATGGGTTTATAGAACTAAACTAAATGCAAATGGTTGTATAAATAAATACAAGGAAAGATTATATGCTCAAGTGTTTATAGTAGATTTTTCGTAAACGTTTGCTTCCATTGAATGCCTTGATGCAATCAGAATGTTGCTTGCCTTGGCTGCACACAAAGGTTAGAAAATTTACCATTTAGATGTAAAATCTCCATTTTTAAACGGTATTTACAAGAGGAGATTGTTGTGGAGCTACCAAAAGCGTTTCATGTCAAGGAACAAGAAGACAAGGTTTACAAGCTAAAGAAAGCCTTGTATGATCTTAAGAGGCTCCAAGGGTGGCTTGGTATGACATAATTGATGATTATCTTCAAAAACTTGGATTTATTAAAAGTGCAAGTGAAGCTACATTATATGTGAAAAAGATAGGAGCAAGAAAAAGATGAATTCTTTAATATATCAAAAAGTATGTAAAAGAAATACTGAAGAAGTTCTTCATGGAAAATTGCTAGTCAGATTTGTTGGAATTATTCCTAGAATAACCAGAACATAGATATTCTTTATTTAATTTGTTTTAGTTCTGTTGTTTTGTTTTTATATTTGTCGGAGATCTTGAGGAAAGTTAAGATTGTGGTCTTAGAGGTATAATATTAATCACTTTGCATCCATCCGATGCGTTAACCATAGTTATACTTACTAAGCCCTCCTTTTTCTTTTTGTATGATTTGTTTAGCATACTTGTTTTAGCATTATAAACATTATTAATACTCATATTCCCATCAAGATAAATCGCTCCCCTTACCCTATTGCTGCCTATGTTTGTTATAAGAAATGATGTCTCCTTAACAGTGGGACCTGGGAAAAATGGTGATATTTTAAGCTATTTCCATGACAATCAGATACTGACCACTTCGTTCTTTACAATTCCATGATTTTCACGTTGCAAAAATGTTTCTAGTAGTTGTTGGCTTGTTGGTTTCATATATGATTGCTAACAAAGTTTCCTATTATATCATAATAATAACATTGTCTGTAACAATGGAAGAAAAATTTAAGGGCATGAATGCCTTTCTTGCATAGTTTCTGTATTGTTGAAATTTTATATCTGAGATCGAATTTCACTTTGTGTGTAAATTAATTAGTCATTGTTCTTGCAGGTATATATCCATTGCTGAAATTATTGACATCACATCATTAGTTTCTTCCACTCTTGTTCGAGTGATTGATCTTAGGGATTTTGTGTCGATATGGTGTGGCATCAGCTTAGATTTGGCTTGCGTAGCAGATACAAAGTTGCATTCCCCTGTTTCTAAAAGCCTTAACCAATGTGGATCTCTGCTAGCTGGGCTCCATGGTAGTATTGAAAAGTGTATATATGCTGTCAATGAGGATTGCAGAACTACAGTATGGACTTACAATGAAGATGGGCATGGAGACGGTATGTTAGATTCATTTCAACCCGATGAAAAACTGAAGCAGAAAAAGAAAATATCATACGTTAGAAGACGGAAGGATGTATTTAAGACTCTAGGACCTGGTTCTGAAGCTGAATCAGCCTCACTGCTGGCATTTGGAACCCTTTTCTCTGCCACATACAAAGGTTCTGAACTATATGTGGATATCCGTGAGTCTAATCAGAATCAGAGATTTCTATCTCTGAAGGAGAAGACTAAACTTCTTTCCTTTGTTCCAGAAATTTTGATAGCTGGAAAGGAGTTTGCTAAACAAACCATAAGGGCTCCATTTCTTTGCGCACAACTTAGATTGTTGGATGGGCAGTTTAAGAATCATCAAAAGGCCACATTTCAAGGATTAAGGCAAAAACTAGAATCTTTAAGGAAGGAAGGCCATCTACCAATTCATATTTTTATAATGACTGATCTTCCTGGAGATAATTGGACTAATACTTATTTAGGTGATTTAGTTAGTGAGAATCACAAGTATAAGTTATACTTTTTGAAAGGGAATGATAAGCTGATTAAGCGAGCAGCTATAAAACTCATGACAGCTGGTCATGGGCAGAGGTTCCTATCAAATTCATATAGTGTAATTGGTAAGAAGTATTGTTCCAGTCAGAGATTGCCAGATTTACTTCTTTATGTTGAGCAGACTGTATGCAGCTGCGCATCTCTAGGTTTTGTTGGAACACCTGGGTCAACAATTGCTGAAAACATAGAACTCATGAGAAAATTTAGCTCAAGTTCTCAGAAATGTTGATGATTTTGTGGAAAAGCATGTAATGCTGATAGGGGTTTTAGGATTGATGGGGTGGGAGTTCAATCATGTTTGTACTACAAGATGGTTGAATTCGCCATGTTCTGAGATATCCTTTCCTCAAATTTTGGATGATTCGTCAGCTTTGCGAGGCAACAGTCATCTGTTAGGAGATAGACACTACAGTCAAGAGCATTGTTTTATTTTAGGTATGAACTCTGCTGTTCGTGTTTTATCCCCAAAGGTTAAGGAGTGTTATTTTATTGCCTAATTAAAAGAACATTTTTTTTCCTAAAACAATAGTAATTTCTTCACAAAGCATTCTCGGAACTCATTTCTTTTTACCAAAAACTGAAAGCGTTAACCTTTCCAAGCATACTCTCTTGATGCGCTCCTGTTTTTTTTTTTTTCACATAAATAGTTAATTCAGAGTGACCATTATTGTTTGATATATCCATAACCAGAAGTATGGATGAAGGAGGAAAAAGTAATTTAAACCATGAAGTAAAGTAGCATTTCATGAGATTTCTGTTAACCTTTTTATTTTTACATGCTTTCTCTCTCCTACTGAATAAAGTTTATGGCTATTTTGTTACATTTGAACTTGCTTTGTTTCTTGCTTCCACTTTGTACCTTGTTCTACTTTTAACATAAGGCAGTGTTCTAAATTGTGGTTGTTTGGATCATAAGATGTTCTTTTGCCCTCCAACTTGGAGTGGAGCTGGTGTCACCTTGTTTATGACATCACAATGGCTCCAATGCCTGAGATTTTGTATCGTCTTGAGCAAGTTGAATTGCTACTTCGTGTAAGACAAGAACACTACCAAATTGTTTCCAGTCAAGATGTAGCATGCTTGAGGCGTGCTAATTTACAAAAGTATGAATGTGTAGTTACTTCTGAATTATAAAATATTGACTGAGGATTTGTTTGGATACTTAATTTCCACCAATTAGAAATCAATTGACATTGTTTATGGCATCAACTCTGTTCAATATTCTGTAAGGAGAGTGTTACTATTAAAAGGAACGAATGCTTAATAAATAGGCTTAATAGCTATTTTGGTCTCTATTTTTGTTTGGTTTGTTCATTTTGGTTCTCATTTTTTATTTTTGTTCAATGTGGTCCTAAAGATTGTAAAATCTGTTCAATTTAGTCCTTTTCTGAAACGGCGTCTAAATAGTTAACGGCAAACAGTACAGCTGTGCAATGCAAAACGATTTGGCACAGGACTGCCTACGTGGATGTCCTTGATGCACAATTACGTGGACTTAATTAAATTTTAAGTGAAATTAGGGTTTTTATATTAGGGTTTTATGTTTGAAAATGAAATTAAGGGTTTTTCGAATGAAATTACCTCCAATTTGAAGCAATGTCTCATTTGCAATGAAACTCAATCTTTGACAAAGTGTAGATTCTGAAATTAGAGTTTTGTTTACTTTGTTTCAGTGAAAGCCACCATGGTGACCAACCTCACATTTATTTCATTAACTTCCAGCCATGGATTGTTTCTAAATATTAGCCTTCTTTGGAGCAATTCACAGAAACCCTGTGACCCAAAGTAAGTTCTCCAAATTTTTCTTCTTCCTGCTTCCCTAGGTTCAATTCACGGCAACCTACCATACACAAGGTTCCTGTCCCAGCATCATAAACTCCTTCTGCAATGATAGAATCTGCACTTGTCAAAGATTGGGTTCCACACTACGCTTCAAATTGGGGGTAATTTCATTCGAAAAACCCTTAATTTAATTTTCAAACATAAAACCCTAATATAAAAACCCTAATTTCACCTAAAATTTAATTAAGTTCACGTAACTGTGCATCAAGGGCATCCACGTAGGCAGTTCTGTGCCAAATCGTTACTGCATTGCACAACTGTACTGTTTGCCGTTAACTATTTAGACGTTGTTTCAGAAAAAGACTAAATTGAACAGATTTTACAATCTTTAGGACCACATTGCACAAAAATAAAAAATGAGGACCAAAATGAACAAACCAAACAAAAATAAGGACCAAAATAACTATTAAGCCTAATAAATAATACAACTTTTAATTAATTTCCTGTTAAGAATGTTTTATCATCTCATGTATTAAAAACCACAATTCATTAATAGAAAAGCAACACACTGCTGATTTTCATTCAACTTCCATTTGCCACAAAATTCATCCAATGTAAATTCAAATAAAAAAGATATGTCAATTGTAGATTTTATTTCAAGAGTTGCATCATTCTAGAAAAACAGAATCCATGTGGCAATGTAGGGTTGGGTTAAGTAATTTTAACAAGGTTTGTTGTCAATTTTGTTCATTTTTTTTAATTCCATCGAGACACTAAAAAACATTAAAGAGGTGCACAACGTTTCTAAAACTAGAACAAAAACGTTGACCATGATGAACTACAACATATATTGTTTTATTTGTTTCCTTCCCCTAGTAACAAACGAATTTGCCTCTCTTCATTTGTTCCAAGATTTGGACAACTCTTCAATCTCATACACAATATTTAATTTAACAGTAGTTGAAGAAATAATCCAATAATCTCAGAGAAAAGTGGAGTCATACGATATAATGGCCAGTAAAAGTCATCAAAGAATATATGAAATGAATTTTTTGTGAGTTTAAATTAACTTATATACATAAAAAGTAATTTTTTTGAGAAATATCAAAGAATTATACAAGATGTTTTTTTTAATGTTTTATTTTTATAGACAATACAATTCATGTATTTGTTATTTTGCTACAGATCATATCTTGTTGATAAGAAAATGGAAAATGATACTTTGACAACCTTGAAGATGACAAATTTTTAACACCGGTGACGTGTCACGTTGTCATTGGTCGTTTTTAAGAAAATGAAGAAAATAAATTTTATTTTCTTAAAAGTCGATCAATGACAATGTAACACGTCATCGGTGTCAAAAGTTTGTCATAAAAAAAGTGTCAAAGTATCATTTTCCAAAGAAAATATATGAAACAACTAATCTTAAAAAATAGGTGTTAAATTGAGTTAAAGTGACTCATAAAGTTTACTAATTATGGGTTGAACTAAAAAAGATTTAGTTCAAATTTATTTTTTGATGAATTATAAATTTTGTAACTCAATACTAAGGATCAATACTAAGGATTAATAAGTAGGATCGAATATTTTATTTTTATAATTTATTTTATACATTTATGTAGTATTTATGGTACTGTAATAAAACTATATTGGCTCATTCAAATTTTTTTATATAGTATTAGAATAAGTGTTTACATAATTTTTAAAATGTTATTATAAAAGTAATAATTAAAATTATACGATAAAAAAATATTATTGATCAATATTTTAATGTTTAAAAATCAAATTGCAAATCTGTATAATTTTAATAAAATTATTTATAATAAAAACTGTAAATAATATTAATAAAAAGCTATAATAAAAAATATTATTATTAATGAATTATAGATTAACCTACTTTTAATTTGCCTCAAACTTTTAAAACTAAGTGAGTCGAACTTACTTCAATCCACATCCCAAAAATTAAAACTTTCTCAACATGCTTCATACTTGTCATAGCTCAACTTTTTTCAGAAATAGCTTAAATTAACTAACATTCTTGAACAACTAGCCTAAATGTTGGCTCTAAAACTACTTCAAAATTAAGGTTTATAAATGAAATAAAATAAAGGATTAAATATGTTTTTAGTCCCTATACATTGAAGCGATTTTGGGTTTAGTCTCTCTTTCAAACTATGGTACAATTTAGTCCTTCAACTTTAGAAAACTCTGGTTTTAGTCATTTTTACCAAATTTTTTTAACTTTATTTTTTTACCAAATTTTTTTAACTTTATTTATTGTTTCAAGCACATTTCATTATAGCATTTGGATTGTTTACACTGTTTGACACATTTTTACTTCAATGTTAACCGAAAAACGCGTTTGAAACAGCAAATAAAGTTAAAAAAATTTGGTAAAAAAGACTAAAACTAGAGTTTTCTAAAATTGAAGGACTAAATTATACCATAGTTTGAAAAAGTGACTAAACCCAAAATCGCCCCAAAGTATAGGGACTAAAAACATATTTAACCCTAAAATAAAATATTCAAATATTAAATGTGTCTTTCATAATTTTTAACTTAAAAAGAGACGAGTTCTTAAAGAATAAGAGTCTGCAAGAGCAAAGAACAGATAAGAGATAAACGAAACAAAATAGGAAAAAATAAAATATATGGATGGAAAAACTGTTTTTATTTTAAAGAAACTATCTATCATTAATAAAAACTAAGTTTAATTTATAAAGTTTTAAGCTAATTAACTTTTTTTTTTAACATTTTGAAAAAAAAAAATCTTACTGTTTGTAAAAGAGCCTTCATTTCATAATAAAAATATAAAAGTAAATATATATATTTGACCACACTTTAATTTAAAAATACTATTTCTAATCTGTTAAATAATTTTTTAAAGAATAGGGTTACTTTGAATATTTCAAAAATTAACTTTGTTAAATAGTGGAATGGAACTATCAAGAAAAATTGATTCCATTCACAATAAAAATACATTCACCAACACTTTAACGTTATAAAATTTTCAAACAAATACTGTTACTTTCCTTAAAAATCTCAAGAAAAAAATATAAAACCACTATAAAAATTGAACTTGATTTCATAATGGAACTTTACCTCATTGGCACAGTAAATTGCTTAATTGAAACCCACACAATAGCACAGAACAACAAACCTAGAATCAGCTTAGTTTAAGGCCATCAGCCACACCAGCATTGTCAAGAGGTTCAGTAGAATAGCAGAAGAAGAAAGTTCACTCGTCTAAACACAATGCAATGAGAACACTATCTATTTTACACATGATTCATCATCATGGTAGATTTGAACCACAGCCATGAATCAATTAGTTCCCTGGAGGACCACCAAAGAGATATCCCAAAGAAGATCCACCACCTGGAGCAGCATGAACCTTGGTAGATGGTCGATCCTGCACCCCAAAACCAAACCATCATTAGCAACAAGTTCAATTGCTTTAGGCATTCAAAAAATAAATTTTAAATAAAACTGATACATTTTAACATAAATTGTTTTATTAATAAATAAAAATGTCTCATTCTTAAATTTATTTAAGCCTGTCTAACCCTTAAGCCACATCATTGTTGAGTGTTAACTCAACAAAGAGGAAGCCAGTGCAGTGCAGCAGCCTAGCAAATATTACATAAGTTGCACAAAGTACAGTATTTGTAAACCCATATTATGTCAAGTACAGGAGGTAGGATTTATGTCATTCTTCCAACCAAAAAGGTAAGAGAACCATGAAAGGTCATGAAAGGTAGCTTAAGCAGAGAGACATGAACTATTCTTAAAGTTTTGAAAGCTTTGCGCTAGAAATTTATGCCAAAAGGATCTTCCACAATGTAGTACTACTGCAATTAAAAACCATAGACTTTGTTTTGCCCCTTAGCTTTATGAACACTAAACTTGTAACTTCACTACTTTTAGCTGGACATTACTAGGAAATGCTAGAGGAGACTCCAAAATGAATCAAATTTACTACTTCCTAGGCTCATGTAAGTGGAGATAAACAAGAATATTTAAAGCAAAGTTGAAGAAAGGGCAGGTTAAAATTAAAACAATCATAATAGATAACTTGGAAAGAGAATTACAGTGAGAAAGTTGCCACAGTTTTGGCCATCAGCACGATGGTAATTGTTTTTGAGACTTCCAGGAATTCCAGCAGGAATTTGCTTTTCAACTGGTGCTGGACTTTGCTGCTTTTCAACTGGTGCTGGACTTTGCTGCTTCTCAACTGGTGGTGAAGGAGCACTAGCATTTTGAGTGCGTGCAGCCTGGTTAGCACTTTGAACATTGCTGGCAGGCTCCCCACTGCCGAAGAGGTAACCCAAGGAACTCTGGCCACCACCAGCACTCACACCACGACCCATTTTCCCTCTGTTTGGTGATGCTAAACATCCAAAATAGCAGCATCACACTTTTTGTCACAAGAAATTTAACATCCAAACTTCACAGAAGAACAAAAACAACAGACTCATATGCAGCAGATAGAACCAAGAGCCATCAGAAATCAACAAAAAGCAACAACTACCTACAATTGATTCCTTATTCAAACCAGTGAAGTATTTATTATGTACTCCAATGTAAGTAATGGGATTGGTTTTGAATGAACTCAGATAAATATTTTACATTTAAAAACAGCACATAAACTTTCAATGACATACATCCTCCATCTTTCATCATAAAACAACAGGATTGAAAGCTTATGAGCATAAACACATGAGTAAGCTAATCAGTTGTTAGAATGGAAAATGCAGATGTGAAAAATGAAATGAATAGGGAAATGGCAAGATTGAGAATTGGGAAAATTTAAATCTATGCATGTAGAGGCCGACAAAATGATTTAAAAGGTTTTCACGTCTTACTCAGAAGAGTAAAACCGAGATAGATAAATACTGTTATTTCATAATTCATTCTTTAATTCGTGCAATTTTATGTAGAACATTAACATTTTATTTTGACAGAGACATAGATCTCAATTTTATTATTGAAGAGGATCATATGAAGAGGGCACTCTGTCCTGTTTCTTCTACCCTACAATGAAATCATAATTTATTCCGTTGCATCCCTTTTGTTTTTGCCTTAAGATGCTTCTTTCAGGACAGATCAAGCAAAACCAAAATCATTCCAGTGCCAGACCCTCCTGATCTAGCCATGCTCAAATTGCATGGATTCAAAAACCTTAAAGGCACAAAATTGAATAAGAAAACTGATGGAATCAGATGCTAGATCTCAAGACAAACTACCCATCAACAAATCAGAGCTAAAGAAGCCATTTTTAATCGATTCAATCATGAAAAACACAATCTAGAACATCCCAAAACAGGATTCACAATCCAGGTCACACCCCACCACTCAAAACTATTAAGAAACTAACAAATCTAAACTTGGCGGTAACAAAAAAGCCAAATTACCACCAACAAAAGGAGTCCAGTAAGCATGCAGTAAAACAATGTGCCAGAAATTAAAGCACAAAACCATTTTTTTTTTTCAAAGAACATCATGAATTAACACGAAACATTATCACCGTACAGTATTAAACAGCTCATGAAACACAGATTACTGAAACCCAGAAAGGAAATTAGACAATACATGAATGGTAACGAAGCAAGAAGTGAGATCTGAATTTTTCGTACCTTTGTTGATGCTGAGACCACTCACTCACTGATGGCAACCGAGTCGGTGACGTTAGAAGCGAAGCACACTTTGTAACAGCTATCTGAAACAGATGTTTATAAAGGAGCCAACTTTTTTTCAAAAACAAGAATAACATTTTTAAATTAATTTTTTAAGATTAAGTGACCGCTAACAATTTTATTTCAAGAGAATAATTTTTTATTTAATTCCTCAATATATATTTAAAATTAAAATTCATCTTTTTTACAATATATTTTCATTTATAACTTTAAATATAAATAAATATATTATTTAAGCTAATAATATTAATTTTGTTGAGTTTGTTAGATAGTATCCTAAACAAATGTATGAAATAGAATTTATCAAATTAATATAAACAATTTAAACGTTATTTCACATGTCACACACAGTTAAATTAAGGAAATTATATTTATTATTTTAAAACATTTAAAACTACATTATATCAAAAATTAAAAAAAAATCAAATTTTAATTTTACTATATCAAAAATTAAAAAAAAATTAACTTTACGTTCAAATATGAAGACTACAAATATATTTTATTTTATTTTATTATACAAATAGTAACTTTTTACTAATTCGTTTGTCATGAAAATTGAATAAATTTCAGTCCAAATTTCCAATGAAAATTGATCATAAACAAAATAAGAAAATCATTTTATAGTAATAACCCAATTATAAAACAATTACCAATTATCTATATTTCAAATAGTCATTTGCTTGATTTTAGAAAAAAAAAACTTAAATACTTTTTAAGAATTATTCTCCAATCAGATTTAAAATTTGATCTTGATAACATATAAAGTAAAATGTTAGATTTGATTGGAGAAGAACACTAACATCTATAATAAAGGTGTATATAAGGTTTGTCTTTTTTAAAATTTGAAGTGTGATTGTGGAAGAAGGTGAATCAAGTGAGCTGGATTTTGGGCCCACAGCAGAGTCCATGGATGGGCCCACTAGCCATGTCTGGCAAGCACAATAATGTCCCTCACGTGCATAGGTTTTGGTTGTCGTAGCCAAATAAATTTTACTTCACCACAACGTTTCATGCATCAAATATAGCCGTTATAAATTAAAATAAAAAATAAAAAATCATTATTTATTATAATTTTTTTTATGGATTTTAATTTAAAATTTTCATGCTTTTAATTTTTAATATTAAATCTTAAATACTAAATGAAATTGCTATTTACTTCTTAATTTAAACTTGTTTGGTAAAGACATTTGTAAGAGGTAATAGATATGCCAATAATGATAATAATTGCAATAGTGATTGTAATGTAATAATGGTAATAATTGTAATAACAATGATATGAATGTTAATATTAATGATAACCAAATAATCATAAAAGATATAAAAGATGACAACTATTCTTATGAAGTATGGTGAGAACTTGCAAGGATGATAATAGGACAGTTATTAATTCTTTAAATAATTGTTAGCAATAAACTATAGGTGAAAGAAAATATTACTTTACAAAATGCATTGCATGTTCCAAACTTATTAGATGGGAACAAATCTTTGATATTTTATATATTTATGAAAAAAGTGTATTTATAGAAAGAGGAATATTCCAGAAGTTTCTCAATCTGATTTATTATTCTTCTTAAAATTAAATATATTTTTGGTTTTCATACTAGTTTAAAAAGCTTGTTTTATTTTTAAATTAAATAATACATATTTCATTCATACATTTTATAAAAGTATGAAAAATTAAATGATACATAGAGATTATATATAACCCATTATGGAATTATTTCATTTGTTATGTGATAAATACTTTATATATTATTTATTGGAAGAATATTTTATATTATTTTTATAAAATATAGAGACAAAATATGTATATAAGTAATTTAAAAATGAAACATAATTTTCAAATATAATTTAAAGATAAAAAACGTATTTGACTATTTTTATAATTAAAAAAAAGTAAAAATGATAAATAAATCGAATAAAAAGAATAATAATCAATTAAAGTTGTGATAATGATAATAATAATAATAATAATAATTAATAAAATTATGATAATGATAATAACTTACCAATTCAGTGTTATGTTTCTCTCCTGAAATATTAGCATATATAAGTACACATCTTTGTGGTTAATATATAAATATTGTTTAATATGCAACAATAATTTAAAATATGTTTGGTAGGATTAATAAGTCAATTATATAAATTAATTTCATCAATACAAAAATATAATAAAATATCTGAAAATATATTTTTTTACAATTTTCAAATTTGTAGCTTATTTCATTCTTTTGAATTATCATTAGTTTATATATATATATATATATATATATATATATATATATTATATTTGAAACCATATGAGGTATGTTAATCAAATATTAAAATATTCTGAACCTAATTAATCTAAGTGCAGTAAAGTAAAAATCTAGAATATCATTTATAAAGCATACCTAATAAATCTAAGTGTATTAAGTAAAAATCTAGAATACATTTATAAAGTAGGTACTGTTAATTTATTCTTATATTTATTAAACATATATCTTAAATCTTGCTGCTTATTTGAATATCGGAATGTCTACAATATCTCGCTCCACTATTAACAACAGCAAACGAAGATATCAAAGTGAAACTAATATGTCATAGATTGTTGAAGTACATGTAAATCTTATAAAAATGTCTCGTAATTGCAAAAATATTATTCATCAAAAATCATAATAATAATAATAATAAAGTATTTGATTTAATTTCACTTACCATTTTAATCACCTGTGTTTATTTTTCATATAAAAAGATGGAGGGATGGTGAGAAGACATTATCAGTGTCATCATCAACAGCTTACACTAACTAATAACTCACTTAGTACCAAAGTAGGAAAATCTAACTACAAACCTACATATACTCCAAACATGACAAAGACCTTCGATAATACAAATACCATTTTTTTTTTCGTGGCCTATAAGGTTGTATGTTTTTATGCTATATAATCAAAGAGTTTATACGTAAGTCAATCAAAACCCCAAACCATCTTAAAATAAAGAGATTCAACTTTTAAATACGAACTTTAGATTGATCGAAGCAAAGTTCATTAATATATTTTATTATTATTATTATTATTATATTATCTTATTATCTTATATTAATTATTAATAAAGATCTATTAAATCATATATATATATATATATATATATAACAAGAAGTCAACACACACTACTGTTTTATTATTAAATATGATTTATATATTTCCTTATTTACTTAAATATTAGATGATTTTTTTATAAGTAGATATTCTCTTTGATCTTCTTTAGAGTTTGTCTAGATCACTCAACACCAACAATTCATTTTCAAAAGTAGTTAACTATTCCAATTTTATTGCATTGTTATTTATGGTTCAACTTTTATAATCTTGTAAGAGGTGAAAAGGATAGAAAAGGATTGAGTTTAACTTTTACATTGATAATATCAAATTGAATGACTTTGTGAATAATTTATTATAATAAAATTTTAAGAAATACAATACAAGAAAATCGTATTTATGAATAATACAAGAAAATCGTATTTACTGATGAACGGATACAAATTTAAATTTTACATAAAGATACGTATATTTGTTAGTAATTATCGACGATCTCAAATTTGTCAGTAAAATATGTGATATGATCACTTTCTTCATTCTCATCTTCTACTTCATTTATTTATTTTTCTAATAAGTGACGTTGATCACTCAACGTGCCACCACCATCAATCCAGGTCATTTTCACTAGGCCACCACTATTATTGTCACTAATAAGCTTAATTGGCATCATTGATGTCACCAGTGCACCCTTTTACATCAGTCATTGGTGAGCCTCTATGTTAGCCAGCACCTTCTGCATCAACCACCATGCCTTTGTGTCAGCCATTGGTGATCCTCCGCGTCAACCACAATCCTTTGCATCACCCATAAGCTCGTTTAGGCAACTTCTTCTTCTTCTTTCGTAACTTTGATGGTAAGGTATCGACAAAACTTTTGTAATAAATTTTACAGAGTTATTTCTTTTTTACAAAAGTATCTCTTGATAAATTAAAATGTGATATCCATTAGTAATATTCGTCGATACACAAACTTCTTGCAGTGGTACATAAAAATCAAATAAAGAAAGACTATGTGAAGCATGACAACTTCATGTAAGTTACATTGATGGAAGAGGTAACCTCAAGCACCAACCATTTTCTTATACTTGCAGTGTTAAGGACATTACGTACCTTAGGCAATGACTAGAAACATGTGAAAAAGGCTTTAAAATTTGAGTTACCAGTTTCAATCCTTTTAAAATATAGTCGTGGAATACTACTTCCTCATGCTCAAACTCATTTTCAACATCATTAATTCAACCCAACATTGTCCCAACAGTAGCCCACCCTAGTCTAAGAGCCACAATCCCAACAATAAGAACAACACCATCAATAAGAAGGCAATAATTTTGATGATTATGTAGATTATTAAAACTTTTTTTTTTGCATACTACTTATTATGTGTTTTCTATTATGTGGATACATTATTTATCTATCAACATATTATTACTTCAATAACTTATTTTATACCATATTTGGTATTTTGATATAGTATTGTAGACAATTGATGTTTGGATATTGGAAAGTATTGTATATCTCTGTTTAGGTAGAAATATTAGCAAGTTTGGGCATAAAGATTATAGTTAATTGAACTTGTATTATTTGTTTATTTGAGATAAATATTGACAACTCTGTTTGGATGCAAAGAGCATAGTTGAATGCATTACATTTATTGATGGAATAATCTATTAGTAATGTTCTATAAATTTAATGATGGAAAAATCCATCGATAATGTTTCATATAGAATGCTTATTAAAGCATGTTATTATCGACGAAAAAATCTATCAATAATTACAGATGACAAAGCATCTGTCAATAAAACACATTTAATGAAAAAAAAATGAGATTGTTGGTAATTATAAAAGGATTTCACGTTTTGTAAATAAATATTACCGATGAATTTTTGCCCATGGAATTTCGTCGAAAAGAAAACATTTAATGACAAATTTGTGTTGTATTTTTACGGATTATGGTTGTCAATAATACTTATTGATTAATTAATATATATGTCCATTAGAATAATTTAAGTTAAATATTTTTTTAGTCCTTAAACTATAATGTGAAATTGAGATTTGTTCATGTCCAAAACTTTTCTACTCTTTGATCCTCAAACTTAAAAAAATGAATGGATATAGTCATTTTAACCTAATTACGTTAAATTATTTTGACATATTAAGCATGTTTCTAAGTTGATATTATAGCGAAAATATGTTAAATGATATAAACAACTCAAATGATAACATAAAACATGTTTGACACGTCGCAAAAATTAACATCATTGAGTTAAAAGACTATATCAATTAATTTTTAAAGTTTAGGAACCAAAATGTATCAAAGTTTTAGACAAGAACAATTTCTAATTTCACAATAAAGTTGAGGAACTAAAAACATATTTAACATAAACTATTTTACATATTATATATATATATATATATATATATATATATATATATATATATATATATTAATTTGAATATGAAATTTCTCAATTTCAACTATATTGAAATATAATGAATTTGAATTGATATAATTTTAAATTATTTATTTTTTAAATTTTTTGTATGAATGAATCAATTCAAATTTATTAAATTTTAATTTTAATGTTTAGATAAAGTATTTTTATTATAAAATGCAAAAAAAATTATATAAATGTCAAACCATTCTAGTTAATGATAATTAAACATTTCTAGAGTCAACATTTAAAAAGAAATCAAACAAATCTTGATAAAGGATAATATTAAAAAATAATAACTATAGACATTAACAAGATAAAAAATTATAGTATTGGGTTTTCATTTATGGTTTTTCCTTTAGAATTGTAGAGGTCGGAAGTGATTTTCTTAATAGCACGTAGAATTGATATATCTTTTTAGATGATTATACCAATATAAGTTTTGATATTTCTTAGTACATGTCCTAATTGGTGTTGATTTGTTATTTGATTTGTTTAATCAAATTTTTGTGGAAAGGCCAAGATTTTTATTTATTGGTGATGGAAAGTATGAAAAATTGTCTCCATTTTGTTCAAATTGTAAAATGATTGATCATGGTATATCTAATTGTAGACGGTTACAACATGGTATCAATGTTATTTCTGGTAGAGAAAAAACAATTTATTCAAAAATTAAAACATTATTGTTCTAAAGTGATTGGTGTACAAGATGAGATTGAGGATTATTTAGCTGAAGTGGTAAAGCCTGTGATGGAGTCTTTGATAGAGTCTAACCTAAAGTAGTAGTGATTAATCATGATAATATTTGTGTTGTAAATGAATTTTTTTGTTAATATTAAATTTTTCATAGCAAAATTTTTAAAAAATTAAAGATCCTTTTTAATGATTGATTAATAATACATATGATGAGGAATTTTTTTTTCCTATATAAAATTTAAAGCATGAAATAATTTTCATAAAAAAAATATAAGGCGTGATCCCTATGTTTTTCTTTCATGTTTTCTTTTTTATTTTTTAATAAAAAATTTAAATAATGACAACACTGCCATGAGTTTATTTAGAAGATAAATAATCATAATAGTTGTAAGTTAAAGAAAAAATATAGTTCTAATTCATTAAAATATAATTAGCTTAACATTGACCGATAAAATTTTAGTTAATATTAAATAAAATATAACAGTAGTTTACGACAACAATAAAGAAAAAGCCGTAACAACTAAAAGAAAAAAGAAAAACTATCTAGCAAAAATGAATAAACTTTTTCGGCATCAATAGAAAAAAAAAAAATCATATTAATAATATTTCGATCTTAATCCTGTAATGTCAATAATTTCTCAATTGAAATCGCATTGATAAAAAAAAATATGAAAAAAAAAACACATGAATTTAAAAGAAGAAATAAGAAATCCTTATTTTCAACTAATACAAATACTCTTATAAATTTTAAAAAAAAAATCTCTTGATCATCCAAACATTTCAAATATTTCATAAAAATAATTTGCCATATTAAAATTCTACATTGGCTACTATTTGTCGAAAAAAATTGAAATAATAACAAAAATAAAATTATGAAAAACAATTAATTAGATTATAAATTATAATAGTCACAAGATACTATTAAGATTTTGTTGGATTAGGTAAAATTGGGAAAAGCAATTAATTCAATTAGAAATGATGATTTTTACAAGACACCCAATCTAATCTTATGTTTTTTCTTCTTTATAAATGATGAACTTGATTTAATTTATAACATGCAAGTTTCACATTAATGATAAATCAAACCAATTATAATATATAACTAGATACAAATATTATTTTACAAATTCAATTTATAAAATTGAATTAAATTGAAGATACCATGAAACACTTTGCTTTGGTATTCCAAACCGAATTCCAACAGTTGCTTGGTACAGAGGCAAAGTTATGAAGAAAACTCAGGCAAGCAAACTTTTTCACCAAAAAAGAAGGGCTAAGCCATCAAAGAAGGAACCTTTCTCAAGCATCACGCATTTGACAACTTTGATTTCTCTCTTTCATCTCTCAAATATGCAAACACCTATCCTACCCTGTGCATGCAATAAAGTTTCTTTATAAATGAATTATATAAAATATATCCATAAGAGTTAATAGTAATTTATTGACAGATATATTATATTGTCAAAAAATATATTACATTAATAGTTAATTAATGAGTTTGACTGTCATAAACTATATAAATATACTAATATTTATGAAATATATCTAATTTGAACGTTCGAGTGTGTCTTTTGTAAGTTAACAAATCATTTGGGTTGCATCCTCATAGTGTATTGGACGATTAGTAAAAGAGATATATGAAATATGTGTAAATATTTATTGAGTGTCAAACTAATAAATAATTTATTTAATACTTAATTAAGGTCATAAATAATTTGAATTAAAAATCTAAAATATTGTTTGTTCCTTCATTCTTCTTCTAAAGTGTAAACGATTGCTTTGGATTCAAATTTTGAGTGTTTATGAATCCATCCAGAATGAATCTCCTAGTCAAATAATTTATGTTTGGATGTTTTATTCTACAAAATGAATTAGCGGTAAAATTTAAACTAATTCTTTTTATACATAGTTAGTAAGATTAATCATATTTCTATTTAATTATGTCATAAACTTTAATCAGTTATTATATGAAAAACTATTTTTATTCATGCCATTATTATTTTCTTTTGTTTTATTAGTTCTCAATAAAAGTTAAAGAAAAAATTTTTGTCGTATGAATCATGTGAATATAAAATACTTAATTATTCTTACGAACTCAAATTTAAGTCAGAAGTCTTATACTAAATAAAAATAATAAACGAATTTATAGATTTATTATTTTAAAGTTTTTGATGGAAAATAATATTTAAATTTTAATATATCTTTTAAAAAAATCTTACCATATAATTAATTATTCTAAATAACTCAAAGTTAAACTTAACTTTCTTTATTATATGAATCATCTTTATCACGTGAGAATATAAAATATTTAATTATTCTAACGAACTCAAATTAGAATGCGAAGTTTTATATCAAATAAAAATAAATATTTCTTTTTGTAAATTTATTATCTTTTAGATTGAAAGTAATGTTTAATTTCTTATCCACGTCGAATTGCTATAAAATCTTTCAATATATATTTTAAAAAAATCTTACAACCACAATATCTGTAAATTGTAATTAGATGAGGGTTCCTCAAATTTTCTGTAAATCACTTCAGTATATTAAATTCTTATAAAAATTATAATTTTTTTACGGAACTGCACATTAGTAATACTCTTTTACTTAATAGATAATATTTTGTATAACATAATATTATACTACAAGGATATTGTAACATCCCAATAAATATATAGAACAAAATTATATTTTATTTTAGGAGTTATTATGAATAATATTAAAGAACAGTAGAGAAATGAAGAGTAAAGATAAATAACAAAAGCTGGCATAAAGATATAACTTAATCATTCAAGATATGCAAGTTGAGAGTTCATAAAGTTTAGGACGGACGGCTTTACAAAACAAATATAACCGACCGTCACCTACAATATTTACAAAGATAAAACTATAGCTAATGACCGGACGGTCCGGCAAAATGCTCAGGCAGCACCTCCAAAGGTTGCTCCTCTTGCAGTGCTTCCTCCAGAGACTCCTCTTGAGATCCTTCTGCTCACACCCAAAAAGGATGATCATTGCAGTGAAGAGAACGTTCGAACGGTCGGATACCGAACGGTAACATAGACAAAACAAAATCACACAACAGGGTAAGCTTATGAAGAATTCAATAATTCATTTACTATATTTAACACAATCACCAATAATACATAAGTCCTTTCCAAATAAACTCATGAAAGAAACATCAACAACATCAATTATTCAAAACTCTTGTCCGGACGTATAACCCTGTATGCTCTCCGCTCTCTGCACCCGGGTGGACCTGGCTGGGATACACTCAACAGACCGCCACCCGAGGTTAGTCCAATGGAACCACCTCGGTATCAAAATACCCTGAGGCTAGAGGACCTCCCGCCATTCCCACGCATGAGTTACTCCCCTCTATTTGAGGTGATGTAATCACGGAATATCGGAATAGAGTCAGAACCTGAGCCTATGACCACGGTCATACTAAATCAATTTACTTCAAACATGAGACGTTCCTCCTTGGAATTCTCTTACAATTCAATCCAACAAGACGACAACTTATTATAAATTTAATGTAGGAAAACTCAAAAGAATATAAGTAAGGAGAATTTGACCAATGAAAACTGAACGGAACTATCAATGATGGTTCATCAACCGAAATGAATGTAAACTAATGAAAACCGGTCGGAATAATTAATATAGAATTAAATCAACAAAAGAGAAACCCGACTAGTTAATGAGAATCGAATAAAGAAATTGATCAATGGAAATTAACTGACTAGATTGAAGAAAAACGGACGGTTTAAGGTAGACAGGTTCTCTTCAGAAAAGTGAACGTCCTTACTAAACTGGACACTCCGTGAGAAATCAAGAATCGGTAAAATACCGGACGCTTTTTCAAATGGATACTATAATTATAAACCGGACGTTCTGTGTAAGACAGAAAAATCCGAAATCGCTGACTTAATAATATATCTTAGGTTCAGAAATAAGTAACCAACTCAAGATTTAAAGGGAAACCGGACGGTCCTAATGACCCTTCGATTATAAAATCAATTATTCTAAGTTCTTATACATTCCTTTAAGTCTAAAAAAAAATAATCAAAGAATTCAGTTTAACACAAGATTCAAACTTTCATTATACCATATAAAAATCAAACATACCGTAAATCATATATTCAACCATATCAGAAAAATAAATATTGAATTTTCATAAACTTCCCTTACCTCTTAACTCCAGCTAAACTTCGATAGTAGATTGATAACCACTAACTCTTCTAAAGTTTCAAAATCTAGAGTGAAATACAAAAATATAGGTTCAGAGAAATGTTTTACAGGGACATGCAAGCTTTAATGGTGCATGCATGTAGGAAATGAGAAAACTTAAGTCAGATAAGGAAGTTCTGAGAACTTACCGAACGCAATACAGAAACCAGACGGTTCAAGTGTAAGGAATGAGCTCCAAGAGTCTTCAGACGTGATCTGAAGGGTGATCGGAACAGTAGTTTGGTTAGGATTTTAGAGAGAAGGTAGATAGTTTTAGAGAGAAGGAGGAGAATTTGAGGTTTTCAGAAAACAAGGTTTACTGAAGAAGAAGAAGATTGCATGCAAAGAGAATTTGCATTGTTTTCTTCTTACCTTCAACACTAGCGGTCGGCCATTCATAAGCTGCCACCTGGTCTCCACTACAAAATCCAGTCTCACCTAAGAATGCCACTTGTTTTCCACTTCCTGGGTTTTTCCCTGCTATGCCGTCTATGCACGGATTACGAGAAAAGGGAAATTAAATGCTTGCAGCGTTAGTCTCTCACTCACCAGGGGAGACCGGCCGGTCGCCACGTGGCCGAGCCTAAATATGACTAATTACTGGGTTGTGACATTCCCCCCAACAAATAAAATTTTTCGTCCTCGAAAATTAAAATTTACCTGTAAACAAGTGAGGATAAGCCTCTCTCATTTCTTCCTCACGTTCCCAAGTGATGTCGCCAGATCGATCATCCCAAATGACTTTAACATAAGTGGTACGCTTGTTGGATGGTCGCCTGATTGCATACTCTTCAACTCTCACCGGCCGGACTTCTACTGAACAATCTGCATTGAGTTGAATATTGTCGGCTTCAAGTACATGTGAAGAGTCGGCAATGTATTTTCGAAGTTGCGAAACGTGAAACACTGGGTGAAGATTGGACAACGGAGGAGGTAAAGCCAATTCGTATGCTACCGGTCCAATACGCTTCAGAATTTGATAAGGACCAAGGAATCGAGGAGATAACTTCTTTGGTCGAATGACTCTTCCAACACCAGTCTTTCGGTCCAACTTGAGAAACACATGGTCTCCTTCAGCAAATTCCAATGGTTTCCTTCTTCTATCGGCATATGATTTCTGTCGGCTCTGGATGCCTTAAGCCTTTCCTGGATCAACTTCACCTTCTCAGTTGTTTGTTGCACTATCTCTGGTCCAGTTAATACCGATTCACCTTCCTGGAACCAGCAAAGAGGTGTTCGGCATTTTCTACCATAAAGAGCTTCAAACGGCGCCATTCCAATACTTGAATGAAAGCTGTTATTGTAAGTGAACTCAGCTAATGGCAAGATCTCGTCCCACACTCCCAAGTGATCCATCACACTGGTTCTCAATAAATCTTCTAAAGTCTGGATAGTTCTCTCTGATTGACCGTCCGTTTGTGGATGGTAAGCAGAACTCATTTGAAGTTTGCTTCCCATTTCTTGTTGAAGGGCCTGCCAAAACCGAGATGTGAATCTTGGGTCTCGATCCGACACGATACCGGACGGTACTCCATGAAGCCGTATGATTTCTTTAACGTATAGTTGAGCCAGCTTGGACATAGGCATTTTCAAGTTGATAGGAAGAAAATGGGCACTTTTGGTCAGCCTATCAACTATCACCCAAATTGCGTCATGGTTTCTGACCGTTCGGGGTAAATGAGTCACGAAATCCATGGCAATGCTGTCCCATTTCCACTCGGGTATCTCCAAAGGTTGCAGTTGACCGCTCGGTTTCTGATATTCAATCTTAGCTCTTTGGCAAGTTAAACAAGATTCCACAAAACGAGCTACATCTTGCTTCATTCCTGGCCACCAGAAACACATTCGTAAATCCTTATACATCTTCGTCATACCCGGATGGATACTAAGTCTACTCTGATGAGCTTCTTCCAAAACAATCCTTTTTAATTCTTCATCATTGGGTACGCATGTCCGCCCATTATATCGTAGAAGACCATCAGTTCCAGTGCTGAAATCCTTATGAGGTGGAATACCGTTTGGTTTGCTGATTTTCTGCAATTCTTCATCGTATGCTTGCCTTTCTCTGATTCGGTCAATAATATTGCTCGATAGCCGCATATGACTACACCGTATACCGGTCGGCTCAAATTCGCAATGGAACCTTAAATCTCGGAAACTTTCAACCAGTTTCAATTCTTGAACCATCAAGCTTGCCATGTGTACAGTCTTTCGGCTCAAAGCATCAGCAACTACATTTGCTTTTCCCGGATGATATTGCAGTTCAAAATCGTAGTCCTTCAGAAACTCCATCCATCTTCTCTGCCTCATATTCAACTCCTTCTGATCAAACAAGTATTTGAGGCTCTTGTGATCACTGAATACTTGAAACCGGGCGCCGTATAAATAATGCCTCCAAATCTTCAATGCAAACACTACGGCAGCCAACTCAAGATCATGAGTTGGGTAATTCCTCTCGTGAACCTTCAACTGCCGAGAGGCATAAGCAACGACTTTCTCTTCTTGCATCAGAACACAACCCAAACCTTGATAGGATGCATCACAAAATACTACATAGGGTAGATTTACATCCGGAATCACTAAAACTGGGGCATTCGTCAATCGCTGCTTCAATTCTTGAAAGCTAGACTCGCACCGGTCGGTCCAGACGAACGGTTGATCCTTTCGGGTCAACTGAGTTAAGGGCGCTACTATCTTAGAAAATCCTTCAATAAACCTTCGGTAGTAGCCAACCAATCCCACAAAGCTTCTAACATCTGAAACCGAACGAGGAGTTTCCCATTCCAGGACCGCTCGGACTTTGGCCGGATCCACAGCAATTCCGCCGGCCGAGATTACATGTCCAAGAAATTGCACTTGCTTCATCCAGAATTCACACTTAGACATTTTAGCATATAGCTGTTTTTCTCTTAACACACCAAGTACTATCCTCAAATGTTCTTCATGCTCTGTTTCGTTCTTAGAGTAGATGAGGATATCGTCAATAAACACTACTACGAAATTATCCAAAAACGGCCGGAAGATCCGGTTCATATAATCCATGAATACGGCAGGTGCGTTGGTAACACCGAACGGCATTACCACATATTCGAAATGGCCGTATCTAGACCGAAATGCAGTCTTCGGAATATCGGCTTCCTTCACCAAAATCTGATGATACCCGGATCTTAAGTCGATCTTAGAAAATACTGTCGCGCCAGACAGCTGATCCAACAAGTCGTCTATTCTGGGTAGTGGATACTTGTTCTTAATCGTCAACTTGTTCAATTGACGATAATCCACACAAAGTCGAGAGCTTCCATCTTTCTTCTTGACTAATAGAACAGGCGCTCCCCAAGGCGATACACTTGGCCGAATGAACTTCTTTTCCAGGAGATCTTCAATCTGCTTTTTCAATTCAACCAACTCTGCTGGGGCCATTCTGTATGGTGGCGCTGCTACTGGGCCGGCTTGCGCAATTAAGTCGATGGAGAACTCAACTTCTCGGATCGGAGGTAAGCCTGGTACTTCATCCGGAAAAACATCCATGAATTCTTCAATAACCGTTCGGTTTTCGGCCGGACGGTCTTCTTCACTTCCGTCTTCACGTGTTAAGATCAGAAAACACATTGCTCCTTCTATAAGATCCTCTCGGAGTTGACCGAGAGTCAGTGATAACTTTTCTTCATCGCTTGGGAAAATCAACTTTTTCTTCCCGCAATCAATGAGAATGCGATTGGTAGTCAACCAATCCATCCCTAATATTACTTCTATGTCTTGAAGAGGTAAACATATAAGATTTACCTTAAACTTGTACCCTTCTACCTCAATAGGACATCTAATGCATACAGTAGACGTCCTAATCTCTCCAGCCGCTGGGGTAGACACCACCAAATCAAGCTGCATCTCACTCTTGCCTAAACCCAACTTTTCAACACATGCCTTCGAGACGAAAGAATGTGTTGCCCCCGAGTCATACAATACACAGCAAGAAACTCCATACAGCAAGCAAGTACTGATGATAAGGTTACCTGAACTTGCTGCTTCTACTCCTGTCAAAGCATAAACCCGGCCGGTTGCTTGAGCCCTTCCTCCATTTCTCTGGCCACTTCTGCCTGCCATTTGAGGTCTCATAACCCCTCGACCTCCCATGTTGCACTCAGAGTCAAGATGACCGTTTCTCCCACACTTAGAGCAATGTTTGAATCCCACCAGTTGAGGGCAAGACGACCTATAATGTGGCCCTCCACAATTAAAACAAGAAATTGATCCTGGCTGTCTTGACGAATCAGCGTAAACTGGAGTTTGCGAGGAAACACCAGAACCGGTCGGCATAGGTCGAGAATAAGGCGTCCTCCTTACGACTTGACCGGTTCGAGCCGGAACAGATATCCTACCGGTCGGCTGTTGCTGCTTCTTTTGCCGTTCCACTTCAGCCATATTTCTTTCCAATACTTTGGCTCTTTCCACAAGAGTAGGAAAAGACGAAATGCATAAACTGGAGATCATTACTTTCAGGTCTGGCCTTAGTCCATTTTCATATTTCCTGCACTGCCATTCTTCGTTGATTCCCATCGTATAAAATCTTACCAGGTGCTTGAAACGGTCGGTGTACTCGGATACCGACATTCCACCCTGGACTAACTGCAGAAACTCTACCTCCTTTGCAAACCGTACACTGTTGGGGAAATATTCTCCATAGAACTTTTCTTTAAATAATTCCCAAGTAATTGGGAGTCACTGTTGTTCCAGTAACATCTTCATAGCACTCCACCAATGACTTGCCTCGCCGGTAAGCTGGTATTCAGTATACAACAACCTATTTTCATTCGGACATCTCTTGGCCTGATAAATCTTCTCCATGTCCCTTATCCAACGGTCTGCCTCGTCAGCACTACATTTCCCGTCGAACTTTGCCGGGTGGTGTTGGAGGAAACTCTCCAAACTCCACTCCGCCGAATTGGTTACTGCAGACCCGGACGGTCCACCAGTTTGTGTTCCAGTTCTCAATAACTCCATTATTTGTCTTTGGGTTGATTCTGCAGCTACCCTGGCTGCTTCAGAATTCTGTAATGCTAGTGCATTCTGTTGTGCAAGGTTTGCGTTTTGTTGAATCAAATTTGTGTTTTGTTGTTGGAGTGCAGCTAGAACGGACTCTAACAAGTTGTTGCTACTGCCAGATGCATCACGATCGGCGGGTTGTGGGGGTGGTCTTGGAGCCATTTTCTGTTTTGAAACAGAAAGAAAATTTATGAATTTCCATAAGAAGTTAGAAAATCTAACTGATCATGCGAGTACACAGCACAAGCAAAGTATACTCATAACCTACAGGCTTTCTAAGGAATAAAACTGCTCTGATACCATTAATGTAACATCCCAATAAATATATAGAACAAAACTATATTTTATTCTAGGAGTTATCATGAATAATATTAAAGAACAGTAGAGAAATGAAGAGTAAAGATAAATAACAAAAGCTGGCATAAAGATATAACTTAATCATTCAAGATATACAAGTTGAGAGTTCATAAAGTTTAGGACGGACGGCTTTACAAAACAAATATAACCGACCGTCACCTACAATATTTACAAAGATAAAACTATAGCTAATGACCGGACGGTCCGGCAAAATGCTCAGGCAGCACCTCCAAAGGTTGCTCCTCTTGCAGTGCTTCCTCCAGAGACTCCTCTTGAGATCCTTCTGCTCACACCCAAAAAGGATGATCATTGCAGTGAAGAGAACGTCCGAACGGTCGGATACCGAACGGTAACATAGACAAAACAAAATCACACAACAGGGTAAGCTTATGAAGAATTCAATAATTCATTTACTATATTTAACACAATCACCAATAATACATAAGTCCTTTCCAAATAAACTCATGAAAGAAACATCAACAACATCAATTATTCAAAACTCTTGTCCGGACGTATAACCCTGTATGCTCTCCGCTCTCTGCACCCGGGTGGACCTGGCTGGGATACACTCAACAGACCGCCACCCGAGGTTAGTCCAATGGAACCACCTCGGTATCAAAATACCCTGAGGCTAGAGGACCTCCCGCCATTCCCACGCATGAGTTACTCCCCTCTATTTGAGGTGATGTAATCACGGAATATCGGAATAGAGTCAGAACCTGAGCCTATGACCACGGTCATACTAAATCAATTTACTTCAAACATGAGACGTTCCTCCTTGGAATTCTCTTACAATTCAATCCAACAAGACGACAACTTATTATAAATTTAATGTAGGAAAACTCAAAAGAATATAAGTAAGGAGAATTTGACCAATGAAAACTGAACGGAACTATCAATGATGGTTCATCAACCGAAATGAATGTAAACTAATGAAAACCGGTCGGAATAATTAATATAAAATTAAATCAACAAAAGAGAAACCCGACTAGTTAATGAGAATCGAATAAAGAAATTGATCAATGGAAATTAACTGACTAGATTGAAGAAAAACGGACGGTTTAAGGTAGACAGGTTCTCTTCAGAAAAGTGAACGTCCTTACTAAACTGGACACTCCGTGAGAAATCAAGAATCGGTAAAATACCGGACGCTTTTTCAAATGGATACTATAATTATAAACCGGACGTTCTGTGTAAGACAGAAAAATCCGAAATCGCTGACTTAATAATATATCTTAGGTTCAGAAATAAGTAACCAACTCAAGATTTAAAGGGAAACCGGACGGTCCTAATGACCCTTCGATTATAAAATCAATTATTCTAAGTTCTTATACATTCCTTTAAGTCTAAAAAAAATAATCAAAGAATTCAGTTTAACACAAGATTCAAACTTTCATTATACCATATAAAAATCAAACATACCGTAAATCATATATTCAACCATATCAGAAAAATAAATATTGAATTTTCATAAACTTCCCTTACCTCTTAACTCCAGCTAAACTTCGACAGTAGATTGATAACCACTAACTCTTCTAAAGTTTCAAAATCTAGAGTGAAATACAAAAATATAGGTTCAGAGAAATGTTTTACAGGGACATGCAAGCTTTAATGGTGCATGCATGTAGGAAATGAGAAAACTTAAGTCAGATAAGGAAGTTCTGAGAACTTACCGAACGCAATACAGAAACCAGACGGTTCAAGTGTAAGGAATGAGCTCCAAGAGTCTTCAGACGTGATCTGAAGGGTGATCGGAACAGTAGTTTGGTTAGGATTTTAGAGAGAAGGTAGATAGTTTTAGAGAGAAGGAGGAGAATTTGAGGTTTTCAGAAAACAAGGTTTACTGAAGAAGAAGAAGATTGCATGCAAAGAGAATTTGCATTGTTTTCTTCTTACCTTCAACACTAGCGGTCGGCCATTCATAAGCTGCCACCTGGTCTCCACTACAAAGTCCAGTCTCACCTAAGAATGCCACTTGTTTTCCACTTCCTGGGTTTTTCCCTGCTATGTCGTCTATGCACGGATTACGAGAAAAGGGAAATTAAATGCTTGCAGCGTTGGTCTCCCACTCATCAGGGGAGACCGGCCGGTCGCCACGTGGCCGAGCCTAAATATGACTAATTACTGGGTTGTGACAGATATCAATATATAAATAACAGTTACATTTTCTCTCCTAAAAAAGTTTTGAATTTTCGCATTTAGTCCCTCGTATTTTTTTTTTTACTTTTCGTTCTTATTTCTTTTTTACTTTTGCATTTAGTCCCTAAAATATATTATTTGTATTGACTTTAAAATCATTACATCAGACAGAAAATAGATATGTTATATGTAGTATTATTCGAAAAGATTTCTCTTTTTTATATCTATGATTCTTTTTCCAATTATCGCTCAAGTTTTTTTTTTTAATTTTATCCTTCAAGTAATCATTTTATTAAATTTGATTACTTTTTAAAATTTAATTATTTCTTTCTAAATTAAAGAAACTAAAATCATTAACAAAATAAATATAAGTTAATCATAAATATTTCTTATATTTTCATCTATACCATATATATATATATATATATATATATATATATATATATATATATATATATATATATATATATATATATATATATATTAAAGCGGATTATATACATATCTTTAGTTTACATTTTTATTTTTTATATTTTATCCTTAATAATATAATTATTAATTTAATTTTCAAGAATAATTGTATAAAATTGTCACTCGTTTTAATTTTAATCTCTTTTTACCTATTTATTTAAATTATTTTTATTTTTTCGATTTGAATTAAAAAATTTATGAAAAATTATTTATATTTTATTTGGTAATACTTGTGTTTTGTTGTACTATTAATTGTGGATTAAAATTCTTACTAAATATTATTTATATTTTATTTAGTAACATTTTGTGCTCTTTTCAAATTTAGATTAAAATTTTTACTAAAAATTATTTATATTTTAATATTTGATAGCATGAACTCATATTTTTTTTACCTTTATAATTTAGTTTTTCTTTATTTAAAAATTTTAACCTACATTCTCTATTTCATGTGTTCATAATTTTATAATTCCAATTTTTTTGAAAAAAAAACCTATAATTTTATTAATTATTCATTATTTTTACATATTTAATATTTTATTTTAACAAATCAAAATAATTGAATTTTAAACTTACAATAATAAAATATTTTAAAAAACATACACAGATGTAACAACATTATGTTTACGCTGATAATTATAAAAAAATAATACACACATATGTTTTTATTTGTTATAAAATAAAAGAAATATAAAAATGTTTTAAAGATCATTTTAAAATAAAGTTAATATAATAATAAAAACAAAAGACAAGTAATTTATTTCATCAATCAAATATGTAAATATTTCAAGAATCAAAATTCAAGAAAAATTATTAGAAACTAAACACAAAATTAATAATTTTTCCAAAGCATAAAAATATATTAATATCTAAATAAATATATTTGAATTTAGTTTTTATAATTAAACTATATCTAATATTAATTTGATATATTTCTTAAAAATTTAAATTAATTTAAAATTTTAATCAAACCGAAATAATATTTAAATAAATAACTTAAATAAAATGTTAAATTAAAATTAAAAAAAAAAGTATCCATCAACTCCTATCTCATGCTGTAGTGTGGAAACTTCCGTTTCCTCCAGTGTTGATGCGCCGAATGTGTCGGTCACCCACCAACATACCCACTAACCACACATTCATCTTTTATTTTCAATATAATAATTTTATATTTATAATACACAGTTGGATATTAACTTAATAATAATTTTAAATTAATGTACAAAATTAAGACAAAAAGTTTATGAAAAAAAAAAATACGAAAAGAAATTAACACTTGGAGAGAAGAAAGTGGTAAATTTAAAGAACAAAGTAATAAGTCACCTTTTACATATAAATAATTTTATTTTACTAAATATAACATACAGTAAATAATATATTTAATTACCTTATTTTTAAAAATATAAATAAAAGTCAATAAAATAAAATAAAATAATTGTCAACGAACCCAAATGGCTAGATGACATCGTGAAATTTTAATTGTCAAACTACATTTTTTTCTACACACATAAAATAATAAAAAACGTGATTATTTATAACCAAAAATATATATTATACGAATCTTAAATACTTAAATAAATATATAATATAAACACAGAGCACAAACTTCCAAACTTATTAAATTTTAGAATACACGAATTTCATAATATTTATTTGAAAATAAAATACTAATTTACCATCAACATAAAATTTCATTTGTAATATACATTAAAACATTATTTTACTTTATGTAACATTTACAAAAACTTTCCAAAAATATATGAAATGCTTATTTGTCAGAAGGAAACATATGATACTATTACAAAACTTATTACAAAACTTTTAACATTCAAAGATTTAAACAAATAAGTTCGTCCTCCGGTTCAACTGAGAAAATTAATTAAAATACAACTGAAGGAAATGATAAAGTTCTTCAAATACATTTAAAATTCCCAAAAAAAACTCGAATGCAAATTCTCGCTTTATATCACTCCATTTTCATATATAACAACATATGCTCTTGCATAACATCATGCATTATATGATCATCGCATTTACATACACCAACACAAAGAATAGAGTGAATTAACTGAAATAAGAAGGATACATGATCCACGATCCTCTTATATTATGAGTATAACACAATACAAATCATGCATATTAAACACACCCAAAGAACATATCATCAATCAGTAAAATCATAAACCCATTTACTAAAGTGTCACAACATCTTATTATCCTGCCCACTTACTAAAGTAGTGAGGTCCAAGATCCTTCTGCCTACTTACCAAAGGAGTGTAGTGAGGTGATATTGTCCACTTACCAAAGCACCACAATATAGGACATCCCACCTACTTACCAAAATAGTGCGGTTTATGTCATGCCCTTATCTTATCATCATGCCTACTTACCAAAGCATCGTAATTCAAGATCCTTCTGCCTACTTATCAAAGTAGCACAATATAGGATATCTGACCTACTTACTAATGTAGCACGATTGTTGTTGATCCGCCAACTAATAACGGTAATTCTTACCATTATCTAAGGTTCATTTTAGAGACAAAATCAACTCCCCTTTAGCTTATAACTTGCTTAGATCCTCTCTTTTATCTTGTTTTAATGTTTATCTTGTTTTAGTGTTTATCTATATTTTGGGCTACATTACGTAAATAATAATTTAATCCCCAATTTTTGATCCATTTTGATGACAGGAAAATCCTCCATTACATTGAAGAGTCTCGGTAACCCAAAGAAGCAAGAAGATCAACAAAAAGGTGAAGTTTTGGAAGTTGTGCTGGCACTAAGCACCACTTTCTAGCGTTGAAAGCCACACTTACAAAGAGCTCCCAATGGTTTTGGCGCTAAGTGTCACTATTCACCGCTGAGCGCCACACTTCCAAAGAGCTGCCACGAAGGCTGGCGTTGAGCATTAGGGATCTACAACTAAGCGGTGGCGGTGCTGATGTGTCAAAATGCCTATTTATTCAAGTTGTCTCGAAGCATTTGGGGTCTTTGGTTCTTTGGAGGTGCGATTTCACTGTTGGAGTTCATGGAGGCCATGAGGAGCTTGTGGGAACATCATCCTCTTCCTTTAGGTCTCTTTCTTCTTCCATCCACCATGTTTGTAAGCTCTAGGGTTTTCCATGGAAGTGGAGAACCAGATTCATCTTGTTAGGGATTATTGTAGCCAATGAATTCTTGTGTAATGGATGATTGATTCGTATTTATATATGCCTTTTCCATCATTTGCTAGTATTCTTATATCCGATCTTAAAGCTTACATGTAATAGAAATGTTCATGACATGATTTTGGGGTTTTATGGGTTATGGAAACGTAAGATGGAACCTAGAACTGAAACAAAAGTCCTTGCAGTTCATTGATTCTAGGAATGGAAGATGATTCACATGTTGTCTTAAGATTCTAACTCTTTAATGTGGGTTTTACTTGTTAGATTTAACAAGGAATTTGAGTTTAATAGGGAAAAACTAGGCTCTTTCACCTGAGGAATTAGGGCTTGAGTATTTTTGTGGATTGACTTAGTAAATTGATAGAGAGGAGATGAAATTGGGCATACACAAGAGTGAATTGGTGAAAACTAACCTTAACAATGTTATTTCACACCATTTCTAGTCTATTTCATATTCTAAGTGTCTTCAAGGAGCACGCCTACTACGTTCACCCGACCGAGTGGAACCCCTGCCAAATTGAGTGTCTCGCCAAGGATCCTCAGGTCGTTCCTACCTCCGCGTCATCCATCGCGCTGTTCGGTTCTGCCTCCGCATCATCTGCCGTACTGTACGATACATCCAAAGGTTTTTTTATTATAATAAATTATAATATATTGGAGCATTTATTTCATTTTAACTCATATTTTTGTGTGTGAAAATATCCTGCACAGGAAGGTTCAGACAGCCTTGGCAGGTTCTAATGGCTCATCAGAGAAAAAGTTCATATAGAACTTCCAATACCGCTTGGCCTAAAGAAAAAGTTCATATAGAACTTACAATACCGCTCGACCTAGAGAAAAAGTTCATATAGAACTTCCAATGCCGCTCGGCCCAGAGAAAAAGTTCATATAGAACTTCCAATGTCGTTCGGTTTAGAGAAGAAGTTCATATAGAACTTCCAATACCACTCGGCTTACAGAAAAAGTTCATGTAGAACTTACAGTACCGCTCAACCTAGAGAGAAAGTTCATATAGAACTTACAATGCCGCTCGGCCTAGAGCAAAAGTTCATACAAAACTTCCAATTCCGCTCGGCCTAGAGAAAAAGTTCATATAGAACTTCCAATGACGCTCAACCTAAAGAAAAAGTTCATATTAAATTCGAATTCCGTTTAGCATAGAGAAAAAGTTCATATAGAACTTCCAACGCCGCTCGGCCTAAAGAAAAAGTTCATATAGAACTTAGAGTATTGCTCGGCCCAGAGCAAAAGTTCATATATAACTTCCAATTCCGCTCAGCCTAGAGAAAATGTTCATATAAAACTTATAATGTCGTTCGGCCTAGAGAAAGTTCATATAAACTTCCAATGCCGCTCGGCCTAAAGAGAAAGTTCATATAGAACTTCCAATTCTGCTCGGCCCAGAGAAAAAGTTCACATAGAACTTCCAATGCCGCTCGACCTAAAGAAAAAGGTCATATAAAACTTCCAATGCCGTTCGGCCTAAAGAAAAAGTTCATATAGAACTTACAATACCGCTCGACCTAAAGAAAAAGTTCATACAAAACTTATAACACCGCTCAACCTAGAGCAAAAGTTCATATAGACCTTCTAATGCCGCTCGAGTTAGAGAAAAAGTTCATATAGAACTTCCAATGCCGCTTAGCCTAGAGAAAAAGTTCAAAAAGAACTCCTATCAATCGCCGCCCAACATGTCTTATTTGCTTGGCCGTTTGGTCGTTTAGCATAAGCTATTTTAATATCAATTGTCTAACCTCATAAATGCATTGGTTTGATTGACAATACTTTTTCTAACGAGTTCAAATTCGAATTGTTATTTTTCAGTACAGATAACAGGATTCTAGCGTCTACTGCTCATAATAATTCCTATGCACCTCTTTCAGTAAAGAGTTTGCTTGGACTTAGGGCTCTTATGTATTATATGAAGCAAGTATACGATATTAATGATTAATTATTGAGTTTGATTGTCTAAAAATATATTACACTAAATCCCAGTAAAATAGTGACATTTTTATGAAACCTATCTGACTTGAACGATTGAAATATCTTATATATATAAAAAACGCATCGAATGGATTGATTGAACCATTGAAAAAGAACATAACAAGAAATAAAGAAATAACCACTGGTAGTTGACTAGTTGAATCGAAACATACTAATATACAATATTTGTACTAATGAGATATATAAATTTTGTATGGTATAAATCTCCTAGTTAATAAAATATTTGTTATAATTTGAAAGTATTGACTTTGATTCCGAACAGAAAACATTTGTTTTCAATTTTTTTTAAAGTTGAATTATCTTTAAAATAATTTTCTTTAACAATCCATAAAAGTATTTTACTGGTGATTCTGAACAGAAATGACAAATTTATAAAATTGAATTTGACTTATTAAAAGTATAATTCTTGAAGACTATCCCCAAATCTTAAACTAGAGTTCCCACAAATTTCTTTCCAATAATTTGAGTAAGAAGATCACCCTGAAACAATTAATATAATTCCACGCTGTTATTAAAAAATAATAAAAACATATTAAAAATAGAACCATAATTAAAAGGATTGTTTTTAGAATATTCTATTTATCATTAAATAGAAAAGAGTATTAAAAATGTATTTACATTTAATTCTGTCAGTTTTCTGTGACTACTTTTGGAAGTGAAAGAGTTATTTTGTTCTCCAATTTAATGAACAGTCATAGTTGGTGACATTTCTTCAATTTATATTGACGGTTTCACTTTCCTAAGCTTACGTTAGAAAGCGAAACGTTCCTTACTCATTTCATGTCTTTCATTTAGTGTATATGTAGCAGCAAGCATGGTGTGAAGAAAGAAGCATAATAATCTTTCATAGACATTGTTCTGTTCCAACAACTGTGCTCTCCATTTTTGCATAGTTCCTCAACTTCAACAGGTACCACCTTCATGACACTCATTTTTTTGTCTTTTAGCTCACTCCCTTTTATCTGTTTTATCCAATGCTAATGTTGATGTACGTTATGGTTATTGAATCTCTTCTTTTATACTCTTACCTGCGTTGTGTATGAAACAATGACAGTATCTTATAACTAGAAACTCCTTTTGTTTCTTTGTTTTATCTGTTCCTGATTAGCATTTTTATCTGTTTTGCTAAATCTTGATGCATGTTGATTCTTTTCATGTTTCCTTACTGAATGTGGGTTTTAGATAAAAAAAAGTGATTTTCTGAACATTCATAAAGCCATTGATATAAAAGAGAGAACTGTACTAATATTATGGTTTGGAACGATTCGTATTTCCGTGTACATTTTCTAGTAGCTTATTTTAATAATATTGTTGGTGCCAATGATTTGTAAGAGAAAAATAGGAAAATGGATTTCAATGGAAATACCGTGAGTACTAAGTCAACTGCCAAAGAAAAAAGAGACGAAGAAAAGACTGTGGTAGCCAAAGAAATAAGAGATGAAGAAAAGACTGTGGTAGCCAAAGAAATAAGAGATGAAGAAAATACTGTGGTAGCCAAAGAAATAAGAGACGAAGAAAAGACTGTGTCTACTACTGACATAAATGGAGATCTCAGTATAGAAGTTTCCAAAATTTCTCTGCATGAAATTGCTGTTCATCCTTTGAAGAAAAGATTAATTGTTCTTGATATAAATGGATTGTTAGCGGCTGTAGTTTCTCCTCCACCAAAAGATCGCAAACCTGATATAACAATTGGAAGGAGGGCAAGTAAGAATGATTGTTCTTTGTTTTTTATGAATTCTGTTCATTATGCTAATTTATGTTTGAATTTGATTTCAGTATTCAAGAGACCATCTTATCTTGATTTTCTGGAGTTTTGTTTAGAAAAATTTGAAGTTGGCATATGGTCATCAAGACTGAAGTACTTTTCTAACTACTTTGTCTATTTTTCTATTTTGTTTGCCTCCATTTCTCTGAGAGTTTTGAACCGTGCTCTTTGGATATTTTGTGGTTAACAATTAACTTTTAGCATTAAAATTTATGTTTCTTGTAATGACAGGAAAAATGTTGATCGAGTCATTGACTATTTGATGCCATCTTTGAAAAACAAATTACTTTTCTGCTGGGTAAGTATTTATTGAATGGTTCTCTGATTAAAGAAATACCTCTATCTATCTTTGTTTTAGTGAAATAATGTAGAGATAAAAAGGTTTTAAAAAACATGTTAGAAATTAACAATAGAGGAATTGCATTAATTCTGCTATAGAAACTACAATCTTTGTGAGTGGTGACAACTGCCATAATCTACTGACGGATTCCCTTTTCACTTTTGTCACTTCTGATTCTGCATTTTATTGGCTTGTGATTTGCAGGATGTTTCTTATTGCACCGAAACACACTTCAAGACTCTTGAGAATAAATATAAAAATGTTGTTTTTAAAGATTTGAGGAAACTCTGGGATAAGTATGATCCTAATCTCCCATGGAATAAAGGGGATTACAATGAATCCAATACTCTCTTGTTGGATGATTCTCCTTACAAGGCATTGTTGAATCCAGTAATCAATTTTAACTCACCTTTATTTCTTTTTGCAGCTTTTTATATCAACTAATTACTACATTTTCTAATCTTTTCTTCCAATTCTTTGATCAACTATTCAGCCAAACACTTCAATTTTTCCTCATACATTCTGTTATCATGATGAAAACGACAGCTCCTTAGGTAAAAATCTTTTTATTTACTTGTATACTGAGTAACTTCTTGTTTGAATCTTTATCTTAAAATATTAGAACCAAAAACAATATAGTTTTATAACCCGTTAAGAGAATGTTAAGATGATATTTTTTATATTGTTTATTTTAAAAGATAACTAATTAGCCATGTGTTAATTCAGAATAAACTTTTAATGTGATAAATTTGTTGTAAAATGAGTCTTTTTGTTTCTAACCATTTTTCATAATTAACCAAATTTTATTGAAAACAGATCTTACTTATAATTTGAACATGATGGATTAACATAACTATGATTCCTTACAGCTGAAGGAGGAGAGTTGAGAGTATTTCTAGAAGGCTTGAGAAAAGCTGAAGACATGAGAAACTATGTTAAGGAACACTCAATTGGCCAAGAAGCCATTAGTGAAACAAGTGATTCTTGGAACTTTTACAGTCAGGTCATTGAGAGTCTATCTGCAGAGAAATTTGATTTGAAGAGAAAATGAAATACAAGGTCTTCTTTTTGTCCTTAAACAATTTTGTTTTGGTCATTGAACTTTCTTTGAATATCACTGAAGATTTTGATTTAGATTAAATGGTTCAGCTACAAAACATTATGCTACAAAACTTGATACATGTTTATTATGGAATTGGGATAGTGTTATTGTGGAATTGGATATGGTGGCTGAGATATTGTTTTGGAAAATATTATTGGAATTTATCAAATTGTGTTCAAATGTTTACTTTACTGCAAAATATAACTTTACAGAATTTGTTGTTTGGAAAATGAAAATTTTTAGGTGATTTTTTTTTTTAATATTTTAAAGGGCAAAACAAATTATCTTTATTGATTGGTGTACTGGCACAATTTCAGCTTATATCACATAGTTTTATATTCCAAATAATATGATGATGAAAACTTTACTGGTCTTTTTTATTTTGTATTGATATGTATAATTCGAAATATAATTTTATATTCTAAAATATATAATTTTAAATATAATTTAGAATGTATTTTTTATATGGTATTTCAAAATGAGTAGTCCAAAACATATTTTGAAATATAAAAAATTATGGATGTAGATGCTGAAATTAGGAAGGTGATGGCTTTTGTTATTTGGGCTATAGCCCATTTAGTTATTGGACTAGATCATAACTAATTTTTGCACACTTGTTTTTCTTTCTTCACTCTATTAAATTTATAATAAAACAGGAAAAAGTTAACCGCCTAATATTTGTGAATATATATATATATATATATATATATATATATATATATATATATATATATATATATATATATATATCAATAAATATTTTTATATTTTATTCTTTTTAATTTTAAGAAAATTATTTAAAATTTCGGAAAGATATTTTAAACTCACTACTAAAGACGTGTATTCGAATGTATTTAGGATTATGAAATTTAGATTATATTTTCAAATTCAAAAATATATTTCAGAATAAATAATCCAAAATATAAACATCTGTTTTATTAATTTAAAATATACTTTTACATCTAGAAGTACTTTTCAAAATCTAAAACCTATTATTTTCAAATCTTGAAAAATATTCTAAATTATATAACCCAAGCGATAGATATATACTTTAGACTGAAACTATATAATTCAAAATATATTATCAGATCTTATGCATATCGGATGACACGTGTTTTTTAGTAGTAGTCAAATACTGAATATCATGAAGGATTTTTTTTTTTTAAAAGAATATCTATTTCTTGTGTTAGAACTATTATATTCTGGTGTTAATGGAAGTCAAGCGTCAACAATTGTGAGATTCAAAAAGTGGAGGTCAAGTGATTACAGTAGGTAAATCGTTTGGTTTTGACGGTAGTATTTAAAGAAAATTTCAAAATATGTAATCTTTCTTTTCTAACTTTTGAAAATTTTCATTTTCTCCTCATTTTTTCTAGAATTTTTCATCCTTTTTTCTACAAATTCTAACATTTTCTTCCTCCGATCAACAATTAGCCACCGTCTGAGTATTTGAGGCATTAATGATTTCCATTTTAATCGATCAAGTTGCAGTTTTGAATTGGTAAGTCCAACCTGGTCACCTTTTGTAGTCCATGCATTTTCTGTTACATGCAAGCACTGTTTAGCTTGCATGTGTTCATAAATTCCTTCTCTGAAACTGTTTTCTATCTTTGATTCTATGGTTGGTTCTTCTTCACCAATCAGAAGCTTATAGGGAGCCCTATAAGTTACTTGAGGTGTAGGCCATACGGTGAAAGCATAGAAGTTTTCTGAGTTCGAGGTAAGGGAAGCTTGTAATTTAATTATGATTTTTTGTTATGAATGATTGTATGCTTGAATGATGGTATGTTGATGATTTGGTTGATATTGGAATGCTGTATGTTTGATTGTATGCTTTAATGTTTGATAAGTTGTCAAGAACTGGGTAGGAATAGGGTTGAGTCTTGACTCTGCTGCATTCTGCAGAGTTCTGTAATTTGTCGCCGAGAGTCATTCGTGACTGTTCGGTTTGACCTTGGTGCGCTCAGTCTTGACTGAATTCTCTTTATGTAGAGAGTTTAAGTTGATGACCGATTAGTCTTCTATTAGCATGTTGAAAATAAGTATTCGGTTTAATTAAGGTATATAATTTATCTTAAAGAGTGTTCAGTACTGGCACTCGGTTTCTTGAAGAGAACTCAGTCTTGTAGTCCTAATGTCCGGCGTAAGCTCTAAGTGCTCGACCAAAGCTCTTAGTGTTCGACCTAAGCTCTAAGTACTCGGTCAAAGCTCCAAAGTGTTCGGCCTAAGCTCAAAGTGCTCGACCTGAGGTATAAGTACTATGTCTAAGTATTTAGTATTCGACTCAAGCTTATTAGTGTGTGGTCTTTTAGACTATATTCGACTCATACTGGAGCTATCTTGTTACTTGACCGTCCGGTCATGTTCTTGAGTTATGGGTGTTCTTACCGTTCGGTCATGTTCATAGGCTATAATACTACTTCGTTTAGGTCTTATTCATGATTGTGATTTTACTATACTTTCAGTTTGATTATATTGGTGGCTAAGTATGATGGTATTTAAAGATTTATATGAAATGAATAACATGAATGTAAAAGAGGGTTCCAAGGAGGAATATCTCATGGATGGTTGTTGAATGGTAAAGTATGAATGTGGATATGCTAAGCTGTCGTTTATCCTGATATTCTATGATTACTTATTCTCACGTGGAGAGGAGTAACTCATGTGTGAGAATGATAGAATGTTCTTTAACCTCATGGTATTGGTGTACTGAGGTAAGCTTCACTGGACTAACCTCGGGTGACAACTGTTGAGGGCATCCCAGCTAGGGTCCACCCGGGTGCAAAAATGTCATAGCTACATAATTCATGCAATCCGGATGAGTTAAGTCAGTAGTCGATCATAACACGTATTGGATGTTTGACCATTGCCTGTATTCTCTGATTTGATTATATTTTGAAATTGTATGTATGAATTGTGTATGAAATTAATGAATCTGTATGTTATTATGATTAATTAAATTACATAAGTTTACCCTACTCTTTTGTCTTGCCTTGTCTGTCCGTTTGGTTATTCTATTCACTACGATGATCGTCTTGTGGATGTGGACAGAAGGGGACGAATACTCACTGGAGGAAGCACTAGAGAATGAGAACCCTGAAACTAGTGTAGGAATGTTCAGTCAATAGGTTGTTTATTAATTCGTGTAGAAACCGTTCGATATGAATTAATCTTTTGTAACACCGTTCGATTTAAGCTTAGACCTAGAACTATTAAGTTTAAGCTTAGACCTAGAACTGTTCGGCTTAAACTGTTAATTTGTATAAGACTCTTAGAACTTGTACAGTTTTAATTTTATTGATATTTTATATATGCCAACTCCATAGTATAAATTCTTCGTACTATCATATTATTACATGTTAACTCCTTTTATAGTTTTAATCTATATTTTCGGAATCTTACACCTTGTGATTCTAATCATCTAATATCATTCTAAAATTTTAACTTTTATTTTCGAAAAGATGTAACATTAAATTATGTTTTACAATTTATTATATTATAAGTGAATATTTAGCTTATAAGCATAATTTCTAAAACGTTTTTTTATCAGAAATCGTGGCTAAATTATAAAGATTTTAAGTATTAATTATATTAAAATAATTCAGAACATTCAAAGTAAAGAAAAAGATGCACGCTCATTTATTTTTTTAATGTCAGAAACATAGATTGAAACAAATTTTAAAAGACTACTAAAGTAATCTAAATGGTAAAATTTATTTTATAAGATCTTAATTTATTTATTTTTTAACTTTAATGTATCAATAAATTTTCATATATATATATATATATATATATATATATATTTTTTTTTTAATTTTTATCATGATATAAAGGTTTTATAAAATTCAAGTTTTACTATATTTGTTTTTTTTCAAATATTTTTTTGACTTAGAATTCTAAGTTTATGTCATGTTAAAATAATCATCAACTAAACTTATTCCCTAGTGCATTTATAGGAACAATATCTGCTCAAACAAATATATTATTACTATTATTAACTACACAAGGTTTTTTCTTACTACACCCCAACTATTATTAACTACAATCCCTTCTAAGAAAATGACTAAAATATACCTTTGTTCTTCGCAGAACTTTGAGAGAAGAGAAGGAGACTTCATTTAGGAAAAACTTGTTCCCGAAGCTATCATTTATGTTTTAGAAAGTTAATTCCAAAAAATTTGCTATGGAAAGATCATTTCAGATTATATCTTATATGTTTCGAAAAACTTATTTTCAAAAAGTTTATGAAAAAGTATCATGTATATTCTATAAAGCTCATTTAGAAATGCAGCTTTTATACTCTAAAAAAGTTTGATTTGGAAATCTTATTTCGATTTTTTTTGTGAAAACATTATTCCAAAAATCTTATTCTAAACAATTTATTCCAAAACTTTTTGTCTCGGAAATTGTTTTTACTGTGTAAGAGAAAAGAAAATCATTCATTACATGTTTCGTATGATTTCTAAGTATTTAGAGTGTAATGTCCCAATAAATATAATCTTAAACTATACTTATTTTCAGGAGTTAGCAATAATAATATGATAGAACAGTGGAGAAGAAGTGAATGTACACATATATAAAATATCCATTAAAATTTTAATCTGTACAAGAACTAAGTGTTTAGTACAATTTTAACACTTAAACCGAACAGTCTTACAAACAAAACATAATCCTAATCTACGGACCGAATGGTCCCACACTATCCTAAGGTTGCTTGGTCTTCAGGACTCCTTCCAATGAGCCAGTAACGCCTTCAGCTCACATCCATTGGATGATCATTGCAGTGAAGAGAACGACCGAACGATAATGTACCAAATGACAACATAGACAAGACAGGAAAATAAGGGTAAGCTTATATAATTTAATTTATCAAATCTAATATAAGTATTTAGAAGGACCAGGAAATAATTCAGAAATTCATATAAAGACATACAACCATCATATAATCATCTCAACCAAACACCGAACGTCTAACCATAAAAACCGAGCACCATTGACATTGTCCGGACTGTATGAACCATGTAGCTCGTTGTCTCTAGCACCCATGGAAAGGTAAACCGGAATACCACGCGAATACCAGAGGCTGAAAAACCACAAGCCGTCACATGGGGTTAGCCCTTCATCCCTCATTGTAGTTGGAAAACCGCATACTACACATGAGTTTAGTTCGTTAGCCGGAACACCAGACTAACGCGACCAGGCCTCCTGCTATTCCCACCACATGCGCCACCATTCTCTACTTGAGACTCAGTGACCATTGGAATGTCAGGATCAAAGACAAAGCCAGAGTCTGACCATGTTTATATTTTACCAATCATAACCAATCATGAGACATTCCTCCTTGGAATTCTCTTACATCTCTATCATTATTCAATTCATAAATATTCCATTAAATTCAATAAATGTAACCATTCATCAAAACATATACTAATAACTGAGATTAAAAATATCAACATAGGGAAACTGACACTGCCACTAGGAGTATGACCGAACGGTTTAGGGATATGACCGAACGGTAAGGACACTCTAGTTTCAGGAATTATGACCGAACGATCAATGATAGGATAACTTCAATTTAGGCTGAATACTCTAAAAGACCAAACGGTAAGAATTCTCTAGCCTTAGGAACTATGACCAAACGGTAAACAAAGTGATAACTTCAATTGAAAATAAATAGAGGCTAAAACCGAACGCTATTTGACTTCGAACAATACACTAAAGACTTATACATAATATGATAGTTGTGGCCGACCCTAAAGGTTTAGGCCAAGTTCTTAAAACTTAGACCGAGCACTCATAACAAACTGACGTTCCCTTCAAGAAACGAGTGTCAGTACAAGCCGAACACTCTTTACGAAATTGAGTGTCAATATAAGACCAAACGCTCTTCTAAAGGAAATAATATAAATTTTTACATTTCAAAGACCCCAATACTAATCTAAGACCGAGCCCTTCAAAAGCCAAAATGTTATTTTATGATTGAACACATTAAGACCGAACGCTACTAAAGTAAAATAATTTCCTAATTTAACGATTAACAAACTGAATGGAATCTCATTCAACATATACTTAATTTTAGTATTATACCGAACGGTCGTTGACTGAGATCCCCTACAGAATTTAGTCTAGACCGAACGGACAAGGGAAGAACTAAACGATTATATACATGACTCTTGTTTAACTTACAGAATCTACAGAGTTTGACTTAACCCTATTACTATCCGATACTTAACAATTTTTCCAAACAACACCCATTCAACCAAGCATACAATATCATCAATCCACCAAAGTCGTCAAACATAGGCTATTAAATTATTCAACGTTTAAAACAAATAATATAACTAAATTAAATAAGCTTCCTTTACCTTATAGTTTCAGTTAGGCTTCTAAGAAACTACTTCTACAGCTTCCAAACTCCAAAGTGGTCCGATTGAAATTCTGATGGGTGTAATTAAAAGAGTTTGACACCGAGAGTATTTAATCTGAAAGGAGGTTAATGATCGGAGGAGAAGAAAGGTGAGAAAATCTAGAGAGAAGTTGGAGTGGTTTAGAGAGAAGGAGGAGAAAATGGTTGTTCTGAAAATCTGAAGAAGAAGAAGAAGAAGAAGAAGAGTTGCACGCAGAAGTGGCTGGAAATTTGAAATGTCAGCTTAAATACCACCACCAAATACCGATCGTTCTAGTCCCCTGCTGTCACTTATATTCCACTTTCTGAAGCCTCACAATCCCTCTCGGTGCCATGTGTTTTCCATAATCTGCACTCCTACATCTTCTCTTGGTGACACCTGAATCCCACTAAGTGAGGAATTAATTGAACGTGACATCACTCATGTAAAAATTTATGGAATGTGACAAAGAGACGTATATATTTTAGATAAATAAGTATTAGCCTTAGTGCATGTCGTAGTAGTATGTTTGTAATTTTTAATTTATTTTAATTAGATAATAATAAATTAGTATTAGTTTAGATATGTACTTAATTAGACTTAAAAAAACTGTAAAAACCAGTAAAATACCATATAACACATTACGCTCCAAAGCCTATTAATTTAACTGCAAGTAGATAGAAAAAAAAACATGAAATGATTACACTAACTCAATTTTTCATAATAATACCACTTTTAAAATCTTGCATATTCTCAATTTTTTTTTTCAAAAGCCTAAATAATAACATCGAACACATTAAAACTACACAAAAAAACTGAATTTTAACCAACAAATATCATTACACCCAAAACCATTTTTCAAGTCCATTCTCACAGAAAATTCCAGAGGCTGGTTTCGTAAAATCTCATGCGTCAGATTTTTTTCTTTTCTTTATAAACTATTGCGTTAACCTTAAAAAATAAATCAGCAGCATCTAATGACCTTTATTCATCATGAATTCACACGGAATATGACTTTATTCCCTTGATATTCTTATGTATGAAAAAGATTCTTTTAACAACTTTCTTTTGACAACGTATATATAATAATTTCTGATTGATTTATTTTAAATATTTTTTTAAACATAAATTCAAACAAATCAATAAACTATTGTCAAAAAATTATTAAATCAATATGTATATAAGGCTCCACACTTGTCAAATCATTCAAAAATAACCAAAACAAATGCACAAACAGCACTTCAAATAATAAAAAAAAAAACTAGACGTTGAAGGCCTACGAAAATACTTTCTGAATAGTTAAGTGCACTGCACAAAAAATAAATTTCTAGACTTCAACTCACAAAACTATATGTCATCTTATATTATTAAAACCGTGCATGAGTTTGTATTGAATTTTCCAAAAATTAAAACACTACATCATGACTACTTAAAACCCTTATTTCAGCATACAAGAGTGCCTTAAAAGACTATAAGATTATTGGAAATCAAGATTCAAGTTTTACATTAGCAGCGCAAAAAGGTGAGTTAACTAATTTTTTTGGCAGGTGAATATAATTTAAATCTTTTAAGTTTTTTCTTTTTTTTTCAAAATAAACTTGAGGAAATTCATGAGTCAATCTATAGACTCAGAAAAGAAACGTGCGAGTTGATCGAGCAAGCACAAATAGAATCTCAGTAATAAAAGAAAGCTTGACAAAAGTATCAACGTGAACCATTTCTCAAAATCTTTCTAATATTTGTAAATTCTTAAATAATGAGAATCATGCTAAGAGAAAAAAACAAGGAAGCAAAGAATGATCTGTGTATTATCTTGATTCTGCATAATGAAGATGCAAATATTTATACATCAAGATTATAACAGAATTAGTTATAATTCCATCTAATCTATCAACTATATACACAGAATAATAACAAACATAAATAATAACAAACAAAATCTTAAAACCTAACAAGATATCAAATATTATATCAAATATTAAATCCTAACAACCCCCTCAAGCTGGAGAATGAATGTCAATCAGTTCCAACTTGGAAACCAGAAATTTGAACGCTGCTGGAGAAAGTCCTTTGGTGTAGATATCAGCTAACTGGCATGCAGAAGGAATCAGCAGTAGTTTAAGTAAACCAGAAGAAAGCTTTTCCCTTACAATATGACAATCTATTTCAATGTGTTTCGTGCGTTCATGGAAAACTGGATTTGCAGCAATATGAAGGGCAGACTTGTTATCACAGAACAAGACTGCTGGTTGTTGAAAGGTTACGTGAAGATCCTTTAGAAGAAAATTTAACCATTGAATTTCACAAGTAGCTGTGGCAAGAGCTCTGTATTCAGCTTCTGAGGAACTTTTGGATACAGTGGCTTATTTCTTTGATTTCCATGAAATAAGTGATACTTCGTCTGGTATCAATTCAGCCTTCCCAATCAGAATCGTTGAAGCCTTTCAACTATATGATGTTATTGCTAGGAAAGAAAATCCCTTTCCTAGGGGCACCTTTAAGGTATATGAGGATCCTAGAAGCTGCTTGTTGATGATCTGTGCTAGGATTTGAGAGAAATTGACTTAGTTGTTGTATTGCAAATGAAATATCTGGTCTGGTGTTGGTGACATATAATAATCTACCAACCAGTTGTCTATAAGAAGATGAAGCTGCATCATTTAGAGGTTGGCCAGAATTTGTGTTGAGTTTTGTACGATAATCACAAGAAGTGGAAACATGCTTTGAGTTTAAGTAGCCTTCATCTTTGAGAATGTCCAAAGTATATTGTCTTTGGGAAATACAAATACCTTCTTTGTTTCTAGCCATCTCAAGACCAAGAAAGAATATAAGATTGCCAAGATCTTTAATCTTAAATGTTGCGTCAAGAAGATGAGTAATATGAGTGATTTTTGTTAGATCATTGCTTGTGAGTACTATATCATCAACATAAATCACTAAAGTAGTGACATTGGAATCAATATGTTTTGTGAACAAGGAATGATCAGATGCAGATTGGAGAAAGCCATTAGACAAAAGGAATTCAGATAAACGAGCATACCATTGTCTTCCTACTTGTTTAAGACCATAAAGTGATTTTTGTAACTTTCATACTTGATTTGGTTTGATGCAGTGGAGCCCTGGAGGAGGAAGCATATAAAATTTTTCATTTAATTTTCCATGAAGAAAAGCATTATTAACATCTAGTTGCTTAAGATGTCAATTATGTGTTGCCGCAAGAGCTATAACCAGTCTAACCGTTGTGATTTTGACCACTGGAGAAAAATTATCTAGATAATCTTGACCTTCAATTTGAGTGTAGCCCTTGGCTACCAATCTAGCTTTATATCATTCAATGCTACCATCAGCCTTGTGTTTGATTTTGAAAACCCACTTGCAACCTACAACAGTTTTGTCAGCAGGTAAATCTGTGATTTCCCAAGTATCATTTCTGGCTAATGCAGCAAGCTCATCATCCATGGCTCTAACCTAGTGAGGATATTTGGATGCCTCAGAATAAGATCTAGGCTCAATGTTAGTAGAGATATGCATAATAAAATGGTAATAAGGTGCTGCAAGTTTCTTATATGAAATGACAGAAGCAAGAGGATTGATACCTGAAGAATGAGAGTAATAGTTGATGCATAAGACGTTTCAAATTCAGATAGTCTTGAAGGTCTGTTTCTCTGTCTGGTGGATCTTCTAATATTAGGAGCAGGTAGGGTGAGAGGTGAACGGGGTGGAGAATGATGCGAAGTATTTGTATGATATGTGGACATACATTGGTCAATATAGAGCAAAGGTGGGTGGGTGACAAGGTGGGAATTAGGAGTGGTGTATGACTCATTGTGGTAGGGAAAACAACTTTCATGAAAGACAACATTTCCAGAAATCTCAATGGCCCTGGTTTTGAGGTTGAAGGTGATGAGGCTTTTTTGTGCGGTTTATAGCCAAGGAAAATAGCGGGTAAGGCTTTTGGATCAAGTTTATGTCTATTGTTTGATAAGGTGTTGACAAAGCAAAGGCAGCCAAAAACTTTAAGATTGGTAATATCAAAAGGAGAACTGTATAATTTTTGGTGTGGAGAATGGTTATTTAGGAGAGGAGTGGGAAGGCAATTTATGAGGGTAGAGGCATGAATAAGAGCATAAGACAAGAAAATGTTTAGTAAGTGTGCTTGAAAAAGGAGGGAGCGGGTAACATTTAATAAGTGCTGGTGTTTTCTCTCAACTAAGCCATTTTGTTGGGGGGTTTCCACACAAGTTGTTTGATGAACAATTCCAGTATTTTTATAAAATTCGGCCATAATAAACTCAGTGTCATTGTCAGATCTAATGCTTAGGACCTTAGTTTTAAACTGTCTTTTAGAATAGGTAATGAAAGATTGTAAATGTGACTGAGTTTCAGTTTTTGAGATTAAAGGAAACACCCATACATATCAAGAAAAATCATCAACAATGGTTAAAAAATATTTATGACCAAGAATGGAAGTAGCAGCACAAGGGCCCCAAATATCAACATGTAATAAAGAAAAAATAGAAGAAGCTTGAGAAGTACCATGAGGAAAATAAGGTTTTCTTTGTTTAGCCATATGACAAGGAGTACAAATAAAAGAGTGATCAAAATTAATCACAAGATATAGGTGTTGCATTACACGTAATCTTTCATGGGAGGGGTGACCTAATCTGTAATGCCAAATATCAATGGCTTCCTTATTACAAATTGTGGTGTTGATGGAGCTAAAAGAGGTCTCGAGTGTATATAACCCATCTTGAGCATCAACTATACCAATCATCCTCTTGGTGTGTCTCTCCTGTATAAAACATTGATTGTCAAGAAATATTAGTTGACAATTATGGACTGTGGTAAGCTTGGAAACAAATATAAGATTGAAATTAAATTATGGAAGATATAGGACATTAGAAATAGAAAAATAATCATTAATCTTTACTGTTCCAGAATATGAGGCTATGGTTTGTTGTCCATTTGATAGTTTTACTGTGATGGGATCAATGGCCTTGTAGGATGAATATAGATGTAAGGAAGAAGTTACATGATCACTGGCTCCTGAATCTATAATCCACATGGCATGGTCTGTAGCATGAGAAATTGGTAGCACATTGCCTATAAAAGAAGTATTTAGAGAGAAAGTTGTATCAGTTTGATTGATGTGGGAAGTAGTTATAGAGGACCCCAATTGTATTTGTTGTTGCAGGAGGGCTATCAAATGTTGATATTGCTGAGGAGTGATAACAAGTTTGTGCAATTTATGCCCATGAGGGTAACCATGCTTCTTAAAGCATTCATTAACCGTGTGTCCAGTGATATTGTAAAAAGTTCAAACCTTTGAGTTGTATGAACTTGAATTTGATGCCAAAGCCTCCTTTATTTGATGAATAACCTCGACCTCCTCTTATCCCTTTGTTATAGGAGAATCCTGAAGATCCTGATGGATAATCATTCCTTTTGTAACAATTTTCAGCCATGTGGTAATGATCAATGACAACCATGAGTTGGTTTGGTAAAAAAACACAAAGAAATCAAGAAAGGGAAAGAATCAAATGAAGATCAGAGACACAACAGAACTCTTTGTACCATCTTAAATAATGAAAATCATGCTGAGAGGAAAACAGGGAAGTAAAGAATGATTTGTGTATTATCTTGATTCTGCATAATGCAGATGCAAATATTTATACATCAAGATTATAACAGAATTAGTTATAATTCTTTCTAATCTATAAGCTATATACACAGAATAATAACAAACATAAATAATAACAAACAAAATCTTAAAACCTAACAAGATATCAAATATTAAATCCTAACATAAATCTTTGTAATTAATCCATAGTTTTGCAATGATTATAAAGTTGTACCATATTTAAATAATAAGATTATGTCATGTAGGCCATGTTCAGGATAGAAGACCGACTGCGACTTAGCATGGGAAGAAACATGAAATCGTAATTTGTTATAGATAAAAGTGTTTTCATTGTCTATATTCCAATATAAAACAAAATTTCTTTTCACGTGAATTTAGCAAATAAATTTCTGAATATTGTATGTTAATGTCCACCCACGTTACATTAAGAAATATACCAATAAAGAAGAGATATATAAAGGATACAAAAATTTAACCTGGTTCCACGTATAAATGTTTGAGTATTGTACCCCTACGTCTATATTATAAAGATTCAAATATTTTCATTGTTAGGTTATTTTTATATGAAATCAATTTTAGTTATGTTGTATTATTTTTTGCTAAATTGTAAGACTACTTTAGCCTTTCACAACACATAGTACTACTCAACCCTTTCTTTAATACAATTTTTTGAATATTTATCTTACAGAAAATTTCCTTACAAAATGAATATGATTTAGTCTAGATATTTGTTCTTTTGCAATGAATGATATTGAGCATATATTTGTTATGTGCATTTGTTATTTCGGGTTGCAGATCGAGGTGAACTCCTTTCCTTCCTCCATTCTATGGAAGTTCAGGTAAAAAGTTCCTCTGCATGTTATGCAAAAGACACTTAAGGTAAAAATCTCTTTAAAACGACAACTCTTTAAGGTAAAAATCTTTTCAAAACGTCTACTTGTATACATTTAAGTAATGAAAACATACTTTAATTGAGTAACTTAGTTTTCTAATCTTACTTGAATCTTTGTCCTGAAATATTAGAAAGGAAAAACAATATAGTTTTGTAATATGTTAATGTTAAGATGATTTTTTCTCACGTGGTATATTTTAAAATATAACCAAGTAGCCATTTGTTAATTCAGAAAAAAAAAACTTCACATTTAATGTCATAAACTATTTGTACAATGAATATTTTTGTTTTTAACATTTTCCTCATGATTAACCAAAATTTATTGAAAATAATCCATTTGAGTGTCTTACTTTGCAAGGTTTATAAGTTGAACATGGTACAATAATAGAACTATAATTGAAGGAGGAGAGTTGAGAGTATTTCTAGAAGGCTTGACAAAAGCTTAAGATATGAGAAAGTATGTTGAGGAACACCCATTTGGCCAAGAAGCCATTAGTGAAATAAGTGATTCTTGGAACTTTTACAGGTAATTAAGAATTTCTCTAATGTTTGATTTGAAGAGAAAATGAAACAAAAAGGGTCTTCTTTTTGTCTTCAAACAGTTTTGATTTGATCATTAAACTTTCTTTGAAAATGGATGAAGATTTTGATTTAGATTACATGGTTCTACTGCAAAACATGATACATGTTATTATGGAATTGGAATGGTGTTCTGCAACATAATTACAACATTCTAACATTCTCTTCCAATTTTTTTGATAAATTATTCAGCCAAACACTTCGGTTTTCCTTCGTACATTCAATTATCATGGTGAAAACGAAAACTATTTAGGTAAAAGCATTTCAATATATCTACTTATATATATTTGAATACTTTATGAGTAACTTCTTATCATTTAACATTAAAAGAAACACAAAATCGCCATTTGTTATTTGTAAAAGTTCTTTTCGACCTTGTAATTATAAGATAAAACAAAATTTATTTTTACATTGCTTAACGTACAAATATTTGAATAATGTACGCGTGTGTCCATATTACTCTAGGAAATATATCAATATAAGAAGAGAGAAATAAAGAACACAAAAATTTAACTGGTTCAGCGTACAAATGTCTAAGTATTGTACGCTTACGTCTATGCGTTCAAGTGTTTTAGTTGTTAGGTTTTTTATATGAAATCAATTTGAGCTATGTTGTATTATTTCTTGTTAAATTGTAAGGCTATTAACTTTGGCCTTTCACGAGACATAGTACTACTCAATCTTCTCTTGAATACATTTTTTGGATATTTAGTTTACTGAAGGTTTTCTTTATCGATGAATATGATTTCGTTTGGATATTTGTTTTTGCAATGAATGATATTGAGCATATATTTGTGCATTTGAATTATAATACTATTTCGGGTTGTGGAGTCGAAATAAACTTCTTTGGGTTAATGTGTTTTTCCAACTTGAAGTTCAGTTAAAAGTTCCTTTTATACTAAGTGCATGCTATCGTTCCGTCAAACTGGAGAATTTCCTACAAAAAGCATTTCGACGCTAAAGTTAGTAAGAATTCAACATTACTAGCAATCAAAATCTTTTCATGACGTCTACTTATATATTTATCTTTGTCTTGAAATATTAGAAAGGAAAAACAATATAGTTTTGTAATATGTTAATGTTAAGATGATTTTTTGTCACAGTGGTATATTTTAAAATATAACCAAGTAGCCATTTGTTAATTCTGAAAAAAAAAAACTTCACATTTAATGTCATAAACTATTTGTACAATGAGTCTTTTAGTTTTTAACATTTTCTTCATGATTAACTAAAATTTATTGAAAATAATCCATTTCAGTGTTATACTTTGAAAGGTTTATAATTCAAACATGATGAGAACTATAATTCATCACAACTGAAGGAGGAGAACTCAGAATATTTTTTGAAGGCTTGACAAAAGCTGAAGATATGAGAAAGTATGTTGAGGAACATCCATTTGGCCAAGAAGCCATTAGTGAAATAAGTGATTCTTGGAACTTTTACAGGTAATTGAGAGTTTCTCTACAAAGAAACCAATGTTTGATTTGAAGAGAAAATGAAAAAAAAAAGGGTCTTCTTTCTGTCTGTTTTGGTTTGATCATTAAAATTTCTTTGAAAATGGATGAAGATTTTGATTTAGATTACATGGTTCTACTACAAAACATGATACATGTTATTATGGAATTGGAATGGTGTTTTTGTTCCTGCAAACTTGATCAATCACATGGTTAATATCCTTTTGGAAAATACTCTTAATTTATCAAACTGTTCAAATGTGTACAATTTTCCTACAAAGTATAGCTTCATTTAGTTTAGATTACTTTTCATAATTTGTTATTGATCAGATTGTTTGATGCCATTCTTGAAAAATAAATTGCTTTTCTACTGGGTAAGTATGTGTTGAATTGCTTATGTTTGTCTTTGTTCATCTTTTATCTCTAGTTTTAGTGAACTTCTTAAAAATAATAATAAGAAAGAGTAGAAAGATTTGAAACATCATGTTTGAAAACTTACAATTGGAGTTACAGTAACTATAATCTTCATGAAATTGACAATTACTGTCACAATTTACTTACCGATTCCTTTTTCACTTTGTGTAAACAATTTTAACTCCCTCTTCTTATCAACTTTTTATATAACATAATTACAACATTCTAAACTTCTCTTCCATTTTTTTTTTATAAATTATTCGGCCAAACACAACGGTTTTCCTTCATACATTCAATTATCACGGTGAAAACGAAAACTCTTTAAGAAAAAGTATTTCAATATATCTACTTTTATATATATATATATATATATATATATATGAATAATGAACACATACTTCATGAGTAACTTCTTATCATTTAGCATTAGAAGAAACACAAAATCGTTATTTGTTATTGGTAAAAGTTCTTTTCGACCTTATAATTACAAGATAATACAAAGTTTCTTTGTACATTACTCGACGTACACATGTTTGAATATTGTACGCGTATGTCCATATTACTCTAGAAAATATATCAATAAAAGAAGAGAGAGAAATAAAGAACACAAGAATTTAACTAGTTCAGCTTACAAATGTCTAAGTATTGCATGTCTACGTCTACGCGTTCAAGTGTTTTGATTGTTAGGTTTTTTATACAAAATCAAATTTAGCTATGTTGTATTATTTCTTATTAAATTGTAAGGCTATTAACTTTGGCCTTCCACGAGACATAATACTACTAAATCCAATCCTCTCTTGAATATCGGATATTTATTTTACTGAAAATTTCATTACTTGATGAATATGATTTAGTTTGGATATTTGTTTTTGCAATGAATGATATTAAGCATATATTTGCATATATTTGTGCATTTGAATTATAATACTATTTCGGGTTGCGGAGTCCAAGTAAACTCTTTTCGGTTAATCTGTTTTTCCAACTCGAAGCTCAGGTAAAAGTTCCTCTTATACTCAGTGCATGGTATCGTTCGGTCAAACTGGAGAGTTTCTTGCAGAAGATGTTAGCAATTTGGGTCACTTATATATGTGTATATATATATATATATATATATATATATATATATATATATATATATATATATATATATATATATATATAAAAGTAAATATTAAATGTGTTAGGGCCATTATATTTTATTAGCCAACTTTATAAAGTGATCTAATTAAGATAAATATGGCTAAGGGTATATTTGTCATGAAAATTATTTGTAGAGACCAACGATAATTATAATTTTTTGAAGGGCCAAATTATAATTATTGAAACTAAAGAATATTAACCGTCAGAGGTTATTTAAAGGGTCATGGTCCCCATCTATGAGCAGAACATTCATTCCTGTTTCTACATAGGGAAGATCATAGACTAATTCGGGTTTATTAGAGACTACTTCCGGAGACTAATTCAGGTTCATTAATTATTCCCAATATCTTTAGGTATGCTTCAGCTTTATTATTTGGGAACTGGTTTATTGCTCGGGAACTGGTTTATTGCTCATTCATTAGTATCTGTCAATCATAAATTCTAACAGAAGGTACTTGGATGCCAAAGTTAGTAAGGATTCAACATTACTAGCAATAAAAATCTTTTCATGATGCCTACTTATATACATCTTTGTCTTGAAACATTAGAAAGGAAAAACAATATATAGTTTTGTAATATGTTATGAGAATGTTAAGATTATTTTTTCTCATGTGGTATATTTTAAAATATAACCAAGTAGCCATTTGTTAATTCAGAAAAAAAAACTTCATATTTAATGTCATAAACTATTTGTACAATGAGTGTTTTTAACATTTTCTTCATGATTAACCAAAATTTATTGAAAACAATCCATTTTAGTGTCTTACTTTGCAAGGTTTATAATTTGAACATGATGGATTACATAACTATAATTCATGACAACTGAAGGAGGAAAGCTGAGAGTATTTCTAGAAGGCTTGACAAAAGCTGAAGATATGAGAAAGTATGTTGAGGAACACTCATTTGGCCAAGAAGCCATTAGTGAAATAAGTGATTCTTAGAACTACAGGTAATTGAGAGTTTCTCTACAAAGAAACCAATTTTGATTTGAAGAGAAAAATGAAACAAAAAGGGTTTTCTTTTTGTATTCAAACAGTTTTGGGTTGATTTGAAAATTAATGAAGATTTTGATTTAAATTACATGGTTCTACTACAAAACATGATACATGTTATTATGGAATTGGAATGGTGTTTTTGTTCTGCAAACTTTATATGGTGGCTAAGATATCATTTTGGAAAATACTCTTGGAATTTATCAAAATGTCCAAATTTGTACAATTTTCCTACAAAGTATAGCCTTATTTAGTTTAGATTACTTTTCATAATTTGTTATTTATGAGATCATTGACTGTTGGATGTCATTCTTGAAAAATAAATTGCTTTTCTACTGGGTAAGTATTTGTTGAATTGCTCTCTAACTATTGAAATACTTATTTTTGTCGTTGTTAATCTTTTATCTCTAGTTTTAGTGAACTTCTCAAAAATAATAATAATAAAGAGTGGAAAGATTCCAAACATCTTGTTTGAAAAGTTACAATTGAAATTACAGTAACTATAGTCTTCATGAAATTGACAATAACTACCACAATCTACTTAATATTCCTTTTTCACTTTTCCGTTACAATTTCTTAGCTTTTTATATAACATAATTACAACATTCTAACATTCTCTTCCAATTTTTTTTTATAAATTATTCAGCCAAACATTTCGGTTTTCTTTCATACATTCAATTATCATTGATGAAAACGAAAACTCTTTAGCTAAAAGTATTTGAATATATATATATATATATATATATATATATATATATATATATATATATATATATATATGAGTAGTGAACACCTAATTTATGAGTAATTTCTTATCATTTAGAATTTGAAGAAACACAAAATCGTCATTTATTATTGGTAAAAGTTCTTTTTGACCTTGTAATTACAAGATAAAACAAAGTTTCTTTTTACATTATTCAACGTAAATGTTTGAATATTGTATCAATAAAAGAATAAAGAGAAATAAACGACACAACAATTTAACGTGCTTTAACATACAAATGTATAGGTATTGTAGATAATGACACATAACCTATGATATTCATACTCATTTCACATGTGACATTTACACTATTTTGACACGTGACATTAACATTATTACGTGACATAATATTAACTTGACATGTGGATACATTTTTTAAAATTAAGAAAAAAAAATAAAAATAAAAAAGTTAAAAAATTAAAAGTTAAAAAAAACCATGAATTAATCATGACATACACAATTCATTTTCCTTTAGTTATTTAGACAACTTCATAAAAAAAAACCTAATTAAACATAAATTACAAAAATTAAAACAACATTGAACACTTAAAAAAATAGTCTCGTATTGAATAAAATGTACAAAAGTTGGGACACTAAATAGTATTAAACCTTCTCATGATAGATTAACCAAAAATGTTTTTAAGTATTTTTAGGGTTTTGAATATTATAATCAATTAAAATGTTTTAAATTTAATTAAATGTATTTTTGCAATAAATGAGAAATGTGTTTAATTATTTAACATGGGTCATTTCCGATATTTTAAAAAAAAGTAGCATAATCAATATTGTACAGAATCAAAATATGATCTTTGTAGATTATTTTGATATTGGAATTTAACTTGGATATGAAGGGTAAGCTCTACGACGATGTGTCTTTGACTCAATTGTCTCTGATGAACAATGTGCATTACATTGTATAGAAGCTCACCGGGGAGATGATTATTCAGATCCAAAAAGCATAATCAAGACAATTAAATTTAATACTTCAGTCTGTCTGTATTATAAAACAGCCAGCTCTTTACATAAAGAACATTTGCATTTCCCTTGCAACTTTTATCAATTCATATACAATAAGTTACTTCTTTGTAACTCTTTTTTTGTTACTTCTATGCTGTGTGATCACATTAACTTGGTCTGATTTGTCTCTTCTCAAAATTCTGATATAATTTGCGTACAAGAGTTAGACTTCAACTATTTGCAGATCAAACATATGCATGAAAAACAAAATACCAGATATTTATTCGGTTAATGCATATTTATTTCTTAGAAACTTTTCCATCTCACAGGAATTATTCTATATATCAACATTTGATGAACATGTAGTACAAATGATAAACAATATTACAGTTAATATTAATTATTGCATACATACAACATGAGATATTAATTATGACAACATAATTAAAAAAAAACACTTCATATATGATAAAGAGTGAGATATATGTTGTTAGCAACCTCTGGTGTAATCAGCACAAAAACGTCTAGGGCCACCTCCATTTGGTTCCGGCAAGCAGCTACGATAATTCAGTAATTCTGGACAAAGAACAGCTTTGTTGTTACTGTTGCCTGTTTTGCCACAGACAGATAGACTGACATCATAGAGCATTGTGTTGACATGGGAATCAAATGAAAACTCTGATTCAAAGTTATTGCCTATGAAACCCTCATACTTGGCATTCACAACGTAAATCATCACCAACAACACCATCCACACACCCTTCTTCATTTTCTTTTCTCTCTCACTAACCAACAACCCTATCTGCTTTCCAACCTAAGCTTTCTTCCCTCCTTTTCAATATAAATATATATAGTACTTTACTCATTATTCTTAATTAAATACAATAGTTTTGTTCAAAATATAGTTTAAAACATATAATTTAAAAATCTAATAATTAGTTTATTTTTTTAGATATTTTAGCCTTTTTGAGCTGGGGAGCTTTGCATTTATTTATACTTGTCAATGCACGTGTGTTTTCCATCTTTCAAACCTTTTATCTCGTAATCCATGCATGTGAGTTCAACTAATTTCTCCCACTTCCTATTTTATTTTCTTCTTTTCCTTCCTGCACCCTCACAATTTCTTCACACACTCCCATGACCATTTTGACAACAACGAAAGTCATGGTATCCACAGTAGTGTGATGCAATGGTGAAGGGTATTTCTCAGTTAGTGAGAGTGTAGTTAATAATTGTGGGGTGCATGAAGCAATAACCTTTCTTTTCCTATGAAAACTTTGAATTTTGATGTATTATGTGTTTTTTAATTGTGACCAAGTACTCATTGCGATGTATTATTATGTTAATTTCTTTTAGTATTGTTGCTTACTATTCATCGCCAATGATTAAAACTGATGGTAACATTAATCAATAGGGATGGAATAATTACTAGTATGATTCACTAAAAGTGACTTGTTAGATTTTGAATAGAAATTAATTATCGTTTTAACAATAGTTTACCAATGTTGATTGCTTCTTTTGTTAAACCAACTCATCTCAATTTCAATTAATTTGTATACATAGTTTAGAAAATTTATGCAGTAGATTTGAAGATATAATCAAATTATACCGAGTCATTAACATGATTCTTAAATAATCATGTCTTAATCGTATGATAACTAATATTATATATTGCATGATTTTAGTATCGATTATTTATCTTAAACCTCACATCTGAGTAACTAAAATCAGTTTCAAGTCCTAAATTTTAAGCTATAAATCTCACTCCTTAAAAAAAAAATTCATCAAATTTAACTTTTAAAACTAAAACTCCATTTTTCTAAAATTTTAAATCTTTTAAGAAAATTTGGAACGTAAGTGGAGTTATCCCAAGAGTTTGGAGAACAAAAACACAATTAAACTTACAATGTAAAATATATTTCTTTTTAAAATGATATCATATTTTAAATAACATTACTAATTACATGGGAATTTCTTCTTTCACCTCTAATTTTTCTTGGCACCTCCAATATTCTTTTTTAAATCACTTAATTGGGACTTTCTTCTTGCAGATCGAATTTTTCTTCTTACACCTCCACACTTTTTAAATCCCTTATCTGACCCTAAAGATTTTAGTTAGGGTAAAAGAAAATTTTCTCCTTTTTTATATTTATTGCATCCATCCATTTTTTTTTTCTCACACTTTCTTGCTAATCCTATGACGCCGTGAAAGTCGTCCTCCTCTCCCTCACTCCTTGCATCTCTGACAGACATCCATCTATCTACAAAAACACCCCACACATACCTTTCCCCCAACGCATCCCACCTTGATGCAAGGTTGTGCCACAAACAACGAATAAGGTAGACATTACATTTATTACGTTTATATTTTTGGGATAATAGAAATTTGTAAATATTTTATTGAACTAGATGTAGAATAGTTAAACATAAGTATGAAATGAATTTCGGTTATGAATTTGCGATTTAGGTTATGAATTTGAGGATTTAAGATTGAGAAATTATGAAAAATATTAGACTTTGAAATCTGATTAAGAATGTACTTGAAATCTGGTTCGAAATCCAATTAAGTATTATATCGAATTTCGAAATTCGATATATATATATATATATATATATATATATATATATATATATATATATATATATATAATATTTTATAATTTTTTAGAAGACCATTACATTAAATTATGTGCAACAATTTTGTCCGAGTGAACCCTTAGATTTTGAAGCAGTTTTGGAAACTCTTATAGATTTATTGGACGTGGATTGTGCGAGGACTACATCTGAGGTCAAGCAATGACATGGTCCCCAGTAAGACTCAGTTGGTTGAGAGACCTATATAACAACTATTGTGAGCACCAGTAGTGGAAGTATGTTGCACAAACCTATTTGTTGCATCTTGTTGGATGCACAATTTGTACGGACAAGAGCACCACGAACATCCATGTAACCTACTTAGTGCTCTTTACAAATCTACAATTATGTAATAAATATGTGGAGAGTTGTTACACTTGCCTATTTGTACGAGCACATTAAAGATGCTAACTTTGTATAGATAAAGCAATTAGTTGGATATCTCACTCTTTTACATGTCACATATATTTTGCACTTTGATTTCTTTTATTGTTTCATTATTGAAATACATTTTCAATATTTTGTAGAGTTGGGTATGTGAGCACTTCCTTGGATAGGAAGGAAGCCGGTGCTGGCTAATTATGATGAGTCTAGACATCATGTCACACGTTTTGTCAACCTAAGGACACAATACTTTGTCTTAAACAGGGTGGGAGTGTCATATACCATTTGCCATGTCAAAAGAAAATTAATGATGTTAGTAAAAAAAAAACAATCTGTGAATTTATAAAAGGAGAATAACCTAAATGGAATAAAGTTTGAAAGAGAGACGAAAACCAAAAACACGTAATAATTTAGGAACCAAAAGCATAATTAACTCTTATTTCTATATAATCCCTTAATAACTTGCTAATAGTAATTCCAGAAACAAACATATAATTGGATTTAATGTCTCTTATATATTTTATCAACTCAAATGTGGTTTGGTCCCCATGGATTAGTCACTCGGTGAGTTAATCTAATCTAGCTCACTTACGAGGGAACCCAAATAATTTGAATATGGCCTTACCAACCATGGATTGGTGATAATTTCTAATTGAAATCTAAATAAAGTTCAATTTAAATACAACCCAAAATGATGTTAAATTCCAAATTCAATCCAAAATTACAAAAATACAATACAATCCAAATACATTTAAAGATGAAAGAACATTTAATTTAATTTTTTAATTTTAAAAATATGTATATTTAATATTTTTTAACCAAATTTTGTGAAATTTATTCAACATTCATTTTGTTTAAATTGTTTACATTTTTAATATATTTTTTTAATATTAATTTAGAAACATGTTTAAAATCCTAAATAAATTTAATAAAATTTGATTAAAAAAACTAAATTTACAATATTCTAAAAATGAAATATCAAAAGTAGTTTAAAAGGACTATTTTAATTTTGATAGAGTTTAAGAAAAGAATATATTTAACCTAAATAAAAGTAATAAATGATAAGATAATATCAAATTTTTTCAATTAAATAAGCTTAAAATTAACTTTAATTACATTTCGTACAAACTTGTGAAGTTCCCTAATAAAGAGAAGAATAGAAATCAGTGATTACATAGTAAGCTATTATAGGTAGAAATGCATAACAATGGTACGCGAATCGGTGCTTTCGGGAATGGAGCATAAAATACCATTTCTATTGAATAATTCATAATGTCAAGAAATAAAATAAATAAAAATACACATTTTAAGAACATCCACTTAGCCAATAATAGAAAAATTGGGTGAGATTGATTTAAAATTTTGGAATATTGTTCTAAACTTTTATATTTATCCCTTTTGATATACATTTGGTGAATGTACTCATATATAATAAAGTTAATATGGACCTGCATTGACCTACCTGGCTAATAAAATTCAGCTCCCATATTTTTCCACTTTAGATTATCATATCCTTCTGCCACTTATCCTTGATACACAACTTGATTGAAACACAAATTACAGATTAAAATAGTATTTTACCGAATAACATTTTGTTTTTATACAATTTTTTTAATGAATTTTTAAAACTAATTTAATTTTATAAAATTGATTTATAAAATAAAATTTATATTTATTTATATATTATAAATTAATTTTAATTTTTATTAATGTAAAACTTTTCGTATGACCGACCGTCCAGAACAGTAACTAATTAATAATTAATCTGAAAAATAATAACTATTAATAGATAGTTAAAGAAAATAATAGTCATTGATTGAAGATAAACAATAAAAGTCATTTATTGGTGATTAATGAGTCCAATTTAATGGTAAACTTATTATAATATTTATAAATATATATCTAACTGAAAAGGTAGGAAATTTAATCCTGATTATTCATCTTTATTATAAGAATTATTGAGTAAATAATTGACTTGAGCAATAGAGTGTCTTCTACATACACCTCCCACACCGCTTGGATAAAAAGGAAAGAGAGTGCACAACTAAACTTGGATAATGGAGGATCATCAAGAAGCTCATCTAGTCTTCCGAATCACTTTGAATGTTTTGAGTAAGTGATGGACAGACTTGTATAATAATGAAGGAAAACAGGACCTGTTAGTTATTCCGAAGACGGAGCAAGCTACTATGTAAGCCTGCAAATTGTTTATAAAATTACCAAATATTAATTAGATATTAAAATAATAAAATTTGTTTATAAAAACTATTTATATTAAAATCGTTTAATATTAAAATAATTGATTCTTACTATTTTTAAATCATATTTATTAATTTTTTATTAATGAAAAATAAAGAAAAGAACTTAATTTGGGAAAAAAACATTAATAATTTGATAATAAAAAATCAAATACATTTAATATATAATTAATGTAAACCATTAAATTAAAATAAAATAGAAACGTATAATTAAGGCATTTACCTATTTTCCTTAAATAAATAGATCATTTCTCTCTCTCTATCAATATCTATTATATATATTATGTGATGTATGGATCAAATTTTATCCCATTTTCGACAAACAGTAAATTGTAGAAAAAAAAAGGCAACAATAAGATTTACTTTGAAGGTATCGATGATTTTCATTGTGTCTTTGGTTTTGTTTCAAAGCTCAAATGGTTCTGATTTTATCTCTAAAAATTGCAATGAGGCCTCAAAGAGAGTCCCAGAAAGAATTACATATGATTTCTGTGTTGCATGTCTTGAAGAAGTCTCTTCTAAGTTACATCCACCACCCACCAACCTTGATGACTTTGTGGGCATTTTAATTACACTTTCCAAGAACAATGCCACCAATGTGCTTTCCATTATTTCAAAGCTCTCCAAAGACAAAAGTTTGGATAAATTTGCAATTTTGACCTTACAAGAATGTTCTCGTTTGTACGAGCAAAGCAAATTTTTATTATACATGATTTCTTTGAAGTCCAAGCTATTTGGTGATGTTAGTTCCATTTTGGATGGAATAAGTACTTTTTCTATAGTTTGTGACGAAGATTTAAGTGCTAAGTGGAGAGGTGGAATATCTCCTTTATCAAAGGAATACCACATCTTCCTCCAACTCATTTGGATAACTCGTGTTTTTGTCATGATGATAAAGTGAAAACTTAAAATGTCTTATTCAATAATAATAATAATAATAAGGATTAAATATGTTTTTGTTCTTTTATAGTTCTTCTTCTTCAAAACTTTGACCTAATTTAGTTCATAACTTTTAAAAATCTCGTGAATTTAGTCCACTTAACAAAATTTGATTATGTAGTTCTAGAAATGAGAGACTAAATTAATCCAAAATTTCAAAGAAAAACTAATTCTAATTTTGATTAAAAGTTAAATGACTAAAATAATATTTAACCTTAATAATAATAATATACTGAATGATAAAATATGTTAATTTAATTTTAAGTTGAAATGATTAATGAGATTGAAATTATGCTGCATGAAGTATTTCTTATGGTACAAAGGCATTCTAAATTACTAAAGTTCTTCCTTTTATAATTCTACTCTTAGAATATTATTTTATTTGTTCTTTTTTAATGGTACCTCTCAATTTAAGACTGAAATAATTTATCTCTAATCACAATGATATTAATTCTAATTTTTTTTTTCTAATTAGTTGCTAAAAAAATAAGTAAGATTTGGTTTAGACGTGTTCTATATAAATTTTATTTTCGTTTTTGTGCTCCAAAATTGAGAATTCTTACTTTTCTTAGGCTATACTAATTAATATTTGTTTGAAATGAAAAGTTAAGAGTAAGAAACACTGAGTTTATTAAATATGTAAAATATAACGGATGGTTCTTGAAATTTGTACAATTCATTTGCATATTATTTAAAAAATTACTGTACATATCACGCGTTATCAGTTTCTTTTTATACATGAAATAGAATTAATTAATAACATTAAAATTATAGTTAAATATATTTTTTTGTCTTTAATTTATTTTTAAAATAAATATATATTTATTTTATCATTGTACTTTATAAAAAAATGTAAAATATCCTTCTTAATAAATAATATGTAAAATATTTATCATGATACAGACAAAATTTTACACTAACTATAAACCTGATATTTTTGTGAAAGGTATTTTTCATGACTTTAATAAAGTTTTTGGTCAAAAATATGTATAAATTTAGTTTAAGAATGATTGGAGGCATATAGGGATGACAAAAAAATATGCGCCCGCGAATATTCACGGATAAAATTCGCGACTGAAAGTTGATATGCGCGGATATTTACTATTCGAAACCCGTGAATAGCGAGTATTTTAATACTTGCTTATAAACGGGTCGGGTGCAGGTATTATATTATTCGTACCCGCGGATATCCGCTACCCCTAAAAAATAAAAATAATAATTTAATTTTTATTTTATTAAGTTAAATTTAATTAAAATTAACATTAATTTATATTTTACAAGATTAAATTTAATTAAAATTGTACTATATGAAATATATCGATCAGAATTAATTGTCATTTATGGACAATTAACAGGTATTAATAGGTCAGATTGTCTTACTCTTTACAAAATATACCTTATTGATTATTAATTATTGGATTTGATTGCCACTAATTATACGGTATTAATTATTGATTATTGGGTTTGATTGCCTAAAAATATTCTGCACTACAATGGGCTTGTGCAAAATATACGGTATTAATTATTCATTATTGGGTTTGATTGCTTAAAAATATATTGTGCACTACAATGGGCTTGCCTGCCACAGGCTCTATAAATATACAAATGATGTCTAAGTACAATCTTCCTCTTCTATTCTAATAAAAAAATTTAGACTTTTTTATATCTTGAATGTCGGAGTGTCTTCTGCACGTCAACAACCCATCGGAGTGGATGACATTCTCAGGAAGGATTGAAGATCAAAAGAGAGCAAAGCAAAGAAGGACGACTGACCCTCAGACCAATTCAACCGAAACAAAATTTAATTTTAATTTATATTATATTTTATATATTTTTTTATAATTCTATTTAAATTTTATTTTAATAATTTATAAAAATATAATTTTTAAACATTTGCGGGTATCGGTGGATATCCGTGAGTTTTAAAATATCCGCATATATTTTTTAAGCGGATATTCGTACGGATAGGGGGTGGATTTTTTTTATCTAGTCGGGTTGCGAGTAGGCATTATCCATACCCAATCCGACCCGTTGCGATTCCTTGATGCACCTAAAACTAATAAAATTATCTTGTGAATGAATCATTTGACTTGATGACTGTTTCACATTTATGAATATAATTAATAAATATCTAAATTATTTCCAAATTCAAAAATATATTTTGAATTATACATTGAAATAAAAGTTATTATTTATTTATTTTAATCATAATTAAATTTTAAAAGTGAAATAATTCATTGTTATTATATTTAATATTAGTGATTAATTTGTCAATTTTAATAATTTATTGTATTTATTTCTTACCAGATCAATAGTCCATTAAACCTTGACGATTATTATTTTCAGTATTTTAATTTTATTTAGTTAATTTTTATAAATCATTAATTAAAAAAGTAAACATGATACTATCAAATATTTAATATTTAGAAAAGAATGATATTTTTATAAATTTTAAATCAAATTACCAAATATAAATTAGATATTAAAATAATAAAATTTGTTTATAAAAAATTATTTATATTAAAATCATTTAATATTAAAATAGTGAAGTTTTATTATTTTTAAAACATTAACACTCTTAACATTTCATTTTTTAAGTTTTTACAATTGATCAAGATACATCATGATCATTCAATAATTATTTATTAATGAAAAAGAAAGAAAAAAACTTAATTTGCAAAACAAACATTAATAATTTGATAATAAAAAATCAAATATATTTAATATATAATTAATTTAAACCGTTAATTTAAAATAAAATAGAAAGATAGAATCAAGTCATTTACTTATTACTTAAATAGACTTAAATGTTTAGTTCAGTCTCAAGTAACTGAATTTCTGTTTTATCTAGTTTTAAGAATGAAATTATTTTTTCTCTATGTTACGAATCTCTTTCCTTAAATTGACAGTAACAGTTAAGGTAGAACACATTTTCTCCTCTCTCATCATCTTTTTCTTTGTAATACCCAGTTTTTTTCTCTCTTCTTTTTCTTCTCTCTCCTTATTCCACCACCCCAATTTCATACGTTGAAGGAGTTTTCCTCCCTTGCCCTGTCCTCTCTTTGGAAGACAGCCCCTCTTCACGGAATCACAGGCCATCGGCGTCGTGGCGGTGTTGTAGGCGAACTTCATGCGCGTCATCGTCGTAAGCAAAACATCTTAAGAGGGAACATAATTTGAAGATATGAAGTAGTTGGTTCTTCATTTAGTAGCAATACATATAATTAGTATAGAAATTCAGTCTTTTGCATATAAGTAGTTGGTTCTTCATTGATATTACCATCTCATTAAGATGTTTAATCGAAATGGGCCCAAAGGTATTTTGAAATTTGGAAAAGAAAAAGGTGTTTGAGTGCTATAAGCTCATTGTAATGCATTGGTATATTTGCTCATGCCTCTTGAACAAGGGTTAAGTTTAGATAGTTGATACTGGCCAGACTTTGGTTAAAATTGGGTGCTTGCTATATTTCACTAAGATTGGATTGTTATAAGCCGCACACAAGTTTGTGAATGGTTGTCACTTCAAATATCAGAAACACATTTTGGACATTGAAATTTTGAAATTATGAATGCAAAGTTGAGACAGTCCCAGTTCGAGTTTGAGATTCATTGTATTATATAGATGCATTTTTTACATGGTGATATCAAATGGATTGATATCGACTGTGTTACATCTCATATGCCGTGTGGCAGTAGTTTGCAGCTGTGGTGTAAAGAGCTTCAATTCTTAATCATCAATATTTCATAAATTTCTATATTCTTTTAGTTTTTTTGCTGACACAAGTACTTTAAGCTCATGTTTCTTGGTACTTGTAACGAGGAAAACACCAATACTTTGAAATAATCTGGGCCAGTATTCATGTTCAACATTTAACAGGTGTTTCAAACTCCAAGTTTAGTGTTACAGTTTTTCTGTTCAATTCTATATTTTGAACTTCTATACCAATATAAATGGGATTACAATAATAATTAGACAAGTGAGATTTTTTTTTTAAATTTAATTTATACTATTTTATTCTTGTATTTTAGTTGTAATTGTCCTGTAATTTTAGGTTTGCATTTTTAAAATATGAGAATGAATGAATTGCTATACTTGTTCTGAATCGTGCAATAAACGGTGGGAAATTAGATGGCTCCTATTTACTTCTTTTCTGTCTATTTACAGCTGGATTTGTGCGCAATGATTGTTTAAATGATATTTTTCTATGAATTTCTCTAAGTTAATATTAAATTATACACCTGTTATGATTTTCAAGAAATTAATATTGAATAATTTCTACGAACTGTTATATGCATAATTTTATTTTGAATAAAAGTTGTGTCATTTCTTTTTATGTTCTTAAAATATTTAATCAAGCATATCTCTAGCATCTCAGGTCACTTTGGTTATTACCTCTTGAATTTTATATATAACTAGTGTAACTCTTCAACTTACGTTATCACAAACATCAAACGACAGGAGTGTTAACGCCTCACAACGTTGTTAGAAGGGCCTACGAAGAGCACGATCATCTAGGGCCTAACGATCTACATTTAACCCTTAAAAAATGCATATGCAATAAGACTACAGAGGTCCTGCTATGTGTAATTTCTTGATGTGTGTGAAAAACCGGGAATGAGTTCGGGCCTGGGTTGTTCGAGGGAAAACAACACAAGAAGGTGGTCGACGTTGGCAACGGAAGGATCAAGAATCTCAGAACATCGGTGGAAGACGTTCTCAATCCATCCCCTGCGCTTAATCTTCTTTAACAGAAGAAGCTCCACCTCGCGGAAGCTTCCAGAAGAGGGAGGCTGGTCGTTTTTGGGAACGATAACGCGCATGAAGTGCACCTGGGACGCCCCCACGACGTCGATGGCCTGTGATTCCGTGAGCGGGGGGCTATCTTCTAGGGAGAGGACAGGGGCAAGAGAGGAAAACTCCTTCAACATTAAAGTTGGGTGGTGGAATGAGAAGAGAGAAAAGAGAGAAAAAACTGGATATTACACAGAAAAAGCCGATGAGAGAGGGAAAAATGTGTTCCATGTCAGACAAAGTTAATGTTGTTACTGTAAATCTAATGGAAGGGATGAAATTCTTACAAAATTTGTAACATTGGAGATAAAATAGCTTTATTTTTAAAACTGGGTACAAAACGAAAATTCAGTCTCTAACTTGAAGATGAATTAATGATTTAAGTCTTCTTAAATAAATAATCATTTCTCTCTATAAATATCTATTATATATATTATGTGATGTATGGATCAAATTTTATCCCATTTTAACAAACAATGAATTGTAGAAAAAAGAAAAGAAAAGAAGGCAACAATGAGATTTGCTTTGAACATATCGATGATTTTCATTGTGTCTTTGTTTTTGTTTTAAAGCTTAAATGGCTCTGATCTTATCACTAAAAATTAAAAGGAGGCCTCAAAGAGAGATCCAGAAATAATTATGTATGATTTCTGTGTTGCATGTCTTGAAGAAGTCTCTTTTAAGTTACATATCCACCACCCACCAACCTTGAAGATCTTCTGGGCATTTTAGTTACACTTTCCAAGAACAATGCAACCAATGTGCTTTTCATTATTTCAAAGTTCTGGAAGGAAAAAAGTTTGGATAAATTGGCAATTATGTGATTTTCATTCTTCAAACATCTTCATCTTTATTACTATCTAAAATATAATAAAAAAATTGCTAACAAATAATATTGAAAAACAAAATCATAAATAATTAAAATAAATTAGTTGGGTTGATAAGCCAACTCGGCCCACCACGGGCTCAACCCGATGAACCAGGTTCTAAGTGAGTCGGGTTGAAAACTAGTCCGCAAAAAAAAATTACATTTTTTTAAACCCAACCTAGCTCAAACCCATGGTGAGCCGGGTTGTCCCGCGGCTTACAACCCATTTTGACAACACTAATTATGACCTTACAAGAATGTTCTCATTTGTACGAGGAAAGCGTATTTTTATTAGACATGATTGCAACTTCTTTGAAGAACAAGGTATTTGATTATGTTGGTTTGTTTTTAGGTGAAATAAGTAATTCTTCTAGAGTTTGTAACGAAGATTAAAGTGCTAAGTGGAGAGGTTGAATATCTCCTTTGTCAAAGGGATACCAAATCTTCTTGCAAGTAATTTGGATATCTCGTGTTTCCGTCTATATTATAACGAAGACTTAAAAAATGTCTTATTAAATAATAGTATTTGTCCCTTATAGTCCCTCTTCAAAACTTTGACCTAATTTAGTCTATAAACTTTAGAAAATCGTGAATTCAATCCTTTTAACTAAATTTTGTTAAGTTTATTTGAAGTTTCAAATGTGTTTTATGGTAGTATTTGAGTTTTTTTTACATCGTTTGACATATTTTCACTTCAATGTTAACTAAGAAACGTATTTGAAACATCAAATAAACTTAACAAAATTTGATTAAAAAGACTAAATCTACTCAGTTCTAAAAATGAGAGACTAAATTGGTCCAAAACTTCAAAGAAAAACTAATCCTAATTTTTACTGAAAGTTAAGTGACTAAAATCATTTTTAACCTTAATGATAATGCACTTAGTAATAAAGCATGTTAATTTAATTTTAAGTTGGAATGATTACTAGGATTGAAATTATGCTGTGAAGTATTTCTTATGGCATAAAAGCAAAGTTCTTCCTTTTATAATTTTATCCCAAAATAATATTTTATTTGTTCCTTTTTTAATGGTACCTCTCTGAATTTAAGACTGAGATAATTTATTTGTAATCACAGGCCGAACTTCGTTTTTGTTTTGTTTTCTCCCTATTTAAAGGATCCAGGCGCCCTAGCTTTGGTATCTTTGGCAAAAGGAGCGCAATTGGCCACTCTATCACTCTCTGGAGACGGATTTGGATGCGGGAGCTGCCGTCCCCAATTTCTAGGGTTTTCCTATCTCATTCTTCTCCATTATTCATTTAGTTTCTCCATGTCTATGGGGAACTAATTTCTATTTGTTATTGGAGGATGATGTAACCTCGTGAACTCTCATGTATTTGAATTAATTCTTAATAATATATGTTTTTTCATTATTTGTTAAAATAATTCATCTGTTTCAACGCTTCCTTTGTTTAACTCATTCAATAACATGATTTATGAATTGCATGAGTGCCGAGAGGTTCTTGCAATTCAGGTTCTTGTTGAATTACTCCCACGAGTAATATTTCTCAAGGATGAGGGTATGAGTCTTGGTCGTCTTAAGCTCTTGATCTTCACATCTTTTTACTAGGAATGCTAAGAATTGCATGAATTGGTAATTAGGGACAAACTTATTCGTCGAGACATCGAGTTTAAGTGATTTAGTGAGTGACGTTAACATTAATGCATAAAGAAGAATTCTTATATACATAAGAGGAAACTTGATGAAATCTAACCGCAACAACATACTCATCTCGTATAAAAACAACATTCGTTCATCATTGTGCTACTATGCTATGGATGAATTTGCATTCATATTTATTTTCTATTTTTGCATTTGAAACCAATGATCTCGTTTTCTGTAAGTCTTATTAATCCGGTTATCACACAATTGTCTAGTGTCGAGAGTCTCTTGGGACACGATATTTGGTCTTACCAGTTTATGTTACTTTTGCGACTCGGTACATTTGTCGATCCATCAACACCCATATGAGTTGGGGCCAAAACAGCCTACAAGACCAAAAAAATGTTTTATTAAAAAAATTCACAGGACTAAAAACCCGAAAGTCCTATGGGTCAGACCAGCCCATGAACCTTACTTTTTACCAAATTTTATGTACAAAAATATAAAATCATCATACCAAAGAGATCACTCGCATAAGGCATTATGTAGACACCAAAGAATAAAAAATCTAGTCAAACCAATTCTGCATTATTTCTTCCATCAAATAAATTTATGTGAAATCAATCTATATGGATACCAGGAAGCAACCAGTTAGTACCAAGAGAAAAACACCATCATGTTTCATCCATGAAATTACTACTAAGATAAAAATAAACATTGTTCCATATGTCAGATTCGGTACAAGACAACACCAGAGTCACTGCTCATTGACATCCGGAGATGTTTCTTCTCCGCAAGCTTTATGAACACAACATAAGTATACTAGTATACCATGCAATATCATGAACATTGTAGAGTTCAAGTTCAAATCCGAAATTGAGAAACCGAAAAACTATCCAATAAGTTTGCTCTTCTACCCATGCGAGAATGTGTTGGTATATTTTGAAACACACTTTCTGTTAGAACAGAGCAATATTAAAAATTAACAGATGAATTGTAATTCAGTGAAAACAGTTAATAGAAACTCAATCAATAAAGTCCCATTAAGAGGTATGTGCGCTGCAACGCCACAATAATATTTACATCCATGCAAGTAAATGGTAAACCAACAAGCAACAAACCTTATTGTTTGAAATTTTTTAGGCTTCTTCAAACTCTCCTTTAAAAGCCATCTCCAGTTTCTGAGTAATGCAAGATTAAATCTAGCATAAAATAAACTTCCAGCACTCATAAAATATAAATATTTGCAGCAACCATAGAAGCTGAATCCTACACCAAATGCGGGGATATCTTAGAGCATTTAATCTCTTCCCCTATACCAACTTTGGATTTTATTCTTTTGCATTTTCAACTTCTTTGGAGAGTTTTATGAGGGCATCATAAAATATAAATATCTGCATTACCCAAATGTTGGGATATCTTAGAGCCTTTAATCTCCTCCACTGAACCAAATTTATATTTTATTCGTTTTCATCATCTACTTTAATTAAAGCTTTTTTAGAGGATTGGGGTGTCATAAAATATATGTATTTACATCAACAATATAAGTTGAATCCTACACCGAATGCTGGGATATCTTCAACATTTATTTAGTATCTTCCCCTGTACCAAATTTCTATTGTATTATTTTTGCATTGCGTTATTCAGGATTGAAAAAAGAAATACATTATTGGAGCTAGGGCTAACCCGACCCTAATTTAATCTGAACTCATTTTATGAGACTTTTGGGGTCAAGGGCTTTATGAAAGTCTCCGAACTTTAGAAAAAGCTCACGAGCTTTATGGGCTTTAGAAAAAGCCCTCGGGCTGACCTTGGGCTAAAAGAAAAATTACAGCTTGAAGTTAATTTTGAACTTATTTGGATAGTCAAAGTGTTAAGTGTGGTGTCGTGGGACTATGATAGGCTTACTAATTTAGAACATTAATTTTTTATGTGTGATTATTATTTTAATAAGTTAAATATCTGATTTCATTTTGAATAAGATTATTTGTAGAAAAAGATATTAATAACAAAAAAAATTGTTGATAAGATTAAGAAATTTAAGAACGTGTCTATACAAAAAACAACTTGAGTACTAAAGTGGCCTATATTTTGATTTTTTATTTATATAAAATAATTGAATTTAAAAGAAAAAATATTTTTAACATTTGTATTCTAAGTTAAAATTAACAAAAGAATTTTTCATGTTTAAATGTTCATTTAATATTTAATAACGTGTATAAAGAGGGGTGAAATTTCAATTTCTTTTTTTTTAATAAATGTCAAATTCTATTTGAATTAACTCCTTAAATTTTTTATTTTCTAAAATTTCATCATCAAAACAATTTATTTTACTTTAAGGATTTTCAAATTGATCAACTAAATAAATTATTTTTTAAATTGCTTCTTCCAATGTCGTATAATTGAAAAATAATTATTTGTAACGCCATTTTTTTTAGAATAACGATATTTTAATATTTAAAGTTTTTACGCACCATTTTTTATTTATTTTTGGTTATAAATATAAAAATTTATTTTTATAATTATTTTATCTTTTACAACGAATTGTTAAAGAATTATTTTGGATTTCAAAGAAAAAAAATTGTTGGTCGTCGAAACTAACAATTTCACAATTCATAACCAAGTAATTTTTATATTTATAAAAAAAAATGAAAGATATTTAAAATATTACGACTAGCTACAAATTTATTTGGTGAATTTATTATATTTTATTTGCCAAAGCCATACAACCTTCCAATTTGTATTACTTCTACTTGAACAGAAAGAACCGATTATATTAATTGATTATATAACATAATTGCGTACAATTTAGATTTTGTAACAATTACTAATAGTTTATTATATTTATAATTAGTAATAAAGGTGTCATTTTAATTATTATTCAGTGTACACAGTTTATTATTCGATCTCCATAAATATCATTTATTTTATTATTTTTAATTTTTGTAAGAAAACTATCTACAATAAATAATAATTATCGTTGAATGCTATGTAATTACAATACTATACACTTCTAAAAATATATACTTCTTTATAAATTTTTTATAATCTTCATATAAATTTTAGTAATTTTTTATTTTAATAATTTTTATAACATTTAATTTGGAAATACAGTTTTTTTATTTTCATTAGTTAGAAAAGAAAGTTAATACACATAAATATCCTAATTTCTTTTATACTTAAACAAAACATTTAAAAAATTAACCCATAACAAAATTATTTATATTAAAATCATTTAATATTAAAATAGTCAATTAAACCACTAATACTTTTAAATGTCATTTTCTAAGTTTTTATAGTTGACCAAGATACATAGTCATTATTCAATATTTATTAATGAAAAAAAAACTTAATTTATAGAAAAAAAATTAACAATTTGATAATAAAAAAAGAAATACACTTATTATATAATTAATGCAAACCGTTATCTTAAAATAAAATAAAAACGTAGAATTAAGTCATTTATTTATTTCTTAAATAAATGGACTTTTTCTTCTCCATCAATATTGTTTCGGTTGAAAGGGTATGAGGATCACTCATCAATCCTTGCACGGATTGTTGACATGTAAAAGATATCCTGAAACTCAAGTCAAAACATGTTTCATCAAGAAGTCTTTATTTTATTAGCCTAGAAAAATGATGTATTTGCATGAAGATCAATTGTATATTTATATTATAATTATCAAACCCATCAATCAATCTTTAATACTGTATATTAATATATGATATGACAATAAAACCAATAATGCAAACCATTAATATCGTATATTTATATTTGATACAACAATCAAATCATCAATGTTGTATGTTCATATTTGATATCACAATCAAACGACTAATACATGCTAATATATCTGTCAATTGCCCATAAATGACCGTTGCACACTCTTAATTAGACTTTAATTACCTAAAGTGGCTGCCTCGACCGATCGACTACTCCTATAGGCAAGTTGATTCTCAATGTAACGTTAAGTGGCAGACTTTATGTTGGCCAAGATCTATCTGCACTGAATAAAAATAACAATTCAAATTTGAACTTGTTAGAAAAAGTATATCCAACGCCTTTATGATGTTAGATAATTAATATCAAAATAGCTTAGGCTATAAGGCCAGACGACCACGCAAGCGAGAACGTTTGGTCGAAGAGACTCGGGTGAGAGTTCAGGGAGAACGTTCCTCACCGAGCGGCTACTCAAAGTATTGGCGAAGTGGCTTGTATGCAAGATCCTATTATTTGAACTGAAGAAAAATAATAATTTGAATTTGAATGGTTAGAAAAATGTAGCCAATCAAATTAATATAAAAAAAAGTTTAGGTTATGAAGCCGAATGACCGGGCAATCGAGACCTCTCGGTCTTCGATTGCATGTTTGAAGACTACAATGGAGAATCCACATTAGGATGTGTCATGGATGAGTTGTATGTGTTTTACTGCCTTGTGAGCTGCAAAATAGATGTCGTATATTCATATTTAATACGGTGATCAAACCATCAATGTCTTATATTCATATTTGATATCACAATCAAACCATTAATACCTGATAATATACCTATCAACTGCTCATAAATGACCATTGCACTCTTAATTAAACTTTAATTACCTAAAACAATTGCCTCGACTAATCAGCTACCCCTATTGGTAAGTTGATTCTCATTATAACATGGAACTCTATATTTCATATAGTACAAATATATATTATGTGATGTATGGAAGGTTTCAAGAGTTTCATTTATCATATTTATATTCTTAAAAGTAAAATTTCATTGCTTTAACATATCCATATCCCACAGATATAAAAGTTTTGTTGTTTCATTCTCATTAGGTATCGTGTATACTAGTGTTTGTCCTTATACTTGATTTTTTACTATTTTAATTTAATTTAGTTAATTATTATAAAAAAATCATTAAAAAGGTAAACATAATATTATCAAATATTCAATATTTAGAAAGAAATAATAATTATATAAATTTTAAATCAAATTACCAAATATTAGTTAGATATTAAAATAATAAAATTTGTTTATAAGAAAATTATATATATTAAAATCGTTTAATATTAAAATAGTCAAGTTTTACTATTTTTAAATCTCTATTACTTATAAAATATTATTTTTAAAATTTTTTACAATTGACTAAGATACATCATGACTATTTAATAAATATTAATTATTTATTAATGAAAAATAAAGAAAAAAACTTAATTTGCGGAAAAAACATTAATAATGTGATAATAAAAAATCAAATACATTTAATATATAATTAATGTAAACCATTAATTTAAAATAAAATAGAAACGTATAATTAAGGCATTTACTTATTTTTCTTAAATAAATACATCATTTTTCTCTCTATCAATATCTATTATATATATTATGTGATGTATTGATCAAATTTTATTATATTTTCGACAAACAGTAAATTGTAGAAAAAAAAAGGCAACAATGAGATTTACTTTGAAGGTATCGATGATTTTCATTGTGTGTATGTTTTTGTTTCAAAGTTCAAATGGTTCTGATCTTATCTCTAAAAATTGCAAGGAGGCCTCGAAGAGAGTCCCAGAAATAATTACATATGATTTCTGTGTTGCATGTCTTGAAGAAGCCTCTTCTAAGTTACATCCACCACCTACCAACCTTGATGACTTTGTGGGCATTTTAATTACACTTTGCAAGAACAATGCAACCAATGTGCTTTCCATTATATCAAAGCTCTCGAAAGATAAAAGTTTGGATAAATTTGCAATTTTGACCTTACAAGAATGTTCTAGTTTTTACGAGCAAAGCGAATTTTTTTTAGACATGATTGCAGCTTCTTTGAAGAAAAAGGTATTTGATTATGTTAGTTTGCATTTAGGTGAAATAAGTACTTCTTCTAGAGTCTGTAACGAAGATTTAAGTGCTAAGTGGAGAGGTGGAATATCTCCTTTGTCAAAGGAATACCAAATATTTTTGCAACTCATTTGGATATCTCGTGTTTTCGTCAATATTATAACGAAAACTTAAAATGTCTTATTCAATAATAGTAATAATAAAAAGGATTAAATATGTTTTTGGTTTATTATAATTCCTCTTTAAAACTTTGATCTAATTTAGTCAACAAACTTTAAAAATATGTAAATTTAGTTTTTTTAACTAAATTTTGTTAACTTTATTTGGCTTTTCAAATGTATTTCATGATAGCATTTTTACATCATTTGACATATTTTCACTCCAATGTAAGCTGAGAATCGTGCTTGAAACATCAAACAAACTTAACAAAATTTGATTAAAAAGACTAATGTTTTGTACACTTGGGGTAGAGGATTTGGAAAAGAGTGAGTGGATGGATTTGAGGGTGAATTAATGGTTGTTTATTTGAGTGGATTTGGGGGTAAGTGAGAGTGGATTTGGAAGTAAAGTTTATCAAAACAAGTGTAAGATTTGATGGATGTGACAGATAAAAAAATTATTTAATTGGTAGTAATTGAAAATTACCAAATTGCCTTTAGTTATTAAAGTAATTTAAAATGAGAATTATTAATGTTATATTTAATTGCAAAAATGTTTATAAAAAGAAAAATTAACATTAATTTTTAAAATTTGTAGTTTAGTAAATTAAAACAATTATTTTAAAAATACAATATTTTTTTTAATATAATTTAGTGGTAAGTGGTAAAAAAATATTCTTCTTGAATTTGGATATTTATATTTAGCATAAAAATTATGGATTAATTTGTAATTGTATTATAAATAATATAAATATGCAACAACATTATCTTTTACAACCCTCTAATCTGTGTAGCTGCAGTGTTGCATGACACTTATTTTATCACTTTTAATTAGGAATAGAAACGGGTTTTCACTAAATAACCCTCAAATCGCATGGCATCCACAGAGATGAAAAAAATACTTCATCCCGCAATTCAGCGATAATAGTTATTTCCAAATTCATTAATGTGAACACGCTTCACTCCCCAAATCCATCTTCTCCAATCCTTCTAAAGAGTGTTATCTCTCCAAACGAACACAGTTCTAAGAATGAGAAATTGTTATTTAATTTTAAGTTGAAATGGTTATTCGAATTGAAATTAAGCTGCATGAAAGTATTTCCTATGGCACAAAGGCATTCTGAACTACTTCTTTTTATAATTTTACCCTAAAATATTATTTTATTTGTTTCCTTTTAGTGGTATCTCTCAATTTAAGATCGAGATAATTTATTTGTAATTACAGTGATATTAATTCTAAAGTTTAAATGTTTTTCTAATTAGTTCCTAAAAAACGTAAGTAAGTTTTGGTTTAGAGTTTTCTATATAAATTTTATTTTCCTTTTTGTGCCCAAAATTGAAAATTGTTACTTTTGTTAGCTACACTAATTAATATTTGTTTCAAATGAAAAGTTCAGAGTAACGGATGACTCTTGAAATTTGTACAGTACATATCATTCATTTGCATATTATTTAAATATAATTGTACATCTCACGCGTAAATAGTTCTTTTTATACATCAAATAGAATTAATTAATAATATTAAAATTATAATTAAATATATTTTTAGTCTTTAATTATTTTTAAAATAAATATATATTTATTTTTTATTGTATTTTATAAAAGGGTTAAATATGTTTTTAATCCCTAAACTATCAAAAGATTTTGGTTTTTGTCCATCTTTAAAATGTTTATTTATTTGTCTTGAAATTCTTATGTTTAGTACTTAAAATCTCTTTGAAAGATTTATTCATTTTAGTTCTCTTAATTTTGAAATTTTTATATTTAGTCCTTAAAATTATACGTTAAGTTTTTCTTTAATGTGGCAAACATCGAGTCCACGTGGATGCCAACTCCTATAATATATGTGTATCATGTTTCTCTTTTCTTTTTTTTCTTTTTTTTTAATGGAGCATCTTCCACCGCCTCCCGCACCGTCTTAAAGTCTCCACCGCTGTTTGCAACCACCATGAAATACCCTCATCCAAAAATGCATCGGAGAAGCGCTTCAGTGCCGTCATCACCTCCAGCAACCATCACCTCCTCGTGCAGTTCACCTACAACCCAAACGCAGCGGAAAAATTCTTTTCCACCATCAATAACCAGAAAGCCGTTGCACAACCTTCGTGCCTCCACCATCGTCATTCACCTACAAAGCTAGAAAACCAACACAATCCATCTTTACTGCCCAAAAAAACCCAAAACCACATCGCAGCTTCATCACCAACCCAAAAGCAAGAAGAACCCTACAACCCCAACCTCTCCATCATCACGCAGATCGCCATTCTCGACAACACCTGCAAGGAAACGCAATCAACCCAGATAATCAATCATCTTCCACCAAGGCCTCAGTTCTCCTTCACGAGCGTCGAACCCTAAGACGTGAGTTCCTCTAAGCTCGGCCTCCTCGCCCAAATTGCATCTTTGTGCTGTCACAACAAAGCAATCAGAAAACTTAATTCACGTTCTCCAATCTACACCACCAATTTGGATAACCTACAACATTTGTGAAATCGCAAAATGACAAGCAGAACTCACATATCTTCACAGCTGCAACACCTCCCTTGATCTAGAAATCCTAATTTTTTGGGAAAAAGGGGACAACAAGTCTGATAGCAAAAAAGAGAAAGATGATGAAGGTGCCCAAAGACTTTAAGACGGTAGTGAACGCCGATGTGGTGGTGGCTGCAAACATTAGTAGAGACTTTAAGGGAGTGTCGGAGGCAATGAGAGAGGGAGGACCAGCTCTATTAAAGAGTAGTAAAAGAGAAAAAAAAAAAGATAAACATGACACACAATCATAAGGGAAGGTGACATCACACATGGGCTCATTGTATGCCACATCAAAAAAGAAAACTTAACGTTATTCAATTTTAAAGACTAAACATAAAAGTTTCAAAACTAAGAGGACTAAAATGAACAAACCTTTATAAAAATCGCTTGATAGTTTAGGAACTATAAAATATTATTCTTTAACAAATAATATGTAAAATATTTTTAACGAGACAAACAAAATTTTACAATAACTATAGTATAACCTTAATATATTTTGTGAAAGGTATTTTTGCATGACTTTAATAAAGTTTTTGGTCAAAAAATATGTATAAATTTAGTTTAAGAATGATTGGATGCACCTAAAACCAATACATTTACATAATTATAATTATCTTGTGAATTAATCATGTGTGTTGACCTAATTTAGAATACAATTTTTTTCTTGCACCATATAGATTTGACCAGAAGATTACTGTTTCACATTTATGGATATAGTTAATAAATATTTAAATTATTTTAGAATTCAAAAATATATTTTGAATTATACAATGCAATAAAAATTATTATTTGTTTGTTTTAATCATAATTAAATTTTAAAAGTAAAATAATTCATAATTATTGTATTTAATATCAGTATTAATTTGTCAATTTGAATATTAGTTAATCATCTCTTTTATATATATATATATATATATATATATATATATATATATATATATATATATATATATATATATATATATATTATATTATATTATATTATATTAAATCTTATTATTATAATAATATTTGAATTTTATTTTTATAATATTATTATTTTATTATTATAAACAAGTTGTCAATTAATTATATATATAAACTTTGTCAAAACATTATTTTTCCACATAAATATATATATTTTAATTAAAATTATTATCTTATTAATTTCTGTTGGTAATATTTTGTAAACTAAACCTTATTAATTATTTAATTATTTCTAAAACTTACTATTTTGATAAACTAAAAAATTATTTTTAACAAAATTATTTATAAAATTAATAAAAATTATTTATATTCATTTTTATAATTATGATAATAATGTTCTTTTTATTTTTTCTTTAAAAAAAACTCAAACACACATATATTTTAATTAAAACAATTTATAATCATTATTAAATCAAAATTAATATTAAATAATCATAAATTTTAAAAAAATTTAATTATGTTATTTCTTGGATATACAAACCCAATTCTACATATTGCAACTCTGGATGCATAGAGTATCTCTTTTGTTTTCTCTCATTGCACATATCTGTTTCCAAATCTCCAATAATAGGCAAAATTACTTTCCACTGATGTTAATAAGGTATTGGAAAACAACTGACTATGCCTTATTAGAGAGTATCTAAAATAAACACTGCCACCAATCTTCACATTCAAGTTTTTTTGGACAATCATTTTTTATTGTTTGTGATTCTGGCTGCTATATAAGTTGATAGCTTTTTTTGATTGAGTTTGTGTGCTTCATATAATTTAAATTTTCCATGTTATAACACTTAACATAAGTGTTTCTTTTATATGTAAAAATGCAATTTATTGTTGAATATTTAGTTTTTTCTTAAAAAAGAAAGTTTATGGGCTGGTCCTGACTCATAGGGCTTTAGTGCTTTTTAGCCCTGAGAACATTTTTAATAAAGGGCTTTTTTGGTCCTAATCCACATGGGTTAGGGTCAGTGCCTATTATAGGAGCCTATTTGACAGGTCTATTCATATCCATACCACCTGTAGCTTTCCCATACATGCTCATAGTCATTCCACCTGTAGTTTCTCCATACTGGCTCATAAACGAGTGTTACTCCCTCCACCACCCCATCTTCTCCCTCCTCCCCGCCCCCCTCCCCAATTTTTTCCAAATTCCAATCTTACTTTTTATACTTTTACCTTTACCTATTTTACTTTTTTATTTTTTAAAACTTTAATCCCCTTTGACTTCCACTTTTTCTCTCAGAGGCAAGCCCCTACGCTCCCTCAGCCCCACTTTCACTTTCTTTCTTTTCAATTTTCACATTCGCTAACATCATTCTCCACTTTTGCCTTTTCTTCATTGTTTATTCTCGAAAGCTTAGTTACGTTATATTGTATACGGTTTGATCACTTTTGTCATATTTTTTAAAAATTGATGGATAGAAGTTGACAATTTGAACAACAAATTTCATGTGGTAGTTCATCAACATATGTGGATGTGAGGATTTCTCAATGTGGTGTAGATTCAATAAACTAGTTCTTCAAAGTCATAGGGTGTGATATATTATGGTGACGTAGAGAAGGTGAAGGGGACTCGTGACCTTGTTAGTGAAGAAGATTTAGATTGGGTGTTAACGCATCTGGAAATTGAAAAGAAAGAGAGAAAGTGAAAGTGGAGGTGGGGGTGTGGGGGCTTGCCTCTGAGAGAAAGAGTGAAAGTGAAAGGGGATTAGGGTTTTAGAAAATAAAAAGTAAAATAAGTAAACGTAAAAATAAAAAGGATAAGATTGGAATTTAGAAAAGATTGGGAAGAGGGAGGGAAAAAATGGGGTGGTGGAGGAAGTAACACTCCTCATAATCATACCACCTGTAACTTCCCCATACAGGTTCATATAACAAGATAGATAGTCCTAAACTAAGGATTTATAGGTATAGAATAGACACGTCTCTCTCTTTAAGTATATACCACTAACAAGAGCCTAACTTCAACCAAAGCGATTACGTTTATATAAAGTCAACCAAACCTAATCAATAGTCAAACTAAATAGAATTTATACTTCCTTTTTTTATAATACATCATGTTGTTATAAAGCCAATTGTGAACTCCGTAGATATCTATGATATTTTTAATTTATTTATTTTTATTATCACTTCAGACTTGCACTTATTTAAATATAAATATAGATAATTATTATTTTTAAATTCCATTCACTTATTATTATTATTATTATTATTATTATTATTACATTTAAAATGCAGAATCAAAGTCTAATATGGGCCTTAAAGTCTAATCTAGCCCTTTAGGCCCAACTAAGTTCAAACAAAATCAATCTAGTCCAAAATCCTACTCGTGATGTCATCACAACTGCCGCATACATCTAACCTACATTCACCCTCCAAATTGCTATGAAGGTGTAAACCACTACAGCTCGACCCGACCACTAGATCAGAAGCCTAATCGGAAACGAAACCTTAAATAAATAAATAAATAAATAACAGAAATCAATAATGAAATGTGACAGGGTCTTCTTCCTCGCGACTCAACCTTCCCAAAATTGCTAAGAAAGGAAAAACAAAATCCCAAATTGCAAGATGATGAACACTAATCTACAAAGAGAAAAACAAGAAACCCATCCAAATCGCAAAATAAGAAACCTCAAAATTTCCAAATTGTGATAATAAGGAACCCTAAACTTCGAATCAGACGCGACTTCCCTTCGCTGCGAAGACGTCGGAACATAAACCTAGTGCGAAGGTGCCGCTACTGCAAAGGCCTCCCTCCCTACAAGAACGAACCGACATTGAGAAACGAAAGGGAGTCTAAGCACGAACCAGAAATTAGGAAGAGGAAAAGGAGGTTTACACCTCCCTCATCACATAACGAACAAAGCGACAAGGAAAAAAATGAAAAAGATTTGGACTTTTAGAATTGAAATTTACAAATTTAATTTAATTACGGTTAATTTCAAATCTAATCTCAATCTAGAGAAAATAATTAGAATAAATTGGCTTTCATGCCATTGTATTTTTTTTTCTTAAAAAAAATAATAAGAACAATTAAAAGAATCCAGACGTCACTGATCTATTTCTCCTAAAGCCTTCGCATAACATTTTAAGCATAAGCCATCATCACGTTACACTACCATTTACCTATATGTTAAAACCATTTTTCAAAGATTCATATATCACAAAATTTTTTCTATATGTACATGAAACGAAATTAACATTTATTGGCCTTCCAACAAAATTTCCCCGAAAAGATGCCTCCAACACTTGAAAAGTATGACAGGTTGACGAACCTAGACGATCACCTACGTTCACCAAAACCACGGCTTTTTATTCTTTGAATGATAAGGTATGGTGTTGGGTGTTCTCTTTGTCTCTGAAAGGAGAAGCCATAGCTTGGTTCAATGCCCTGCCATGGAACACAGTGGACAACTTTGGAATCATCCGTAATATGCGTCCAGCAGAGTTCAAGATTTAACATATCTATCTTTGGTGAGCACTAGGCAATGGAAGGACGAGTCGTTGAAAGACTTCATGTACCGATACAATAAGACGGTCTGTCAAGTAAAAAATGTCAATCAGGAGTTTTTGATGAGTAGTGTAATGCCCTAATTTTTGAGGTGTCACGATATAATTTTTTTTTGAAACAATATATTTCCTTCAAACATTTATTAAATATAATAAACTTTATTTAATTAAAAATGCAGAAGAAAACATAACCATAACTGTTGTAAAAAAATCTTGAAATATCTCTTTTACATACAAATACCAAGTCTGAAGACATTTTAATAATAGAAAACAATAATAAATCCCCGAACTTAAATCCCAACTCTCGCTAGTTACTACGATCCGGTCCTATCTGCAACGCTCTCTACTCCTGTACAATAGGATCATTGTAGGTGGAAACTACAACCACAACATACCAAGGTGAGCAACCGAAAATATCATAACACACAATACATAATAACATTTTAAACACATAATAATGAAATCATAAACATATGTCATCACAACATTGATGTCATAACACGACACCCTCTTCCTGCCTCACACGACCAAAGAGAACCTTTTTTCCATATCACAAGGCTAAAAGAGTCATCATTATCAAATCATAATCTTTTGGCATCACACGATCGAAGAGTCATCACCATCAAACCATCATTTTCCCGCATCATACGGTCGAAGAGTCTTCATTATCAAACCGTCATCTTCCCACATCACACGGCCGAAGAGTCATCACTATCAAACCGTCATCTTCCCGCATCACACGACTGAAGAGTCATCACTATTAAACTGTCATCGTCCCGCATCACACGGCAGAAGAGTCATCACTATCAAACCATCATCTTCCCGCATCACATGGCTGAAGAAAATCTCTTTCCTGCATCACTTTGCCAAAAGAGTCATCATTACCATCATCTTCCAAAATACTCACTCTTATGGGTACAACTCTAGGAGATCCCGAGTTTCAAAAACATCTGCCCTACAATTCTATACATTCTCTCAATAATATACTTTGCTCACCAATCACATGACTTATAATACAATTTCAATACATTCCACACTTAATCTCAATAATAAACATCAACTCATCAAACCCAAGGTTTCACTATACCATATAAAATACTAGGACTTTATATACAACACTACAACATCTTATAAAAAGATTACGACTTCAAGTAAATCACTACATAAACATATAAAATTATTATGAATTTTATAAAGTACCACTATAACACATAAATATATTCAACTTTTATTACTTATTTTATATACCCCTCAAATTAAATTATGAAAATCATCTAAACTTATATACTTACTAACAAAATAACAAGCTACTTTTATTATCTTTGTATATAATTTAATTTTATGTCAGCCAATAGATTAATCATATGCCAAACTTAATGATTCTAAGTTATCTGAATAACCTTGTTAACGTTATGAAATAAATCAATCAATGGAAAAAGTGGAATTCAGAAATTCGAGGTTGTGGAGATAGAAATTGATGAGGTGCGGGAAGCATTTGCCCTAAAATTGTGTTGGGATAGATTGTAATGGGCTTGTCGCTGCCCACCATGATTACTACCTGTACCCAAAGATTACTACCTGCACTTCTTCACTTCAAATCAAATTAGTAGAAAGCTTGTTCTCGAAAGTTTGCTCGGTAATATATCATATATATTTTGAAAAACTTTAGAAATTTCATTTCATGTTTTGAAAAGAACTTTCAAGAAAGCTAATTTTGAAAAGCATTTCATATATTTTTAAAAAATCTTGTTTTGAAATGCATTTTAATATGTTCTAGAAAATTTATTCAAGAAATACTGTTCAAAAGCTCTGTTCTAAAAAGTCATATTCTGAAAATTTAAAAAAAGATAAACTTGCTCGAGAAGATTTCTTTAATACCTAATCCGAAGACACGTTTATAAAATGTAAAATAGTTATTTAAAAGAAGATGATGCGAGTGCAAGTCCTTCTTCTCTTTTTCTTCTTGAAGAAAAGCTTCACTTTCACAAAAAAAATTCCACTTTCAAAAATACTATTTTGTATAAAATTATATTATTATATAATATAAAAAGATCATAACTATGAATTAAGCATTTTATGTAATATATAATGTAATATACTATTTACCAAGCATCCCTGATTCCACGTTGAAGTATAACATTCTTATCCTTTAGAGAAGGTTTTCTTAAAATTAAAATCACGTGGGTCATTCCCTTAAAAACATTATATAAACTAACAATTTCTTATACTAAGTGTTTGCTTCATGTGTCCAACCAATTAAAAGACCTTTTTTTCATTTTTCCAAACCAAGACCGTGGGACCATGCTATCAATCCCTAATTTTTTCTTTTAAAACAAAACATTCAATGCAAAAAGATTCTAGGGTAACCAATAACCTTCTCCCATATTCTTTTTTCATTTTTCCACACGTAAGACTTGCATTTTCCCTTTATTAGAAGAAGTCTTAAACAAGTCAATATACTATGGAGATATTTGATTTGTACTACTAAGCCATGCAGGAAGTCAAATTGACATTAATGGTGAGCAACCGGAAGAAGAAAAAACACTTTTCTTTTACGTCATCCTATCCTAATCAACTTTTATTCATCATATCCTAACCAACTTTTATTCTTATTCTTTAGAACTATTTACGTGTAAGCAAACAACTTTATAATAAATTATTACATTGTATTATAATGTATAAGCAAAAACTATATAAGAGTGAGAGGCTTTGTGCTACTTTCTCATGCAAAACGAAAACAGTGAGAGGCTTCTATGCTATTTTCTCTCGTTCACTTACAGTATTCCAATTCTTCATTCTTCATTCAAAGCAATTTCTGTTAAACCTAGCCACCATGAAGAAATTATTCTTAGTTTTAGTCATTTTATTTTTCATTGTCAATGCTACTATTCGTCCAAAGTGGGACAAGGAGCTGTTGGAGAATGAAAAAAACTTGGAAGTCTTAAAATATGATATAGTCGTAGTTTTAGATGGTAGTGGTAATTTTACTACCATTTCTAAAGCTATAGAAGCTGCTCCTGTGTTGAGTTCCAGGAGAATTGTTATAAAAGTAAAAGGAGGCATATATCAAGAGACTCTGGAATTTCCCTCTAACAAGACTAACCTCTTTTTGGTTGGGGATGGAAGAGGCATCACTGTCATTACCGGAACCAAAAACGGGCGAGCTGGTTTCAATACCTTGGATACTGCAACTGTAGGTGAGTTTATCATGTATATTTATATCTCTCCTTTTAATTTATTTACATGTTACTTTCCATGGTTAAATATGTTTTTAGAAAGAAAATAAACAATTTTAAAAGTAATCTTGTTTTGGTGATGCAGTTGTTAACACAAAACATTTTCTGGCGAGTAACATTACTTTCCAGAATACAGCAGGACCTTCAAACAACCAAGCTGTTGCCCTAGCGCTCACAGGGACTTTTTCTGCATTTTACAACTGTGAGATGTTGGGATATCAAGACACTTTATATGTTATGCAAGGTAAACATTTTTTTGTGAAGTGTCTTATTGAAGGCACGGTAGATTTTATTTTTGGCGACACGGCACAAGTGGTATTACAAGACTGTGATATCCAAGTGAGAATTCCTCTCATAGGCCAGCCGAACGTCATAACCGCTCAAGGAAGAAAAACAAATAATGAAGAGGGTGGAATTGTAATCCAAAACTGTAGGATTGGTGCCAGTAAGGAGTTTGAAGGCGTCAAAGAGAAATTCAAAACATATTTAGGGAGGCCATGGAAGAATTATTCAAGAACTATTATAATGGAGAGTTATATGAGTGATATAATTGACCCAGCTGGCTGGATAGAGTGGGAGGGCACTACTCTTGGTCTTGACACTCTATTTTATAGAGAGTATAATAACAATGGACCTGGTGCTCAAACCTCCAGAAGGGTCACATGGAAGGGATTCAAAGTTATCACTCATGCTGTTGAGACCGAACCTTTTACTGCAAGAAACTTCATTAATGGCTCTCAATGGTTGAATTCTACTGGCTTTCCTTATAAATTAGACTTATAAATTATATGATGATGTATATATAGTAAAATTTTAGGTTTTCATTAACTGTAATTTTATAGGTGTTGGCAATTGGGTATATATATATATATATATATTAATAAAATATCTATTGATAATATTAAAGGTTTAATGTAATTGTTAAATTTTCATTGAGTCAATTAATTTATATTTGTCTATGAATCACAAATTCGTTAGAGTATGTTTTGAACTGAATTAAATTTCTCGGTTTTTAATTTCAAATAAATTTGAACCCTTTATTATTTTCTTCTAATGCTCTTAATTTTATTTTTAATTACGAAAACTATTTTTTATTATTAACTGCTATAGATTTTAAATATATAAAATAAAATAAAAATATAATATATTTTAGAGTTATCGAAATAGGTTAAAAACGTGTGAACGAGAATTAGTTGGAAGAATAAACTATGGGAAGAAAATAGAAAAAGTATAGGAAGAGTATGACAGTGAAGTTTCCAAATACGTTATTAGGAAAATGATATTGAAGCATTGGAAAGGTGTAGTTTAGATAGAGAGAGAGGAAGGGTGCTGCGTAATGAAAATGAAAGGAAGATTCTTCAAAAGCTCAGAAATTATGCTTGGCAGCCATTTGAAATCAATAAGCATAGTTCGTTCACCTAGGAAGAAATTGAAAAGGACAACAAAGAAAACGAATTGATTTTTTTGGCATTCACTTTGTTTTAGTTTTTCATGATATTCTATAACTTATATTTTGGTGCACCCACTCATTGGCCTATGCTAAAGTTATTGATGAATTTATCACAATCATATGGACGTGTTGGATGTAGCGGCTGTATGGAGTGGAGAGGACTTATTATGAGCAGCCTAGAATTGTCACTTGTGCTTAGGAACAATAATATGGTAGTTGTTTGGCACACTCAAATTGGGACTAAACGGAAGACAATGACACATGACATCACACTATGACATTATACTCATTTGACATATGACATTTATACTATTTTGATACGTGATTAAATCACACAATGTTTTTAAGTTTTTTTAGGGTTTTGAATATTATAATCAATTAAAATATTTTAAAGTTAATTAAATGGAACAGCATTCACTAAGTTTATTGTTGCGTTGTAGTGGGATTTACTGAACTTGCCTCCAGTTGGGCAACTGGAGAAAGATGAAAAATACGCTCCATTATATCATCTTCTTAAGATTTTTCTTACCAAGAGAATTATTCTTAATTTTTCCATCTCACAGGAATTATACTATATATCAACATTTGATGAACATGTAGTACAAATGATAAACAATATTACAGTTAATATTAATTATTGCATACATACAACATGAGATATTAATTATGACAACATAATTAAAAAAAAAACACTTCATATATGATAAAGAGTGAGATATATGTTGTTAGCAACCTCTGGTGTAATCAGCACAAAAACGTCTAGGGCCACCTCCATTTGGTTCCGGCAAGCAGCTACGATAATTCAGTAATTCTGGACAAAGAACAGCTTTGTTGTTACTGTTGCCTGTTTTGCCACAGACAGATAGACTGACATCATAGAGGATTCTGTTGACATGGGAATCAAATGAAAACTCTGATTCAAAGTTATTGCCTATGAAACCCTCATACTTGGCATTCACAACGTAAATCATCACCAACAACACCATCCACACACCCTTCTTCATTTTCTTTTCTCTCTCACTAACCAACAACCCTATCTGCTTTCCAACCTAAGCTTTCTTCCCTCCTTTTCAATATAAATATATATAGTACTCTACTCATTATTCTTAATTAAATACAAGAGTTTTTTTGGAAATATAGTTTAAAACATATAATTTAAAAATCTAATAATTAGTTTATTTTTTTAGATATTTTAGCCTTTTTGAGCTGGGGAGCTTTGCATTTATTTATACTTGTCAATGCACGTGTGTTTTCCATCTTTCAAACCTTTTATCTCGTAATCCATGCATGTGAGTTCAACTAATTTCTCCCACTTCCTATTTTATTTTCTTCTTTTCCTTCCTGCACCCTCACAATTTCTTCACACACTCCCGTGACCATTTTGACAACAACGAAAGTCATGGTATCCACAGTAGTGTGATGCAATGGTGAAGGGTATTTCTCAGTTAGTGAGAGTGTAGTTAATAATTGTGGGGTGCATGAAGCAATAACCTTTATTTCCCCATGAAAACTTTGAAGTTTGATGTATTATGTGTTTTTTAATTGTGACCAAGCACTCATTGTGATGTATTATTATGTTCATTTCTTTTAGTATCGTTGCTTAATATTCATCACCAATGATTAAAACTGATGGTAACATCAAACAATAGAGATGGAATAATTACTAGTATGATTCAATAAAAGTGACTAGTTAGATTTTGAATAGAAATTAATTATCGTTTTAACAATAGTTTAGCGATGTTGATTACTTCTTTTGTTATTAAACCAACTCATCTCAATTTCAATTAATTTTTATACATAGTTTAGAAAATTTATGCAGTAGATTTGAAGATATAATCAAATTATACCGAGTCATTAACATGATTCTTAAATAATCATCTCTTAATCGTATGATAACTAATATTATATATATTGCACGATTTTAGTATCGATTATTTATCTTAAACCTCACATCTGAGTAACTAAAATCAGTTTCAAGTCCTAAATTTTAAGCTATAAATCTCACTCCTTAAAAAAAATTAATTCATCAAATTTAACTTTTAAAACTAAAACTCCATTTTTCTAAAATTTTAAATCTTTTAAGAAAATTTGGAACGTAAGTGGAGTTATCCTAAGAGTTTGGAGAACAAAAACATAATTAAACTTACAATGTAAAATATATTTCTTTTTAAAATGATATCATATTTTAAATAACATTACTAATTACATGGGAATTTCTTCTTTCACCTCTAATTTTTCTTGGCACCTCTAATATTTTTTTTAAATCACTTAATTGGGACTTTTTTCTTGCAGATCGAATTTTTCTTCTTACACCTCCACAACTTTTAAATCCCTTATCTGACCCTGAAGATTTTAGTTAGGGTAAAAGAAAATTTTCTCCTTTTTTATATTTATCGCATCCATCCATTGTTTTCTCACACTTTCTTGCTAATCCTAATAACGCGTGAAAGTCCTCCTCTCCCTCACTCCGTGCATCTCTGACAAACATCCATCTACCTATAAAACACACCTCACACATACCTCTCCCTCTACACACCCCACCTTGATGCAAGATTGTGCCACAAACAACCAACAAGGTAGACATTACATTTATTACATTTATATTTTTGGGATAATAGAAATTTGTAATTATTTTATTGAACTAGATATAGAATAGTTAAACATAAGTATGAAATGAATTTGGGAATTAGAGTTACGAATTTGGGATTTAGGGTTATGAATTTGAGTATTTAAGATTGAGAAATTATGAAAAATATTAAACTTTGAAATCTGATTAAGAATGTACTAGATTTTGAAATTTGGTTATATATATATATATATATATATATATATATATATAATATTTAATAATTCTTGAGAAGACCATTACATTAAATTATGTGAAACAATTTTGTCCGAGTGAACTCCTAGATTTTGAAGCAGTTTTGGAAACTCTTATATACTTATTGGGCGTGGATCATGCGAGGACTACATCTGAGGTCAAGCAATGACATGGTCCCCACGTAAGACTCAGTTGGTTGAGAGACCTATATAACAACTATTGTGAGAACCAATAGTGGAAGTATGTTGCACAAATCTATTTGTTACATCTTGTTGGATGCCCAATTTGTATAGACAAGAGCACCGTGTACATCCATGTAACCTACTTAGTGCTCTTTAGAGATCTACAATTATGTAACAGATATGTGTGGGGAGTTGCTGCACTTGCCTATTTGTACGAGCAGATTAAAGATGCTAACTTTGTATAGATAAAACAATTAGTTGGATATCTCACTCTTTTACATGTCACATATATTTTGCACTTTGATTTCTTTTATTGTTTCATTATTGAAATACATTTTCAATATTTTGTAGAGTTGGGTATGTGAGCACTTCCTAGGATAGGAAGGAAGCCGGTGCTGGCTAATTATGATGAGTTTAGACATCAAGTGACATGTTTTGTCAACCTAGGGACACAATACATTGTCTTAAACAGGGTGGGAGTGTGATATACCATTTGCCATGTCAAAAGAAAATTAATGATGTTAGTAAAAAAAAATTTGTGAATTTATAAAAGGAGAGAAACCTAAATGGAATAAAGTTTGAAAGGGAGACGAAAACCAAAAACACGTAATAATTTAGGAACCAAAAACATAATTAACTCATATTTCTATATAATCCCTTAATAACTTGTGTGCCTTAATAGTAATTCCAGAAACAAACATATAATAGGATTTAATGTCTCTTATATATTTTATCAACTCAAATGTGGCTTGGTCTACCATGGATTGGTCACTCGGTGAGTTAATCTAATCTAGCTCACTTACGAGGGAACCCAAATAATTTGAATCTAGCCTTACCAACCATGGATTGGTGATATTTTCTAATTGAAATCTAAATAAAGTTCAATTTAAATACAACCCAAAATGATATTAAACTCCAAATACAATCCAAAATTACAAAAATACAATACAATCCAAATACATTTAAAGATGAAAGAACATTTAATTTAATTTTTTAATTTTTAAAATATGTATATTTAATATTTTGTAACCAAATTTTGTGAAATTTATTTAACATTCATTTTACTTAAATTGTTTACCTATTTAATATATTTTTTTAATATTAATTTAGAAACATGTTTAAAATCCTAAATAAATTTAATAAAATTTGATTAAAAACACTAAATTTACAATATTCTAAAAATGAAATATCAAAACTAGATTAAAAGGACTATTTTAATTTTGATAGAGTTTAAGAAAAGAATATATTTAACCTAAATAAAAATAAAAGTAATAAATGATAAGATAATATCAAATTTTTTCAATTAAATAAGCTTAAAATTAAGTTTAATTACATTTCCTAAAAACTTGTGAAGTTCCCTAATAAAGAGAAGAATAGAAAACAGTGATTACATAGTAAGCTATTATAGGTAGAAAGAAATGCATAAAATACAATAATAGAAAATTTGGGTGAGATTGATTTAAAATTTTGGAATATTGTTCTAAACTTTTATATTTATCCCTTTTGATATACATTTGGTGAATGTACTCATATATAATAAAGTTAATATGGACCTGCATTGACCTGACTAATAAAATTCAACTCCCATATTTTTTCATTTACATTTTTTCATGACCGACCTTTAAAACAGTTACTAATTGTTAATTAATTTAAGTAATAATAACTATTAACGAATACTTAAAGAATAATAGTCATTGATTAAAGAGAAATAATGAAAGTCATTTATTAGTGATTAATGAGTCCAACCTAATGGTAAACTTATTATAATATTTGTAAATATATATCTGACAGAAAAGGTATCAAATTTAACCATGATTATTTATCTTTATTACAAGAATTATTGAGTAAATCACTCACTTGAGGGATAGAGTCTTCTACATGCACCCTCCCACAGGGCTTGGATAAGAAGGAAAGAGAGTGCACAACTAAACTTGGATAATGGGGGATCATCACGAAACTCATCTAGTTTTCAGAACAACTTTGAATGTTTTTTTGAGTAAGGGATGGACAAACGTTGTAATAATAAAGGAAAAAAGGAACTGTTGGAGTTATTCCCAAGACGGACAAACCACTAGGAAGGCATGCATGCACGCCCAATAATTTGGATGGAGTGGGGTGGGGGGCAATGTTGAGCTCGCGTAACATGTCTGATTGGAAGGTGGTGAAAGGCACCCGAACGAACATTTGAGAGGAAAGATAAATGTACAGGAAGAAGAAATCTTTAATACTTAACCCTTTTCCATGAAAAACTCATTCATTCTTCTTACAGACGATCAGGCCAATCAAACGTGTATCCTTTATACATCGAGCAATGCACACCATTCCAAATCCTTCTTAAGGAGGAAACATGACTTATAAAGGACGATCTTGTGAGTCGCCCACTCGTAACCGCGAATGGAAGGTTTCAAGAGTTTCATTATCACATCTATACTCTTAAAAGTAAATTTCATTGCTTTAACATATCCATATCCTACAAATATAAAAGTTTTGTTGTGTCATTCTCATTAGGTATCATGTTTACTCGTGTTTGTGCTCATACTCGGTTTTTTACTATTCCAATTTCATTTAGTTAATTTTTATAAAAAATCATAGTAAATATGATATTATCAAATATTCAATATTTAGAAAGAAATGATAATTATATAAATTTTAAATCAAATTACCAAATATCAATTAGATATTAAAATAATAAAATTTGTTTATAAAAAAATTATTTATATTAAAATTATTTAATATTAAAATAATCGAGTCTTACTATTTTTAAATCATTATTATTTATAAAATGTCATTTTTTAAAATTTTTACAATTGACTAAGATACATCATGATTATTTAATAATTATTAATTATTTATTAATGAAAAATAAAGAAAAGAACTTAGTTTGCAGAAAAAACATTAATAATTTAATAATAAAAAATCAAATACATTTAATATATAATTAATGTAAACCATTAATTTAAAATAAAATAGAAACGTATAATTAATTATTTCTTAAATAAATAAATCATTTCTCTCTCTATCGATATCTATTATATATATTAGGATAATGATATTTAGACGATTGGTCAAAAATTACTCCACAATAATGTTTATGATTATTATTATTGATTGTGGAATAATTTTTTACCAATCACATATTGACACATAATCAATGTTCAAATGTTGTAAAAAAAATGTTGTCTAAATATCATTATCCTATATATTATGTGATGTATGAATCAAATTTTATCTCATTTCTGACAAACAGTAAATTGTAGAAAAAAGAAAAGAAAAGAAGGCAACAATGAGATTTACTTTGATCGTATCGAAGATTTTCATTGTGTCTTTGTTTTTGTTTCAAATCTCAAATGGTTCTGATCTTATCTCTAAAAATTGCAAGGAGGCCTCAAAGAGAGACCCAGATATAATTACGTATGATTTCTGTGTTGCATGTCTTGAAGAAGCCTCTTCTAAGTTACATCCACCACCCACCAACCTTGAAGATCTTTTGGGCATTTTAATTACACTTTCCAAGAACAATGCAACCAATGTGCTTTCCATTATTTCAAAGCTCTCGAAAGACAAAAGTTTGGATAAATTTGCAATTTTGACCTTACAAGAATGTTCTGATTTGTACGAGCAAAGCGAATTTTATTTAGACAGGATTGCATCTTTTTTGAAGTCCAAGGTATTTGATAATGTTAGTTCGTATTTGGGTGGAATACGTACTTTTTCTGATGTCTGTAACGACGATTTAAGTGCTAAATGGAGAGGTGGAATATCTCCTTTGTCAAAGGAATACCAAATCTTTGTGCAACTCATTTGGATATCTAATGATTTTGTCAATATTATAACGAAAAGTTAAAATGTCTTATTCAATAATAGTAATAATAATAATAAGGATTAAAGATGTTTTTGGTTTCTTATAATTCTTCTTCAAAACTTTGACCTTATTTAGTCAATAAACTTTAAAAATGCGTAAATTTAATTTTTGTTAAGTTTATTTGATGTTTCAAAAGTGTTTGATGATAGCATTTAGTTTTTTTTTATATATCATTTGACATATTTTCACTTCAATGTTAGCTGAGAGTGAATTTGGAAGTAAAGTTTATAAAAATTAGTGTAAGATTTGATCGATGTGACAAATAAAAAAATTATTTAATTGGTAGAAATTGAAAATTACCAAATTGTCCTTAGTTACTAAAGTAATATAAAAATGATTATAAAAAGAAAAAAAAATTAACATTAATTTTTAAAATTTGTAATTTAGTAAATTAAAACAATGATTTTAAAAATACTATATTTTTTTAATATAATTTAGTGGTAAGTGGTAAGAAAAATATTATTCTTGAAATTGGATATTTATATTTAGCATAAAAATTATGGATTTATTTGTAATTGTATTATAAATATATAATACAAATGTGCAACAACATTATCTTTTACAACATTATAAATAATATAATTAAGTGATTAAAATCATATTTAACTTTAATAATAATACACTGAGTGATTAAGCTGCATGAAAGTATTTCTTATGGCACAAAGGCATTCTGAACTCCTAAAATTCTTCCTTTTGCAATTTTATTCCAAAATATTATTTTATTTGTTCCTTTTCAGTGCTACCTCTCAATTTAAGACCGAGATAATTTATTTGTAATCATAGTGATATTAATTCTAAAGTTTAAATGTTTTTCTAATTAGTTCCTAAAAAAATAAGTAAGTTTTGGTTTAGACGTTTCCTATATAAATTTTATTTTCCTTTTTGTGCTCCAAAATTGAAAATTGTTTCTTTTGTTAGGCTATACTAATTAATATTTGTTTCAAATGAAAAGTTAAGAGTAACGGATGACTTACTGGTGCAAAAAGGTTATTTAACGTCACCCACAAAACATTGATTCGAGGATAGTCCAACGTTTATAAGTGGACGGTGGCATTACTGTAAATAAGTTGGTAACCAAGACGTCGGTTTCTAGAGCAAACAACGTCTATGATATATTAGACGTCTGCTCTGCCCTAAACCGACATCCAATGGCCTGAGGTAGGCGAGAAGACAGTCTTTTCTGCCCCCATTGACATCGGTTGTGCTGAAGGGTCGACGTCTACTTGGCTGCAATTAATGCTCTTGACCTGATTTCCAGGCGCTTAGATGTCATGTAGTAAAAAACCGACGTCTATGGCCTGTCCGGAAGGCGGGAAGACATCAATTTCTGCAATATAGACGTCGGATTTCTCGGTGGGCGACGTCTATGTGCCTATAATTAATGGTGTTCATCAAACTCGCAGACACTTCGACGTCTGGTAACAGAGCGCCGACGTCTATATTGTTATAGACGTCGGCGCCCCTGGACAATTGTCGTCTACTTCTCTGACAAGAAATGAAACATCAATCGGTTCAGCGTCATAGACGTCGGCTCCCCTTGTGTCCGACGTCTAATGTGCATTCAAAAGTCAGATTAAAAGTTATCTTGGACGTCATATTAGTTAAATAACCGACGTCTAGGTGACTATAGACGTCGGTTTCTGAAGCAACTGAGGCCCCATTTCATGTTAAATAAACCGCAAACTCTCCGCGGCATTGCAGTTTCTGATATCATCGTCTTCCTCCTCTCCTTTTTCTCTCTTGCGGCATTGCATCCCAGGAGTGTTTTTTTTATGGTTACCGTTTAAACTTTGTTTAGTCTTTCATCGATTATCTTCTGGTTCAACTGATTAAAATTTGTTTTCTTTGTGTTGTGTTTTAGTGCAGTTTTGCTCCTTTCTTGGGGTAACGTAGTACCACATTCTCTCTTTGCTAGCTGCCTCCCAGAAAAGTGGCATATTTTGGATTTCTGGTGGCGTTTCAACCCAAAAATGACCCTGGGTCGTTGCCTAGCTATCGTTTCACCGTAATTTTTCCCTCTTGCGATTGAAAATGGAACTAACAAGAACCCAGGTTCGGTTTTGGGTTGAAATGTCATGAGAAATTCAAAAGATGCATGCTTTTTTTCCGGGGAAACTAGCAAAGGCAGAGTGTGCTACTAGGCTATCCAAAGACAGGAACAAAACTGAACTAAAACACAACGACTGTATTAGACGTCAGTTAATGCAAAAACCGACGTCTATAGTGACCTTAGACGTCGGTTAGTGACATCTTCAAAGTCTTTATGTGCTCTTAGACGTCGGTTAATGCGTAGTCCGACGTCTATATAGTTCCTTTAGACGTCGGGTTAGGCCTATACCGACGTTTAGTGATGTCAGACATGGCACTAACTGACGTCAATATAAATGTCTGTTATATGGATGTCCGACGTCCCATTAACGTCACCAGTAATGACGTCGGTTGTTTAATAGACGTTAAAAGCCCAAAATAACAGACGTCTAAAGTCCTTTCTGCACTAATGACTCTTGAAATTTGTACAGTACATATCATTCATTTGCATATTATTTAAATATAATTGTACATCTCACGTGTAAACAGTTCTTTTAATACATCAAATAGAATTAATTAATAATATTAAAATTATAATTAAATATATTTTTAGTTTTTAATTATTTTTAAAATAAATATATATTTATTTTTTATTGTACTTTATAAAATGGTTAAATATGTTTTTAATCCCTAAACTATCAAATAATTTTGGTTTTTGTCCCTCTTTGAAAGGTTTATTTATATGTCTTCTTAGTTTTGAAATTCTTATGTTTAGTGCTTAAAATCTCTTTGAAAGGTTTATTCATTTTAGTCCTCTTAGTTTTGAAATTCTTATGTTTAGTCCTTAAAATTAAACCACGTTAAGTTTTTTTTATGTGGCAAACGTCAAGCCCACGTGAATGCCAACTCCTCTGACATATGTGTACCATGTTTCTCTTTTCTTTTCTTTTTTTTCAATGAAGCATTTTCCACCGCCTCTAGAACCGTCTTAAAGTCTCCACCGTTGTTTGCAGCCACCATGAAACACCCTCATCTAGAAATGCATCGGAGAAGCGCTTCAGTGCCGTCATCACCTCCAGCAACCATCACCTCCTCATGCAGTTCACTTGCAACCCAAACGCAGTGGAAAAATTCTTTTTCACCATCAATAACCAGAAAGCCGTTGCATAACCTTCGTGCCTCCACCATCGTCATTCACCTACAAACCTAGAAAACTAACACATTCCATCTTCACTGCCCAGAAAAACCCAAAACCACATCGCACCTTCATCACCAACGCATAATCACGAAGAACCCCACAACCCCAACCTCTACATCATCACGCAGACCGCCATTCTCGACAACACTTGCAAGGAAACACAACCAACCGAAATAATCATCTTCCACCAAGGCCTCAGTTCTCCTTCGCGAGTGTCGGAACCCTAAGACGTGAGTTCCTCTAAGCTCGGCCCCCTCGCCCAAATTGCATCTTTGTGCTGCCATGACAAAGCAAATTAGAAAACTTAATTCGCGTTCTCCAATCTACACCACCAATTCAGATAACGTGCAACATCTGTGAAATCACAAAATGACAAGCAGAACTCATGTATCTTCACGGCTGCAACACCTCCCTTGTTTTAGAAAGCCTAATTTTTTGGGGAAAAGGGGGCAGCAAGTCTGATAGCAAGAAAGAGAAAGATGATGAAGGTGCCCAAAGACTTTAAGACGGTAGTGAATGCCGATGTGGTTGTGGTTGCAATGAGAGGCGGAGGACCTACTCCATTAAAGAGTAGTAAAAGAGAAAAAAAAGATAAACGTGACACACAATCATAAGGGAAGGTGACATCACACATGGAATCGCCGTTTGCCACATCAAAAAAGAAAACTTAACACCGTTCAATTTTAAGGACTAAACATAAAAGTTTTAAAACTAAGAGGACTAAAATGAACAAACCTTTATAAAAATCGCTTGATAGTTTAGGAACTATAAAATATTGTTCTTACAAATAATATGTAAAATATTTTTCATGAGACAAACATAGTTTTACACTAACTATAGTATAACCTTAATATTTTTTGTGAAAGGTATTTTTGCATGACTTTAATAAAGTTTTTGGTAAAACATTATGTATAAATTTAGTTTAAGAATGATTGGATGCACCTAAAACTAATACATTTACATAATTATAATTATCTTGTGAATGAATAATGTGTTTTGACCTAATTTAGAATACAATTTTCTTCTTGCACCATATAGATTTGACCAGATTACTGTTTCACATTTATGGATACAGTTAATAAATATTTAAATTATTTTAGAATTCATAAATATATTTTGAATTATACAATGCAATAAAAATTATTATTTGTTTGTTTAAATCATAATTAAATTTTAAAAGTAAAATAATTCATAGTTATTGTAACATCCCAATAAATATATAACAAAAGTTATAATTTATTGTAGGAGTTAACATAAATAATAAAGGAGAACAGTGAGGAATAAGCACTTAGATGGATAAGAAATATGAAATATCATATAGAATTTAAACCTTTTACAAGATGTTGAACGTACAAAGAGAGACCGAACGGTTCATATAGTAATAATACCGGACGGTCTGATACAAAAGGTATACCGAACGGTCCTTCAAAACATAAGATCGACCGGACGATCCTGCACTATCTTCAAGCACACTATCTACAGGTTGATCGGTCTGCAGGGCGTCCTCCAATGTATCTTCAATCACGCCTTCTGCTCACATCCAAGGGATGATAATTGCAATGAATAGAACAGAAACCGAACGACCAAATACCGAACGACAACATAGACAAGACAGAACAGATAAGGGTAAACTTATGTAAATTTAATTAATCATTTCCAACATACATATAAACATGCAAACCGAACAATACATACGTTAATACATTGATATCAATATAAACCGAACGTTTAACTATCATGGCCGACCACTTAGACACTGTCCGAACTGTATGAACTATGTAGCTCGACGTCCCTAGCACCCGGTGTGGTGTAGTAGCTACCTGAACTTATCAACTGTCACCCGAGGTTAGTCCTACAATGATCATCTGGTCTTATGACCGCGGACCTCCTGTCATTCCCACGCATGAATTACCTTTCTCTAGATGAGAAAGCGTCATCACGGAATATCAGGATCAGAACCAGCAGAGCCTTCTCCATGTCCATACTTTACCAACCATCATCAACCATGAGATATTCCTCCAGTGGAATTCTCTTACTTAACCAAACTCAACCAATTTCACCCATCACTCTTCATCAAAATATAACATTGGTAAGGAAAAGACCGAATGGTCAAATACTGAAAAGAAGACTGATTTTCAAAGAAAACTGTGGTACATGACCGAACGGTCTAGCATTGAAAGAAAATGGAGTACTTTACAGTTTGGGCTGAATGCCTTTATATATATAAACCAAAGTTCTCTTCAGTGAAGCGAGTGTCAGTACAAGACCGAACACTCTTTTGGAACAAGTGTCAGTATAGTGCTGAACACGTGTATGACCGAACGTTTAGTTAATAACCGAACATTCTTAAAGTGAGTAATAATAATAATATGAAACCGGATGGAAATCAATAAGAAACTCATCAATGAAAACCAAATAGACTTAACCAATGAAAACCGGACGGAAATCAAGAGAAACTCTGCAATAAAAACGAAACGGACTTAACCAATGAAACCGGACGAAAATCAATGATAAACTCACAAATGAAAACCAAATGGACTTAACCAATGAAAATCGGACGGAAATCAATGAGAAATTCTGTAATAAAAACGAAACGGACTAACCAATGAACACCGGACGAAAATCAATGAGAAACTAACAAAGGAAAACCAAATGGACTTAACCAATGAAAACTGGACGAAAATAAATGAGAAAGTCAACAATAAAAACGAAACGGACTAACCAATGAAAACCGGACAGATATCAATAAAAAACTCATAAATGAAAACCAAATGCTTCATAAACTAAGTGTCAGTCTAATGCAAAACACTTGTATGCCTGAACGCTTGGTTTATGACCGAACATTCTTAAAGTGAGTAATAATAATATGAAACCGAATGCTTAATAATTTAAGTGTCAGTCTAATACCGAAAACTTGTATAACCGAACACTTGGTTTATGACCGAACGTTCTTAAACATATTATATATATATATATATATATATATATATATATATATATATATATATATATATATATATATATATATACTAAAACCGAGAGGGAAATGACTCCCTTGACTTAGTAAGGAACCAAATTAGTCAAAGTAAATAGCCAACGATGTAAGTCTCACAAGACCGACCGATCATCAACTGACCGAATGATTTAAAGGGGAGGACCGAATGGTCCTAATGACCTTCGATCACAGATTTCAGAATTTCTAATTCTCATACATTTTTCTAAGTTCCTAACCAAGTTAAGACAATTCAACATAAGCATATAACATTCCAACATACCAATTAAATCATCAAACATACATTAAATCATGCATCTAAACCATACAAAGAAATCATAATTAAATCTTATAAGCTTCCTTTACCTCTATTTCCAACTAAACTTCTAAGGTTTTTGGGCAGCAACTACTTCTAGGATTTTCAAAGTCCAAGGGTCGATTCAGAATGGAAATCTGATCAGTGCAAATTCAAGGGTTTGGCGCCAGGAGCAATTAATCTGAAAGGAAATTGATGATCGGAGGAGGAATGGTTGTCAGAAATCTAGAGAAAGGTTGGAAAGGTGTAGAGAGAAGGAGGAGAAAATGGTGTTTCTGGAAGGTTGAGTTTGAGGAAGAAGAAAGGTTGTAAGAGAAAGTGGTGGCAAATTTGAAATTCCTACCTTAAATATGGCCACCAATTTGGACGCTCAGCCCATCCTCCGCCTGCCACATGGCTTCCACTACCTGGAAATTCTCATTCCCTTTGCAGCCACACGCCTACCGAAAGCGGGGAATTAAATGCACTGCAGATTTTGTCTCCCACCCACATGGGGAAGCTGAAAGGGTGTGACAAGTGGACTTCACTAAATATGGGGTATTAAATGGGGTGTGATAGTTACTGTATTTAATATTAGTGATTAATTTGTCAATTTGAATAATTTATTATTTATTTATTTATGTCCAGATCAATAGTCTATTAAACCTTAACAGTTTGATATTATTTTGAGTATTTCAATTTCATTTCATTTAGCTATTTTTTATAAAAGAATCATTAAAAAAAAGGTAAGATGATATTATCATATATTCAATTTTTAGAAAGAAATAATAATTGTATAAATTTTAAATTAAATTACCAAATATCAATTAGACATTAAAATAATGAAACCCGGTTATACAAAACTATTTATATTAAAATCATGGTTTAAACCCTTTTTTATCCCTAAGTTAAGTTCTGATGTTCAGTTTAATCCCCGCTTTTAAAAATGTCAACCTTTAGTCCCTGTGATATGAAAAAATGTATCAAATAAGTCCTATCCGTTAACAAATCACAAGTTTTTCATTAAGTGATTTGTTGTTCATAACACCTTTGGTTAACAAATCACAAAATATTAGATACCTAGGTATGAAAACTTGTGATTTGTTGTTCATTAAGTACTGTCATGAGGACTGATTTGCTACATTGTTCATATCATAGAGGCTAAAGGTTGACATTTTTAAAAGCGGGAACTAAACTGAACTTCAAAACTTAACTTAGGGACAAAAAAACGTTTAAACCAAAAATCATTTAATATTAAAATAGTCAAATTTTACTATTTTTAATTTATTATAACTTCTAAAATGTTATTTTTTAGATTTTTAAATTGATCAAGATACATTATGATTATTTAATAATTATTAATTATTTATTAATAAAAAAAAAGAACTTAATTTGCAAAAAAAAAAACATTAACAATTCGATAATAAAAAAAAACAAAAGCACTGAATATATAAATAATGTAAAGTATTTATTTAAAATAAAATATGTTAGAGCGGTGCATTGGAATGATTAGCGTGAACAATAAACTAAGAGCAGGTGAATTGATTTCTTATTGCAAATGTATGCCTTTAATAACTTTCTCTTAAATTTAATTTTCTTAGCGAATAATTAAAACAATAATAAAGAGAATCAAGAGAGAAAATTGCACAAATAATTTTATACTGATTCAAATCACAAGAATCATGTGTCCAATTGTTAATCCTAAATGGAGTTTAAGGGTTTAGAAAACACCTCTCTTGTTACCAAATAATTTACAATCACATAGAAAGATAAGTTTAAGGGTTTAGAAAACAGCTCTCTTGTTACCACAAGAGATGAAACTCACTTCCTCTAAAGGTCACAAGAGATGAACACTTTCGCCAAATGTTTCACGAAGGATGAACACTTCCTTTGAATCTTCACAAAGGATGGCAGACTTCACTTAACAACAACAACGCTCAATCACAATTCTAGTGAAAATTTTAACTCTATGCCAACACCAAGTTCTCAAAGCCAAATCACAAGGGTTACACAAACCCTAAGTCACATTTTTCACAGTTTAAACAAACAAGTATATGTTGTTCATGTTTTTGAATGAGTCTAACACCAATATATAAAGACCTCACTTAAGGACATCTCCAAAAATCTTTTGTTAGCTTTTGCTCGCATGATAATCAATTATGTAAATAGGGTAATCGATTATGCATTTAATGAATACACAACGACAAACAATGTAACACCCCATTTTAGAGTGTCACGAATCATATTTAGAGTAAGATATTTCAAGATCCTCTTAACGCGAAAAACTATGCCAATTAAAAATTTTGACATTTGAATCTTGCGGAATTTAAACAAAGTTCTAACTTCACCAAAAATGTAATCCAATTACAAAATCCCAAAAATTAACCAAATAAATCAAGAAATAAAATTAATCTATTTACATTATTTTTAAATTTTATAACTCAAAGCTTTAAATAAACCCAAAGTTGTTCCCCACTCTTGCATCTTTATCAAACATTTGTTACATCCCACGCTCCCGTATAATCTAAGGGTCCTACAATCATCGCAAAACACACGCACAACCGCAAGCACAAAAAAATATGAGTAAATTACCATAACACAACCAATAACAATAAAATTTGTACATAAGAAACAACTCAGCTTAATAAAAATTAATTGTCTACAACTTTATCCTACTAACAGAATCATTTCTACAACATGACCATCACCAACATTCTCATTAACTATATCATTACTATACCATCAACGTTATCCTTACCAACATCATCTTTAAACACAAAGTCACTACAAATTCTCAACATCATCATGAAGGACATTGGTTTGTCTCTTCTACTCAACCATACCAACTGTAGCTTCCCCATACAGGTTTATAACCATACCACCTGTAGCTTCCCCATATATGTTCATAATCATACCACCTGTAGTTTCTCCATACAGGCTCATAAACGAGTGTTACTCCCTCGACTACCCCATCTTCTCCCTCCTCCCCCTCCCCCCATTTTTTTCCAAATTCCAATCTTACTCTTTTTACTTTTACCTTTACCTATTTTACTTTTTATTTTTTAAAGCTTTAATCCCCTTTGACTTCCACTTTTTCTCTCAGAGGCAAGCCCTTACGCTCCCCTACCCCCACTTTCACTTTCTTTCTTTTCAATTTTCACATCTGCTAACACTATTCTCCATTTTCTCCTTTTCTTCATTCTTTATTCTCGAAAGCTTAGTTACGTTATATTGTATATGTTTTGATCACTTTTGTCATATTTTTTAAAAAGTGATGGAAAGAAGTTGGCAGTTTGAACAACAAATTTCATGTAGTAGTTCATCAACATATGTGGATGTGAGGATTTCTCAATGTGGTGTAGATTCAATAAACTAGTTCTTCAAAGTCACAGGGTGTGATATATGGTGGTGACGTAGAGAAGGTGAAGGGGACTCGTGACCTTGTTAGCGAAGAAGATTTAGATTAGGTGTTAACAGATCTGAAAATTGAAAAGAAAGAGAGAAAGTGAAAGTAGGGGGTAGGGGTGGGGGTGGGGGTATGGGGGCTTGCCTCTGAGAGAAAGAGTGAAAGTGAAAGGGGATTAGGGTTTTAGAAAATAAAAAGTAAAATAAGTAAACGTAAAAGTAAAAGGGATAAGATTGAAATTTAGAAAAAATTGGGAAGATGGAGGGAAAAAATGAGGTGGTGGAGGAAGTAACACTCCTCCTAATCATATCACCTCTAACTTCTCCATAGAAGTCCATATAACACCATAGATAGTCCTAAACTAAAGATTTATAGGTATAGAATAAACACGTCTCTCTTTAAGTTATAGAAAAACTTAAGTTCTGAACTCAAATCCTGAATTTTGTTTAAGATTTTTCAAGAAAAATGGATAACTTTTTAAACTTTAATAGAGATTTTGTAATCAACCAACCAGCCAAAGTATCTGAAAACCTTTAGCATTTTTATTTTTGTACTGATTTATGGTGTAAAATTTTCAGGATTTACAATAGTTTTGGATATACAGTTTGATGGCTGCTGGTGTGAAAAAGTACCCTGTCTTCTTCATAATCTTCCTTCCACTGCATCACTCTCACACTATGGTATTTTCTTCACTACATTTTCTACGACATAGGCTTACATGAACACATATAATGAGAAATTTACCCAAACGGTGAAAACATTATGTATCTAAACTGTAAACTGTTATAACCAACATTGATCTTCTGCTGAGTTATTCATAAGAGGGGTTACACCTCTACTCTCTCAAATTGCAACATATTATAGAAAAGATCGTTACTTTTGTAAAAATAATACAGTAATAGCATTAATAACTGCTAATTAATATTTATCTTCAAGTCTATTTTTTTCATTAATTTTATTGTTTTGAGTTGCTACCACTCCTTGTTTATTAATTCTAATAAAATTTATTCATTTCTTTTTATTTTTTTCATGTTTCTGTCTCGTACTGTGGAAAATTATAAACTCTCTCACTAATAAATAGAATATAAAAATTAAAATTAAAATAAATTCCATGTTTCTTGTCATAATATTACGTATGTATTTATATAATTAAAACTTTACTTAATAATGAAAAATTAATATTATCTAGAACTGTATATATTTGCGGGTGTGTGTATGTATATACATCACAACGTGACACAAAAATGCAGTTTTTATGATCATAAACTCGGTTTTTTTTTTGTGTGTGCGCTTTCACTTTCTAGCATTTTTACCTGTGTTGTGCACCTATGCCAGAAAATGAACTTATTGGCTTTTTTTATTCATAAGAAAAGCGAAGATCTGTACAAATAAATAAATTAAAGATCAACGGTTAGAAACACCTTCAATTGTGTAGTAGTATTAAATTATGTCCATACCAGTCATTGCATTTTTGCTGCATATATGTATGTAGCATATGGTAATCGGGTTTGAAGACTATCCTCATGTTTTCTGTGATAACCTGCAGAAAGTTCCAAAAGAGTTTCTGAAGAATTTCAATGAAAACTTGTCGAGTAATGCAGTTCTCAGTAGCTCTTCTTCTGGTGACAAGTGGCAAGTAAGTATTCTAAAGAAAGGAAGCCAAGTGTATATGCAAAATGGTTGGCCAAAGTTTGTGACAGATAACTCAATTGTGCTTCATGATGGACTGCTTTTTACATATCATGGAGAGAACTGTTTCCATGTTCAAATTTTTGATAAGAATAATAGAGTGGAGAGGTTATGCCTCAAAGAACAACACAAGAACAAGCTGCCATACCAGAGAAGACTACTCATGTATCCAAGTCTCGTAAAAAAGGTAAGTAACTTGTGTTAATATCTGACAAATTTGATTTGTCCAAGTGTTTTGAAAGGAACAATATGAAATAACATTGCAGATTTCATGTTTATGTTCCCTCTTCCCCCAACATATCTCATTTTCTTAAACTTTTTTTTGAGGTTTGGGAACAGATATGCCTTGCGGAAACCGAAATTGAGAAACCGAAAAGTTATGTAAATATCATTACACAATCTTGTTTTCTGCCATCTGAAAATGATATTTGGATATCATCTAAGAGATTACCATAAGATATCAAAAGAGCTCCTCAATTCACAATTATAACATTTAAGAGATTATATATGTACATTTCATGATCCGCCACATTGCGTTTATGCCCGTCAAAGAAGGGAGCTAAGAAGAAATTTTTTTCACCAAAATCCTATGGGGGCAACTGAGATAATGTGGTTCATTTTTGTTGCGCTTTTTTACAGTAAAGTTCAATCCTTTTAGATCAAAAAAGGAAAAAAGAATAACGGCTTATACAACACCTAACTTACTGTTTTGGTAAGAAAATGTTGTCATGGATCTCATTGCAATCGTGTGGATCCTCGTACAAACAAATTTTTACATACTTTCCTTCAACAACAAAAAATTAAACCCTTGACCTTTGTCTACGAATACATTGGATAGCATTTTCTGCTATCAAACAAAATCAATATCCAAGAAAACTTTATGGGAACTAGTTAACAATTTTTATTTAAAAGCCACAATTTCTGACACCATTTGCTTCAAAATTCTCAAAACATAATCAACAATTAGCACTTTGATGGGAGAGACTATATATCTATCCATACATTTTTGTTACTTGCTTAGGTAAAAAAAAAGGGAAAACGAAATTCTCAAAAAAGGAATCTTCAGGGATCTCCATAAGTGATTTCGTAACTTATGAATCAATGATGAACTGGATCACAACAATATTTAGAAAAATAAAAAAACACGAAAAGTATTTGAAAGAAGATAACTTTGATTCTTCTTCGCCACCTGTACCACTATTACCGTCAAGTGCTATCGTTGACTCTACTTTATGCTGTAGTCTACTTATTGCTGTTGTCGACTTTATACTGTCGTCAATTTATGTTGCGATTGTTAGCTCTTAAACACGTGTTTGATAAGAGAATAATTCAGGATTGAAAAAAGAAATACGTTATTGGGGCTACGGGCTAACCTAGTCCTAATTTAATCAGAACCCATTTTGTGAGACTTTTGGGGTCACGGGCTTTAGAAAAGTCTCCGGGCTTTAGAAAAAGTTCATGGGCTTTAGAAAAATCCCTCGGGCTGACCTTGGGTTAAAAGAAAAATTGACAGCTTTTGAACTTATTTGGATAGTTAAAGTGTTAAGTGTGGTGTCGTGCGACTATGATAGGCTTACTAATTTAGAACCTTAATTTTTTATGTGTGATTATTATTTTAATAAGTTAAATATCTGATTTCATTTTGAATAAGATTGTTTGTAGAAAAAGATATTAATAACAAAAAAATTGTTGATAAGATTAAGAATTTAAGAACGTGTCTATAAAAAAACAACTTGAGTACTAAAGTGGCCTATATTTTAATTTTTTTATTTAGATAAAATAATTGAATTTTAAAAAAGTTATTTTTAACATTTGTATTCTAAGTTAAAATTAACAAAAGAATTTGTCAAGTTTAAATGTTCATTTAATATTTAATAACGTGTATAAAGAAGGGTGAAATTTCAATTTCTTTTTTTAATAAATGTCAAATTCTATTTGAATTAACTCCTTAAATTTTTTATTTTCTAAAATTTCATCATCAAAACAATTTATTTTACTTTAAGGATTTTCAAATTGATCAACTAAATAAATTATTTTTTAAATTGCTTCTTCCAATGTCGTATAATTGAAAAATAATTATTTGTAACGCCATTTCTTTTAGAATAACGATATTTTAATATTTAAAGTTTTTACGCACCATTTTTTATTTATTTTTGGTTATAAATATAAAAATTTATTTTTTTATAATTATTTTATCTTTTACAACGGGTTATTTTGGATTTCAAAGAAAAAAAATTGTTGGTCGTGGAAACTAACAATTTGACAATTCCTAACCAAGTAAAATAATCATAAAAAGTAAATTTTTATATTTATAAAAAAATGAAAGATATTTAAGATATTAAGACTAGCTACAAATTTAATTCGTGAATTTATTATATTTTATTTGCCAAAGCCATACAATCTTCCAATTTGTATTACTTCTACTTGAACAGAAAGAACCGATTATATTAATTGATTATATAACATAATTGCGTACAATTTAGATTTTCTAACAATTACTAATAGTTTATTATATTTATAATTAGTAATAAAGGTGCCATTTTAATTATTATTCAGTGTACACAGTTTATTATTCGATCTCCATAAATATAATTTATTTTATTATTTTTCATTTTTGTAAGAAAACTATCTACACTAAATAATAATTATCGTTATGCTATTTAATTACAATACTATACACTTCTAAAAATATATACTTTTATATAAATTTTTTATAATTTTCATATAAATTTTAGTAATTTTTTATTTTAATAATTTTTATAACATTTAATTTTGAAATATATTTTTTATTTATTTTCATTAGTTAGAAAAGAAAGTTAATACACATAAATATCCTAATTTCTTTTATACTTAAACAAAACATTTAAAAAATTAACCCACATAACAACACTATTTATATTAAAATCATTTAATATTAAAATAGTCAATTTTATAATTTTAAATCACTAATACTTTTAAATGCCATTTTCTAAGTTTTTATAATTGAGCAAGATACATCATCATTATTCAATAATTATTATTCAATAATTATGAATTATTTATTAATGAAGAAAAAAACTTAATTTGCATAAAAAACATTAACAATTTGATAATAAAAAAAGAAATACACTTATTATATAATTAATGCAAACAGTTATTTTAAAATAAAATACAAACATAGAATTAAGTTATTTATTTATTTCTTAATATAAATGGATTTTTTCTCTTTCGATTGAAAGGGTACGAAGGTCAATCATCAATCCTTCCACGGGTTGTTGATATGCAAACGATAAGTCAAAACATGTTTCATCAAGAAGTCTTTATTTATTAGCCTAGAAAAATGATGTATTTGTTAGGACATGAATTGTATATTTATAGGGTTTATAACAATCAAACCAATCAATCAATCATTAATATTTTATATTAATATATGATATCACAGTCAAACCAATAATGCAAATCATTAATGTCGTATATTCATATTTGATACAATAATCAAATCATGTATATTTATATTTGATATCACAATCAAACCATTAATACATGCTAATATATCTGTCAACTCTCCATAAATGACCGTTACACTCTTAATTAGACTTTAATTACCTAAAGCGGCCTCGATCGATCGGCTACCCCTATAGGCAATTCTCAATGTAAGGTAGAGTGGCAGACTCTAGGTTGGCCAAGATCCTGTTATCTGCACTAAATAAAAATAACAATTCAAATTTGAACTTGTTAGAAAAATTATAGCTAACGCCTTTATGAGGTTAGATAATTAATATCAAAATAGCTTAGGTTATAAGGTCAGACGACCATGCAAACGAGAACATTTGGTCGAAGAGACTCGGGTGAGAGTTCAGAGAGAACGTTCCTCACCGAGCAGCTGCTCAATGTTTTCCACTCATGTTTTGGCCAAGTGGCTTGTATGCAAGATCCTATTATTTGCACTGAAGAAAAATAACAATTTTAATTTGAATGGTCAGAAAAATGTAGTCAATCAAATTAATATAAAAAAAGTTTAGGTTATGAAGCCGGATGGCCGGGTAACTGAGACCACTTGCATGTTTGAAGACTACAATGTATAATCCACATTAGGATGTGTCATGGATAAGCTGTATGTGTTTTACTACCTTATGAGCTGCAAAATAGATGTCATATATTCATATTTAATATGGGGATCAAACCATCAATGTCTTATATTCATATTTGATATCAAGATCAAACCACTAATACCTATTAATATACCTGTCAACTGCTCATAAATGACCATTGCACTCTTAATTAAACTTTAATTACCTAAAGTCGCTGTCTCGACTAATCGGCTACCCCTATGATTCTTCTGATTATAATGCCCAACTGTATATTTCATATATAGTACAAGTATATATTATGTGATGTATGGAAGGTTTCAAGAGTTTCATTTATCACATCTGTACTCTTAAAAGTAAAATTTCATTGCTTTAGCATATCCATATCCCACAAATATAAAAGTTTTGTTGTGTCATTCTCATTAGGTACCGTGTATACTAGTGTTTGTGCTTATACTCCGATTTTTTACTATTTCAATTTAATTTAGTTACTTTTTATAAAAAAAAATCATTAAAAAGGTAAACATGATATTATCAAATATTCAATATTTAGAAAGAAATGATAATTGTATAAATTTTAAATCAAATTACCAAATATCAATTAGATATTAAAATAATAAAATTTGTTCATAAAAAAATTATTTATATTAAAATTATTTAATGTTAAAATAGTTACTATTTTTAAATAACTATTACTTATAAAATGCCATTTTTTAAAATTTTTACAATTCACTAAGATACATCATGATTATTTAATAATTATTAATAATTTATTAATGAAAAATAAAGAAAAGAACTTAATTTGCAGAAAAAACATTAATAATTTAATAATAAAAAATCAAATACATTTAATATATAATTAATGTAAACCATTAATTTAAAATAAAATAGAAACGTAGAATTAAGTCATTTACTTATTTCTTAAATAAATAGATCATTTCTCTCTTTATCAATATCTATTATATATATTATATGATGAATGGATCAAATTTTATCCCATTTCTGACAAACAGTAAATTGAAGAAAAAAAAAGAAAAGAAGGCAACAATGAGATTTACTTTGAACCTATCGATGATTTTTATTGTGTTTTTGTTTTTGTTTCAAAGCTCAAATGGTTCAGATCTTATCTCTAAAAATTGCAAGGAGGCCTCAAAGAGAGACCCAGATATAATTACGTACGATTTTTGTGTTGCATGTCTTGAAGAAGCATGTTCTAAGTTACATCCACCACCTACCAACCTTGAAGATTTTGTGGGCATTTTAATTACACTTTCCAAGAACAATGCAACAAATGTGCTTTCCATTATTTCAAAGCTCTCGAAAGACAAAAGTTTGGATAAATTTGCAATTATGACCTTACAAGAATGTTCTAGTTTGTACGAGCAAAGCCAATTTTTTTTAGACATGATTGCAGCTTCTTTGAAGAAAAAAGTATTTGATTATGTTAGTTTGTATTTAGGTGAAATAGCTAATTCTTCTAGAGTCTGTAATGAAGATTTAAGTGCTAAGTGGAGAGGTGGAATATCTCCTTTGTCAAAGGAATACCAAATCTTCTTTCAACTCATTTGGATATGTCGTGTTTTCGTCAATATTATAACGAAAACTTAAAATGTCTTATTCAGTAGTAGTAATAATAATAAGGATTAAATATGTTTTTGGTTCCTTATAATTCTTTTTCAAAACTTTGACCTAATTTACTCCACAAACTTTAAGAATGCGTAAATTTAGTTCTTTTAACTAAATTTTATTAAGTTTATTTGGCATTTTAAATGTGTTTCATGACAGTATTTGAGTTTTTTTCACATCGTTTGACATATTTTCACTTCAATGCTAGCTGAGAAACGTGTTTGAAACATCAAACAAACTTAACGAAATTTGATTAAAAAGACTAATGTTTTGTTCACTTAGAGTAGAGGATTTGGGAGAGAGTGAGGGAATGGATTTGAGGATAAATTAATTGTTGTTTATTTGAGTGGATTTGGAGGTAAGTAAGTGAATTTGGAAGTAAAGTTTATAAAAATTAGTGTAAGATTTGATCGATGTGACAGATAAAAAAATTTGGAAGTAAACTGCGTTAAGTTTTTTTTTATGTGTACCATGTTTCTTTTTTCTTTTTTTTTTCAATGGAAAATCTTCCACCGCCTCCGGCACCGCCTTAAAGTCTCCACCGTTGTTCGCAGCCACCATGAAACACCTTCATACAGAAATGCATTGGAGAAGCGCTTCAATGCTGCCATCACCTCGAGCAACCGTCACCTCCTCGCACAGTTCACCTACAACCTAAACGCAGCGGAAAAATTCTTTTTCACCATCAATGACCAGAAAGTCGCAGCACAACCTTTGAATTCGTGCCTCCACCATGTCATTCACCTACAAACCCAGAAAACCAATACAGTCCATCTTTACTGCCTAGAAAAACCCAAAACCACATTGCACCTTCATCACCAACCCAGAATCACAAAGAACCCTATAACCCCAACATCTTTATCATCACGCAGACCGTCATTCTCGACAACACCTGCAAGGAAACGCAATCAACCTAGATAATCATCTTCCACCAAGGCCTCAGTTCTCCTTCGTGAGCGTCAGAATCCTAAGATGTGAGTTCCTCTAAGCTCGGTCTCCTCGCCCAAATTACATCTTTGTGCTGCCACGACAAAGCAAATCAAAAAACCTAATTCGCATTCTCCAATCTACACCACCAATTCGGATAACCTGCAACATCTATGAAGTCGTAAAATGACAAGCAGAACTCACGTGTCTTCACGGCTGCAACACCTCCCTTTTTTATAAACCCTAATTTTTGGGGAGAACAACAAGTCTCATAGCAAGAAAGAGAAAGATGATGAAGGTGCCCAAAGACTTTAAGACAGTAGTGAACGCCAATCTGATGGTAGCTGCAAACATTAGTAGAGACTTGAAGAGGGTGTCAGAGGTAGTGGGAGGTGGAGGACCTGCTCCATTAAAGAGTAGTAAAAGAGAAAAAGAAAATAAACGTGACACATAATCATAAGGGAAGGTGACATCACACATGGACTTGCCAAATCTTTATAAAAATTGCTTGATAGTTTAGGAACTATAAAATATCGTTCTTAACAAATAATATGTAAAATATTTTTAATGAGACAAACAAAATTTTACACTAACTATAGTATAACCTTGATATTGTTTTGTGAAAGGTATTTTTGCATGACTTTAATAAAGTTTTTGGTCAAAAAATATCTATAAATTTAGTTTAAGAATGATTGGATGCACCTAAAACTAATACATTTACATAATTATAATTATCTTGTGAATGAATCATATGTGTTGACCTAATTTAGAATACAATTTTCTTCTTGGACCATATAGATTTGACCTGATTACTATTTCACATTTATGGATATAGTTAATACATATTTAAATTATTTCAGAATTCAAAAATATATTTTGAATTATACAATGCAATAAAAATTATTATTTGTTTGTTTCAATCATAATTAAATTTTAAAAGTAAAATAATTAGTTATTGTATTTAATATTAGTGATTAATTTGTCAATTTGAATAATTTATTAATATTTCTACCAGATCAATAGTCTATTAAACCTTGACAGTTTAATATTATTTTTAGTATTTCAATTTCATTTCATTTAGCTAATTTTTATAAGAAAATCATTAAAAAAAAGATAAACATGATATTATCAAATATTCAATATTTAGAAAGAAATAATCGTATAAATTTTAAATTAAATTACCAAATCTTAATTAGATATAAAAAATAATGAAACTCGTGATTATACAAAATTATTTATATTAATATCATTTAATATTACAAATTTTACTATTTTTAATTTATTACAACTTCTAAAATGTCAATTTTTAGATTTTTACAATTGATCAAGATACATCATGATTATTTAATAATTATTAATTATTTATTAATGAAAAATAAAGAAAAGAACTTAATTTGCAGAAAAACATTAAAAGTTTGAATAAAAAAATCAAAAGCATTGTATATATAAATAATGTAAAGTATTAATTTAAAATAAAATATATTGCAGCGGTGTATTGGAATGATTAACGTGAAGAATAAACCAAGAGGAAGTGAATTGGTTTATTATCGTAAATGTATATCTTTAATGACTTTCTCTTAATTTTAATTTCCTTAGCGAATAATTAAAACAATAACAAAGAGAATGAAGAGAGAAAATTGTACAAATAATTTTTTACTGATTCAGATGTCCAATTGTTAATCCTAAATGGAATTTAAGGGTTTAGAAAACACCTCTCTTATTACCAAATAATTTACAATCACATAGAAAGATAAGTTTAAGGGTTTAGAAAACAGCTCTCTTGTTACCACAAGAGATTAAACTCACTTCTTCTAAAGGCAACAAGAGATGAACACTTTCGCCAAATGTTTCACGAAGGATGAACACTTCCTTTGAATATTCACAAAGGATGACAGACTTCACTCAACAACAACAACACTCAATCCCAATTCTAATGAAAATTTTAACTCTATGCCAACACCAAATTCTCAAAGCCAAATCACAAGGGTTGCACAAACCCTAAGTCACATTTTTCACAGTTTAAACAAACACACATATGTTGTTCATGTTTTTGAATGAGTCTAACACCAATATATAAAGACCTCACTCAAGGATATCTCCAAAAAATCTTTTGTTAGCTTTTGCTCGCGTGATAATCAATTATCTAATTAGAGTAATCAATTACGCATTTAATACAAATAATGTAACACTCCAATTTAAAGTGTCACGAACCATATTTAGAGTAAGATATTTCAAGATCCTCCTAACGCAAAAAATTGTGCCAATTAAAATTTTCGACATTTGAATCTTGCAGAATTTAAACAAAGTTCTAACTTCACAAAAAAAAATTAATCCAATTACAGAATCCTAAAAATTAATCAAATAAATCAAGAAATAAAATTAATCCATTTATATTATTTTTTAAATTTAGAAACATGTTTAAAATCCTAAATAAATTTAATAAAATTTGATTAAAAAAACTAAATTTACAATATTCTAAAAATGAAATATCAAAAATAGTTTAAAAGGACTATTTTAATTTTGATAGAGTTTAAGAAAAGAATATATTTAACCTAAATAAAAGTAATAAATGATAAGATAATATCAAAGTTTTTCAACTAAATAAGCTTAAACATAACTTTAATTACATTTCCTAAAAACTTGTGAAGTTCCTAATAAAGAGAAGAATAGAAAACAGTGATTACATTGGATAACTCATGACCTACTCCAGTAAGTTATTATAGGTAGAAAGCAATGCATAACAATGGTACGTGAATCGGTGCTTTCGGGAATGGAGCATAAAATACCATTTCTATTGAATAATTCATAATGTCAAGAAATAAAATAAATAAAAATACATATTTTAAGAACATCCACTTGCCCAATAATAGAAAAATTGGGTGAGATTGATTTAAAATTTTGGAATATTGTTCTAAACTTTTATATTTATCCCTTCTTATATACATTTGGTGAATGTACTCATATATAATAAAGTTAATATGGACCTGCATTGACCTACCTGGCTAATAAAAATTCAGCTCCCATATTTTTCCACTTTACATTATCATATCCTAAGTAGAAGCCTTCTCTGCCACTTATCCTTGATACACAACTTGATTGAAACACAAATTACAGATTAAAATATTATTTTACCGAATAACATTTTGTTTGTATACAATTTTTTTAATGAATTTTTAAAACTAATTTAATTTTATAAAATTGATTTATAAAATAAAATTTATATTTATTTATATATTATAAATTGATTTTAATTTTTATTAATGTAAAACTTTTCGTATGACCGACCGTCCAGAACAGTAACTTTAACCCTGATTATTCATCTTTATTATAAGATTTATTGAGTAAATAATTGACTTGAGCGATAGAGTGTCTTCTACATGCACCTCCCACACAGGCTTGGATAAGAAGAAAAGAGAGTGTACAACTAAACTTAGATAATGAAGGATCATCAAGAAGCTCATCTAGTCTTCAGAACAACTTTGAATGTTTTGAGTGAGGAATTGACAGACGTAGTAATAATGAAGGAAAACAAGAACTGTTGGAGTTATCCCCAGGTGGAGCAAACCACTACGAAAGCATGCAAATTGTTTATAAAATTACCAAATATCAATTAGATATTAAAATAATAAAATTTCTTTAGAAAAAAACTATTTATATTAAAATCGTTTAATATTAAAATAATGGATTCTTACTATTTTTAAATCACTATCACTTATAAAATTTCATTTTCTAAATTTTTATAATTGACTAAGATACATTATGATTATTTAATATTTATTAATTATTTATTAATGAAAAATAAAGAAAAGAACTTAATTTGCGGAAAAACATTAATAATTTGATAATAAAAAATCAAATACATTTAATATATAATTAATGTAACCATTAATTTAAAATAAAATAGAAACGTAGAATTAAGACATTTACTTATTTTTTAAATAAATAGATCATTTCTCTCTCTATCAATATCTATTATATATATTATGTGATGTATGGATCAAATTTTATCCCATTTTTGACAAACAGTAAATTGTAGAAAAAAGAAGGCAATAATGAGATTTACTTTGAAGGTATCAATGATGATTTTCATTGTGTCTTTGTTTTTGTTTCAAAGTTCAAATGGTTCTGATCTTATATCTAAAAATTGCAAGGAGGCCTCAAAGAGAGATCCAGAGATAATTACGTATGATTTCTGTGTTGCATGTCTTGAAGAAGCCTCTTTTAAGTTACATCCACCACCCACCAACCTTGAAGATCTTCTCGACATTTTAATTACAATTTCCAAGAACAATGCAACCAATGTGCTTTCCATTATTTCAAAGCTCTCAAAAGACAAAAGTTTGGATAAATTTGCACTTATGACCTTACAAGAATGTTCCCGTTTGTACGAGCAAAGCGTATTTTATTTAGAAATGATTGCAACTTCTTTGAAGTCCAAGGTATTTGATAATGTTAGTTCGGAATTGGGTGGAATACGCACTTCTTCTGATGTCTGTAACGATGATTTAAGTGCTAAGTGGAGAGGTGGAATATCTCCTTTGTCAAAGGAATACCAAATCTTTGTGCAACTCATTTGGATATCTCATGATTTCGTCAATATTATAACGAAAGCTTAAAATGTCTTATTCAATAATAGTAATAATAATAATAATTAAATATGTTTTTGTTTTCTTATAGTTTCTCTGCAAAACTTTAATCTAATTTAGTTCACCATTTTTAGAAATCTCGCGAATTTAGTTCACTTAACAAAATTTGATTAAGAAGAATAAATCTACTTAGTTCTAAACACGAGAGACTAAATTAATCCAAAATTTCAAAAAAAAACTAATTCTAATTTTTACTGAAAATTAAATTACTAACATTATATTTAACCTTAATAATAATGCACTAAGTGATAAAGCATGTTAATCTAATTTTAAGTTGAAATGATTAATGGGATTGAAATTATGCTGCATGAAGTATTTCTTATGGTACAAAGGAATTCTAAACTACTAAAGTTCTTCCTTTTATAATTCTATTCTCAAAATATTATTTTATTTGTTTTTTTAGTGGTACCTCTCAATTTAAGACTGAGATAATTTATCTGTAATCACAATGATATTAATTCTAAATTCTAAGTTTTTTTTCTAATTAGTTGCTAAAAAAATAAGTAAGTTTCGGTTTAGACGTGTTCTATATAAATTTTATTTTCCTTTTTGTGCTCCAAAATTGAGAATGGTTACTTTTCTTAGGTTATACTAATTAATATTTGTTTGAAGTGAAAAGTTAAGAGTAAGAAACACAGCATATAAGTTTATTAAATATGTAAAATATAACGGATGGCTCTTAAAATTTGTACAATTCATTTGCATATTATTTAAAAATAATTGTACATATCACGTTATTTGTTTCTTTTTATACATAAAATAGAATTAATTAATTAATAATATTAAAATTATGGATTAAATATATTTTTGATTTCTAAAATATTACTGAATTTTAGTTTTGATTTTAGTCTCTACTCAAAACATTGATAGTATTTAGTTATTATATTATTAAAACTCATAAAATTAGTCTTTTAGTTGATCTGGCTAACGGCAACGTCGTCACACATCTTCTGCCTCTCCCACGTCAACTTTTGGTGGACCACCCACTTCCCTCGTCCCAACCAACAACCACAATGAATCGCCTCACCTCACACACCACCGTCAGCAACTTCAGACCACCGTGAGAATTCCTTCGTTCTTCCATCAACGACCCAACTCGCAACAACATAGAGAACTCAAAAAAGTTCATCTTCTCCTCCATTCTCCAAAACCCCAATCGAAAAAAAAAACCCAAACTGCAGAACCCTAATCACGTAGAAAGCCCCAAATTGCAGAACCCTAACATTACCAGAAGTTAGCTTTTTCCCTCTAAGCCGTGGTCCATACCTCACGTTGTCAGCAGCTGTGCCTGTAGAATAGATACCCTCCAACATTACCAGAAGGTTCAACTTAAATCAACCACGAAAAACTAATCTTTCTTTCAACACAAAAAGAATCAGTAAACTAGCAAATGAATTTAGTGATTAATTTGGGAAGTTGAAAGGAAGAGAGGTTGTGACCTTGAAAGAGGGCGGGGAGTTGAAAGAGCATGCCAACTTTCCGGCGGAGGGAGAGAACATCGAGATGGGAGATGTCTTGGTCGTCAAGGAAGACGGAGCTATGACCCCAACGATGACACCCTTTGGGATGTCAAGGTCGATGCCTTTGAGGATTGAAACCCCATTGTGGGAAACTCTGGTGAGATTTTTTATCTGGAATTTGGGTTTGGCATTTGCATCCACTTCACATTGTCCCTACATTGTAGTACCCTCCAACTAGATCCACCTGCAATTTCACCACAACAGTTGCACAAACAATAAAAACCAGAACTTTCCAATGAAAAATTGAAAACCAAGATGGATTAAGTTTTTAATGCTTTAAAGAAGGGGTCGGAAGAGGTAAAAGGAATGGCTAGAAGAAGAAGGAAAAGGAACGTGCAGATAAGCTTCTCCATGTGAGAGTGAAAAGGAAATGGCAATTTGAACGTCTCGTCGGTGGAGGAGTCGCAGCTGGAGAAATCACCAAAGTGGAGGAGTCGCAGCCGGAGAAATCACCGTTGATGTTAAAAATGCTACGTGACAGATAGTGGAGGAGTCGCAGCCGGAGAAATCACCAAAGTCGTTGATGTTAAAAATGCTACGTGGCAGATAGTGCAGAGTAAAGCTGAAGAAGACCTGGAAGTGTAGTTAGCCATATCAGCAAAAATTTAAAGCGGTCTATTTTTAAGGACTAAAGTTACATGTTTCAATATTAAGAGGATGAAATGTCATCAATGTTTTAAACAGAGACTAAAACCAAAATACAGTAATACTTTAGGGACCAAAAACATATTTAACCCTAAAATTATAGTTAAATATATTTTTAGTCTTTAATTTATTTTTAAAATAAATATATATTTATTTTATCATTGTACTTTATAAAAAGTATGTAAAACATCCTTCTTAACAAATAATATGTAAAATATTTAGGGTTAAATATGTTTTTAGTCTCTATATTTTGGGGCAATTTTAGGTTTAGTCTCTATTTCAGAAAACTCTGGTTCGAGGATCGAATTGAGATTTTCACACAAACATAAGGACCAAGGGAGGGATTAAACCTAAAATAAAAAGTTTATCCCAGCATCAATTAACTTTGTTTGAGACAACTTAACGGTTAGGGTAAAATGTGTGTATTTTTACAAAAATTATGACCCGTTCAAAACTTGAGGACCAAACTGAGATTTGCACACAAATATGAGAACCAATGGAGAGTTTAAGCTAATATTAAAATAGTTGAGTTTTACTATTTTTAAATCACTCTTAAAATGTCATTTTCTAAGTTTTTACAATTGACCAAGATCCATCATGATCATTCAATAATTATTTATTAATGAAAAATAATTCAATAATTATTTATTAATGAAAAATAAAGGAAAAAACTTAATTTGCAAAAAAAACATTAATAATTTGATAATAAAATATCAAATACATTTAATATATAATTAATGTAAACCGTTAATTTAAAATAAAATAAACATAAAATTAAGTCATTTACTTATTTCTTAAATAAATATATCCTTTCTCTCTACAAATATCTATTATATATATATATATATATATATATATATATATATATATATATATATATATATATATATATATTATGTGATGTATGGATCAAATTTTATCCCATTTTTGACAAACAATGAATTGTAGAAAAAAAAAGGAAACAATGAGATTTGCTTTGAACATAACTGTTTCGGTATATGGTGGTGACGAGAGTCGAAAGCGGGGCGGATGAAGCTGGAGCGTACCTGATGGTGTGGAGAGCCGGACGGACGGTGAAGGTTGGGCAGTTTGTGGAGCCGGACGGGTGGTGAAGGCCGAGCGGACGGTGAATGTTGGGCAGTTTGCGGAGCCGGACGGGTGTTGAAGGCCGGGCGCTTCTCTGGTTGGAATCAGATGTTCTCCCTCCTAGTTCTCCAAACCGAACGGGAGGGTACCTGTTAAAGGCACTCCGACGCTCAAGTCAGTTAAGTGACCGAACGGTATCAAAAAGGAATGCATAATAAGTAGAGAATCAAGTCTAGTCTGAAGTCATACCTGAGACCTTTATTTATACTACCTGTAATGGGCTTTTACCTCTCGTGGGCCTGATGGCGGCCCAATCACACCTTAATCCTAATTAAGCACTTAATGAGTCATTAACAGCTGGCGTGGCGTAGGTGGACGACCATGTACGGGCGTCCGGGAAGGTTGGCCTGGGATAGTAGCATGGGATGTCCACGCGGACGGCCATGTGGTTTATCAGTTGGCGCGGCGTAGGCGGGCGCCATGTACGGACGTCCAGGGAGGTTGGCCTGGGATAGTAGCATGGGATGTCCATGCGGACGGCCATGTGGTTTATCAGTTGGCGCGGCGTAGGCGGGCGCCATGTACGGACGTCCAGGGAGGTTGGCCTGGGAGAGTAGCATGGGATGTCCACGCAGACGGCCATGTGGATTAACAGCTGGTGTGGCGTAGGTGGACAACCATGTACGGTCGTCCAGGGAGGTTACGGACGTCCGGGAAGGTTGTCCTGGGAAGATAGCCGGGGAAGTCCACGCGGACGGCCGTGTGGGACAACCGTACGGTACAATAACGATAATTTTCATTGTGTCTTCGTTTTTGTTTCAAAGCTCAAATGGTTCTGATTTTATCTCTAAAAATTGAAAGGAAGCCTCAAAGAGAGACCTAGAAATAATTATGTATGATTTCATGTCTTGAAGAAGTCTCTTCTAAATTACATCCACCACTCACCAACCTTAAAGATCTTGTGGGCATTTTAATTACTATCCTTATATTTTAATTATTAAATTGGTTCTTATAAACATTCTCTGTTCAGTTTACTATCCTTATTTTTAGTTCAGTTGTAAGCAAAGTTTACACTTTCCAAATCCTTCTTCTGTTCCAATTTCTTATTTTCATTAATTATAGTTTAATTTTTGGATGGTCAAAATTTAATCCTCTGATATAACTGCTTGTATACAATTAACTAAGAATAATCTCACAAACAAGTTATTGATGAATTTATCACAATCATATGGACGTGTTGGATGTAGCTGCTGTATGGAGTGGATGACTTATTATGAGCAGCCTATAATTGTCACTTGTGCTTAGGAGCAATAATATTATACAAAAGCTGTACAATGAATGACACTAAATATATTCTCAACTTATTACAACTATTACTGATTATTTACTTCTCAAATCATGTTCAATTTAGAAAGGGAGAAAATTATAACTAAATGGAATAAAATTAATAAAAATTAGGATTGAATTAAATAAAAATAACAAAAATTAGAATTAAATGGAAGACAATGACACATGACACTTACATTATGATATTTACACTATTTTGATACGTGACACTAATATTATTATGTGACATAATATTAACTTGACATGTGGACACATTTTTAAAATTAAAAAAAAATGATAAAAAATAATAATAAAAAAGTTAAAAAAATAAACAATTTAAAAAAACTATTAACTAACCCATGACATATATTATTCATTTGTCTGATTTAGACAACTTCATAAAAAAAACAAATTAAACATAAATTACGAAAATTAAAATCACATTCAACACTTAAAAAAAATGAGTCTTATATTAAATAAAATGGACAAAATTTAGGACACAAAATAGTATTAAATCTTCTCATAATAGTATATTAAACAACACAATTTTTTATGTTTTTTTAGGGTTTTGAAGATTATAATCAATTAAAATATTTTAAAGTTAATTAAATGTATTTTTGCAATAGATGAGAAGTGTGTTTAATTATTTAACATGCCTCATTTCCTGGATAATCAATTAATAGCTTGATTTAATTGATTACACGCATTTAAATTAGTATCTTCAAAACTCTTTAAATAAAGATTTAGTCTTAATTTTTTAAATAACTCTGCAATTGTATAAAGCAAATTACATATACTTGCAATTATCCATTATCTATGTGGATTCCTTTCAATACTTGCAAATATCCGAGTAAAAAAACAAGTATTGAGACGAATGTTTTAAGCTAAACAATTGACATGTAAACACGGTCTTTATCCAACCTGTTATCATTCCTAGGCATAAACTATACTAATTGTTACCATTCATCATGATTTACTAAAGGTAAAATAAACAGATAAAACAAACCAAAATAAATTAAATCATCAACCCTTTTAGTTATTTAATTTTTCAAATATTATCAATACATATTTCATTAATTAATATATATATATATATATATATATATATATATATATATATATATATATATATATATATATATATATATATATATTACTTAAAACAACAAAGAGATGAGATTTCAATTTAAAACATAGTTTGAGCCTACTTTCTTTTATTTTATAGGTCAACACATATATTTCCCCTCTTATTCATAAAGTTGATGATAATGATATTTATATGTGTGTTTTTAATTATAATTAAAGAAAAATATAGTATGATGAACCGAATGAGACAAAACTAGGTGACATTGTCTGTAATGAGGGGACTAAATAGTATGTAGGCATCTTGGAGTATCTCAGACATTTTCATGTTTACAGTATTATTTTTTTAATAAGGAACTCATGCAAGCAAATCCCGTTGGAGATGCTCTTAAGGAAGACAAGTTCTTCTATCTTGGTGACATCCTCTGTAACGAGTCTATTCTCCATTCTAATATATTTTTTTTTTATAAAACTGAAAGGCACCTTACTACTGCAATGGGTTGAGGTTCACTGCAGAAAATGAATAAATATATGTTTGTGGAATGTGTGGAAGAACCAGGTTTTCTGTTCATCCCAAAAGGTAACTAAAACTCTCAAAGAAATCTGCCATACTGGTTAATTCAATCTGGCTCACTTACCAGGGAACCAAATAATTTGAATCTGGCCTTGCCAATCATGGATTGGTGATATTTTCTAATTGAAATTTAAATAAAGTTCAATTTAAATACAACCCAAAATGATATTAAACTCCAAATACAATCCAAAATTACAAAAATACAATTCACTCTAAATACATTTAAAGATGAAAGAGCATTTAATTTAATTTTTTAATTTTAAAAATATGTATATTTAATATTCTTTAACCAAATTTTGTGAAATTTATTTAACATTCATTTTATTTAAATTGTTTACATTTTTAATATTTTTTTTTAATATTAATTTAGAAACATGTTTAAAATCCTAAATAAATTTAATAAAATTTGATTAAAAAACTAAATTTACAATATTCTAAAAATGAATTATCAAAACTAGTTTAAAAGGACTATTTTAATTTTTATAGAGTTTAAGAAAAGAATATATTTAACCTAAATAAAAGTAATAAATTATAAGATAATATCAAATTTTTTCAATTAAATAAGCTTAAAATTAACTTTAATTACATTTCGTACAAACTTGTGAAGTTCCCTAATAAAGAGAAGAATAGAAATCAGTGATTACATAGTAAGCTATTATAGGTAGAAATGCATAACAATGGTACGCGAATCGGTGCTTTCGGGAATGGAGCATAAAATACCATTTCTATTGAATAATTCATAATGTCAAGAAATAAAATAAATTAAAATACACATTTTAAGAACTTCCACTTTGCCAATAATAGAAAAATTGGGTGAGATTGATTTAAAATTGTGTAATCTTGTTCTAAACTTTTATATTTATCCTTTTGATATACATTTGGTGACCTAGCCAATAAAATTCAGCTCCCATATTTTTCCACTTTATATTAACATATCCTAAGTAGAAACCTTCTCTGCCACTTATACTTGATACACAACTTGATTGAAACACAAATTACAGATTAAAATAGTATTTTACGAATAACAACTTGATTTATAAAATAAAATTTATATTTATTTATATATTATAAATTGATTTTACTTTTAATTAATGTGAAACTTTTAGTATGACCTACAGTCTAGAAGAGTCAATAATTGATAATTAATCTGAGTAATAATAACTATTAATGAACAGTTAAAGAGAATAATAATCATTGATTGAAGAGAAATAGTGAAAGTCATTTATTAGTGATTAATGAATCTATAATGGTAAACTTATTATAATATTTATAAATATATATATCTGATAGAAAAAGTAAGAAATTTAACCCTAATTATACGATTGTATATATTTTTACTTAACCAATGAGCTGACCCGTTTAATCTTGTATATATTTTTAAACCTAATGGTTAAACGATTAAAAAATATTGTATATATTTTTCCATGTTATTAATTATTATAGGTATTGCAAAAATATTGTATATATAGGATGTTTAAATATTGTAAAATTTTTGTATATATAGGATGTTTAAATATTGTAAAAATATCGTATATGTTTAAATATTGTATATATATAGGATGTTTAAATATTGTAAAAATATTGTATATATAGGATGTTTAAATATTTTAAAAATATTGTATATATAGGATGTTATTTAAATATTGTAAAAATATCGTATATGTTTAAATATTGTAAAAATATTTTATATATAAGATGTCTAAATATTGTAAAAATATCGTATATGTTTAAATATTATAAAAATATTGTATATATAGGATGGTTTATATGATTTTTCCATGTAAGGATTTGATTTGCAAAGGCGAACTTAGGGTTTGATTTGTAGAGGGAAACTTTTGGAAAGATAATAGCAAGAAAGGCTCTATTGCTAAATAAAGGTTGCGTGTTTTCAACAATTAGTTTAATTAATTTGATTTCAATAAAAAAATAGGATTTGAATAATTAATTTAATTAATTTGATTTAATTAAAAAAAATAGGTGGATTGGTGAGTCAACCCGACCCACCACATGTTCAACCTGTGTGAGCCGGATTCTTAGTGAGTTGGGTCAAAATTGGCTCACATCAAAATTTTCGCATTTTTTTCTAACCCAACCCGGCTCGAATCCATCGTGAGCCGGATTGATTCATGAGTTTCAACCCATTTTGATAACACTAGTGTTTATAAAATAGAAACGTAGAAATAATTTTTTCTTAAATAAATAGATCATTTCTCTCTCTATTAATATCTATTATATATATTATGTGATGTATGGATCAAATTTTATCCCATTTTTGACAAACAGTAAATTGTAGAAAAAAAAGGCAACAATGAGATTTACTTTGAATGTATTGATGATTTTCATTGTGTCTTTGTTTTTGTTTCAAAGCTCAAATGGTTCTGATCTTATCTCTAAAAATTGCAAGGAGGCCTCAAAGAGAGATCCAGATATAATTACGTATGATTTCTGTGTTGCATGTCTTGAAGAAGTCTCTTCTAAGTTATATCCACCACCCACCAACCTTGAAGATCTTTTGGGCATTTTAATTACACTTTCCAAGAACAATGCAACCAATGTGCTTTCCATTATTTCAAAGCTCTCGAAAGACAAAAGTTTTATGCAATTTTGACCTTACAAGAATGTTCTCGTTTGTACGAACAAAGCGAATTTTTTTTAGACATGATTGCAGCTTCTTTGAAGAAAATGGTATTTGATTATGTTAGTTTGTATTTAGGTGAAATAAGTACTTCTTCTGATGTCTGTAACGAAGATTTAAGTGCTAAATGGAGAGGTGGAATATCTCCTTTGTCAAAGGAATACCAAATATTCTTGCAACTCATTTGGATATCTCGTGTTTTCGTGAATATTATAACGAAAACTTAAAATGTCTTATTCAATAATAGTAATAATAATAAGGATTAAATATATTTTTGGTTTATGATAATTCTTCTTCAAAACTTTGATCTAATGTAGTCAACAAACTTTAAAATGTGTAAATTTAGTTCTTTTAACTAAATTTTGTTAACTTTATTTGGCGTTTCAATATTTGGGTTTTTTACATCTTTTGACTTATTTTCACTTCAATATTAACTGAGAATCGTGTTTGAAACATCAAACAAACTTAACGAAATTTGATTAAAAAGACTAATGTTTTGTTCACTTGGGGTACATAATTTGGGAAAGAGTGAGTGGATGGATTTGAGGGTGAATTAATGGTTGTTTATTTGAGTGGATTTGGGGATAAAGAAGAATGAATTTGGAAGTAAAGTTTATCAAAATTAGTGTAAGATTTGATCGATGTGATACATAAAAAAAATTATTTAATTGGTAGAAATTTAAAACTACCAAATTGCCCTTCATTATTAAAGTAATTTAAAATGAGAATTATTAATGTTATATTTAATTGTATAAATGTTTATAAAAAGAAAAAAATTAACATTAATTTTTAAAATTTGTAATTTAGTAAATTAAAATAACTATTTTAAAAATAATTTTTTTTAAATATAATTTAGTGGTAAGTGGTAAAAATATATTTTTTATAAATTATTAAAATAAAATATATTTTGAATTACAAAAAATATATTTTTATAAATTTTTAAAATAAAATTTAAATAGAATTACAAAAAATATAAAAAAATATAATATAAATTAAATTAAATATAAATTAAAATTTAATTTTTGTTTGGGTTGAATTGGTTCGATGGTCAGTCGTCCTTCTTTGCTTTGTTCTCTTTTTTTATCTTCAATCATTCTTGACAATGACATCCACTCCGATGTGTTGTTAACGTGTAGAAGACACTCACACACTAAAGATATAAATTGTATATTATTTATATGCAAGTCCATTGATTAACCATTAATACAGTATATTTTTAGGCAATCAAATCCAATAATAAATAATTAATATCGTATAATAAATAATCAATATCGTATAAGAGTAAGACAATCTGACCTATTGATTAGTGGAGTATATTTCTACACAATCAAACTCAATAATCAATATAGTATATTTTATAAAGAGTAACACAATATAACCTATTAATACCTGTTAATTGTCAATAAATGACAATTAATTCTGATCGGTATATTTCATTTCTAAAATATAAATTAATGTTAATTTTTATTATATTTAACTTAATAAAATAAAAATTAAATTTTTATTTTTAATTTTTTGCGGGCAACGGATATCCACGGGTACGGATAGTATATTATCCGCATCCGACCCGTTTATAAGCGGGTATTAAAATATCCACTATCCGCGGGTTTCGGGTAGTTAATATCCACGGGTATTAACTATCCGCCGCGGAATTTATCCGTGGATATCCGCGGGCATGGATTTTTTTGCCATCCCTGGACATAATATATGGACTTGCTGTTTGCCAAATCAAAGAAAACTTGAAGCCGTTCAATTTTAAGAAATAAAAGTTTTAAAACTAAGAAGACTAAAATGAACAAACATTTATCAAAATCGTTTGATAGTTTAGGAACTATAAAATATCGTTCTTAACAAATAATATGTAAAATATTTTTAATGAGACAAACAAAATTTGACACTAACTATAGTATAACCTTGATATTTTTTGTGAAAGGTATTTTTGCATTACTTTAATAAAGTTTTTGGTAAAAGATATGTATAAATTTAGTTTAAGAATGATTGGATGCACTTAAAACTAATAGATTTACGTAATTATAATTATCTTGTGAAGGAATCATTTGTGTTGACCTAATTTAGAATACAATTTTCTTCTTGCACCATATAGATTTGACCAGATCACTGTTTCACATTTATGAATATAGTTAATACAAATTTAAATTATTTCAGAATTCAAAAATATATTTTGAATTATACAATGCAATAAAAGTTACTATTTGTTTGTTTTAATTATAATTAAATTTTAAAAGTAAAATAATCCATAGTTATTGTATTTAATATTATTGATTAATTTGTCAATTTGAATAATTTATTAATTATTTATTTCTATCCATATCAATATTCTTTTAAACCTTGACATTGATATTATTTTTAGTATTTCAATTTCATTTCATTTAGTTAATTTTTATAAAAGAATCATTAAAAAAGATAAACATGATATTATCAAATATTTATAAAGAAATGATAATTGTATAAATTTTAAATTAAATTACCAAATATCAATTAGATACTAAAATAACGAAACTGTCCGGTTATATAAAATTATTTATATTAAAATCATTTAATATTAAAATAGTCAAGTTTTATTATTTTTAATTTATTACAACTTCTAAAATGCTATTTTTTATAATTTTACAATTGATCAAGATACATCATGATTATTTAATAATTATTAATTATTTATTAATGAAAAATAATGAAAAGAACTTAATTTGCAGAAAAACATTAACAATTGGATAATAAAAAAATCAAAAGCACTGAATATATAATTAATGTAAAGTATTAATTTAAAATAAAATATGTTAGAGCGGTGCATTAGAATGATTAGTGTGAAGAATAAATTAAGAGGAAGTGAATTGGTTTATTATTGTAAATGTATGTCTTTAATAACTTTCTCTTAATTTTAATTTCCTTAGCGAATAATTAAAACATTAACAAAGAGAAGGAAGAGAGAAAATTGCACAAATAATTTAATACGGATTCAGATCACAAGGATCATATGTCCAATTGTTAATCCTAAATGAAGTTTAAGGGTTTAGAAAACACTTCTCTTGTTACCAAATAATTTACAATCACATAGAAAGATAAGTTTAAGGGTTTAGAAAACAGCTCTCTTGTTACCACAAGAGATGAAACTCACTTCCTCTAAAGGCAACAAGAGATGAACACTTTCGTCAAATGTTTCATAAAGGATGAACACTTCCTTTGAATCTTCACAAAGGATGGCAAACTTCACTCAACAACAACAACACTCAATTACAATTCTAGTGAAAATTTTAACTCTATGCCAACACCAAATTCTCAAAGCCAAATCACAAGGGTTGCACAAACCCTAAGTCACATTTTTCACAGTTTAAACAAACAAATATATGTTGTTCATGTTTTTGAATAAGTCTAACACCAATATATAAAGACCTCACTCAAGGACATCTCCAAAAATCTTTTGTTAGCTTTTGGTCGCATGATAATCAATTATCTAAATAGGGTAATCAATTATGCATTTAATGAATACACAACGACAAACAATGTAAAACCCCATTTAAGAGTGTCACCAATCATATTTAGAGTAAGATATTTCAAGATCCTCTTAACACAAAAAACTGTGCCAATTAAAAATTTCGACATTTGAATCTTGCGGAATTTAAACAAAGTTCTAACTTCACAAAAAATGTAATCCAATTACAAAATCCCAAAAATCAATCAAATAAATTTAATCCATTTACATTATTTTATAAATTTTATAACTCAAAGTTTTAAATAAACCCAAAGTTACTCCCCACTCTCGCATCTCTATCAAGCATCTAAAGCATCTGTTACATCCCACGCTCTTGAATAATGAAAGGTCCTACAATCATCACACACACAACCGCAAGCACAAACAAATATGACACTAGTAAAAAACCGCTTTTTTAACACGCTGTATACGCCTCACTTTTACTGAAACCGAAACGTATAAAAGTGTGATGGGTTAAATATGCTTTTAGTCCCTTAAGTATCAGTGATTTTTTGTTTTAGTCCCTACTCAGAACATTAATGACATTTAATCCTCTTAATATTAAAACATGTAACTTTAGTCCTTAAAAATGGACGACGTCAAGTTTTTGTTGACGTGGCTAACAATCCTGCCACCTTGCGTGTTTTTAACATTTGGACTCCTCGTGCGCAAGAGAAAACGATCCCTAGGATGTATGTTCCTTATCACCGGCGAGACCAACCACTGCCAGTCGCTGGCCAAGACGTCGTTGTCACCGGCCAAGATGTCGGCGTCCCCGTCCTCCGCCGTCGGGGGCGTTCCCACCCTAGTATCGGGTTCCCTTCTCCTCCTCTCTTTCGGGTCGAAGAAGCTCTCTCCCTCTATCGTCGATCTCCGTCTAGAGTGAGCCCAATTGTCCGAGACGCAAGCCACAGTGCCGCCAACGCCCCAAGTCACGGCCACCGCGAGCCACAGTAAGGTTTGCTTGCTGTTTTTGACTGTTATATACTGATGTTTTCTGCTGCTATTTTTTGGGTTGTTGTTTGGTGTAGGATTAAGGGCTGGACAGTTAGGCTTACTTGTTATTTTCACATGCTTTACTTACTAAAAAGTTTATTGATAATGTCTTTGAATGCTTAGTCATAACGCTTCAAAATCTTGAGTTAATTTGCATGATAGCTACATGTCACTAGTGGAAAAATATTGTTTAACGTCAGTTATTTTGGGCTTTTAATGTTACAAGTGGAACCGGCGTCTATTCGGGTGACGTTAATTATACATCGGTCTAGTTATCACCGACGTCTATATAGACGTCGGTTGCGTACATAGCTGACGTCTAGATAAACGTCAGTCATATATACAATAGACGTTTATAAAGACGTCTGGCGTGAACACACAAGATATCTATAGGCCCTGGAACGTTTTGTCCACTATAACTTATTGGACTTCGAATTGTGCACTGACAGACGTCTGTAGACGTCAATTTTGTATTAATCGACGTCTTCTGGGTATTTTTTTTTAAATGATATTTTATTTTTCGAATAGAACCATACCTGAAAATCAAAAAAAATTCCCAGAACAATTCTTTATAATAAATATTTGAGGTTGAGCTATAAATAGCTATAATTCAATCAAAGATAAAAAATATGAAATTATAAACTTAAACTAAACCTAAGTAATGTTCAAACAGAAATATAAGTCTTGCTAGTTCCACTTTTGCAGAAGATAAGTTGTCCACTCCTGCCTTAGGTGCTTTATGGTGTCTTCAGGTAAAGGAGATAAATTGTTGAAGCGTTGCACAATTAAGAAATATTCATTATGGTTTGATATATGTTCAAAGAAAAGTATTAATTGATTTGTGATGTTTTCAAAGTAAGCATGATTATTACCTCATTCCTGTAATGCCAACTCGAATGATGGTCTTAATCACAAGACTTATAACACAATTTCAATAATATACTTTACTCACCAATCACAAGGCTTATAACACAATTTCAATACATTCCACACTTAATCTCAATAATAAACATCAACTTATCAAACCCAATGTTTTCATTATATCATATAAAATACTAGGGCTTTATATACAACACTATAACATCTTATAAAAAGATTACAACTTGAAGTAAATCATTACATAAACATATAAAATTACTATGAATTTTATAAAGTACCACTATAACACATAAAGATATTCAACTTTTATTACTTATTTTATATACCCCTCAAATTAAATTATGAAAATCATCTAAACTTATATACTTACTAAAAAAATAACAAGCTACTTTTTATTATGTTTGTATATAATTTAATTTTGTCAGCCAATAGATTAATCATATGTCAAACTTAATGATTCTAAGTTATCTGAATAACCTTGTTAACGTTATGAAATAAATCAATCAATAGAGAAAGTGGATTTCAGAAATACGAGGGTGTGGAGATAGAAATGGATGAGGTGCGGGAAGCATTTGCACTAAAATTGTGTTGGGATAGATTGTATAAAATTATATTATTATATAATTTCACAAAAAATTTCCACTTTCAAAAATACTATTTTGTATAAAATTATATTATTATAATATAAAAAGATCACAACTATGAAATAAGTATTTTATGTAATATACTATTTACCAATCCTAGCATCACTGATTCCACGTTGAACTACAACATTCTTATCTTAAAATTAAAATCACGTGGGACCATTCCCTTAAAAGCATCATATAAACTAACAATTACCTGTACTAAGTCTTTGCTTCATGTGTCCAACCAATTAAAAGACTTCTTTCTCATTTTACCAAACTCTTCTTATTTTCATGTGTCCAACCAAAACTTTCAATGCAAAAAGATTCTAATCTCCCTAGTTTCTACGAGTAACCAATAACTTTCTCCCTAGTTTCCCTAATGATCAAAGATGATGTGACTACTCTTTAATTTATTAAAACTATATTACTACTAAAACATTAATAATATATAAATATTTACATAAAATTCTTAATATACAAATATATTAATAATAATGCACATATTTGCACATATAACAACAAATGTATAGATAAAAATAATATCCATAAAATATACATAATTATTAATCCAAAAATATTCAAACATATATATATATATATATATATATATATATATATATATATCACATTCAAATATTAATTGCCTTTTATCAAATTTGTAAATTTCCTAGAGGGGAAAGATGGTGGGAGACACGCAGGTTGAAAAATAACAATACTGTAACAAGTCATGAATTAACCCAAAAACTGAAACGCAGAAATAAGGTTTCCTCTTTATATTAAAGAGATGGAAAAAAGCAAAAGGATTTTTCAAAATCCTAAAACGTGAGAAAAAGAAAAAATGAACAGACAGAAATCGTTCATCGGCTTTAGACGGATCTTCTTGATCCAGTTTCAATTTTATTTTTGCTTTTAAATAGAAAAGCTCTGTTTAAGATTACAAAAAAAAATTGTAATGAGGTTTAAGGTTAATTTGAGAATTTTGTTTGGATTAAAAGCATCAAAATAATAAAACTCATAAATCAAAAAATCCAAATCAACGAAAACATGCAAGACAGAGGAATGAACAGGCTCTGATACCAAATGATAAACTAGAGCAGAGCAAAGTTGATCTAAACATATTATATTAACATCACAGTAACACATTCAAATCAAATTCAGATCAAGAACATCGGAAACAAGAATGAAAGAATAATGTGCAATAATGTGCGAACCTCGGAATGATAAATAACAGAGTATAAATATTATAACAGTAACATGTTCAGATCAAGAATAACAAAAGCAAAAAATATGAAAGAATAATGTGCAATAATGTGCGTACTTTCTGTCATTGCAGCGTATTTTTCAGTCCAAAAAATATGACTGCAGCATATTTTTCAGTCCAAAAAATTTTCTCTCTCTCTTATTCTCTACCATTCTATATTTCGTCTCCTTCTTATGTGTTTTATTCCCAGTTCTTTCATGGCTTTCGTTTTTTTTTCTGCACTGCTATGAGTGGTATCACAGCCAGATTACGTCATGAGAGAAGAAGGATGATTGTGTATTGGATAGAGTTTATTCTTATTCTTATTCTTTATCATTTATGTATAGTTATTCTTATTCTTATTCTTTCAAAACTTATTATTATTATTACTTTCGTTCATTTCCCATTATTACTCTTTTATACATTCGCATAATATATATGTATATAATCTTTCTCTTGTTCACAACTTATTATTATTATTATTACTCTCCTTCACATCGCATTATTACTTTCCTTCACATTCGCATTCATTCTCTGGTTCACGTACATTTTTTCTCTAGTTCACGTATCATATTCCACATTCTTCATTCTTCATTTTTCAAAGCAACTTGTATTAAACCTAACCACGAAGAAATTATTTTCAGTCTTGGTCACCTTATTATTTATTGTCAACGCTAGTATTCGTCCAAAGTGGGATCGGGGACTGTTAGAGGATGAAAAAGACTTAGAAATCTTGAGGTATAATATGGTGGTAGCTTTAGATGGTAGTGGTAATTTCACTACCATTTCTTGTAGACATTCATACTAAAGTTTTGCACAATTTCAATTTTTGTTGTCCAAGCTGAGCATTAAGGATATATAAGCTGCAACTTGAGAGGATATTGGATTTAATTTATTTTCCGTTCATGTATGTTCATTTATGTTCATATATTTATATTCTCTTGTTATATGCCCTATTTTATTTTTATAATAATTATCCTTGAATTCAGCACAGGAGCAACTTCTATGACTTTAGAAATGGTAGTGAAATTAACACTACCGTCTAAAGCTATGACCATATCACACCTTAAGACTTTCAAGTCTTTTTCATCCTCCAACCGTCTCTGGTCCTAATTTGGATGAATACTAGCATTGACCATAAACAATAAGGTGACCAAGACTAAAAGTGATTTCTTCATGGCTAAGTTTAATAAAAGTTGCTTTGAAGAATGAAGAATGTAGAATATGGTACGTGAACTAGGGAAAGAATGTACGTGAACCAGAGAATGGATGTGGTATGCGAATGTGAACTAGAGTAATAATGTGAATGTTAACGAGAGTAATAATAATAATAAGTTGTGAATAAGAGAAAGATTATATATATATATATATATATATATATATATATAAGCGAATGTAAACGAGAGTAATAAGGTAAATGTGAACGAGAGTAATAATAATAATAAGTTGGAAGAATAAGAATAAGAATAAATTATACATAAATGGTTCTAAAGAATAAGAATAAGACCTCCAGTCTTTTTCATACTTCAAGATCTCCAATCTTTTTCATCCTTCAACTAATCCTACTTTGGACGGATACTAGCATTAACAATAAATAATAAGGTGACCAAGATTAAGAATGATTTCTCCATGACTAGATTTAATAAAGATTATTTTAAAGAATGAAGAATTTGATACATGTACGAGAGAAAGAATGTTGTACATGAACGACGTGAACTAGAGAAAGAATGAGTATATATATATATATATATAAAAGATCAATTTATTGGCCAATGATAATAAAAAATCAATCTATTTTTAATTAATAATGCAAATGTGAACGAGAGAAGAAATGAGTTGGAAAAATAAACCATGGTTAGGATCATAACAGAGTGAGTAGAAAAAGAGTATCATAGTGGAGTTTCCAAAAACGTTATTAGAAAAAACAGTCACAAAATACATAGTTAATTTAATTGAGCTCTTTATGAATGGTTTTTTTTTTTTTCTTTTGATTTATGCATTACTGAATCGCATTGGAATCTTCAAACTCTGAACTATGTCATGGCAGGGCTGATTAAAAGCTGCATTATAGTATTTGTAACAATTATATCCAATGAAAGGGAGTTTAAAAGTTAAATATGTAAAAATTGTCTTTTGAAAAGGAATACACCATATGATATGAAGCAAGAAAATAGCTGAACAGACAGGACTATAATACAATATATGCTTTTAGCACAGAATAAAAATTTAATTCAAAATATGGAATTGTTGTTTTTGTAATACATCCTGACTTCGATCCCATTTGAAACCAAATGCAGATTTTGTTTTTTGTACTTGGGGTTTGTTTATTTTGTTAGGCTGGATCACGAAGCCCATCAGCCTATTAAGGATAGACAGGGTCTTCCAAGAAAGTTATATAAATGTAGATGAAAGGCAATATTTTAATATATAACAGAAAGTTAACTAAAAATTTATATATCTATATACATATATTAAGATATTTATTATTTTTAGTAATTATAATAGTGTGTGTATATATATATATATATATAGTAAATAGTTAATTATTAAAATCAGTGTTTGTTAAAATTATTTAATTTTGTTAATATAAAAAATGCATTTTAAATGTTTAATTTTTATAATATGCATATTTATAATTATTTAAATTAATTTTAAGTTTATTATATTATATATAAATGTATAATTTATTGTATTAGTTTATGATTTTATAATTTAATTATAAATGTTTAATTTATTGTATTAGTTTTTTATTTTGTTAAAAAAATTGTATATATTGTAAAATTAAATAATATATTATTACAAAAAAAATTAAAATTATACAATTTTAACTAATTCTTAAATAATTATAAACAAAAGTGTTTATTTGAAATTAAATTTAATTAATTTAAATTTTTATATAATTATAAATTCATCACATTTCATTAAAAAGAAAATATGTATGTGTGTCTCCGAAAGAGAGAAAATAAGGTGAAATGAAATTCAGAAGAAGAGGAAGCTTGTGTGTTTAAAGAGGAAGTGTGGGTGCTGCAGAGAAGAAAACAAGCAATGAAATGCAAGAGTGAAAGAAGAAGAAAGAAAAACCCTAAAGCTGAAATGAAATTGTTTAAGAATCTTGGACTAAAATTTTTTCGATTTTCTATAAATTAAATACATGTTTAATAAAGGGTGAAATTGACATTTTCTTCAAGTTTGGAGGTACAAAATGAAGGGATTGGAGGTACAAAGTGAAACACTTTTTTTTTAATCTAACCTTATTCGAACTTACGGTGAATCTTGGCTCACAAATTTTAACCTGACAACTCTAAAATATATCATATTTTTATTTTATTTTATATATTTAAAATATATGGCAGTTAATAATAAAAAATATTTTTCGTAATTAAAAAGAAAATTAAGAGCATGATAAGAAAATAATAAAGGATTCAAATTTATTTGAAATTAAAAATGAGAAATTTAATTCAGTTGAAAACATACTCTAACGACTTTGTGATTCGTAGACATCATGAGAAATTTAAAAATTACATTAAACCTTTATTTTAATGTGAAAAAAAAAAAAAACTAAACTAAGAAGGCTTACGATTTGGTTTGTTATTTTATTCACTGGAATATTTCCCGTTAATGGTTAACAGATTGAATATAACTATCTTAATTTGTCTTTATTATGTTATTTTTTATTTGAATACCAAAATATTACCAGAATCTTAATTAAAATATTTCAAGTTTTACAATTATTTAATAAAAAAATGACCAAAATAATATATATATATATATATATATATATATATATATATATATATATATATATATATATATATATATATATATATATATTAACATTTGCATTTATTTATTATCATACCATATTTAAAAAAATGTTAAAAGCTCTATGTAGAATATTCACCTTTTAGAAATACTAAATTTATTTGTATAAATATTCTATTAAGTAATTTGATTAAAATTATCCTAAAAAATCAATTTTTTAAATTGAATTTATATTTTATAGATTTTTTTTAATAACTTTATTTAAATTCAAAAAGTATATACATAAAATTATTTCCAATCATCCATGATGTCTGTGGATTCTTTTTAATACTTGCAAATATCCGAGTAAAAGAACAAGTAATGAGACAAATGTTTTAAGCTTGACATGTAAACACGATCTTTATCCAACATGTTATCATTCCTAGGCATAAACTAAACTAATTATTACCATTCATCATGATTCATTAAAGGTAAAATAAAGGGTTAAATATGTTTTTAGTCCCTATACTTTGGGGCGATTTTGGGTTTAGTCCATCTTTTAAACTATGGTACAATTTAGTCCTTCAACTTTAGAAAACTCTGGTTTTAGTCATTTTTACCAAAGTCTTTTAACTTTATTTGTTGTTTCAAGCACGTTTCATTATAGCATTTGGATTGTTTACACTGTTTCACACATTTTTTCTTCAATGTTAACTGAGAAACGCGTTTGAATTCGAATCGAAAATAAGCTGCATGAAAGTATTTCTTATGGCACAAAGGCATTATGATCTACTTCTTTTTATAATTTTACCCTAAAATATTATTTTATTTGTTCCTTTTTATGGTATCTCTCAATTTAAGATCCAGATAATTTATTTGTAATTACACTGATATTAATTCTAAAGTTTAAATGTTTTTCTAATTAGTTCCTAAAAAAAATAAGTAAGTTTTGGTTTAGAGTTTTCTATATAAATTTTATTTTCCTTTTTGTGCCCCAAAATTGAAAATTGTTACTTTTATTAGGCTACACTAATTAATATTTTTTTTCAAATGAAAAGTTCAGAGTAAGGGATGACTCTTCAAGAAAGGGGATTTAATTTTCACTGTGTTATTACACTTTGATAAGTTGTTATTTGTTTTGGCCCTTCCCCCATCAGAGTATAATGATCCCTATATCGAAAGTCTTCCTGGCAAAAGGCTTCCAGGTAAGCGTGTCTCGTTAAGATGAACGGCGGTATGAAGGGCTACTCGTGGTTGTGATGATGAACGGCGGTATGAAGGGCTACTCGTGGTTGTGGTTGGATGGGAATGCTTCCGCTGGGGGCGGGGGAAGTGTACCAATGTGGAAGGGACTCATCCTTGAGGGGGAGATTGTTGGGAATGCAAGTGCGAGTCCAAGTTCCACATTGGATAGAAATGAGAAAGTAGAGCGCTATATAAAGATGAAAGACCCGTTAACCCATTGCCTTAAGGTTTTGGGTAGAGAGTGGTGTCAATCCTTTTATATGGTTGGGCTTAGATCTCATTGGAGTTTGTATCTCCCCGGTGAACCTCCTCCTCGATAGACCCAACAATAATGACATAAATTACTAAAAACAAATGGTACACTGAATAATTAATGAAAAAGAAAAATGATAAATCATTTTTATTGCTGACAAAAATTCAATGTGACAAATGAAAGGCTTCTATGCTACTTTTGCATGGGCCTGGACCAATGACTGGGTGCACCAAAATATAAGTTATAGCATCTCATGAAAAACTACTATAAGAGTGAGAGACTTCTGTGCTACTTTCTCATGAAAAACTAAAACAGTGAGAGGCTTCTATGCTACTTTCTCTTGTTCTCGTAACATATTCTTCATTCTTTAATGCCAACTTCTGTTAAACCTAGCCATGAAGAAATCACTTTTAGTCTTGCTTACTTTATTGTTTATGATCAATGCTAGTATCCGTCCAAAGTGGGACCAGGGGCTGTTGGAGGATGAAAAAGACTTAGAAGTCTTGAAGTATAATATGGTCATAACTTTAGACGGTAGTGATAATTTCACTACCATTTCTAAAGCTATAGAAGTTGCTCCTGTGTTGAGTTCCAGGAGAATTATTATAAAAATAAAAGGAGGCATATACCAGGAGAATCTGATATTTCCTCCTAATAAATATTAAGGAATAGGCCCAGTTAGCAAATGGCCCAAAACGTCTCAAGCCCAAATGTGACAGAGAAGGCTTCGCTGGAAGCTTCTGTGCAGCAGAAAGTTTGGTGAGGCTGTCACTCACTTTGACAGACATGCGAAAGAGAGAAAAGGGAAAAACGGGAACCGTAGATGAGCATTGGGCGATCTGCGATGGCTGGATGAAGAAGGATATCTCGAAGAATAGAAGACCAATGGGTCCGGGAAAAGAACAGAGAAACCAGAGGTAAGAAACTCCTTCGTGTTATTATGAAAAATATCTGAGGAATGTATTGTTTCGTTATGTATATTTACAATAAGATAGAACTCCTCTTATATAGGGTTCTATTATGAAATAAAGAAGGAAAACGGTTGAAAGATTCTAACAGAAAAACAGAAAAACATAAAACCTAAATCCTAGATTAAGAAACAGCTCCAAGGAGCACTAACTATATTTAACAATAATACTCCCCCCTCAAACTGGATGGTGGATGTTCACCAATCCGAGCTTGGGAATGATAGATCTGTAGCAAGTTCGATGAGGAAACTTGGTGAATATATCGGCAAGTTGCTCCTCTGATCGTATGGGTATAAGGTGTAGGAAGTTAGCTTGAATCTTCTCACGGACCACATGACAGTCTAGTTCAGTGTGTTTTGTCCGTTCATGGAAACTTTGATTGTGAGCAATGTGCCTCGCAGAATCGTTGTCGCAGTACAATACAACAGTAGCAGTAGGCTGAACCTGAAGGTCTTGCAGGAGATAGTGAATCCATTGCATCTCACAAACAGTGGCAGCTAGTGCACGATACTCTGCCTCAGTTGAGGATCTTGACACTGTGCTTTGTTTCTTCGACTTCCACGAGACCAATGAAGATCCTAGGAAAACACAATAGCCCGTAGTCGACCTCCTGGTATTGGGACAAGTGGACCAATCCGAATCACTAAACCCTTTGATCTGTGTGTCAGAATCAGCAGCAAAGAAAAGTCCCTCCGAGGGACTAGACTTGATGTATCTTAGGATGTGTTGTAATGCCTTATAGTGATGGCTAGTGGGCTCCTGCATAAATTGACTCAATAGGTTAACACTGAAACATAAGTCAGGTCGAGTGTTAGTTAAGTAGAAAAGCTTCCCTATTAATCTGCGATAGAAACTAGGGTTGTCTAGATAATTCTCTGTCTTGTACAAGAGACTTGTGTTGCTCAAAAAGGGAGTAGTACATGGCTTGCTTCCCATCATTCCAGTTTCTTCAAGTATGTCCAGAGCATACTTTCTCTGACAAAGGTGTATCCCTCTCTTGGATCTAGCAACTTTAAATCCTAGAAAATACTTAAGCTCTCCCAGGTCTTTAATGTGAAATTGTCGGTCCAAAAGAGCTTTTTTGCAGCTGATTTCATTCATAGAGTTTCCTGTCACAATAACATCATCAACATATACAAGCAAGAAGGGCTGTGAAAGTTGTGGGAGTCCTCTTAACAAAGAGAGAATGGTCAGATTTTGATTGAACATAACCAGCAGAAATAAGGAAATTAGATAGCTTCTCAAACCATTGTCTGCTAGCTTGCTTTAATCCATACAGGGACTTAGTTAATTTGCACACTTGTCCTTCTCTGTTAGTCTTTAGTCCAGGTGGAAGTTCCATATAAACTTCTTCCTTCAAATCCCCATGTAGAAAAGCATTGTCTACGTCGAGTTGGTGTAAAAACCAGCTTCTTGAGGCTGCAAGGGCAAGTAAGAGTCTGACGGAAGTGAGTTTAGCAACTGGGGAAAAAGTATCCAAAAAGTCTATTCCTTCTTGTTGTGTGTAGCCCTTGGCCACCAACCGGGCTTTGTATCTCTCCACACTGTCGTCTGCTTTGTGTTTGACATTATAAACCCATCTACATCCAATGGGCCTTTTTCCTGGGGGAAGCTGGGTTAAATACCAGGTAGCATTATCCTGCAAGGCCTTGATTTCCTTGCTCATAGCATCTGCCCATTCAGGGATATTTTTGGCCTCCTCATAGGAGTTGGGTTCTATTGTAGCATTCACAGCAAAAGTGTACCTTAAATGTTTCTCAGACAAATTCTCATAAGATAAGACATTAGCAATAGGGTAAGGAGTTTTCAAACCATTCTTCATGGACAAGGATGCAGACGACAGCTGGTTAGCTTCATGTACGTAGCCTTTCAAGTAATCTGGGGCCTTTCTCATTCTGTTAGATCTTCTTTGACCAGTTCCTTGCGTGTCTTCTGTGAGATCAGCCCTTTCATTGGTGGTATCATTATTTCCAACTGGGTTTTCACCACCATTCCCATGACTACAAGACAAACTGTCAAGGAAAGATCTATTTTCTTCACCATCATCATTGTCAGTTTTATCATTCTTCCAATTTCTACATGGGAAAACATTTTCATAAAATATAACATTCCGACTGATAAAGATTTCTCTATTTTTAATGTCAAGAACTACATATCCCTTAATTCCATTTTTGTAGCCCAGAAATATACCTTTTCTGGCTCTAGAATCAAACTTAGTTCTCTTATTCTCCAAGGTAGAGGCGAAACACAAACAACCAAACACTTTCAAGTCAAGATAAGTAGGTGAACTATTATGCAACACTTCATATGGGGTTTTATCTTTAATAACAGGTGACATAAGTCTGTTAATTATGTAAACAACATGTGACAAAGCATAGCACCAATAGGTATGGGGAATGTTAGACTGGAAAATTAAGCTGCGCACAACATTCAATATGTGTTGGTGTTTTCGTTCTACAACAGAGTTCTGCTGTGGAGTCTCAACACAACTTTTCTGGTGTTCAATACCATAGGATTCATATATGTTATTACAACTAAACTCAGGGCCATTGTCGGTTCTAACAACCTTAACTGTTTTGTTGAATTGGATCTTAGCCTTTATGATGAAAGACTGTAAAAGATCCCTAGTTTGACTCTTACTATGCATGAGAAAAGCCCATTTGTGTTTACTACAATCATCAACAATAGTTAGAAAATATCTATGCCCATGTATAGAAGGGGTAGAGGTAGGTCCCCATATATCACAGTGTATTAAATCAAAACAATTGACAGATACAGAATTACTTGTAAGGAAAGGCAATCTGCATTGCTTAACATAATGGCATATATCACAAGCATCATCTAAAACAGTTTGAACATAAGGAAACGCTTTACATATTGTTTCAACAGTTTTATGTCTAGGGTGGCCCAGCCTGTAGTGCCACAGATTTACATTTGAATGTTCAAAAGAAAAAGTAAAACTAGATGTAGGTCTCCTATCAAAAAGTTGTAAGTAGTAGAGTCCCTTGTACATGTCAACACATCCAATCATCCTCAAGGTAGAGTTGTCCTGAATTTTACACACCTTAGAGTCAAAAGTTAGTGTGCAGTCCATATCTTTAATTAAACTCTGAACAGATATAAGATTGAAAGTAAACTCAGGTATATATAGAACATTAAAAATTCTGAATTTTTTTGAGAATTCTACTGTCCCTGCATAATGAGCTGCAATAACAGAACCATTTGGCAATTTAACAAATATTGGTTTGATTTTAGTGAAACTTATGAACTGATTCTTGTCATGGGTCACGTGATCAGTGGCCCCTGTGTCAATAATCCATGAGGACATACCTTGTTTGTCCTCCACAGTGTCTTTTTGTATTTGGTTGATATTGTGTGAGGGATTTTCCACCTTTTCCAGCATCTGTAATAGTCTTTGCATTTGTTCTGGAGTGAAAGAACTCTGAGCAGAGTTTTGTTGAGTGACTTGGCCACTGTTTTGTGGGGCATCTGATGCAGAAACAGTATTAGCAGAATTCCAATAACTTTGTCCCTATTTGTCTGGTTGTTGCCATCATTTTTCTTGTACCATGGTGGGTATCCATGTTTAGAATAGCATTCATCAACTGTATGGTTCAGTTTACTGTAGTAAGAACATTGTTTGCCATAATTTGGGTTCCTTCCTCTGCCTCTACCTTGATTGTAAGGGGCAGATCCACGTCCACGGCCTCTCCAATTCTGTTCACTCCTCCATTGACCTTGTTTTTCAGTGGTGTTAGCTAGAACTTTAATCTCATTCTGATGGGCAAGACCAGAACCATGTTTTTCTTGCCTTTCTTGTTGTATGATTAATGAAAACACACGGTTGATACCAGGAAGAGGCTCCATCAACAATATTTGAGTCCTTACTGTACTATAGCAGTCATTTAGGCCTTTTAGAAAGCATACCACATGTTCCATTTCTCTGTATTTAAGAGAAATTTTAGATAGATCACAACTACAAGGGATCTTGCTGCTACAGTTTGGAATGGGTCTTAGAGACTCCAATTCTTCCCACGAAATTTTTAGGTCAGTATAGTACTGACTAACGCTTCTTTCTCCCTGTTTAATGGAGTGAATCTCCTGTAACAGGTCTGAAAGTTTGAAATAATCCCCTTTAGAGAATCTTTCTTTCAATTCTTCCCAAAGTTCTTGGGCATTTTCAACATATATGACACTTTCTGCTATTTGGGTAGATAGGGTCTTGGTGATCCATGATACCACCATCATATTGTTTCTTTCCCATGCATTAAAGAGATCATCATTTCTGTTGGGCCTTTTAATTTCTCCAGTCACGAATTTAAGCTTGTTCTTGGAGAGGAGAGCCCTTCTCATGTTTCTGCTCCAAGCAGTATAATTGGATTCATTAAGGATCTGGGGAATGAGGGAGGCACCAGGATTCTCTCCTGGGTGAAGGTAGAAGGGGCTGGAGGGTTGGTTGGATTGATCTTTGTCTCCCATATCAACAAGAAATCAAGAAACGATTTAAAGATTAACAAGAAAGACAAGAAGAATTCAATGCGCAGAGGAAACAGAGGGAGAACAGGTCCAAGACCTGCTCTGGTACCATATTAAGGAATAGGCCCAGTTAGCAAATGGCCCAAAACGTCTCAAGCCCAAATGTGACAGAGAAGGCTTCGCTGGAAGCTTCTGTGCTGCAGAAAGTTTGGTGAGGCTGTCACTCACTTTGACAGACATGCGAAAGAGAGAAAAGGGAAAAACGGGAACCGTAGATGAGCATTGGGCGATCTGTGATGGCTGGATGAAGAAGGATATCTCGAAGAATAGAAGACCAATGGGTCCGGGAAAAGAACAGAGAAACCAGAGGTAAGAAACTCCTTCGTGTTATTATGAAAAATATCTGAGGAATGTATTGTTTCGTTATGTATATTTCAATAAGATAGAACCCCTCTTATATAGGGTTCTATTATGAAATAAAGAAGGAAAACGGTTGAAAGATTCTAACAGAAACACAGAAAAACATAAAACCTAAATCCTAGATTAAGAAACAGCTCCAAGGAGCACTAACTATATTTAACAATAATAATAAGACTAATATCTTTTTGGTTGGGGATGGAAAAGGCATCACTATCATTACCGGAACCAAAAACGAGCGTGCTGGTTTCAATACCTTGGACACTGCAACTGTAAGTGAGTTTATCATGTATACTTATATCTCTCGTTTTAATTTATTGACATTTTACTTTCCATGGTTTCTAGAAAGAAAATAAACAATTTTAAAGTAATCTTGTTTTGGTGATGCAGTTGTTGAAAGTGCACATTTTCTGGCAAGTAATATTACTTTCCAAAATACAGCACGACCTTCAAACCACCAAGCCGTTGCCTTAGCCGTAACAGGGACTTTCTCTGCATTTTACAACTGTGAGGTGTTGGAATATCAAGACACTCTATACGTTATGCAGGGTGTATATTTTTTTGTGAAGTGTCTTATTGAAGGCACAGTGGATTTTATTTTTGGCGACACAGCACAAGTGGCATTACAAGACTGTGATATCCAAGTGAGAATTCCTCTCCCAGGTCAACCGAATGTCATAACCGCACAAGGAAGAAGAACAAATAACGATGAAGGTGAAATTGTAATCCAAAGTTGTAGGATTGGTGCCACTCACGACTTTGAAGGCGTAAAAAAGAATTTCAAAACATATTTAGGGAAGCCATGGAAGAATTATTCAAAAACTATTATCATGAAAAGTTATATGAGTGATATAATTGACCCAACTGGCTGGATAGAGTGGGAGGTTACTACTCTTGGTCTTAACACTCTATTTTATAGAGAGTATAATAACATTGGATCTGGTGCTCAAACCTCCAAAAGGGTCACATGGAAGAGATTCAAAGTGATCACTCATGCTGTTGAAGTCGAACCTTTTACTGCAAGAAACTTCATTAATGACTCTCAATGGTTGAATTCTACTGGCTTTCTTTTGGTCTTAATTTGAGATTTGAGAAACTTCATGCAAAACATTCTACAAATGCTTACACAAAAATTAATTGACATAGTCTAAAACAGACTTCTAATTCTAATATATTAATTTTAGAATTAAAATAGTCAGTTAAAATATCATTATTTTATACATACGGATAAGGAAACATTAAATAGTAAAAAACTAATTTAAAATACATTTTTAACTTGTTATATATGATCTCTTTTCAAGTAAGCGGTACGACATCGTTTTTTAATGTTTAGAGAACTTTAAAAAGACTATTGATTTGGAACGAAAAAAGTATAATTTTTTTTTGACAAATTTATCAAGATGATTTATAAATGGAGAACGGTGGAAAACAACTTCACACTATCATTACATAGTTGTTTTCTTTTTCTCATTAACTGAAATTTATAAAAACTGTTTAGTGAATTTATTAAATATTAGGTACATTTGTTTAGTTATGCTACGTAGTAAAAATATATAGGTACATGTGATTTACTATTTCTTATTTAAATTTAAGACTATTGTATTTTGAATTCTTTTAAATAAGTCGTTCAACTATATTTCTTAATTTAGAACTTACTGCCTTAAACACAATTTTTTCTAAAGTTTAGGTTTTCATTAACTACTGTAATTTTATAAGTGTTGGCAATTGGGTATATATATATATATAGATTATTAAATATGTTAAAAATTATTATATTCTATTATTCAATTTATTAAAATGGTCTAATTAATTATATTATGATAAATATATCACGAAAGATTTAAAATTTTGAATAATATTTTAATTTGTTGGGAGACTATATTAAAAATTTTAAAAAATAACCGAAGTTAATTAAAAAGGTTATAATCTCCATTTTTAAACACGTTTAATTTTCTTTATTTTAGAGAAAATAAAAAATAAAACTTACGGTGATATATAATTTGATATTCATGTTTTTATTTGTATTTTAAATTTTTATTGCTTTTTTTAAACAAAGTATATGAAAATTCACATTAATATATATATATATATATATATATATATATATATATATGAATGAAATATCTATTGATAATATTTGAAAAATTAAATAACTAAAAGGGTTGATGATTTAATTTAGGTTAAAAGCTCTTTTTGGTCCCAATTTTGGTTGGAAAAATTCGTTTTGGTTCCTGTGTTGATTTTGTGTTTAATTTGGTCCCAAAGAACGAATTTAATGTTCAATTTGGTCCTTTTCAGTAACTCCGTTAAAATTCTTAACGGCAACGTGTCCATATGTGCAATTGCTGAGTGAGGTGTCATTTCTTTGCTGACTGGGAGTCCTTTTTAGCCGTTAGAATTTTTTAAATTGAATTTCTTAATCAGAGTTTTTATTTTGGGAATAAATTGAAGATGGTAGATTCTAAATTAGGGTTTTTATTTCCCAATCTTCTTCCCAGTTTTACTACAATTTTGAAGGATGGCAACCTGAGACAGAAGCATCTATCTCAAGCTTTCAACAATCCCACCTTCCCAAGAAAATGATAAACCCACAAAAGTGTAAAGAGTAAGAGAGATGAAGAAACGGGAAACCCTAAAAAAAAAGCATCTTTATCAATAGGCTAAGCCAAAATTCCAACCTCACATCTTCAGGATTTCTGGGTTTTTTGCAGGTACCATTGCGAGGAGACGAACTCGCAAGGTTGAACAGCGGCTCAATTTAGGGTTCCATGGAAATTGGGATTTTTTGATTTATGGGTTTGCAGGTGATGAAGATGAATGTGCAAGATGATGGAGGTTCTGCTTGTGCCGCTATGCAGATTTCTCTGATCAAGATGCGATGTAGATGGAGGTTGCAAGGTTAACGGCGGAGCTTCTTGAAGATGGCCATGGAAGATTCTCTATCGCGATGAAGATGGTGAGGGCACAATTTTGGTGGCGCTTTATGAAGGACAACGGCGATGCTAGGTCGCTGATGGCAAGGTGGGTAAGGTTTTGCCCAGTAGTGGTGGAGGTTGTAGGGGAAGAAGAAGAAGAACGAGGAGGCTCTTAAGATCCAATGAAGAAGAAAACTATGAACCCATGAAAAAGATATAAAAAAAATCAAAATAACTTTAAATGCCACTGACCACTCCATGTCACCCAATAAATGACACCTCACTCAGCGCAGTTGCACATCTGAACACGTTGCCATTAAGAATTTTAACGGAGTTACTGAAAAGGACCAAATTGAACATTAAATTCGTTCTTTGGGACCAAATTGAACACAAAATCAACACAGGGACCAAAACGAATTTTCCCAACCAAAATTGAGACCAAAAAGAGCTTTTAACCTTTAATTTATTTTGGTTTGTTTTATCTGTTTATTTTACCTTTAGTGAATCATGATGAATGATAACAGGTTGGATAAAGATCGTGTTTACATGTCATTTGTTTAGCTTAAAACATTCGTCTCATTACTTGTTCTTTTACTCGGATATTTGCAAGTATTAAAAAGAATCCACAGACATCATGGATGATTGCAAATACTTTACGTATAGTTATTAAAAAAATTATAAAATATAAATTCAATTTAAAAAATTGATTTTTTCGGACAATTTAAATTAAATTACTTAATAAAATATTTATTCAAATAAATTTAGTATTTCTAAAATGTAAAATTAGATGAGTTGCGGAAAAATATAAATTTTTAAAAATTGACATTTTACAAAATAACTTTAATCTCATTTATCTAAATAAAAAATATAAATATATAAAGTTAAATTTAAAAAAGTCTATAATTAATATCTTTTCTATTAATAAGTATATTTTGATAACGTGTCTAACAGTATGTCATGACAAATTTAGGATTATTTTCTAAAATAAAAATTTGCTTTTCTTAACGTTTAAAGTAGAAGCTTAAATTAGGTTATTTGCTGAAATAGAAATTCAAATAACTTAGTTGTGAGATTAGAGATGTGCTTGTAGTTTGTTAAACATAAAATCCTCAAACACGAAATTGTCATTTAGTTTTAGAAGAAATATGGAGAGGAAACGTTTGGAGTTGGTCTTAAAAAATATATAAGTTTTTCATGAGAGAGAAGAGTAACGGAATATAGGATTTCACCGGTAAATAATTTACTTTTGGGAAAGATACTCTCAACATTAATAATATATATATATATATATATATATATATATATATATATATATATAATAAATATTAGTCTTGTTATAGATTTTAAATATATAAAATAAAATAAAAATATAATATATTTTAGAGTTATCAAAATATGTTAAAACTTGTGAATGAACTAAGGTTTATCACATGTTTGAAGCATTGGAAAGGTGTACTTTAGATAGGAAGGGTGCTGCGTATGAATGAAAAGAAGATTCTTCAAAAGTCAGAAATTATGGTTCGCACCCATTTGAAATCAATAAGCATAGTTCACCTAGGAAGAAATTGAAAAGGACAACAAAGAAAACGGATTGATTTTTTTGGCATTCACTTTGATTTAGTTTTTCATGATATTCTATAACTTATATTTTGGTGCATGGAAGCCTCTCATTTGTTACGTTGGATTTTTGTCAGCAATAAAAATGATCTATCATTTTTCTTTTTCATTAATTATTTGTGTTTCGTAATTTATGCTACTATATCTCTCATATTCCTTGCATTCTTATGTTATATTTTCCTCTTAAACAATTAATTCAGAATAATCTCACAAACACAAACATAGGCTATGATTATTGGAGGTGTTGGATGTAGTGGCTGTATGGAGTAGCAATAATATGGTAGTTGTTTGGCACAGTCGCTTTTCAATTGATTACACGCATTTAAATTAGTATCTTCAAAACTCTTAAAATAAAGATTTAATTTTTTAAATAACTTTGCAATTGTATAAAGCAAATTACAGATAGATTTACAAAACTATTAAACACATTATCACGAACGTTAACGATCATATTAAATTATTTTAAATAAAATGAGAATATAATGAAAAATAAATAAATAATCAAATTGAATAGTTTACATAAATATTTAAACTGAAATTTTTATTAAGGCTGTAAAATTATAAGAATAACTGCATTATCTAATTGCTTTCTTCATTTTTAACAATAATTAGTTAACGCCGGTTCGTTGTGCCAACCGCATAACGCGGCGTTTTCCGTCGTTCGATTCGCTTGTGAACTCGTTTGGGCCGACGCCGGTGTTGAAGTATTTTCTTTCTCTTCCCAAAACCCTTATTTATTTGTTATTGATGGGACAACAACCATAACAGAAAAGGAGTTTGCATGCTTAAGTAAAGGAGTGAGAGGAGGGATCATGAAAGCTTTTAATGTGTAAAATGGTGTCACTATCTCTAATATTTTGAAGGAAATTAAAGGGTACAGCTGAAATGAATTCCTATTAAGCTCAATTTTATATGTCTTCTCCTTATCTCTCCTTGAAGCGGGAGTACTACTTAGTTTCTTTCCATATGTAGTACTGTTATGCTCAATCTTCTTTCCATCTTTCAATCTCCACTTTTTAATATAAATATGGCTTGGTGATTTGGTGTGAGATGAGGAAGAGGAAACCAACTTTTTATAAAACTAAAATATTCTTCATAGGCTTTGAGAGGATAGACTTAAGGGTACAGGTGGAATTAAAACAAAATTGAGAGGTGCAGGATGAGTTTGTTGTAATTATGAATTTGTGATATTTGTAAGGTTTTATGATGTTACGGCTTCAGCTTACCTATATTGTTCAATTATTTTTAGGAGTTACTATTGCTAGTAGTAATATCTCACTTGTGTTTAAAGTTGCTTCCTATTATTAGGTGCTTGACTTCTCGTCTCTGTATTTTTATTCAGCATCATGTTCCTCTCAATTTGAAAATGTATTTAGTACATGATTTAATGCAAGTGTTAAAAGTGCAGTCATCCTATTGATCTTGTGTTTGGTCCGCAAGAATGGATTGCACTGAGAACTAAGGTAGGATCACGGAGGGTAAAAAATTTCTTGTCTATAATTTTTAATCATCGTATTTTTGTACATCCATTCACATAATGAGTATTGCCTTGAATTTATGATCTGTAATATCATGAGCAATATTTCATTTTAAGATTTTAAAAGCCTTTTAATTTGAATTATGCTGCAAATGGGAAAGTTTGACTGTTTTATAAATAAAAATATCCCTGAAAGTGTTTTTAATTCATTCCACAAATGTTTGTTATTCATGTATGGAATATTGGTGGCGTGTTCAAGTTTAATTATTATTTCAGTAGAGTTGTTGTTTTTTCTGGATTATGTTCATTTATGCTTAAACTAATATTTTCACAAAATATTGTTATGATGCGATTTGTTCTTGATGATGGCAGTGCAGTTGATGACATTTTGATTATTGAGTAATTCGATTAAATGTCATTGCTTGTACACGCATAACAGGTTTCTGATTGACTATATTGTGTGATCACATTAACTTGGTGTGAGTGATTTGTCTCTTCTCAAAATTCTGATATAATTTGCATACAGAGTTAGACTTGAACGATTTTCAGATTTATCAAACATGCATGAAAAACAAAATTCCAGAAATTCCCGCGGTTAATGCATATAATATTTGTCAGAAACTTTTCCATCTCACAGGAATTATTCTATATATCAACATTTGATGAACTTGTAGTACAAATGATAAACAATATTACAGTCATCATCCAATAGCATTAGTTATTGCATACATACAACATGAGATATTATGGCAACATAAAAAAACACTTCATATGATAAAGAGTGAGATGTGTTGTTAATTAGCAACCTCTGGTGTAATCAGCACAAAAACGTCTAGGGCCACCTCCATTTGGTTCCGGCAAGCAGCTACGATAACTCAGTAATTCTGGACAAAGAACAGCTTTGTTGTTACTGTTGCCTGTTTTGCCACAGACAGATAAACTGACATCATAAAGGATTCTGTTGACATGGGAATCAAATGAAAACTCTGATTCAAAGTTATTGCCTATGAAACCCTCATACTTGGCATTCACAACGTAAATCATCACCAACAACACCATCCACACACCCTTCTTCATTTTCTTTTCTCTCTCACTAACCAACAACCCTATCTGCTTTCCAACCTAAGCTTTCTTCCCTCCTTTTCAATATAAATATATATAGTACTCTACTCATTATTCTTAATTAAATACAATAGTTTTGTTCAAAATATAGTTTAAAAAATATAATTTAAAAATCTAATAATTAGTTTATTTTTTTAGATATTTTAGCCTTTTTGAGCTGGGGAGCTTTGCATTTATTTATACTTGTCAATGCACGTGTGTTTTCCATCTTTCAAACCTTTTATCTCGTAATCCATGCATGTGAGTTCAACTAATTTCTCCCACTTCCTATTTTATTTTCTTCTTTTCCTTCCTGCACCCTCACAATTTCTTCACACACTCCCATGACCATTATGACTGCAGCGAAAGTCATGGTATCAATAGAAGTGTGGTGCAATGGTGGAATGCATGAAGCAATAACCTTGAAGTTTGATGTATTCTGTGTTTTTTTAATTGTGACCACAATGATGTATTATGTTCATTTCTTTTAGTATTGTTGATTACTATTCATCCCCAATGATTAAAACTGATGGTAACATTAAACAATAGGGATGGAATAATTACTAGTATGATTCCCTAAAAGTGACTTGTTAGATTTTGAATAGAAATTAATTATCGTTTTAACAATAGTTTACCGATGTTGATTACTTCTTTTGTTAAACCAACTCATCTCAATTTCAATTAATTTTATACATAGTTTAGAAAATTTATGCAGTAGATTTGAAGATATAATCAAATTATACCGAGTCATTAACATGATTCTTAAATAATCTTATCTTAATCGTATACTTTTTTTAAATTGATAACTAATATTATATATTGCATGATTTTAGTATCGATTATTTATCTTAAACCTCACATCTCAGTAACTAAAATCAGTTTCAAGTCCTAAATTTTAAGCTATAAATCTCACTCCTTAAAAAAAATTTTAATTCATCAAATTTAACTTTTAAAACTAAAACTCTATTTTTCTAAAATTTTAAATTTTTTAAGAAAAATTGGAACGTAAGTGGAGTTATACCAAGAGTTTGGAGAACAAAAACATAATTAAACTCACAATGTAAAATATATTTCTTTATAAAATGATATCATATTTTAAATAACATTACTAATTACATGGGAATTTATTCTTTCACCTCTAATTTTTCTTGGCACCTCCAATTTTGTTTTTTAAATCACTTAATTGGAACTTTCTTCTTGCACCTCGAATGTTTCTTCTTACAGCTCAACAATTTTTAAATCCCTTAACTGACCCTGAAATTTTTAGTTAGGGTAAAAGAAAATTTTCTCCTTTTTATATTTATCGCATCCATCCATTTTTTCTCACACTTTCTTACTAACCTTAACGCCGTGAAAGTCCTCCTCTCTCTCACTCCTTGCATTTCTAATAGACATCCATCTACCTACAAAACACACCCCACACATACCTCTCTCCCAACACACCCCACCTTGATGCAAGGTTGTGTCACAAACAGGTAGACATTACATTTATTACCTTTTGTATATTTGGGATAATAAAAATTTGTAAATATTTTATTAAACTAGATGTAGAATAGTTAAACATAAGTAAGAAATGAATTTGGGATTTAGGGTTATGAATTTGGCGATTTAGAGGATTGAGAAATTATGGAAAATATTGGTTCGAAATCTCGTCAAGAATATACCAAATTTTGAAATCTGTATCAATATTCGATTAAGTATTATATCGGATTTCGGAATTTGGTATATATATATATATACCAAATTATACCAAATTCCGAAATCCGATATGTGGAACAATTTTGTCCGAATGAATCTTTACACTTTGAAGCACCTTTGGAAACTTTTATAGACTTATTGGGCGTGTGTGAGGACTACATCTGAGGTCAAGCAATGTCATGGTTCCAATGTAAGATTCATTTGGTTGAGAGACCTATATAACAACTATTGTGAGAACCAGTAGTGGAAGTATGTTGCACAAACCTATTTGTTGCACAATTTTTACGGGCAAGAGCACTACGTACATCCATGTAATCTACTTAATGCTCTTTAGAGATCTACAATTATATAATAGATATGTCTGGAGAGTTGCTGCACTTGCCTATTTGTACGAGCATATTAAAAGTGCTAACTTTGCATAAATAATGCAATTAGTTGGATATTTAACTCTTTTACATATCACATATATTTTGCACATTGATTTTCTTTCATTGTTTTATTATTGAAATACATTTTCAATATTTTGTAGAATTAGATATATGAACACTTCCTTGGATGGGAAAGAAGCAATTACTCACTAGTATGATGAGGCTAGAAATCAGACCACATGTTTTGCCGACCTAAGGACATAATACATTGTCTTAAACATGTTGGGAGTGTGATATACCATTTGGCATGTCAAAAGAAAATTAATGATGTTAATCATAAAAAACTAAATATGTGAATTTATAAAAAGAGAGAAACCTTAATGGAATAAAGTTTGAAAGAGAGACGAAAACCAAAAACATAATTTACCCTTATTTCTATATAATCCTTTAATAACTTGCATATGCGTTAATATTAATTCCAGAAACAAACACACGGTAGGATTTAATGTCTCATATTTTATCACAACTTATCAAAAACTCAAAACTTGTTAGTTTTGATAGAATGTTTTAATCTTTTAATAATATATTTACTATTGTACACCTTTAAAACATTTTATAGGAAGTTAAATATCATATGGAAATCAAAACTAATATATTTGAAATATAAAATTGTCAAAACGGATCATAAAGTCTGACTCGGTCTACCATGTATTGGTCATTCAGTGAATTAATCTAATCTGGCTCACTTATCAGGAAACCCAAATAATTTGAATCTGGCCTTACCCACCATGAATTGGTGGGGTAAATAGGTTAGTCCCTTAATTACAATTTTTCTTTTCAATCCAAAAAAAAAAATTATAAATATTTTTTAATTGAAATCTAAATAAAGTTCAATTTAAATACAACTCAAAATGATGTTAAACTCCAAATACAATCCAAAATTACAAAAATACAATACAATCCAAATACATTTAGAGATGAAAGAGCATTTAATTTAATTTTTTAATTTTAAAAATATGTATATTTAATATTTTTTAACCAAATTTTATGAAATTTATTTAACATTCATTTTATTTAAATTGTTTACACTTTTAATATATTTTTTTTAATATTAATTTAGAAACATGTTTAAAATCCTAAATAAATTTAATAAAATTTGATTAAAAACACTAAATTTACAATATTATAAAAATGAAATATCAAAACTAGTTTAAAAGGACTATTTTAATTTTGATAGAGTTTAAAAAAATAACATATTTAACCTAAATAAAAATAAAAATAAAAGTAATAAACAATAAGATAATATCAAATTTTTTCAATTAAATAAGCTTAAAATTAAGTTTAATTACATTTGGTAAAAACTTGTGAAGTTCCCTAATAAAGAGAAGAATAGAAAACAGTGATTGCATAGTAAGCTATTATAGGTAGAAATGCATAACAATGGTACGTGAATCGGTGCTTTGGGAATGCAACATAAAATACCATTTCTATTGAATAATTCATAATGTCAAGAAATAAAATAAATAAAAATACACATTTTAAGAACTTCCACTTGGCCAATAATAGAAAAATTGGGTGAGATTGATTAAAAAATATTCTTCTTGAAATTGGATATTTATATTTAGCATAAAAATTATGGATTTATTTTTAATTGTATTAGAAATAATATAAATGTGCAACAACATTATCTTTTACATCCCTCGAATCTGTGTAGCTACAGCGTTGCATGACACTTATTTTATCACTTTTTATTAGGGGTAGAAACGGGTTTTCACTAAAATAACCCTCAAATCGCATGGAATCCGCGGAGATGAAAAAAAGTCCTTCATCCCATGAATCAGTGATAATAGTTCTTTCCAAATTCATTAATGTAAACACGCTTCACTCGGCAAATCCATCTTCTCCAATCCCTCAAAAACAGTGTTTATCCCTCCGAACAAACACAACGTAAATTTATACAGAAACTAAATTAATTCAAAATTTTAAATAAAAACTAATCCTAATATTTATTAAAAGTAAAGTGACTAAAATTATATTTAACCTTAATAATAATAATAATAATTTAACTTTAAGTTGAAATGACTATTCGAATTGAAATTATGCTGCATGAAAGTATTTCTTATGGCACAAAGGCATTCTGAACTACTAAAGTTTTTCCTTTTATAATTTTACTCCAAAATATTATTTTATTTGTTTTCTTTGTTAGTGGTACCTCTAAATTTAAGACCGAGATAATTTATTTGTAATCAGAGTGATATTAATTCTAAAGTTTAAATGTTTTTCTAATTAGTTCCTAAAAAAATAAGTAAGTTTTGGTTTAGACGTTTTATATATAAATTTTATTTTCCTTTTTGTGTCCCCAAAATTGAAAATTGTTACTTTTGTTAGGCTATACTAATTAATATTTGTTTGAAATGAAAAAATAATTGTACATCTCACGCGTTAACAGTTCTTTCTATTCATCAAATAGAATTAATTAATAATATTAAAATTATAGTTAAATATATTTTTAGTCTTTAATTATTTTTAAAATAAATGTATATTTATTTTTTCATTATATTTTATAAAAGAGTTATATATGTTTTTAATTCTTAAACTATTAAACAATGTTAGTTTTCGTCCCTTTTGAAAGATTTATTTATGTTAGTCTTCTTAGTTTTGAAATTCTTATGTTTAGTCCTTAAAATCTCTTTAAAAAGTTTATTTATTTTAGTCATTTTAGTTTTGAAATTCTTATATTTAGTCCTTAAAATTAAACGGTGTTAATTTTTTTTGTGACAAACGTTGAGCCCACCTAGATGCCAACTCCTCTAATATGTGTGTACCATGTTTTTTTTCTTTTTCAATGAAGCATCTTCCACCGCCTCCGACACTATCTTAAAGTCTCCACTGCTTTTTGCAGCCACCATAAAATACCCTCATCCAGAAATGCACTAGAGAAGAGCTTCAGTGCCGCCATCACCTTGAGCAACCATCACCTCCTCGCACAGTTCACTTGCAACCCAAACACAGCGGAGAAATTCTTTTTCACCATCAATAACTAGAAAGCTGTTGCACAACCTTCGTACCTCCACCATGGTCATTCAGCTACAAACCCATAAAACCAACACAGTCCATCTCTACTTCCCAAAAAAACCCAAAACCACGTCGCACTTTCATCACCAACCCAGAATCACGAAGAACCCTACAACCCCAACCTCTCTATCATCGCATTTAGCAAAACTCATTACACTGTCCAATATGAAATTTCTTGGTGAGACATATCCATGCATGCATTCAGGTGACAAAAAAAAGTGTTTTTCTTTTTCCTGTTGTAGTCATCATTAAAATGAATTCTCATAATTATTTTCGCACCATTAATGTCAATTTGGCTCAGTACAAACCAAATATCTCACTAGTATTGGCTTTTTCAAGACTACTTCTAATAAAAGGTATACTTTGTTTCAAGAAAAGCAGGAGAAATTTAAAATACACATAAAAGAGGTTGAACCAAAACCAATGACTTCGGTTGAATTCGTTTCACTTCAGGTTGAATTGTCGAGATGTGATGAAATTGTCAAGCTTTTTATGTCGACCTACTAGGTTCGTAAGCTCGACCAGAAAGAAAACTTATACATTTTTAAGTTGTATATTCTGAAACAAGTGTATTATAGTATGCGTAACAGAAGTTTGTAATACAGCAAGGTATGAGAAAAGCCGATTTTGGTTAGAGAAGTTGTTTCCTTATATAGGAAACAGTCATACATAAATGATTTTTAAGAATGAAAATTAAACTTCTGCCTATTTCTACTCCAGCACAACTTGCAGACATTCATACTAAAGTTTTGCATTCAGAATTATTTCAATCTTTGTTGTCCATTAAGGATACTTATGCTGCAATTTGAGGGGATATTAAATTTAATTTATTTTCTGTTCATATCTGTTCATTTATGTTCATTTATTTATATTCTGTTTTTATATTTATATTCCAGTTTTATATTGTTTTAAACAACTTCATATATAAATTGTACTCTCTCCTTATCATTCAATAACATACCCAATTTTCATACTTTTTTTTCTCATAACACTTCCATCCCCCACCAAAAAAAGATATTAGTCTTGTTAGGAGGAAATATAAGATTCTCTTGGTATATGCATCCTTTTATTTTTATAATAATTTTCCTCAAACTCAACGCAGGAGTAACTTCTATGACTTTAGAAATGATAGTAAAGTTACCGTTACTATTTAAAGCTATGATCATATCATACCTCAAGACCTCCATATCCTTTTCATCCTTCAACAACCCCTGGTCCCACTTTGGACAAATACTAGCATTGACAATGAACAATAAGGTGACCAAGACTAAGAATGATTTCTTCATTACTAGGTTTAATGGAAGAACTTTGAAGAATGAAGAATGTGCAATATTGTACGTGAATGAGAGAAAAAATATAATACATGAACGGAAAGAGGAATAAGTATATATATATATATATATATATATATATATATATTATTTTGTATAAAATTATATTATTATATAATATAAAAGGATCACAAAAAATGAAATAAGCATTTTATGTAATATATAATATAATATATTATTTACCAATCCTAACATCATTCCTTCCACGTTGAACTATAACATTCTTATCCTTTAGATAAGGTTTTCTTAAAATTAAAATCACATAGGACCCATTCCCTTAAAAGCATCATATAAACTAACAATTACCTATACTAAGTCTTTGCTTCATGTGTCCAACCAATTAAAAGACGTTTTTTCATTTTACCAAGCCAAGACCGTGGGACCATGCTATCAACTCCTAATTTTTTCTTTTAAAACAAAACTTTCAATGCAAAAAGATTCTAATCCCCCTAGTTTTTACCAGTAACCAATAACCTTCTCCCATATTTTTTTTTTTCATTTTTCCACACGTGGGACCCACATTTTCCCTTTATTAGAAGAAGTCTTAAACAAGTCAATACTAGTGAGATATTTGGTTTGTACTAAGCCATGCAGAAAGTCAAATTGACATTAATGGTGAGAAAATAGTCCAGACAAATTATATTTACTGCCTTCACGTTGCATTATTACTTTCCTTCATATTCGCATTCATTATCTGGGTTCACGTACACTTTTTCTCTAGTTCACATACCATATTCCACTTTCTTGATTCTTCATTTTTCAAAGCAACTTCTATTAAATCTAGCAATGAAGAAATTATTTTTAGTCTTGGTCACTTTATTATTTATTGTCAATGCTAGTATTCGTCCAAAGTGGGACCAGGGTCTGTTAGAGGATGAAAAAGACTTAGAAGTCTTGAGGTATAATATGGTGGTATCTTTAGACGGTAGTGGTAATTTCACTACCGTTTCTCAAGCTATAGAAGTTGCTCCTTTGTTGAGTTCCAGGAGAATTATTATAAAAATAAAGGGGGCATATACCAAGAGAATCTGATATTTCCTCCTAACAAGATTAATCTCGTTTGGGTTGGGGATGAAAATATTGGAATTATTTTATTCTCTGTTCATATCTATGCATTAATAGTGAGAAAATAGTCCAGAGAAATTATATTCACTTCCTTCACGTTGCATTATTACTTTACTTCATATTCGCATCCATTCTCTGGTTCACGTACAGTTTTTCTCTAGTTCACGTACCATATTCCACTTTCTTCATTCTTCATTTTTCAAAGCAACTTCTATTAATTCTAGCAATGAAGAAATTACTTTTAGTCATGATCACCTTATTATTTATTGTCAACACTAGTATTCGTCCAAAGTGGGACAAGGGTCTGTTAGAGGATGAAAAAGAATTAGTAGTCTTGAGGTATAATATGGTGGTATCTTTAGACGGTAGTGGTAATTTCACTACCATTTCTAAAGCTATAGAAGTTGCTCCTTTGTCGAGTTCCAGGAGAATTATTATAAAAATAAAATGGGGCATATATCAAGAGAATATGATATTTCCTCCTAACAACATTAATCTCGTTTGGGTTGGGGATGGAAATATTGGAATTATTTTATTCTCTGTTCATATCTGTGCATTAATGGTGAGAAAATAGTCCATAGAAATTATATTTACTTCCTTCACGTTGCATTATTACTTTCCTTCATATTCGCATCCATTTTCTGTTTCACGTACATTTTTGTTCTAGTTCACGTACCATATTCCACTTTCTTCATTCTTCATTTTTCAAAGCAACTTCTATTAAATCTAGCAATGAAGAAATTACTTTTAGTCTTGGTCATCTTATTATTTATTGTCAACGCTAGTATTCGTCCAAAGTTGGACCAGGGACTGTTAGAGGATGAAAAAGACTTAGAAGTCTTGATGTATAATATGGTGGTATCTTTAGACAGTAGTCGTAATTTCACTACCATTTCTAAAGCAATAGAAGTTGCTCCTTTGTTTAGTTTCAGGAGAATTATTATAAAAATAAAAGAGGGCATATACCAAGAGAATCTGATATTTCCTCCTAACAAGACTAATATTGTTTGGGTTGGGGATGGAAATATTGGAATTATTTCATTCTCTGTTCATATCTGTGCATTAATGGTGAGAAAATAGTCCAGAGAAATTATATTTACTTCCTTCACGTTGCATTATTACTTTCCTTCATATTCACATCCATTCTCTGGTTCACGTGCATTTTTTCTCTAGTTCACGTACCATATTCCACTTTCTTCATTCTTCATAGCAACTTCTATTAAATCTAGCAATAAAGAAATTACTTTTAGTCTTGGTCACCTTATTATTTATTGTCAACGCTAGTATTCGTCCAAAGTGGGACCAGAGACTGTTAGAGGATGAAAAAGACTTAGAAGTCTTGAGGTATAATATGGTGGTATCTTTAGACAGTAGTGGTAATTTCACTACCGTTTCTAAAGCAATAGAAGTTGCTCCTTTGTTGAGTTCCAGGAGAATTATTATAAAAATAAAAAATAAAAGGGGACATATACCAAGAGAATCTGATATTTCCTCCTAACAAACTAATCTCGTTTGGGTTGGGGATGGAAATATTGGAATTATTTTTTATTCTCTGTTCATATCTGTGCATTAATGGTGAGAAAATAGTCCAGAGAAATTATATTTACTTCCTTCACGTTGCATTATTACTTTCCTTCATATTCGCATCCATTCTCTGGTTCACGTACATTTTTGCTCTAGTTCACGTACCATATTCCACTTTCTTCTTTCTTCATTTTTCAAAGCAACTTCTATTAAATCTAGCAATGAAGAAATTACGTTTAGTCTTGGTCACCTTATTATTTATTGTCAACGCTAGTATTCATCCAAAGTGGGACCAGAGACTGTTAGAGGATGAAAAAGACTTAAAAGTCTTGAGGTATAATATGGTGGTATCTATAGACGGTAGTGGTGATTTCATTACCCTTTCTAAAGCTATAGAAGTTGCTCCTATGTTCAGTTTCAGGAGAATTATTATAAAAATAAAAGGGGGCATATACTAAGAGAATCTGATATTTCCTCTTAACAATACTAATATTTTTTGGGTTGGGAATGAAAATATTGAAATTATTTTATTCTCTGTTCATATCTGTGCATTAATGGTGAGAAAATAGTCCAGGGAAATTATATTTACTTCCTTCACGTTGCATTATTACTTTCCTTCATATTCGCATCCATTAATGGTGAGAAAATAGTCCAGGGAAATTATTCAAGAACTATTATCATGGAAAGTAATATGAGTGATATAATTGACCCAGCTGGCTAAACAGAATGAGAGGGCACTACTCGTGGTCTTAACGCTCTATTTTATATAGAGTATAATAACTTTGGACCTGGTGTTCAAACCTCTAAAAGGGTCACATGAAAAGGATTCAAAGTGGTCACTCATGCTATTAAGGTCGAACCTTTTACTGCGAGAAACTTTATTGATGGATTTCAGGTTTCCTTATAAACTAGACTTATAAATTATATGATATATATATATATATATATATATATATATATATATATATTAAAATAAATTTGTACCGTTCACAGTGGTTCAACCTTATATTCATGTTTTTGATGTTAACATGAAAATGGTGTTAATGAAAAGAAAAAGAAAAAGATATAGCTTAGTTCTTGGATAGCGGTGTAATAATTTTACAAACTCTGGTGTGACCAAAGTAGCAAACTTTAGGTACATAATTTGATAAAATAACATAAAATAAATACAGGATGGCTTTCTTTTGGTCTTAATTTGAGATTTGAGAAGCTTCATGCAAAACTTTCTATGAATGCTTACACAGAAATTAATTGACATAGTCTTCTAATTCTAATGTATTAATTTTAGAATTAAAATAGTCGGTTAAAATATCATTATTTTATACATACTGATCAGGAAACATTAAATAGTAAAAAACTAATTAAAAATACATTTTTAACTTGTTATATATGATCTCTTTTCAAGTAAAAGTATAGGAAGAATATGACAGTAGAGTTTCCAAAAACTGGTATTAGGAAAATATATTGAAGCATTGGAAAGGTGTAGCTTAGATAGAGAGAGGAAGGATGCTGCGTATGAATGAAAGGAAGATTTTTCAAAAGCTCAGAAATTATGCTTCGCAGCCATTTGAAATCAATAAGCATAGTTCATCTAGGAAGAAATTGAAAAGGACAACAAAGAAAATGGATTGATTTTTTTGGCATTCACTTTGTTTTAGTTTTTCATGAGATACTATATTGAAATTATTTTATTTTCTGTTCATATTTGTGCATTTATGTTCATATATTTTTATACTTATATTCCTTTTCTATATTGCTCTGAACAATTATATATATATATATATATATATATATATATATATATATATATATATATATATATATATATTGTACACTCTCTCTCCTTATCATTCAATAAGAAATATAATATTTCATTCTTTCTTCTTTTCTAACATGGTATCAGAGTCATGGTTAAGGCCTATCCTAGCGAGTTCTAAGTGGGCATTTCTGTTTCTATTCCACCCGTTGTCGGGCCGCTATTGGACCATCCAATTTCTACTATCACGCACGAGATGCCTATACCTTGGCGTGAAGGGGGTGTGTTGGAAGTCCCCCATCGACTAAAGATAAGACCAATTTATAATATATATATATATATATATATATATATATATATATATATATATATATATATATATATATATATATATAAGTGAGGTGCAAACCTCACCTTACAAGCCAGTTTTGTGGGGTTGAGTTAGGCCTAAAACCCACTTCTAATATGGTATCTGAGCAATATGAAAAAAGAATATAAGTATAAAAATATATGAACATAAATGCACACTGAGAAAAGAGGTGATGGAGATGAATTGATTTTGGTGACCAAATCCAATGAATTTAAATTTTGTGTATGAGTAGGTGAGTGTTTGTCACTAGTAAGAAAAGGAAATATGTTTTCATAAGGGATAAAGTTCAAGCTAGTGTAATTAAGCTCCTGCCTATTTCTACTTCATCGGGGGATATTGGAATTATTTTATTCTCTGTTCATATCTGTGCATTTATATTCATATATTTTTATACTTATATTCTTTTTTATATTGTTCTGAATAATTATATATATCAATTGTACTCTCTCCTTATCATTCAATAAGAAATACAATATTTCATTCTTTCTTCTTTTCTAACATGCTATAACTTATATTTTGGTGCACCCAGTCATTGGCCTATACAAAAGTAGCATGGAAGCCTCTCATTTGTCACATTGGATTTTTGTCAGCAATAAAAATGATTTATCATTTTTCTTTTTCATTAATTATTTGTGTTTCGTAATTTATGCTACTATCTCTCATATTCCTTGCATTCTTATGTTACATTTTCCTCTTATACAATTATTTGGTATTAATGCACTAGTGGAAAAACGTTGATTAATGTCGGTTATTTTGGGCTTTTAACGTCTATTAATAAACCAACGTCTAAACCGGTGACGTCAATGGGACGTCGGACATCCTAACCACAAACGTCTATAATGACGTCAGTTAGTGTCAGAGGCCGACGTCCATAAACGTCGGTTCTCGTTTAATTGGACGTCTAAAGGCACTATATAGACGTCAGACAAAGCAGTAATCGACGTCTAAGAGGCACTAAAGACTTCGAACATCACACTGACTGACGTCTAAGAGGTACTATAGACGTTGGCGTGCACATTAACCGACGTCTAATACAGTTGTTGTGTTTTAGTGCAGTTTTGTTCTCATCTTTGGATAGCCTAGTACCACAGACTCCTTTTGCTAGTTTCCCCAAAAAAACAGCTTGCGTCTTTTGAATTTCTTATGGTCCTTTCAACCCAAAACCGAACATGGGTGGTTGCTTAGTTCCATTTTTCATCCGCAAGAGGGAAAAATCACGGTGAAACAAAAACTAGACAACGACCCAGGGTCGTTTTTGGGTTGAAAATATCAAAAGAAATTCAAAAGACGCCGCTATTTTTGGGAGGCAGCTAGCAAATGGAGGATGTGTTACTACGTTATCCCAAGAAAGGAACAAAATTGCACTAAAACACAACACAAAGAAAACAAATTTTAATCAGTTGAACCAGAAGATAATAATCGATGAAAGACTTAACAAACGGTAAGCATAAAAAGAAAACCACGCACATGGGATGCAATGTCGCAAGAGAGAAAAAGAGAGGAGGAAGACGATAAAGATATCAGAAACAACAATAGAATGTCGCAACAAAAAGAAGACGTGCCGAAAGGGAGAAAAAGAAAGTGCCATGAGAGAAAAAGGAGAAGAGGAAGAGGAAGATATCAGAAACTGAATGCCGCGAAGAGTTTGCGGTATATTTAAAATGAAACTGGGCGTCGGTTTCTCCAGATAGCCGACGTCTATATGACTATAGACGTCAGTTATGTTACTAATTCGACGTCCAAGTTAAACTTTTCAACTGACCTTTTGAATCCAATTAGATGTCGGTAACCAGGGGAACCGACGTCTAGGAAGCTGAAACGATTGACATTTGATTTCCTGTCAGGGATGTTGACGACAGTTGTGATGGGGCGCCAACATCTATAATGATGCACATCATTACTTACAGGCATATAGACGTCGGGGATCTGTGCACGCGACGTCTATATTGAAGATTTTTTATCTTCCCGCTTTCCATTCAGGCCGTAGACGTCGGGCCCCCGTGAACACCGACGTCACGGAACTGTCTTCTGACCTACCTCAGGCCATTAGACGTTTGTTTGCAGCAGTGTGGACGTCTAAGCGCCTGGGAATTAGGTGAAAGCATTAATTATCGCCCTATAGAAGTCGGCCCCTGTGAACACTGACGTCACGGGACTGTCTTCTGACCTACCTCAGGCCATTAGACGTCTGTTTGTAGCAGTGTGGACGTCTACAACATCATAGACATCGCGTGGTATGGAAACCGACGTCTAGGTTAAGAAGCTATTTACGATAATGCCACCGTCCACTCATATACGTAAGATTATCAACAAACTGACATCTATTGAGTGACGTTAAACAGCATTTTTGCACTAGTGATGAACGAGTAAATCCATGTTTTTGAGATAACTAAAGGTGGTAATATAAGAAGAGTTTGCATCACATAATAATTTATTATAATTGTAGTATAGGTTAAGTGTAGATCAAGACTGACTCTATCAGACTTCTGGGAATTATGTGGTTTTCTACTAGACTTTTATTTCTTTCATGATTTTCAGTTGCTGCTTTAGCTTGTAGATTATATAAAATTCAAATGAGTGTTATAAATTTAAGTAATGCAAAAAAAAAAATAGTAAACAAGCAATCCAAGGTGAATATTGCAATATGAAATGTAGAACTATCTTCGATGGTTGAGCTCAATTTATGTTTTTAATACACTTTTTACAGATTCGCTAGTGTTATATGTAATTTAATAACAATAGCTATTAGTATTTTTAGCTCCAATATTAAAATTTCTTCTGAATTCTCGTATGATTTTTTAATGAGTTTCACAATATATTATTATACTTTTTAATTAGTCTCCTTTGTAACTTGTTTTTTGGATAAAAATAAATCGTAGTGATAACCTGTGAAATCCAACCCAGTTTACTATCCTTATTTTTAGTTCAGTTGCAAGCAAAGTTTACAGTTTCCAAATCCTTCTTCTGTTCCAATTTCTCAATTTCATTATAGTTTACTTTTTGGATGGTCAAAATTTACATCATCTTACATAGCTCCTTGTATACAATTAATTCAGAATAATCCCACAAACAAGTTATTGATGGATTTATCACAATCATAGGTATGTGTTGGATGTAGCGGCCGTATGGAGTGGAGAGGACTTATTTATCACAATCATAGGTATGTGTTGGATGTAGCGGCCGTATGGAGTGGAGAGGACTTATTATGAGCACCTTATAATTGTCGTTAGGGTTGGACAAAAATAATTGATATGTACTATATTATAGGGACGTTGATCCCTGCACCTTCATCTTTTTGGACCTCCACCTCCCCATTCCACTTTTATCCCTTTTTTTTATTATTTATATTTTTATTTTTTATTTATATTCATATTATACCCTTACGTAAAATTTAATTTATAGATTAATTTTAATTCTAATCTCCTACAGTAAAAAACCTAACTTTTTTTCTCCTGTTCTGCTCTCTCTCGTTTCTATTTGATTGTTGGTTTTTCGAATTCTTTTTTTCCTCTTTTTTTTCACTGTGAGAATTTTCTTTCACTATGAGAACTGTGAGAATCGTTGGCATCATGGAAGGAAAGTTGCAACTGTACAGAATTCTTCTTCTCTTTCTCCGTGATCGTGTTTGCAGCGTGGTGGTGGAAGGAGATACGTGAGCGGCGGAGAGGTACCTAATTCACTATCAGAGCACAAAACGAAACGAAGCAAAACAATAATTGCGCACAAACAGAGCAAAAATCAATACAATCTTAAACCCTCAATCACATACATTTACAAACCAAGAAATCAACACAATCATGCGCAACGAAAACTAACCTCTCGTAGACGGGCAGAAACGAAACGAAGCAACAACCATCGCATCGCACCACCGCACCGCACCGCCGCACACTCAAGCCGCACCGCCGCACACACCACGCCGCACCGCCACCGCTGCACCGCCGCACACACCCGCAGGCAAAAGCGAAACTACAGAGCCACGACCACCGTGCCGCACCGCCGCACACAATCACCGGATCGCCGCACACAACCGTCGGACCGCCGCACACACCAAAAGCTAACAAAGCAGAGGAAGAGATGACTGGAAAAGTTGGAAACTTTTAGAAAATGAAAGGTAGAGCGTGGGGGTGAGAATGCGAAGGGAAGGGGAGGTGGGGTTGTCTTCGAAAGTCTGTGAAAGTGAAAGCTGAAGTAGAAAATAAAGTAAAAATTAGGGTTACTTAATTAAGAGGGTTAAAAAAGTAAAAAAAGGTTAGTTTTGTAATTAAGGAAAAGTAAAAACAAAATGGGGAGGTGGAGGATGGAATTGGGGAGGTGGAGAGATCAACGCTCATACTATAGTAGTTAATTTATTATATTATACTAAAAAAACTGATCCACTTACACCTAAAAGTATACTATTAAAACTGAACATATAGCAGTTTCAGTTTAGTTAATTGTGAAAACTATATATCTACCATGTCCTCTTCTCTAGTTCTCGTCTTGTCAAGAAAACGTTATTTAATAATAAAATATTAATAAAAGAAACCGTTCACATAAAAAATTAATAAATTAATATTTAAGAAAAAAAATTATCACAAATTTTTATATTTTTTTTATCAATAAACATATATTACTTTTTAAATAATATTATTTTAAATAATAAAAGTAAAATATTTTTTTAAAAAATTTAATTTTATTAAATGATTAAATAATAAAAATCATAAAAGAAAAAAAACTATATAAAAAAATAATACTTTAAATATATTATATTCTTTAACATATTATTAAATATGTAAAAATATGTTAAAAAATTTTAATGATACTAAAATGTGTGTAAGCGGACACACTAAAATAACTATTTATTTTAAAAATCAACTTACTTTAAAATAAATATCAATATTATTAAATTTTAAATGATAGTATTTTATAGACTAAAACTAAAATATATTTTATAACGTTAAATTTTATTAAATGACTATATAATGAAATATCATACAAAAAATAGTAATATAGAAAAAATAATTAATATTATAGAAATACCAAATGACAAAAAAATTAACAAACGTTTATTAAGAGTAACTTTTTTTAGTATCATCTTTTATTATATTATAATAATTAATAAATATTAGTTTAACTTTTACATAATAAAATATAAATAATAAATAATTGATTAATAAAAAAAATTTATGAGCCAACAAAATAAATATAAATAAAAAATTATTTTAAAATAAAATAAGTAGATAAAAAGATAAAATAAATTATATACACATATAAAACAAAAATATATAAATAAAAAATTAAAAAATAAATATAAAAGTAAAATAATATTCATGACAAAATAAATATAAATTAAAAATTAAAAATAAGATAAAATAAATAAAAAATAAAATAATTTTCATGCACATATAATAATAAAAGAACTATAAATAAAATAGAAAATAATAATATCAAATAATTAAAAAATTAATTTGTAAGACACTTATGAATAAAATAAAATAAATATTAAAATAAATTTTAATTAAAAAGAACATGTATTGTTATACTATTTAGTTTAAAAACTACTACAATTCCGTTTAAAATTAGTACAATCCAGTTTAAAATTAATATAGTTAGTAATTCAGTTCAGTTTATATTGTAGTTTAGTATAATTTAGTATAGATCAGTTCAGTTTCATAAACAAAAAGTAGTTTAGTGAATTGTTTTACAGTTCAATTTAGACAAATTAGTTTTTAATTCAGTATAGATTTTAATAGTACAATGCAGTTCAATTTTATTTGCCCACTCCTAATTGTCGCTTGTGCTTAGGCCTAATCATTGGAGTAGTAATAATATGGTAGTTGTTTGGCACAGTCGTTGTTCAATTCTTATACAAAAGCTGTACAATGACAGTAAATATATTCTCAACTTATTACAACTATTACTGATTAATTACTTTTAAAATCATGTTCATAGTTGAAATTATTTACTTCTCAAATTATATTAAATATTTATTATAATTAGTCAGTAGTGAAAAATAAAATATACCACTTCAAAAAATCAAAATAATCAAGAATTGTAGTTAGTTGAAATGTAATTGTCTTAGTAGAAACATTATTGCAAAAACAACGTACAACATTGTGTGTTTAACGTCGAACCACTCAATAGCTAACGTTAAAAATGATCGGTGACATTTTTGTAAATAAATGCAATTATTAAACGTCGTTTAGAATTGTAATTTGACGTAAAAGGATATAAAACGTTAAATGTCATAGCGTTAGACGTCAAAAGGTTAGTGAATTCAATAAAACTTTGAGCGGAGGATTGAAAATTCATTCACTTTATCTTAGCACGCGAGACCTTCTGCTCAAACTTTTCTCAACCGAAGTTTTACGACTATCACATGTAATCTTTCTTTTTATTTGATACAAATCCATGTTAATTAACTACTTTAGGTATAATTTTCGTTTGTTTTGACCGATTATTTTCGTGTTCTTGTCCTTCATCTGCTTTCCCTCTCACTTGTGGCAACACTTTATTCCGATTAACCAAAATTAATTTTTCGTTTTCGTTTTGAAAAACTTATTTGTTGAACTTGTTTGTTGTTTTTTTGTTGAACTTGTTTGTTGTTATTTGGTTGAACTTGTTTGTTGTTGTTGTTTGTTATTGCTGTTGATGTTATATTATACGTTCATAGTTCATGCTTTACAAAATGCTAAAAACAGAAATTTATTTTTCTGTTTTTCTGTCTCGTAGAGTTGTAAAAAAGAATAACAATTAATTAAAAAAAAAGTAAATAAATAAATTGATTAACATCATATATTGATAAAATTCAACATTAAATTTAACGTCCCAAAATATTCGATGTTGTATTTGTACTAGTGAAATTAAAGCTAAACTTGACATATATGCATTTTAACTTCAGTGACAACCCCTTTCTCTCGCCAATCTAAATCCTCCGACAGTCTATCCACCTCCAATGGCGGTGCCACACCGCCGCTGCCATTATTCAACGAGAATTCGTCATTGACATTGTGTAGTGGGGTGGAGGTAGAGAATAGACTAGAGGAGGAGGAGAAGACTTGTACTTGTAAGGCTTCTTGTGAGGTGAGTGGTAAACTAGGGTAGGGACATGGGAAGGGTAGGTCATTCTGTTTTTCAATATTACTCTTGTCAGTTTATTTATGTTCTCTACGATTTTTACTTATTATATTGATGCTTTCATCCTTTACCATGGCAGATAATACACGTATCAAGAAACTTTCAATGAACATGTCCAAGCATTTGAAGATGTTCAAAACGGATTGCCAAGAAAATAAGACTCGTTTCGAGACCTTAGAAGTTGTGATTGATACATTGTTGAAGCAGAAAATAAATGTGCCAAAAACTAGTTTCGGGCCTGAAGTTTCATCTCATCCACCATTCCAAGTGTTGTGATGTGAAGCTAGATTTTCCCCGCTTCGATGGCTCTGAAGTTCTTTATTGGATTTTTAAGGCAGAACTATTTTTCGATTATTACAAGACTCCACATGCTCAACACCTCAACACTTTACAATTGTTACAATTCACATGGAAAAAAGGTAGTTCCTTGGTTTAAAATGACTGATAGTTCTAATCAATTCAGTCTTTGATTGACTTTACTCCGTTTTAGAACTTGAATTTGGTCCTTCTTCTTATACTCGATCTCAACTCTTCAAATTATCACAGATAGAATATGTGCATGATTAATATACTTTGCAAACCATGTACAAGGAGTCACTAGTGATGTCATAATTGATTGTTTTGTTGGTGGACTTAAACCAAATATTCAATGTGATGTAATAGCAAATCTCCAACTACATTAATATGTTTGTGTTTTCTCAACCAAGTTATTAGAAGAAAAATATTTTCCAAAACCAAGTCACTCCATAGTACTTATCCTTCTCGGAACTCAAACACTAGCCTCAGGACACACTTCATCTCATCCTAATCCATAAAATCCACTAGCCTACCACCTTTACTTCCAAGCCATACTACACCTCCCAATTCCACTTTTCCGAAAAATGAAAATATCAAAAGAATATCTCCAGCCGAAATGCAGATCCGAAGGAAGAAAGGTTTATGCTATACTCACTCTATAATCCTTATCTACTTCTCCAAAAGCTAATTTTAACAATTTGATTACTAAACTAAAATTTTAATTTCATTTTCATCATTTCAGTCTACGTCATAATGAACCTATCACAACACTTTTTGAACAATAAGCAATTTTGAACAACACCCATTTCATCTAACATAGCGAAAGCCAAATGAGAAAAATGAAAACTTTTAGCAAGAGTACCTAGACTCATCAAGATAGGGAGGGTGTCCATGGCCTTTCCTTTGAGCTGAGTTGCCATGATTAAAATGTGCAGCCGAGAAGCTTCTAAGGAGCTCTGGGGATACTGCTTCAAACCTATGGAGTTCTTCCCTCTGGTGTTGTTTAGGCGTGAAAAGCGATGAGGGGTTAAATGATTGAAATTGAAATTGCAGGAGAACCGTCGATAATTCGATAGCTTCAAGCTCTTGGAAGCCATTTCACAATAATGGACTAAATGTAACTTCCCACATTTGGATGGAGGGTGTTGATCCCTCCACCCCCACGTTTGGGACCTCCACCTCCCCAATTTTTTAAATTTTTTTTAGTTACAAAAATAATCCTTTTTTTTTTATCTTTTTCTACTTTATTTTTTTTATCTTTTATACTGTTTCGAGGTATACATATAATATATCACGGTATTAATGTGTTGTTTATTGGAATATCATATAAGGTTTTGATTTAATCGGTAGAATGAGAATCCGATAGAATGAGAGATAAGATTGTGAGTGAAGTAGAAATTTAAGGTTTCTTAATTAAATAAAGTTAAAAGTAAAAAGTAAAAATAAAAAATAAGATTATTTTTGTAATTAAAAAAAATTGTAAAAAATTGAGGAGGTGGAGGTCCCAATCGTGGAGGTAGAGGAATCAACACCCTTGGATGGATGGTTTCAGCCCGGATCAATGTGAATGATTCTTTGAAGAAAAAAAACTTTAAAAAAAAGTTATTGGACTTAAAGTGAGACCCGATCCACAATCCACGGGTTTTTTACCCTTCACCTCCAACCCTTTTATCATGTACCTCCAATTTTCATAAATACCTTCTAATTAATGAGATAATTTTATATTAATTATTTTTTGTTGAAAAATTCTATGCATGAATTAAGTGAAGCATAGAAAATATTGTGGGTGAATTGAATGAAATTTTCAAATATCTACGTCTCGTTTCACCTCTTTGAGTGTTCGGTACTTTATTTCTCGTCGAGTTTTGAGAAATTTGAGAGTTTTTAGCTTGGAGATATTGGAGACACTTTAGGTTGGAGACAGCTTGGACGAGGAGGTTGGAGGCAGTAGGTGGTAGTGCTATGTTGGTGTTTCGTATTGGGAATTTTATGAAACACCTCTTTTTTTTAATCTAACCTGGTTCAAATTCGTAACTCGTGATGAATCTTAGTTCATAAGTTTTAATCTATTTTGATAACTCTAAAATATATTATAATTTTATTTTATTTTATATATTTAAAATCTATAGCAGTTAATAATAAAAAATAGTTTTCGTAATTAAAAAGAAAATTAAGAGCCTTAGAAGAAAATAATAAAGGGTTCAAATTTATTTGAAATTAAAAATGGAGAAATTTAATTCAGTTCAAAACATATTCTAACGACTTTGTGATTAGTAGACATAGATTAATTGACTCAAAATGAAAATTTAACAATTACATTAAACCTTTATTTTAATGTGGAAAAAAAATAAACTAAGAAGGCTTAGAATTTCGTTTGTTATTTTATTCATTGGAATATTTTCCGTTAAGTTAACAGATTGAATATACAATATATGACTATGTCTTTAAGTTATTTTTTATTTGAATACCAAAATATTACCAGAACTTGATTAAATATTTCAAGCATTACAATTATTTAATAAAAAAATAACCAAAATATTTTTTTTTATCGTTGGTTACTTGTTACAAAATTGATCACAAATTATTTATATCTCTCAAAACCTCTTTACATGGATCAATAATAAGACTAATATTTATTATATATATATATATATATATATATATATATATATATATATATATATATATATATAGTATTAATGTTGAGAGTATCTTTCCCAAAAGTAAATTATTTACATGGTGAAATCCTATATTTCGTTACTCTTCTCTCTCATGAAAAACTTACATATTTTTTAAGACCAACTCCAAACGTTTCTTCATATTTCTTCTAACCTGACAATTTCGTGTTTAACGATTTTATGTTTAACAAACTACAAGCACATCTCTAATCTCACAACTAAGTTATTTGAATTTCTATTTCAGCAAATAACCCTAATTTAAGCTTCTATTTTAAACGTTAAGAAAAGCAAATTTTTATTTTAGAAAATAATCTTAAATTTGTCATGACATACTGTTAGACACGTTATCAAAATATACTTATTAATAGAAAATATATTAATTATAGACTTTTTTCAATTTAAATTTATATATTTATATTTTTTATTTAGATAAATGAGATAGAAGTTATTTTGTAAAATGTCAATTTTAAAAAATTTATATTTTCCCGCAACTCATTTAATTTTAGAAGTACTAAATTTATTTGTATAAATATTTTATTAAGTAATTTAATTTAAATTGTCCGAAAAAAATCAATTTTTTAAATTGAATTTATATTTTATAGACTTTTTTAATAACTATTTAAATTTAAAAAAAGTATTCGTAATTATCCATGATGTCTGTGGATTCTTTTTAATACTTACAAATATCCGAGTAAAAGAACAGAGCCGAATGTTTTAAGCTAAACAAATGACATGTAAACAAGATCTTTATCCAACATGTTATCGTTCCTAGGCATAAACTAAACTAATTATTACCATTCATCATGATTCACTAAAGGTAAAATAAACAGGATAAAACATACCAAAATAAATTAAATCATCAACCCTTTTAGTTATTTAATTTTTCAAATATTATCAATCAATATTTTATTAATATATATATATATATATATATATATATATATATATATATATATATATTACTTAAAACAACAAAGAGATGAGATTTCAATTTAAAACATAGTTTGAGCCTACTTTCTTTTATTTTATAGGTCAACACATATATTTCCCCTCTTATTCATAAAGTTGATGATAATGATATTTATATGTGTGTTTTTAATTATAATTAAAGAAAAATATATTTTTTTTACACACTTAAATTTTTATATTTATTTGATACTATCATTTTTTATTTTTTTTATTTTTTTTAAAAAGTAAAAAAACTTTACATTTTTATGATATTTTATCTTATATTATACGTTAAATTAATGTAAAAATATATCAAGATATTATTACTTGATATTAAAAGGTTTTAAATCCCAGTTGTTGAATTCGTGGCATATCTAGTTGACAAAACACTAAAAAAGGTAGAAAATGAATTGTTTAATTTTAGCCAACTATATTGAAACAGAAGAGATGGGAGCATGTGGAAGTGTGAGGTTTTAGATGATGCTGCCCTGTCAATTCATATGCTTTTAAGTAGCAAATCATTATTGAAGTTTAGTCTAACATATTCTTTTCCTTATTATTTTAATTCCAGTCACTAAATTCATGCTAATTTTTATATTATCAATAATTCTTAGGACACGTGATAGCTATTATTGGTATCCACTTTATATGCTCAAGAACACACAAAAAATAATCTCACAGAATTTGAAAGTTACGTATGCAAGTTATCATATATTAAACACTATAAAAAAATTTCTCTTCTTTCTCTTCCTAAAATATTAGAAAAAGAGGAATGATCATGCATCATTCAATTATTGGAATCATGTCATGAAAGTGAAAGATAACTGCGCGTAGTGAATCCAATGTATTGTGCGTCCCACCAAACAAGGACCAAAAGAAAACAAAGTTGTGTTTAGGGTTTAAGTGATTGATTTATATATGCTACCCAAACACTATAAATTTAATCTTAAATGTACTTTAAGGATCATCTAACTAATTCAACTCTTATAGTTAAGATACACTGTGCTATTATCTTCAATTTTAGGTTTTATGGATAGAGATTCACGTTAATTAAAGATAAAATAAAATTATAATACATAAATAAATATAAATTTTATTTTAGAAACTGATTTTGTAGAATTTAATTCAATTTAAATTATATTTCTGAATATATTATCATAATAATTCAAAATTTATCGTAATATTGGAGTTATCATATGTCATCCATTATATTAAATCATTTATATTAATGCTTGCTCTTATATTTGATGCGCGTCAAAAAAAAATGTAATACACTGATTTGGAGATACGGTTTACTTTTGTAAAACATTCTTTAAATATTTACCTAATTAAAATTTCAATGCCCAAAAAAACAATATCTATTACAATACTAGTTTTCGAAGGATAAAATCACATATCATTCAAAAATATAAACTTTTAAACATAAAGTTCTTTATAAAATCTCATCTTAAACATTGTTTGCTCTCATATAACGTCACGAATTATACTATCATGTGTGTGTTGAGGATTCTACTGTAAAATAAGAAATATCTTTTAATTATTTTTATTATAGTTTATTAATTTATTTGTTTTTCTCATGTGACATACGGAGAAGATGGAATGAAGGCTTCACTATATTTAATAATGATCCACCACGCTAACATGATCTGTTCGTTGTTTAATGGTCACACCATCTTGGGACCCTTTTGGGCACTCCCTTTCTGATGTTAATTTAGTCTTGCTTTTCTTTCTCAATATATGCAAATTATCTCTTTCTATCTTACCTTACATACCTATTATTAATAGGCTTACTCATCAATGATGTATACTCAACAATAGCCATTAATTACTAACATGAAATTACTTCCTTGAAACTTCAAATTCAATTTTTAGGTTAAAAACGAAATTGCTTTTCATCAAAAGTAATATAAATAATTTATTATACCAAAATTCTTCTTTGAGTAACTTGTTTTCTCCTTTGTTTACTACATCTATACATAGAGTGGGGAAAGGAGGGAGAATATTTGACCTTTTTATCATGAAAAGTGTTGTGTGTGAGTGAGAAAGGAGAAGTCATTTGCATTGTATACATTGATTGGTGCAAATCTAGATGGAAACATCACATGGCAATGATACAAAATAATGGAGTAAAGTTTCTTGGAACTTAGATGATGATGATGATGATGATGAGGTTGCTTATGAGTTTGGTTTATGCTAAAAAGTAAGGAAGGTACCTCGTGGTGCTTCAACTTTTTGCATGTGGTTGTGTATCCTTCTTTTTCAAATATCTCCAACAATCCATCACCATCAACCCCATTTCTTTATAGTAATAATCAAATCATTTCGACCTTTCCATGCAGCTCGAGTGTTACTATTGCATGTTTCTATTTAGAATAAATAATAAAATGATACACATTTATATTCATTTAATATATTATAAAAATAAAATGGTCATAAATATTTTTATGTGTCAAAGTATTATTTTTGTTTAATTTAATATTTTTCTTCCACTTACCATCATCACTACTACATCCTATGAGTCTATTGAATAATAGAGGATACTTCATTGTGAAGACTTTTTAAATATGGGGATTGTATAGTACAAACTTGACTTTTTATTTCCAAACTTTTCTTTCTTTCTTTCTTTCTTTTTCTCCGTAGTCAAAGGAATATGGCACCATACACACGATACATTCTGAATCAACTGTTCTCATAAGTTAGGTTTAAAAAAATTGAAGTGTTTCAGTTTACTGAAAATAGATTTAGAATTTTAACAAAATATAAAAAAAAAAATTGAAATTTCGTAAATATTGATTAAAAAAAGTCTGTTCCTTTAAAATAGTATTTAAGAATCGAAACTAAAGCGATATATAAATTCTATTTCACTTTTAAAAGCTAATTTGTGATGTTCAGATCCTAGAGTTTCAAAATAAGTGGATGGAAAGAAAGGATTCAAAATATAGCATGTGGGTTCAATTGGAAAGGAGATAGATGGTCAACTGTTTTTGAAGTTTTTCTGTGGCTGTTTTGCTTTTGTGAGTTTTTTTTTTCTGGTAATTTTTTTTGGTTATTTACTATTTATATTCGAAGTTTCACGTTCATTAGATATAAGACCAATTTATAATATAAAAGTAGATACAAATTTCACTTTAGAAACCGATTTTATGGGATTGAGTTAGTATTAAAGCTCATCTCTTAATAATTTATTTATATGTACATAAATAGAGTTTAACCAACTATATCTAATGTTCTAGGTCTTTTTGTTATCTTGTATACCTTTGGTTTTAATGTTATGTTGGCTCTAATTGATATAAAAAGAAGATTCATGATTTTCATTCAATTTATGTGATATATTAGGCTTCAAAATATGGTTGTCTTATATGAAGGGTACATAAGACGTGTCAAAATTGTGTCTTTGGATAAGAAACTCAGGGATGTTGAGAAGGAAAGAATTACTATATCAATGTGAATGAAACTTGAACTATTGTATATGATGAATTGTTTTACACACATATATTCTATTTAAAGCAATAGTAATACTTATTTGGGATGAATTAAGCAATAGTAGTATTTATTTGAGATGACATAATTAAGAATGATATGGCTGAGCTGCAAGTATATTTTAACATGATTAAGGACAATTTTGAAAATATTAAAGTGAAATTCGAAGATGCAAATTAGAGTTTATTATTTTTTACTGCCTTATTCAAGAAATTTGGACATTTTAAAGATGTTTTGTTGTTCGAGATGGAACAAGTTCTGACTTTAAACTAAGAAATTGTGGGAGTTTTAAGAGTTTAAAACAGATGATAATATAAAATAAGTTCAGTTTGAATGTTATGAAGTCAAAGTCAAAAAACAAGGGAAGGTAGTTTTATTTACGATAATACTTTAGGGTAGAGGATTTGAATTTTCTAGATGGATGTAATTTGATCCCGATAATATGTATTTTATATAGAGATTCTATTTCTGAAAAATGTTGAATTTGTACCTTCTGGATATGCAAAAGATATGAAATTTGATAGTTTGACATCTTAATTATGATTTTGATATTATAGTATTGAGTTATGTGATGCATTGTATAAGATTTGAATAAGCGTGAAAACTATTAGTAAAATTGGTTGGATTGAGTTTGAACTTTGGGTTTGAATTTAAGTTTTGAATGTTGCATTGGATTATATAGATATAAAGAAATCATTTTGTATTTAAGTTTTGAAACCAAAGTATTGTGAATGTTAGCTTATTTAGTTTGGAAATGGATATAATGCACCTACATATTGTAATTATCCATGGAATTTACCAACGGATGACAAATGATAGGTAAAACAACGTTTCATACTTACTTACAGATAAACAATGGTGAGCATTTATACATAGAAGTTTGTTATAGGAATTATCTATGGATGGAATCCCTGTATGTATTACTCACTGAAATATATTTTTAAAGAACAAAAATTCATAAGTAATTTACCTACAATCTAATAATCTATTTTGTGTTGTTAGAAATTTGTGAATAATTTCTAATTACACGTAGATTTCTTTTGTCATTACCTACAATTTTAGCTATAGTTAAATGTATTTTGTTTTTTTAGTGTGTAATTAGTTGACTGATGATTAAACACTTAGTTCTAATGTTTCTATATAAATAAATTGAAATTATATCCAGAGGATATGAATAATATACGAGGATATAATATGTAGGGATATAATATGTGTGTACGATTTAATGTGTGTGTGTGTGGGAAAAGTTATTTTAAAATTTTTAAATATTAATATTATATAAATATTTCTTTTTTATCTAACATTGATTACTAATAATATATGCATGTTTTACATTTAAAATGTTTAAAATGTTACCTATGGTTCTAATGACAAACATTATTTATTTTTTAATTATAGGGAAGCTAATCATTCTCGGAGACATGATATATAATGTTTATTAATCTAAGTCTTTTTCAAAATATTTTATATAATTGTATTTTTAATTTTAAAATAAACATTTAGAAACCAAAATTTCCATTATATCAAATTTTGAAATAACGAAAATAAAAAATTACATGTAATAAAACCATATAAGTTACTCATTTTGTAGAAATTAAAAAGCCTATTATGCATCGATTTTTAATTCGTGTATTTGCATTCCATATTTTAGGATGTTTTAGCAATACTTATCAATAAAGTATTTAATATATAAATCGGTAATACTTTGATGACAATAATTTATAAATTTTATGTAAAAAACGTTTAATACATTTTACTTTAATTTAAATTCATAAAATAATAATTATATATTTATTATGTTTTTAAGAACTTTTGTATATTTTTTAATATTTATATATTATATGTCTTGTTCTATTATTTTTAAAATAAATGTATTTGATATATCATATACGTGTCGTATTCAATATTACATGTATCATATTTGGGTATCATAGCTAAAAACCGATTATGTAAAATTTTGATAGAATATAAAAAATTAAAATTAAAAGATAAAAATTAGAGAAAGGTTGTTTGTAAGAATTGAATAAACAAAAAACACATGGCCAAGTACTTTTTCTATTATTTTATCAAAACAAAGAAATATTCCATTGTACTCTCATGCTTCCACATTTCTACTCCCCATTACTCTCTCTATTCTGTCTCGGCCCACAGCAAATTAACATATTTCCATTTAATGAAAGATAAAAAATAAAAATTAAATCTTAAGGAATATATTTATATATTAGCCTTCTTTTGGATGTTTTTTTTTTTATGACAATTCTGACATAAAAAAACATATGTTTCCCCATCATTTAAAGTTTAATTTTGCCTCCTATGTAAGCATTATTAAGGAGAAAATAATTGAAAGAGTATGGTATATGACAGAACAGTAATCATGCATTAATTTTAATGATGGTATTTACTATAAGGTAGCACATGAGATGGATCCCTTTCATGCCTGGTTGTGATTCAGACAAAAGAATTCAAATGTCCATATGAAAGCTTATAGGTTGTTGCAGCATATAATATGAATGCACAATATGCCAAAAGTGATGAAGACATAACATTAATTTTGTAGCATTTATAAGTGAAATATGAGCACACTTAGAAGATTTAAGGGGACCATTATTGTCTCCATGGGGTCATCATAATGACTACCACCTCTTCCTAACACACCATACATTTCACACAAACAATGACAATAACTAAGTTAGATGCTAAATTTGTTTACAGGATAATTACATAACCTATTACTTAAGAAATTGAATTCAATTTTAAAAAGCTGAGCAGTAATTTATATTATGTAAATTTGTTTTATATTAGTCAACGTGGATCTCAAACATAATTATTTTAAAACTTTAAAATAATTTTATAAAATTTTACTCTATTTTTTTATAATTAGGATAAACATTTAAAAAAAAGAATATTACAACATAATGTCTTGATATACAAAGAAGATAAAGAGAAAAATAAATCTAAATATATATAGAAGTGATATAATTATTTATTATATTATATTACCTTATTCAAATTGAAAATGTAGTAACTTTTTCATGTCATTAAATTATTATATATTTTATAATAATATAAATTTAGATTAAGTTTAATTAATATGCACTTTCTAAACATCATAGATGAAAATGAAAATAGAAAAGGTAAAACTTTTTTTTTAAGTAAAACTGCATTCCAAACATATTTCAAAAGGTGCTCACAAAATCATTGGATATATTTTTTCATTTATCAAAATGTATTTCATGACAATAATATTCGATTTATTAAAATGATAAGGCTAAATCTTATGAAAGTATGATTAATACTATTTTATATATTTGTCTGACCTAAGACTTGACTAAGAAGTATTCTACTATTAAACATACTCTTCTTAGTTTATTTGTACTCTAAATAGATCATAAAGCTCTTGTTTACTTAACCATTAAAGAGTTTGTTAATCGTTGGATCTTCTTTTATTTAGATCGACCTAACTTACAAAGATACTCTCAGGATCTGTCATGTGTCTTACAAACCCAAAATTCAAACGCGATAAGAACACTATCATTTACAATGTTTTGTTAGGTATTTAAATGGTCTTCAAATGATAAAATCATTACATCAAATAAAAAAAAAAGGGTATTTGTCATAAATTGGACAACTAAATCAAACTTTAAGTATTTAAATATATTATCTATCACTACAAAAAAAATGGATTTATTGACGACCAATGTCTGTCAATAACTAAAAATTCGTCAAAAATAGTATTATGTGATAGATTATTGGATAACAATTTGTTTGTAAAAACACGATCGGTAAAACTTATCGGCGGGTATATTTGTCAATAATGTCTAAGAGAGATATCTTTCGGTAATTACTTATAGATATATCTTTTGACAATTATAACATTTATTAGACTTTTAGGTGTAACATTTATTTGCCTTAAACCTTGAACTTGCTAAGGTAAAACTACTAATAAATTAAACATGGAGGTGAGACAAAAAGAGAAAGAAAAATAAGTGTCACTAATGTAATAGTGTCACTAGTAAGATGCAAACAAAAAAAATATATAAAGTGAGAGGGAGCACCAAACTACAATTTACTTGAAACAATTTTTATGCGAATGAGCATAAATTGTTTGTATTTTAATACTATGACAGAACTTTTGCCATAAATTATGAGTAAATGTTGAAAAAGGTTTATGTCATTGTTGAGTTTTAATTACGTGAGTTAGAAAATAAGATTGAGTTAACAATGTTGTACTTGTTTCAAGTGCAAGAGAATCAATTAACATTCTCTACAACCATGGATGACCATGCTCACAACCTTTTCTCCAATATCCTCACACTTTCTCAAACCAAGTTGCATTAGTAATTTCCAATTATAAATATGCATAAATCGTAAGGAAACAATAATCAAATTGCATAGTTTCTATTATTCAAAAATTTCAATAACCAAAGTTTCTTCATGGCATATCCCAACATGTTACGTTTTCTATTCTTATATAATATTGGCCTCATATCATCTCACCAAACTATGTTTTCTTTGTCCAAAACAAAGCCCTCAAACAGATTTAGAGCTTCCAATTGCATCACAAAATTGCTTAAATGTGCGACTTTCGTATAAAAACACTCAAATCAATTCTACTCTCAAACTAAATGTGTACTCAATAACTACACATCATCAAAGTTTCATTGAGAAGTTGATTTTTGTGACATTTTGTAAAATAAAATAAAATATTACATTCATATAAAAAATAGATTGTTCAATGAACCCTCCTTGAACAAGAAAACTCCTTGGTTAGGCAATGAATGTCACAACAAGGTCATGGTGGACAGTCGCTACGTCGTAAAAGTGTCAAAACATGACTACGGTAAGGTCGGCATAGGCTGGGTTTTGACTAACTCGTGTTGACTCTATTTTGCATTTGTTCTTATGCATTTTGGGATGAAAGTGAACTCTAGAAGTGAAAATCTGAAATATAATTGTAATTTCAAAGAATAATCCATCATAATTTATATAAAAAATATTTGTTAATAAATTATTGTTAACTCAGTTGAGAATTAAACACATAACTTAACGGACAAATATTTTTTATTAATAACTATATAAAGTATATTTGTCAGAAAGTTGTTATTATAGATTAATCTAAATCCGTTGATGTTAATAATATATTCTTTTAACATATACTATTATATAAAGAGGAGTATTCTTATTTGATATATTCTTTTTTATTTCTAGTTTTATCTCTTAAATAATATTTTTTAAAACTAAAATAATTACTTTACAAATTTTACCTTGTAAGTGACCGTTTTTTAAATTTAATCTTTTTCTAATTTAATCATTTTTAAAAATTTAATTATTTTTAAAATAAAAGTAACTACCTATAATAAAATTATAAAAATGATTTACATTTACTTTTATAAATTTTATAATTATAGTAATGATAATTTTTTGTTATAAAAATAAGGATTAAATATGTTTTTAGTCGCCATTTTGGTTTTAGTTCATTTTTAAACTAAGGTACAATTTACCTCTTCAACTTTAGAAAACTCTGTTTTTAGTCTTTTTTTTACCAAATTTTTTTAACTTTATTTGCTGTTTCAAACGCGTTTCTCAGTTAACATTGAAGCAAAAATGTGTCAAACAGTATAAACAATCCAAATGCTATAATGAAACGTACTTGAAACAACAAATAAAGTTAAAAAAGTTTGGTAAAAAGGATTAAAACTAAAGTTTTCTAAAATTGAATGACTAAATTGTATCTTAGTTTGAAAATGGACTAGAACCAAAATTACCTCAAAGTATAGGAACTAAAAACATATTTAACCCTAAAAATAAAATACAAGTGCACATTGTTTACTAGTATATGTTACAAAAAAAAAAACTCTTCTGCTTAATGGTCATTTACATTATAGTAAAAGAAAAATACACGTGATTTTTAAAAAATTCACCATTTTTATTTTTGAATCGTTTGCAATCAGAGAACGTTGTTGTGAAATAAAAAGATAACGTGTTTCGCGAATTTCGAAACAAAGACTTTTATGCACTTGAGTTGAAAGATCATTCTAAGATGTTGCAGCTGCTTTTCTTTTATTTTAAATTAATAACTATTTTTTAAAAATCAATAAAAAATTTCCTGCGAAATTATTCTAAAACCAATGGAAGAACTTTGATTAATGATTTTGTTTGGTAGAGGTAAAGAAAATTAAGGGATTGCAAAAGAAAGAAGGAAAAATAAATAAATAAGAAATATAAGGAACAGAATGGTTGTTTGATATACAAGAAAACTAGAGTAACAATAGATAAATATTGAAAAGAGGAAATTAAATTTTAACTTTTTTCTTAAAATAAATAAATTTTATATATTTTTTAGTAGTTTTCAATTTTGTGTATCTTCTCATTTTCAGACATTGATGATAATATTAATATATTTTTGATATTGTGACCTAATATTATGGGACCTGTTATTGTAAAGGGTAACCATGTGTGACTTCTTGGTGGTGGCATAAAAAGAGTAAATTTGGATTACCTTCAAGGCACTACAATAAATAAGTTAAAGAGAACTCCTAAATATAAGTAATTTTTTTTATATTTAATATTTTTAAATATATTTATGAATAATAAGATATATAATAATTATTATGAAATTAGTGTATGATTGAAAATATACATAACATAGTTATATATTTATTTAAAATATCAAAATACATAATTTTTGTAAATAATTTTATGTAATTAAAATAAAATAAAATTCATAGCATACATAATTACAATAAGACATAAAAGACAAGTAATTGATAGAGTAAACATAGTACAACCAATTCTAAACTTCATTATGAAATCTCTTTAAACTAAAATTGAGAATTTGATCTAGTTAACAGGGTTTAGTTCTGATATATATGGGTAAAATAAATACACAAAGCTAAAAAAAAAGTGCAATGTCCATAAAAGTTTAATAGACCAGCGTCAGTTATATTTTTTTTTTATTTTTTTTAAATATGTAAAAAATTTAAGTTTTAATTATATTATTAAACCTTTAGTCTAGATCGGTTTATGTTGAGCTTTTGTTAGAAATTATCTCATTTCAATTTTTGGTTTGAATCGATTTATTTCAAATTTAGATTTAGATAGCCAATCTCGATCTTCAATAAGTTAGTTCATTTTAATCTTTGACTTGAATCGATCAATCTCAACTTACAATATGGATCAATTCATATCGATCTTTGGCTTGGATTAATCAATCTCGATCTTCATCTCACATCGAATTGTCTCTATCTTCTATTTAAATTGATCAATCTTGATTTTTAGTTCATGTCGATATGTCTCAACCTTTTTAAATAGTCTGTCTTAACTTTTAATTTAAATCTATCCAAATATTGACACATCTGATTTTAACCCATGTGATGTTTAGAACTATAGTTAAAATTCTCATACAACCAAAAATGGCAGAAGAAGTAATAATATTATTAAGCACATTTATGTTGAAAAAAGAGTTTGTGAGGAGTGCCGAATGGAGAAAAAGAATAAGCATTAGTGAGAATTTATAGAAAATTTGGTATTAATTGTTTACCTAAAAGTGATCCTATAATGGAACCTAAATCATGGCTCTAAAATGACCAACTAAGGTGACTCAACCTCCTTTGGCATATTGAGTATTATTTATACAAGTACAATGTCTCTATATAGAAAGACATCATTAGACTACATTTACTGCAAAATCTTGTTCTCACAAATTCAAATTCACTATCTCAAATGAGGATACATCACTCATTAAATGTTGGATACCTAAAACATAGCAACCAATATTCTTTTTATTTTGTGTGATGAAACACCAAATTAATTTTAACTATATATTGTGCGGTACACTCAAGAAATTTTGTGAGCTTATTAATGATATAAGAAATATTAATTAGAAATAAATTAACAAAAGCATTTTTGTAAATTATGAATAAATAAACAATATTTTAAACTTCATTAGTTAATTTGCTTATTAATTATTTCAAAAGGCGATCAATGTAATTATTTATTTATGTTTTGATGTTTATTTACTAATGTTTAAATTTTAAATTATACTGCTTCAGATTGATTTTTATATGGAAAATATTTAAAAAAAAAGTGCATTAGAGAAAACTACTTTGTATATTATTGTATAACTAATATAAAGAGTGCATATTTAAATCGATATTATGTACAAAGATGATGTTGAATATGTAAGTATTCTTGGTTAATAAACGGTGAAACATTTAACATTAAATTAAAGAACAATTATATGTTAATACAGATTTTTGAATAATATTTTAACATATATACGTGTTACTTTCAGTATGGTAATAAATAAATAATAAATTAGTGAAAAAATGACATATATATACTGTATTAAAATATTATAAAAAAATTTATATTAAAATATCTTTTTCCTAAATTAAATGACTATTTTTCTTCATAATAAATCAACATAAAAACTCCTTCCAAAACCAACTTAGAATAGTCTACCACATTGTAGGCTCACAGTATTGTCTTCATGAATATAAATTAAAATCAGCATCTAACCTTTGGTGGACCACAATTATGCCAAGAACTTTTGGACCATAATTAATTCTTAACAGAAAGTTAATTATATTTTTATAATTAAATTAATAAGTAAAGTGCACATGAAAAGGGGTTGGATCCTTGAAACGTACCTTGCTGATGCATGTGATTTTAATTATTGTCCTTGATTCCATTAGAAAAATCGTAAGGAAAAAATATATTAAAAAATTGCAGAAAGAATTTCTGAATTAGCTGCATGTGAAAGAAGGATTTAGAATTTCAACTGAAGATTGCGTAATCCTTTTTAGATAAATGGAAGTATATATATCAATTTAATGATATGGTTGATGCCTTAGATTAAGTTATATCAGGCATTTAATGCAAGCAGTCTTCTAAAGTAATTAAAAATTTAACAAATAAAAAGTCAAAGAGTATGGTTTATATTTATCCAATCTTGAAGATTAAAAGTTGGTGTCATTCAAGTTGAGATATTGAATGTTGTTAACTAAAACTTTTTCATGTTATCATAATTTTTTTTTATTCTCATTTTGGATCTAATCTGAAACAAAACTCAACTTGGTATAAGTTTGAATTTTCAAGTTTTTAGTCAGGTCAAAGGAAAATTTAAATTCTCAGTTGCTATTTTGATATTGTTATTTAAAGATTAAATATATTTTTTTCGTAAAAATTACAATTAATCTTTCTTTAAAATTTTAATTTAATTCAGTTTTCTAATTCTATAAATGCGTATATTTAATTATTTCAACTAAATTTTGTTAAATTTATTTAATCTTTCAAAAATATTTTATGATAGTAGTTAATTATACCATTTAACACATTTTTCTTTAATATTAATTAAGAAAAACAATTAAAACATTAAATAAATTTAATAAAATTTGATTTAAAACACTAAATGAGAGTTCTAAAGATGAGACAATAAATTAGTCTAAAATTTTAAATATGAACTAATTTCAAATTTCATTAAAATTAAAACCAAAAACATATTTATCTTTTTATTTAACTAAACTTTTAAAATGAACTAATTTCTATATATTAAAAATTAGTATATTTTAAAATATTAAAATAAATGTCTATTAATACATGTTAACAAAACAGAAAAAATAGTACTAAAAATTCAGGAAAGAATTCAAATTGGTCAAAGATTTATATATCAAAAGCCAACTAGAAGCACTCGATTTGTGATCAAAGTATTCCCTAATCTACAAAACTAGTGAATTTGAATTATTCAACTCACCATACTCTTGCAAATAGTTTAACATATATTATAGAATTCATATATGAAATCTCAGATTTGTTTGAAGGGTATGACCTTTAACTAGGATTGTGATTCACCCACATTTGAACCTTATAAAAGTGTCACCTTTGACATTATCACGTAGATTTTTTTTATGCATGGTACTATTTTTTTTTTTTAGACAGTAGTGTCTGAATTCAATGTAAGAAAAACTTCAAGATTTAAAATTACTCACTGTTCTCAACAAGATACATGAAGATTTGAATCTAATTAAATGTTGAAATTATACATAATACTCTATTATATGTTATCAAAGGTAAAAGTGCTTTTATAAATACTCTCACCTTTCATTAGGGTAACCATCTCCATCACATTAACTTTTAAATGAAATTGATCTAACTAAAAGGGTAATTTTTGTAGGCACTAAGATTTTAGATTAAAAAAATTGATATAATGGAGCTTTTAAAGCTGCAACCTAATAAGCAACATTCAATTGGCAAAGGGCATTTCTCCTTTCATTATTATTATTTTTATTTATTTAATGATTCAATGTTGGAACCTTGAATTTATAGATTTCCAAAACATATTGCAAGTCAAACTTACGTAAGAGAACACAATTGCCACCAAACTAAAGTTATATATACCTAAAAGAGAGAGAGAAAAAATGCTCTGTATTCATTAAACTATTATTTTAAAGATATTTGGAGAAGCTACCTAATCTTACATAAGTCGAGATAAAAAATAACTTCAATTTTTTTATTATATTATTTAAAAATTAAAGTAAAAACCATTCAAATATATTTATTTATTTTTTAATTTTTTTATAATTTTTTAAATATAGTGATTAACTATAATGATGTTATCTCATCAAATTTCAGATTAGAATATTGACATATGTAAAAATGAAAAAAATGTTTTAAAGATGAATTTTTGTTTTGTAAGAAAATAAAAAAGTAATTTCAAAAATGAATCTTCTTTCACTAATCCTCTACATAGAGAAATAGAAAAAAATATGATATTATGACTGTTTGGTTAATTATGAACCGAACTTCAACTAGTCTATGATCTTATATGAGTCGGTCGATAAATCAGTCGATCAGGGTAAAATCAGTTTACACTAGGAATAATTATATTAATCCTAAGCTAGATCATTATCGTTTGGACCATAATTAGCTCAACACAACTTAGAAGCTCGTCCCAAAATCTATAGATATATGTTTGGTATTAAGATAGTTAGTTACATTAACTATACATTTATTACTATAGTACTACCAGACAAACATTGACTTTAGTATACATTGTTTTTAGCAAAATATTTTCTACAGATAACATCCTAGTTCGACTATACGGTAGCCAGAGTAGATTGGAGATAAAACTCTCATTTAGACTTAGAGATTTAAGACTCTTTGAAGAAGTATACTTAATATGAACTACATAAACCGAAATAAACATAAATACAAATATTCATTCGCTTTATAATTTGACTTAGATATAAATTTTGATACATTTAATAAAATTCTAAACTTCAAAATAAATTATTCTCCAACTATAATAATTCAATAAATTTAAAGATATTTGATAAATATTTTAAAAAATTGGAATTAAAAACGAAAAGAGAAGAAAATAAAATTTTAAATTTTGAATAAATATTATAAAATTATAGAAGTCATCACACAAATGTAATGTATAGAGGTTTACTTTGTTCACTTTGAACGACACACCCTAAGACAATTTGGCAAGAAAGAATTGTTATGTTGACAATGTTGATAGCATAGTTGGTGATGGTTTGTCTTGTACCCTCTAAAAATTCATCCATTGTGCAATGAGTGTAATCTATCTCATCCAATATTTAGAATGACAGGGAGATGTGCCACTAAATTAATAACATGTGATACTGTCTGGCAGAAGTGGCAAGAAGGACCAAAAGCCTGCGACGATAACGATGTATTTTTTGCAAATTTCTTCTCTCTAAATTCTATTTCATTCTCCAATTCAACATTTTCGCCATCAAAATGGTCCAAACCTATTCATCACTTAGTACTTATCTCGCCCTGCATCATTCTTTCTCACCTACCACACTTCTCAAATGCATTACACATCCTACACACTTTTTTTTCTTACTAATAACAATGACATGATATGTTTTTAGGGTTTAGGGTTCTTACATTCATTTGATATAAAATATAAAGATAAAATAGTTATGTAAACTTTTATACATTTTTTCAATTTAATAAAATGTTTACTCGTAGAAAATTGAATAATGTTATATCTTCCTATTTTGCTTTTATAATTAATTGTTTTAATATTCTATAAAGAAAATATCAATACAAAATAAAATAGAGTATATTTTTAAAATTAAATACATTTTTAAAAGGTAAACTTTATTAAAATGATCAGAAGTTTAACATTATTCTAAAAGTCTATTCCGTAGAAATTTATTGATTTACTAACATTTTTAGTCTGCTATAATAAACAAATACTTTATAGAAAACATATAATTGTTTAAAATGTTGGTCAATTATAACTAATGTTATTACTTTTACTTTGAGTGGTGTGATTAAAACTTGAATTAAATGTGAATGAAGAAATTGACCAATTTTGTTTGAGTTGAATTAAATATTTAAAAATGTGAATTTTATAATAGTAATAATGAATAGAAGTTGTTGAAGTATGAAGTAAAAGATAAGATTATTATATATATATATATATATATATATATATATATTTTATTAAAGATAATGATACTTTAACAACATTTTTTTACAATATTTTAACATTATCTATATGTTATTATGTGATTAGTTCATGTTGATATTTATAATTATTATTATTGATTGTAGAATAATTTTAGATCAATCATAATGACGCGTATGATATTAAAATGTTGTTAAAAAGTATCATTATCTCTCATATATATATATATATATATATATATAAATAGTGGTTTTGTAATTGTTTTTGGTTTTGGTCTGACAAACTCCACATGGTCCTTGAGAAAGGCCCAATCCACAGACCCACCCACGTTGTTTTGTCTGCATACAACCACAGCAGATCTACCCCTTCTCTCTCTCTTCCTTTTTCTTTCAATAAAACAATATCAATATAAATTTTATTTCATACATTCAATTCTACACCCTTTTAGTATCTCATAAAACCTAACTATCATAATTTCGCATATTATATAAGAGATTTATTTCAACTTCTTTTTATAAATTTTTACCGCGAGTTACTTTTTATATATTATTTGATTCTTTTTATTTTTATTTAATATAAAACTTTTAACTCCCATTTTTATTTATCACATTTTTAAATAGAAAATATTTTAAGAATGATAGTCTTATAACTAGATTATACACCAACAATATAAAATGTAACACTAATAATTAGATTTAAAATCAACTTCAACATAAAATGAAGACAATTAAAAATCTCAAATTTAATAAAAATAAAAAATTTAAATAACCTATAAGAAAAAACTCAAATGAATGGGATTACTTATAATTTATTATTAATAAATTTTTAAAATAACATTTTCTTACCTCTTTGGTGATAATACATCTCCAATAGTTATTTTTCTAAATGCAAATTATAATACTTGTACACTAAAGAGATTTGGGTTTTTATTAATTAACATGATTAAAAGAACTTAATTATCTAAGAATTAGATAATGAGAATTTATATATTTTTTTAACAATCCTTGTCTGTGTCATGCTCTCTGATTTAGACACCTCAAAAACCACTCTTTTTCTCTTCTCTCTGACGTAATGTGAATGAAAGAAAAGGGTGTTTCTGCGAGTTGTTTATTCTTGGGGCAAAATTTTCAACACTTGCCTTCTTCATATATACACACCACAATTCCTCTCTCTCACACTCTTTAGCCTCAACAGCTGCATCATCATCCTCTGCAAGAGAAAGCAAAACTAAGATAAAAAAATATTCCTCTGCTCAGTTAAAGAAAGAAAAACATCTCTTCTTGGGTCTCACAAAAAATTTCCCTCTTCTTTCTCTATCACTTTGGAATTGCTTGCTTTCTACTTCTTTTTTGTTCTTTCTCTTCTGCTTTTGCAGCATATATGTTCTCTTCTCTGCTGTGCCTAACCCCAACATCACCCAGTTTCTGCAATTTTCTGCTTTCCATCTCTCTTTGCTCCATTCAAGGTCTTGGACATTCTCTTCCCTTCACACATGCACATGCACATATACATGTCATGTGTGTAACACCAAAAAGCATGAATTTTACATGACCAACTCTTCTCCTAGCTTGATGCAAGTTCAGGTCAATGCATTGATGTTATCAATTTATCATCTTTTTTAGAAATTCCTCCTTCTGAAGCATCTGGGCACATTTCAAATTCCTTCTATCCCAGAACAAAAGGTCTTTAATTTATTCTTTGTGGGATGAGGATGGTGGTTAATCAGGTCTTGTGAACTCTGAAAACTTGAAGGATAGCCAAAAAATGTCTAAAAAGGTCTTCACATCGATGAAGGATGAAAATCCAGAGTTGCAGAAGCAAATTGGGTGCATCAGTGGCTTTTTTCAGCTTTTTGACCGCCACAGGTTCCTCACAGGCCAACAAGGTAGCAGCCACAATCAGAACATACAAACTAAAGGTAATGTGATCTGCAACATATATGTTATTGCTATATATGTATTTTGATTTTGATGATGCTTTTGATAGTATTAATGTTAACTTGATACATTTTTTTTATTATGTGATATTCATAAACTTTACCTTTATAAAAAGGACTAAATGACAATTTTTGGTTGACATTAATAAAAGGGACTAATTGTCAAGTTTGATTGGCATGTATATTGAGTAAAATCTCTTTCTTTCAACATAAATTGGACTGACCCTATCAACTTGCAATTTTGTCAGTCATTTAATGTCACAGTTTTTTTCCTGTAGTTATTTTGTGGTCAGCTTTATTTTAAATTTTGATGGGATGAGAAGGGTGATAGCTGACTAACTTGTCATTGGTAAAAGTTCTTTCACTGCATGTAATTATAGGATAAAACAAAACCCTTTTTTTCTTTGAAATGGCTCCGAATTAAATCATGGATGCATTCTCCAAATTAAATCAGTGTTTCAAGATAATGTAGAAACCATTTCCATTGTATATGAAACCTATTCTTCAGATGTTTAAATATTAAATGCTTTAGAATGTCAGTTTTCATTCTTTAGCAGTGCCTGAGATGCAGATATATGTTTTTCTTTTAAAAAATTTGTACCTTACCATTCCCAGCAGTTATTTCACTTTCCTCATTTAATATAAGATAAGTGTTTGGTTGAAATAATTATGGAGAAATAAATTTCCTTTCAATGTGTCCGAAGAAGCTGGTAAAGCAAATAATTTAACCAAATACAGACAAATGCAGACTTTATACATTTCCAGGGAGCACATGGTTCTGCAAAAATGTTTTCTCATTGTTACCATGCATAACCTTTGCAGCTAAAAAATGCATTACTGTAAATAAGTACAGGTTCAGATTTTTCCATTTAAAAAAATTAAGATTCCTTGTACGATAAATGTTCTTATATAACAATTCATGATTGCCTCCATAACTTATCTCAAATCCATGATAAGTATAGATAAAGTATTGTATAAAAACGATGCTGGATTGTTTTTGATACTGAGCATGATGGTTCATACATTTAAATTAGGTGTATTAAGCTTATAATTATTATTTAACCGTGTGTTAATCTTTAACTTGTTACATTGAACTGTGATGATGATGTTACCTTCTTTAAAGACTTATCTTTTGAACCTGGCAATATATCTATCAGAAAGAATTTAAGAATGAAGACTTTGGATTAAAGTTTTCCCAACATATTCATTCAAATTATTTTCTTACTAAAATTCTCTTCGTTTCTCAGGTGGAACAAGAAACCAGGTGAAAGAGGTGAATAATACAACTCAAAAGTCAACGGTAAGAAAAGTGGCTAAAAATTTAAATAATGAGAGAAACTTGGTAGAAACTGTTAAGAATGGAAGTTTGTTTTGCAGGGAAAGAATGTGAAGGTTGCAGGAGAGAATCAGCAATTCTCAACAGAATCATCAGGAACTTCCATGTCTTCATCTTCTCGTTCATCTAGTATGTCATCCCTGGAGTTCAACAGAGCAATTCAGATAGAACCACCATCAATAATCAGTCCAATGAAAATTCCAGAGAACTCTAATCCAGAAATAGAAGTGAAGCAACATGGCAACCAAGGTCCTCAGTCCCTTGATTTCTATGACATTGTAAAAGATTCAATGCATAGAGATGTTCAAGGATTGTCTGTAAAGATTGTGGCTAAAGAGGAAAAGAAAGGTAGAATCTTGAAACACGTTGACTCTCCCAGGCCTTTGGAGCCCCCAAAACCTGTAAATATGGTTGCTTGGGATTCACCGAGACTCTCTTATGATGGGAGGGACACACAAAATTCATTAAAATCTGCTACAAAACCTAAGGAACTCCCCAGGCTTTCCTTGGACAGCAGAGAAGGATCCATCAAAAGCTTCAATGAAGGAACAAAATGTCGTGGCCTTCTGAAGGGTCTACAGAAAGGGTATGGTAGCTCTGGCACAATGCTTAAGCAGCTGCAGGAACCAGAAACTTCTAGAAGATCATCCAGTGTTGTAGCAAGGTTGATGGGACTAGAAACCTTCCCAGACTGTACAGAAGCCTGTGATACTCAACCCAGCAAAAATGAGTCAAATGCAGAACCTTGCACAAATCATGAGCAACACCAGAGTGCAGCATCAATGAAAAGGTCTACCTTTCTTCAGTTTAGGAGGGATGCTTCAATCCTGAATGTCACACCCTATTCACGGTTTTCCCTAGAATCTGAAGCTAGCCAAGGTTCTCAAATACAGACTTCAAAGAGAAATGAATGTTCAGCAAAAGCATCAAACCAATCACTTTCTGTATACGGAGAGATTGAAAAGAGGATAGCAGATATAGAGTTCAAAAACTCTGGAAAGGATCTCAGGGCGCTTAAACAGATTCTTGATGCAATGCAGAGATATAAAGAATCATTTGAGATTACAAGGGACCAAACTTCAAATTCTCTATCTGACAATAGGAGTAATAGCAGTCTCAGTGAAAACTCTGTGGTTAAAAGCCCAAGAATACGGCAGAAGGACCCAGCATCCACCACTTCTGAGATGAGAAATTCAACCCAGGGTAGTAAGTCACCAATTTTCACCATGAAACCAGCAAAAGCTGCAAGACAAACTGGCAAGTTTGGTTCTGCTAATCCTGCAAATGGAATAGTGGGAGAGAAGATTGACAGGAAAACAGCAAAAGGTATCAGTCCAGCAATCAGACAGGCCAAGGATTCCATTGGCCAACCCTTCCACTCAGTGGATAAGAGCAACAACAAGATAAGAACATCAAAATTGTTGCAATCCCCAAAAGTTCCTCAAGTAATCAATGGGGAAAACGCCACCAACTCCAGCAATACAACAGGGGCCAAGAGTCCAAGGCTACAAAAGAAGTTTGGTTTGGAGAGGCGCTCACCAACTACTATCCCATCATCAGAATCATGCAGTAACAGAAGACAACATAATAGGCAATCAGTGGAATTGTCTTCCCCAAGTACTACACCCAGACAAAGATTCAGCGAGACCAAAAACCAAAGGGAGGATTTTAAGCAAGAAGTTGGAGTAGAAGTCATTCACATCGATCAAAGTGTTAGTATATCTTCTTCCCATCTTTGAATTCTTGCAACTAGAACACCTGGTTTAATATATTTCTTTTCATTGATCAGAATGCAACAAAAGATTTGAGCAAGGAAAGCTTTCAAGTTGAGAAAATAATTACGGCAGAGCAACCAAGCCCCGTGTCTGTTCTTGATGCTGCTTTCTACAATGAAGAACCACCTTCACCGGTCAAAAAGAAATCAGACATCACAAGAGATTTAGGTACGTTACAAACTTCATTTCTGAGAAACATAGATTGAATGTTGAATCAGTCCACAATCGTCTATAAAATGAATCATTGGACAAAATACATTTCTAAACAGGTTTTGTTACATGTTATATTATTGACTTTCTTCAAATTTATGGCTACAGATGATCTTTATGATAGCAGTGAGGAGAACTCAGAAGATCTCCCGCTTTTATCCAACAATGCAAAAGCCAACTTCAGCAGTAGAACTCAAAATTTGGTTCAAATTCTCCACCAAATTGATTCCAATGATGAGAGATTTACCAATTTCAGAGACTATAATGATCCTGACCATAAATATATATCAGAAATACTGTTAGCATCAGGGCTTCTCAGCAGTCCAAGCTCTAGCTACGATTTTCACTCATCAAGTCACCCTATAAACCCAAAGTTGTTCCTTGCTCTAGAGCAAATCAAGACAAACAAGAATTGTTTCAACATTGAATACAATGCCAAGAAAATTGCTGGGCTGAGTAGTCCTCAGAAAATGCAAAGAAAGCTAATCTTTGATGTTGTTAGTGACATTCTAGCTCAGAAACTGATATTGGAAAGTTCTACTCCGTGGTGCCAGTCGAATCAGCCAATAAGTAGAAAAATAAGAGGGAAGCTGCTGTTGGATGAGCTTTGCACAGAAATTGATAAGTTGCAACATAAAAATAGGAATGACAAACTGATTAACGAGGATGAGAACATGACAAGCCTCCTGTGGGAAGAGTTGATGCACTATCCCTCAATTTACACAAACAGTTACATGGAAATTCCAAATGTTGTGTTGGATGTTGAACGGTTGATCTTCAAAGATTTGATAACTGAAGTTGTGAGAAGTGAACTACCTAACCATTCTGGTAAGCCTTGCAGGCAGCTATTTTCCCAGTAGGACTTCTGGGTAATGAGTCTGAGAAATAATTTTCAGCCTTCATCTGTAAACTTTCTTTTCTACCTATACTTATACTTTGAGGAGGGGAAAATAAGCTACTTAATAGAAATTTTAGATTTTGTTTCCTGTCTAAACTCATTAAGCATTAATGTCTACAATCATTTTTTTTTGCATGGATTTATAGTGTATGTTGAAACAATACAAATAGAAATGCAGATAAATGTACATATCAATGACATGATCTTCTTACGTTCAATTACTGTTGTCTTAAATTCATCAAAGAAATGTCCACTTTTATATTATTAAATATAGTAAAACTAGTTATAGAATAAATCTACCTTATATAGAAAATACACATAGTAATGGATTTATAATAATGAGAATGTGGACTAAGTCAATGAATATGTAAAAATAATATAATCAACATAGGAACTATGTTTCCTTAATTAACATAAAACACAATATATCTAGCATTTTTCCTCAATGGTACATATAATTGTATGTATCAAACTTGTTACAAATATAATCAATTCATAGTCCTCGTAAAGATTTAATGAAAATTTGTTAACTGATTATTTGAGTTGACGAACACAGTTTTGATGTCTCTAAATATAATCTTTTCTCGAATGAAATGATAGTCAATATCAATGTATTTGGTTCTCTCATAAAAGTAAGGATAAGAATTGATATGAAGGATAGCTTAGTTGTCACATATAAGTGTCATTTGAGTGATATTTCTAAATTTTAACTTTTTAAGCAATTACTTAAGTCAAACAAGTTCACAAGTTGTTGAGGTCATAGTTTTATATTCTGCTTCTGCACTAGATCTTGCAACAAGTTACCACCAATGGAGATATAATACTTGAAAGTAGATATTCTATCAAAGGAGATCCTGCCTAGCAAATAGCTTTTTACGGTTATTGGAATCATATATCAAACTTTTTCCCAGAAAACCCTTTAATGTACTTTAATATATGGATGACTGTATTCCAATGATCTTCACATGAGAAAATGACTTTAATATCATACATATATATTTTGTTGAGGATAAAATATTTAAGAACAAATGTTGGATAAAAGTTATTGGTAGAAGATATAAGTTCAATTTTATTTAAAGTTATTTAGTAGATATTATACCATGTTCTAGTCAACATGTTGATTTAGAAGAGATTAATCAACTTAGATAAAAATTATCAACTAATGAGGAGTGGATTCATCAAATAAATTTTCAATTCCAGTCCATCAAAACAATTTCTTTTGTGTGGTTCTATAGTACTTTAAGCTTTAGAAGAGTCTTGGGTAAGAAGAAAATTGGACTTTAAGTTTTAGAAGTCTCACATCGATTAGAGATAAGGCGAATTTAGAGTATATATTTTGGTACAAATCTCACCTTACAAATCAATTTTGTGGGGTTGGGTTAAGCTTAAAATCTACTTTTTGTCATGGTAACAGAGCCATGAGTTAAAGTCTATCTTAGCGAAATTTGTGTTTGTTGGACTTATCATTTCATCTGACCAAACACAAAAAATATAATGAAATACTCCTAGACCACTAAACTCATGAACCCAAATATATATGTATTTCAACAAAATGTTCAACCCTTTTACAAGTCGATAGGCATAGGTGATGGACCTAAAAGAAATTAGGTCATAGAAGATAAGACTACAAAGAAGGTCAATTATCCTAACTTGGAGGTCACAGGTGCGTCTTCCTAGGTTTTAGAAGACCAAAGGATAACCTCTATTGGCTTCTTGGTCCACCCAAGGTATTGGGCCTTGATTCCAAAGCTCTTCTCTTCTACAAAAGAGGTCCCACATGAGACAGGATGTGCCCAAAAGCAATAATCAAAGGAAAATACTACATAAATTAAGGATAAAAGGTAAGTAGGTGTCCGTTCTAATCATGCTTATAGTTTTGCACGAGAGACCTCTATAATTCTTAATAGACCCTTTATAATTTTGTATAATTAAAAGGCTACAAAAGAAGTTTGTTTTGAAGACACGTTCATAAAAAACTACCCATCATCAGAAATATGCGATAACAAAGGACAACATAATAGGAAATTGGTGGAATTGTCACTACACCCAGACAAAGATTCAACGAGACCAAAAACAAAAAAGGGGATTTTAAGCAAGAAGTTGGCATAGAAGTCATTCACACTGTTCAAAATGTTAGTATATCTTCAACTTGGTATATCGTTATTAGTCATGAGCTCATCAATTAGGTATATTTTGATTTATGGATGAGTGGAAGAAATATCAATTGTATGGATTCATAGATCTTTAACTCATTTTGAAATAACAAGTAATCCATTGAATAACATTAATTCGTGTATCAATTAGGTATATTTTGCATCACCAATTGTTTTGGTACTAGGAAACAATATTTAATTAATCAATTTTAGTAAATTTCATATATTTTCCTTTAAGTTTCTTGTACTTTCAAAAGATGATTTTGTTTAGAATGTTTAATACAGGTTAATCAAATGGGTGCTAATATTCTATATGTTGATGATTGATGAATATGATGGTGTATACTATTTCTTAAAGTATATAAGGGTGATATTGAATTCTGTTTATTGGTTTAATATCAATGTTTGGCGTAATTCTATGAACCTCGTGTTGAGGTGGCATGCAGTAGTATGGTGTATTGATGTGGGAGTCCAGACGTTGGAAGTTATCTTGAAACTTTAATGACTATCGAGTCTCAAGTAGAGAAGGGTGAGACATATGGTGAAAGTAGTAGGAGATCCTAGTCTAGGGATATTACTTTGGCCTAAGGTGTTAACGGACTAACCTTGTGTGTGATAGGATGAAACTCATTGGCAATGATTTTGCAAAGCAGTAGAGGCTACCACAAGTGCATTACTTCTTACGATTTCATATCAGTGCTTTGTCCGGACAATCAAGTCTAAAATGCATGGTTGTATATCTTAGGATGAATTGATATAATACCTATATGTATGTTAACGAATGTATTTTTATTGTATGAAAGATCTTGTGGTACGTTAGCTTACCCTTTCATCTCTGTTTGTTTCTTCTTGTTACGATGATCACTATAATGATAGGAGCAGATGAAGATGATTAAAATGCAGGGTGAGGAAGATGCATTAAAAGCTTAATTAGGTTTTAAAATTCTACTTTCCTAATAATGTGTCTATATAATTAACTATACTCAATTCATGTTTTATTAATGACTGTAATATAGTAATTATATTTCTATCTTAACTACTTATTTATCACATATGTAACTTCTATTTAATAGTTTTTTCTATTATAATGGGATATTATAATTTTCAAATTGTTATATCCCTGTCCCTACATCACACTTTTGGTTGAGTTTTCTAATTGCACATGAGTTTCCACGGCGTACTTTAAATGGATAGTTTATTGGTAATGAAAGTAAATATTTTTACATCTATTATTTTAATTACGCTTATATAATTCTATTCTAATCATGTATTTTTATTATTAGCATTTATCCCGGATATAAATTTTGAAAGGTACATCAATTAATTAAACTAAGTAAATAATATTTGTCGATTTTTATGTGTATTAAATGTCTTAATTATGTTTATATTTTATTATAAACAAATTAAAAATTGCAAGTACAACCACTACAAATTATAATTAATGACAATAATCCTTCCTATCATGATTGAAATAGATTGAAATCAAATAGTTCATTATCTTTCTTCTTTATGAACTAATGTAAAATTATTATTTCTTGCAACTTTCTAAATATACATATTTGTTTAATTCCAAAACACTTGACTACCTCAAAATAGACAAGTGCAGCATATTTCTTTTGCAACATATTTTATTATAACATTTATAATACATTATACATATTATATTAGTTTATAAACTTGATTGATTTTATTTTTTTGTGTAGTTTTTTTACAATAGTTGATCATTACATAATTTATATATAATTTTTTAAATTATTCATCTTTCATTATGATTAAGTTTTAGTTATATTGTTATGGTATTGAAGCCATATACTGTAGGGTATAAATGAATTTTTATTTATTGTAGGTAGAACCAATATTAAAAATAATAAATGACAATAGTTATTTCATGATTATTAATTAAAATTTGTCACTCTACACTTTATAGTGTTTTTTTTAAGATGCACTGCATATATAATGACGACGATCTAAATTTCAATGATAATAAGAATAATTCACACACTGTTATCAAAGAAATTGTTTAATCGTTATTAAAATCTTAATGATTCATATGTAATACTCAGAATTTTACTGCGTCAGTTTTCTTCAAAATAAACTATACCAGTATTTTTTTTAGAAACTAAAATAAAATTCCACTTTTAACCTGAACAAATTAACTCCTAAAATTTCATTCACAGTATCTTTTAAAAAAATAAAAGTTCAACTGATAATCTAAACATAAACTCTTTTAGGAGTAATTGTAGGTTGTGCACATTAATTATTTTAAAACATAACCATATAGGGTTATGTTCTATTAAAATGATGATAAAATGAATTCCAATTAAATTATGTTAATGTTATATTAAAAAAAAATCACATGCTACCCTGATGATATAATTATTGAATTTTATAATACTTTTTTATAAATTTCGTATACAAATTTTGATGACAACAATAAAATTTCAATAATGCTAGAAAACTATACATTATAAAATTTGTATCAATTTTTTGCTGAAATATTTTGAGATTATTTTGAACCTTTGATAGTGTTTGTAAGTGATGTATTTACAAAAAAAATTGATCTGGATTTAGATAATGTGAAAATATTTTAAATAGACTTTCTTCCATAAGCTTTTTCTTAATAAAAAAATAAGTTTAATATAAGTTCAAGATTTTTAAAATTAAAATAATTTCATCTATAAAGAACTTTTTTTTTTCAAATATAAAGAAATAAGTATAGGTTACTAAAAGGAAGTTTCTAAAATAAATAAATTTTTCTATATTCAAAATTCATTTATGTAAAATTCTTATTAAAATATTACTTTTAATATTAATTCATGTAAAGAATTTTCATTACAAATTATCTTAGGTTTTGAGTTTTCTTTACTAAAAATATCATAGAGAATCGTCACCGGTGAATCATAAACATTTTAAACATATATAAAAAGGGATATTATTTCCAATGCAATACTTTATAATAATAAATATATTAGTCTTCTTTTTTTTTTATCTAATACTTTTGAGGCTCATTTCAATTCAACGATGAAACTGAAAAAAAAAAAACAATCCTAACATTATAAATTATCCCATTCTCAATAAATGAATTCATGATTATTAATGTAATAGAGTAACTATAGCAGGAGATTCCACGAGAAAAAAATTAATATATATCTCATTATATTCATTATTTTTCTCTATCTTTTTCTTGAACTTATTTCTTATGTTATATTTAAAGGCAGATTGAATATAAAGTCAGAAGCCATTTTGAAAATTCCTCTACTTAAAAAACTCTTTATATTAAAAAAAATATATTCAAAAAACACTTATAGTTTAATTTCAAGATACCTTTACAATTTTTTTCTTGATCTCTCTCTAAATATCTATCTAACTAAATAAGTATCTATATGCATCGGTTTTCTTGTGCTGGTGTTTGTACACTACGAAAAAAATTAGGTATACTTTCATATGCCATTATATATATATATATATATATATATATATATATATATATATATATATATATATATATATATATATATATTCTATGAGATGAAAAGAATAATAAAACATAATAAGAAAGTAATTAACTAATAGTATATAAGAACATGAGAAATCCTGTCCATACAAACACACAAAACCAGAAAGAAATCATAAAAGAAACAATGAAAACGATAATATTATTATTCCAAATCCCAACATGGAAGAGAGAGAGTGAAGTTATGAGTTCTCTTTAGCTTAGCAATCACATTAGCACTTCAGGATCAGCTCTCATTGTTTTATATTTGCATGGCATTTTTGTATGGATGGAAAATCAGAAAACCAAACCATAACTTGACAAAAACGGATATGTGAACTTATTCAAACGCCAAAATTTTGAATAATGTTTTGCAATATGATGAACTTACCACAGTACTGAACAAGATCCATGCATAATTAATTTATAGGGAGAAGCATTTTGGTAACTTTATTTTGCAGCATTAATGGCGCATCATCATCACTTGGAAGGAAAATCCTGGTCTTTACGAGAATGACTTTCACTGCTGTTAGGAGAATGGAAAAGTTTAGGCCTAACCAAGCTGAATGGCACTTTCCCAGATTGGCTCATGAGTTGCTGAGATGAATTTGCGAAGAGATTTTGAGAAGCTGAAGTCAGCATCTGATAGTGGTTGAGTTGTCTCGCATTCATCTCCATTGCTGCAACATGTGAAGGGAAATATGGCTGTGTTGCTCCAGAAGGACACACCAAAATTTGAGGAGTAGTACTCCCAGTTGATAGAGCCAAAGTTGAGGGGATTGGAACTACATTAATGCTGTGTATATCTGTTTGATTAACAAATCCATGGTTTGCCCATTGAGCAACATCACCTGAATTAGGCTCCCATTGGTAACCAAGTGATGGCATGGTGTTCATCAACCCCAAAAATGAAGGATGGTTTGGTCTTGGTAAGAGATTATTTGAAAAAACATGTGCACCATGACAGTGTTTATTATCACAATCACCAGCAGTATTATTATTATTGTTATTATTATTATTATTACTATCATCTTCTTCATTTCTGTTTATCCAATTTGCTTTATCACTAACCATTTCTCCTGACTTTGATTTCCACAAAGTGTTTGTGTTTTGGCCTGAACCTTCACGAGAGGTGCTAACTTCATTACAAGCAAGAAGAGATTGATAACCAAGGGTGAAGTTACCTGGAGGAATTGGAAGTGGTGGAAGTTCATCAATTTCATGCTTTGCTGCATTCAGCAACCAATCAACAACCTTGCTGGGTTGATTCAGTCCAAGCCTATCTTGAAGGTCGTAGAGATGAATTGCTGTTGGCACTGAAAGCCTCACTCTTCTATCTCTTAGCCCTCTTACTGTGCACACTTTGCTGTGCCTGTCTTTTCCTCCAAAGGCTCGTGACACACGAACAATCCTTGGATCCTTCAGTTTCAGCCATTGAGAAGATGAACTCGATGAAGCCTTTGCCTTTTCATGATCACTTGAAGAAACACCTTCCTGTTTCAGTGGAAAATCTGCTTCTTTTGTACTGTTGATCATTGTATTTCTTTCATTCTTGTCTTCCACCTTCAACAGTCAACCTCCCAAACACCCTATCTGATTCAGAACAAGTCAAGATTGAGAAAAATAACAACATATATATGTAAAGAGAGATAAGTATATAGATGGAAATTGAACTTCTTATTCACGATAACTATTGAAGATGAAGATTATATCTAATTCATAATTGATTTTCTTCTCCAAGAGCTGAAGCTCCTTGCTTTTTTCTTCAAATTTTCAAATTGGAAGAGTTAAATTGAATATAATAGGTCAGTGTTTCTTATATGGATACGAGAAGAACACATGACAGCAAAGAGATTTCTCACTGGCCTACTGTTAGCCATGGTTAGAGAATGAACTGAAGCATACTCTATTGGGATGCTTTGGAGGGGATTGGAGAGGATAATAAGTAAAGAAGAAGAACACATAAGAATAGGAAAAAATAAGCAATTTCGTTAGAAAGAAACCCGTTTCAGATCAGATAAATGTTTGTGGAAAAGTACTAAGAGAAAGGCAAGGCAAGAATAATGAGTCAAAGCAATTAGTGGGGTGCAACGACTACTGTGTGATTGTTCAACGCAGACACAATAATCAGAAGAAGTTTCACAACGAAAACGTGCATAATTGAAGAGGGTTACGGATAAACCCTAGATGTAATTGATAAGATAAGTAGTATGTAGCAAAAACAGACACGAAAACCTACCAGTGATTGATGTCATGCAAACTGTTAGAAGCAAGGACGAAGGGTGCACCTTATATATAGCTTTGACGCCAAAATCTGGAACTCTTTATGAAGGGTTTTTCAAACTTGGGGTTTTCTTTGATTTCATAGAATAAAATGGTGAGGTTGAGTCTGCAGCTTGGAAAAGGAAGATGCCGGAATGGCACCGACCACGCTGCACTGAAAGATAAAGCAGTGGCACATAGGTGGCCACGTGAGATATTACCCTATTGGTCAAACAAATTTAGTAATCTTTCATCTTATCATCATTTTCTGCTCAAGCAATAATTTTCACTAATCATGATAATTAATGTTAAAAAGTGTTATGTGACTAAACGCCCATAAGTGAGTTTCATTCAATTATCATTAATGTCTAGGGTTTAGGGTTAGAGGCAAATTCAGCCGTTTTTATCAGAAAGAATGTTAGGAAAAAAAAATTAAAAAAGTATTAAAAAATAAACTTTAAATCTAATTCAACTTTATAGAATCTTGTAAGATAAAGTTTATATCTCCTTTATATATTATAAATTAGTCAAGCTGATAAAATTTACACCTCATTTATATATTATAAATTGATCAAGTTCATCTAAGACTTTTTTATATTAAAATTTTTGGAGTAGTGAATAATCTGCATCAATGGAACAGTAACTAAAAAAAGTTAATTGTTTCTATGTTTTGAGAAGACAATTTTGTATTTTATTTGTTGAATCTTTTGCAGAATTAGACTTGCTCTAATTGGTTATGTAAAGTTTATATGATGTATGGTAAAGCATAAAAACTGTAAGATTTTATTTTTATCCAACAGTATGATAAATTTGTGAGAAAGGAAGACAATTAATAACCTGGATGGACCATTGGCTACACGCTTGAAAAAGCGGCTGGCTACGCTTTATCGACAACTACAAAAGATTTAGTTTCTGAAACCATCACATGGGGGGCCATAGAAGCAAGACAAAATAGTTAGCATACTTCAAACAATGTGACAAATATATGTATAGTAATATTATATGGCACTGAAATTATTATATAATGTTTATATTATGAGAATATATAATTTTGATGAGAGAAATTTATATGAAGAAAAACAGACATAAGATGACATGTTTGATTAATACTATCTTAGGTAAAGTATGTTTCTACAATTTAGAAATTCCTGACGTAGTTTAGTGAGAACTTAAAAGGGATGAAAATGGAGATAGAAAACAAAATATTTGGGGAAGGGTTCACATGGAGAGGAAACTGAGAAACCCACTTTGGATAAGTGATTTAGGTAGCAAGATTCAATTCAAAAGTTGTGGTGTCTAGTCCAAGAGAATTGTCATGTCTTTGTGTATGATAACTACTTCGGACAACGTAAAGCTACCTATAGGTGAGGGACCAACATATGTTATCTTTTACGACACTCATTTAGGACCACACGAAACACTGTTTTTTTTCCCCTTTATATCAATAAATATACTTCTTTTTAAAACATTGTCAAAATATGCTTTTAAATATTAAGATAACGATATTTTGACAATATTTTTTGACAATATTTTAACATTATCTACGTGTTATTATGTGATTAGTCTAAAATTACTTTACAATCAATAATAATAATCATAAACACTAACACGGACTAATCACAGAATAACACGTAGATGATGTTAAAATGTTGTCAAAAATGTTTTCAAAGTATCACTGTCCTAAATATTATATTAATAGTTTTAAACACTGATTTTTCACTTACAAGCAAAGATCTCAGACTACAAGTGGATTATTTATTCGCATGCTATCTGAAAACGAAATTCAATTAACGAGGAGATACAGAAACGTACGTGAGTTTTCTTTCTCTTCTTCATTTGTCAAAGACGAGTTTGAATTGATTTCGTCTTCATCAATGCAACGAACTGCAGGTAGATATATATGCATATTCCAAACCCCAAAATTCTCCCCATGAGCAAATGAACAAAATTTCACTAAATTTTCCTCGATTCCTTTTAAAACATGGACAAATAACCTGAAACATATGCATAAAGTGAGAACTCATATCTTGGTATTTGTATAAATAATAAAATAAAACTCAAGAAAAGAAAACTAAAATTGGGTTAATTTCACAGATAAAAAGTTCGGAATAATGTGTTTGAAAACGTGTTTTTAACATTTCTCTAACTAGAAATATCAAACTAGAACCTTGATGTATAGTTTGTTGATTTGAACAACTTGTGGTGTTCAACAATATGAGATAAAAAGGAATATAAAACTAGGATAACTTTATTTCCCTAATTGTGTTAATTTTTCATAATAGGGATGGAGCATAAAATTCGCTAAGGTTCAATTTTCTAGGTTTATTCATTCGAGAAAAAGAAATTACCCTTTTTCATGATACATATATAAATTTGAAATAAGGATGCGTCTGTCCAACAAGTTAATTTTCTACAATTTTCATCAAATAGGGAAAAAAATTACAATAACATATATGAATGTGACAGAAATGGAGAATAAAAAACAATATTATAAAGTGTATATATATATATATATATATATATATATATATATATATATATATAGCTTAAATCCTACGTCACATACACGTGACATGAAAAAACAAAAACCCTAAGAGATGTTTGATCTCTCTTACAAGTTCTGTTGGGGGAGAGTTGGATGCACAAACAAACGACGAACTTTAAATAACTATATATCAGTCATAGAATTGCAAGACACGAACTCAAAAATCTACTTATAGCTAGGAATAATATCTAAAATATTAGATAGGTAATAATTGAATCAGTGGTATATCATTTAATATAAACAAATTAATTATATATTTCACAAGATAAATATTATAATGATAAAAAAATAGTTAGTATACCTACATACAATACTTAAATACGTGTTTTGTTCATTTAAAAATAATAAGAAAAAAATGGAAAAAAGGTAAGTTACTTCTTTTGTCAATTTTCACCGATTTTGAAACATTGTAATAATTTCTTATTACTTTATATGACCCTATTTTTAAAGTTAAAACTGGTTTCCTTCAAATAAATCATTCCAATCCAAGTATCATCAGAACAAAAAGTGCTAACTAGACCCTAAAAGAAACTTAACATTTCATCACTGAAAGCCTTGTTTCTCCTTTTTATTCCTTAAAAAAACTAAGATAAAAGGGAGTTAAACAATATATATATATATATATATATATATATATATATATATATATATATATATATATATATATATATATATATATATATATAGACACACATATATATAGTTCAAGAAATAAAAAAACTAAGTGCAATATCTGCTACTGAAGTGAGAACAAATCCAGTTATGCAGTAGACACTATATGAGCTAAAAAACAAATGAAAGATGAAAAGATTAAGGATAAGAAGTTTAGGGGGAAAAGGAGAAGAATATAAGGAGAGAAAGAAGACGAAGAGAAAGAGAAAGAGAAAGAGAAAGAAGAAAAGAAAGCCTCCTTTCTGGTGTATGAGAAAGTAAAGAATATTATTCTTTTAACTGTAGAAGATGTTTGTGAGGGAATCCACACTCCAGTGTTGCTACTATACCTTACCAGAGCAGGGAAAGTGATATATAGACACAAAGAGAAGGACACAGAAAAATCTTAAGGAAATTGAAATGAGTAGGGCTTGGATGTTAAGGGACTCCAAAGTAACAAGTAGTGAAGGGTATTTCAAGAGGGTTCTGAGAAAACTGGGTGAGTCACAGAAAACAGTACAATTATGGTCCAATAAATGATCCAGAGATTCATAACAGAAGCCCTTGGTCATAGCTCACGACTCATCGCTCTCACTTCTGAATAACCAGAATGCAGCAGTCTCTGTAGACTACAAGACTTACCAGCTGCAACTTCATAGATATTCAATCAAGAAAATACTTTTTTTACTATTTCTTTTAATTCATAGCAATAATTTTCTAATAATATTTCATATACCACTTTGTTAATTATTCCAGATTACTCACTTACGAGATAGTGATTAAGCATAACATAAGGGATTCTTATTTGATCTCTGTATATAGTATGTAAAATCTAGTTAGATTAGCAATAACCATAATATCATGTCAGAAAAAAAAAAAACTTAGTTAGGTTTCTTAATTAATAAACATTATAGTTTGATACAGTACTTATGAGAAATTTTTCAGTGGTTATATCCTATAATTAACTATTGATATGAATGAGGTGAAGCTTACAATTCAAAGGCAGAAGACAAAAGGTTCAGCATAACAGAGGGAACTGACAGCTATTATATGGTGTTTATTTAAAAGACCCTTTTACGTATTCAGATCCTAGGGTTTATTTAAACACTCGAATAATAATATCTGTGTATATTCCTTACACTGATCTTTCTTCAGCATAGATTTATTATCAATAAAAGTTAGCAGATGCACGAAAGATTAAATACTTTATGTCTTGATATATATATATATATATATATATATATATATATATATATATATATATATATATATATATATATATATATATATCCAATTACAATTATTGTATAGGATTTTATGTATGTGGTTTTTCTCATGTCTGTGTTTTTGTTCTTGCTATAGCGGTTTCCAACCTGGTTTATTTCATTTTTGCATTGTTTTTCATAGTTCTCTTTGTTTCATTTGACTATGTTGCTTGGCCATCAGGAAAACTTCAAATAAAGACAATTTTGTGAGTGATTTTCAATGACAAGAATTATACACTTTGGAAATTTTAAGTCAAGATGTATATAATAGGGAAAAGATTATGAGGTCATCTAGATGGATTTTCCATGCCATCGAAAGAACAAGCAAACTATGATTCCTGGGAAGCAAAAGATTCTCATTATCTTGTATTCTCAATAATATTTTCAAAATTATCAATACTATGTGTTTTTTTTCAACTTATAAATATGTAATTTTTTACAACAATGTTTACTTACCCAAGGGATCATGTTCCTTTTTTGCATATACGTATTGTGAACTTCTTAAGAAAGAACAATATTTACTTATTCAAGGATCCATATATCACAATTTTTCTCTTCTGGAATATGTGATAATTGCATATGTTGTCCAAAGTAAAGGCAAATGTCATAAAAAGTAAAGGCAAATGTCATAATGCGACAAATCCAATATTTTTTGTACAAATAGTTTGAACATATTGCGAGCAATCGTAGTAAGAAGTTTTTGTTATTGCTACAAAGAATAGAATCATCATATATTTTAGCCTCATCTTCTCTCATGAAAATTACAATTATTATATTAAAATTGTTGGAAATCTCACATCGATTAGAGATAAGATTAATTTAGAATACATAAGTGGATAGAAACCCTACCTTACAACCTGGATTTGTGAAATTGAATTAGAGTTAAAGTTTACTTGTAATAAAAGTTACATCCTCTGTTTGGTTTCAATTAAATGACTAAACAATAGGTGTTATTAAAACATAACTTTTTATGCACCAAGTCCTTTTACACGTTAGAATATTGTCTATTCTAATAAATGCAAGTATATCAAGGTGTATATTTGAAAAACCATTTTTCTCATCAAGTGTCTAAGTAATGATACTTTGTGACTCTCTAAACTTAGCTAAAAATATTTTAACAACTATTACAAGAGTATAATATAGACAAAACATTACAACAAATAAAATACAAGTCTTCAAAATAATCTTTGTTTTTATTTCATTTTTGGACTTGGCATCATCGTCAAAATAAACTACATGAAGAAGAATGTCCAACATCTTTTTATTTTGTCAAAAGAAAATGAAAAGTTGAGATAGGATCAGTAAATATGTGGACCTTAGAGTTTTTATTTTATTATTATATTACAATTTTGTCAAGTTAATAAAGATAAGGTAAAACATGAATTTTCTTTTATTTCAGTTTTAAATGAAACTGTGACAATTTTACTTTTAAAACCACTATTTAAAATGGAATTATACGTGTAGCTATTTACCTTAAGCGGGAAATAAAAAATGGAGTGTTACAAATAAATAAAACATTATAAGACCTACCAATATCAATATCCATTTCCTATATTTATACCGATCTTTTAAATTTTGAAAAAACAAAATTAAAACTAAATAAACAATATTATCACCTAAAATGGTTTTTTTTTCTCATTAATATCATGCTCTTTTCTCTCTCTCTCTTCTTCTTCTTCTTTTTTTTACTGTTGTCTGATTTAAAACATAAACGTATAATTAGAAAACAATATATATTATACTTAGTTATTATTATAATTTATATAAATGAACATTTTTTATGTTATTTGTAATTATAAAAACATATTATTTTATGTCAATTATAAATGTAATCGTCATACAAGTGTTATTTCATTTCAAATATAAATCGGTTATGAGATAAATGGATGGATGATAAAGATGTTTTTTATGTATTACATTAAATGTAAAATTACTTTTATGACATTATTTATACTTATTTATATTATATAAATAATGTAATTTTAATTAAATAATTGACATAAAAAAGGTTTTAGACAGGTAAATATCTCAAAACCCATTTATGAAATGGATTTTACTTGTACACTTTCTGCTGGGCTAGGCTGATAGATAATATATAGTAGACAAAATCTTAAATAAATTTAGAATAATTATTTTATTACTAATTTATAATTTGAGTTTTGTTTGCTCAATCCAACAAATTCGAGGTATTATTTATTTATATTTCTTCCTAGATTTCGTTTTATCTTGTATGGGACATTGATTATTTTTTCAATATTAATGAAAATTATTAGCTAAGAACCTTTTACATATATAACTCTTAACATTAATATTACAAAACCTAAACTATTTCGGCGTAACAAAATCTGTACTATTATTATTATGATATTTTCAAATCTAAAGCATTATAAAATATTATAAAAAATACATTATTCACCATTTTGTTTTACCTATTTGTAATTTATCTTTTTTCTGCTATTCTTATTGACTAAATAATATGTAAAAGGGATTTGAAGTGTCTTTTCTAGAAGTGCTTACAATTTATACCATATAAATGTTTATTCTATAACAAAAAGAATAAAAAAACATCATATTTTGGAAAATGAAGCAGGATAAGGAGCTGCATGTCACCATCACGCAAACAATTGAGTTATGACAAGTATCTATCAACCCAACTAGATAATATAGAAAGACAAAAAAAGAAAAGAGAGAAAAAAAAACTACAAATCTTCAACATAAATTTTGCATTATGTTTAAGATGATTTATGAAAGAGAAATATAATCAGGAAGAGGAGTGAAAGTGGATTAAGGTGTAAAAGTATTTATTTGCTATACTGATTATGAAGATAGAATACAATAAGATTTGGATAATCCCCAAGGTTAGGTCTAATCATGTAGTTATTTTGTACAGTAGTGTTCGTCATTTTCTTTAGGCTGTGTTCTTTTGAAAAGATTTGGAGGAGATGATTTGGGGGAGATGATTTGGGGGAGATGATTTGAATGGATTTGAGTGGATTTGAGAGTAATGTTTTTGTTGTTTTTTTGAGTGGATTTGTGGGTAATTGAGAGTGGATTTGAAGGTAAAGTTTGTGAGAATTAGTGTAAGATTTGATTGATGTAATAGATAAAAAAAATTTATTTAATTGATAAAAATTAAAGATTACCAAAATATCCCTAATTATAAAATAATATAAAATGATAATTGTTAATGTTATATTTAATTGTAAAAATATTTATATAGAAAAAAAAATTAAAATTAGTTTTTAAAATGTAAAAAACTGTTATTTAAAAGACAAAAAGGGACATAAAATATATACAGCAGAAAAAAAAATATCTGTATATAATGGTATAAATTTATCCTAATAAAATATTTTAATAAAAATTTTATAAATATTTACATTTTTTAACGACACGAAAAAATCAATTCAAATAATATGTAATCGTAAAATAGTGGTCGTAGTAGTTCAAACTTCATATTAAATTTAAATTTAACAAAACTAAACTATTATTATTTGAGTGTTTGAAGAAACAAATGTAGTGGTTAATTGCAGTTTTATTCTCACAGAAAGCAGACATGTCCATATTTGAATCGGAAGTTGCAGAATTATGAAGGATAAAATTGACATTTGAAATAAATTCACTTCAAATCTTCGCATATTAGCGAGTGATGGTAAAAGCAACTATCTTGCAAATCCATTTAAATCCGTCTTCGAATATCCGCTGAACCGAACACAATAAATCTCGCCAATCCATCCGCTCTATTCTTCGTGAACAGAAAATTACCTTAAAACGAACACAGCATTAGTGAAAGACTTTGTTGATGAGTAATTTTTATTGGGAAATTGGATTTTTTTTTTCAATTAGATTTACAAAATTTCCTTTAAAAAATTGACCTAATACTTTTTGAATAATTTTAATTTGTTTAGGTATTGCATTTTATTTTTAATATTCAACTCACATACGTGTATTTATTGTAACGAACAAATTAAAATGGATTAAACTAGAAATTTCGTAATCATTTTATTAGCAAAATAACATATTTTTTATTTTGTGCTATAAAACCTTAAATTTCGCTTTAAAAAAGGAAGAAGTTATAATTATTCATTTTAAAATAAATTCAGGATGATTTATTGATTATAAAATTAAAGACTATGAATTTGAACATTTCTACATATTAAAATTAATTATAATATAGCTGTAAGAAATTTAATTAATTATATTTAACAAAAACAGTAATAGCTGGTTATTATAATTATTATTAAAATTAAATACATTTTTATCTTTAAACTTATTTTTTAAAATTGAATTTCGTCCGTGAATTAAATATCTACAAATTTCATCATGTATTACAATCAGGTAAAATTCTTTTCACTAAACTATAATATAATTTTTATATGTTTTTGTCAAATAAAATATTAACACTTTAACTATTCATATAAAAAATAAATCACGCTAATAATTAACTGCTTAATCAACTAAAATAATTAGCAGATCAATTAATTTTTATTATGACAATCATAAATTTTTTAATGACAATATCATAAAATCAGCAAAAGTTTTCTTTGCTCCCTTATCTTATTATATGCTAAAAGTATTTACACCTTATTTTACTATCAGTTAAAAAATTATGATTGATACAATTTAACGTAATTAAATTAAAAAAAATAAACAAAAGTATATCAAAGTTTTAAATCATAATAAATTTTAATTTTACAATTTTCATATGCTCAAATCATAATTAATTTTTTATTAAAAAGAACACAAAATTTGTTTTTTCCTCGGAATGATTATATGTTGAAGCAGGTATAATACATATGGTAAAACAAGATTTGGAACATAGTAGTACAATTTTAGTAAAAGAAATATAGAGACAAAGATGGTTGTAAAGTTTTTGTCCTAAACGCACTTGTTTGTCGTAGGCGTGCGCATGCTCTTTGTTTTGTCGGCTCATTCTAATCGGTTTTCCGTATTTCTTAAGCATCTCATCATATTCTTTCTTTAGTACACAACAAAAACATGTACTACCAACGATACTCCTATCTCAATTAATATTCAAATATTATACATTCAATGTAGTACAATAAAACTATTACTAAGCAAACTTTTAGAGATTCCACACCTAAGTCTTAATTACATCTTAAATTTCAAATTTAATTCTTATAACAAGATTTCATTAGGTTGTTACTAGGAATGACAAAAAAATCTATGTTAGCGGATATCCGTGGTTAAAATCCGCAACGAAAAGTTGGTACCCGCAGATATTTAGTACCTGTTGCGAGTTACAGGTAGTGGATATTTTAATACCCATTTATAAACTGGTCGAGTACGGGTACTATACTATTCCTACCCGTAGATATTCGCTACTAGCAAAAAATAAAACTAAATAATTAATTTATATTTTATTAAATTTAATTTAATTAAAATTAACACTAATTTATATTTTATAGGGTTAAATTTAATTAAAATTAAAATTTTAATTTATATTTAATTTAATTTATATTATATTATATTATATATATATTTTTTATAATTTTATTTAAATTTTATTTTAATAATTTATAAAAATATATTTTTTTAAATATTTGTGGGTATTCGCAGATATTTACGGGTATTCGTGGATTTTAAAATATCCACGGATATTTTTTAAACGGATATTTATGCGAGTAGCAAGTAAATTTTTTTTCATCGAGTCGAGTTGCGGGTTTGTCCTACTGACCCGTTGTCAAAGTTATCATATATTAAAATTTATTAATTGAAAAAAGTTTTTTAACACCTAAACTTTGTTTAGTATTTATATTTTAACTGAGAAATATATACTTTTTTTACTAATATAGCAAACTATTCATAAGCCTTTTGGAACAAGTGTAGACTACTAAAAAGGAGAAAAAAAAACATACAAGTTATACATATTGTTAGGGCAAATTTATTAGATCTATTCACCACTAAAAAAAGGAGAAAAGGTGCATCATTAATAGATTCACAGTCTAAAGTCCACACACTCGTATTAGCAACTAAACCAATTCACTATCAATTTTAACAAGTAATATATTGACATAATCAAAACCATAGTTTCATCCTCCAATCAGAATAAGGTATATTAAATGTCAATATTCTTGTATAAATAATACAATCCCACAATTGAAATCCAAACAACTTTTAATAAAATTCAACTAAAAATCATACCTCATCAAACTTTAACATGTTCCAACTAGTTTAAAACATCAAAGTATATTTAAATATAAACCCAAACTTGATGAGTCACTAATTCCAATTAAAATTTGATTATTCCAAACTTCCAAATCAACTTTACATATGAAAAAAAGATTTGGGATGTTGAGAAAGATGTCAAGGCAAAAATACCAACTTCTTGATGTTCAAGAATTCTATACCTAATTAAGAAAACATTCTTAAAAATAAAAACCTATTTTGACAAAATAAAAAAGGAGCCCTCAAAATTATTAAGACTACTTTAGTAAAGTTCAACGAATATTATTTGGTTTTGATAATATGCTTATAACAAAGTATAAAATATGAGTTTATAATCATCAAATTTTAACAAACCCAAGTGTTTCAATTTTTTTTTAAAGTTTTTAAGTAGGTAAAGTTTTTAAACTATTCAATAAAATAATCTAGTGCAAATCTTTTTATTATCCTCTTTATTGAATACAATTAATATACAATTAAATAAAAGAACGAGAGTTTCGCTAAAATGAGTATTAAAAAGCGTTCTCTATAATGCATATATTAGTTGAAGTTAAAACTTTGTTTAATACACTGATTTACAAAAAACTTTTCAAGATATTTAAATACACGATATAATACCTCCTTCACTTTTATTATGTATTTTACCCGTTTCACATAATGAAAAAGATGAAGGTGTAAATAAATTTAGTTTAATTTCCTTAAAAAAAATTAACATGACACTTAAAAATTAATTAAACTAGTATTTTTTTTAGCATTGTGATCCGCTGTGACAAGACAAATCAAAATAACTTTAATTATTCGTGTGTTTATAAAAGTAAAGTACTGTAATGAATGAGTTCCCATTTTTAAATATCCCTGCCACTTCTTTCAGCCACAGAAAGAGCTTTATTAGCAGGAGTAAAATCAGAAGGTAAACAGGGGGAAAACAGAAAGAAAAAAATAAAGTCAGTAATGAAGAAAGAGAAACGATAATATTTTTAATTTCATAAATATACTTTTTACCTAATAATTTTTTTATATTTATTTAATATTATTCTATTTCGTAAAAAATTAGAATTAAATAATAAAAGTTGTAATAATAATGAGGAAAGTTAATTGTGGCAGTTGTTGTGCATGCATGCATTTATAAAGAGTGGCTGCAGTGAACTGTTACTTTTACCACTGTCAGTCATTTGGTCAAATCTTTGTGAACAAAAGCTTTGTTACCATTGCACTTGATCCAAAATTCAGAGCTCCTGTCTCTCTCATAATCCACAGAATAATTAAAAATAAAAAAGTGTTTGTTCCCTCTGTGCATGTGAAACTGTAGAGGAAAGCAAACAAGTTTTTTATTTATTTATTATTAATTATTATTAACAGTGAAAACTCATTATGTATATGATGTATACTTGAAAATGATAATGAATATTAATAAATTTCAAACCACTTTAAGAGAACGTGATCTAGAGTCATTAAATAGGAATCAATATAACTAGATTTTAGATTTTAAACCTTTGTCGTGCATTGGTTTATTTAAATTGAATTTTTTTATGCTTTAATTTTATATTTTCTATAAGATATGGAACCTTTTTAAAAAATTTCAATATGATTTATAAATATAATTACACAAAATTAATAAATATGATTAATTTTTTTAATATTATTAGATCATATTGTCTGTTTTAGAAAGTAAAACCTCTCTATATCTAAGAAATAAAAGAATACTAAATATAATAAAAATAACTAAAATTTGTTATTTTGTCCTGTTGTAATAATAGCTGTAAGAACCAATAATTCTATTTTCTTAAAATAAATAAACTTGTAATACAGATCTTGGTTTATTCTCATAAAACATTTTCTCTCTCTAGAAACTAAATTCTTCTAAGCTCTGCCTTATCTCTAAATTCATCCTTCTCTCTGAACCGTTCGTTTGTTGATTAGGGAGTTTCTAAATAATTTGGAAGCTGAGAGCAACGTTTTCCACCAATCAAAATCTGTTTTCTTCAACTGGTGAGTAAAATCCCTTTTTCCATTCACTTTAGGGTTGTGATCATGCAACAAATCTGGTTGAATGTAACCCATTTCACATTGTTCAAATTTCTAGTTTCTATTATGTTCTTAAATTTGTATTCTATCACCCAATGGTGATTTATAGGTGATTCTAGTATTTCCGGAAGCACAAGTGCGTAATTGGAGCTCTTTGGAGTTTAGTTGTTTCGCATAAGAGGTAAGGGAAGCTGGGTTAATTCTGATTTTGTAGAATTCTCATAGGTGTAAATTAGAATTTGTGATGATTATGTGATTATGCATGTGAAACTGTTTTCTTTTAGTGTATATTGCTATTTGAATCGATGTTGTGTGGATTTGAGACATGTATGCTTTGATAGTTGAGATGTGAAAGCTGTGAAAATGTGCCATGATGATGGGATTTGAGTTGGGTGAGTTTAGTTTACTTTAATTGGCCAGGTTGGGAGTGATTGAGGGTGTAAAATTTGTTACAACGTTGTTTAGATAGAAAGCCTAATGAATTGGTAGTGTTTTAAAGTATTTTGGGGGAAGTGAGATAGGGAATTTTAGAGTTAGAGGTCTTGGACATATTTGAACTGTTGAGGCAGCCTAGGCAAGTTAGTTATAACTTGTTAGGACTATAAAATTGGTGAAAATGAGGTTCTAAATGATAGAAGTGGAATTAGGTCTTTAGGTTGAGGAAAACTAGTGTTTTGAGTGAGTTTAGAGGAAGTGAGAGGATGTTTTTGAGTAACTAAGGTCTAGGGTGTAAGTGGGCAGTGGGGACAACTTGATTGAGTAATTTGAGACTTGTTTGAAGTGCTAAATTTGCTAAAAACACATTCTAAGTGGTAAATTCAATATTAGACCTCTAGGTTGATGAAATTGGGTTTTTAAAGTGTCAAAAGTGGTTTGATACACCTATTCTTGGATCTAGTGACCAAATGGATATTAGTTTTAACTTACAAATGTGTTTTCCCATCAATACCAATGTGTAAAGAATCCCTCTAGTCATTAGAATAGGGTCCAAGTGCATCAAAAGTCAATTTTCATAGTTGTTGTCAACTGATATGACGCCTGGGCGCCCCTAAAGGGGGCTGGACGCCCTTTTCTGCTGTTGTTTTTGTTTTTGATAGTTTGTGGGGTTCCGGATGTCCGTTTTGGGGGGTTTTTGACCCTTCCGGAGCCATTGGTGAGGGTCTCCAAGCTGTTTGAATTACTTAAGTATTGGTAATTAAAGGTTATAAAGAAAATTGTGTTAGCAAGTGATGTTTTAGTGAAAGTATGTAATGTTTGATTATGTATGAGTTGTTTTTATGACATGACTAAGGAGTGTCTTGTATGTGAACATGTATAGAGATTGTGTGGTTGAGAAAGAATATGATTGTGAATTGTGGTTCAAATGTATGTGAATTGGGAAAAGAATAAAACATGATTTTCTAGTGTGTTGATGATGGTAATTACAGAATCTCTCAGTGAGATTCTTAATGTTTAGAATGAATGTAGAGGCTTCCATGTGGGGGGTTATCCCTAACACTCTAACGGTCTTTCATTCTCACTTAGAAAGGATTGACGCGTGTGGTGAGAGTAGTGGGAGGTCCTAGGGTAGGCGCCACCATTGGAGGTCTATTCCGCGATAACGGACTAACCTTGTGTGTGGTCGGGTGAAACCCCTCGACAATGGCTTTGCAAAGCAGTAAAGGCCACCACAAGTACACAACCCGCCCCACCTCTACATCCATTCTAAGTCTGGACGAGTCTAGAGGTCACAACATGATAGGATTGATTTGGAGAATTGTATGAATATAATTTCTATGTTTATAGTATCTGATGACTTGCATGCTTGTAAATGTGAATGTTGGTGGTCATATTAGATAAATTTTGGTATGATTGGTTGTTTATAGAAACCTAGCTTACCCTTGCATTTTGTATGTTGTATGTGTTGCCTTCCTCCTTGCGATGATCATCCAAATCCTTGGATGTGATCATAAGCTAATGATGTACCCTTGGAGCAAGCATTGGAGAACGAAGAAGACGCAACTCATAGTTCTTAGGATTTTCTACTAGTTTCTATTCAGACAGCTCTTCATTTTGTAATACTTCTAGCTTTTATTTTGAGAGACTTATATATTTTGATACACTCTTAGTTGTTAAATTGTAAACTTTAAATTTTCAGTCTAATTTTGGATGACTGTATGCATATATACCGTTATCTCTTTCTCTCAACTGTTTTTACATATTATAATAGTTGAATCCTATTATATTATATGTGTATATGATATTTTGGATGTCACATTAGCAATAAAAAAATTTATGTGAAGTAGATAAATTAAGTAGTGATAAATATTATTACGTAATTATTTAAAATATTTATTGAAAGATCATACTATTATATGTTCCGAAAAATTAATTTAAACTAATCGAAAAATAGAACTATTATTTCAAAACGTTATAGACAGAAAGTAGAGCATTTAATTTTTTATTTCTTATACATGTCTGTTTTTCAAAAAAATTATCTTTTCATTTTTTTAAGATAATTATTATATTTATTTTTATGGTTCAATAGAAGGTGACAAAGTTTAGATTAAAACTATTTTATCAAAATTTTGATTTGAGTAAGTTTATTTTTTCTTGTATTATTTCACATGAGTTTTACACTCCACATCTTTGATTTGTTGAGAATTTTCGTGGCACAAATACATGGACCTAACCTCTCTCTTTCCAAAGGCAGTTTCTTCTTGCACCTTCGTATTGTTTTCTATACCTCTATCACTCAAAAATTTTAATTTTTTTTTCTCATTTTAAATTCAGAATAATCCACACCTACCTCATACACAATTTGTAAAAAAAATAATTGTATTTTATACTTAGATTATGAAATACAAATATTATATTCTAGAATGTATAATTCAAAATACAAAAATATAATCCAAGATTATATAATCTAAAATATTATAATATGTTTTTTAGATTAAATTATATATTCGTTGTTATTTTTATAAAAATATCTTAAATAGGTTCCTTTATTTTTACACGTCTCAATTTAGTTTGTATTTTGGAAAAATTGATACAGATAATTTTTGTGTTAGTACATTAAGAGATGTCCGTATTAGCTTGTGTTTTTTTTTTTCAGTTTTTTAAAAAAATAAAATTTTGTCACAAGTTAATGTAACAGTATCACGTGTTATGATTAATGTCAAATGTTATTGTCGGTTTCAATTTTATCTTTGAATTTGTTTTAATTTTTGTTAAAGAGTATAATTTTATTCCTTTTTAAATTAAGATCAAATTTAATTTTTTATATAAATTTTATTTAAAATTATTTTAAAATTTTAAATTTATTTGATTTAAATTGTTATAAAATTTTACGTTTGAATGAATTCTATACGGTTTAAAATGTATATTTTAAACCAATTTCTATACGAAAGACATAATTTAATTAACAATTTTACTGTCATGCATGTTTTAATATAAGTTTTATAATTAAAGTAAATTGGCACATATATATTAGTCACGTTTAACAGTTTACAACTATTTTTTAAAAAAGAAATCAAATTCAGTTTTTAAATAAGCAACTGAAAGTTGGAATAAAAAGCTAGTTAATTTAATTTACATGTTTCATTAATTTAATATACTTCGGTAACTTATAATAGAGGCATGACAAATCGTGCAAGCCGTCTTATTGCATGATTAATTATTTTTAACATTGACTTAGGTTGTTTGTATAAAATTGGACAAGGCTGATCTTTTATAAAATTAATTTTAAATCATTAACACATGTATAATGTTAAAAATAATTCGGTTAAGAGAGGTTTTGGGTCTGCTCCTAAATAGAAAATCTAAGTGGAACAAGTATTTAAGAGAAGAAAAATTAAAAGTTGTGATAATAATAAATATACAATAAATTTTAAAGTAAGGTTTTAAAACAATTTTATAAAAAATTAAATGAAATAAATTTAAAATTTTAAAACAATTTTAAATAAAATTTATATAAAAATTAAGTTTGGTATAATTTTAAAAAGAAATAAAATTATTTTATTTTAAAAAAATTGAAATTTAATTAAATCAAAATAACAATTTCAAATATCATGATTTGAGGTGATAATGACACTAATTACATCAGTTTAACACACAATTTTTTATTTTCTAAACAAATTTAGAAAATTAAAAATTAAAAATTAAAAAAATTAAAAAACATTATGTGATATATCTTTAACTTTATTAGTATAATATTAACAAAAAAATTGACTAATAATTTCAAAATAAAAATTATATTGAGACATATAAAAATAAAAATTTTATTTAAAATTTTCTTACAAAAATAAAAATAAAAGACATAGAAGAAGAAAAAAGGAAATTGATACACGGATGAAAAAAAAAAAAAAAAAGAAGTTGGAAGAAAAAGATTAAGACGTGTGAGTTATTTCACAACACTATAGGAAAGAAGGTTGAAATGTATGGACACATGTGTCAGCCCAAAGTGTTGACTCATGTGTTATGCACACCTACGTTGGCCCAACCCCTAATCCAGGTCAATATCTTTGTTAAACTATTGTGTTTGTTTAATTAATTATTAACTTGAGTGAACAAATTAATAGCTAGATTGGATTATTTAAACTAGTTAAATTTAGTTATATCCAAGTCGGACGATTCCTACATGCAAAGAAGTGTGGGTGGCCCAGCGCGATAAATATCCAATTCCAAGCAAAATAAATACGAAGGTCATCTGGACGGTCATGCATGAGTGGAGGGTAGATGGACGATCTTAGTAGCAATACTTCTTAAGGGATATCAAGAATGGTAAGCACCACTTAGTGTAATGGGTTAAGATTGACAGTGATTAAGATTCTATTAATCTTAGGTAATCTCAAAAGTTATAAATAAAGGTCAAATGTAAGAGGTAGATGATCATATTTATTGTGAATTTAAGACTTTGCTCTGATCTCGTCCAGATTGTTTACTGAGTTAGACATCGAAGTACTTTTGGTAGGTATCCTGACCGGTTTGGAGAGCGGATCGAGGAAGATTTAAACTAGATACAACTACTCGAATGGTTAAGGAGTAAAAATGTGAATGTGTGTTTTGTGGAATTATTAAGCCATACACCCGAAACAATTTTATTAACCTTTATTATTATATATTTATTTTAAAATCACGTAGAATTTGTTGCATTTTATTTACATTTCATTCTAGATATCATAATTTGAGTACGTGTGTCTATACATAGATCACAATGTAATGTTAAGATTTTTTTCTTAAACACTGAATTTATAATATTAAAACAAATTTAAAAACTTAAATATATTTTGAGTTTTTAAATTAAAAACTGACCATTTAGTTCCATAATTCAAAAAACACTTCTTATAATCATTGTTTCAAATCTCTTTATGAGTAAATACTTGAAAGGAAAACAAACGTATCATTTGCACAAAATATGAATGATTTATAATTATTACTTCTGAACATAATTTTGAAACAATATTTAGGAAATATGAATTAAAAAAAATTCAAATTGAGAAAAAAAACTATAAATACTAATTCTAAATTTGAAGGTCCGAATCAAACTTATATTATAAATTTGAGAGAGCCAAAGTATATTTAATTTTTTTTTGTCTATTAACATATTTGTATGGTGCACTTGATCATGGTATCGATGTGAGTTAATACAATATTGAAAGGTACATGGTGTTATTTCATGCATTTCTCTCCAAATTCACCCATTAAATGATGAAATATTGGTGCTGGCCTTGGTTTCCCCAAACCAAAAGCAAACCAAAAGGTGCACCAATTTTGTTAGCATACAAGTTATAAGATATATATTTTTATTTAAAATATGAAATTATGTTGACGGTAGGTGGTGTCAAACAATAATACCACAAATGATGGATAATAATATGGAATTACTGTGATAATCGTGTTATGGAAGAGATTCAATTAAATGGAAATGACCATTTGCGTAACAATAAAACATACATGCAATGTTACATCGACCATACTATTAGTCACATATCACCTAATTTTTTTCCGGATAAATAAAATTTATTACAAAATTAAATAAAAAAATACTATTTGTTTTATTGTTTGCACCCCAAATTAACTTTTTAACCTTTAATCTAATGACCTAAAATAATCTACACTTTTTTTCTTCTCACCACCATATTATTCTTCATACACCCCATTCTCCATATCACCATGTACATCACCATCCACATCACCCTCCATATCACATTTCACATCATCTATTTTTTTTATTTACTTTTTCCACCTCATTTCGATATTAATTTTTTATATACCAACTTTTCTAATTATTCCACTTATATATTAATTTCTCTTTCTAACTTTTATTTATTCTAACATTTTTCTAAATTATATTTTATCCATCATTTTTTCTACCAATATTTTTTTTATTATTTTCTTCATTCATGTAAATAAAGAACTTAGTGACCATTCCATCGGAAAAGGTTAAGATGTAAAGAAAAATTAGGGACCATTCCATTAGAGAGGGCCTTGATATAAAGAAATTGATGATCATTTCATTGAAAAGGATCAATATTTGATTTTTCTACTTTTTTTATAATTTTGAATTCTTTTCTGAAAATTTTTAATTTTAAATCTTTCGTTTGAGAACCTATATGCATGGATCAGGGTGTAGAAGCCCTAGTATGGTGATGAAACAAGGTGTAAGAACCTCGACTTAGAACAAGGTGTGAGAACTTTGGTAAGGTATGAAAAACCAAGGAGAACTAAGATTCAACCATTATCATGGAGAGAGGCAGAAAACTCTTTGAATTTGTTATTTTTAATGATATTTTTAAATGATTTTCAATAATTCTATGAAGATGCACCATAAAATATGTTGAAAGAAATCCTTTTGTATTTTTATGTTTTTACTTTTTTTCATTTCAATTTTTTTGGTTTTGGATGTGTAGGTCATTCTTATGAATGAAGAGGACCATCAATCCAATAAATGTTAGAGGAGTATATTTGCATTTTTTTTTTCATATTTTCAAAAGAGAAGGATTCATCAACAATTCATACTAATGAATATGGTTCCAATAAAAGTATTTCTATTTTACCATTGATTATGGCTTTGTCTCTTTATATCTTTGTTTTTTATGATGAATGTTTAAAATATTAATAATAGTTTCTTGCACAACAAAATGGCATAACAATTGTTTATATCTTTAACATGTGTGTGCTAGATGATTGAATCCATTAATGTTGAATGATTCAAGTTTAAACATATTAATAATCTCATTTATAGTATAAATAATCGATTAAAAGTTATATAATATGTTAGAGTTAACCAGATCACTTAGAAAGCTAACAGGGGCAAACTATTATGTTATAATCGATTGTACAAGTTACATAACCGATTAAAACAAAGAGCAAGCCATAATCTATTATATAAGTGAAATAATCTGTTAAGGATGGAAAATGAATGACTAATACGACTAAGTGTGAAAACAGAGAGCATAGTCTAATCCATTACATAATTAGTCTAATCTGTTAAGACTGCCAGAAGAAGCAACTATGGGCTTAAGAGTTCGTATAATCGATTACACACATAGGATAATCTGTTAAATCAGAGGCAAAAGCATAATAGATTATGCAATTAACATAATCGATTACACTGCGACAAAATTTGAAAATCCTTTATATATGTGTCTTGAAACCTGTTTCCATAACACTAACATTTTCAAATACTGACAAATCTTCTGAGTTTGCGTACAGGTGCTCTCAAAGACATGTTCTTGGAGGAATCAAAACTTTTTTGGTGATTAAACAAAAAGGATTCATTCAAGGCAATTAGACTACATTGGTTCTGATTAATTATGCACTTTGAAGAGTATGTTAAAGATCAGGTTCTTCAAACAATTTGTATTGTCTACTTGTGCGAGGTTAGCCAGGTTTAAGAGCTGGGATTGCTCTTGGTATTTGTAAGAGATTGAGGGTGTTCGTCTCTTGTGTTACTATTTTGATTTTGAGTGGTGAGAGGAGTGCATTGAGAGGGTTGTCTATGTATTCTTGTATACTCAATCATTATAGTGGAATCCCTTCAACTAGGGTTGTTGAAGGAGGACTTGATGTAGTCTTGTGATAGCCAAACTAGTATAGATTGTTTGTGTATTGATCTTTCTCTACTTGTTGATTCATTATTCTTGTTTATTGATTTCAAGAAGCTAAAAACTCATAAAGATTTCAAAAAGACTATTAAAAAGGGTTAATCTAATTCACCCCCACCCCTCTCTTGGCTTGAGATATAAGGCTTTTCTTTTCTAACAATATGCATAATGCTTGCTCATATTGAGAATTTGTTATGATTTTTTGTGCATGATGCTATTATGTGTACAAGTGTTTTGACCTTTTGAACCTTCGTGTTGCCTTTCCTTTGATTTTTTTTATAGTCATTTTGTCTTGTTTTTAAATCCTCAAATTCATGTATGTTTTAGATTTTCTTCTTTTTATCATTTTATTTTTGAAAAACAATGGATGCCACAAATTATGAAATCAAATGTTCAAAATAATGCTTACGTACTTTACTTTTTCTTTTGCAACAATGGTGTATGCCTGCTTGATGTCAAAGGCTAGTCAAAAGTGTTAGAAAGATATTTGAAAATTTTAAAGTAGACTAGGACAACCTTGTGGTATTGTCTTCACTATTTTTCTTTAGAAGGTAAAATCTCACAGGCATTAACGTGTGGGCGTATGTGAGAACCACCAATGTGCCTTTTGGTGTATGGTGGGGAAAACCATATGGTGAAATGTCTTTAAAAACGAGAAATATTTGTGATACTTATAAAGTTACGGTAAATGTCTTTAAAAATGAGAATCCTCTCTTACTGAATTTAAAATTCATATATTGATCAATCAAGGTGTTTACATATGTATTTGGTGCCCGTACATATAGGCACAAATGTTTAAACAACCTAAAAAACTCTAAAAGAAAACCCAAAGGGATCAGACCCAAAATTAACCTGAAAATTTAAAAACAGAAACAAATTGTTCACCTAGCGAAACACCTTTTTTGCCTAACAAACTTACAAAATTAAAATAAAATTATAAAACTCTTAATTTCATATTAAATTAAAATTATAAAACTTTTAATTGGCTATATTATTCTGTAAGGGTGCTCCAAGTCATAATCTTTATTGCATTTAAATTCCAAGCTTCATGGAGTATCATGAGCTTTTAGGAGATTTGTTTTTCTGAGAGTTTTGTTCTTTGATCTTGTCATAAGTCCTTTGAATTACAATGGATCTTCATCAAATTCTTCTTATATAGGATCCAAAAGATAGTCTTGTATCATTAATAGTATTTGTAATGCCAAGGCTGATAATGATCCAATGAAGGTGTAGCTTTGCAAAAGTGGTATGGTTAGTATCTCCATATGGTACCAAAGTAACAATACACATTAAAAGTAATAGGCTTAATATTACTTTTGGTCCTTATTTTCTTCGACTTTGTTCAATGTAGGACTCATTTTTTTAGTATTCAATGTGGTCTCAATTTTAGTAATTTATACTCAATTTGGTTCTTTTTTATGCAGAAAAACCAAACCCAAATGGTGTCACCATTGTCATCATCTTCATTCACAACCTGTAGAAAACCAAACCTAAATTGTGTCACCATCATCACCATCTTCGTGAAGGCAAAACTTGCAGATAAACCAGACTCAAATCGTGCCACCATATTTGTTCACCATGCAGATAGCCACCTATAAATCCCAATAAATAAAACCAAAAAGATGAAAGTAGAAATCGGTGTGGGCTTAATTCCCCAAAATCAAAAGAGAGACTTGGAAGTTGCAAGCACAAACCACGTCACCACCATTACAGAAATCCTAATTTAGGTGTGATTTTGGGGTTTGTGATTCAAGAAGATGGATTCGTAAAAATTTCGTTTAGACTTGGAAAACACTCTGGTGCAATGCCAAATGACTTGATTCCACATTACAATTTTGGCTTCGTTCAAAGTATAATTTTTTTGTTGAGAGAAATCAAAGGGGTCTTGGGTGTGGTGATTCTATTGGGTGGCCAAGGAGAGGGGGACTCAGAAATGAGAGAAAGGTGTGAAGGAAATGATAAGGAAGCAGAGGCAGTGGAGATATGATTGTAGAGGAACTAAGTTGCTCTGGTCCAATGGTGGTTGCATTCACTATGGTGAAAGAAAGAAGCAATGTCGCATTACCACATAAATAATTTTGTAGGACGACCTCATACGCAACAATCTAATAGCTCTTCAAACATTATATGCACATGTACAATCTGTCATTAACGATTTAGATGACGATATAAAAAAAAATCAAACTGAACATAAATTATGAAAATTAGGACCACAATAAACAAAATAACGATAAAGACCAAAAGTGTATAACAAATATATTATAACTTTCAAAATAATAAGTTATAAAAATATATTTATTGAAAAATTAAAATTTAAATATATAAATGAGGGACTCTTCTAATTTAAATATACGTTTATTCATTAAATACATCTATATATTAAATATTCATTTCTAAAGATATTACAAATAGGTTTTTTTAATATGGGAATGATTGTTCTAATTTAAATATACATTTGTTTATTAGATAAAAGAAAACAAAAATATTTGTTACTAATCAATTATTATATTAATTTTATAATTTAAAATAAATAAGTTTATATTAAAATATTATTTTTTAATTTTGTTGTTAGTACTATTATTTGTATTAATATTATTGTTAATATTAATAAAATTTATTATTATTTTTATTATTATTACTGGTAGTTTTCTATACTTCACTATTTTAATATAAAAAAATATTATTAGAATAATATTATTTAATTTTAATTTATTTATTATAAAAATGCTCATAATTAATTATTATTTTTCATGTTATTAAACTCTTTATTTAAATGTTATATTTATAATCATAAAAATCATAACATTAAATATAATTACATAAATAAATTATTTATTTTAATATAATATTAGTTATATTAATTTTTAATACAATTAAAAAAAAGAAGACCACGTGGGTCACGGATATTGTTAAAAAACTTAGGGTTAGATGGCCACGTGAGAGTGAGATTACAATTTACTATTATTTGTGTCAGGTGCTGATGAACACAACGTGAACGAATGAATCTTTTCAAAAGTTTATATATTAGAAAAAGATTTTGCAGAAGCTTAATGAAGTTCTTAGCCATGGAGGAAGCAAGAAGTGTGAAAGTTGTGGAAGTTTGCAGTGTGGCACCATCAGAGGCGGCAGCAGCAACAACCAATTGCTCCACTCCGACATCTTTGTCTCTGACATTCTTTGACCTACTATGGTTAAGGAGTCCCCCAGTCGAACGTGTTTTCTTCTATCAACTTCCCAACACAACCATCTCCTTCTTTGACACCATTCTTCCCAATCTCAAGCTCTCTCTTTCTCTCACACTCCAACACTTTCTCCCTCTTGCTGGCACCATCACATGGCCCCTTGAATCTCCACACCCCATCATCAACTATGTCCCTGGCAATGCCGTTTCCTTCATCATAGCTGAATCCACCACTGATTTTAACATGCTTTGTTCCAATACCTGTCAGGCTTCTCTGCTCCATCCTCTGATACCCCACTTGCCCACTTCCGATGAACAAGCATCTGTGATGGCCCTCCAGGTTACCCTTTTTCCTGGTTCTGGTTTTTCCATCGGAATAACCACACACCATGCAGCCACGGATGGAAAAGCCACAACTTTGTTTCTCAAAGCATGGGCCTATGTTTGCTCCAATAACTTCACAGAGTCGTCGTTTTCGTCGTTGCCAAAACACCTCACGCCCTTCTATGACAGGTCAATGATAAAGGACACCAAAGGAATCGGTGCGATGTATTTGCAGAGTTGGTTGAACATCGGTGGACCAAACAATAGGAGCATGAAGGTGTGGGATCTTGGAGGTGTAAATGCAATGTCAGCCGAATCAGTCAGAGGGTCGTTCGAGTTAACCTCTTCAAACATCCGACAGCTGAAGCAACATGCAAAATCTAAGCTCGATGAGAATGCTCATGTGTCAACATATTCGGTTGCTTGTGCTTATGTGTTGCAGTGTTTGGTGAAGGCAGAACAACCTAAGACTGATGGAGTGGCCTTTTTGTTCAGTGTGGACTGTAGGACTCGTATGGAGACACCCATTTCCTCCACGTATTTTGGAAACTGCATCTGAAGGTTATGGAGGAAACAAAGAAGTTGTTGGGAGATGATGGTTTCATCAATGGTGTTGAAGGGATGAATGAAGCTTTGAAGAAGTTGGAGGATGGAGTGTTTAGTGAGGCAGTGACTTTGTCTACAATGATGAAAATTGCGAGAGATAATCGAATACTTACAACTGCAGGGTCACCACGATTTGAGGTATATAGTATTGATTTTGGATGGGGAAAGCCAATGAAGGTGGATATGACATCCATAGGCAAAAGTGGAGCATTCTGCATTTCTGAAAGTAGGAATGAGAATGGAGGAGTTGAGATTAGTTTGGTGTTGAACAAGCAACAAATGGAAACTTTCGTTGCTCATTTTAATCAAGGTCTTCAATCCCTTTAATGTTGTACAACTTTCAAGTATGCTCTTGTTTGGGAAAATTTATGTGTTGATCCAATTGGCTTTTCCCGTTTTTTCGGTTTTTCTGTTTTGTTGTTTTCTATGCCTATTTAATAGGCTTTTTCTCTGTTTCTGTGAGTTAGAGAAATATATGAAAATTTTCATGTTTTCTTTTGGTTCCTTTATCTCTCTTTCCTTTTTAGGAAAATGATATTTTAACACCAATTTTTTACACCATTTTAATACTGTATACGTGTCAAAATGTGATTGGATGATTTCAAATTAAAAAAACTGAGGCAAGGACATATTTGGGGAAAAATCAAAGTTTTTTTTTTAATTTGAAATCATCTAACCACATTTTGACACGTATGTGCAGTGTCAAAATGGTGTCAAAAAATTGGTGTTAAAATATCATTTTCCTTGTTTTCAACAAGTAGTTAAGTAGTTAATGGCATATCTTTCCAAGAATAATAGGTACGACAAATATAAAGCAACTTTGGAACAAAATATAAGAAGAGTTTTAAGAAAGTAACGAGGTACACAATATTAACTTAAACTTTAATATTTAAGACAAAAGTTTGAATTAAAAAGAAGGAAAAAATTGGATATCATTAAATGTTAGTATTTTAGAATAAAAGAAATAGTTAGTGAAAAATCAGAATGTATTAAAAAAATATTCTTAAAAAAAAATTCTTGAGAAAATCTTGATTTTTATTCATAAAAAATATGATACCTTCGTAGTTGCATTGAATAAAAAAAAGATTTTGCTATATTTTCAATAACAACTAATGGACTCTTTAGATATTTAATAAGAACAAAGATTAAAAAAGTATGAAGAAGACTCGGTCAAAAATGTTTTTTAATCAAAACTAAAATTTAGGTCTTCGAATAAAAAATATGAAGGAAATAAAAGTATATGATACATTTCTAGAAATAAAGAAAATTGTATAAGATTTTGGATGATCCGTCAAGAAAAATATCCTTCAGGTGACATATGTAAAAAGACAAGTGATTAGGGAAAAGATTGTTGGCATCATAGAAAACCTCAATGTTAGTATTACAAGAAATTTGGACATATTGAGAAAATTTGTCACAACCAAAAGCATCAAGCAAATTTTGTTGAAAACATAATCAAGAGAAATGTTTATTCTATGTTTTCTAGCAGAGAAGGAAGCTGGTACCTGAATAGTGGATGCAACAATCACATGGCTAAAGATCAAAGCATCTTCAAAAACATCGATAAATCTATCAATGTTAAAGTTTGATTGGGAAAGAACACCACACTGGAGTCTCAAGGTAATGAAACTGTCATAGTGGAGATAAAGAAAGGTACAAAATTCATTAAGGACGTTTTACTGGTTCCCAATCTTAAAGAGAATCGTTTAAGTATTGGCCAAATGATGGAGAATGGATATTTTCTTCACTTTGAAAAAAATACATGAAAAATTTATGACAATAGAAGGTTAGAAATTGGCCAAGTAAAAGTGAAGAAGAGAAATAAAAGTTTTCCTATTAGCTTCAAACCTGGAACTAATATTGTCGTTAAGGCAGAAGTTGATGACTCCTAGCTTTGGCATAGGAGATTTTACCACTTCATTTGAGAAAAATACATGAAAAATTTATGACAATAGAAGGCTAGAAATTGGCCAAGTAAAAGTGGAGAAGAGAAATAAAAGTTTTCCTATTAACTTCAAACCTAGAACTAATATTTTTGTTAAGGCAAAAGTTGATGACTCCTAGCTTTGGTATATGAGATTTAGCCACTTCAACACACTCACCTTAAAGCTTCTATATAAGAAAAACATGATTAGAGATCTTCCATGCTTGAAGGAGAATGATGAATCATGCGAAGGATGTCTTCTTGGTAAACAACGCCGATTACCATTCTCAACATAAAAAAGTATGGAGAGCAAAAGACTTAATGGAGTTTATCCATACCAATGTTCGTGGACTGATGATGACGTCGTCATATCACAACAATATGTAGTACATCCTCTTCATTGATGACTTCTCTAAACTGACATGGGTCTATTTATTAAAGGTAAAGTTAGAAGTCTTTGGAATATTCAAGAAATTCAAGACCTCTGTTTAGAAACAAAGTGGAAAACAGTTAAAAAGTAATTATAAGTGATCGTGAATGCAGAGTGTTGCTTTTGGGATGCTATTTCGGTGTATTATGTTCCTATCTGTGATATATTTTGAGTTTCATCTTTATTGTTTGAATTGGAGTGGTGGTTGCCTTGACAAAGTGCTTATCTTATCAGCTTGTGAAACTAAATTCAAATGTGTGAGTTTGTTGTAGTGTTTGAGTTGGTTGCCTGGATGGCATTTTGGGGCTGATAGATTGAGGATATATAAAGGGTAGGCAACTTAAGAACTTAGGAAAACAAAGGGAAAACAATGTAGATGAACAAGCTTAAGTTTGCCTTTCACTTATTGTGGTTTTGTTACACTGATATTATGTTTCTGGAAATGTGGTTTTTTAAGTACAATCTACTACATAGTGATATCTATATCACAAGGGCGTCTCTCAGGGTTTGGCTTTAGGATAAGTTTGTAGTATGGCATCAGATAATTGTTCATAATAAAATAATTAAAATATTAGATTGACTTGGATTTATGTTTGAGTTTATTTTAATAAAATAATATAATTAATATTATATTGTTATATATAAATGTCATATTATCATTCATGTAACCATATCTAGTATTAATTTACAATTTTAGAAGATACATAAAAATATAGTGTCAAAACCAAAAAAAAAACTTTGTACAATTCAATTCATTTTGTTAAATCCTGTCTATTACAAACAACATAAAATCCAATTTCCAACATTTTTACTCACGCAAAAATATTAAAAAATAAGCCCCGACTCAAAAAAGAACATCTCAATAAGTCAACACTACTGCAGATCTGGGAAACGACCGCGGTTGTTTTTCCCTATACGTCGCGGTTCCAGAACCGCGGCATATAAAGGCGCGATAAAAAGTCGCTGACTATATGCCGCGGTTGCAACTGCGGTAAAAGGTTCCGAGAATATACCGCAGTTGCAGAAGGAACCGCAGCCAAAAGCCCTGTTTTTTTAAAAAAATAACAAAATCCAACTATAGGCCGCGGTTGAAACCGCGATAAAAGACAAAGAATAGGCCGCGGTTCTGTGTGTAACCGCGGCCATATGTTTATTTTAAAAAAAAAATTAAAAAAAACGATGGGCTTTTGGCCGCGGTCTTGGTAAGAACCGCGGCATATTCTCCTCTTTTCTACCGCGGTTTTGGTAAGAACCGCGACATATTGTCCTGCAGTTTTTTAAAATTACAGGTCTGTTTTTGTGATATCCACTACCACAAAAACAAACCTGCATATGAAATACATTTTCAACAGAATACACATATCAAACAGATGTTCAAATGCTTTCAAACAAAACATAAAGTACAAAGTCTAATAAAATACAATGTACTAAAATAGAATGTTTAAATCTAATAACTAATAACTAAGAACTATTATATAATCTAACTATATACTTTGGAAGAGCTTTCCTCATGAATAAAAGTGGTTTCTCAGGAAGTGCTCTAGTACTTTTTAATTTCTGCACAAGACAATATATATAATTAGTGTATATGAATTCTACATTGGGGAAAAATCAAAATTTGTTAGATTTAAATATTACCGTTTCCCAGCTTCCTGTGATGTGAGAACGAACAATATGGGTCATCCAATACATTACGTAGTATCCGCACTCATATGACCCATTCTGTTTGTTACACTGCAATATATCATCATATAATTAGTGAATAACATTAAAACAAAACAACTATAACAAAGTATGGCTTTAGCATATGTCAAACCTGCAGAGAAATCCATGCAATCTTTCTAGTGTTAGCAATTGATCTCCCAGCAATCATCTGACTTGCTGGAATAACACTACATATTAAAAAAAACCGCTTTAGCATTCATTTACATATAACAGTTAGTCCAAACATTGAGTTGAATATTACCAATCAATTAATTGTCTAAGATTTGCGGGAGGAGGCCTGTGGAACGAGCAGAACCATAAAGCATAGCTCTCGTGCATAGACACAACAAGAAGTTGCCAATGGTGCCTGAAATTCATAATAACTTAACTATTATATTTTGAAATCACATATGAAACTTTATTATGTTAACAAACTTCACTTACCCGAATATATAAGGCAAAAAATATATCCTCTTGCCTCTTCCAAAACTGTTGATGAGATATGCGTTGATTTGATCAAAATCATTTGATTCATGAATGGATTGGGGATCAAGGAATCCATAATCATCAGAGTGTCCCAAATTGTTACTGACCCCAGACATATACCTGAAATCAGAAATTAACTTAGATATAAGGATAATTGATTTATAAATCAATTTTATATATAAATAATTGCTCATAGACTTACATCATCCATAGTTGAATAATTGAAATATTCAACTCTTATGTGCCCGACCAAAGCTCTCTGACATCTTGGCCATGGAGGTATATTGGGACCTCAGAGGGTCTCCCAAACACATCAGCATCATAAGCAACCTCGAAAGGCTTATCATCACAGATGTCAACAAGTAGCTGCAATGAAGCAAGAGGATCATCCTCAGATAGAGGAATTTTCTCCTGTGCTTGCGTCTGTTGTTACATTGAAAGAAAAGATAAGTTTTGACATAAATAATATGTAAACTTTAAAATTGAGAAGTGTAAAGTAGAATTCCATACCTGGGGGTCAGAAGCTGAACGAACCAAATGTTTAGGCCAAGTGATAAAGGACTTTAATGCATGTTCCACAGTGAAAATCTCATCTGTGGACAGAGGAACTAAGGCATCTGGTATGATCATCTCGTCTATTGAAACCTTCACCTCATCCTCTAATAGCTGCACACCATGAACAACAGTCGCTGCCTTATACATTGTTCCACGAGCTACCAGGGTCGTCTCGGTATCATCTTCAGTGTATAGCATACATGGACTAGTATCGTCCATGTCATCCCCTGAGATGCCTGCTGCTGAACAACTTCCTTTCCCGCTTCTCCCTGTCAGAGTAAATGGTAGATTATAGAAAATATAGAAATAATTGCACATAAATGTTTATTAAGTTTACCTGTGGGAGGCGCTACATCAACCTGTTCCTGTTCATGTACCTGTACCTGTACAGGAGATGGCATCGGACGCATGCTATAGCTCTGAAACTGCTGCTGGAACATGGAGCTGAACTCACTTTACAAAGATCCGTCAGGTCTCCTCATCAATGCACTTATATTTAGTACATGGGGATTTATGTTTGTACTATCCATAAATATACCGAGAAGTCAACTTACTTTTGAAATTTTTGAAGTTTTCTGCAACAGTTGACAAACACTTATTTCTAAGTGTTGGGACATTTGGAATGTCAAATGTCAGCTGAAAAAACATAATAAAGTTATATCAGTACAAAATTATCAAAAAATCCAAACTCTAATTGAAATGATATAAATAACTTACCAATATATCGTTCCATATAATGTTCCGATCAACCTCGGACATATGGTCATAAGATTCAGTGAGAATACAAATCCTGTCACGTGCCACAGATCCAAGGTAAGATCAGAAGTCATCTGCATATGGGCCAGTTGCCACACCCGTGATCACATTAACGTTCACCGGTGTTCTTTGACCACTATTTTTTCTGATCAATAGTTTTTTCATCCTGGTGGGCCCTCTAGTGGCTCTGGAGGGGGGAGCCTCATCCCCTGAATGTGGATCATCAGCCATATATCTGTCAACATAAATAACAAAATTAAATATTAATAAAAGACTTATATAATATCATTTAATTTAACAAATGCTTAAAACAGACATCATATGAAATACTTATACAAAAATTGGAAATTCATACATAAAGATATAGATTCATCCTATGTATATTCCCTCATCATGATCTGACCGAATTGCATGTACATCATCGTCAACTAAAGATTGTTCATCCAAATTTGTTGTAGTTTGAAATGAATGGTTGTCAGCAATATGAATATTAATCAAATTGTCTTCGTTAGCTTCAATTTGTTTTTTTCCTTGAAGAGCGACATACCAATGGTCAGACGCAGGATCTTTCACATAGAAAACCTGAGATGCTTGATGTACCATGATAAACGGTTCGTCTCGGTAACCCACTTTTCGAAAATCAACCAGTGTCATACCCGATTCATCTATTTTCACACCACTCTTATTGTCAACCCACCCACTTACATTTGAACAATGGAACAAAAAACTTGGTGTAATCAACCTCCCATATCTCTTCTATTATACCATAATATCTCATTGATCCAAGTACAGGAGATTGATCTTTTGATGTGGAAAATTGAAGCGACTCAGCTTCTAAATTGACTCCACTATTTTGTACTGTGCTTTTATCATCCAAAGTCTTCGTATAGAATGTGCAATTATTGACTTCATAACCTGTACAACACACGACATCAAACTTTAAACCATTTGCAAGCCACAATAAAGTTTCAGAAGAATGTGGATCATTGTCAATCTCAGATTTGAACCAAGACATATATGTTTTGTTATGCTCCATCAATTGCCATTTCTCTGATTGTCTTGGATTTTTATTCTTAACAATTGTTTTGTGTGCTTCCAGAAAAGGGATCACCTCATCTGTGTTGTTCAATATATAAAGATGCGCTTGCAACAATTCTTCGCGATCTTTTGTCACCGCATTCACACCTCAGATGCTTTTACTTGTAGAAAATTTATTCAACCATGATGTGCGAGGAACTCCGATTGGATTCGTTGATGTCATGTAATCTGAACAAAACTCGATACTTTCTTCAGCAATATACCTTTCAATCATTGAACCTTCAGGACGATATGGATTTTTAACGTACCCTTTCAAAATCTTCATATAACGCTCAATAGGATACATCCATCTTAAGTATACCTGTCCGCACAACTTGATTTCTCTAACCAAATGAACAAGTAAATGTACCATGATGTCAAAAAAAGATGGAGGGAAAAACATCTCTAGTTGACACAAGATGATAACAATATCGCTTTGAAGTTCATCTAACTTTGTAGGATCGATGGCTCTACTATATATTGACGAGAAAAATGAACACAACCTGTTTATGGTCTGCCTAACATTATTGGGAAAAATTCCACGAATAGCCACCGGTAACAACTGTTGCATTAAGACGTGAAAATCGTGAGACTTCATGCCAACAAGCTTTAAGTCCTGCAAAGACACTAAACTCTTCATATTTGAAGAGTATCCTTGTGGTACTTTGATACTCTTTAAACAAAGACAAAAACTTATCTTCTCTTGTCTAGACATTGTGTAACATGCAGGGGGCAAATAAGTACGTTTACCAATCTCCTTGGGTGCCAACTCTTCTCGGATATTCATGTCAACCAAATCCAAACGAGCATTCACTCCATCTTTTGTCTTTCCCTGAATGTTGAGTAGTGTACCAATCAAGCTATCACAGACATTCTTCTCTACATGCATCACATCTATGCAATGTCGAACATCTAACTTTGACCAATATGGAAGATCAAAGAATATTGATTTCTTCTTCCAAGGGGTCGTTACAGATGACTTCTTCGATGTTTTCCCAAATACATGATGTATTTTATTAACTTTTTCAAGAACTTGAAAGCCAGTAAGTGGATTTGGTGCTTCGTCCCTCTCTTGATCTCCATTGAATGCTTTTTTTAACCTTCGATATGGATGATTACGTTTTAGAAATCTCCGATGACGTAGATACACCGTCTTTCTTCCATGTTTCAATTGATGACCTGCAGTGTTTTCTTCACAGATAGGACATGCTTTATGACGCTTGACACTGTATCCTGACAAATTACCATAAGCTGGAAAGTCATTAATGGTGCAAAATAACATTGCACGCATCACAAAACTCTCAGAAGCGAATGAATCAAATATTTCAACCCCATCAACCCACAAAAACTTCAAGTCTTCAACCAGTGGGCTTAGATAAACATCTATGTCATTTTAATAATAAAAAGCAGTTTAATCTGTAACACAATTTCCCAAATACAAAGATATAAAAAACAACTGGTTCAAATAATATATACTCAAATTGTTTAAATAAAATGAACAAACTCTAATATATAGGGTTTTCGAAAATCCCTATTTTTGTCATTATAAAGTTTTCGAAAAAAAAAGAAAGATAAGTGAGAAAACAAAAATGTGGAGAAAAGAAAAGAAAAAAGGAATGGTGTTTTACCTGAAGAATTTCAATGAAGAAGTGAAAGTGACATCACCGTAAATAAGACGTGAGAGCAGATGTTACTTTTTTGGTATACACAGTGAATGAAAAGAGTATTTTAGTTTTTAGGATTTCATAAATAAAATAATAAATTAAAAAAATAAAATTAGGTAGGTGGATTGGCGGGCCAACCCAGCCCACCACGGATTCAACTCGCATGAGCCGGGTTAAAATCTAACTCGCATAAAAAAATTGAAAATTTTCAAACTCAACCTAGACCGAACCCGTGGTGAGCCGAGTTGACTCGCACGCTGTGACCCATTTTGACAACTTTACTTTTTCGGAGTGTTTCTCTTGTTCTACGTTTTGAGCATGAGAGATTTTCTCTACCAAGAACAAACCAATAGGTTGTTTAACATATATAAATGCATCACCTCTAATTTCAATATATAAGGAAACACCATAAGATTTTACCAACATAATAATAATTATCTTAATAAATATCTTAATGTCTACTTAAAGAACTAAACTTTCAATATTTTTATAACAACAATTAATGAAATTATTAAAAGTAACAAATATAATACTTATGATAAAATAAGTACTATAGAATTGCTACAACCCAAATGTCAAATTAATTTTTTGAATGATAAAAATACTCAAAAGGAAAAAAATTTAATAATAAAACAACCAAATATAATATAATATAAGATAGTATAACAAAATAATTATGACTTACCTGTCTCAAGTATTTGAAAATGTAAATTATATTTATAATTAAATTAGGAACCTATTTTTGACACGCTTATGAGAGTATTAAACCTTCTCTCAAAGTAATTAAAATTTGTACACAATATATTTGATTAATCATTTTAAATTATTTTTCCTTAATTTTAATTTTAATTTCCTTCCCGTTTTAGATAAAAAAAAAGAAACAAAAAAGTCAAATAGGTCTATTTACGAAATTAATGTTTCAATAGATCTGTTTAAAGAATTTTTCTTTAAAAAATATTATTTTTGAGTAAAAAAATCACATTTAAAACTATTTATTTTTAAAAATCAATATATGAAAAACAAAAACAGCAAAACTGAGTTAAACTTCTATTCCAATCGGTTTAATACCAGTGTTCATTTTATTTTATTTTATTTTAATAAAAATTTATACAACTATAAAATAAATTTACTGAAAATTATTATTTAAATCATAAAATTCGAAAAAATATGTAAAAAAAATATTTCTTTATATATATAAGTATAAATTTCATAATTTTAATAAGTTAAAATCCAATACTTATATTAATTTATTTAAATAAAGTATAGTTTATTATTTCTATATTTTAATTGTTTGTTCTACAATTTAATGAAAATGATATTGGAGAATATAGACCGCATATTTTAAAATTTAATAAAAGTAAGAAAAGGAAGGCATGCCTACCCAAGATAGATGGGACCATATCATCGTTATTATACATTATTATTAGGAGGAGGGTAGAAGTTTTATTATTTTCATTTTAAAGAAAAATTTCATGTTCACTCCTATGCTAATGTCAAATTACTATGATATATTTATTCTATTTTTATTCTCATAGGATAAAACAATATTTTTTTATTTCAATATTAATTAATTAATTTTTCTAAAATAATAAAAATATCATATAAAAAAATGTGATATTATCAAATATTAAATATTAAAGAAATATATTCTGGTTTTTCTAATATCAAATAATAAAAAGAATTTATAATTATATACATTTTAAATTACAATATCAAATAAAATTTTTCAATAACTAAAATATTTATTAAATTTACAAATGCTAATGAAATAAAGTTTATAAAATTAAAATATATTTTTAAAAAATTAAAAAAAAAACTAATATCCAAGTTTGAAACTATTTTAAATTTCTATTTACTTTTTTTTTTTTTACATTTTAATTAAATTTCTTTTATACACTAATAAAAATTATATTATACGAAATTGTATAAAGAAGAAAGATTAAACTAATAATAATTGAAATTTAAAATAATTTTTCATTTTTTGAACTTCAATATATGTTAAAGAAAATAAAATGCATCACAATAACATCAAATTATTATATCATAATAAATAAAATGATTTTATACAATTGTAGTGATAAAATTATATTTATTAAATGAGTTAGAAAATAAAACTAATTATATAAGAAATCATCAAAATAGTATTTTACATTATAAAAATAAATAAAAAATAAAAATATTAAAAATGAGTAGTTATACATAAAATCAATTTGATACTGTAAGAACCTAGAAAATAGAGTATTATAGTTGGTAGGTGTATTAAAATAACGAGACAGGGTACTTTATTATAAATAATTTCATAATATAAATAGAATTTTCTAAACTCGTCTCATTACTTAAAACACACTCTATATATCTAGAACTCTTTCTCTTTGCTTCCTCTCACATCTCTCTAAGTGTTCTAACTCCTCGATCATCTGTTTGACATCATGAGGTGTCTAAACGATCACGGCTTCAAGGTCTACAAATATAACCGATCAATTTCAAGAACAAAGCAAGTAAGTTTCAACTCATTTTTTCCTCCCAAATCTGTTTTAGAAGAATCTAGTATCGTTTTCTTGATCCATCTAGAGTTCTAAGGACTATGTCCTTTTTCAATTTTGTGTTTCGTAGGTTCGTCTAGAAATTCCTTCCGGTTCAAGTAATCAACAACGTGTTCTTAGAGTTGGACAATTTCTTTGAGAGGTAAGGGAAGCTAGGATTCTTGCTTTAGTTATGGTTGTATTAATAATTTGATATCTCTATCAATTGTTGTTGATTTTGAAGAATTTACTATGATTGGATGTTTTATAAGTGTGTTTAATTGTTAATTTGGATGGTATGATGTTGAGTGTAGTTGTAATTGGGTGATCTTGATGTGTTATACTGTCATGAAAATGGTTGTTGAAGTTGTGTTGTTATTAGAAGCGAAATTCAAAGTGGTTGTGATGACAAATGGTTACATACTTGAGTTTTAAGTCTAAAGAGGTGAGGTTTGCAAGAGTGAGTTTGAAAAACAGGGGTTAATGAGAGTAAATTATTGTCTAGGTACTATCATGAGGTAGATTGAGACTTTTTGAGTGTATATTGGGGGTTTAAATATGAGTTGTAATGAAAGTGAAGTTTATAATTGAAGTTTGAGAGTGTTTTGAAGGAAAAATGAGGTTTTAGGTAGTGAAATTTTGAGAGAAGGATTGTAAATTGGTTTGATGCATTTAAGGTCTGTTATGAGATGTTTTGTGACTTATCTAAGCATTGAAATGGAGGAAATCTAACGTAAGAGTGTTAGGTGGTTGATAGGTAGAGGTTAGTTTGGTTTAGAACTAGTTTTTGGGGGGTTTAGACTAATGAGAATTTGAATTATGGATTCTGTGTTTAAATGGTCATTTTGGAGGGTGTTAATAAGTCATTTGGGACTTGTTGGAGTCACTAACAGTAGAATTCATTATTGTTTAGCTTTGTAGAATTGGATGTAATCACTTTGGATGAAGAAATGTTTTATACATAAAAATGTCTACATGACGGATTTCATGAATTTTTTATAAGGAAAATATGTTAAATATATAATTCATAATAATATATACATGAACAATGATCATACAATACAAACTCAAAGGAAATAAAAAACAAAAAGCCAAAGCCACATAATAATATAGTTTTGTTTTGATGCTATAGAATAAAAAGACATGTAAATAAGAAATCTCAACCGCTTGAAAATATTGCTAAGGTTATAGGAGAGTTCTCCAACATAAAATATGCATAAATTAAATTTTAATGGAAATTCCTACTCTTTAAGCCACTTGACAAACCTATTAAGGTTCTCCAATGATGCACCACCTTTGACTATGTTGTTCATAACTTTCTCTTTCAACTCAAGAGACCTTGATTTTATGTTCTCATCACTAAGGAGTTGCTCCACTTTCAATTTTACCTCTTTGGATGACACAACTCCATTTTCATCTTTGTCAAATCTTAATCCAACCTTTAACTCATCACAAATATATTTTTTGTTTTGAAATTGGTCTCCAAAATATGGCCAACACAAGAAAGGAACCCCATTGGACAAACCTTCTATGGTAGAATTCCAACCACAATGAGTGAAAAACATGCTATGGCAGGGTGGCTTAAAACCTTTTGTTGAGGAGCCCAACTTACTATCTTACCTTTATGCCCTTTGAATTCATGAGGGTATTCCATTTTACTATCCTCTCTTATAACCCAAAGAAAAGGTCTATTGGTGAGGGCTAATCCAAGGGCAAGTTCATTGAACTGGTTTTGGTCAAAATGAGTGAAACTACCAAATGCAACATATAACACAGTACCATGATGTTGTTCATCAAGCCAACTCATGCAAGACAGATCTTCTTCCCAGTATTGTCCAATTGCATTTGTGATACCAATTTTACTATCATAAATTCTTAATAATGGACCAATTGGTAGGAGCTTAGGAAGAAATGATAATGCACCAGGTTCAAGTTCATATGTGGAGTTGCAGAGCCACCATTCTGCCAAATTTAAGCTTTGAAAACAGTGTCTTAGATACTGAAATATTATCTTACCTTCTATTTTGTCTCTCATGTTAAACCAAAAAAAGTCTCCTGTATTCATGTCAGTCATACTTGGTGATATTCGAATTGTCTCTTTCATTGTTAATATTACTCCTACAATATAAGAAAAACAAAAGAAGCATTATTGTGACAATTATTTATATGTTTAATACTTCTTTTATATACAGTAAATAGTTCTAAAAGTATAATTTGATAACTTCTTAAATAGTTATAAATTATAATCAATTATATATAATTAAACACTACGTAAACAACACAATTAGATTTTTCATATATATTATTTAAAACCTAATATTTATTTTATTGTAATTTTTTTAGAACAAGGAACCGTTGGATACCAACACAATTAAAGAAATTTTTCCCTCATGGTTAAGATATTTTTTATGTACTAGAAATTAGTACTTGTTATGGATGGATAGAATTGTATAGCATCTATACATATTGTGCTTTGACGTTGTTAGTTTAATTTTTGTTAATAACTATGATTAGTTTAGATATGATTTAAGTACAAGTCTTTAAATTGTTATAGAACATATATCACATTTTACATTTCTAAACCCTATATTACTTCTCTAATTGGTATAAATACTTATAAATAGCCAATATAAAATATTATATATATATATATATATATATATATATATATATATATATATATATTTTGTTATTTAGACTTGGCTTCCTTTGTCTGTTGACCGGTCAGTCCGGTCGGTCTGGTTGTTTACTTTGGGCTTGTTTTGTTTTGGGCTTGTTTTGTTTGCGGGCTTTGCCTGTTGTGTGTTTACGTTGGTTATAAATAGTAACCAACCCCGCTCTTTCAATTACAACTTTTCATTCAATAATATTCAGTATTCATTCTCTCGCTCCGCTCTCTCTCTCTCTTATTTTTCTCTAGTTCTAGGGTTTTCTCGAAACGCCCCAGGAACCCAACAATTGGCGCCCACCGTGGGGCAAGGATTCAAGAATTCCCAAGGAGCAATGGCAACCAAGTTCGACGTGGAGAAATTCAACGGCGCTAATGACTTCGGGCTGTGGAAGATCAAGATGGAGGCAATCTTGATACAGCAGGGATGTGATGAAGCGTTGAAGGGTGAGTCGAGGATGAGTGGTGCCATGACTCAAGAAGAGAAGAAGAAGATGGGAGATAAGGCAAGGAGTGCAATCATCTTGTGCCTTGGTGATAAGGTACTGAGGGAGGTTGCGAAGGAGAAGACTGCCGCTGAAATCTGGGCAAAACTAGAATCTCTGTACATGACGAGATCGTTGGCTCATAGGTTGTGCCTAAAGCAGCAACTCTTTTCGTTCAAAATGTCAGAATTAAGAACGATAGAGGAGCAGATTGCAGAATTCAGCAAGATAGTTGATGATCTGGAGAATATTGAAGTGAAGTTGGAGGATGAAGATAAAGTTGTCATCCTGTTGAATGCGCTTCCAAAAACCTTCGAGCATTTCAGGGATGCATTACTCTACGGGAAAGATCAAGTGATCACGTTAGAGGAGGTTTTGACGTCAATTCGAACCAAGGAGTTCCAAAAACTCCAAGATTCGAAGACAACCGAGGAAGGAGCGTCCGGATTGATCTCGGTGAAAGGGAAAGGGAAGAAGCAGTTTGGAAAAGAGAAGAAGCTGAATCCGGACGGTACGAAGCAGGTGCGTTGCTTCAAGTGCCAGAAGATGGGTCATATCAAGAAGTTCTGCCCGGAGAAAGGAAAGGCCGGTCGGCCACAAGAAACCGCTGATGTGGCAGAGGCGTCTGAGGGATATGAGTCGGCTGGAGTGCTGGTGGCTTCGTCTGAAGATCCTCAAAGGAGCTGGGTCATGGATTCCGGCTGCTCCTATCACATGTGCCCGGTGAAGGAGTTTTTTGAGAATCTTGATCAGAAAGAGCATGGTAATGTACTGCTCGGAAATAACAAAGCTTGCCGAGTACAAGGTGTGGGGTCGGTGAGGCTGAAGATGTTTGACAATCGTGAGATGGTGTTGCAGGCTGTTAGGTATGTGCCCGAACTAAAGAGAAATTTGATTTCTATTAGTGCATTTGATCTTGGAGGTTACACCACTAAAGTTGAAGATGGAGTAATGAGGGTCTGCTCTGGAGATTCTGTGGTTGCCAAAGGCAGAAGGAGGAACGGCTTGTACATTCTGGAGGGATCAACTGTCATTGGTCATGTCTCAGTAGCAAGTGGGACCGAGAATACCGCCCGGTTATGGCACTTGAGGATGGGACACATCAGTGAGAAGGATCTTGAAGAATTGGAAAAGCAAGGCTTGCTTCTGGGAGACAAACTGCAGAAGCTGGATTTCTGCGACCATTGTGTCTTAGGGAAATCACACAGGATACCGTTCGGAAAAGGGAAACACTCAACCGAACGCCCCTTTGAATATGTCCATGCTGACTTATGGGGACCGGCAAGAACCTTAACTCATGGTGGAGGAGCGTATTTCTTAAGTATAATTGATGATTTCTCAAGGAGAGTGTGGATTTACGTTCTAAAAAATAAGTCTGAAACGTTTCAGAAGTTCAAAGAGTGGCACACACAGATTGAGAACCAATTGGGGTGTAGGCTGAAATGCCTAAGAACCGATAATGGGCTGGAGTTCGTTTCAGAGGAGTTTAATGGTTTTTGCAAAGAGAAAGGAATCAAGAGGCACAGAACGGTTGTTGGAACTCCGCAACAGAATGGCTTGGCCGAACGGATGAATAGAACCATTCTGGAGAGGGTCCGGTGCATGTTGCTGGGATCAGGGTTGTCAAAGGCTTTCTGGGGAGAGGCTGCCAATACGGCCGTCTATCTGATTAACAGGAGTCCGTCTTCAGCTCTCAATTGTAAAACGCCAATGGAAGTGTGGAGTGGACGACCGGCTGATTACTCACACTTGAGAGTGTTTGGTTCTTTGGCGTTTGCTCATGTCAGGGGTGATAAGCTGGATTCCCGGGCGGCGAAATGTATCTTTCTTGGATACGCCGAAGGAGTTAAGGGATACAGGTTATGGAGGTTAGATTCACCTTCAAAACTAATCATTAGTAGGGATGTCATTTTTGATGAAACAAGGATGGCGATGCACCCTGAAAACTCTGGAAGTGAGAAGAAGATTCTCGTGGAGGTGGAACATACTACTAATGGAGCTGACACGCCCGGTGGGACTGAGGAAAACCAAACGGGTGAAGGGCAAGTTGAAAACGGTCGGACGCTAGAGGAGAACCGATCGGATGAATTTCGAACAGACCTTGGTGATGATACAGATGGTATGTCTGGCGAGGGAAGTCATGGAAAAGCTGCTGGTGTTGATTTGAGAAACTATCAGCTTGTTCGTGACAGAGAAAGAAGGATCTCCAAGCCAACCAAACGGTTTGGAGAGGCGGATCTAATCTGCTACGCCCTGAATGCTGTTGAAGATCTTAACCGATCGGATGAACCGAGAAGTTATAAGGAGGCCCTTGACAGCAGCGACCGACATCTTTGGCAGGGTGCTATGGAAGAAGAGTTGGAGGCTTTGAAAAAGAATAGCACCTGGAGATTGGTGGATCTGTCGAAGGGTAAGAAGGTCATAGGTTCGAAATGGATTTTCAAGAAAAAGGAAGCTACACCGGGCGGTGAGAAAGCGAGGTACAAAGCTAGGCTTGTTGCCAAAGGCTTTACTCAGATTGAAGGCGTAGACTATCATGAGATCTTTGCTCCAGTGGTTAAGCATTGTTCGGTCAGAGTTCTGATGGCAATAGTTGCGCATTGCAATTTGCATCTTGAACAGTTGGAGGTTCGGACAGCTTTTCTGCACGGCGATTTGGAGGAAACCATCTATATGAAGCAACCGGACGGTTTCGCTGTGGATGATAGGGTGTGTCTGTTGCAGAAGTCACTTTATGGCTTGAAGCAAAGCCCAAGGCAGTGGTACAGGAAATTTGATGACTTTCTGATAAAGCTGAACTTCAAGAGGTGCAATTATGATGACTGTGTTTACACTCTGAATCATGACGGTGAAATGTTATATCTCCTGCTTTATGTGGATGATATCCTAATTGCTAGCAGTGACAGGGGCATGATCGGTGAGACGAAAGCAAGGTTGGCGGATGCTTTCGAAATGAAAGAGCTAGGGGAAGCAAGGCGGATTTTGGGCATAGACATTAAAAGGGATAGACCGGGCGGTAACCTTTTTCTGTCTCAGGAGTGCTATTTGCAGAAGGTAATTTCAAGGTATCGGATGGCTGAATCTAAAATGGCCAGCACGCCGGTCGGTCAACACTTGAAACTTACCAAGGAGCAATGCCCAAAGACCGAGGAAGAAAGAAAGAAGATGGAATCTGTTCCATTTTCAAATGGGATTGGGAGCATTATGTACGGCATGGTCTGCACAAGACCGGACGTGGCGCACGGTGTTTTCTCAGTCAGTTCATGGTTAATCCTGGACCAACACACTGGGAAGCGTTGAAGTGGATGCTCAGATATATACGGGGGTCTCTCGGTACTGGATTGTCTTTCGAGAATAACTTTCAAGGTGGAGGTTATATTGAAGGTTTTGTTGATTCTGACTTTGCCGGATGCATGGACACTAGGAAATCCCGGTCGGGATATGTGTTTACACTGTTTGGGACTGCTGTTAGCTGGAGGTCTACACTACAGTCGGTTGTGGCTTTGTCAACTACGAAAGCTGAGTACTATGCTCTTGCTGAAGGAGTTAAGGAGGCACTGTGGTTGAAAGGTTTGGTTCGGGAACTTGGTTTTGATCAGAAGTCTGTATGTGTTCATTGCGACAGCCAGAGTGCTATTCATCTGGCCAATCATCAGATTTATCATTCCAGAACCAAGCATATTGACGTCAAGCTGCACTTTGTCAGAAGCATTGTTGAATCCGGTGACGTTCAAATCTGAAAAATTGCATCCGAAGAGAATCCTGCAGATATGTTAACAAAACCGCTCGCTAAGGAGAGGTTTCTCTTGTTGTTGTCCAGGATTGGGTGTCTACCGGTCGGTCACTAATTGTTTGACCGGCCGTGTCCGTGTTTTACTTTTGTTTTTGTTTTTGAAGCAAGTCTAGGTAGAGAATTGTTATTTAGACTTGGCTTCCTTTGTCTGTTGACCGGTCAGTCCGGTCGGTCTAGTTGTTTACTTTGGGCTTGTTTTGTTTTGGGCTTGTTTTGTTTGCGGGCTTTGCCTGTTGCGTGTTTACGTTGGTTATAAATAGTAACCAACCCCGGTCTTTCAATTACAATTTTTCATTCAATAATATTCAGTATTCATTCTCTCGCTCCGCTCTCTCTCTCTTATTTTTCTCTGGTTCTAGGGTTTTCTCGAAACGCCCAGGAACCCAATATATATATATATATATATATATATATATATATATATATATATATATATAACACTAATCAACAATTTAAAATACCTCTATTTCACGAAAGGACTACTTATATATAACTCACGTGCAAACTTACTCTAATAATAAAAAAACAAATGAAATAATACTTTTTATACTCTTTTCTTTACGTCAAGTTTTGTTTTAAATTAAAAATATTATTTTTTCTTGCATTTGTAATAAATATATTAAATATTTGTTAATATAAATTATTCTATCTCATAGAACATATATAAATTTATTTTCTAAAAGACTTTTCATGTCAGATTTGCCATGAAAAAAATTAAAAAAGAGTGTATCCTATCAAATAAAATAATATACTTATTATGATTATATTTTCATATATAAATGTATAAATGGTTCAAATTTTTTAAAATTATGTTATAACAAACAGAATTACTTTATGACCTAATTAGAGATGACAAAAAATTTAATGATACGGATATTCGGATGAAATTCACCATCAATAATTATTAATTGTAAATAATGGAGAGTAGATATTTTATTATCCACTTCAAATATGTTGAATGTTGGTATATTATATTATCAGATTCGCGGAAATTTGTTATTCGTAAAAAATAATAATAATAATAATTTAATTTATATTTTTAAAAATTAAATTTAATTAAAAGGAATGAATTTATATTTTATCAAGTTAAGTTTAATTAAAATTAAATTTTAATATATATTTAATTTAATTTATATTATATATATATATATATATATATATATATATATATATATATTAATTTTATTTAAATTTGTAATAACCTCTAAATTAAAACTATTTTTTTTAGTTTATTTTATTCCTTTTATTTAAAAAGATGGACATAAGTTTTAGAAAAGTTAAAACTTTTCTACTGGCAAACATTTTCAGAAACGTAACCTGTGGTTTTTCTTCCAACCCAACTCTCTTTCAAATCCTTTCTTCCTCCTCAACTTTCTCTCCTCCAATTCCCATCACTGATCCAATAAAATTGTTCATAGGTAGTGTTAATGGCGATCACGGCACAACGGGTTTCCATTTTAACCGTCCAATTTCGTCTGTCTGAGCGGTAAGTGAGCTTCTTGTTCTTCCATTCCTTTTAGAACTGCAAGCATGCAATAGAAATTTGGTTGCATGTAGTTCATTGTGTTCCTCTCCAAATTCTAACTTTATTTAGGTTCTAAAATCTAGTCCTTGTTCCTAAATTATGATTATAGGTGAATTCAATTTTTCTTGAGGTGCAAGTGAGCAATTAGAGTTCCTGTGAGTTGGAGTTCTTCATCCAAGGGTAAGGGAAGCTAGAGCCTTGTTTTAGATTGTGTTTGTGTTATAGAATTGGTATCTAAATGAGTAATAAATGAATTTTGAGAAAATTGTTATGTTTGAATGTATGATAGTTATGAAATTTATGATTTTGGATAAGTATGATGTTGGTATGTTTGGAATGGTGTATTTGCAATGCTTAAGAACTATCTTGACTATGTATGATGAAGTTATTTGGTGTGTAAAACTGAATGTGCAGTGGTTGGAGTAAAGATGAATCAATTGCTTAGGGTTTAAGGTCAAAAATAGAGGTTTGATGGGTGAATTTTTGAGGTGGATGTTGAAATGACGAAGGAACTGATTTACTACTGTTATGAGATTATTTGGGACTTATTAGAAGTGTTAATTTGAGGGAAATATGATATGGATTACAGAAGAAGGTTCATTATTGAAGTTTTGAAGTATTGTAGTGAAAACAAAGAGGTTGAGTAATGAGAATTGGTTGTAGGCAGTGGGGACTTGTTTGAGAAGTTAGGAGATCTTTATAAGGACTATTAACACTTGTCTAAATGACTAAACCAGAAAAATCTGTTCTAAAATGGAAAAGGGCTTCATAGGTTGACTTTTTAGCCCATTTTAGGGGTTTTAAAGGGTGAAAATGAGAATTAGGACTACTGAAAGTATTCTGTGATTTTGGAGAGTCCTAGCAAGTTCAATTGGACTTGTTGATGTAGGTTGCAAACTGGTTTGAGAGTTTTAAAGGATAGAAATGAAATTGGGCAACTTGTAGAAGTGAAATTGGATTTTTAAAGTGTCAAAAGTTGTTTGATACACCTATTCTTGGATCTAGTGATCAAATAGATGTTTGTTTTAACTAATAAACGTGTTTTCCTATCAATACAAGTGTGTAAGAACCCCTTTAGTCATTAGAATAGGTTCCAAGTGCATCAAAAGCCAATTTTTATGGTTGCTGTCAACTGGTGTAGCGCCCGAGCGCCCCCGGGTTGAAGCTCGAGCGCTCCTGAGCGTATCAGCATGCTGTTGTTTTTGTTTTTCATAGTTTGGGGGGTTCTGGATGTCCGTTTTGGACATTCTTTAGGTCGTTCTGGGGGTTTTTGACCCTTCCGGAGCCATTGGTGAGGGTTTCAAAGCTATTTGAATTACCTAAGTATTGGTAATTTAAGATTATAAGGATATTTGTATTAATAAGTGATGTTTTTCTGAAAATATGTAATTCTTGTTTTCTCTTCCTTTCTTGTGTGATGATCTAGGTATCTTTTCTTGTTTATTTTGTATGATTACTTCCAGTATTATGAGATTGATTCATGCTTAATTCTGTAAGAAACTAAACTAATATAAAACATTCATGGTATGAAATCAAAAGTATGAAAGTAAGTAAAGTTAGTGTGGAATGTAATGTGATTTAAGTACATCTCTAGGTGAGATCAAATTAAGTTATGAGAATGAATATAGGAAGCTCAATCTTGGGTGTCTCCATTTTATATGGGCCAAGAATGAGTGATTCAAGTTAAGTTCTGGAATGAATATAGGTAGCTCAGTTTTGGGGGTTGCCTTTAATGCTCTAATGACTATTCAATCTCACTTAGAGAAGATTAGTTCATGTGGTGAAGAGTAGTAGGGGGTCCTAGTCTTGGTTGTCTCCATTGTATATGGGCCAATGTGAGTGATAACGGACTAACCTTGTGTGTGGTAGGGTGAAACCCATTGGCAATGGCTTTGCAAAGCAGTAGAGGCCACCACAAGTGCATAACCTGCCATAGCTCGATATTCATTCCAGGTCCAGACGATTCTAAGTCTAACACCACTTAATACAACTCTAATTTATAACTCAGTAAAATTGTACTTCTGTGATTGTATTGCTTGTATGTTTCTTTTTATTGTAGTAACTCTTATATCACTTGTATTATTTTTGAAATCTAGCTTACCCTTGCGTGTGTGTTGCTTGTTTTGTCTGTGTTTGTTTTCTTTTGCAATGATCATCCTAATTGGATGTGAGCAAAGATTGCAGAGGCCCCTTTGGAGCAAGTTTTAGACGTAGTTGATGCTGCCAAGACTCCAGACACTGCTGAGTAGTTTAGGATGTCTAAGTTCATGTGTGTATATATATGTATAGTTTAGTCTTTTTTTTTACTTCCTTTTTGAAAGACTCTATAACTACATGTAGAGCTTTTATCTTTCTCATATATTTTGGATGACTGTATTATATACACTTCATCTGCTACTACTCTTAACTGCTTTCTATTATTATAATATGTTGCATTCCATTTGATATGAATTATACACATATTTTGGGATGTTACAAAATTTACTCAAAAATACTTTTTAAGTAGGTATGGGTATCAATCATAGTATGAGTTAGAATTTTGTTTTGCAAGTTAAATTGTGAGTAGAAAGTATCCGTGGACACAAGCTGAATTTAAATGTAATAAAATCAGTACTCTTTTATAAAAAAGAAAAAAAATAATAATATGAACAATTCAGGATAAAGTATATGAAAAGTATAAGATGATTCTTACCGTCAGAATCCATGGTTCCATCATCAATAAGAGAGGGAAGACTCCACAGTAAGGCAAAGATAGCAGCTGATGCAGGCCAAAATATTGCTCCTTTGATCCCAAATTTACTTCCAACATCCAACGCCCAAGCCGTGAACAAATCTGCAACAATGAAGCTGATTCTGTTTTCACCTTTCAAGTTCATATCCTCTATCAGCTTCTCAAGTGCTTTTGGCATGAAGTTCTGCAGACCATCACACAGCTTGTCCAGATCGTTTCTGTCATCATCATCTCCTAACCCATCAGGAACTGAAACCAACTTCATCGCCTGGTTCGTACTATGTTGTTGTTGCTCTCCAAACGAACTCACCACTCGCTTGTGGTCGAATTCTGTGTTCACAAAAACCACTCTGCAACCATTCTCGATCAACTTCTGTGACAGGATCATCAAGGGGTTCACATGCCCTTGCGCTGGATGAGGTACCACTAGCACAACTGGAATATTGCTCATGTTCTTTTCAATGTTTTTTTCTTTTTCTGATGCCCTTTTATTATAGTGATGATACAAGGATATTTCTTGCTATTTATTCTGGTTTTCTTTATTTTATGAATTTAGAATTAAAAGAAATATATTTTTGTGGTTCTTTTTTTTTTGAAATATTATGATTATTACCTAACTTTCTTTCTCCAAGAGTGAGAAATTTAATTATCTTACCTTCCAAAATATTTTTCTATACTCTAGGTTGGTCCCTAGACATTAAAAAGACAACAACTTGTTGCTTTTAAATATATGTAAACATTAATATTATTTTTGTCAGAATGATAGCAGACCGTTGCTAAAAGAGATCCATAACTACTGTGTTAATTAATTGTATTATGAATAGAAATCTGATTATTTCCTATTTACGCAGAAAAAAAAAATTTAACTAAAAATATTATTTTAGGTTTTCAAATTCATTGTCCTGTCTTTTGTAATTTTTGACAACCTTTATTGCATGTTTTATACTGGAGAACTTTAACGTATTTGGATTTCTTTGAATAATATGATGATAGAAATGTATAATTTTTTAATTTTATTAATGTCAATTATACATATTTATAAAAATTAAAAAATTATTTAAAACTATTTAATAATACTATAAAATATAAAAATATTCGTTATATAACGTGATCACATTCGCGTCACAATACTGCAAAAATAAGGGTATTAATAAAATTAAAAATATGCTTAATTAGAGATTAGAAAACATATTCAGATAAAATCTCCCATAAATTCCACCAAATCATTTATTCCAAACTCTCATGTTCTATTTGTTTTATCTCTCTCAATTAAATATCTTTTAGATTTTTATCATACAGAGTTTAAAATAATATTTTAATTCAATTTGAAATCAAATATGTTTTCAAAGACATGTTTTACGTTTTTAAAATAAATATTTTTTAATACCATATAAATTTTGGAAAAAAAAAATCAAAATATTTGTTTCGATTAAAATAAAAAATTAATTTTTATATTAATTTTTAAAATATAAATTGTGAGGAAAAAATAAATCAATATGATACGTATATAATTTGTAAATAATTACTTTTTATAATAATAAAAAAATATTATTTTATTAAATTTTATCTAGTTACTATAATTTTTGTCAGAAGTAGTTTTCTATGAGAAATTTTGTCAATCTCCGAAAATGACACGTGGAAGGAGAAGGATAGATGTCTCAATTAAAGGGATTGAGCACTTTATAGAATTCCAAAATGCAGCTCATCCTTTCATTTCTCAAAATCTTCATCTCTTTAAAAACACAAGTTTCTATTTTTCTCCTCTTTCTCTCTAGAATTCTTCTTTCCTACTTCATCTTTGTCCCAAACGAACACCGTTTAAACAATCTGTGAGGCAAGATCATCATTTTCCACCGATCAATTTAGCGTTCTTCCTCTGGTAAGTGTTTTTCCTCTTTTCAGTTCAGTTTAGGGCTTTGATCATGCAATAAATCTAATTACATGTAACCCATTGTGCATCCTTTCAATTTTAGTTTCGATTAGGTTCTAAAGTTTACTCTCCCTCATTAATTGATGATCCATAGGTGGTCTAACACTTCCGGAAGTGAAAAGGGGCGTGCTTGAGGGTTTTCTTGAGCTAAAAAGAGGGGTTTTGTTTACTGCACTACTTGACTAGAGGTAAGGGGAGCTTAGGTTTTTCCTTCCTTTCTGATTTTGGGAATTTGGGGTTGCATGAATTTGGAGATTTTGCTTGGGATCTACGTGTATATGAAGTTATTTTTGTGCAATTATGAATATGTGAACTATGAACTGAAAATTATGCATGTTGAGTTAAGTATGTTTTGTATGTCAAACTGTAATTGTAAATTGATGCTTGTGAATTAGTATGAATCATGTGTGAATTAGTATGAATCATGTGTGATACTATGAACTGAATGTGGATGTGTTAAATTACTTGGATTGGACATGTTGGAAGTGATTGAGGTGGAAAATTCTGTTATATTGTTAATTTGATCAAAAGCCAAGTGTTTAGGTAGAGTTTTAGGTCATTTGAGAGGAAGTGAGGTAGTGAAATTAAGGGTCAGGGGTTCTGGGTAGGAATAGGCTGTTGGGGCAACCTTAGTAAGTGGAATAAGACTTGTTTAAGTGTTATGACAACAAAATTCTGAGGTAGAACTGGTTGTTAGCCTTTTAGTGTGTTTTGTGTGATTTTTAGTTCATTTTCAAGGGTTTCATTAGTGAGATTCTGAATTAAGTGGAATGGAATAAATGTGATGGTTTGGGGACTGTTGTTAAGTCCATTAAAACTTGTTCAAGCTGTTAGTTGCAGAAAATTTGGGTTAAAAAGTATAAAATTGCGTTTAATTGAGTTTTAGTGGTTTAAAGTAATTAAATTGGATTGAGGTAGCAAATATGAGTTAGGAGAGTGTTTTTCCATGTAGCTTGGTGCATAAGAGATCTTAAGAGTCAATAGAATGTAGGAGGAAAGTGTCCAAGTTGAGATTTAAAGTGTATCTATGAGAGGTTAGTTTCTGCTCTGCACAATTCCACAACCCATGGAAAAATCCACAATCTGCTTGTGGACTTCTCTGTTTCAATTCTGCAATTCCTGACGTAAATCCACAGGTTGTGGTAAAAACCACAACTCACTTGTGAAACTCTCTGTTTTGCCTTCTGTTTTCTCAAGCTAAATCCACAGGGTGTGGAAACTTTCACAGCCCAGTTGTGGAACACCCTGTTTTGATTCCTCTCTTCTTTTGCTTTGCTTGGTTGATGATATATGGGTTTGGTATGAGCTAATATAGCATGAATACACTTAGATGACTATAAAATTTTATGTTTGATGAAACAAGAGGGGATTATGAATTTATTGAATGTTGTGAATGGTATCAAAATAAGATCTCTAGGTGAGATCAACTTAGTGTTTAGAATGAATGTAAGAGGCTTTCATATGGGGGTTATCCCAACACTCTAATGGTCTTTCATTCTCACTTAGAGAGGATTGACGCATGTGGTGAGAGTAGTGAGAGGTCCTAGGGTAGGCGCTATCATTGGAGGCCTATCGCGCGGTAACGGACTAACACTTGTGTGTGGTAGGGTGAAACCCGTTGGCAATGACTTTGCAAAGCAGTAGAGGTTATCACAAGTGCACAACTCGCCCCAGATCGACATTCATTCTAAGTCTGGACGAGTCTAGTGTGTCATAACATGATAGAATACTTAATTTGGTTACTTGTATGGATATAATTTATATGTTTGTGTATATGATGACTTGCATGCTTTTCAACCTACCTTACCCTTACTCTTGTGTATGTTGTATGTGTTTGCCTTTTTCTTTTGCAATGATCATCCAACTTTGGATGTGAGCAGATGTACCTTTGGAGCAAGCGTTGGAGAATGAAGAAAATACAACTCCTAGGTCTTAGGACTTCTTAGCTTTACTATCTCTATTTTGAAATACTCTTAAGTTGTAAAATTTTATATTCCAACCATATTTTTGGATGACTGTATACCTTAATACTTTCATTCACTATTCTAATTGTTTTCTCATACTATAATAGTTGAATCCTATTATATTGTATGTTTAGTATAATCTTTAGGATGTCACAAATTTAATCCATATATATATATATATATATATATATATATATATATATATATATATATATATATATATATATATATATATATATATTAATTTCAAACGTAAAAGAAAAACAGCAACAAAATTTAAACGAAGTGCACCTTTTCCGGCCTATTTTTTCTATAACTTTTTAAATAAGTAATCAATAATTGATAAATTAATTGAAATATATAATAAATTTTAAAATTTATTAATTTTAATTAATTACTTTTATGAAAAAAAAAATGAAAACTCTAATTGAAGCCTCGTCGTAATTTTATATTCAAAATCACATTTAGAAACGTATTTAATTAAATAATATAATAATAATGTTTTAATTTATTAAATCAATTTATTTTAAAAATATTTTATTCATTTTAAGATATTTTTAAAAATTTTTAGAAACAATAGAATAACAAATCTATGTTATTAAATGTTTTCACTAGACTTTTTGTTAAAGAAAAGTGTTCAATTAGAATAGAAGTGTTATTTTGGTAAAGTTTTCTTGTATTAGGTTAAAAGAACGTTATTTCCAGAATATTTTGTGGTACGCAAATAAATTAGTCATAATAACGAAAAGTATGATGGAAAAAATAAATAGACACATATTAGTACGTTTACTTACAGATCACTTTTGAAAAAAAAAATGGTATATAAAATAAAACTCAAAAACATAAATTGATCTTCAAGATATTTTTTACATTAATCCTTCAATAATGTAATTCAATTCTTTTACAATACTAATTTTATTCAATTAAACCAATACTTTAACCTAATTTCTATCAATTAGTAACTTTTCACTCTCAAATTTGATTTTTAAATAAAGAGGTATCTTAGAAATAATTATATAAGATATATAGAAAGAAATAACTACCATAGATTCCTTACACTTTAGTAATATAAAATTGTTAACTCAAATAAAATATATGAGAGTCTATTACAAATAATCCAAAATAACTTATAATAGTAAATCATATATTAAAATCTGGACTATTATGAAATATTACACTAAACCAAAAGTGTAATAAGATAATTACATTAATGAATAAAATCTGAAACCAAACATTCTACTCTACACCTCACATCCATCTCCTTCTAACACCTTCTCATTAGAGACATATTCTAAACTCACCATTTAGGTGTTCATTGCAAAAGAAAAGAAACAAAAACAGACAAACAACACAAAGAAGAAAAGGTAAGTTAATGTACTAAAATCAATCATAAATCATGTTTATAGAATTAGACATATAGTACATATAACATCATCAATCCTAAATCATAAAATGTTTCCCTCTAGACTTGACCATTTGGAAACATGTATTGATATCGAACTATAGAGGTCCTGCCTTTGAGATGACATAACAATAACAACATCCTCATCAACAAATCACGACACTCCAAGGTTAATCCTTTCAAGCATCTATGACTAACAAATAACCAATAGACTAGCAACATCCTACTACTCTCCACCGCATAACCATCATCCTCTTCTTGAGACTAGAGGTTATTGAAATCGTCAGAATAACCTCTAATTATTAGCTTCCTATATCAAAACATAAACTTACACACGTAACCATTTAAAGGACCACTCCTGAAGTCCTTATCATTACCATTCACATGCCATCACACCTTTCGATCATATCACAGAATATAAGATACATCATTATACCATTTACAATTAAACACAATAGAGAAATAACTTAAAATAAGCCAGAAAATCCAGACTTACTCGTCCAACGAGCAGTCTTCACTTGCTTAGTGAGAGCAAAACCAGTGAGCTCTCACAACCCAATCAGCTGGCTCGCCTAGCCCTTTGAACCAAAGCCAAAACACTCAACAAACTAGCCCAACGAACCAACCAATTCGCCTAGCGAGAGCGAAAACAGAGAACTCCCACAAACCAGGAGGGAGCTCACCCAACCTCTAAAACTCACTGCTAAAACCCTTATTTACTCGCTCAGCGAGCCGTTTGCTCACCTAGTTCCTCTACATAAACCATCAGCCCTCTAAATTTTCCAAGAACATCACTACAACCTCTCATGTCTTCTCCCATGCATTTCTACCAACTTCTAACACTTCTAAATGATAATCAAAGCTATAACCAACCTGTATATACGTATATACTCCAATCTAAACCAGTATTGACTCTTTCTACTATGAAATTTCCACTTAAAATTAACTCAAAGCTTACTTTATGGACCAAAACTTAAATTTACCAATTTTCACTCTTAACCAAGCAACTTAGGGGTCTGAACAAGTCCAATTTGACTCAAAAGCAAATCTTAAACTCTCCATTTTACCTGAAACCTTATACTTCTAAAATACATTACTAAAAACCTCAAAATACACTTTAAAAGTCAATGAAAAACACAACTTATTATCTACTATGCAAATCTAGGCCATCTACATGTTCAATCATCATTCAAACCAGTCCCAAATCACATTGCCAAACATCCCAAATTCTCATTTCTTCCATTTTACCATTTCTTCCAAAAGTCAACTACCAATGCCACCCCTTTTAACCAAAATGATCCTAAATTCTACAAATACAATTCCATTCAACAATTCAACCAAATATAACACCACCATTGCACCAAAACATCATTCACAAGGTTATCACAATCCAACACAAATTCATACAAGACATCAAGCATCACATTACTGAATTTACCTAATCAAACACAATTATTAACAAGTCACTCATCTCAATTTCAAGTAAATCATCGTCTTATCATAGCAGTTCATTAATCATACATAAATTTTAATAATTTAAGCATAAACACTAGCTTCCTTTACCTGACAGAAGATCAATATGCTCTAGAAAACCTAAAACAGTTCCAACATACATGAAGCTCTAATCTGCTCCTACAAACAATAGAAAGACTATCAGGGTACACCATTAGAACCACTAGTCAGCAAAGACTTAAACTAAAAACTCAAAGGACACATGCAAACCGAGGAAGCCCACATGCAATAGATAAAAAAAAGGATCACAAAAAATGGGTCGAAACTTAACTTACTCAAACAAAGAAAATGATTGGTCTGAGTTAAAGAGATCACCTCCAGGATCACTCTTATGGTCTTAATTCTTCAATTAGATTAATAGAAAAGAAGAGCTCCTAGAGAAAAATTCGAGAACTCTAGAAAAATAATTTCTAGAGAAACAATGTGTTTTAAAATTATAAAACTTGTTTATAACAAACTATTTATAATAAAACCATTTAATATTAAAATAATCAAACTTCACTACTTTTAAACTACCACCACTTCTAAAAATACTATTTTTATGAAGTTTTACATAGAAAGTTCAAAATAACTAAAAACATAACTATTATTTGGAAGTGTATCGGTATATAATGAACATAAAACGTATAAGCATTTAGTGACAAATATTTTAAAAGATAACATTGTAAATGTTGAGAAACTTTCATACCATTGAAGTGGCATAGATAGGCTGTGACAACTACAGGAGTTATAGTGTGAACGGTTCAAAAACTGAGGATACGTCACTAATAATAGGAATCCCATATTTCCACCACATAACTTAAAAAGTGTTTAAGATTTATAGGTCATGGACTGAACAGAAAAATAAAGAAATTATATGATGAATCAAGACTTATAAAACATATTAAAAGTTCCATAAAAGATCCAACTTACAACTTTTTTGTGAATGAATTTATTAAACATCATAACAATTCAAGTTGGTGTATCTTTTTTCCGCTACAAATACATTACAGCCCTTCCTCTTTCTTTACATTCTTCTCTCTTCTCAACATAAGATTCTGAATTTGCTCTCTGTTCTCTTTGAATGATCTTTCCGATTCCTCCACATAACTCTACAAGCAAAGAATCATCACAGAAAAAAACAAACATACTAATTAATCTTAAATCCAATAACCAAAAGTAAATTAAAACCTTTTTACGTTGCCTGAAACTTGCAGCGTATTCCCCCTTTTTCGTATATGATGAGCAAGGGGCGAAAAGGGAAAATAGAAAAAGATGGCAATCCGTTTGTAATCGTTAACTCTTTCGCGGCCTTGTATGCTTCCGATGCCTCGGCATATTCTGCCGCCGCCAGTCCATAATGCTGGGAAATCGCGTAACTCTTTCCCATCATAGCATGAAAATTCCCTCCCGTAATGTAATAGTTCATTGCCGCTTCTTGATAGATTCTTAGACTTTCAGCAGTGCCAGAATCGTTGAGATCGGAAACGCCGTCTGCAAAATCCATAATCCAAACGCTATGGAACGAATAAGAGATTTGGTAACAAAGAAGAAGACTGTTGAGTGGTTTCTTTTATTTTCATTACGCACCTACTTAAGCAAACAATTTCTATTTTTCTTTTTATTATTAGATTGACTTGGATATATGTTTGAGTTTATTTTAATAGAATAATATAATTAATATTATATTGTTATATATAAATGTAACCATATCTAGTATTAATTTACAATGTTAGAAAAATACATATTGTAACATCTCAATAATTGATGAAAATTATATAGGATGATTAACATCATAATATGACAAAACAGTTTAAAGGATGTAAATATAGTTATAAGCTTTACAGTCATATTAAATTTGATTCTAAATTTAGAACTTTACTTACAAAAGATATAAAGTTTCCCAAAATATGGAACAATCTAAGAGATCCTAAGAACTAGGCAGCTGCATCATCCTTCTCCAATGCTTGCAATTTGGATGATCATTGCAAGAGGAAGAACACATACATGCAACACAGACAAGAAACAAACAGCAAGGGTAAGCTAGATTTCCAAAAAGAATACCAGTTAAACAAATCTAAACTATAATCACCAGAAACAAATAAGTAAACCAATCATAGAAGACAGTTTTATTAGATTATGTTAGACTTAGACTCGTCCGGACTTGGAATGAATATCGAGCTATGGCGGGTTATGCACTTGTGGTGGCCTCTACTGCTTTGCAAAGCCAATTGCTATGGGTTCCACCCTACCACCACAAGGTTAGTCCGTTATCACTCACCTTGACCCATTAAAAATGGAGACAACCAAGGCTAGGATCTCCTACTACTCTCACCACATGACATATTCTTCTCTAAGTGAGATTGAACAGTCATTAGAGTGTTAAGGAAAACCCCCAAGACTGAGCTACCTATATTCATTCCAATACTTAACATGATATCACTCATATCTTGGCCCATAAATGGAGACACTCAAGACTGAGCTTCCTATATTCATTCTCAACATTAACAATGATCTCACCTAGAGATCTTGATTTGATTCTCAAAGTCCATGATTCATACCACCAATCTTGTTTCATTTCACCAATCTCATCCAATTCATCATACAATCTCATTCAGAAGCATTTTTTAGATTATATATAGCTCAAATTAATACCATATATCGTCAATCAAACAAAACAGACCCAGAAGAACCACTAAACAACCTAATATCCTTAAAATCAGACTTAGACAAAGAAAATGACTCTTAAACCATCACCAACAGTTCCGGAAAGGTCAAAAACCCCCAGAACGACCTAAAGAACGTCCAGAAATGATACCCGGAACCCCTAGAACCACTCAAAACTGTCCTGGATGATTTCCTGACAACAATAATCGATTATTACATATGATAATCGATTATTTACGTATGATAATCGATTATTACATGTGATAATCGATTATTTACGAGAACTTTGAAGAAAATAAGATGTTCTGACTAGAATAATCGATTATCAAGTGACATAATCGATTATTCTTATCAGTATTTGACATAAACCTGATTTTTAGTGCATCTGAGACACTTTGATGAGTTTCTAACACTCTCAACTTGATCTATATGATGAATTAAACTAGCCTAAATGAATTTAAACCTTCATAACTCCATTTTTTTAGTGTTTGTGCATTATTTCTTATTCCAGAACTTAAGTTTCATCAACTCAAGCCTTAAATTCTAATTCTACCATTTGGAATTGTTTCTAACCATTTAAACATGCCTAATAAGTCACATATAACCTACCTAGACTATCCTAATTCATCAAATTAGTCCCAATACCTAAATCTCCAAATCACTAGTCTAGTTCCTTGAATTTGAACTCTATCATCATAAAAACTGAACTGGTTCCACAATAATCTTCATAACATGCAATCACAACTTCCAAACATTTAATTCACACATGCACATGTTCCAATCAACTTCATGATTCATCATACATTAAATCACATAATTCCTTAACTAGAAAATACATTCCAACACACAAACATATCAACTCAGAATAATAGGAACAAATTCTACAATACAGATCATGCATGCAGTAATCAAATGCTTTCACACACCAATTCAACCCATACAAATTTATATTTTACAACAATAATATAACCTAGCTTCCCTTACCTTTGTTGACAGAACCTTGCCTGCTCTCTTGCACCCCAAGAAAATACTAGGATTACCTATAGATAATAAATCGAAGATGGAAAACAGTTTCTTAATCTTCAATTGGAATAAGAAATTTGAAGAAGAGAACTGTTAAACACATGCAAGCAAAACTGTTGCATGATCACAATTCAGAAAATACAAAGAAAATAGGGAAAACGCTTACTGGGGGAAAAACACCGAATTGGCCGGTTGAATTCGAAGCCTATAACGCCAGGACTGCTTAGGTGCTTCCAGATTGTTGAACAATTGACTCAGTGAGAAGAAATCCTAGAGAGATTACAGAAAGAATGAAAGGGTTATGTTTCTAGAGAGAAGAAGAAGAGCACGTTTGAAGAGAAGTAGTATTCTATCTGATAATGGTTTGAACTTAGAAAGTTTAAAGTTAAAATTGTTTTACTAATAATGACTCAGCCCATTGTGTGTTGCCACGAGTCCAACTCCAAATGCTCTCTTTTTCTCATACTTTACACATATTATATAGTGTCATGCGTTAATGTAAAAACCAAAAAAATTGTACCATTAAAATTGTACAACTTAAAATTGTAGACTTAAATTTGTATACAATTAATTTTGTTAAATGTCTATCTATTACAAACATCACAAAATCCAATTTCCAACATTTTTACTCACACAAGAATATTAAAAAATAAGCCCCAACTCCAGAAAACAACATCTCAATAAGTCAGTAATCTAAACGAAAAAATTTCCAGATACAAGCCATTAGAGCCTTTCTGTTTCTGTACATTATTTTCCCTTATCCGGATACAACACATTACAACCATACACAGCAGTTTGTTTTTTTTAAGGACAGGTTTACGTTAAATTAATTTTTTGAATGATAAAAATACTCAAAAGAAAAAATATAATAATAAAACAATCAAATATAATATGTTTTTGTATACAAGGTCAGATAATTATATTTTCACATTTTAAATTTCTTTGATTAGTTTAATTTATCTCTTTTTCTTTGATATTTTGTCAGTTTTTTATTCTAAGTTTGAGCGGCTGGATATGTGTTAAAAGTACTTCATGCTCAAGTTAGTTTTTAGTTTACACATTGGTTACCATAGTTAAGTTTTAAGTATCCAATAAATGTAATTACTTACCTCTTTCATTACCTCTTTATTTATAGGTTTCAAAATGGACTTTTAATTAGGGTTAACCCAACCGCGGCCCAATATCATCTAAGTATATTTTTACCTTGTTAATCAAATTGTAAAATCTTTGATGTGTAAGATACCGAACGGTCATTAAGTCGGTACAAGACTGTTCGGACTAACTTGTGTTGAGATTTTTGAAGTTGACTCTCTATATTGTTGATATAGGGTTGAAAACTATATCTTCACACTTTAAACCTCTTCTATTAGTTCATTCTATCTCTCTTCCTCCAATATCTTGTCGGTTTTCTCATATGCAGTCCAATTCCGAGCGGGTGGGGTTAAAGGCACTTCGATACTCAAGTTAGTTTTTAGTTACCGATCGATTACCATATTTAAGTCTTAAATGTCCAATAAATGCAATCACTTACCTGTTTAACTTACCTCTGTATTTATAAGTTTCGAAATGAGCTTTTGATTAAGGTTGGTCCGGCTCAATATTATCTAAGTATGTTTTTACTTTATTAATCAAACGTGAAATCTTTGATGTGCAAGATATCGAACGATCATCAAGTCGGTACGAGATAGTTCAGTCTAACTTGTGTTTGGATTTCTGGAGTTAACTTTCTATGTAGTTGACTGACCGAGTGACATAGACTGGTCGGTCTGTATAGTACATAATATAAGATAGTATAACAAAATAATTATAACTAACCTCCCTTTTTTTTCTTTTTCTCTATGTACTTCTAAAATTACAAATATAACTTTCAAAATTTTAATAAATTAAGTTTTTTTTCCTCCTTCTTTACTTGTTGTACTCTTCTTATTCCTTAACCGGTTTTCAAAAATTGATTAAGAGTTCATTAATTTTCAAAAACTAGTTGAAAATATATTTTTTTCTTAATTACCTTTGGAAAGAAATGTTTACGATTTTAAATATAAATATCTTTTAATACCATATAAATTTTTGGAAAAAAAAACTAATATGATACGTATATAATTTGTAAATAATTATTTTTTATAATATAATAATAAAATATTATTTTTTTAGATTTTATCTAGTTACTATAATTTTTGTCAGTAATTTTCCATGAATAGTACTATCTTAAGAAATTTAATATATATATATATATATATATATATATATATATATATATATATATATATATATATATATATATATATAATCTCCCTTATGTTAAATACGCACATAGGGTTTTCTATTTATAATAGAAGAAATATGAGCTAAGCTCAAACTACAAATAAGAAATAATAACAAACTAACTAAAAGATAAAAGATAAATATAAAATAAAGATAATATATCTAACACTCCTCCTCAAGCTGGTGCATACAAATCGTATGTACCAAGCTTGTTATAAATATAATCAATTCTCGGTCCCCGTAAAGACTTAGTGAAAATATCTGTTAATTGATCACTTGAATTGACGAATTCAGTCTTGATGTCTCCAGATACAATTTTCTCTCGAATGAAATGACAATCAATTTCAATGTGTTTGGTCCTCTCATGAAAGACAAGATTAGAACTTATATGAAGAGCAGCATGATTGTCACATAAAAGCGTCATTTGTGTGGTATCTCCAAATTGTAACTCTCTAAGCAATTGCTTACGCCAAACAAGTTCACAGGTGGCTGAAGTAGTAGCTCTATATTATGCTTTTGCACTAGATCTTGCCACAACACTCTGTTTCTTACTTTTCCAAGAGATCAAGTTACCACCAATGGAGACACAATATCTGGATATAGATCTTCTATTAGAAGGAGATCCTACCCAATCAGCATCAGAATAACAAACCACTCTTGTATGGTTACTAGAACCATATAACAACCCTTTTTCAGGAGATCCTTTAATGTAATTTAATATACGAATAACTGCATTCCAATGATCTTCACATGGGGAATTAAGGAATTGGCTTACCACACTAACTACAAAGGAAATATCATAACGAGTAACTGTAAGATAATTTAATTTTCCAACTAGTCTTCTATATTTCTCGGGATCTGACATAGGCTCCCCTGTTTTGGTAGAAGTTTAGTATTAGGATCCATGGGTGTGTCCACAGGTTTTGAATTCATCAACCTAGTTTCCTCCAAAATATTTAGTGCATATTTCCTTTGAGATATAACAATACCATCATTGGATTGTGCCACCTCAATACTTAAGAAATATCTAAGTCTGTCAAGATCTTTGGTCTGAAAATGGTTGCAAAGATGTTGTTTCATCTGAGAGATATCATGACTATCACTACCTGTAAGAACAATGTCATCAACATATACTATCAAGTAGACAGATCCAACACTTGAGTAACGGTAAAAGACTGAATGATCTGCCTCACACCGAGTCATATCAAATTATTGAACAACATTACTAAATTTTCCAAACCAGGCCCTAGGAGATTGTTTTAGGCCATATAAGGATTTGCGAAGACGACGTATTGGAAGGGTAGACTCAGTTGTCGGAGCCGGAGGAGACAAGGTAGTTAGCACTTCAATTGAGTCACTTGGTTGTTGTTGAGAAACACCTGGTGAACTAGGCACAATTGGAGGATCACAAACAACAGGAATATTTATAGTATTATAAGGAGACATATCATAAGAAGAATGATCATTAAAATAAAAGGAAGACTCATCAAAGGTGACATCTGCAAATATAAAATAATGATCAAGAGAAGGAGAAAAACACTTGTATCCTTTCTTTGATTTAGTACAGCCTAAAAAAACACATTTGTGTGATCGAGGAGCTAACTTATCAAGACCAGGACCAAAATTATGAACAAAACATGTAGACCCAAAATTTTTTAAAGGTAATGGGTGAAGAGGTTCATGAGGAAATAAGATAGAATGAGGTATTTTATTTTCTAAAATAGAAGAGGACATGCGATTAATGAGATAACATGCAGTAAGAACATCATCACCCCAAAAATATTGAGAAATGTTACCATGAATTAAAAGAGTACGAGTTGTTTCAATAAGATGTTTATTTTTGCGCTCCACCACCTTATTTTGTTGAGGTGTATAAGCACATGAAGTTTGGTAGAGAATACCATGAGAAGCCATAAATTGTTGAAAAGAATGGGAAAGATATTCACGACCATTATATCACTACGCAAAATTTGAATAGAAACACCGAGTTTTAATTTCATTATAAAAAGTTTGAAAAAGATACAATAACTCAGAACGATTTTTAATTAAAAACAGCCAAGTGCATCTAGAATAATCATCAATAAAAGTAATGAAATATTGAAAACCTAAATTAGACTTAACATGACTAGGTCCCCAAATTTCATAATGAACTAAGGCAAAAGGGGACGAAGCACGTTGTGAGACACTACGAGGAAAGGATACGAATATGTTTTCCTAATTGACACGACTCACAAACCAAATTGGACAACTTGGATAAGCTAGGAACAAGTTGTTGTAGTTTGGCAAGACTGGGATGACCTAACTGAGCATGAATAAGAGATGGAGACTCCATAATTGCACCAATATGTGTAGTGGGGCGAAGATGATAAAGACCATGAGACTCACATACGGTGTCAATCACCTGTCTCGAACTCTGGTCCTGTGAACAAACAGAATCTTTGTTAAAAGAAATATCACAATCAAGAGAGCGAGTTAGACGACTGACAGATAATAGGTTAAAAGGAGACCCAGGGACATAAAGAACATTATCAATGGATAAAAAAGGAAAAATGTTAACATTCTCAACACCATGAGCTAAAACTCTAGATCCATCAGCCATTATAACAGAAGGTAAAAGATTCGGAGAGGACAAAGCGGAAAACAAAGATTTGTTACCAGTAATGTGATATGTGGCTCCCGAGTCAAGAACCCAATGGTCAAAAGAAGAAGATGGACTCAGACCAATAAAAGATGTACCTGTGTGTGCTACAGATGCAGTGGAACTAGAAGGTTGTTGATCCTTATACCATTTGAGAAATTTACTGGAAATAACAGAGTCATCACTAATATCAGATGAAGGAGGATCCCCAGTAGGTGATTGTGACGAAGAAGTAGTCTGAACAATTGCAGCAGATCTAGGAGGGCAACCATGTAATGAATAACACTCGTTAATCGTGTGGCCTACCTTGCCACAATGGTTACACTTAAGACATCCTTTTTCCCAGTTTGTGAAAGTGATTGCGATCATGACGTTGAGATGCCAATGTAGAGGAAACATATGTATCATTGATGGGTCTACTAGGTAGAGGCAAAAGAGTGGAACAAGTAGAAGTCAAAGTGGAAACAATAGGTGAACCCAAAATTTGATCACGAACATGAGAATACTCATCAGCAAGGTCGTACATTGCTAGCAGCATGAAGAACTTCGACCGTTGCTCTATTTCTTTGGCAGGAGTAGAAGCAGGAGGCAATAATTCATTAAACTCATGAAAAAGAGCCTGAATTTTACCCATATAATAAGCCAATAGAGTCCTGACACCGAGGAGCAAGAACATTGAGAAGATCATGACAAACACCATAAAGATGTTGAGTATCATTGGTGTATAATAATTTAGCATGTTCCCAGATTTCAAAACATGTTTCGGAGGAACGAAAAAATTGTTTTAAAGAGGAATGAAGGGTACCCTTGAGAACAATGCATAATTGAGCATCAACTTTCAACCAATGGGTAACTGCAGCGGAATCAATAGTTGTCACGTTCTGAGTAATATGATCAAAATACCCTTGACTCTTAAGCCAAAGTTTAGGACAAGTTGCATAATTAGTACCATCTAACTTATCAATAGATAAATGCACATTGACATAGTTAGCATATATGGATGGGTTAGAAGTCATGAACAAGCAAAAGAGTACAAAATCTAGAACTCAAAAAAGGCCCAATCAACACAGCCAGGTCGTGGTGAGCCCAATGAAGGTGATCGACGATGGAGACAATAACACTAACGTCGACAACGACAACTCTAACAACGACGGCGGTTGTAGTGGGCAGGACTAACGAACAAAGAACCCTATGCTCTAGATACCATGTTGAATATAGTGAAAAACTATATTTGGAATTAATCTCTCTTATGTTAAATACACACATAGAATTCTCTATTTATAATAAAAGAAATATGAGATAAACCCAAAATACAAATAAATAATAATAACAAACTAACTAAAAGATAAAAATAAGAGTTAAATATAAAATAATATATATCTAATATATATATATATATATATATATATATATATATATATATATATATATATATATATATATATATATATATATATATATATATTCATTTCAACGTCAAAGAAAAGCAGCAACGAAAATTAAACGAAGTGCACCTTTCCTGCCTAATTTTTCTATAACTTTTTAAATAAGTAATCAATAATTAATAAACTAATTGAAATATATGATAAATTTTAAAATTTATTAATTTTAATTAATTACTTTTATGAAAAAAAAAGATGGAAACTCTAATTGAAGCCTCGTCATAATTTTATATTCAAAATCAAATTAAAAAACGTATTTAATTAAATAATATAATAATAATGTTTTATTATTATGAAATCGATTTATTTTAAAAATACTTTATTCATTTTAAGATTTTTTTTTAAATTTTAAAAACGATAGAATTAAAAATATGTTATTAAATGTTTTCACTAGACTTTTTGTTAAAGAAAAGTGTTCAATTAGAATAGAAGTGTTATTTTGGTAGACTTTTCATGTATTAGGTTAAAAGAACCATATAAGAACTGCCAGAATTTTTTGTGGTACACAAATAAATTAGTCATAATAACGAAAAGTATGACGGAAAAAATAAATAGGGACATAGGTGTATGTTTACTTACAGATAAATTTTGAAAAGAGACATTGGGATACAACGGCATAGAATTGGAATATAAAATAAAACTTAAAAGCATAAATTGGTTTTCAAGGATATTTTTTACATTAATCCTTCAATAATGTAATTCAATTCTTGCACAATACTAATTTTATTCCATTAAATTAATACTTGAACCTAATTTCTGTCAATTAATTACTTTGCACTCTCAAATTTGATTTTCAAAGAAAGAGGTATCTTAGAAATAATTATATCAGATATATAGAAAGTTCAAAATAACTAAAAACATAGCTATTACTTCGAAGTGCATCTGTATATAATGTATATAAAAAGTATAAGGATTTAGTGACAAATGTTTTAAAAGATAACATTGTAACACTTTCCAAAAAAAATACAAGATTGTAATCGTTATAATATCAGATAAATTTAGACATTTAATGAGATATATCTAGCAGAAGAGCACAAAAGAAATTGAAAAAACATAATCTATTCTTCAATTTTATTGAACAAATAGACATGTAATGCAGGGGAAATCAAATATCTGCATTCTTCTGCAGAACCAGCAGCAGGCCCCCTAACCTAATCAAGAAAAGAGTACGGGAAAATTGGAGCTACAACTATATAAAAATGTACAGGGGAGAATAAGTACAAATTAGAAACTCAACCTAAATCCACAAAAATGCTAAATTACAAATTACAATATTTCTAAGATTAATAATGTTAAAAGATGAAGCCACAGAAGTGGGCTAGCATGATGGGGGTTGAAGCTGCTTGAGCCTTCTCACAACTTGTTTCATTGTAGGTCTGGTAGAGAGAGAGTCAACAGTACAGACAATAGCCAAGTGAAGAACCTCTACCAAATCCTCTCCAGGTCCTGCTTCCCATAACCCAGCAGTGAAAAACTCATTTGCCCTTCCTTGCTTCAGTAGCATGCATGCCCATGCCACTATATTGAACCCATTTCCAAAAGAAGAAAATGAAGGGTCCAAAGCCTTCTTGTCTGAGAGCAACTCCAGAAGCACCACACCATAGCTATACACATCAGCCTTATCAGAAACACGGCAAGTCATGGCATATTCAGGGGCAACATACCCAAATGTTCCCGCTACACCAGTGGTAGCATGTGTCTCTGATGTTCCCAGAAGTCTAGCCAATCCAAAGTCCGATAGATAAGCATTGAAATCGTCATCTAACAAGATATTGCTGGGCTTCACATCACGGTGAAGAACACGGGGAACACACTGATCATGCAGATAGGCCAGTGCACGGGCTATGTCCAATGCAATCTTGTGAAGAATCCTCCAATCCACAACCCTTGTGGACCTCTCTTGGATGAACTTTTCAAGATTCCCACCAGGCAAATAATTGTATATGAGAAACATCTCTGTCTCACAAGCATGATAACCAATTAGAGTGACAAGATTAGGATGATGAAGCCTCCCAAGGGTCTTGGTTTCCGCATGGAATTGTTGAACACCTTGGAAACGTCCAACTGCAAGTCGTTTGACGGCCACCAAGACTCCTGGTGCTACCTCTGCCTTGTATGTTGCCCCAAAACCTCCACTCCCAATGCAGTTGCCAGCATTGAAATTTCCTGTGGCTTGGACAACACTTTCAAAAGTCAACGGGACCCCGATATCAGTAAACACTGTAACTTCTTTTCTAGTAGAACCAACAACCCTGGACCCAGGCTTCCACTTCCGAGTGTAAAAAAATAGAACAATCAGGGCTATAAGAACGGAAAAAATGGCTGAAGCAGAAGTTATAGATGCTATTTCAATAGAACTCAAGCCATTACCACTGCCCTTGACAGTGGCTTGTTCAGTTGCTGGATTATAAGGGCTGCCATAAATAGGCCCTAGTTGATTTCCTGACGGCACAGATAGAGAAACTCCACGGCAGGGACTTAGAAACGGATTCCCAACAGCACTACTACATTTAATCAAGCCACTATTAGAAGGCAATGATCCAGATAAGTTGTTGAAAGACACATTGAATGCTGAGAGTGTGGTGACATATGCCAAACCACCAGGAATGTGACCAGAAAGATTGTTGTTATTGAGCAAAACATCAGTCAGATTTCTCATGTTCTCAATAGCCTTTGGAATCTCACCAGTAAGATAGTTTGAAGAAAGGTCCAAGATTTCCAAAGAGTACAACTGCCCCAGGCTGGTCGGAATTGAGCCATTTAACTTATTACCAGCCAAAGAAAGAAACTTCAGATTCTTTATCTGGCCAAGGTTGGTGGGAATCTCGCCTTCTAACTGATTCTTACTGAGGTTCAGCGATGCCAGGGAGACCATATTCCCTAAATCAACGGGAATTGGTCCTGCAAGCTGATTTCCAGATGCATCCAAAAATTTCAATGATCTGCACATCCCACTGAGATTGGAAGGAATATGACCAGTTATCCTATTATAACTGACATTTAGAAGCAATGCATCTAACCCATGGCATTTCTCAAATAAATACGTAGGAAATGGTTCAGTAAGATTATTTTCACCAACCAGAAATGTGTAACTGCTCTGTTTCCCCAGCCTGTCCCGTGCCACAGGTAATGACAGAATGCCATTGAAGTTGTTTCGACCAAAGTTGTGAGCAACCGAAATACCAACTCCCCCCATTGCTGTGAAAAGTGAATTCTCCCAAACCTTTGACAAAAAAAATGATGCATATGGTGGAGAAACATTACCATCTTCAAATAGGTTGCCATTCCAAGAAGGTTCAGGGGGACATACAATATCAGAGAAATCAGGAATTGAACCAGATAACATGTTCCCACTAACATCAAACATGCTCATACAGGGAACGCGAAGTTCTCTAGAAAGAACCCCGGTAAGGCTGTTTCCACTTAAATCAAGAAAATAAAGTCTCTCGCAGACACCAAGCTGGTTCGGAAATTCCCCACTAAAAAAATTCTGAGCCAAATTAACCATCTCTAAGCTCTGACAACGACCCCAACTTACCTGAAAACTGCCTTCCAAATTCACCATGGGAGCCCACAATATCGTCAGCTTTGGAAGCGATAAAACCTCCACAGGTATCGACCCTTCAAAATAGTTCAGCTCATCATTCACCGAACCCAATTTCCCAAAATCACCAGCGACATCCCCGCGTGGATCAAAGAGATTTGACAGCACAAGGACTGACAACTCCAAGCAATTCCCAAGCTCTTCAGGCACAGAACCACTAAGAGTGTTCCTGGACACATCCAACACCTCAAGGCTCTTGAGCTTCCCAAGCTCAGTAGGAATACCCTCTTCCAACAAATTGGAATACAGCAAAAGCGTCCTCAACCTCTCACAATTCCCTAAACTCACCGGAATCCCTTGAACCAACGAATTCCCAGACAAATCCAAATGCTCAAGCTTCCAACAATTCTCCCCAATCTCTTGCGGAACAACCCCACTGAACTGATTAAACGAAAGATACACCCCTCTAAGCCTCCCAACAAAACTAGGAACAGAACCATTCAATTCATTACCAGCCAAATTCAAAACCTCCAAACTCTCAAGAGACGAAATTGAACTAGGAATCTCCCCTACAATCCTATTAAACCCAAGATTCAGAACCCTCAACTTCCTTAAGCCGTTAATTCTAAACGGAAGATATCCACTTATCAGATTCCCCTCTAAATCGAGAACCTCTAGCTTTTCCAAGCCCCAAATTGCTTCGGGAATTTCCCCCTCCAACGCGTTGAAGGGGAGAGACAAAACCCTAAGCTCCGTGAGCACACTGATGAAATTAAAAGAAGAAACGTTTCCAAAGAGAGAACCTTTACTACCTTCGCACGTTCGCCGAACTCCGAATCCGTAAAGAGGGAATTGAGAGAAACCTTTGCACGGGTGAGAGGTTCCGTTGCGGCGGTTGCCGCCGTTTCCGGTGACGTTGACGGCGACCACCCGGGAGTTTGCGTTGCAGAGGACACCAGACCAGGAGCAGTAGCCAGAGTCAGCGCCGGCTGCGGAGGTCCATGTGGAGAGAACGCCGGCGGGGTCGGAAAACGATGCCTTCAGACGAAGGAGAGCGGATTCGTCCGAATCGGCCAATACTGCGTCGCTTGGCGACAACAACAGAACCACGAAGAAGAGAAACTTGACTAGGGAACTCCATTTGATCACTGAACTGCAATGAGAAGAAGAAGAAAACATCTCACAGTAAAAGAAAACCAAATCGCACGGAAAACCCCTTCTTCCCCGTTGTAGGAGTGACGTCGCAGAGAAGAAGAAAGGGTTTTTGAAAACCCTAATCCTGTGATATGGAAGAAAAAACACGATGGAAAATTATGGGGAAGAAGGAGAAACAAGACTCAGACTCAACAGTGTTCTCTTTGCAAAACGCGTTTTTCTTCCTTTTCTTTTTTTTTTTATTTTCTTTTTTAGTATAAAATTGATTTTTAATAGCTTGATAAAGTGGACCCTCAACGTTTTATAACTTTTCCAATTAATTAAGTCTAAAATTGAAAATCAAATTTTAACTAGGTTATTGCTTTTAGAATTCTGTAGCTAATTATCTAGAGTGGGTGCTTTTATTTTGGTTGTGAAAACTCAAGAATAGTGTTATTATTAATAAAACCATCTTTTAACAATGTATTACGTAAATTATTGAGTCTTTAAGTTAAATAAGAAAAGAGATGTAAAGAAACTACTCTCTATATTAGACTTATATGGAGATAATTTTAGTTAAGAGTTTTGTCTTTGTCTTAATTATCTCCGATACTATTAAGCAATTTGAAAAATAATGTGCTATTTAGATAATATATTCTCATCTTTAATGTGTTACCTAACTATGTGAGCTTCATCAAGTTCGAAAATAAACTCTAATATGAAAGGAAATAACTTAATTTCTATTTGTATTATAGATTTTTCATAGGATTATTTCTGAATACATTTTATAGAAGTAAATAATTATAGGAATGCACTTTTTGAGAGTCATAGATTATCATAAATTAACATAACATGGTCTAAAGATAGAAATCATTTTTTCACTTCCACAACAATATAGTGAGAAAGGTTGTTGTCTAGATTGGTATACTAGGTTGCCATTTTAGTTAGTTGGACATGTTAGAAACAAGTTCGAAACCATAATCTAAATTAATTTTTATTTATTAAAGAGGCAAATTAGTTAGGATTTGTGTTGAAAAAATCCAAAAAGAAACTAATGTTTTTTTTTTACTTAGAATAGAGTATGAAAGATTTAATTTCACTTATTTAAATTGTGGTAAATATGTGTATAAGTAAACTTAGTGTAGTATCTCCTACTGAGGAAACATAATCAAACTTAAACAATCTAAATAACTGAATGAAGTTGATGATGGAGAATTGATGAAAAGTAGTTTAATAATGTTTGACCATAATTCCTAAACATCCTACTAATAATTGTATGTCTAATTGTGTGTATCTTAAAAATTAGCCAAATAATACCAACCATGTATGTTAGCTAAAAGGAGAATCAACAAAGTTGATAACTTATTTGGAGATCAAGAAAAAAAAAGCTTGAACTTCACAAATATTTAATATTGTAGTTATTTCAATTAATAAGGTAACGAGGTATTATTTATTATTGTTAGCAAAACCATAAGATTTTATACATTAATGAGATAAATGTTATGATGTTTACTAATGACAAGAATGAATTGTCTATTCATTTTATGTCTTCTTTTAGTTTTCCTACTTTTATTATTAACAATAAAGAACCTAATTTTCATATTTGTAGTGTATTTGTAAATATTATATGCATCTTTTTATTATTCAATGGAAGGGTTAATTTATTTTTTTTTTTCTTTAATTGGGTTTCAAGACTTATTTGTTGTGATATGTGCTTCAACTTCACAAGTTAAACAAAGTTTTTGGAATAATTTTTTAACGTGTCAATTTGAAAAATATGAGTCTTGAATAATTATGGTAGATTTAAATGTTTTCTTAGGAGAACATGAGAAATTTGGAGGATAATTATTGCTCAATATATCATGTTTTGAATTTGTATATTTGTACGATGATAAAAGCATTAGTATTATTATACCTATACATGATAATCCTTATACTAGGTGGAATGGTCGAATAAGGAATAAGGGATTAAAGTATTGAAATGCAATTGGATTAGTTTAAGTGTAATTATACTTGTTTTGATTACTAATAAGAGGGTTTAGAATGCTAAACTTCATTACAATACAATTCATTCAATTTTCCTTCACTTTTTCCCTATGTGTGGTGAGTATGAGAGAATAAAATGTTCTTTCAAGTTTCATGTTATGTGAGTCGAACACATAATTTTAAGAATGTTGATAAGAGTATTTGAAAGTAAAAAGTTTTAAGATGTTCTCATACGTTTTGTAACAATTACCTAGGATGGCTTTGAAACAAGAGACTCTATGATTTGATAACATGCACTTTAACATCAAAACCATGTAACAAGTTTTGACAATTAATCTTCTATAAAGACTTCTCTGTTAAAGGAAATAAAATTTAAAGCATAGGTTTACCTTAATCAAGAGTCTTTGGAAAAAAAATTCACATTTAAATCATTTTTTTATTAAAGATAGTGATTATGTGTTTGATAATATTAAAGATATTTAAAATCAATTTTTGAATTGTATACATCATTGTACTGTATAAATAGTTTTAATGTGGCTAATTGTTCAAAATGTTATTCCAACATTTGTTAGTGATAAGGATAAGAATGCTTTTTTTGAAGTTAAAGTTGTGGTTTTCTCCTAGAATGTTGCAGGGCTCCTAAACATGGTGGATTAAATCTTATTTTCTCATAAATTTTGGAATATTATAGGTAAGAATTTTTTTTTTTTTTTGTTATGTTGCAGTTTTTCTACAAGATTGGATCCTAACTCCAATTTGCTTGATTTGATTCTTAAGATTAAAGGTGATGACTCTATTAAGAACGTTAGATCAATTACTTTGGCAAACTTTAGTTTTAAAATTATTTATAGTGGTCATGGATTCTATCAAACATACACAGAAAGGTAGATATTAAAGGCAAGGTGAAGGGAAGAAAAAGAAAGAAAAGAATCCAACAAATACATGAAGCTTTTAGAGGTGTACTGATTAAAGAGTTGGAAGATATATAATCTCTATCAAGTCAAAAAAGCCTTAAGGACTCTTTGAAAAGATAAAAATTGTTGTAGAAATAGTAATCCCAAATTGTACATATATTTTAATATTAATTGGGATCAATTCTTCTCAAAGTAGTTTTTGTTTGGATGATAGAATAGATTATCTTAGGTTAGAATAGTTAACCTTAAGCACCCAAGTGTTAGATGGGTCCCATATCTCCATTTAGGGAAGCTAACTCACGGTTCCTAACCTATATAAGGAGACCTTATATGCATTGTAATACACACATTTGAATTAAATATAAAATTGAGAGGTTGAATAAACTTTTTTTTGTGTGTTATTGTGTGAGAATGAGCTATCTTAGTAGAGTTTTCCTTAGTGAACTCTCTTCCTCTTTGTCTTTTTGGAACACTTAATATACTTTGCCAAGATCTTAGAGAGTCTTCCTTACTCTTCTTGAGTGGTGTACAAGATTAAGTGACAAATCTTTTTTTCATGTTATTCCTTTCCATTTTTATGCATCTTAATCATGTCACAAGTTTCCACATAGGAAAGCAATATTCACATTGAAGTCTTGAAGAATGATGTTGAATATATAGTTTGAGAAATTAAATTAAAGAATTAGTCATTTCTTGTCAAGAGAAATCATGAAGATCACAATGAATCATTGAGAATTCGAAGTCTTGACAGTTATCAAATACAATAGTTATATAAAGGATGCAAAGTCATACAAGGACACTAGTACAAAAACAGCATTTAACGTCACACGTTCAACGTCCAACCACTGAATAGTCAACGTTAAAAATGATCGGTGACATTTTTATAAATAAATACAGTTATTATATGTCTTTTAGGACTATAATTTGATGTCAATTTGTTATAAGACGTCAAATATTGAGAAGTTTGACGTCCTATTGGGTAAATTTTGTGAAAATGTTCGGCGCGAAGGTAAAAATGTACTTACGTATAATGTTGAATGTCCTAAAATTAGACGTCAAAAGGTTATAAAGCGTCAAATGCCCTAGAGTTAGACGTCAAAAGGTTAGCGAATTCAATAAAAATTTGAGTGGGAGGTTCAAAATTCATTCACTATATCTTAGTGCGCCAAACCCTCTTTTTTGCTCAAACTTTTATTGAACAAAGTTTGACAACCATCACATGTAAACTTTCTTTCATTTGATACAAATGCATGTTGATTAACGACTTTAGGTATGATTTTCATTTGTTTTGACCGATTGCTTTCGTGTTCTTGTCCTTCATAGGTGCATTTTGCTTTCTCTCTCACTAGTGACAACACCTTATTCCCACGAACCCACCTTTTGAAGGTTAGTTTTCATTTTTATTTTGAAGAACTTATTTGTTGAACTTGTTTATTGTTGTTGTTTTGTTGAATTTGTTTGTTGTTGTTTGTTGTTTGTTTTTGTTGTTTGTTGTTATTGTTTGTTGTTGATACTACACTACACGTTCATAGTTATGTTGTATAAAATACCAAAAACTCGATTACATATGTTGCTTTTCTGCTTTTCAAGTCTCGTAGAGTTGTAAAAAAGAATCACAAAGGATCACAATTAATCAAAAAAACAAAAAAGTTGATTAACGTAGTACGTTAACAAAATTCGACGTTAATTGACATCGGACATAAAGCAATATCTGACGTCAATTTGCTCTACTGGAGACGTCGAATTGTTCTATGTCTGATGTCAATTAACGTAAAAAATTCGACGTGAATTTAATGTCTCCCGATATGACGTCAGTCTCAAAATCAACATGAAAGGCCGAAAAACACTGACGTTATACGGTGTTTTTGTACTAGTGGGAGACTAACGAAAAGATGGAACAATTATCAAAGTGTTATGAAATTTCCATATCAATAGTATTTAATGAGATATTGGGTTGAGAGATTATAAATTCTTCACTAAGTGAACTTGTAACATGTGAGTTAAATTGTGTTTTCCTATTGTGAGAGTCGTTTTCTAATTATTCATTATAATTGATAATTCTTGATCTCAAAGGGAGATTGAGAATGATACTTTGAGAAATTGATACTCAATGTAGCTTGGAGAGGTTTATACTTATGATACTTGAAGAGGTTGAAATTCGTTGTAACCTAGAGAGGGTGATACTTGTTAAGTGATGATTAGTGGAATATCTTAAGTAGGTTGGTTAAGAGACTGGATGTAGCCTTAGTGGGAGCTGAACTAGTATAAATCCTTTGTATGCATTTTCTCTATTGTGCTCTTTACTTTGAATATTTCTATTTATGTGAGAATTGTTTGAATTTATTTACGAACTATATCCATCCCCCTTCTAGAGCCACAATACACCAATAATACAATGTGTGCCTTTTACCATGATTTGGAGTAAAAAGTTATGCAATCTAAAGAGAAGAGTAATTACCGTTGCATGAAGTGCATTTAATGGTCTATGATCAAGCTCAACAGACAATTGATGGAGAAGAAGATATATTCAAAATGAGTTCAAAGTTATTCAAAGGACAGAAAATATATCACAATGGCTTCAAACACTTATTTAAAGACATACGTCAAAGAGAAACCTTTAGCAAGATAAGTCATTGTTTTGAAAGTTGAAACTTTGAGAATTTTTATTTACACCTAAAAGCTTTCCAATAGCGATGATTCTTTTTTTTTTTACGTTTAGAAAACTATAAGAGAGTGCTTAGCCTTGTAAACGTTGAAAGACACAAATCATCTTTAATGAGTGAAACTTGTCATTTGTTGATCATAAAGATAATCTTTGTCTTAGCTGAGAGTGGTTGTTTGTTAAATAATATTCTAATGAGATGACCCATAGTGATTACATTCGGAAATAATATTTGGGGATTTTAGTCAAGAATGACTTAATGTCAAAGAATACTTTGTAAAGAATTGGACGTAGTTTATGTTATCAAACAAACAAATATAAAAATATTGAGTAATTTTTCCTTCCTTAATTGATTTTTATTGCATGTTATTTTGCCTCTATAACTAAAAATAATTTTGAAAACTCACTAACAAATTGTTTGTTATACAAATTATAATTAGCCAAATAAAGCATGTTCATTTCCTTAAAAAAGGAGCTTAGATGTAAGTCAAACATCCATAATTGAAAGCTTTAACACAAAAGACAACATAGAAGTATTAGGCCATAACAAATATTTTTATGACTCTTATAAATACAAGTTGGACAATGCATAGGAAAAATAATAGCCAAACTAGATTTAATTAATGTGTACAACTAACAATTATTTCATTCTTATAAGATTCTAAGTGCTTAACAAAGTCATCTATTAGACGATTTAGAAATAGAGTCATTTTCACTATAAATAATTCATGTATGTGAAGTGATCTTTTAAGACAAAAGTGTTTGTATTTCATGTCTACACATTTGAGTGACCTTAGCCAACCTTTGAATTAAAACTAATTGACGTGTTTGGACAATGTCATCTCTATACACTAATGAGTGTAAATGTAGATGTTACCCATAAGGATCTCTTTAAATTTTACCATATGATATATCATATGTTTTCTCTAAAATATGTACAATAGCATCATCTACCCTTCACCTATTCAACCATTACTTCAAACTTACTTACTGAATTTATTATTAGAGGAGGACTTTGAGAGATTTTGGTTGGAAAGTAATTCTTCTTTAATTTCTCATGTTTTTTTATTAACAAGTGGTTCCTTGGAGATTTAAAAGGAGATGACATCGGGTTGCATTTTTGTACGCATATACAATTCAAAGTTTATTACATTTTTCAATGAATGAGAAAATCATGATATTGATAAGTTAGTTAATTTAGCTTTGATGTATAGAAAATAATATAAGTTGTTTAATGATTTACCTCTGTGTATTTATTTAGATTTGTTTCACAATAAGAATAGTATGTTTATATTTTGTGAAATGTAATTTTTATCATAGGTTTAGTGTGATTTTCATGCTTTGTATTCTTTTCTTTTATTTTTTAAAATAATTTTCATTGATGACAAATGATTGATGGATTTTGAGGTATGAGTATAGTTGACATGTCAAAATTTATAGTAATATCTAGAATAATCTTATTTAGTATAAGAAAATACTCAAAATAATTAGAAACAGAAAAAATAATTTATTTGTCAGCAAACCATCTAACTATTTTTTTGGTAAATTTATTAAATCTAATTAAAAACTAATAATTGGATCAAATTAATTCATTTACATTTGTGGATGGTTAATAATTTAAATGTTGTTTCTAAAAATCTAACCAAACATCCTTTAATGGAACTAAATTGACCTAACCTTTTTTTTTTCACAATTAGATTTTTTTCTTAATTTTTTATAATTCAAAAATCACATTCCTAAAATTTGCTGATATTTTCAAAAATTGTCTTTAACTATTTCTTTTAAAATAGAAATAATTAGTTTTTAAAACATACTTTCCAGGATCATCATGCATATAAGAAACAAACCAGAGTTGTTTTTTCCCTCTAAATATATGAAACATGTAACAACTTTTAAATGCAAGTTAATTTCTTTTTTTATCATTAATCTCTTGTGGAATATATTAATGAAACGTTCACTTGTTTATCATAAATGCATTTATTGTTGAGTCATTAACAATATGCGTTATTCTTACGGTTGAAAATTTATTCATTGAATTATGAATAATCTCATTAAATAACACTTAAATTATTTTCTGACTATCTTTGAAATAAAATTAAATTTAAGATGTTATGAATTAAAAATATATGATTTAACTATTTTTATTAGTACTCATAATTAATTATTTGTTTCTTATATATATAGAACGAGAGATCGTATTTATTTTTGGATGAATGCATGAAAAAAAAAATGTTAAAGGATGAATGTGATATATTTTTATCAAAGGAATCACTCTAAATCAGGTTTTTAAATAATTGTTTTAACTAATCAAAATATGTTATATAGTTAATTTCAGATTTAAAATGTTAGCATATTAAACATATGGATCAACTAATATGAAATTATATTCAATTTAATGCAGCTCTCAAGTTCTAGCAACTTTGTAATCTTTGTGCAAGTCTTGTATATATTACTTACTGTATTCATATATAAATTTTACTGTACAAGAACCTTATTTTGACTTTTGAGCTGATAAGTATTCTATGGCACACAAATAGAATAGACTAGCAGAACACTTACTTTAGCAGCACCCTTATTTTATAGTACTCAAATTTTGCAGAACCAGACAAAAGAAAAAACAATTCAAAATACAGATTCTATTCTTCAATTTTATTGAACAAATAGACATGTCCAAAGAAGAATCAAATATCTGCATTCTTCTGCAGATTCAACAGTCAACACCAAGCCAACTATCACCAAATCAAGAAAAGAGCATGCAAAATTGGGGCCACAACTATATAAAAATGTACAAGGGGGGAATAAGTACAAATTGAGAAATCAACCTAAATCCACAAAAATGCTAAATTACAAATTACAATATTTCTAAGATTAATAATGTTAAAAGATGAAACCACAGATGTGGACTAGCATGATGGGGGTTGAAGCTGCTTGAGCCTTCTCACAACTTGTTTCATTGTAGGTCTGGTAGAGAGAGAGTCAACAGTACAGACAATAGCCAAGTGAAGAACCTCTACCAAATCCTCTCCAGGTCCTGCTTCCCATAACCCAGCAGTGAAAAACTCATTTGCCCTTCCTTGTTTCAGTAGCATGCATGCCCATGCCACTATATTGAACCCATTTCCAAAAGAAGAAAATGAAGGGTCCAAAGCCTTCTTGTCTGAGAGCAACTCCAGAAGCACCACACCATAGCTATACACGTCAGCCTTATCAGAAACACGGCATGTCATGGCATATTCAGGGGCAACATATCCAAATGTTCCAGCTACACCAGTGGTAGCATGTGTCTCTGATGTTCCCAGAAGTCTTGCCAATCCAAAGTCAGATAGATAAGCATTGAAATCGTCATCCAACAAGATGTTGCTGGGCTTTACATCACGGTGAAGAACACGGGGAACACACTGATCATGCAGATAGGCAAGTGCTCGGGCAATGTCCAATGCAATCTTGTGAAGAATTCTCCAGTCTACAGCCCTCGTGGACCTCTCGTGGATAAACTTTTCGAGATTACCACCTGGCAAATAATTGTATATGAGAAACATCTCTGTTTCACAAGCATGATAACCAATCAGAGTGACAAGGTTAGGATGATGAAGCCTCCCAAGGGTCTTGATCTCGGCATGGAATTGTTGAACACCTTGGAAACGTCCAACTGCGAGTCGTTTGACTGCCACCAGGATTCCTGATGCTATCTCCGCCTTGTATGTTGCCCCAAAACCTCCACTCCCGATACAGTTGCCAGCATTGAAATTTCCTGTGGCTTGGACAACACTTTCAAATGTCAATGGGACCCCAATATCAGTAAACACTGTAACTTCTTTTCTTGTAGAGCCAACAACCCTGGACCTTGGCTTCCACTTCCGTGTGTAACAGAATAGAACAATCAGGGCTATAAGTACCGAAACAATGGCTGAAGCAGAAGTTATAGATGCTATTTCAATAGAACTGAATTCACTCCCACTCTTCTTGCCAGTAGCTTGCTCTGTTTCCGAATTATAAGAGTTGCTATCAATCGGCCCTGGCTGATTCCCTGATGGCACAGTCAGAGACACTCCGCGGCAGGGACTTAGGTATGGATTTCCAACAGCACTGCTGCATTTAAACAAGCCACTGTTGGAAGGAAAATATCCAGATAAGTTGTTGAAAGACACATTGAATACTGAGAGTGAAGGAACATGTGCCAAACCATCAGGAATATGACCAGAAAGATTGTTGTTATTGAGCAAAACATCAGTCAGATTTCTCATGTTCTCAATAGCCTTTGGAATTTCACCAGTAAGAGAGTTTGAAGAGAGGTCAAAGACTTCCAAAGAGTACAACTGCCCCAGGCTGGTAGGAATTGAGCCGTTTAACTTATTACCAGCCAAAGAGAGAAACTTCAGATTCTTCATCTGGCCAAGGCTGGAAGGAATTTGACCTTGTAATTGATTCCTGCTGAGGTTTAGCGATACAAGGGATACAGCATTCCCTAAATCAACAGGAATAGGTCCCGCAAGTTGATTTCCAGACACGTCCAAAAATTTCAATGATCTGCACATTCGACTGATATTGAAAGGTATATAACCAGATATATTATTATAACTGGCATTTAAAAGGAATGCGTCTAGTCTATCACATTTCTCAAATAAATATGTAGGAAATGTTCCTGTAAGAATATTTCCACCAACAAGAAACGTGTAACCATTCTTCTTCCCCAGCCTGTCATGAGGTACGGGTAGCGACTGAATGCCAGTAAAGCTGTTTTGCCCAAAGTTGTGAACAACAGAAGTACCAATTCCCCCCATTGATGTAAAAAGAGATCTTTCATGAACCATTGACAAAAAAAACGAGGCATATGGCGAGGAAACATTCCCACCTTCAAACAGGTTTCCGTTCCAAGAAGGAACAGGGGAACAAACGGTATTGGAGAAATCAGGAACTGAGCCAGATAACATATTCCCACTAACATCAAAAACACTCATACAGGGAACGTGAAGTTCTTCAGAAAGCACCCCGGTAAGGTTGTTTCCACTTAAATCAAGAAAATACAGCCTCTTGCAGACACCAAGCTGGTTCGGAAATTCCCCACTCAAAAAGTTCTGAGCCAAATTTACCATCTCCAAGCTCTGACAACCACCCCAATTCCCTTGAAAACTACCTTCTAGATTCACCATGGGAGCCCACAATATCCTCAAGTTTGGAAGCGAAAAAACCTCCAGCGGCATTGAACCTTCAAAATAATTCACCTCATCATTCACTGAACCTAATTTCCCAAAATCACCGGCAGCATCACCGCGAACATCAAAGAGATTTGACAGCACAAGAACCGACAACTCTGAGCAATTCCCAAGCTCCCTCGGCACAGAGCCACTGAGAGTGTTCCTGGAAACATCCAACACCTCAAGGCTCTTGAGCTTCCCAAGCTCACCAGGAATACCCTCTTCCAACAAATTGGAATACAGCAAAAGCGTCCTCAACCTCTCACAATTGCCTAAACTCCCCGGAATCCCCTGAACCAACGAATTCCCAGACAAATCCAAATGTTCAAGCTTCCAACAATTCTCCCCAATCTCTCGAGGAACAACCCCACTGAACTGATTAAACGAAAGATACACCCCTCTAAGCCTCCCGACAAAACCGGGCACAGAACCATTCAATTCATTGCCAGCCAAATTCAGAACCTCCAAACTCTCAAGAGACGCAATTGAACTAGGTACCTCCCCAATAATCCTATTAAACCCAAGATTCAGAACCCTCAACTTCCTCAAGCCGTTAATTCTCAAGGGAAGATAACCACTTATCAAGTTCCCTTCTAAATCGAGAACCTCTAGATTTTCCATTCCCCAAATTGCTTCGGGAATTTCCCCCTCCAACGCGTTGAAGGGGAGAGACAAAACCCTAAGCTCAGTGAGCTCACTGATGAAATCGAAACCAACAGAAGAAACGTTTCCGAAGAGAGAACCTTTGCTACCTTTGCATGTTCGCCGAATTCCGAAACCGTAGAGGGGGAATTTAGAGGAATCGGAGCACGGGTGCGAGGTTCGGCTGGCGCCGTTTCCGGTGACGTTGACGGCGACGACGCGGGAGTTCGCGTCACATAGGACGCCAGACCAGTAGCAGTGGCCGGAGTGAGAACCGTCGGCGGTGGTCCACGTGGAGAGAACGCCGGCGGGGTCGGACAGCGACGCCTTCATACGGAGGAGCGCGGATTTGTCCGAATCGATCGCAAAGGCGTCGTTTTGCAACGTGAAAAGGACCACTAAGAAAACGAAGAGAAATTGCATGAGGGAATTGCCTTTGATCACTGAACTGCAATGAGAAGAAGAAGAAGGAGGAGAAGCAGAACAAGAAGAAGAAGACGAAGAAGAAGACGAAGAAGAAGAAGAAGAAGAAGAAGAAGAGATAGTAAGAGAAGAAGCAGAAAACATCTGACACAGAGAAAGAAAGAGAGAGAGAAATGGAAGCTGGTTTTGGAGTGAAGTTGAAGAGAAGAAGAAACGGTAATAAGTAGAAGAAAAAACGAAGATGGAAAAGATGGAGAAGAAGGAAGAACAACACACAACTCAGCAGTTTTCTCTTTGCGAAACGCGTTCTTCTCCTTTTTTCTCTTTTTTTAATGTAAAAATATTTTCTTAAAACTCTTTAATCTCATATCAATTTCAAAAAATGCCTCACAAATTTAAGTTAATAAGAATATTTTTCTATGCCATACATACATACCACGAAAGTATTTTTTTTATAAAGGTTTAAATATGTTTTTATCACTTAAATCTGATATAAAATTAGAAGATAAAGTTTGGTTTTTAAATTTAAAAAAGTATATAGTTTTTTAACATTAAATCCTAACGAAAATCACTTTGTTTTCATGGTCTTAAACGAAAAGTTTAGTTTCTTAAGTAAATGTTTGTAGAAGTGGAAAGAAGTTTTGTTGCACACTGATTTTGCAACCTTTGTATTATAGTTGTCTGGTTCTACACTCACATTTATAGGAAACCTTGCATGGTTGTTTATGCTTTCGTCACTTAGTGCATACAAAGGTGTGTTTGAAATCAAAGTCGAATGATGAATTCTTTGGAATTGGGTTTGGACAATGCATTACTAGTGTTGTTTCGATTCAAACTCCTTAGTTTAGAGGATCCATTTTTAACACTAAATAATAGCGAGTTTTCTCTTTAAACATCTTCTTCTTTATTATTATTTTATAATAAAAAATATATTAACTAATAATATTAAAACACAAAATAATAATAAATTATTAAATTAATTCAGTTCATCACAAATTCAATTCAAATAAGTTGAATTCTAAGTGATTTTTGAAATTTAACCCTACATAAAAAAAATTATATTCTTTTTAAACCTAACTAGATTCAAATCTATATGAGTTAGGTTTGCTAGCATATTACAATGAATTTAGACAACACTAATAAAATAAGAAAAAAAAAATAAAAACAACAATAAGAAAAGCAAAATGTTTTGAGAAACTACTCCCGATGCACTTTTAACTTACCCTAATTTATTAATTATGTATTAATGATTTAAATTTACTTTTAATATTTTTAATAGTCTCATTAATTACAAATTTAAGTTAAAATAATTTAAAATAAAATTATAATAGAATTTCAAGTTTCAAAGTGTGTAGTAATTAGTCCTAATAATATATATTAATAAATTTAAAATTGGAACAAACGTAATTATTTAATTTATATTATTTATTGACAACGAATATGTGATTTATTGATAAATAAATTAATAAATGATATTCCTTATTTTGGATATGAAGGAGTTCTTGGATCATGACAAATCATGAGAGCAATTATTGTTCTGAATTTACTTGCAAGAAGGGGATCGTCATCAATAAATATTGTTGAGACTTTGAATAAATCCTCTCATGATGCTTGTTTTGCTTCAGCTGCTAATGTATTAATGCATATAATTTGATTCATATTTTACTACTACAGCAAAAAGAAAAATTAAATAGTAATATTCAAAGGGAAACTTGTAACTTTGTAATAGTTTTTCCTTCTTTGTACATAGTCTTTTATAAAAGAAAAATAAATGCAATCTTTTAAAAGTTTTTCTTAATGTAAATTTTTTATTTTATTAGCTTATGGAAGACTATACTTTTAAATTATTTAAAAGTGTATTTGAAAAGTTAAACAAACTTTACTTTAAAAGGCAGAAAAAGTTAAATGTATATATACATATCTTATTTATTCTTATATTAATTATTATGTAAAAGCTTACTAATATCTAACAATACTTGACGTGAAATTTATTAAAGTTGAGATGAAATGATACATATACTTAAATTTGTTGATATAATTCTCGTGAGTTGGTGTTTTTTTTTTATTGTTAATAAATGATTGTTTTTTTAAGGATGTATTTATAAGGTTTAATTATGTCTTTAATTTTTATTTACTTACAAATTGATTAATGTATTTTTAGTGTAAATTTGTGATAATATTATTTTATTTTTAATTTTTTAACCTTTTAAAAAATAATGTTAATTGTCAAGTCAGCATATTGTCATATTATCTTGTCACATGACAATATGATAAAGCAATAACAATGACACATTATTGTTAAACAAGTGTTATTGTCTTAATTTTAATTTAATATTTATGGTTTTATTCTGTTTATCATTCATCTTAAGTTTTTTTTTTAAATTAAACACTTGTTCCTTTTCTTGAGATTAATTTTAACTTTTATATAAATGTTATATTAATATTTTTATTAAACTTGATATTTTTATTAAATGTTTTTAATAAGATTAATTTTATTTATATTTATATTTTACATTAAACTTTATTTAAAATTGTTTTAAAATTTTAAATTATTATAAAAATTTTAAAATTATTTTAAAATTTTACATTTGAATTTATAAAATTTTATTTTTAAACCAACTCAAATATTTATATAAAAATTATTGAATTTTACACGTTTTAAAAATATACAATTGTTTGAATATAAATTCAAATAAAAACAATATTAAAATATGATGTAATAAAATATCAAAGTTCAATGCAAAATATAAATTTAAAAAGGATGAATTGTAGGTCGTTGGGGGAAGACAAGATGTTGAATATTTCCATCCTTCAACTATAGTGAATGTAAGATAGTTAATTTTGTCTTCCATATTAGTTATATTTAGATTCTTAGTTTCTAACAACTTAACTTTGTTGTTTTAGTTACATGGACACAATCATTGTGGACAAAGGTTGGTCTTCTATATACGAATTTGTTGAACCTCAGACCATTCAACCTTTTGGTAACACAATTGAGACCAAACAAAATTATTTCCAAACATGGATGACTGAGTCAAATAGAGATGTATACCTTGTGTCATACATTGATGGGTATGAGTTGTTTTATGTAAAATTTCATTAAAGTTTAATTAATTAGTTTACTAATTATTTATGATTCATGTATAGGAAGATGAAAGTTGACTTGAAAAACATGCTTCAAGGGTAAGTGCTTCTCTTTTTATGTTTCAAATTCATTTTGACCTTCAATTTTTATGATAAATATAATATTACCTTGTGTTTTCAATGCAAATAGAGTTATGGATAAACTCTGAGGCAGCTAGTTCAAATCCTGTATCCAAAGGTTGTAAGTCATTTATAGTTCTAATTCATTTTTCTATGTTATTGAATGATCTAAATGTTTGACTATTTAGTTTGTCATTTTAGTGTAACAAGAAGCCAGATTCATGGGAATATGCCTAGTATGTCATGTCTTAGATTAAGACCATCATCTGAGTTGTCATTACAGATGATTGGATTGACGTGATGATGCTTATCTTCATTACATTATAAATCAAATTCATCTTTGAACATATGCACATATGCAAACATAATGAATTTTTCTTCATTTTGCAGCGCTTCAAGAGTACATCTTCTATACGAGAGGACGCAATTAGAAAGATAAGACAAGATTGGACATCTTATCTTCTCCAAAGATAGACCTAGGAAGACTTCTATTTATTGTTGAACATTAATTACATTTAGTTTAAGTTTAACTTTTGATAATTTAAGTTTTGGATTGTTTTTTAGATTACTTAGAACTTTGTTTACTTGAAACGCATAAAATATATTATATTTTTCTATTCTGAGACGATTTTTCGATTTTCATGTGTTGTTTTATTATAAAAATAAATAAATTTAAAAAAAAAACACTAGTAGACGTTTGTTATGGTACTGTCCGACGTCTATTGACATTTGTCAGTACACATACAGACGTCAAATGGCTTATAGTACCAGATTTTGGAACATGGGTTTAGACGTCGGCTATGGACAATTCAACGTCTATATAGACATCTGTTGTGTGGCAAATTCGACGTCTATATAGACGTCTGTTGTGTGTGTGATCTGACGTCTATATAGACGTCGTACTGTGTGGTCCGACGTCTCATTGACGTCACCAAATAAGACTCAACAATAGATTAGACGCCAAAAATCTCAAATAACAGACATTAAAAGTCTTTTCTGTAGTAGTGCAACCATAGTCTAAGATAGTTTTTAAAAATAAAAATTGTCATAGGAACTTTGAACCTTAAAGTAAATAATATTTTTAATATAATGATTCATTCTACTATTTCAATATATTTGTAATCAAAACAAATATAATTATTTAAATTATATTAATTATTGACAAAGAAATCGAAATAAACATAATTATTAAAATTATATTAATTATCGACAAAAAAAAAGGTGCGTTTGATAGAAAAATGTAAATAATGTTATATTCCTTATTTTGGACATGAAGGGGTTCTTGGATCATGCAATCTCTTTTAAAAGCTCTCCTTGATATAAGTGTTTTATTTTTATACTTTACATGACTTTAAAATAATTATTTTAAAAATTAAACAAACTTTACTTCAAAAAAAGAAAAATAAAAGTTATATGTATATGTATTTTATTTATTCCTATATCAGTTATTAGTGATTGGCATATAATAATATTTAATATGAAATTTATTAAAAGGTGAGATAAAATTCATCATACACATATGTTAAATTTGTTGATATACTCGTTTTGAGTCCGATTTTTTTTTTATTATAAATGGCATATTTGATTTCAAACACGGTAAAAAAGATCAAATAGAAAAAATGTTAGAGGGAGAGAGTAAAATACTTTGAGAGAACTCTAAAAATAGAAAAATTTGCGAAACAAATGTTTTACGTGTTAGATTTTGTCACTTCGCCTTTATATTGGTCGATGTATTGTAAGTTTTCTTTTATTTTTGTGTGAAAACATTGAAATGTTAGATGATGTATGTTAATACATGCAACCATGTACAATGTTTGATAAATCTTTGTGAGTAGGTTAATGTATTTTTTATACATTGTAGTTTTTAGTATTTTGGACTTAAAGAGGACTTAGGTTTATACTATACCAAAATTTAGGTCTTACTTTTTTCCTTGCTTGTTTTGATAGGCATTGGCGCAATGTCATTTAAACCATAATTTATGGTCTATTTTTATGGTGCAATTTTGGGTTTCTTTTCCAAATTTTGAGATATAATATGTTTTCATTTTCTTCGTGTGTTTGAATTAGTTTAGGTACAATATTATTAATTAAGAAAAAAATATATAATTTATATTTTTCTATACTGTATTTGAATAAGATATTTATATTCTAATGGTAATGTTTAATTCAGCTATTAAGATTGGGACGATATCTTAAATATTATATTAAGAATTTTGCTGATAATAAAGGTGTTTTTTTGTATTATGTTACGTATGTAATACAATTTTCTACTAATTAATCAACAATCATACAATTATACCATTTTATGCATCTAATAATAATATTGATTCAACATACTGTCACACCCCATTTAATACCCCTCCTTAGTGGGGTACACATGTCAGCCGTCCGGTCTTCCCTGGTAAAGTGGGAGACCAACTCTGCCAAGTTTTTAATTCCCTTCTTTCGTGATCCGTGCAGCAGCAGCAGAGCAGTGAAGCCCAGAAAGTGGAAGTCAGGTGGCACGCTGAGAATGGACGGACGTTCTTAGTGGAGGCAGTATTTAAGGTAAGATGAAAAATCCTGACGCCACTTTTGCATGCAATCTTCTTCTTCCTCAAACTCAACTTTCTGAAAATCTCAAATTCTCCTCATTCTCTCTAAACCTCCCTACCTTCTCTCTAAATTTCTAACCCATTTACTGTTCCGATCACCCTTCAGATCACATCTGAAGACTCCTGGTGGTCTCCTCTCTCACTTGAACCGACCGGTTTCGAGTTTGTACCTGACCTTGAGAAATTTAGAAGGAATAGTTCATACCAACCTACTTTCAAAGACTTAGCTGGAATTAGAGGTAAGGGAAGCTTATGAAATTTCATTATGATTTTCTTGTATGGTTGAAAACATGATTTAATGTATGTTTGATGGTTTATATGGTATGATGAAATGTGTATGATGTGTTAAATTGCTTATCTTGATTAGGAACTTAGAGGAATGCATGAAAACTTAGAACAATTGATTCTGCAATCGAAGGGTCATTAGGACCGTTCGGTTTTCCCTAAAACGATCGGTCTTGTACTATTGCATCGAAACTTAAATGCCTTGCTTAGTCAGTCATAATGATCTATCCATTACAGAACGCTCGGTCTTATACTGAGTGTTCGGCTTTAACGTATTCGGTCATAGACTGATTACCTAGTCTCATGTTAACTATGTTTATTATAGTAGCGTTCGTTCACACATTGGACGTTCGGTTTTATATTGATAATGTTTATTGAAAGTACTCGGTCATAAATCGAGTGCTCAGCCTGAGAAGTACTCGGTCATAAACTGAGTACTCGGTTTCATATTAATTGTCTTTAATTATACGGAACGTCCGGTCTGGAATTACTTGGTCATAGACTGAGTGTTTAGCCTCATATTAACCATTCGGAACGTTCGGTCTTCCACTGAGCGTTCGACTTGTAAGGAGGATTTCTTATTTGATAAGTATTAGGTCTTATACCCGTACTTGAATTCTTAAAAACGCCCGGTTTATAATAATATTATTTATTTGAAAAGTGTTCGGTCTTACACTGACACTTGATTCCTCACGGAGTGTCCGGTCTTGTACTGACACTCACTTTATTGAAGAGAACTCTTTTATTTAAAAACGTTCGGTCTCATTCGAACCATTCGTTGACTTAATCCGTTGACTAAATCTGTTTTCTTGATTAAGATCCATTAATTTTCATGGTTGAGTTCTGTTTGTTTCCATTGTTGAGTTTCCCATTGATTTTTCCGTCCAGGTCTTCTTAACTTAGTCTGGTTGATTTGAAAGGTACGTTTCCATTGCGTTATCGTTCGGTTTGTTGTTTGTGTAAGAGAATTCCAAGGAGGAATGTCTCATGATTGATTTTGGTTAGTATAGTATGACCGTGGCAAAAGGCTCAGGTTCTGACTCTATCCTGATATTCCGTGATTACGCCTTCTCAAGTAGAGGAGGGTAACTCATGCGTGGGAATGGCAGGAGGTCCTTTAGCCTCATGGTATTTCTATACTGAGGTGGTTCCACTGGACTAACCTCGGGTGGCGGTCTGTTGAGTGTATTCCAGCCAGGTCCACCCGGGTGCAGAGAGCGGCGAGCATACATGGTCATACCGTCCGGACAGGGTTTAGAGTAATTGATTTTGATGATGTTATCGTTCGGATTTTAAATGGAAAGATTTGACTTATAATTTATGATTGTGATATTGATGTTAATGATTCATTGAATTTTCATAAGCTTACCCTTGTGTGCCTTTGTCTTGTCTATGTTGCCGTTCAGTATCCGACCGTTCGGTTGTTCTCTTCACCGCAATGATCATCCTTTTTGGGTGTGAGTAGAGGGAACTCAAGAGGAAACTTTGGAAGAAGCCTTGCAAACGGAGCAACCCCTGGAAGTTCTACCGGAGAGCTGTGCTGGACCATCCGACCCTTAGGCTAGATTTTAGCTTTTGCTTAGTATAGATGACCGTCCGGTTATGTATTTTGTAAAACCGTTCAGTCTAGTTTTATCAATTGGATTCAGACTTCTCTACTTAAGTACTTTTCAATTCCTATGTTATATGGCATCTCTCGTTTTCTCCTTTTACTCACTCTTTTCCACTGTTATTTAATATTGTTCATGATAACTCCTAGAATAAAATATAGCTTTTGTTATATATTATTGGGATGTTACACATACCAATTAAAAAAAAAATCTTATGCATCTAATAATAATATTGATTCAACCAACATTAGTATAGTAAAGACTTCTTATATCATTTAAAAAAAAGTTATGTTGATTTTGAAATTGGCATATCAACTTTTTATGTTGGTTTAGACACAACTAGCATAGAAAATTTTATTATCAAGATTCTCATCAAACCTAATTTCATCATTGTTTGATACTTTCAAACCCTTAACATCATTTTTGCAATTCAGTCCCTACTTCACTTTTTCTACTTTTCTTGATTGTTGTGTTTGATAAATGATTTCATAAATCAATAAACATAAAAAAATTTAAGTTCCTTAACTAACTAATTTCATAAATCAAAATTCCTAATTTTAAAATAGTGAAGCAAAGCTAGGGAGCGGGAGAAGACAACAACGAAGGATAATGGGGAGGCTAATGCGACAAAAACTAAAATCTATGGAGAAGAGGGAGAAAACACCAACGAAGGATAATGAGGAGGCTAATGCAACGAAGACTAAAATCAATAGAGTGCCCTTGAGATAGAAAATACCTAAAAAAATGTATCTGACTTGCTTGCATTTATACAAAATACCCAAAAAATGATAATACAATTTTAATATTATATGCATCTAATAATAATATTGATTTAACTAAAAAAAAAGTATTTGACTTGCTTGCATTTATATAAAGTCAATCTCTAATAATAATTACATGCTTTAACTTGTTGATCAAATACAATGTAAAATGTGTGAATCTTTCTATATATATATATATTCTAATTATTCTTTGTAATGACTTTATATGTTTTATTTTGATATAATTTATATGAATAAAATGAGAATGTCTACCATGCTATGCCAAAAAGAAAACAAATATAATATTTGATATCATGTATTGTTTAATGTTTTCAATTTTACATAACATAAGTATAAAAAGAAAATATGACATTTTACAATAAGACTCAACCACATGCATTAGAAGTTAAGGCTCAAGGTAGTTTAAATACTTTTTTCTTCTACAATCTTTCAAGGCAATTTTTAAGAACAATATCATGATGGAGCTCCAAACTTTAAACAGACAATACATCAAATGTGATGCATCAAATGTGATGATTCACTCTATCAATGTTAATGGACTTGAGATCAAAACATTAGTGTTGTCTGTGGAACAAAAACTCTCCTAGCTCTCGACTGAGGACTTGTTCTAGTACACTTAATAGTTTCACATCACATAAAAATCGAGATTCAGGATAATTTAAATACTCATTTCTCTTATAATCTTCTGAAATATTTTTTAAGAATAAAATCATGATAAAACTCTAGGCTTTTAAGTGAGCAATACCTATGTAATATAGTGATTAATCATATCAATCTTAAAGAACTTGAATTCAAAACATGATTGAAGATTAGCTATGCCAATAAGGCATGTGATTAATGTACCTCATGCTTTTAAAGAAGTGGAATATGACTACTTGAAAGCAAAAGATATTAGCATTATTTAAGCCATATGAATATTTTAGATGTCTTGAGAACTACATTCCATTAGACACTGATCAAAAGCTAATACCTAGGAATGTTGTGGTAAAAACAACAAAATCATAGGTACAAGATGGATGCACAATCAAAAAGCACTATGATGTGAACCATGTCAAACACCCCATTTTTTATTGAACGCAGTCCAATTATTGGATGAGTACAAAGTCACAAGATCCAACTCGTTAGATGAATTTCATAATTTCAAAATTATGGACAAATATGTTTTAATTAAAAAATAAGAATAAAAAAAAACAATTAAAAAATCACTTATTTATTTCTTACAATTTATCTTGATGTTGTTTATAATTCTTAACCAGCATGTGGTGCACCATACTTTCACTATTATTACCATGTCTCTGCCGCGAGGAAGGAGCCATAAGCAAACACACATCAGAAGCTTAAAAAAGTTGCAAAAAGGAAAGAAAAGGAAGAAGAAAGGGAACATCCAATGCACTCCATTTTCCACTGCATTTTGTTCACATCACGTGTCTTTTGTTTTTTTATTAATTTAAATCTCATGTATTTTATATATGTAAGTATGTTTGTGTGTATATAAAATATTTTGGCTCATAAGTATTTGGTGTTAAACGAATTTTTCTTTTTCTTTCTACAGACAGTGTCATAAAGAAACTTGGAGGTTTAAAACATTTACTTTGTTTGAATTAAAGCTAAAACAGATTGGATGATGATACTTTGACATTCATAATGTGACAAATTTTTGACATCGTCACGTGTCATATTCTGGGTGGTTCACGTGTCTTAAAAATTAAAATGACAGGATGACGTGGATTTGCTGTGGAGTTCAAAACAAGTGGCAGATTCAAATATGCCCTCTTGATGCTAAAAGTTAGCCTAAACTACCCAGTTATTTGTACATTGCTACCACTTTCCTTTCTGCACCATCACTTTAAAGAAAAATGTTTCTTTTGGGATGAACTTCAATATAAATGTGTTCTTAAAAGATAATTAATGAATTTTATTTAATAAAATTGGTTAAAAATAAACTGTGGAGTTCAAAACAAGTGACAAATTCAAAGATGTCCTCCTCCTGCTAAAAGTTAGCCTAAACTACCAACTTATTTGTATATTGATCCCAGGTTTGTTATTACACATTGAATCCACATCATTCTGTCATTTTATTTTTTAAAACAGTGGACCACCCAGAATGTGACACGTGGTGGTGTAAAAAATTTGTCACATTCTGAGTGTCAAAGTATCATTATCCAAAGAGATTATATTATTTTTTATTTTAAAATAGTAATTTTTCCGTATTAAGATTTATAATTAAGCATTTCGTAAAAATAATTTCCAAATTTTATATCACCCGATGTTGGCAAAAATCATTAAGTCTAGCTTGTGAATCCGAATAAAAAAAAAAGAGTAGAATAACATTTTCAATTTTGGAGTCCGAAATCAACTTGACAACCCAGTAGACTAGTTTCGTGGGTCACTTAGGTTAGTTAACCAATTGCCTTTACTAGAAAATTTGGAACCCACTAACTTAGCCGATGTTTAATACAATTCGACCAATGTTTAATATAATTGAGTCAAGATCTGATACAACTTGACCAAGATCTAAATTCAACTCAAAATCTGATAAAAGATTTTTTTATTTTTTTCATCGAATTTTAAAATTCGATGAAGTCTTTGAAAAATCCGTTAAAAGATTTTAAAATTCGATGAAGAAAAATTCTTTCATTAAATTTCGAGGTCTGACAAAGAAAAAAAAAATCCATCCTTAAGACTATTTTTTAGAAGTTGGGAGTGGAGGATCAAATGTTTAAAAGTGCAAAGTGAAACTGGCATTTCCAACTGAGAAACCAATCTAACCCAATTCATTGTTTCTTTTGGATCAAATTAGACTATACTTAAATGGGCTTATTTGGTCCGTTTTGCCCAGAAAAATTGATTAAAAAGGTTACCTATTACAAACGTCACCATTGCGTAAGACTAAAACAAAAGCGTCAACTTTGAACTGAGTCTACCATCTCTCACCTACCTATCCACGTTCTTCACATATCCCTCACTCACACTTCTACTTTGATATCATATATATAATAGATATTAAATGTGATAATTTTTATCATAAGAGATTAGAACGATAAATCTACATAATTAGCTTTTAAATAATCAAGATTAAAAAACGCTCATATTTTTTCTAAAACAAATTACTATGATTATTCAATGATTTTGAATAAATAGTTATTTTCTTCACATGAAACTGACATTTCACAGTACATTAAGTCATTTATCATCATGAATGACCAAACTCATATCTATGTAGCAAAGTAAAATGATATTATAAATATTGATATAGAATAAAAAGAAAGTTACAATTTTAGTAAAAAAAACTTTAATTTTATCGTTTTGTTTAAAATAACTGAACATGTGTTTTGTTATTAAAAAGAATAGTTATATTTATTAAAGCAAAAATAATGATATTAACATAAAATTAATATTAAAGAAATCACAAAAAATTTTAAATTTACAAAAAAAAAAAAAATTTCATTCGTAACTGGATATTAATAGTAATTTTTCCGTAAATAATCATATGTGACCATTATTAACGAGCAAATGTATTTAAATTTCTTTAACCGTTACATAATTATCTTATAATATAATTTGTCAAACGTAAATATTATTTAAGTACATAATAATTACGTTGAAATTCTAATTATATATAATCTATATTCAAATTAGCATTTTGTACCACTATATTATATTTTTTCGCTTTTATTTAATTTTATTATTAGACTATATTATATTTTGTTAAAAAAATTGTGATCCACACTAATAATTTTACTATTTAATTTATTGAAATAATTTTTCCTTAAACCTTGACAATTTTAAATAAGTGCAAATAGAACATTGATCTAAGTACAAGTAATAAGAATTAATAATAAAATATCAACTAACTTAAAATAAAATAACACTCTCTTAAATAAAAAAAAATCAAAACTACTTATATCGATTTTATTTTTATCAAACTTAAACTAAATATTATAAAACCTAAAACTAATATAATAAGATTTTAATAAATCTCTAAAATTTTAATTTATCCTATTATATTTTACATTGTCCTAAACAACAAAATGAGTTGAATGTACTGAATTTTTGAACTTGGAGTATCCAATTAAAAACACAAAATGGGTTGAATGTTCTGAATTTGAACTTGGAGTATCGAATTAAAAGGTGTAAAATGATAGAACTAGCGATGTACATGAAGAACCAAAATTATGAAACTTGAAACAGTAAGAAGTGTATGAGTTGAATGCTCTCAAAATTTTGATTTCTGAAACAGAGGGATCTATGAATAGGAATCTTAATGCATGTAACTGCAAATAATTTAACGAAAAGATTAATATCTAAGAATTTGGAGCCTTTAAAGCATAATAACTATTTTCAAGCAATGTTGGATGGTTTACATAATCATCATTCGATTGATTTCTTGTCAGAGGTTATTGACAAAAAATATTAATCTATTTATACCCTTTTAACATTGAACTCATTTCCTTCTTAACCATGTGATTGAAGCTCATGTTTCAACGAGGGAAATGATTCCCATGTAACCAGTAGATCTATTGTTTGACCATTGTCACCATCATTTTTTTTCATTTTTCTCATTTAGCTATTTCCATTCCAACATCATTAAAGACCTGTCTCTCTCAAAAACATGGTGAACAGGTGAAGCAGAAACACCAACTTTTGCCACTTTGTTTTGGTGCCTTTTCTGATTTAGAACTAGAAGCTTTCTGCAGTTCATTCTCTGTCTGCTGCTCCTGGTTTTCACCTTTTTCTTGCTTTTCTGGTGAATCTTCTGTTGATGAACTATTTCTTCCTCCTTCAGCGGTCAATCTGAAAGAATTCAATACCAAAATGATGATAAAAACAAGACATCATAACCCTAAGCAAATCAAATTAACTTGAAGAAGAACAAAACTTAAGAAGTTCATTTTAAGCTTAATCCAACCTGACCAATCTGACTACATTTATAGGGTTTATGGTACATGTGAAAATTAAAAATTCATGACATAGATTTATGTTACATGTGAAAAACTATCCAAAGAAAAGGCAGTAATATGGTCAACTGTCTGAAAACATTGTCTAAAACCAAAAAATTGAGCAGATGGTCATAACATGAAATTCACGCAAGACTAATTTCTGTCAAATAACTTCCACCAAATTTCTGTAGCGAGGCTATCTTTGAAGTTATCAATCAAAAACGAATATAAGTTATTGACAGTGCAGATGTTGCACCTCCTATATTATGACATCAACACATGTTAGTGATCAATGATGGAAAGCATGAATTATTAGCAAAATCTTTTGAGGTTGGAAGAACCAGTAATATATATATATATAAGTCTTGGTTATTTAAGATTTCATCAAAACATGCATAAAATATCCACCACCCTTTGGGAAGTTACAGCATAATGATAGAACACAGACATAAGAAAAATATAATGAGAACTCACATAGGAAATTGAAATGAACGTGTACTTAAATCGCTTCCCATGGAACGGAAAACCTTTTTAGGTTCCCCATTAGGCATCTTTCCTTCTTTACTATGACCATCTGGAGTTTTGTCCAACACTGTCTCATCTGTGGAAACTTCTTCTGATGTTCCTGTCTTGTTGGTGTCAACAACTGAACCTGCATTTCCACTTGATTTTTTCTCATGATGTTGTTTTGTAACTGAATCTGAAGTTTCACTGGGAGAATCTGATGACAAAGAGTGTCTTTCCATGTCCACATTTTTGTCTCTAGAATTTACCTCTTGAACAGATGGCAGTGTTGCTATATCAGCAGTCCTAGGAAAATCCCCAGATCTGTTGCTCAATGCAAAAGCATGATCCTTTGAGAAACTGTTGTTTCCTATGTGTATGCTGAACAGTGATTCATTTGAGGCGACACTCCATTCCATAGGACTTGCAGGTTTGTTAAATATAGAAGATGGGATTCTGTTAGGGTCATACCCAGGAGAATTCATGAGCTGAAGTGGAGGAGATTGGGTCACTGACCCTCCTTGGAAACTCCACACAGGAGAGCCATACATGCCACTATACTTAGAATCACCATTGTCCATGTCGTCATCAGAATCTGATGAAGAAGATCTAGCAGATCCTAAAGAACCAGAACGCTTGTGATTGGGATAATCATCATCCTCAGGTAGATCAAAATGCACTTTTAGTTTCTTACCACTTCCTTTCTTGCTGCTCTCATAATTCGAATAAGCCATTAACTTTGGAACTCTGCAAAAACCAACACCAGTAGCACTTATAGACCACAATTCTGATATAATTTCTTGTAATGTTGCAGATTATTGTTCCTTTGCTCTGAAAGAATAATAATGCATACAAGAGCTATAACACATTACATTCACCCTTCAACAAGAAGAGATTGTTTGCATCATTAGCATACAAGAACATATTATCTTCATGTAAAATAATAAACGAATACCCTCTTGTTATTGTACAATCGTGGAATGAAAAGTTATGAAAAACTTACTATTTTTAGAATGAATTCTGGAAATCCCGTGGCTTCAATTTACAACGACCCTTCAAAGAAAAATGGTGCAAAATGAGGTTTATTACAAGATTAACCTGTTTTGCACCATCATTCTGGAGATGGAAAATCGCAAAGAGAATCAAGATGAAAATTTAAGAAAAGGAGGGAGAAGCTGTCATGCAAGGATATTTAAGGAAATGAAAGCTGGGTTTTGGGGTATATGGTTTTGTCTATGGAAAAACACAGAAAGTTTCACAATGCAATGTTAAAGAAAGGCAAGGAGAGGATCTCGGGAACTGCTCTGTCATTGTAACAGAGTGATTAATTATGCCATATCAGAACTCAACCAACTTTGATAGTCGTTATTCCTTCTATGGTTAATGCCTAATGAAAATATTTTATCAAAGATTATGTAAAAGAATATACTATTTTCATTATCTTTGTAATGTTTCTATAGTTTTCAAGTTCATCCATGTATCATTCACATAAAATAATCTGTCCATTCATATCTTTATTTGGTGATTTCATACTTAATATAGCACATTTAATTAAAAAGTCTTTTTCGTCATTACATGATGAACCAAAAGCTCCATTTTTGGAACATAAACACATTTGATCTGTACCATGTTTCTAATTCTTGAGAAATTAAACAAAAAAGCCAAAAATAGGGAGTAGCTAAATCAAAAAGTGAGGACAAGCTATTTACAAAAGGGCAATGCAGAAAATATGATAACAATGAAGGGTTTTTAGAGAGCTAGATTTTGTGATTGTAATTGATATATATTATGGATGACATAGTTGGCTTAATGTACAAAGCTTCTGAAACATGAAAGAACCTTAGTACAAAATATTTGCCATGGTAGGAATTTTGCAGTCTCAGCCTTTCGGTGCTGGAGTTCATTCCCTCTTCTGTAAACTATGCCCTTATCATATGAGCCTTCAAAATTTACCCTTTCAGAACAAAATGTCAAAAGGGTTGACATGTTTGCACTGAAAGAGAACAATTGTTGCCTTCTTGTTGCTAATGATTATGGAAAGAAGTTTCAGTTTTCAGAGCATTTACATTGGTGTTGATAATATGCTGTATAGATTTTTGAGATTAAAGGGTTGTGCATCATTAGAATAAAATCAATGTATATATTGACCTACCTAGTTCATCATCATCATGACATTAGTGAGGGGACAAGATCTATTGTTCTGTCACTACATATACTAGGAATCATAATTCAAGTCTTTGCACAAGCATGGTAGATGATGCTATTAAAAGAGTGTATGAGAGAGTTTCTTAAAATAGGAATATTAAGATAGTGATAGTGAAACTAGAGTGAAAAGAGTATTAGTTGTCCCTAGATAACTAAGAGGAATGAATATATGCTAAGAAATTTCTGAGTAATACGAAACTCATTTTTTCTTGTTTGTTATCTTCTAAATGTCTTACATATGAATCTGTTCAAACATACTCACAATTTAACTATTTACATGTGAATAACTAGCACCTTTGTACTTGTGTTATACCGCTTTTAGTATATTTTTAAACACAATTTAATTGAAATTTGTTGAAAACTGTGGCATCCCTAGTTTATAGGATATAAGTCTATAAAAATCAAGATGTCCACATAGATAATAAAAAAGAGTAGTTTAAGAGTAGGAAAGTTAATCAGGTTGTGATTACAGTAATCCAGAAATAAGAGGAAATTTAAAAACGTGGAAGGAACTCTAAGTATTTCAAAAATACAGAACATAGGAAGAGCAAAATAAAATCCCTAAAGGTCTAGGCAGCAACATCTGTGTTTTCAGAATCTTCCAGGACATCCTCCAAAGTGGGTTCTTTCTCCTCTGCTCACATTCAAAAATGAATGATCATTGCAAAAGAAAGACATACAACATACACAACAAAACAAGGCAAGGGTGAGCTAATTATATAAATAAACAGCATGCAACAGATTAAACATTTGATCATAAGAGAGTGCATGGATAACAAACACATTTTATAGCAAACAACCTAAACATGTGAGATTCTAGACTTGATTCGTCCGGACTTTAAAATGAGAGTCGGGCTATGGCGAGTCTTGCACCCGTGGTGACTTATGAAACTTGGGTTCCCCACCCTGCCACACTCACGAGATTAGTCCGTTCCGCGCCTTGAGGCATACTGGGAGCCCCCAAGACTAAGGACCTCCTGCTACTTCTCACCACATGGTTCAACCTCTCTAAGTAAGTTTGATTGACCATTGAAGCGTTAGAATGACTCCCAAGGCTGAGTCCCTACTTTCATTTTAAAACACTAAAGATCTCACCAAGAGATCTTGAACTTATAGACACCTAAGTTTTTACACATATCTTATGTTTATTATTTTACTTTTTAAATATCTTTCCTTTTTTATAAATAAAAATGTTTACTTTAAAAAAAAAGTAATATTTTGACATCTCTAGAACTTTTAATAATATAATATTGTTTAGTGGTGTTAACATAATATCATTCCTTTTTGACATTCTTTTTATTTTAACAATATAATAATGCATATTAGAACTTTAAATTAAAAAATAAAATAAATATAATTTAAATATTATTATTTTGGGTTTTAATGTGTATGCATTTTGTCTTTAATGGTGTAAACATAATACCTCCTAGTCAAAATACTTCTAAAAAGTAGGTTATCAATGGGTGCAAAGCATTATAAAAGAAAAATAGAGAACATTTTCCTTATAAAAAGAAGGTTTTTTTATTGTAAGGATTTATAGTTATTTTGTATGAATTGTTTTGTGATGAAACATGTGCACTTAAATAGGCCCACAAACATATTTCATTTTTAGAAAAATGTTAAAAGAAAATTTAAAAAGTTTCAATAAATCTCATAATTTTGTAATTTTAATAAATTTGAAAATAATAAAATATGTTTGTTAAAAAGGATACGTTTACATATATATATACTGCACCTCTTATTTCTACTTTAATTCCACTATACCCTTACAACACTAGTTCTGTGACCCTATTCATTGGGTTTATAAAAAGGTAATTTTGTCTGCCATAACTCAGACTAAAAAAACCCTACACCCCTTATTTTCATTCTTCCCTTCCCTTGACCAGTCTTCCTCTCCTCCCCTTCCTTCAACTTGTGCAACTCGTATCCTACCATCCAACCTGGTGCTATCTTGACGTTGGCGTGGGCTGTCAGCGTAGCTGGGTAGCAGTTCTTCCTGTTTGAAGTTTTTTTTTTCTAGCGTCCAAGTTAGTATTTCTCCTATCCTCTCGTAGATCTTGTAAAAGAATCATGTTGTGATGGAATTTTTACTGTGTGTATATGAACTGTGCGTGGAGAGGCTGTGAAGGGTTAACCGCAAATGGTATTGCAGTTAACCCCTGCCGCAGTACGAACGGCGGATGGGTTTTGGGGGGTGCGTTGTGGAACCACAAATCGTTTTGCGGTTAACGCCTGCCGTAGCTGGATCAGCGCTTGAAACCAACCGCTGATGGATCTGCGGTTGGTTTGATTTGGGGGTGCATGGGTTGGAAGAAACGCAGCTCACACTACGGTTGGAGGAAAAAGCAGCTCATACTGCGTTTGCGATTTCTATTGTTTTTGGTTGAGTTTTTTTTTTCAAAACGTTGTTTTTTAAATTTTAGGTTGTTTGTTATTTTTTTTTAAGTTTATAAAATTTTATATATTATTTATTATTAATGTAATTTAGATTAAGTATTAATTATGAATTTAGATTAAGTATTAATTAATTTATTGAATTAAATAATTTTTATTATAACTAAACTATATTTTCGTAAATTGGTTTATTTGTTTCTTAAATAATTTTTGTATATTATTTATTATTATATTAGTAATTCTTTTTATTTTTGTTTATGAATTTAGAAGTTTTAAATTATTTATTAATTAAATAATTATTATTATCCCTATGCGTAAATTGATTTTGTTAAATATTATATTTTTTTATTTGTATTTATTTGAGTATTATAATAAGTAATACTTTCTTTTATTTCTTTTTTTAATATATTATTAATTTTAATATTTTTTTTCTTCTTATTTGTTTCAATATTTGTTAATAGATTTTTTTAGTTATTTTATTTCTTTTCATTTTAATTTTGTTTTATAGAATATATTGATAATATTGGTTAATAGAAATGGTAAGAATTAGAGGTTTCATCGTCTCGTGGTCAACCATCATCTTCATCACATGATGAAAGGAGACGACCTACGACTTCTGCTTGTAGAAGACGCGTAGAGGAATATTGCACAGACGTCATTGATGAGCATCATTATGAGGAGTACGAGGAGTCTATATAGCAGGAACATCGTGAGGAGGACTATGTTCAGCATGAGGATGTTCAAGAGCAGGATGACTATAGTGAGGAAGAAGATGAAGATGAAGTTGAAGATGATGGATTTCCAGGAGGTCCACATGACACCTCGTTGCTTACACACTATTCCCAGCATGTTGCATATGCCATATGGCAAGGCCAGGTTGGCAACCAACCTAAATGTTAATTGTTGATTAATTGCTTATTTATTTTTGTTATATAATTAAGTGTTTTTATGTAGGATCGAGGGGAGATTCAATTGAGGAGCCATGGTAAAAAATTAAAAGCTTTTGGAATGTATCATGAGGCTATCGAGCTATATATATCCATGTCGGAGTTGACTTCCTTAGTCAACCTATCCTACGAGTATGTTGATCATGGATTGATCGTTTCACTTGCAGAGAGATGACACCTAGAGACAAATACTTTCCACCTTTCGGTAGACGAGATGAGCGTCACATTAGATGACGTTCACAATCTGCTCCACCTACCTATCATGGGGCAATTTTGTGAGGTGGAGGACCTAGAGTAAATGAGGCTCGATCTCATCTTATGGATTTGCTTGGCATCGACCGCGCCAAAGCTTCAGCCGAGATGAAGAAGTCACGCGGTCCAAAAGTGCGGCTGAGCTGGCTCCGCGAGGTCTACCACGATTGCATTCAGCAGGAGGTTTGGGAGTGCGCTGCTCGGGCGTATTTGTTGCATCTGCTTGGATGCACAATTTTTACTAATAAGAGTGAGAATTTGATTTAGGAATTTGATTCGTGTCTCGTACCCCCTGTTGCGATACTTGAATGCATGTTCGAGATATGCTTGGGGAGCAGCTGCACTGGCACACACTTATGAGTAGCTAGGAGATGCTAACTTCAATGGTGTCAGACAGATAGCTGGATATTCCACTCTTATACAAGTACATTAAAAGTACATTAAAGTTTTACAAAGTTTTTTTTAATATATTTTAGGAATGTAAAAAATAACATAAGTAAGTAATGTTTTGTAGAGTTGGATATATGAGCACTTTCCTGGGATGGGAAGGAGGCAATTCTCATATACGTACACAAACCTCCATACACGAGCTTCACGATACATACCTTCTAGATAGGGTTGGAGTCTTACGGAGGGGCGGAGATATCTGGATGGGCTCACGTATGATGCGATCATCTAGAATCCATACACTTCGCACATACGTACTTGTCCATTCTTGGCCATATGTATGTTTTCAGGATGGCCAAGAATGGACAAGTACGTCTGCGCGAAGTATATGGATTCCAGATGATCGCATCATACGTAAGCCCATCCAGATATCTCCACCCCTCCGTAAGACTCCAACCCTGTCTAAAAGGTATGTATCGTGAAGCTCGTGGATGGAGGTCTATGTACGTATCTGAGAATTGCCTCCTTCCCATCCCAGGAAAGTGCTCATATATCTAACTTTACAAAACATTACTTACTTATGTTATTTTATACATTCCTAAAATATATTAAAAAAAAACTTTGTAAAACTTTAATGTACTTGTAGAATAGTGGAATATCCAGCTATCTGTCTGACACCATTGAAGCTAGCATCTCCTAACTGCTCATAAGTGTGTGCCAGTGCAGCTGCTCCCCAGGCATATCTCGAACATGCATTCAAGTCTCGCAACAGAAGGAGGTACGAGACACGAATCAAATTCCCAAATCAAATTCCCAAATCAAATTCCCACTCTTATTAGTAAAACTTGTGCATCCAAGTAGATGCAACAAATACACCCGAACAACACACTCCCAAACCTCCTGCTGAATGCAATTGTGGTAGACCTCGCGGAGCCAGCTCAGCCGCACTTTTGGACCACGTGACTTCTTCATCTCGGCTTTGGTGCGGTCGACGCCAAGCAAGTCCATAAGATGAGATCGAGTCTCATCGTACTCTAGGTCCTTCACCTCACAAAATTGCCCCATGATAAGTAGGTGGAGCAGATTGTGAACGTCATCTAATGTGACGCTCATCTCGCCTACCAGAAGGTGGAAAGTATTTGTCTCTAGGTGCCATCTCTCCGCAAGTGAAACGATCAATCCATGATCAGCATACTCGTAGGATAGGTTGACTAAGGAAGCCAACCCCGACATGGATATATATGGCTCGATAGCCTCATGATACATTCGAAATTTTTTTAATTCTTTAGCATGGGTCCTCAATTGAATCTCCCCTCGATCCTACATAAAAACACTTAATTATATAACAAAAATAAATAAGTAATTAATCAACAATTAACATTTAGGTTGATTGCCAACCTGGCCTTGCCATATGGCATATGCAACATGCTGGGAATAGTGTGTAAGCAACGAGGTGTCATGTGGACCTCCTGGAAATCCATCATCTTCAACTTCATCTCCATCTCCATCTCCATCTTCATCTTCTTCCTCATTATAGTCATCCTACTCTTGAACATCCTCATGCTGAACATAGTCCTCCTCACGATGTTCCTGTTGTATAGACTCCTCGTGCTCCTAATGATGCTCATCAATGACGTCCATGCGATATTCCTCTACGCATCTTCTATGAGCAGAAGCCATGTGTCGTCTCCTTTCATCATGTGATGAAGATGATGGTTGACCACGAGACGATGAAGCCTCTTCACGAGAAGATGATGCGCCTCTAGTTCTTACCATTTCTATTAACCAATTATATTATTAATATATTCTATAAAACAAAATTAAAATGAAAAGAAATAAAATAACTAAAAAATTATATTAACAAATATTGAAACAAATAAGAAAAAATAAAATAAAAATTAAAATTAATAATATATTAAAAAAATAAATAAAAGAACGAAAGTATTACTTATTATAATACTTAAATAAATACAAATAAAAAAATATAATATTTAACAAAATCAAATTTACGCATAGGAATAATAATAATTATTTAATTAATAAATAATTTAATAAAACTTCTAAATTCATAAACAAAAATAAAATAAAAAAACTAAAATTATATACATAATAAATAATATACAAAAATTATTTAAGAAACAAATAAACCAATTTACGAAAATATAGTTTAGTTATAATAAAAATTATTTAATTCAATAAATTAATTAATACTTAATCTAAATTCATCATTTATACTTAATCTAAATTACATTAAAAATAAATAATATATAAAATTTTATAAACTTAAAAAAAATTAACAAACAACCTAAAATTAAAAAAACAACGTTTTGAAAAAAAAACTCAACAAAAAAAAAATAGAAATTGCAAACGCAGTCTCAGCTACGTTTTCTCCAAAACCGCAGTCTGAGCTGCATTTTCCTTCAACCGCATTCTGAGCTGCGTTTTTCTCCAACCGCATTCTGAGCTGCGTTTTTCTCCAACCGCATTCTGAGCTGCGTTTTCCTCCAACCGCATTCTGAGCCACGTTTTACTCCAACCGCAGTCTGAGCCACGTCTTTTCTCCAACCGTAGTCTGTGATGCGTTTTTCTCCAACCGCAGTCTGAGCTGCGTTTTTCTCCAACCGCAGTCTGAGCTGCGTTTTTCTCCAACCGCAGTCTGAGCTGCGTTTTTCTCCAACCGTAGTCTGTGATGCATTTTTCTCCAACCGCAGTCTGTGATGCGTTTTTCTCCAACCGCAGTCTGAGCTACGTTTTTCCCAACCCGTGCACCCCCAAACCAAACCAACCGCAGATCCATCGACGGTTGGTTTCAGACGTTTGCGGCAGGCGTTAACCGCAAAACGATTTGCGGTTCCACAACGCACCTCCCAAAACCCATCCGCCGTTCGTATTGCAACAGGGTTAACTGCCCCTTCACGACCTCTCACACACATAGTTCATATACACACAGGTTTTCATACACAATAAAAAAAATTCATCACAACATGATTCTTTTACAAGATCTACCAGAGGATAGGAGAAATACTAACCTGGACGCCAGAAAAAAAACTTCACATAGAAAGAACTGCTACCCAGCTACGCTGACAGCCCACGCCAACATCAAGATAACACCAGGTTGGATGGTAGGATACGAGTTGCACAGGTTGGAGGGAGGGGAGGAGAGGAAGACTGGTCAAGGGAAGGGAAGAATGAAAATAGGGGGTGTCGGATTTTTTTGGTCTGAATTGCGGTAGACAAAATTACCTTTTTATAAACCCAATGAAAAGGGTCACAGAACTAGTGTTATAGAGGTATAGTGAGAATTAAAATAGAAGTAAGAGGTGATTGACGAGATTGGGGTGATGGAGGGAGGAACACTATAAAGATGTTTATCATGTAGAAAAAAAATCAGAATACTCTATTAGTCATTTAATTTGTATTTTTTATTTTAATGCCTATGTTTAACTTTATGTTAATAAATAAAATAACCTAATCTCAGAACTCAGTTTCTCCAAGTTTGAACAGAATCTGAAAATATAAATGACAAATAATTTCTACAAAAGGAGACTGTTTGAGAAGAAAAATGAGCATGAGAGTCCTGACAAGCTTATAATAACAGAACAGACAACTTTATCTATCTCTCTAATGTTACATAATCTTTAAACTCCCTTTGAACCTCTCAAGTTGTGTTGATCTTCTCATCAAACTGCATTTGAAATTTGTTCTGAAAACTCCCCACATCCTTCAAGGGCATATCTAGAATCTGCACAATCTGCAGCAGTTATGACATTGACACATACAAACACTATACTGAAATTTCAGGTACCCAAAAAGTGTAAATTTGCATTACTAGAAAAAGAAAATGCAGAAGCAGAACAATCTGCAATTGCATCATTGGTGTGTACCTTCTGTTGATTTTTATCAGTTGGTAGCATTACACCACCACCCCTTCTAGTTCTGGCAAGAAGGCCTTTTGTTATTGGTGACATCATCATATCAGTTGGACTTGTGTATCTGAGAAAATGCAGAAAAACACTGCATCATGGCATTACTGACCCAATTACATAATCATCACCATCTGCAAGTTCTTTCTTCAAAATTTCTTAAAATGATCGAATGGTTACATAAATGAATTTAATTTCAACATGCACTTTACACAATCTACACCTCTGTATAACCTTCGAGTGAATATTTAAATGTGGAGAATTGCCAAATTCTACTGAATCAATACACTTTATGATGATTCCATGAAAAACATCAATCCATACACTAGATTTTGAACCAGAGATTTGTCGAGCTAAATTTCAAATTTTGACTGTTTTATAAATTTATGAATGAATATGTGAGACCTTACAAATACTCAAAGATAAAAAAGAAAAAAGAAAAAAGAAAAATTACAGATATAAAAAAATTGGGTATCCAAAAAATCATTGGCGAATTCATAGATATAACATTCATAATAATATATAAATACCTTTCAGGGTATTTGAATGCTTTGGGGACTCTGAGCTGATCAGGAGTAACAGGTTTGCGCAATTCGTTTGAGGAGTTACTACGATCATTGTTGTGGAATTGTTGAGCTGAAGTTGGTGTTTTGCATTCAGGTTCAGTTTTCTGCGCTTGAATTGGAACTTTTGGAGGAGTTTTCAGGGTGTTTTCCTTTTCCATCAGAGCAACAAAGATGAATTCTTTCAAGTGCAAAAGTTGGAAGATGATGAATGCAAAAGCTAAGGGTGCAGAAGAATGAGTATATGAAAATGGTAGATGATAAAGTGACCGTTTGAGGAAAAGGGTTTTCAACGGTCGAATTGTGTGAGAATTTGCAAAAATGGGATTCAAATATTTTTGTCCGTTGGATGAATTATGTTACCTAATAATGCTCTAATGCACCAAATAATTAAACATTTAGTGTGTTTAATATTTCCTATAAACTAGAAAAAAAAAATTATCATCATAGTATAAACCAAAAGTGTCATTTCTGGCACAGAAACACAGATAGGTGTTTTCTAGAAAACTAAAGCAAAATGCCAAAAATAAAGAGTGGCTAAAACAAATAGCTTGGTAGTGGGTGAGGACAAATAATTAATGTACAAAAGGGCAATGGTGAAAATATACTAACAATGGAGGGTTGTTAAAGAACTAGAACAAAAGAACTTATCCCTAGAGTTTTTTGTGACTGTAATTGATGCATATTTTCAAGTGTTATAGATGATAGATATACTTGGTCTTATTGTACAAAGCTTCTGAAACATGAAAGAAGCTTAGCACAAAATATTTGCCATGGTGGGAATTTTGCAGTCTCAGCCCTTCAATGTTGGAGTTCCTCCCCTCTGCTGTAAGCTATGCCATTATCATATTAGCCTTTAAAGTTTTCCTTTTCAGCACACAATGCCAAAAGGGTTCACATGTTTCCAACTCAAACAGAACAATTATGCAGAGAAATTTCAGTTTTGAGAGCATTTACATTCGTATTCATATAATATGCTCTATAGTTTTGAACCAAATGATCAGAGTATTTAGTTTACCTTATTTTGAAAGAATAATTGTTTATTGTGAGCAAATTTCCTTGGAGAGCTTTTTCTTTATAAAGAATAGTAGCTTATTTTGACATTGAACAACATGTACTAGACTAAAATTACTGGTAAATATTGCCTTATGCAGAACAAGAAAGTCTTTTATTTTTTCACTGATTATGTTGGTCTTGTGATCATTTACAGATACAGAAAGTAAGTATGTTCAAAATAGGATATTCTTTACATCATTATTAGGCCAAATTAAACATGTTAGTTCCTCAATTCATCAGAGAATACCTCAGTATACAGGTGATAGCAGAAGCAAAACTAAGGTACATAGAATTATGCAGTATGTTCTAAAATGTTAAAGTTAGTATAGTAAATTAAAGTGCATTTATTTTTTGTTTGTTTCTGAAATAAAGTTGCATTTTGATGAGGTTTTTGCTGCTCGGAGGAGGAAAAGGGCAAATGAGAGAACTGAAACATATGTGTTGCTGGAACCAGGGAAGGATGAAAGGTTTGTTTCAGAGGAAGAGTTGAAGGCAACATTGAAAGAGTTGTTGGAAAATTGGCCTGGGAAGGTTCTTCCTCCTGATCTTTCAAGATATGAGGACATTGATGAAGCTGTTTCTTTCTTAGTGAGATATGTTTGTGAACTTGAAATTGATGGAGATGTTGGCTCGGTTCAATGGTATGAAGTTCGTTTGGAGTGAATGAAACTATTATTTATAGGTTTCTAATGAAACAATTAATATCTTTTGCTTTATAATACTTGTTGATTGGAGAAAAAAAAGGTAAAAACAAGAAGAAAATATGGATAAATAATAATAAATTTATTACAATAAGTATTGATATATTTTATTTTTAGCATGATTGAAAAAATTATTATTTTAATTTTTTAATTTATTAAAAAAAAGAGTTTGATTGCATATTGATAATAGTTTTTTCTTTAACAAAAATACATGACTATTATTAAAGGAAAGGTTAAAGAGATTTTGAATTATTAAATATTTATGAAAAGTAATATGTTTTTAAAAAATTAAGATTTATATAAACTTATTCTAGGTAACTCTTGTTGATTTGTGTCTAAAGAGTAAATTGAAATTGATGAATTAAATGTTGTCTTTTAAGTTGTGATCGTCTGGGGATATATAATAAATAGAAAGAATTTTATGGGGGATATATAATAGAAAGAATTTTATATTTTAACAACTTTTTTTTAGTAACTTTTTACAATAAAATACATATCATTATTTTATCAATTTGTTTAAATTTATTTTTAAAGAATATTTAAAATAAATCAATCACAAATAACACATATATATCGTAAAATATTGTAAAAAATTAAAAAACATTTTTCCTAATAGAAAAGGAGAGGCAATTGTGTTTGGATGAAGCCTTATGTGACAGCGTGAAATGGGAGGGGTGAGTTTGGAAATGTGAGGGGTGAGTTCGGAATGGGATCCTCTGGAAAGTGCGAAAATGAGCGGAGAAAGCCACTCATGCATGTGTAACTTTACACGTGTCTTCGTTTTTTTTAACAATGAAGATGCAGAACTCGAGCTTGGTGAGGAAGATGCAGGGCACGTGGAAATGATTTTATTAATAATAGTAATAATTTCTTTTAATTTAATTTCTACTAACTTCATTTTATTTTAATATAATTTTATCAATTTTAATTGGTGGCTTAGTTCTTAATTTGTTATTTTCATTTCATTCAAATTTTAAAAAAATCCATAGTTATTAGTTTTTCTAATTTAGTCTTTTAACTTTTCAAAAACATCAAATTTGGTAATTTTTTCAATCTATTTATTCGTTGATTTTATGCTAAACCATAAATGGTGGTTTAAGAAGAATAAACCTAAGATAATGTAAATGAAGAAGAGAAATAGTATATGGTTGGTTGAAAATTAAAGGACTTGCATGCAACTAAAAGGATCATTTTAAAAAAGTAAAGGATTAAATTGGAAAAATCAATATAAGAATCCTTTTGAAAATTCAAATGAAATTAGACTACCAAGTTAGAAATTAAACCTATTTTATTTAAATAATAATTCACATTTTATTTTAACATAATTTACGCTAATTATATTATTCTAATTACTTTTTTGAGAAAAGGTAAAATGATAATCATATAATATATCAATTAAAATATTTTTTAATATGTCAAATTCATCACATCATTTATTAGTTTTCATAAATTTTCCTTTCATTGACTATGTTTGTATTTAATGCTGAGAGCACATATGTAAAAACCCAAAATTTTAATTTTTAAAACATAAATGTAATTTTAAAACAGATCCTAACTCATTTTTCATAAACACTTTATCTCTCTAGAAGTCAATCCTCTTCCTAAGTTCTGTCTTCTCTCTAAATCCTTTCATCACTGAATTGTTTGTTCAACAATAATGAGGCACATAGGTGTTCATGGCGTTGAGAGCTCCGATTGTCACCGATCAGTTTTTCAATCCTCTTCCGGTAAGTTGAATCTCCTTTTCCGTACAACTTTAGAGTTGTGATCATGCAACAAATTCTGTTGCATGTGGCTGGTTATGTTTTTCCCCAAATTCTAACTCCAATTTTTGTCCTAAAGACTGACTTCTATCACCAATTGGTGATCTATAGGTATTTTAGAGTTTTCCCTACGGATCAAGGCGTTGTTTGGTCATCATGTGAGCGGGCAGTATAATCCTGAGGTAAGGGAAGCTAGATTGAACTCTCTCTTGTAGAATATTAAATTGCATGTGCTGAATTTGTGTTTAAGAACATTTAATCACTGCATGCATAATTTGTATAGTAGAATAGGTTCCTGTTGTTCTGAATTGATGTGTTTGTGTGTTGGAATGCATTTCTTTAGTTAAGGAATTATGTGATTCAGGGTATTATGAAATTATGAATCTGATTGAATTATATGTGTGATGGGATAATGATTGTAGGAAATATAATTTAAGTATGCAGATTGATAGGTAAATAGATAAGTTAATAGTATAGGTTAAGTTCTAATTGGGAAAGTGGAGTAGTGAATTGGTAGAGTAGGGATTGGGGCCTGAGTTTGACCATTTGAGTAACTTACTTAAGTCATATATGACTTGTTAGCAACATCAAATTAGTCTGAAACAACTCCCAAGTAGTGAATTAGAAATCAAGCCTCTAAGTAGATGAACTTTTAATGTTAGATCATAAATCAATGCATAACTGTTAGGGATGAGTGTTAGGATCGTGTGTGAGCCTTTAAACAAGTTTAAAATTAACCATACTTCGAATTAGGAGTGTTAGAAGTTCACTAAATGGTCTGTAATGAGTTTTGGGTGGGTGAGTTCCTAAAATCTGCAGAAATTCACCCTGCAGGTTATGCAGAGTCGCACAGCACACTCTGTGTGCTCTGCAAAGGGTTACTGGTAGAAAAAATTCGCATAGTGCACCATAGGGTGTGCGCTGTTTTCTGTGACAGAATGAGTATTTTTGATGTTTTTGACGTTTTGGGAGTACCGGATGTCCGTTTTGGACGTTCCTTAGGTCGTTTTGGGGGTTTTGGACCCTTCCGGAACTATTGGTGATGGTTTCGTAGCTGTTTTCGTTACCTAAAAATGAGTACCTTTATGCCATGAATTGAATTATGCTGCTTGATTAAAAGTATATACATATAAAGGTTATGAGTTGTTATTTTCTTCTTTCTTCTTGAGTGATAGTGGATATATGACTCATGTTTGGTCTTGTATGAAATTAAATAGTCTTATACAATTGATTATATGAAGTTGATGATTTAAATGAGTAAAGTTGATGTGATATGAGATGTGATTCAAGGATTCAAGTGTCATCTCTAGGTGAGATTAAGTTAAGTATTGGAATGAATATAGGTAGCTCAGTCTTGGGGGTTGTCCTTAATACTCTAATGACTGTTCAATCTCACTTAGAGAAGAATACGTCATGTGGTGAGAGTAGTAGGAGGTCCTAGCCTTGGTTGTCTCCATTTTTAATGGGTCAAGGTGAGTGATAACGGACTAACCTTATGGTGGTAGGGTGGAACCCATAGCAATTGGCTTTGCAAAGCAGTAGAGGCCACCACAAGTGCATAACCCGCCATAGCTCGATATTCATTCCAAGTCCGGACAAGTCTAAGTCTAACATAATCTAATAAAACTGTCTTCTATGATTGGTTTACTTATTTGTTTCTAGTGATTATAGTTTAGATTTGTTTAACTTGTATTCTTTTTGGAAGTCTAGCTTACCCTTGCTGTTTGTTTCTTGTCTGTGTTGTATGTTTGTGTTCTTCCTCTTGCAATGATCATCCAAATTGGATGTGAGCAGAGGTAGATGGAGTACCTCTGGAGCAAGCATTGGAGAATGATGATGCAGTTGCCTAGTTCTTAGGATCTCTTAGACTGTTCCATATTTTGGAAAACTTTATATCTTTTGTAAGTAAAGTTCTAAATTTATAGTCAAATTTAGTATGACTGTAAAGTTTATAACTATATTTACATCCTCTAAACTGTTTTTTCATATTATGATGTTAATAATCCTATATAGTTTTCATCAATTATTGGGATGTTACAACATCTCTGCGTGACAGTTTGGGTGAGAAAAATTGGAAATGGTCCTCCTTATACTAAAGAAATATGTGAAAATTATACCTTTTTGGTTGAGTGATTCTTTTGGTTAGGATTGTGGCTTGTGTGTTAGTGTGATCCTATTTGTTGGTGGTTGTCTAGTTATGGTGGTTTTGTGTTTGGTTTTCTATTACTAAGTAAGTGTGGTTGGAGGTGATTACACGTGATGTTTTGCTGTTCTACTAAGTGTTCATAGTAAGTGTGCTGGTTGGTAGTGTTATCAAAATGGGTCATCCAACCTAGTCCACTATAGATTGACCACTTAGTGAATCAATCAAACCCGGTGAGCTAAAAAAATTTGTACTTGGTTTAATCTACCACATGTTGGTGGATTAAACGAGTTGACTCACTGGTTCACATAATTACAAGTTTTATTTTTCAATTCCAAAAAATAACAATTTTTTTAATTCAAAAATAAATGAATTTCAACCTAAAATGATATTGAACTCTATAGACAATTCAAAATAAAAAAAAAAGTACAATACAATCCAAAATCATCATAAAGTCCAAATATAATTAAAAAACAAGCATAAAAATCAAAATTATATGGGTTGGTGAGCCAACCCGACTCACCACAAGTTCAACTCAAATGAGTCAAGTTCTTAGCGGGTCGAGCTCAAGATTGACCCATATCGAAATTTCAATTTTTTTTTCAACCCAACCTAACCCAAACCCATGGTGGACTGAGTTGACTCACGAGTTCTAATCCCTTTTGCTAACCCTAGTGGTTAATGGTCGGTGGTGATTAAAGACTCTACAATTTAACACATCCAAGGTGGTTTTGTGTTTGATCTTCTATTGCTAAGTGGGTGTGGTTGGAGGTGATTGCTCGTAGTGTTTTGTTGCTCTACTATGTATTCATTGTAGGTGTGGTGGTTGGTGCCACAACCTCGCCATAAACATGGAAAATAAAATAAAACAAGTGTGATTGTTTAATAATAATAATAATAATAATAATAATAATAATAATAATAATAATAATAACTCATTTCATTTTAACATAATTTACAATAATTATTTTTTTAATTTAAATTACAAGGATAAAATAATTTTTTTCATTTTTATCAATTAAAATATTTTTTTAATCTATTAAATTCATCACATCACTCAGTAATTTTCATAAACTTACATCTAAGATCTTTTCTTTTTTCATCATCTTTTTCTTAAACCAAATAACCTCACTTTTACTTCTTTTTCCTCTCAAATACATTCACATCTACTTCCCCAACTTCATTTTACAAAGAAACCCACCGTAAACTTTAAGATTGAGGTTAAAGGCTTTTACATTTTGTATCTCATAATTTCTTAGAGCATTCTTCTAAATTTTCAAAATGTCATTTGCCATAAGAGAAAATGATTTTCAGAATACATGTTTTGTAAGCTTTTTGGAATAAATTTCTGCAATTTTTGAAATAAAATGTTGAAAATAGAAATTTTGGATCTAAATTTTTCAAACAAAATTTTCAAAATATTAAGGAAACACGAAATGTTTTCAGAATAGGTTTTCTAAATGTAGGATTTTTTAAATAAACTTTCCATATTGCATATATGGTTCTTTGAAGCAGAGTTTTCCAAGATATCTACGTGAAATGTGTTTTAAAAAAATTCAAACACTTGATATACGTTTTAAAAGCAACTTTCTAGAATGAGTTTTTTTCACATTTTCTCCTTCTTTCTCCATAATGTTGTTGTTGTTCTTTTTTTTTTCTGCAGTAACAGTGATAATATAAGTTGCTTCAACGACAAGAAGCAACAACAACGGTATAATATAATAATAAAGAATGGTTAAGTCTTTTCCTATTTGTAAGAATGCAATTAGTAATTATAGGGGTGCATAAGTAATTTCCATTATATAGAGATGAGTATGTACATATCCTCTCTATTCTCGTTTCCATCTAAAGAATTTATGTATATGTATAGACCCACAATATTCTCTTCTAATTATTTCATTTGTTCTACATCCATGAAATCCACTCACATCCTCTCATAATATAAATAAAAAATAAACTGTAGAAGAATGCATAAGAAAAAGATAAAAAAGTCACAATCTAGCATATTGATAAGTTAATGAAGATTCACTATAAATATCATCCTTGATAACAACCAAAGTTGGAGACGATACAATCTAACATGTTGATAAGTCAAGAAAGATTCGCCACAAATAAATTCATCTTTGATAAGAATCAAAGTTCTAATCTACAAAGAAATCCATGTTTGATAAAATCCAATTTTCATATAATGACCATCCAAGGTGTCTACAAATGTATTTGGTGTCCCTATATATAGGCACAAATGTTTAAGTCACCTAAGAAACCCTAATAGAAAGCCCAAAGACATCGGACTCAAAAAAATAACTTGAAAATTCAAAAGTAAAAACAAATTGTTCAGCAAAACCTTTCTCGCCTAACGATTACTCAACATTCTTGCCCAGAAAGATAAACAGTTCACCCAACAAACTTACAAAATTAAAATAAATTATTCTACAATTGTGTTCTAATCCATGATCTTTATGTCTTCAACTCCTTTGAATTGCAAAGGCACACCCTCAAGTTTTTCTTTTTCTTATATTGAATAAGGAGATAATCATCTATCATATCCTCTTTCTTGAAAAGAATTTGTCCTCAAATTCATACCACTTAAAGATAGTCCTTTATCATACTCTCCTTCTTGTAGAGAATTTGCTTAAAGATTCCTTCTCCTTAGGTTCCATAGTGGTAGAAGTTGCTCCCATCTTCTTAAATTTCTCCTTGTCCTTATCATTATTCTCCTCTTCTTAAAGAGAATTCATCCATGAATTCTAGAAGATCATGCACACAAACATAAATCAAAGACACAAATCTAAAATAATCCAAAATAGAAATTCTACTATAATGAGATTTGGAATCCGTAAAGAAACAAATCTCTTATTATTAAAGGGTTCAAGGTTTGCCTCCGGGATCAAATTTCCATTTGCAAAAAACATAAAACAATTTCAAAGTAAGGATGTTATATTTAAAGAAAAGCAAAAAGAATATTGTCCAGACAAACAACCAAACTACAAGTATAACTTTGACTACTAATAGGTTTGTTAGGGATGGACAAGCAAGGTAAGTCAAGTGCATATATTTACACACTCATGTCTTCTTTTTTTTTGGCATCCTTTCTTTTTTCCATTGTTAATACCATGACTCCTTCACAAACAAGTCTTCTTTAGACAATTTCATCCTTTCTGTTTTCCCTTATTGATGCCATTGCTCCTTATGAACAAGGTTCCCTAGGAAGTAAAATAAAAAGAGATGAGTTAGTATGTTTTTCCAATGAGAAGTCAAGATGTTGTTCTTTGCTTTCTACTTCCTCTCTCTCTTTTCTTCTTCCTCATTTTCTCTTTTTTCTTTCCTCTCTCTTTTCTTATTCCTTTTTTTCTCTGTTTTATTTATCCTCTCTCTCTCCCTTTTTTTTCTTGTTCCTCATTTTCTCTCTTTTCTTTTTCCTCTCTCTCTTTTTGTTCGTTTTTTTTTTCTCTCTCTCTTTTCTTTATCAACATTTAAAGTTTTTCAATGTCCTTTCTTCCTTCCCTTTCAAGTATAGAATGTAATTTTTGGGATATTCGTTAGTCATGAGGCTTGTATTCCAATTAGGAAATTAATAAGTTTCATAACCATAACTTTCACATTTAGACCATCTTAGAACACTTGTCTTATCCCTTGGTAATGATTTTCTGTCAGGATTGTGTTTGCTTCCAAGACTAGCAAACTTGTCATTCAACTTTACAATTTTGGACACCAAGGCATTAACATCCTTCACCAAGGCCAAACAAGCACCGAGTGCTTCTCTTTGTGTCATTCCCTTGGTACTTTTAATTCCTCTAACCAACTCATCCCTATGAGAAATAAGACAGAAAACCCCATATGTAAAATCATTTTTAGAAGAATGCCTTTGTTGGAACATGTTGCATTACTATGCTAGATCTTGAAAGATAAGTTAGTAAAAATAACAATAATAAATTTAGGATCTCACCACTCTTCTAAATATTTCAATTTAAAATTCACTCATGTATCACACTTGTAGGCTCATTCTCAATTTTTTAAGTACTTTATTTCCTTTTTTATTCAAATTCTACTTAAACAAAGAGTGACAAATGTTGTGAGAAGTAAATTTGACTTAATAGATAAAAAAGATAAAAACAAATAAAATTTGAAAATAATAGAACTAAAAAAAAAGATAATGCGGAAACTCTAAAAAAAACTAATTACAATTCAATGTGGAACATCGTCAACCATCCACGTAAATAATTTACCATAAAACTACAATTAAGTAATGAAGGAAAAAAAGATAATTAATCAAGGCAAAAAATTCCACAACGATATATATAACTTATGGATCTTAGGCGAGATAGATCCATGACAAGTACTACAAAATAAATTTAATTAAAATGTAAAGAAAGAAAATAAATAGACATTTAAAATAGTTTTAAACTTGGATATTAATTTTTCTTTTTTTAATTTTTTAAAAGTATCTTTTAATTTTGTCAACTTTATTTTATTAACATTTATAAATTTAATAAATATTTTCTCGACAAATTTTATTTAATATTTTAATTTAAAATATACATATTTATAAATTATTTTTTATTATTTGATATTAAAAAATTAGAATATATTGACATTAGGACAGGAATGAACATGAAATTTTTCTATAAAATGAAAAAAATAAAACTTGTATATCCTCCTCCTAATCATAATGTATAATAAAGATTTTAGGGTCCATCTATCTTGGGTAGGCATGCCTTCTTTTCTTACTTTTATTAAATTTTAAATATGTGGTCTATATTCTCCAATATCCTTTTCATTAAATTGTAGAACAAACATTAAATATACAAATAATAACATATAATTTTATTTAAATAAATAAATATAAGTATTTTATTTGAACTTATTAAAATAAGGGAATTATGCTTATATATTCAAAGAAAGATTTTTTTACATATTGTTTTCCAATTTTATTATTTAAATAATGATTTTCAATAAATTTATTTTATAGTTGTATAAATTTTTATTAAAATAAAAGAAAATGAACAATGGTATAAAAAAATCCACACAAGTGCCGCCACCTCCCTTCTCACTAAATAGTGAAAAACCGTTTTGAATGGAAGTTTAACTCAGTTTTGCTGTTTTTGTTTTTCGTATATTTATTTTTAAAAGTAATTAGTTTTAAATGTGATTTTTTTTTTCTCAAAATAATATTATTTTAAAGAATTTTTTTTAAACATATTGAAACAGTAATTTCCTAAATACACCTATTTGACTTTTTTGTTTCTTTTTTTTTATCTAAAATGGGAAGGAAAATTACAATTAGAATTAAGGAAGATTAATTTAAAATTATTAATCAAACATATTGTGTACAAATTTTAATTACTTCGAGAGAACAAATAAAATAAAAAATTAAATTATGCTTTTTATAAATATAATTAGAAAATAATTTTTTATTGTTAATTTTGTGAAAAATAAAAATATTATAATTGATAATATTTTGATTAATAATAATAATATTATAAAATTCTAAAGTTATTTTTTATTTCTTATTATTTTTTTCTACATACCATTATAATAATATAACTTTTATTCCAAATATATTACAAAATTAACATCTTTGAAATGTCCCGTAAATAATAATTTTTTAAGAGAATTTCTTCAAATAAGTCCAATAGAACATTATTTCTTCAAATGGACAGAATTTTTAAGTAACTTTTTGATGTTTGAAATAAAACATCCCTTGGAAATTCAGTTTCACGTGAACCAAATTCTGGGAGGATTTCTTTTAAAGGAGAATAAAATTAAGTATTAAAAGTTAAAATAAAAAATAATTTGAAATAATTAATGAAAAATTCTGATATTTTAATTACTTTAAGAGAAAATTACGAATAAAAAATAAAAAATAAAAAATTATTTAAAATTTAAAAGGAAATTAAATATTATTTTATTATAAACACAAGGAAATGTAAAACTAGAAGCATGGAGAGGCATGTCCATTTTACCAAGTTAAATATATAATATTTATTATGTTGATATTTTAATAAATCAAATAATGAATATTTTTATATTTTTATAGTATTATTAAATAGTTTTAAATCAAATTTTTAATTTTTATAAATATGTATAATTGACATTATGTTAATAAAAATTAAAAAATTATACATTTCTATCATCGTATTATTCAAAGAAATACAAATAGGTTAAAGTTTCTCCTGAATAAAAATATGTAAGAAAGGTTGTCAAAAATTTCAAAAGACAGGCAATCATTTCAAGAACTAAAATAATGTTTTTAATTAATTTTTTTTAAACAGAAAATAATCCCATTTCTATTCATAATAGAATTAAGGCTTAAATTTTTAATTAGTCCCGAGGAAATTTTCAGTTTAGTACCCGCTTTTAATAGTGTATACATTGGGTCTTCATGTTTTGCAATTTGTGTCAATTTAGTCAATTATGACACTTCAAACAAATTTGTAACAGCAATTGGAAGGTGTGCAAAGGTTCAAACAATGAAGAAACATGCTGCAATTCAAAATGACTTGTCCACTTGCAATTTTTAAGCCAAATTAATGGTTAAAAGGGACTAAATTGACACAAATTGTAAAATATAGAGACTCAATATATACACTTTTAAGAGTGACTAGTAACCTGAAAATTCCCTCTTGGGAACAATTAATTTAAGCCTAGAATTAATTAAAAAAGTAGTTATGAATCTATTTTAGTACTTGACAAACGGTCTGCTATCATACTGACAAAAATAATATTAAAATATTTACATATATTCAAAAGCAACACGTGGTTCTCTTTTCATGTCAAGGACCAGTACGTAGAAAATATAGAACAAGATTTTGGAAGGTGAGATAATTAAATTTCTCACTCTTGGACAAAGACGGTTAGGTAGTAATCATAATATTAAAAAAAAAAAAAAACTATATTTATTTTAATTCTAAATTCATAAACTAAAGAAAATCAGAATAAATAGCAAGAAATATCCCTGTATAATCACTATAATAAAATGGCATCAGAAAAAGAGAAAAACATTGAGAAGAACATGAGCAATATTCCAGTTGTGCTAGTGGTACCTCATCCAGCACAAGGGCATGTGAACCCCTTGATGATCCTGTCACAGAAGTTGATCGAGAATGGTTGCAGAGTGGTTTTTGTGAACACAGAATTCGACCACAAGCGAGTGGTGAGTTCGTTCGGAGAGCAACAACAACATAGTACGAACCAGGCGATGAAGTTGGTTTCAGTTCCTGATGGGTTAGGAGCTGATGATGACAGAAACGATGCGGGCAAGATGTGTGATGGTCTGCAGAACTCCATGCCGAAAGCACTTGAAAAGCTGATAGAGGATATGAACTTGAAAGGTGATAACAGAATCAGCTTCATTGTTGCAGATTTGTTCATGGCTTGGGCGTTGGATGTTGGAAGTAAATTTGGGATCAAAGGAGCAATATTTTGGCCTGCATCAGCTGCTATCTTTGCCTTGCTATGGAGTCTTCCCTCTCTTATTGATGATGGAACCATGGATTCTGACGGTAAGAATCATGTTATACTTTTCATATACTTTATTCTGAATTCTTCATATTATTATTTTTTTTCATTTTTATAAAAGAATACTGATTTTATTACATTTAAATTCAGCTTGTGTCCAGGATACTTTCTACTCGCAATTTAACTTGCAAAATAAAATTCTAACTCATAATATGATTGATACCCATACCTACTTAAAAAGTATTTTTGAGTAAATTTAAATAAAATATATATATATATATATAATATAAATTAAATTAAATATATATTAAAATTTAATTTTAATTAAACTTAACTTGATAAAATATAAATTAATTTATTTTTCATTAAATTTAATTTTCAAAAATATAAATTAAATTATTATTGTTATTTTTTGTAGATAACAAATTTACGCGAATCTGATATATAATATACCAATATTTGAGATATTTAGAAGTGATATTAAAATACCTACACTTCATTATTTACAATTAAATTTCATCCGGTATCATTAAATTTTTTTTTTATCTCTAATTAGGTCATAAAGTAATTCTGTTTGTTATAACATAATTTTAAAAAATTTGAACCATTTATACATCTATATATGAAAATATAATCATAATAAGTATATTATTTTATTTGATAGGATACAATTTTTTTAATTTTTTTATGGCAAATCTGACATGAAAAGTCTTTTAGAAAATAAATTTATATATGTTCTATGTGTAACATCCCAATAAATATAACCAAAGCTATAATTTATTTTAGGAGTTAACATGAACAATAAAGGAGAACAGTAGTGAATAAGCATAGAGGTGAAAAAGATAGGATAATATCATTAAATTTAAAGCTGTACAATAGTCATGTTAAATACAGTATTTACAATATAGACCGGACGGTCTTGAGTATAATACATTGGCCGAACGACCAAAATTCAAAAGATTCCTATACTGGACCCTACAAAACACTGGGCAATGGAAAACAACTACACTAAGGATCAGTCGGTCCGGCATAACTTTCAGGCACGGCCTCCACGGGTTGCTCGATCTGCACAGCATTCTCCAGAGTAGCCCCCAAAACATCTTCCAAGCTATCCTCTGCTCACACCCAAAAGGATGATCATTGCAAGGAAGAGGATAACCGAACGGTCAGATACCGAACGACAACATAGACAAAGACACGAAGGATAAGGGTAAGCTTATGTAAATTTAATTTATCAATTCATCATACAAGTAAACGTACAATACAAGCCAATCAATCATGCAACATACAATTCCTATACATGCATACCACATTCCTTTACTCATGACCGACCACTAAGACACTTTCCGGACGGTATGAACATGTAGCTCGGTCGTCCCTAGCACCCGGTGTGGTGTAGTAACTGTTTTCCCTTATCAGCTGCCACCCGAGGTTAGTCCTCAAACGGTTATCTATTCATATAACCGCGGACCTCCTGCCATTCCCACACATGAGTGGCCTCCCTCTACCTGAGGAAACGCCCTCACGGAATATTAGGATCAAGGACGACACCAGAGTCATTCCCACATTCATACTTTACCAATCATTACCAAATTAATGAGTTATTCCGCCAGTGGAATTCTCTTACTTAGTCAAATTCAACCAACGTTCATTATTACTTCCAAGTTGTTAGGGTGTTGAGAGGAGTACCAGATACTCAATACCGAATCATAACTAGTAGTGACGTTTTTCTCAAGAAGGATAATTTACATCAAACCGAGTACTTAGTCTATGACCAATTACTCAAACATAATATCATATGTGTAAAACCGAACGCTTGGTTTATGACCGGACGTTCTTAAAATGAATAATAATAATAATATGAAATTGAATGCTTTAGAAATTAAGTGTCAGTCTAATACCAAACACTTATATAATCCGAACGTACAGTTTATGGCCGAAAGTTCTTAAAAATTCAAGTACTGGTATAATACCTAGCACTTTTAATAAACATCATCAATATAAACCGAACGCTCAGTGTATGACTGATCGTTCTAAATAATTAATATGAGGCTGAATACTTAGTGTATGACCAAGCACTTCAAGACCGAATGTTCAGTATAAGACCGGACGTTCAGTACAATAAAGACAATTAATATGAAACCGAGTACTCAGTTTATGACCGAGTACTTCTCAGGCCGAGCACTCGATTTATGACCGAGTACTTTCAATAAACATTATCAATATAAAACCGAACGTTCAATGTGTGACCGAACGCTACTATAATAAACATAGTTAACATGAGACTAGGTAATCAGTCTATGACCGAATACGTTAAAGCCGAACACTCAGTATAAGACCGAGCGTTCTGTAATGGACAGATCATTATGACTGACTAAGCAAGGCATTTAAGTTTCGATACAATAGTACAAGACCGATCGTTTTAGGGGAAACCGAACGGTCCTAATGACTTTCGATCTCAGATTCACATTTTCTCTAAGTTTCATACATACTCTTATCAGTGCAGAATTCATAGTTCATACAACTCATTCAACAACATACCATATTCCATTCATGAGAAATCAAGCAACATACTTTAGATATCAAACATGCATTAAATCAGGCACATATTCAAATCATACAGAAAATCAAAATTAAACTTTATAAGCTTCCCTTACCTCTAATTCCAGCTAAGTCTTTGAAAGTAGGTTGGTAGGAACTATCCCTTCTAAGGCTTTCCAAATTCAGTTTCAAACTAGAAACTGGACGGTTCAAGTGAGAGAGGAAACCACCAGGAGTCTTCAGACGTGATCTGAAGGGTGATCGGAACAGTAAATGGGTTAGAATTTTAGAGAGAAGGTAGGGAGGTTTTAGAGAGAAGGAGGAGAGTTTGAGATTTCCAGAAAGTTTGAGTTTGAGGAAGAAGAATATTGCATGGGAAAAATGGCGTCAGGCTTCCAATCCCACCTTAAATACTGCCTCCACTTAGAACGTGGCCCACTCCCAGCGTGCCACCTGACTTCCACTTTCTGGGGCTTCACTGCTCTGCTGCTGCTGCACGGATCACGAAGGAAGGGAATTAAAAACTTGGCAGAGTTTGTCTCCCACTCACCAGGGGAGAACCGGACGGTTGACACGTGTACCCCACTAAGGAGGGTATTAAATGGGGTCTGACACTATGAGATAGAATAATTTATATTAACAAATATTTAATACTTTTATTACAAATGCAAGAAAAATTAATAATTTTAATTTAAAACAAAACTTGACGTAAAGAAAAGAGTATAAAAAGTATTATTTCATTTGTTTTTTGTTATTAGAGTAAGTTTGCACGTGAGTTATATATAAGTGGTCGTGAAATAGAGGTATTTTAAATTGTTGATTAGTGTTATATATATATATATATATATATAATATTTTATATTGGCTATTTATAAGTATTTATACCAATTAGAAAAATAATATAGATGTTGGAAATGTAAAATGTGATATATGTTCTATAACAATTTAAAGACTTGTACTTAAATCATATCTAAACTAATCATAGTTATTAACAAAGACTAAACTAACAACGTTAAAGCACAATATGTATAGATGCTATACAATTCTATCCATCCATAACAAGTACTAATTTCTAGTACATAAAAAATATCTTAACAATGAGGGAAAAATTTCTTTAATTGTGTTGGTATCCAACGGTTCCTCGTTCTAAAAAAATTAGAATAAAAAATAAATATTAGGTTTTAAATAATATATATGAAAAATCTAATTTGTGTTGTTTACGTAGTCTTTAATTATATATAATTGATTATAATTTATAACTATTTAAGAAGTTATCAAATTATACTTTTAGAACTATTTAGTGTATATAGTAGAAGTATTAAACATATAAACAATTGTTATAATAATGCTTCTTTTTTTTTCTTATATTGTAGGAATAATATTAACAACGAAAGAGACAATTCAAATATCACCAAGTATGACTGAGATGAATACAGGAGACTTTTTTTGGTTTAACATGAGAGACAAAATAGAAGGTAAGATAATATTTCAGTATGTAAGACACTGTTTTCAAAGCTTAAATTTGGCAGAATGGTGGCTCTGCAACTCCACATATGAACTTGAATCTGGTGCATTATCATTTCTTCCTAAGCTCCTACCAATTGGTCCATTATTAAGAATTTATGATAGTAAAATTGGTATCACAAAAGCAATTGGACAATATTGGGAAGAAGATCTGTCTTGCATGAGTTGGCTTGATGAACAACATCATGGTACTGTGTTGTATGTTGCATTTGGTAGTTTCACTCATTTTGACCAAAACCAGTTCAATGAACTTGTCCTTGGATTAGTCCTCATCAATAGACCTTTTCTTTGGGTTATAAGAGAGGATAGTAAAATGGAATACCCTCATGAATTCAAAGGGCATAAAGGTAAGATAGTAAGTTGGGCTCCTCAACAAAAGGTTTTAAGCCACCCTGCCATAGCATGTTTTGTCACTCACTGTGGTTGGAATTCTACCATAGAAGGTTTGTCCAATGGGGTACCTTTCTTGTGTTGGCCATATTTTGGAGACCAATTTCAGAACAAAAAATATATTTGTGATGAATTAAAGGTTGGATTAAGATTTGACAAAGATGAAAATGGAGTTGTGTCATCCAAAGAGGTAAAATTGAAAGTGGAACAACTCCTTAGTGATGAGAACATAAAATCAAGGTCTCTTGAGTTGAAAGAGAAAGTTATGAACAACATAGTCAAAGGTGGTGCATCATTGGAGAACCTTAATAGGTTTGTCAAGTGGCTTAAAGAGTAGGAATTGTCATTTAAATTTAATTTATGCATATTTTATGTTGGAGAACTCTCCTATAACAGCAATATTTTCAAGCGATTGAGATTTCTTATTTACATGTCTTTTTATTCTATAGCGTCAAAACAACACTATGTTATTGTGTGACTGTTTTTTTATTTCTTTTGAATTTGTATTGTACGATCATTGTTCATGTATATGTTATTATAAATGATATATTTAACATATTTTCCCTATAAAATATTCATGAAATTCGTCATGTAGACATTTTTATATATAAAACATTTTTTCCTCTAAAGTGATTACATCCAATTCTGGAAAGCTAAACAATAATGAATTCTACTGTTAGTGTCACTTTTGATTTACAATCTGATTGTACAATTAGTCCCCACTATTTAAGTATAGAAAGTCTCCCTAAATAAAGTACAAAATGTCTCTTCAACTTGGCTAAACATTTGTTGATAGGTCTTTATCAAAGTCACCTGATCTTATATTTCTCCGAAATTCGTTTATTTATCATGACTTAATTTCTCACTTATGTCAAGTTACACATGTAAAATCAGAAAAGTTTATGTGATTATCTTCTCTTGATTGTTTTTCTTTCTGTTTGGAGTTCTTTTGCATTTTATGATGGAAACTAGTTCCAACATAATGTTCTTAATTTCATTTCTTAACTTCATTTCTTCGTAACTTAAAAGGACAAATATTTCATGATATAACAATAATGTTACACGGTCATGAAAAGTTTTCTTGGTACTTCTTGTTATCTTTGTGCTATTTTCTTTTGTTCTTTAAGTTTCACTTACACTTAAAAATAAAGAGACTTAATTAAACTTAGAGGTGGGAAAAAAAATTTAACATATACTTTTATTTAAAGAAATTAATATAAGCTATACTTAAATATATAAAGGAAGAATTTTTTTTCCAATTTTATTATTTAAATAATAATTTTCAATACATTTATTTTATAGTTGTATAAATTTTTATTAAAATAAAAGAAAATGAACACTGGTATAAAAAAACAACCACACATGTGCAACCTTCCATTCTCACTAAACAGTAAAAAACCTTTTGGAATAGAAGTTTAACTCAGTTTTGCTGTTTTTGTTTTTCATATATTGATTTTTGAAAAGTAAATAGTTTTAAAAGTGATTTTTTTTTCTCAAAATAATATTTTTTTAAAGAAAAATTCTTCAAAAACATCTATTGAAAAATTAATTTCCTAAATAGACGTTATTTTACTTTTTTGTTTCTTTTTTTTAATCTAAAATGGGAAGGAAAATTTAAATTAAAAATAAGGAAAATGAATTTAAAATGATTAATCAAATATATTGTGCACCAATTTTAATTACTTCGGGAGAAAAATAAAATAAAAAATAAATTACGATTTTTTTAAATATAATTTGAAAAAAAAATCTATTGTTAATTTTGTGAAAAAATGTTATAATTGAAAATATTTTGATTAACAATAATAATATTATAAAATTTTAAAGTTATTTTTAATTTTTAATTTTTTTTTCTACACATTATAATAATAAATTTTATTCCAAATATATTACAAAATTAACATCCTTAAAATATCCCATAAATAATAGTTTTTTAAAAGAATTTCTTCAAAACCAATAGAACATTATTTCTTCAAATGGATAGAATTTTTAAGTAACCTTTTGATGTTTGAAATAAAAAATACCTTGGAAATTCAGTTTCATGTGGACCAAATTGTGGGAGGATTTCCTTTAAAGGAGAATAAAATTAAGCATTAAAAATTAAAATAAAAATAATTTGAAATAATTAATGAAAAATACTGAGATTTTAATTACTTTGAGAAAATTTATAAAAAAAATAATACAATATTATTTAAAAATGAAAAGGAAATTAAATATTATTTTATTATAAACTCAAGGAAAGTCTATTTTAAAAACTACAAGCATGAAGAGGCATGCCGACTTTACCAAGTCAAATTTATAATATTTATTATATTAATATTTTAATAAAACAAATAAGGAATATTTTTATGTTTTATAGTACTATTAAATAGTTTTAAATCATTTTTTGATTTTTATAAATATGCATAATTGACATTAATAAAATTAAAAAATTATACATTTCTATCATCATATTATTCAAAGAAATCCAAATATGTTAAAGTACTCCAGTATAAAACAAGCAATAAAGGTTGTCAAAAATTACAAAAGACAGGACAATGAATCATTTGAAAACCTAAAATAATATTTTTAATTAAATTATTTTTCTGCGTAAATAGGAAATAATCAGATTTCTATTTTAGCAACGGTCTACTATCATTCTGACAAAAATAATATTAATGTTTACATATATTTAAAAGCAACACGTTGTTGTCTTTTTAATGTCTATTGAAACAGTAATTCCTAAATAGACCTATTTGACTTTTTTGTTTTTTTTTTTATTATCTAAAATGGGAAGGAAAATTAAAATTAAAATCAAGGAAAAGTAATTTAAAATGATTAATCAAATATATTGTGTATATATTATAATTACTTCGAGAGAACAAATAAAATAAAAAAATAAATTATGATTTTTTTAAATATAATTTGAAAATAAATTTCTATTGTTAATTTTGTGAAAAATAAAAATATTATAATTGATAATATTTTGATTAATAATAATAATATTATAAAATTTTAAAGTTATTTTTTATTTTTTATTATTTTTTTCTACATACCATTATAATAATATAACTTTTTTCCAAATATATTACAAAATTAACATCTTTAAAATGTCCCGTAAATAATAATTTTTTAAAAGAATTTCTTCAAATAAGTCCAATAGAACATTATTTCTTCAAATGGACAGAATTTTTAAGTAAATTTTTGATGTTTGAAATAAAACATCCCTTGGAAATTCAGTTTCACGTGAACCAAATTCTGGGAGGATTTCTTTTAAAGGAGAATAAAATTAAGCATTAAAAATTATAATAAAAATAATTTGAAATAATTAATGAAAAATACTGATATTTTAATTACTTTAACAAAAAAGGGCCTGCTATCAAACTGAAAAAATAATATAAATGTTTACACATATTCAAAAGCAACAGCTGATTGTCTTTTCTTGTGTAGGACCTGTACGTAGAATATACAACAAGATTTTGGAAGGTGAGATAATTAAATTTCTCGATCTTGGAGAAAGAAAGTTAGGTAATAATCATAATATTTCAAAGAAAAAAAACCACAAAAATATATTTATTTTAATTCTAAATTCATAAAATAAAGAAAACCAGAATAAATAGCAAGAAATATCTGTATCATTATAGTACTAAAAGAAAAAACCTGTGAGAAGAAGATGAGCAATATTCCAGTTGTGCTAGTGGTACCTCATCCAGCACAAGGGCATGTGAATCCCTTGATGATCCTGTCACAGAAGTTGGTCGAGAATGGTTGCAGAGTGGTTTTTGTGAACACAGAATTCGACCACAAACGAGTGGTGAGTTCGTTTGGAGAGCAACAACAACATAGTACGAACAAGCCGATGAAGTTGGTTTCTGTCCCTGATGGGTTAGGAGATGATGATGACAGAAACGATCTGAGCAAGCTGTATGATGGTCTGCAGAACTCCATGCCGAAAGCACTTGAGAAGCTGATAGAGGATATGAACTTGAAAGGTGATAGCAGAATCAGCTTCATTGTTGCGGATTTGTTCATGGCTTGGACGTTGGATGTTGGAAGTAAATTTGGAATCAAAGGAGCAATATTTTGGCCTTCATCAGCTGCTATCTTTGCCTTGCTGTGGAGTCTTCCCTCTCTTATTGATGATGGTACCATGGATTCCGACGGTAAGAATCATGTTATGCTTTTCATATAAAAGAATACTGATTTTATTACATTTAAATTCAGCTTGTTTTAGTTTATTTATATTGTATGTTTCTGGAAATGTATTAGGTCTAATGAATCAGGTATGATAAGTTTTCGCCAATCCAGTAGTAGAATATAAATACTAATTTAAAAGTGATATTAAAATATCTACTATTCATTATAATAATAATTATCCACCACAATATTCATATCATCAGATTTTTTTGTCATTTCTAATTAAGTCATAAAGTAATTCTGTTTGTTATAACGTAATTTTAAAATATTTGAACCATTTATACATTTATATGAATATATAATCATTATAAGTATATTATTTTATTTGATAGGATACAATTTTTTTAATTTTTTTCATGGCAAATCTGACATGAAAAGTCTTCTAGAAAATAAATTTATATATGTTCTATGAGATAGAATAATTTATATTAACAAATATTTAATATTTTGATACAAATGCAAGAAAAATTAATATTCTTAATTTAAAAAAAACTTGAAATAAAGAAAAGAGTATAAAAGTATTATTTCATTTGATTTTTATTATTAGAGTTAGTTTGTACGTAACTTATATGAGCTCCAATACATTGACACGCTGACGTGGAGGTGACATTCATTTGACACACTCCACGTCAGCTTTTCTGAACAATAGATGAGGTGTGTTAGAGGGTAAAATGGGAATGAGAATTGAAAAAATTTCGAAAATTGCAGTTGCCTCTTTTCGTTTTTGTTCAGAGAGAAAGGAGGTTAGGGTTGAGTTGTGGCATTTGGATTGTTCGTGAAAGTTCGGGATTTGCGACAGACGAAGTGGTGGCCGCTGGGATTTGTGGACTGTGGAAGTTGTGGCCGGTAGAAATCGTCGACAGTGGGATTTAGTGGTGGGTGGTCGAAGTTGTCGCCGCTGGGCATCGTCGCCGTTCGGAGTCGTGGCTGGTATGAACCATTTTCAATTGTTAGTCAGTTGTTCAAAACAAGGAATTTGAAAAACGTATCATTGTAGCACAAATTAAAACACTACAATGCAGATTGTTGAACCCAAAACAGTCATGAGGATAACAAACTCACTTGACTAGTGCTCCAAGCCCCTTCTCTGTGCTGCTCCTGCTAGGGTATGTGCTTCTTCAAATTCTTTCTTTGTTTTCTCCAATTATCATCGAATATGAAGTTGGTTACTTTTATTTTGTGTATCTCTTCTTTTGGTGATGTTGATTTGTCTTGTATGTTAAGAAACCTAGGGTTTAGGTGGCATTTGATAAAAAAATTGGTATTGTCTCTAGTTATATTTTTCGGGCGTCAAATATTTATGATGTTTTGCATTGGGAAGATTTGACACATAGATTTTGGACACTACTTTCAAGAATCAATGAACCGTGAGAAATTCCCAGAGAAGGTAGTGCACTCATAAACTAACTATTTGTAACTTTGGATGATGGAGATTATAGATTTTTTACTGTGTCTTACTAATATCAATTCTAATCTTAGTGTCAGGAAGATGCCTCTGGTGAGGTTGCAGGTGAGGAATGAGTTCAGTTTGGGGCAGCCTGAGTTGTACAGACAGGCTAGCAGAGAGGACCCTAAAGTTGTGTTGGATGGTGTGGTTGTGGTTGGTATTGTTGGGATCTTGAGGCAACTCGGTGATCTTGCTGAGTATGTTTTCTTTCAATATATATATTTTTTTTCTATCTGGGTATGTTTATATAGGTGAAATTTGTCACTTTTATGCTTATGCGAGTTGTTTGCGATATGGGGTTGCTTAATTTCTGCAGTACTGAGTCTATAATGGGGTACAGGGTTGGAGGTTGCTGAGAATGTTGGTTTTAGATGTGACAGAATAAGGTTGGATTTCATTTAGGGTGAGAGGTAATTAGCCGTTGGAACTGAGGTAATTCTCTCATTACTTATTTTGCTCCAAGTTACAATCCAATAAACTTATATTTTGATTTAGATTTCACTGAAATTGGACTATGGTTGGTTTTAAGAGATATAGGTTTTAAGTTTCCATATTTGCCTTTTCTATTGAGATGTTATTATTATGTTGAATTTGGTAATGACTTTGAATGATACTCTGTATATGTGCAGGTTTTTCCACCTGATATTTGTCCCCCAAGGGATGAACTAGTAAGTCTATCACCACCAATTATCATCAACGAACTTCCAAAACATTCCATTGATGACATCCTTAGCAAATTGACTCCTCCTGTTCAGACCGACCACCCTGAAGGCAGTGCACCAAACAACCACAATTAAAAGTGGAAGAACATTTCAACTTTCGTGTTTATGTAATTTCGTTGTTAATTTTATCTTTGTTGTAAGTTCTGAATATTATGCTTTATCTAATTTCGTTGTTAATTTTATCTTTGTTGTAAGTTCTCAATATTATGCTTCGTTATGTATTGAACTAAGGTTGTTGAATGTGTTCCTGCATTAAGTGGAAGTTCAATGTATGTTATGTTTTGAGTGTTATGCGACGTTATAAATAGTTCTTTCAATGAATCCTTTCATTTAAATGTTTGACTAAGGGGTTACGTGTGAAGAGATAACAGTTATTTAATTAAATCCAACTAATCGCACTTTTTGGTCCAATAATTGGTCCACCAAAGGAAATCCTAATATTGAATTCAATGACAATATTTCTTTGCTGCAGTATGTGGTTATGTCTGAACACTTTTTTGGTTGTTTCAGACAGGGGTTTTGTACAACAGAGGAAGTAATTTAATTCAATCCAACTAACCCCAGATTTAGTTGCAGTTAGTGGTGTTCTATTATTTCACTAATAAATTTTTACCAACAATATAAGTCCTTTGAAATATTCAAATTTCATTTGGTGTAGTACATGGTAATGTCTGAAGACATATGTGGTTATTTCTTAAATGAAATTTGTACTAGTATAAAACTAATTAAATTGAAACCAGGTGAACACATTTGTGTTGTGCAGGAAGTGGTTTTCTTTTCAGTTGGATGTGGTTATTTCAAATAGGTGGAAGTAATTTAATTCAATCCAACTAACCCCATATTTAGTTGCAGTTAGTGGTGTTCTATAATTTCACTAATAAATTTTGACCAACAATATAAGTCCTTTGAAATATTCAAATTTCTTTTGGTGCAGTACATGGTAATGTCTGAAGACATATGTGGTTATTTCTTAAATGAAATCTGTACAAGTATAAAACTAATTAAATTGAAACCAGGTGAACACATTTGTGTTGTGCAGGAAGTGGTTTTCTTTTTAGTTGGATGTGGTTATTTCAGATAGGGGTTTTGTACAACAATGGAAGTAATTTAATTCAATCCAACTAACCCCAGATTTAGTTGCAGTTAGTGGTGTTCTATAATTTCACTAATAAATTTTTACCAACAATATCAGTCCTTTGAAATATTCAAATTTCTTTTGGTGCAGTACATGGTAATGTCTGAAGAGATATGTGGTTATTTCTTAAATGAAATTTGTACAAGTATAAAACTAATTAAACTGAAACCAGGTGAGCACATTTGTGTTGTGCAGGAAGTGGTTTTCTCTTCAGTTGGATGTGGTTATTTCAGATAGGGGTTTTGTACAACAGTGGAAGTAATTTAATTCAATCCAACTAACCACATTATTATGTGCAGTAAGTGGTCAAAAATTCATTTCAATATGGATATTTCATAAACGAATAGTATTCAACAATAAAAGTATCAATTCATTCTTAGTTATGGTATTTTATGGTGCAGGAAGTGGCTAACTTTTAAGAGGAATATGGTTATCTGTCAATGGCGTTTTGTACATGAATAAAAGTCATTCATTCCAATTTCAATCTATAGGTCATTAACTATGTATGAGTTATGACTGTACCTACAATATAAAACCATGGAAGTTGGAATTTGAACTGAATGTATGTAAAAGTCTTCAATTACAAGGTTGTACAAAACTGAGTTCTCAAAAAGGAGTAACAAATAACATAGAACTGTAACTAATAACGTCTTTCTGCAAATTGTAAGCAGGTCTATCATTAGCACCCTTTTTTGTCACATTCCATCCACAACAGCGCAGGCCTGAATGATATCTTCGTACTTTAACACTTAATGAATGCCTAAACCATCTCACATTTCTTCAAGATCGAACTCCGATGAACATTGTCCTCATGTAATACCCATTCACAAACCATTTGTTGTCGCAAACCTTGTAATTGTTCCTGCAATAACAATGCACTTGCTAAATTTGACACTTAACAACCATTTATAACAAATCATATTGAAATACGCATATAGATAACAAATACAAACCGTTGTGTAATTGGGCATCTTTTTACCATCAAAGTTTGGCATGTGGTCCCATAATTCCATATATTTAATCACCAACACACCACAATCATACCTAGACATTAAACAAATATTAGGAATAAGTGTTGGTCATACAATAGAAGCGAATAAAGTGCCCAAACAAAATGGCACTAACGTATTTGGTTGATCATGCAATTCTTCTTCAATGACGTTCAATTCCTGCTCCTTACTGTTTGAATCTATGTCGATCATATTGAATAATTCTTGTAAAGCTGCAACCTTAATATTTCATATTCAACAAATTAAATACTATTGTGTATGTTCTGAAGATAAAGGAAAGTTCATTTGAGATAACAAGACTACAACACAATTTTGTCTTACCATAACCTTGTCATATTTTTTTCTAGGCCGTCTTTTGTGACCAAGGGAATCCAAAATGAAAAGTTCCCTTGATTGACAGTTGATAGCATAGCACCACCAATGGTCGTCACCAACAGTCGGCACAAACAACTAAAAAAACACCAACCACAAACATGAATGCAGTCAATAACACATGGTATGATAAATCTATAATGGCAGTGAATGCAAATGAGTTGGAGCAAAACTACTTACAAATTTAGATGTTAACAAAACATTTAATGCACTTGATTGAGGTTGGAAGAACTGGTGGTAATCTGTTATTGTCAACGGTGATCGCTTTTTCTTTGGAATCTTCATCCTTTCCATAACCATTGTCTAAAACAATCGCATCCGTAATATTTTATCATACAATTATATCCGTATATCCCAAACAATAATGGCACCAAAAAATTGGATTCAATAATATACAAACCAATCAAACAGTCTCATGGAAGTAAATAGATAACAACCCTTACCGTAAAAAACGGATTGAAACAACATCGAGTAATCAATCCTGACATCTTCATTTCATTATGTACTATCATCCCGGTAGCAAACAACATAACCTATTCCAAAAATAAATCAAAGTTAGAGACTCACAGAATTGGTTGCTATAATACAAGTTTCACAATCAAGTTACCATGTTATCAATCTTTCCGTGCGGTTTCAAGCATTGAAAGTCTGCTCTGGTCAACATATTGTTTGACACTTCTACAAGTACTCTGTAAAAAAAACTAAGTTCATGATTACGATCAATTCAAACACATTATTAATCACAAATGATGTAAATATACAAATAGACAAAAACATTGTTCCTTGTATAACTTACTCAGGACCATCATCACAAAGCATTGAAGTACAAGTTCTGTATACTGCTGAGAAATCAATGTTCTCATTTTTGGAACGTCCCGCCATACCATCATTAAAAGGTGGTATGTCATTCAAATCATCTTCTTGTAGACGTTTGATGGTATTTTCTAATTGTAGAATGCGTTCCGCATGATTATCCACCATTGTCCTCAACAGCCTTTGCTCTTCCACAACTCTCGCATAGTCATCATCGTCGTTATTAGACTTATTATTTCTCTCCCCAAAAAGCAGGGTTTCGTTCATTTCCTCAGTTGTCTCCCATAAGATCTTCAAAAAAGTAAGAATTCAGCATCATTAACAACTCATATTAAGGAATTGACATAACAAATATACATTTAAATGGAATTACCTCAGTGCGTTCAAAAGTTGATTTAATTCTTTTCCATTTATCCGTAATAATAACCCAATCAAGAATTGGAGGAAAAATACTCCTACCACCAATTCTATACAAACTAACATGTTCCATAACCCATAACTGCAAAAGTACTCAATAAGATTATAAAACTATTCAAAAATATAAACATTTCTTTATTATAGGCGCAAAAAGATTTCAAATAACACACCTGTAACACTGCTGCACAACAACTTATGTGTATAGTATTTTTGTACGTCCTACAGTTGTATTTATCCGCTGCTCGATCAAAACTACCTACTACCAAACTATACACAGCGTTGCCCCAGTTATACATATGTAGGTTGTTAATGTTATCCAATTTGCTAAAAGGGACATTGTTGATCACTTCAGTATTCTTAGGGAAGTAAAATACACCAAATGTTAGCAATAGATACAACCTACAATAATTGTCAACACTTTTTTTGGTTTTCAATTTTTTATCCCTCAACTTTTCCATTATAGTTGAAGGTGTTATGTCCTCATCCTTAAAGAAGTTATTCACAATGCCACCATGATCATTTTCGAGATTAATAGTTTCACCGCCATTGGACAAACCCAAACAAAAACAAACATCCTTAACTGTAAAAGAGACTACATTCTCCCTAATCCTAAAACCTTTATGAACAACATCCCACCTTCTAATTAATTCTAAAAGAACTAGGCAAGATATGACGACATTGTTAACTAAATCAGCTACAAATTTAAAGGGTGTGTTCTTTATTCTTTCCTTTTGAAATGATGACAGAGAACTATTTAGTTCAAGTATGTGTTGTGTTTGTACTCGATGTCTAACTCTAACTTGATCCTGCAAGAATATATGAAACCAAATCTTAGTACATTAAATACAACAAATTCAAATAATGAATAACAAAATCAAACAATTACACCATACTTACCACTTTATCAACCTCTGTGTCCATGTCAATATACCCTACACATTTAAAAGAATACAATAAGCATCACTGTATGTGTGGAGTATTTAAGTCATTCATATAATCAGATTCTTCAGAACACCACCCTCTTTCAATCCAATTATAATTCAACAACATGTAACATATAACATCATGCAAAAGACATCAATTTCAACAATAACACAACATACAAATAAAAACTTATGTTTTCTTATCCTGTAATTTAAGGTTATTAAGATTTCAGTTTGCTCTCCAACCTTGATATTACAACAACCAATCTTTATAAAATACATATGGTTTAGTCTTGTTACTATGTTTTGTCCAGTTTAGTTATTTGTGTGGAAAATTTAGGCCACTTTAGTTATTTGTGGTTGGTATGGAACTTTATAGAGAGAAAAAAAACAAGAGCAACAACGCTACAGATTACCTGTTGTTTCATGTTTGAAGATACGGTTCCAAAAAGAAATATTATTCAATACTAACACACACACTTCCAATATACACGAAAACAAAACAAAACTAACCCCTAAATCCCCTAAGTAGCAAAGACGCAAAAAGGGAATAACCTTCAACTCCACGGCCATATACCATGAAAGTACAAAACCACCAACTATACACAATCCATGCTTCAGGTTCATCTAAATACACAATTTTCAGTGATAATGTACTTACAATTTTCAGTGAGAATCTACTTCTCGGGTTCTCTATTTCCTCCAAATGCTACTATTGGGTTCTCTATTTCCTTCAAACAATACTTTCCGGTTCTGTATTTCCTTCAAACACCTCTCTCGGGTTCTGTATTTCTTGAAACACCACTCTCGGGTTCTCTTTTTAATGAAATCGTCTTCGACTTCTCCCTCACAGCAAAACCATCCACCCGCTCCCAACGCACACACGCCACCACACCGTCCTCTTCAATCCTGTCGTCTTCGACTACTCTCTCAGCGCAAAAGCATCCACCCGCTCCCAACGACACCTTCCTCTTCAATTTCTCTACCCTTCGACTTCTCCCCAACGAACCAACACACAATATATCCTCTTCAAACCCTAGCACAGTTCTGCGAAAATGGGAACTGGATATGATGCTTCAACTTCTCTGGTTTACTCCCAAACCCTAGCAGCGTGACAATGGGAGGTGTAGTTTGAAAATGCGAAACTGATTTCGGAGCACAGCTAAAATGGAAACTGATTTCAGAGCAGAGCGAAAATGGGAAATTGATCGTTGTAGTTGATATTGAAAATGGGAAGAGGGCTGCCAAATGAAACGAACCGTATCATTAAAAATTGGGAGAAGACATTTCTACCCTTCACTGGAGATTAAAATCTGGGGCCCACGGTGTGTCATTTGAGTGTCATCTACACTTACCGTGTCAAAGTATTATTTTTGAACTTATATATAAGTGGTCCTGACGTGAAATAGAGGTATTTTAAATTGTTGATTAGTGTTGTAGATATATATCGTAGAATATATTTTATATTGGCTGGCTATTTATAAGTATTTATACCAATTAGAGAAGTAATATAGATGTTAGAAATGTAAAATGTGATATTTGTTCTATAACAATTTAAAAACTTGTACTTAAATCATATCTAAACTAATCATAGTTATTAACAAAAACTAAACTAACATAGTCAAAGCATAATATGTAAAGATGCTATACAAATCTACATAAAAAATATCTTAACCATGAGGGAAAAATTTCTTTAATTGTGTTGGTATTCAACAGTTCCTCGTTCTAAAAAAATTACAATGAAAAACAAATATTAGGTTTAAATAATATATATGAAAAATCTAATTGTGTTGTTTACGTAGTGTTTATATATAATTGATTATAATTTATAGCTATTTATGAAGTTATCAAATTATATTTTTAAAAGTATTTAGTGTATAAAGTAGAATTTTTTTTTTATATTACAGGAGTAATATTAACAACAAAAGAGACAATTCAAATATCACTAAGTATGGTTGAGATGAATACAAGAAACTTTTTTTGGTTCAAAATGAGAGACAAAATAGAAGGTAAGATAATGTTTGAGTATGTAAGACACTGTTGTCAAAGCTTAAATTTGGCAGAATGGTGGTTCTGCAACACCACACATGAAATTGAACCTGGTGCATTATCATTTCTTCGTAAGCTCCTACCAATTGGTCCATTGTTAAGAAGTTATGATAATAAAATTGGTATCACAAAAGCAATTGGACAATACTGGGAAGAAGATCTATCTTGCATGAATTGACTTGATGAACAACATCATGGTACTGTGTTGTATATTGCATTTGGTAGTTTCACTCAGTTTGACCAAAACCAATTCAATGAACTTGCCCTTGGATTAGCCCTCATCAATAAACCTTTTCTTTGGGTTATAAGAGATGATAGTAAAATGAAATACCCTCATGAATTCAAAGGGCATAAAGGTAAGATAATTAGTTGGGCTCCTCAACAAAAGGTTTTAAGCCACCCTGCCATAGCATGTTTTGTCACTCATTATGGTTGGAATTCTACCATAGAAGGTTTGTCCAATGGGGTATCTTTCTTGTGTTGGCCATATTTTGGAGACCAAATTCAGAACAAAAAATACATTTGTGATGAGTTAAAGGTTGGATTGAGTTTTGACAAAGATGAAAATGGAGTTGTGTCATGCAAAGAGGTAAAATTGAAAGTGGAGCAACTCCTTAGTAATGAGAACATAAAATCAAGGTCTCTTGAGTTGAAGGAGAAAGTCATGAACAACATAGTCAAAGGTGGTGCATCATTGGAGAACCTTAATAGGTTTGTCAAGTGGCTTAAAGAGTAGGAATTGCCATTAAAATTTAATTCATGCATATTTTATGTTGGAGAACTCACCTATAACCTTAGAAATATTTTCAAGCGATTGAGATTTCTTATTTACATGTCTTTTTATTCTATAGCGTCAAAACAAAACTATGTTATTATGTGGCTTTTTGTTTTTTTATTTCCTTCGAGTTTGTATTATACGATCATTGTTCATGTATATATTATTATGAATTATATATTTAACATATTTTCCTTATAAAAGATTCATGAAATCCGTCATGTAGACATTTTTATGTATAAAACATTTCTTCATCCAAAGTGATTACTTCCAATTCTGCAAAGCTAAACAATAATGAGTTCTATTGTTTGACTCCAACAAGTCCTAAACGATTTACTAACACCCTCCAAAATGACCACTTAAACACAGAATCCAGAATTCAATCTCATTAGTCTAAACCCCCAAAAAACTAGTTCTAAACCAAACTAACCTCTACCTATCAACCACCTAACACTCTTACGTCAGATTTCCTCCATTTCAATGCTTAGACAAGTCACAAAACATCTCATAACAGACCCTTAATGCATCAAACTAGTTTAATCCTTCTCTCAAAATTTCACAACCTAAAACCTCTTTTTTCCTTCAAAACACTCTCAAACTTCAATTATAAACTTCACTTTCATTACAACTCATATTTAAACCCCGAATATACACTGAAAAAGTCTCAATCTACCTCATGATAATACCTAGACAATAATTTACTCTCATTAGCCCCTGTTTCTCAAACTCACTCTTGCAAACCTCACCTCTTTAGACTTAAAACTCAAGTATGTAACCATTTGTCATCACAACCACTTTGAATTTAGTTTCTAATAACAACACAACTTCAACAACCATATTCATGACAGTATAACACATCAAGATCACCCAATTACAACTACACTCAACATCATACCATCCAAAGTAACAATTAAACACACTTATAAAACATCCAATCATAGTAAATTCTTCAAAATCAACAACAGTTGATAGAGATATCAAATTATTAATACAACCATAACTAAAGCAAGAATCTTAGTTTCCCTTACCTCTCAAAGAAATTGTCCAACTCTAAGAACGCATTGTCGATTACTTGAACCGTAAGGAATTTCTAGACGAACCTACGAAACACAAAATTGAAAATGGACAGAGTCCTTACAACTCTAGATGAACCAAGAAAACGATACTAGATTCTTCTAAAACAGATTTAGGAGGAAAAAAAGAGTTGAAACTTACCTGCTTTGTTCTTGAAATTGATCGGTTATATTTGTAGACCTTGACGCCGTGATCGTTTAAACACTTCATGATGTCAAACAGATGATCGAGGAGTTAGAACACTTAGAGAGATGTGAGAGGAAGCAAAGAGAAAGAGTTCTAGATATATAGAGTATGTTTTAAGTAATGAGACAAGTTTTGAAAATTCTATTTATTTATGAAATTATTTATAATAAAGTATCACGTCACATTATTTTAATACACCTCCCAATTGTAATACTCTATTTTCTAGGTTCTTACAATATTAAATTGATTTTAAGATGTATAACTACTCATTTTTAATATTTTTATTTTTTATTTATTTTTATAATGTAAAATACTATTTTGATGATTTCTTATATAATTAGTCTTATTTTCTAACTCATTTAATAATATAATTTTATCACTACAATTGTATAAAATAATTTTATTTACTATGATATAATCATTTAATGTTATTATGATGCATTTTATTTTTTTTAACATATATTGAAGTTCAAAAAATGAAAAATTATGTTAAATTTCAATTATTATTAGTTTAATCTTTGTTCGTTATACGTATAATATAATTTTTATTAGTGTATAAAAGAAATTTAATTAAAATGTAAAAAAAGAAAGTAAATAGAAATTTAAAATAGTTTTAAACTTGGATATTAGTTTTCTTTTTTTTTTTTAAAAAAATATATTTTAATTTTATAAACTTTATTTCATTAACATTTGTAAATTTAATAAATATTTTAGTTATTGAAAATTTTTATTTGATATTGTAATTTAAAATGTATATAATTATAAGTTCTTTTTATTATTTGATATTAGAAAAACCAGAATATATTTCTTTAATATTTAATATTTGATAATATCACATTTTTTATTATTTTAGAAAAATTAGTTAATTAATATTGAAATAAAAAAATATTGTTTTATCCTATGAGAATAAAAATAGAATAAATATATTATACTAATTTGACATTAGCATAGGAGTGAACATGAAATTTTTCTTTAAAATGAAAATAATAAAACTTCTACCCTCCTCCTAATAATAATGTATAATAACGATGATATGGTCCCATCTATCTTGGGTAGGCATGCCTTCCTTTTCTTACTTTTATTAAATTTTAAAATATGCGGTCTATATTCTCCAATATCATTTTCATTAAATTGTAGAACAAACATTAAAATATAGAAATAATAAACTATACTTTATTTAAATAAATTAATATAAGTATTGGATTTTAACTTATTAAAATTAGGAAATTTATACTTATATATATAAAGAAATATTTTTTTTACATATTTTTTCGAATTTTATGATTTAAATAATAATTTTCAGTAAATTTATTTTATAGTTGTATAAATTTTTATTAAAATAAAAGAAAATGAACACTGGTATTACACCGATTGGAATAGAAGTTTAACTCAGTTTTGCTGTTTTTGTTTTTCATATATTGAGTTTTAAAAATAAATAGTTTTAAATGTGATTTTTTTACTCAAAAATAATATTTTTTTAAAGAAAAATTCTTTAAACAGATCTATTGAAACATTAATTTCGTAAATAGACCTATTTGACTTTTTTGTTTGATATATTGTGTACAAATTTTAATTACTTTGAGAGAACAAGCTAAAATAAAAAAAAATTATGCTTTTTTAAATATAATTTGAAAATAAATTTTCTATTGTTAATTTTGTGAAAAATAAAAATATTATAATTGAAAATATTTTGATTAATAATAATAATATTATAAAATTTTAAAGTTTTTTTTTTATTTCTTATTATTTTTTCCTACATACCATTATAATAATAATAACATTTATTTCAAATATATTACAAAATTAACTTCTTTAAAATATCCCATAAATAATAATTTTTTAAAAGAATTTCTTCAAATAAGTCCAATAGAACATTATTTCTTCAGATGGACAGAAATTTTAAGTAACTTTTTTTATGTTTGAAATAAAAAATCTCTTGGAAATTCAGTTTCATGTGGACCAAATTGTGGGAGGATTTCCTTTAAAATAAAAAATAATATGAAATAATTAATGAAAAAGACTGAGATTTTAATTACTTTAAGAAAAATTATGAATAAAAAAAGAAAAAAATAAAATATTATTTAAAAATTAAAAAGTAATAAAATATTATTTTATTATAAACCCAAGGAAAGTCTATTTTAAAAAGTAGAAACATGAAGAGGCATGCCGACTTTACCAAGTCAAATATATAATATTTATTATATTAATATTTTAATACATCAAATAATGAATATTTTTATGGTATTAGTTTTAAATCATTTTTTTAATTCATATAAATATGTATAATTGACATTATGTAATAAAAATTAAAAAATTATACATTTTTATCGTCATATTATTGATAGAAATACAATTAGGTTAAAGTTTCTCCTGTATAAAACATGTAACAAAGGTTGTCAAAAATTTTAAAAGACAGGACATGGAATCAATTCAAGAACTAAAATAATAATTAATTTTTTTTTGCTACAAACAGAAAATAATGACATTTCTATTCATAATAATTAACAGTAATTATGGATCTATTTTAGCACTTGAGAAACCGCCGGCTAATTTTTACATATACTAAAAATTATGACATGCTACCAATTTTTTTTTTTACAATTTTTTGACAATATATTATTTATCACTATTTTATTAATTTGTATATCTAAAACCACCAATCACAAATTATGTGACATCCCATTTAATACCCATTTTAAGTGAAGTTCACTTGTCACACCCTTTCAACTTCACCAGGTGGGTGGGAGACAAAATCTGCAGTGCATTTAATTCCCCGTGCGGCTGCAAAGTGAATAGAAACTTCTTGGTAGTGGAAGCCATGTGGCAGGCGGAGGATGGGCCGAGCGTCCAAATTGGTGGCCATATTTAAGGTAGGATTTTCAAGTCCGACACCACTTTCTCTTACCGCCTTTCTTGTTCCTCAAACTCAACCTTCCAGAAACACAATTTTCTCCTCCTTCTCTCTACACTTTTCCATCTTCTCTCTAGAATTCTAACCCTTTCTCCTCCTTCGATCATATACCTCCTTTCATATTAAACACACCCGGTGTCAAGAGCTTCAATTTGCACCGATCATAATTCCATTCTGAATCAGTAAGAATCTTGATCATTTGAAACTCTTTATCTTCTTTACATGCAAGAACATTTCCCAGCTTGCATGTGTTAGTTAAATTGCCCTCTAAATCCATTTTGTATTTTTGATACAATGATGGACACTTCTCACCGATCAGACCTTTGAATTGGAACCATAAAGTTGTTGTTGTAAAAGACCTAGAAGCCTAGCTGGAATTAGAGGTAAGGGAAGTTTATAAATTTAATTATGATTATTTTGTATGCATGATTTTGTGAGTTTATGCTTGCTGAATGTATGATCTTGTTGTTGAGAAATGCATGTTTGATTTTTGGTATGAAATATGTAATAAGGTTATAAAACTTAGTGAAAATATGAATCTGTAATCGAAGGGTCATTAGGACCCTTCGTTTTCCCATAAAAGGTCGGTCCTGTACAATTTATATTGAAACTTAAAATACCCTTTTTAGTTAATCATTCAGAATGATTTGCATATTAAAGGACGTCTGGTCTTATACTGAACGTTCAGTCTCGAAGTGCTTGGTCATAAACTATACGTTCGGTCATACAAGTGTTTGGTATTAGATTGACACTTAATTTCTGAAGCATTTGGTTTCATATTATTATTATTGTTCATTTTAAGAACGTTCGGTCATAAACCAAGCGTTCGGTTTTACACATATGATATTATGTTTGAGTATTTGGTCATAGACTAAGTACTCGGTTTGATGTTAATTATCCTTCTTGGGAAAAACGTCCGGTTTATAATATTATTTATTTGAAAAGTGTTCGGTCTTACACTGACACTTGATCCCTCACAGAGTGTTCGGTCTTGTACTGACACTCGCTTTATTTGAAGAGAACTCTTTTATTTTAAAACGTCCGGTTTCCTGTGTTTAACTTCTTCAACTCCATTGAAGAGTTTCTTATTGGATTCTTCCGTCCAGTTTTCATGGTTTAACTTGTTCAACTTCATTGAAGAGTTTTCATTGATTTTCCGTTTGGTTTTCTTTTAACCGTCCGGTTTCCATTAGCTAGTCTGGTTTAGTTTTTCATTGTTGAGTTGCTCATCGATTCTTTTTCTTCTCTGCCAGACCATTCAGTCACCTATTAGAACTTCTTGTTTATTTCAGTTCTTATTCTGTCTCTAACCGTCCGGTCACTTATTGAACCCCTTTGATACTCAGTATCCTCATCACCGTTTGATCATTTTTTATCCGTACTGTCTATAAGAAAGAAAAAGAAGTAAATGGAATGAGTTCATTATGATTTAAGAGTATTCCAGGGAGGAATAACTCATGATTGGAATTGTATTGGTAAAGTATGACCGTGGCTAAGGCTCAGGTTCTGACTCTACCCTGATATTCCGTTATTACGCCTTCTCACGTAGAGAAGTGTATCTCATGCGTGGGAATGGCAGGAGGTCCTTTAGCCTCAGGGTATTTCTATACCGAGGTGGTTTCACTAGACTAACCTCGGGTGGCGATCTGTTGAGTGTATCCCAGCCAGGTCCACCTGGGTGCAGAGAGCGGCGAGCATACATGGTTCATACCGTCCGGACAAAGTCTAAAAAGATTGGTTATATTGAGATTAATGTTCGATTTTTAAATGAATATACTTGACTTATGATTTATGATTGAAATATTGATGTATGTGATTCATGTATATGTTTTAAAAAGTATTCTAAAAAGGATTAATTAAATTTACATAAGTTTACCCTTATTTTCCTCTCTAGTCTATGTTTACCGTTCGGCTGTTCTCTTCACTGCAATGATCATCTTTTTGGGTGTGAGTAGAGGATGTTCACGAAGATACCTTGGAGGATGTTCTGCAGGCTGATCCGCCTTTAGGCGTGATGCCAGAGAACTGTGCAGGGCCGTCCGGTCCTTAGTTTAGGTTTACATTTCCGTATAGTATTTAAGACCGTTCGGTTGAAGTGTTTTGTAAAACCGTTTGGTCTAGTTATGTAAATTGTATCAGACTTCTACTATCTTGTTTAAATTTTAAATTCTATATGATATTTCATATTCCTCATTTACCTAAATGCTTGTATCCCACTGTTCTTTATTATTGTTTTTGTTAACTCCTTAAAATAAGTATAGTTTTAAGGCTATATTTATTAGGATGTTACAAATTACACATATCTTATTATAAAAAAACTTGTAAAAAAAAATTCTTAAAAAAAACATATTTTTATTAAAAGCAACACGTGGTTGTCTTTTCATATCTAGGACCAGCAGAGTACAGAAGAAGAATTTGGAAGGTGAGATGATTAAATTTCTCACTCTTGGAGAAAGAAAGTTAGGTAATAATCATAATATTTTAAAGAAAAACACAAAAATATATCTATTTTAATCATAAATTCATAAAATAAAGAAAACCAGAATAAATAGCAAGAACTATCCCTCTATCCACTAGTGGAAAAACGCTGATTAACGTTGGTTATTTTGGGCTTTTGACGTCAGTTTCGTACCCGACGTCTATTCTAGTGACGTTACTTTGCATCAGTCAGGTAATGACAAATCTCTATATAGACATCGGTTTTGCACACAACTGACGTCCAACTAAACGTCAGGCGCAATAATAATAGACATTACCATAGACGTCAGTGGTCAACAAAAGAGACGTATGTACGCACTGGATCGTTTTGTGCACTGTTACTTATTGGACGTTGCTTTGTGCATTGACTGATGTCTGTGGACGTCAGGTTTGCCTTAACCGACATCTACGGGGCAATTTTTTTTAATAATATTTAGTTTTTCGAATATAACCACACCTGAAATTCAGAAAAATTTCCCAGAACAATTGTTTATAATAAATAATTGTTTGTTTGAGCTATAAATAAATATAATTCAATCCAAGATTAATAAAATAAAATTATAAACTTAAACTAAACCTAAGTAATCAAAAAAAACAAAAAATAAGTCTTGCTCTACTTCCAATTTTGGATAAGATAAGTTGTCCACTCGTGCCTTATCTACCTTATTGTGCCTTCGGTCATAGCAGATGAATTGTTGAAGTTCTGCACAATTAAGAAATATTGATTATGGTTTGATATATGTTCAAAAGAATTAATTGATTTTTTGATGTTTTCAAAGTAAGTCTGATTATTACCTCATTCCACTTATCTGTAATGTCAGCTCGAATGATGGTCTTAATTCAAGACATCACATAGTACCCACATTCCCATAAATCAAATTGTTTGTTACACTAAAATGACAAAGTAAATATAGTCAAGAATTAAGATCATTGAATAAGAAAGTAAATGAATTAAAACTATAAATGCACCAAACCTTGGGATACAACACTTTATTTAGTTGATCTCGAGATATACCCATTACTCTATTTACATTAAAACAGAAAGTAATATTAATATAAGTATGAAATCATTAAAAATTAAGGCCGACATGAAATTAAAAGTCATTTTTAGCGAAACACTTACCCTTGAAGCAGGAATTTCAAGTCATCTTTCATCTTCTTTTGCAGCGAATAGAAGAAGACAACTGTATTTTTTTTGGGAATGAGGACTACCAGTTGCCAGTGAGCGTTGTTTGGAACATCATAAATAGTTAGTAAACTAATTAAGTAAACTTTAATTACCTTTTACATAAAACAAGGCATACCCATCAATGTATGACACAAGGTATATGTCTCTATTTGACTCAGTCATCCATGTTTGCAAATAGTTTTGTTTCATTTCAGTTGTGTTACCACAACGTTGAACGATCTGAGGTTCAACAAATCCGTAAACGGAAGACCGACCTTGATCTACAATGATTGTGTCCATGTACCTATAACAACAAAGTTAACTTATTACAAAGTAGGCATCTAAATTAAAATATTATGGTAGACAAAATTAACTATCTTACATGTAAGTAAGTTATATATAAGTGGTCCTAACGTGAAATAGAGGTATTTTAAATTGTTGATTAGTGTTATATATATATATATATATATATATATATATATATATATATATATATATATATTATTGACTATTTATAAGTATTTATACCAATTAGAGAAGTAATATAGATGTTAGAAATGTAAAATGTGATATATGTTCTATAACAATTTAAAAAACGTACTTAAATACGTAAAAATTTCAACATGTCGAAATTAAATCATATCTAAACTAATGATAGTGATTCTTTGACACACCTAAATATTTTACATTCATTTGATACTATCCTTACTTACTTTCTACTGATTTCTTTTTTTTAAAAATTACAAAACTTTACATTTTTTAGATCATTTTATCTTTGTATTCTGTGTCAAATGAATGTAAAAATATGTCATGCTATTATTACTCTTAACAAAAACTAAATTAACAACATCAAGCATAACATGTATAAATGCTATTCAATTCTATCCATAACAAGTATGAGTACATAAAAAATAATCTTAACCATGAGGGGAAAATTTCTTTAAATGTGCTGGTATCGAACAGTTTCTCGTTCTAAAAAAATTACAACATAAAATAAATATTAGGTTTAAAAAATATATATGAAAAATCTAATTGTTTTTTACATTGTGTTTAATTATATATATTGTAAGTCATACCTTAATTAAAGGTAAGTCAATTTAAAATATATAAATAAACATAAATCTTATTTTACAAATCATTTTCATAAGATAGAGTCAGAATTAAAATTTATTTACTAACCTAATATTAACATGGTATCAGAAATTAGGTTAGACTCTATTACAGTGAAGTTTGTTATTTGTTAGGTCAACTATTTCATCTATTATGGGACTATCTTTAAAGTCTAGTTTCATACACGAGATGTAAGTATCGGAAGTTCCACATTAATTAAAAATAAGATTAGTTCATAATATATAAGTAGATGCAAATCTTATTTTACAAGATGATGTTATGAGATTGAATTATACTTAAATTTCACTTCAAACAATATATTTAGAAAAAAAAAATCAATAATATTAAACAAATTATGATCTAATGTTGATGTAATTGTAACACTCAATGTTTCAATTACAGCTGAACATATGTAACTAAACCATACTAAACTATATTCAATTGTAGTTAACTATATTTATAATAAACTAAAAGAAACTGAACTATATATAAACTATATTGTTCAACAGTTCAGTTATAAAAAACTGTACTTTCACCAATTAACTGATAACCAATCCTTTCAAGATTATCAGTGTAAGTCGGTTTTATAAAACTCCTTACTTTTTCGTTTAAATTTTCCACATAGTTTTTACGGAAAATATTTTGTTTTGGTTTTTAAATATTGTTCTTTTATTTTTGTCTCTAAAATATTTTTAGTGGTTATACTAATCATATAAAATATTATTTCTATCATATGTTATATACAGAATATAAGTTTTACATGTTATTTATTAAAAAAATTCATATTTAACAAAAATCATTTATCAGAAATTAGTGTAATTTCAAGAATAGATTATTCGAAGTTTGTTTTATTTAAAAAGTTTACTCTTAAACCTCCGAAAAATACTTTAGATTTATTTCAAACCTTATTATATTAATAAAACTAAATAACTTTATAATATTTTCTATAAAAAAATAATTAAAATTAACATATATAATTCTGATAAATTATATATATATATATATATATATATATATATATATATATTCAAATTATTTAAAAATTTAGTTTTATGGTTAAACTAAATTATATATCTAATTTGTCTTTTATAATTTATGATATAAAAGAAAATGAAAGATTATTTTTAACTATGATACCATATAATACAAGATATTCAAAATATTTCTGATCAAGAATAATTTCATGTCAATTTTTATTTTTTAATAAAATAAAAATAATAATTATGAGATTAAATAAAAATGAATAACGATTAAATAATCAATATTAAACAATTTATGTTGTCATATTAAAAATCTAAATAGAAGACTGAAAATTAGATTGTCAGTAAGTAATAATTCAAAATTATAATTATAAGATTAAATAAAATATGTATAATAAAATATTATATTTCTTTATACATTTGTATACATAATACAGTTTTTAATTTATAGATAATGTATAAATAATAATTGAAGGTAGTTATTGCATCACACAAAAATGTCAACCCGCTTATAGATCAATTACAACAGAAAAAATACACCTGGTGACATGGTCTTTAATAATAAGTATTCAGGTTCAGTTTACAAAGTTAACTGAACTACAAATGCAAAAGTTCAATTCCTGTAAATTGAACTAAAAAATGGTATAACTTAGTTTTTAGTACAGGTAGTTTAGGTTTTATAGTATAAAAAAATATACATAAACTAAAGTTCAGTACACTTAGATTAACTATGCCCAACCTTAGTTTCAATATTATATAAAATTCAGTTAAATTTATTTATTGAAAACTAAACAAACTTGATTTTATTATTTTTAATCAATAATATTAACACAAATTATGTGTAAAAAATAAATGACACGATAAATGTAACTTTGTTAAAATTCAATGAATAGAACAAACCATTAAATACTATGTATCAGTAACATAATACTAACCAAGTACATGAAAATAATGTTGACCAAATAATTCACTAAGTACATCAAGAATAAAAATAGAACCGAGTAGAACAAAACACAAACAGCAACCAACAACAACATATAACATGGACGTAGCTTGGCATTCGATCTCCAACTTGGAAAATTGGTGTTTGAGCTCCTTACCATAAAAAAATTCATATTTCTTCTTCATCCTCTTTAGTAAGGAAATTTTTCTCCATCTTTACAACTAGACAGTACTTTGCTATGTGAACAACTTTATTAGAGTTTATAGCATCTTGTCCATTTGTACTCATTTGCATGAGGATTATACTTTCTACATTTAAAACACTCTACTCCTGGCCGATCTTCCCAAACTCTACCTTATCCTCGACAACACCCATTCTGTTGACCATTTTGTTGTTTGTCGTCTTCATGGTCATCTCGGTCGTGACCTTCACTTCCTCGACTTTCTCAGTCTTTTCCACCAAGACCTCGACCTTGAGTGTTTTAAGCATCTCCATTCACGTTAAGTTTTGCTTGAAGTACTTGATTAAGTGGCTGTGAATTCTTCCTTCTCCGTTGCTCATGCACTCTAAGGACCAAACAAGCTTTTCAACTAAGAGTGTTGACATATCCTTAGACTCCTCGATGGCGTAAAATATATTCTCAAAATTGGTTCTCAACGAATTTAAGATCTTTTCCACAACTCAGTTGGTAGGCACCATTTATGCCGATTTGATTTGTTACTGTCTCCACCCAAGTTATGTACTTGACTACTCATTCTCTCTCTTCCATTCTCAAGTTTTTAAACTTGCCTATAAGAGTTTGAAGTCAAACTTGCTTAACACGGTTATCCCCTTTATATGCAATTTTCAAGATCTTATACTCTTCTTTTGAAGATGCAGTTTTTGCTATTTTCTCAAAGTCGGACTCATCCACAACTATGTACAATAGGTACAAAAGCCAATTTTTCCTTCACTCACATTTTTCTTAACGTGATAATTTGTGTAATAGTCTACTCTTCATCCTCCGCTAGTTCTTGGTATCCATTCTCTACTACATCCAAAGCGTCTTGGGATCTAAGAAAAGCCTTCATTTGCTGACTCCAATTATTATAATTGGTTTTCTTTATCAATTGTGCCATGAATATACCATTTATAAGATTTCACATCTCACTCTCTTTTTCTCAAACACTCAAGCACACTTCTTTCTCTCTTTTTTCACTATACCAATATCTCTCTTTTTTCTCACTAAGACACTCAGTGCTTAAGTTTGATACCAATTTATAAAATATAAATGACACACATAAATTTCTCGATTGTAACTTTGTGTAAATTCATTTAATAGAACAAGCCATTAAATATTCGTATATCGATGCGAGTACATAAAAATAATATTGACCAAGTACAATGAAACACAAATAGAAACATATGTGACAATGGACAAACCCGAACACAACAAAAAATAAAAAAATACAACTTAAATGAAAAACAAAAAACTAAAACGTAATTACAAATAAACCCTAAATTTAAATTTATCCTAACAGTTTCTATATTTAATGAATGATGTAGTTATCACACTCAATGTTCCTTATTCCGTATCACAATAATATATAAAATTCATTGAAAACTAAAAAAAACGGTTGTAATAGTTCTAGTAAAATGAAAAAACAATACGATATCTTTACGTAAAAGAACTTTCATATTAGTGTATTTTATACTTGATTACAATCTATAGCTATTTATGAAGTTATCAAATTTTATTTTTAGGAGAATTTAATACATATAGTAGAAGTATTAAACATTGAATAAACAATTGTCACAATAATACTTCTTTTTTGTTTTTATATTGCAGGAGTAACAACGAAAAAAACAATTCAAATATCACCAAGTATGGTTGAGATAAACACGGAAGACTTTTTTTGTTCAACATGAGAGACAAAATAGAAAGTGAGATAATATTTCAGTATATAAGACATTGTTGTCAAAGCTTAAATTTTGTAGAATGGTGGCTCTGCAACACCACACATGAACTTGAGCCAGGTGCATTATCATTTCTTCCTAAGCTCCTATCAATTGGTCCATTATTAAGAAGTTATGATAGTAAAATTGGTATCACAAAAGCAATTAGACAATAGTGGGAAGAAGATTTGTCTTGCATGAATTGGCTTGATGAGCAACATCATGGTACTATGTTGTATGTTGCATTTGGTAGTTTCACTCAGTTTGACCAAAACCAATTCAATGAACTTGCCCTTGGATTAGACCTCACCAATAGACCTTTTCTTTGGGTTATAAGAGAAGATAATAAAATGGAATACCCTCATGAATTCAAAGGGCATAAAGGAAAGATAATAAGTTGGGCTCCTCAACAAAAGGTTTTAAACCACCCTGCCATAGCATGTTTTGTCACTCACTGAGGTTGGAATTCTACCATAGAAGGTTTGTCCAATGGGGTATCTTTCTTGTATTGACCATATTTTGGAGATCAATTTCATAACAGAACATACATTTGTGATGAGTTAAAGGTTGGATTGAGATTTGACAAAGATGAAAATGGAGTTGTGTCATGCAAAGAGGTAAAATTGAAAGTGGAGCAACTCCTTAATGATGAGAACATAAAATCAAAGTCTCTTGAGTTGAAGGAGAAAGTCATGAATAACATAGTCAAAGGTGGTGCATCATTGGAGAACCTTAATAGGTTTCTCAAGTGACTTAAAGAGTAGGAATTTCCATTTAAATTTAATTTATGCATATTTTATGTTGGAGAAAACTCTTCAACACCTTAGTAATATTTTCAAGCGATTGAGATTTCTTATTTACATGTCTTTTTATTCTATAACGTCAAAACAACAATGTGTTGTTATGTAGCTTTTTTTCTTTATTTCCTTTGAGTTTGTATTGTACTACCATTATTCATGTATATGTTATTATGAACTATATATTTAACATATTTTCCGTGTAAAAAATTTGTAGACATTTTTAATGTATAAAACATTTCTTCATCCAATAGACTACGTCTAATTCTCCAAAGTTAAACAATAATGAATTTCACTGTTAGTTAAATATTTGTTGATAGGTCCTCCATTACAGTCATTTGATATTGGATTCCTTATAGATTCATTTATTTATCTTAACTTAATGTCTCACGTATGTCAAGTTACACATATGTTAAGTTAGAAAAGTTTGTGAGCATCTTTTCTTGATTGTTTTCCTTTCTATTTGCAGTCCTTTTGCACTTCATGATGGAAACTATTTCAACACTGACTTGTTTAACTTCATTTCTTTGTAACTTAAAGGACACATATTTCATAATATAACAATAATGTTATGTGGTAATGGAAAGTTTGCTAGGTGCTTCTTGTTATCTTTGTGTTGTTGTCTTTTGTGCTTTAAAAAAAGATTTAATTAAGCTTAAAGGTGGGAACACTAGTGCAGCGGGGAGCTTTTGCCGCGGTTATTTTTCACTATAGGTCGCGGTTTACGAACCGCGGCATATCTAGCCGCGGTAGTAAGTCAGAGACTTTAGGCCGCGGTTATAACCGCGGTATATAAGTTCAGTAATATGCCGCGGTTTTCCAAAGAACCGCTACTTAAGTCCTTTTTTTAAAAAAAAAAAAACAATTTTCCACTATATGTCGCGGTTCAACCGCAGTAGAAAGTGCCACTATAGGCCGCGGTTAGTGCAAGAACCGCGGCCATATGTCTTTTTTTAAAAAAAAAAATTAAAACGAAATAGCATATGCCGCGGTTAGTGCAAGAACCGCGGCCATAGGTCTATTATATGCCGCGGTTAAGGTCACAACCGCGGCATATTCCCCTGCAGTTTTTTAAAATTGCAGGTATGTTTTTGTGATATCCACTACCACAAAAACAGACCTGCATATAAAAACATGTACAGAAATTCAATTTCAACATAACAAAGACATGTTCAAATGCATTTCAACATCAAATAAAGTACAGAGTCTAAGAAAATACAATCTAATCAAATGCAATGTTTAAATCTAAGAGCTATTGTATAATCTAATTCTAGACTTCGTAGCAGCCTTCCTAATGAATAGTAGTGGCTTCTCAGGAACTGGTGTAGTAGTCTTGAATCTCTGCAAAAGACAATTCATATTAATTAGTGTATATGAATTCAACATTTGGGAAAAAATCAAAATTTGTTAAAGTTAAATATTACCGTTTCCCAGTTCCTTGTGATGTGAGAACGAACAATATGGGTCATCCAATACATTACATAGTATCCGCACTTATATGACCCATTTTGTCTGTTACACTACAATATATCATCACAGTTGATAATAGTTAGTGAATAAATTCCTCATTACGTTGCGCAAATTGTATAAATTCCTCTACACCTCTCTCGTACTCAGCACTAATACGTGGTAAATTAATCCAATTTCGATCCATTCCTAAATTTTACAAAATTACAATTATACAAATTTTTTATATAAAATTATCAATTTAATCATACATTCAATTCAGTCATACAATCATACAATTAATAATCATTCAAATTACCAATTCAAACATTCAATCACACATAAATAACTTAAGTTTTAATATTTTTAAAAGTAAATAACTTATCAATAAAGTTTTAATATTTCAAAAAATAAATAACTTAACAATAAAGTTTTAATATATAAAAAAATAAATAACTTAACAATAAATAACTTAACATAAATTACTTTTGAAAAACAAAATCATCCTCATATAATTTTTTTGTAATGTGTTGAAGCTATCATCTTGATCTTGATTACAATCTTTAAACTTCTAATTACGATAGGAATAGCTACATTCAACAAGTGACAAATCCAACTTCAACTATATCCTATTCTATTCATTGAACTCAAACCAATGCAAATCAATTTGAATAACATTTGATCACAAGCAAGCAATCAAGCATATATTAAAATCAAACAAGTTTAGTGGAATACCTGGTTTTGGCGCAGCGGAGAAGAAGGGACGTGGCAGAGAGCACAGTCGCGGAGGAGAGAAGTCTGGGTTGGCGTCACTGTGGCGGCGGCGGAGAAGCACTCGTCAGACGGCGACGATGACGATTTGGGAGGCGGACGGAGACGATAATGGACGGAGAAGCAGAGTCCGGACGGAGAAAAGGTTGCAGCAGTGGGGGGTGGGTTTCGTTTCTGTTCTGAAAATCGCGTGGAAGAAGAAAACTGTTCAAAGTTTTTTTTTTAACTCTCAGAAAGAGAATCTGCCGCGGTTCTACATTTAACCGCGGCATAAAGGGGGAATATGCCGCGGTTCTACACTTAACCGCGGCCTATTCATTTAAAAAAAAATCCATAATGGCAGTTTTGAAAATTTTTTTAACTGATATGCCGCGGTTCAGCGCCCAACCGCGACATATCCTATGAAAATTTTAAAAGTTACTCAGATTAGGGAATATGCCGCGGTTGGGTGGGGAACCACGGCCTATTCCCCAACGTTCAGAATTCCCCCAACTGCCTCTCAACTGCCTTTTGGGGAAAGACAGCAGGTGGCAGGGGGAATATGCCGCGGTTGGTCAGAGAACCGCGGCATATTCCCCCTGCAAAACTGCTGAAATTCCCATCAGTCAGCACCTGAAATAAATTGACAGGGGGAATATGCCGCGGTTGGTCAGAGAACCGCGGCATATTCCCCCTGTCAATTTATTGCAGGTGCTGACTGATGGGGAATGTCAGCAGCTTGCAGGGGAATATGTCGCGGTTCCCCACCCAACTGCGGCATATTCCCCCTGTCAATTTATTGCAGGAGCTGACTGATGGGGAATGTCAGCAGTTTGCAGGGGGAATATGCCGCGGTTCCCCACCCAACCGCGGCATATTCCCCCTGTCAATTTATTGCAGGGGTCCCGTCAGTAGGTGGCAGGGGGAATAGGCCGCGGTTCCTCACCCAACCGCGGCATATTCCCCTGTCATTAAATATTTTTGTCTGACATGGAGTCAAAGGGGTTGGTTGACTTGGGTATATGCCGCGGTTCCCCACACAACCGCGACATATAAGTTCAATTTATTTACAGAACTGCCACCGCGCAGCATTATGCTGCGGTTTCTGGTGAACCGTAGTATAATGTGCGCTGTAAAAAGGCAATTTTTTACTAGTGGAAAATAATTTAACATATACTTTTATTTATAAAGAAAGATTTTTTTTCCAATTTTATTATTTAAATAATAATTTTCAATAAGTTTATTTTATAGTTGTATAAATTTTTATGAAAATAAAAGAAAATGAACACTGGTATAAAAAAAAAACAACCACACATGTGCAACCACCATTCTCACTAAATAGTGAAAAACCTTTTGGAAAAGAAGTTTAACTCAGTTTTGCTGTTTTTTTGTTTTTCATATATTGATATTTGAAAAGTAAATAGTTTTAAATGTGATTTTTTTCTCAAAATAATATTTTTTTAAAAGAAAAGTTCTTTAAACAGATCTATTGAAAAATTAATTTCCTAAATAGACGTTATTTGACTTTTTTTGTTTCTTTTTTTTTTTATCTACAATGAGAAGGAAAATTGTAATAACCTAAAAATAAAAATTTAAAAGTTTTTAAATTAAATTTATAAAACTATTTTTTTAAAATCTAAAACACATCAGAAGCTTAATCAGGCACTTTTAGAATGTGCCAGCTTCATTTGCTCCAAAATAGGTCTCTCTCTCTAACCTCTTGTTCTTACCAAACTACATTCTTCTCTCTAGATTTCTCCTTAACTGAACCGCTGGTTTCTCATTCTGAAGGCGCCTAGACGATCTTGACGCCAAAGGCTCCTAGTTTCACCGATCACATTTTCGATTTCATAGGGTAAGTAGTTTTTCCCCTTTCTTCGCTGTTAGGAGAACTAAGACCTGCAATGTCACTGATTACATGTGTCTTTTGTGTCATCCACTTCAATTTAATTCCAATCCAGCTCTAAGAGCTGTCTTTGATCATTACTTTGTGATCTCTAGGGTTTGGGTGAGCTCTTGAAGTGTGAGGAACTGTTGAGGCAAACCTTGAGCTGCACTTTAAGATTTTCAAGTAAGGGGAGCTGGGTCTTTGATTTTCTGTTTGGTAAATTTAGTAATGCATGAGTTATGTTTGTGTTTCAAAGTATGAAATGTTATATGTATGAAACTGTTTGATATTTCACTATTGTTGGACTGAAATTAGTAACTTTGTATGATAAGGTTAATGCTTAGTGTGGACTTAGTGTATGACTGTGAAATTTGTAATTTTGAATTGGTATGAATAAGAATTGATGTGGATATTGAGTGATTGAATGAAGTGATTTCTGTTAAATAAGTTTTTAGATTAGCAGTTGAGTGAATTTGGATGTTTTGGGTCCTGTTAGAGGAACTGAGGTAGTCAATTTGAGGACTAGGTATTATAGGTTGTTCTGGTTAGTTTAGATAATTTAGGTAAGTCAATTAGGACCTCATTGGATCCCTCAAATGGTCAAAATCAGACTCAAGGTGGTAGAATTAAATTTGGGTTCATAGGTTGTGAGATTTTAAGTTTTAAGGTGTAAATCAATGCATAACTAATTTATAACAATGTTAGAAAGGGTTGTAATCAGTTGGACAAGTTTAGTTCAACATATAAATTGATTTAGGGGTGTTAGAAGTTCGCCAAAATGGTTAGAATTGGTATAGGAGGGTAGAATTGCTTCATTATGCATGTTTTAGGGTTCTGCGGATTATGCAGAGTTGCATAGCGCACTCTATGCGCTCTGCGAAGGGTTTTTGTCAGGAAAAATTCGCACAACGCACCCTACGGTGTGCGCTGAGCGAATTTTGTGCGTCAGATTGAGTGATTTTAATGTTTTTGACCTTTTAGGGGTTCCGAACGTCCGTTTTGGATGTTCTTTAGGTCGTTCTGGGGGTTTTTGACCCTTCCGGAGCCATTGGTGAGGGTTTCAAAGTCATTTTCTTTATCTAAGTATGAGTTCATTGGATTTTGTGTTGTTTAGTGGTTCTTCTAGAACTATTATTGTCTGTTAATGTATATTGAATGATTTCTTGCGATTTTGATGATTTGTTGGGTTGTTTGTGATCTTTTAAAGTATAAATAATCTTATATATATGTTGGTATGCAATGTAAAAGTGAAAGGCTATATGTTTGGATTTCAATGTGATAATATTATGGTATTTGCTTCTTTATGTCTTGAGTTAAGTTTTAAAGTAAAAGTATGGTTGATGGACGTAATTCCATGATCCTCAAGGGAGGTTACATGGTGGTGCCCTGTAGTTGTTGTGATTGACCATATGAATGGCCGGAGTGTCCTTATGGGGTTTATCCTGACATTCTAATGATCATTCATGCTCAAGTAGAGAGTAATGAGTCATGTGGTGAGAATAACAGGAGGTCTTAGTCTTAGGTGTCTCCATTTATGGGCCAAGATGAGTTTGGATGGACATACACTTGTGTGTGGTAAGGGTGAAGCCCGTTGGCAATGGCTTTGTAAAGCAGTAGAGGCCACCACAAGTGCACAAACCCTGGAACTTGACATTTCATACTAGTCCGGATGGTCAAATAACGTGTCGGTTATTGGTATCAACAAAATGTGTTCGGTCATAGTTTGTATTGTGTTATGGTCCTTGCAGTGTATTGTGTGATGGTCCTTGCATGCTTGAAATACTTGATTGATAACATGCTTTTTATACCTAGTTTACCCTTGCTTGTTTGTTTGTGCTTTGTATGTCCATGATTTTCCTTTTTGCAATGATCATTCAACTTTGGATGTGAGCAGAAGCAGATGATGTCCCTTTGGAGCAGCATTGGAAAGTGAGGATGTAGCCCCTAGTTCTTAGGATATCTATTATCTATCTTTTTCATTTTGAAAGACTTGTCTTTAATTACAGTTTAAAATTTATAGATCTTTGGAATATTTTAGTTATCTTGTATTTTGAAATACTTTATAATAGGTAAAGTTTAAGCTCATAGTCTCTTTTGGGATTACTATAAAATTATAATTCTATTTTACATCCTCTTAACTGCTTTATTATATTATAATGCTTGTCATTCTATATTATATTATTTCATATAATTTGGGATGTCACAAAAATTAAAATTAAAATTAAGGAAAATTAATTTAAAATGATTAATCAAATATATTGTGCACCAATTTCTTTACTTCGAGAAATAAAAAAAAAATTATGATTGTTTTTTAAATATAATTTGAAAAAAAATTCTATTGTTAATTTTGTGAAAAAAATATTATAATTGAAAATATTTTGATTAATAATAATAGTATTCTAAAATTTTAAAGTTATTTTTTACTTTTTGTTATTATTTTTATACATACCATTATAATAATATAACTTATTCCAAATATATTACAAAATTAACATCTTTAAAATATCCCCTAAATAATAATTTTTTAAAAGAATTTCTTCAAATATGTCCAATAGGACATTATTTCTTCAAATTGACATTTGACAGAATTTTTAAGTAACTTTTTGATGTTTGAAATAAAAAATCTCTTGGAAATTCAGTTTCATGTGGACCAAATTCTGGGAGGATTTCTTTTAAAGGAGAATAAAATTAAGCATTAAAAATTAAAATAAAAAATAATTTGAAATAACTAATGAAAAATACTAAGGACAAATTTTAATTACTTTAAGAAAAATTTATGAATAAAAAAGAAAAAAAGAAAAAAAAATTTAAAAATTAAAAGGAAATTAAATATTATTATCTTATATACACAAGGAAAGTCAATTTTAAAAACTAGAAGCATGACCCCACCAGAGGCATGTCGATTTTACCAAGCCAAATATATAATATTTATTATATTAATATTTTAATAAATCAAATAATGAAGACTTTTATATTTTTATAGTATTATTAAATAGTTTTAAACCATTTTTAAAATGTTTATAAATATGTATAATTGACATTATGTTAATAAAAATTAAAAAATTATACATTTCTATCATCGTATTATTCAAAGAAATCCAAATAAGTTAAAGTTTCTCCTATGTAACAAAGGCTGTCAAAAATTTCAAAAGACAGGACATGGAAGGATTTGATGAACTAAAATAATATTTTTAATTAAAATTTGTTTGCTATCATTCTGACAAACCTATGCTATCATTGTGACAAAGATAACAATGTTTACAAAAATAATATTAACGTTTAACAACAAGAACAATTCTTGTTACTGGGATCAACAAGAAAAAAAGGATGAGGAAGTCATCATTATAATATACGACACATTTCTGGTCTTTCACTGGGAGAATCAAAGTCACCATTATTTATTATTTTCTAAGAAATTAATGTATTTACTTTGAAAACAACATTTTTTCACAATGAATCAATAAATAAATTATTTTCACTAAAATCTCTAATTTGAAGTGCACAAAATTATTAATATAAAGAAAACTAAATCTCTGATATAATCAATTAAACTTTGGGCCACGTTAAAAATTAATAATTTAAATAAAAAATTCCACAAAATATAACATATTAAGTATGCACCACATTCTCACTTTGAGATTTTCCTACATACGCGAACGAAAGTTTAAACCTTTTTTAATTTTATAAATATGTATAATTAATATTATGTTAATAAAAATTAAAAAATTATACATTTCTATCATCATATTATATAAAGAAATCCAAATACGTTGAAGTTTCTTCTGTATAAAACATGTCACAAAGGCTGTCAAAAATTTCAAAAGACAGGACATGGAATCATTCCAAGAACTAAAATAATATTTTTAATTAAAATTTGTTTGCTATCATTCTGACATAGACAATAATGTTTACAAAAATAATATTAATGTTTATATATATTTAAAAGCAATAAGTGGTTGTTTATATATATAGAACAAGATTTTGGAAGGTGAGATAATTAAACTTCTCACTCTTGGAAAAAGAAAGTTAGGTAATAATCACAATATTTAAAAAAATATACAAAACTAAATTTATTTTAATTCTAAATTAAGAAAATAAAGAAAATCAGAATAAATAGCAAGAAATATCCCTGTATCATAACTAAAATAAAAGGGCATCAGAAAAAGAAAAAACATTGAGAAGAAGATGAGCAATATTCCAGTTGTGCTTGTGGTACCTCTTCCAGCACAAGGGCATGTGAACCCCTTGATGATCCTGTCACAGAAATTGGTCGAGAATGGTTGCAGAGTGATTTTTGTGAACTCAGAATTCGACCACAAGCGAGTGGTGAGTTCGTTTGGAGAGCAACAACAACATAGTACGAACCAGGCGATGAAGTTGGTTTCAATTCCTGATGGGTTAGGAGCTGATGATGACAGAAACGATCTGAACAAGCTGTGTGATGGTTTGCAGAACTCCATGCCAAAAGCACTTGAGAAGCTGATAGAGGATATTCACTTGAAAAGTGATAACAGAATCAACTTCATTGTTGCAGATTTGTGTATGGCTTGGGCGTTGGATGTTGGAAGTAAATTTGGGATCAAAGGAGCAATAGTGTCGACTTCATCAGCTGCTATCTTTGCCCTGTTGTGGAGTTTTTCCTCTCTTATTCATGGTGGGATCATAGATTCTGATGGTAAGTATGATGTTGACTTTCATATATATTTTATCTGTTCATATTTTTTTTCTTTTTTATAAAAGAATACTTTAAATATGAATATCAATGAATAGAACAGACCACTAAATAACTATGTATCAATAACCGAACACTAATCACCTAGTACACGAAAATAATGTTGACCAAATAATTGATCGAGTACATCAAGAATAAAAATAGAACTGGGTACGATAAAACACAAACAGAAACATACGTGACAATCGACAAACCTGAACCTAGCAATAGAAAAAAAAAAATACAACTTAAGAAAAAAAACAAAAACAAAAGCGTAATATCAAATAAACCCTAAATTTAAGTTTATGCCAACAAAAACCCTCCCATAAACTTAAATTTTGCCATCCTTCATCCTTTACCGAGTTTGCTCCTTCCATAATCAGTCAGGTAATTTATTTTCATTATGGTAGTCTTGTTTTTCACCTTCGTCAACTTCTCTATTTCTTTGGCTGACTTCTCAATAACACTGAGTGAATTGTTCTTCATCTTAGCTGTTTTATTAACCATGGCCAACTTTTCCCTCATAATGGTTATCTTCTTATTACCCATGACCGACTTCTTCCTGACCATGGTCGTATTCTTAGTAACCTTGCTATCCACATGAGTTATTGTAGCTTTAACTCTTTTACTATCCTCATGCTTGTTGCACATGATTCTTCTTCCAATGTCATTGTTTGGGTTCATGTTTCCGTATTTGTTCTCATTCATCTCTTCCTGGCCATGCTTATTTCATTTGAAATCCGCCAAGATGGTGTGGTTCCCCTTGTTAACACGGGCAAGCTCCTCTTTTAGATTGTTTTGTACCAACTCATGGGCAAGCTCCTTTTTCAGATTTTTATATGCTAACTCCTTTCATATATGATTCTCTATGTTGAGACTCTTTACCCTTTCTTGAAGCTTCAATAGAGTTTTCTTAGACGTTGAATCTCCTCATCTTTTTATTTGAGTTTCTTCTCCACATTTGTCACACCATTTCCCAGGAACCCAAACACATTTGCCAAACCATTTCCAAATTCTTTGCTCAGTAAGTTAATTGAGGTGATCTTGGTGATCGAGCTTTCCTCGTCCATTACCAGGCTCTCCATGTCCCTTTTTGAGCTTTGTGAGATCTTCATGCTTTATGTCAAACTTTTTTATAGTATCCAGGTATCCCATTGAACTGGCTGAGCTTGTCTCATACTCCATCAGGCTCCTTACATTCTCCCCTGAGTTGTTCAAAGGCTAACCGGGCAAGTTTCATGCTCTATCGAGCTACTTAGTTTCCAGACAAAGATATTTGAGCTTCTTACCTATTATATTGTGTTATCTAAGATCTCCACACTCTCTGCCAAACTTTCTAAGCTATACAAACCTCATGGTCTTCAGATTTCATGACATGCTCTATTAAGCTCTTCACTGAACCCTCCACCAAGCTCTACGTCAAACTCTTAACCCAACTCTCCATCAAGCTTCCAAGCCACCCCTGTAGGTTGTCCAAGCTTTCTTTTACCCTTTCTAGGTTGTTCCGTTGTCTGGTCGACCTATCCATCATACTCGGTTGTTTATCCGAGCTCTCCATACTACTCGAATATCTTGTCAAGTTGTTCTTCAAACTTTCCATATGCTTCTTCAAGCTCTCCATGCACAATGTCAGCCTCTTCAAATGCAGCATTAATATGTCATGGTGTCTTCTTGTCCTCTCCATGCTACTCAATTTTCTTGCCGAGTTCATAGGTAAGGTCATTTGTTTCCCGAGTTCTTCTTGCCATTCGGCAAATTGGTTGAGTTGTCTTTTCTACTTGGCAAAGTTGTCAAGCTTTAGTTGTTATTGGTAAAACTTTTCGAAATTTCCTTGTGCTCGACACTTGATCTCTAAATCAAACACAACTCAACTTTTGATCTTCCTGACATCATGCAGTTCAGCTCGACATCCTGTCTCCTTCCCATCATATAACGTGGATGCAACATGGCATCCGTTCTCCAGCTCGACATATTGGTTTTTTAGCTCCTTTCCATCAACAAAATTCCTATTTCTTCCTCATCCTCTTTAGTAAGGAAATTTTTCTCATTCTTTGTAACCTAACGTTACTTTGCTATGTGAACAACCTTACTATAGTTATAACATCTTGTCAATCTGCACTCCTTTGTATAGTGGCTATACTTTACACATTTAAAACATTCCACTCCTAGCCGACCTTCCCAAGCTCTACCTTGTCCTCGACCACACCCACTGACCAATTTTTTCTTTGTCGTCTTCATGGTCATCTCAGTCATGACCTCTGGTTCACCAACTTTCTCACCCTTTTCCACCAAGACCTCAACCTTGAGTGTTTTAATCATTTCCCTGCACATCAAGTTTTTCTTGAAGTACTTGATCAAGTGGCTATGAATTTGTCCTTCTCTGCTGCTCATGCACTCTAAGGACCAAATAAGCACTTCAACTATGAGCGTCGAGAGATCCTTGGACTCCTCGATGGTGCAAACTATATTCTCCAAATTATTTCTCAATGAACTTAAGATCTTTTCCACAACTCGGTTGACAGACACCATTTCTATCGAGTTGATTTATTATAGTCTCCGCTTCAGTTATGTACTTGACTACTCATTCTCTAAGATTTTGAAGCCAAACTTGCTTAACACAAGTATCCCCTTTATATGCAATTTTCAGGATTTCCCATGCTTCTCTTGAAGATTAAGTTTTTGCTATTTTCTCAAAGCCAGACTCATCCACAACTATTTACAATAGGTACAGAGCCAATTAGTCGTTCACTTAAGTTTTTCTCAATGCAACAATATGTGCAATTGTCTTCGTATCCATTCCCTACTACATTCCACGCGTCTTGATATCCAAGAAAAGCCTTCATCTACAAACTCCAATTATCATAATTTTTTTTCTTCGTCAATTGCGACAAGGACACTTCGTTTACAAGATTCTTCATCTCACTCTCTTTTCCTCAAACACTCAAGCACACTTCTTGCTCTCTTTTTTCACTCTAGCACTATCTCTTTTTTCTCAGTCAGACACTTAGGGCTTACTTATGATACCAATTTGTAAAAAAAGAATGACACAAATTTTTGAACTATAATTTTGTGTAAATTCATTGAATAGAACAAGCCATTAATAGTCGTATAGCAATAACTGAATATTGATCACCAAATACATGAAAATAATATTGAGCAAATAACTACCCAAATATATCAAGAATAAAAAGAAAAACAAGTACAACGAAACACAAATAGAAACATATGCGACTGAACCCAACAACAACAAAAATAGAAAAGTACAACTTAAATGAAAAACAAAAGACTAAAACGTAATTACAAATAAATCCTAAATTTAAGTTTCTCCCAACACTATATGTACATTAAATGATGTAATTGTCATACTGACACTCAACGTTTCCTTGTTCCGTGTTACAATAATATATAAAATTCAATAAAATTTGTTTACTGAAAACTAAAAAACATGATTTTAATAGTTTCATTGAAGAACAAATACAAATTACATGTGATGCCTATAATCAATACAACACAATATTACGTAAAAGGAATTTTTCATACTAGTGTTTTTTATAATTAATTACAATTTATGGCTATTTATAAAGTTATATAATTATATTTTTTTGGAGTATTTAGTGTGTAGAAGTATTAAACATTGAACAAACAATTTCCACACTAATGCTTTTTTTTTTTATTATTGCAGGAGAAAGATTAACAACGAAAGAGACAATTCAAATATCACCAAGTATGGCTGAGATGAACACAGGAGACTTTTTTTGGCTCAACATGGGAGAAAAAATAAATGGTAAGATTATATTTCAGTATTTAAGACATTGTTGTCAAAGGTTAAATTTGACAGAATGGTGGCTCTGCAACAGCACACATGAACTTGAACCTGGTGCATTATCATTTCTTCCTAAGCTCCTACCAATTGGTCCATTATTAAGAAGTTATGAGAGTAAAATTGGTATCACAAAAGCAATTGGACAATATTGGGAAGAAGATTTTTCTTGCACGAATTGGCTTGATGAACAACATCATGGTACTGTGTTGTATGTTGCATTTGGTAGTTTCACTCATTTTGACCAAAACCAATTCAATGAACTTGCCCTTGGATTAACCCTCACCAATAGACCTTTTCTTTGGGTTATAAGAGAGGATAGTAAAATGGAATACCCTCATGAATTCAAAGGGCATAAAGGTAAGATAGTTAGTTGGGCTCCTCAACAAAAGGTTTTAAGCCACCCTGCCATAGCATGTTTTGTCACTCATTGTGGTTGGAATTCTACCATAGAAGGTTTGTCCAATGGGGTACCTTTCTTGTGTTGGCCATATTTTGGAGACCAAATTCAGAACAGAAAATACATTTGTGATGAGTTAAAGGTTGGATTTAGATTTGACAAAGATCAAAATGGAGTTGTGTCATGCAAAGAGGTAAAATTGAAAGTGGAGCAACTCCTTAGTGATGAGAACATAAAATCAAGGTCTCTTGAGTTGAAGGAGAAAGTCATGAATAACATAGTCAAAGGTGGTACATCATTAGAGAACCTTAATAGGTTTGTTAAGTGGCTTAAAGAGTAATAATTGCCATTTAAATATAATTTATACATATTTTATGTTGGAGAAAACTCTCCCAAAATCTTAACAATATTTTCAAGCAATGAAGATTTTTTATTTACATGTCGTTTTATTCTATAGTGTCAAAACAACACTATGTTATTATGTAACTTTGTTTTATTTCTTTTAAGTTTGTATTGTATGACCATTGTTCATATATATATATATATATATATATATATATATATATATATATATATATATATATATATATATATATATATTATTATATAAACTATATATTTAACATATTTTTTGTATAAAAAATTCATGAAATTCGTTAGGTAAACAATTTTAAGTATAAAACATTTCTTTATCCAAAAGACCACATCCATTCTCCAAAGCTAAAATAATAATTAATTCCACTACTAGTGTCACTTTTAATTTACAATCGAGTATACAATTAGTTTTGACTATCCAAGTATAGAAAGTCTCCTAAGATAAATACAAAATGTTTCTTCAATTTGGCTAAACATTTGTTTATTAATAGGTCTTCGTTAGGTTATCTTGTCTTGAATTTCTTAGAGATTAATTTATTTATCATAACTTAATATCTCACGTTTGTCAAGTTAGAAAAGTTTTTGAGCATCTTCTCTTTATTGTTTTCTTTTCTCTTTGCAGACCTTTTGTACTTCATGATGGAAACTGTTCTATCACGACTTTGTTAACTTCATTTCTTCCTAACTTAAGTTAGGACACATATTTCATGTAAATAGTTTTAAATGTGATTTTTTTTTCTCAAAATAATATTTTTTAAAATAAAAATTCTTTAAACAGATCTATGGAAAAATTAATTTCCTAAATAGACGTTATTTGAACTTTTATTTTTGTTTCTTTTTCGTCTAAAATGGGAAGGAAAATTAAAATTAAAATTAAGGAAAATTAATTTAAAATGATTAATCAAATATATTGTGCACCAATTTATTTACTTCGGGAAATAAAATAAAAAAATAAATTATGATTTTTTTAAATATAATTTGAAAAAAAAACTATTGTTAATTTTTTGAAAAAAATATTATAATTGAAATTATTTTGATTAATAATAATATTATTATAAAATTTTAAAGTTATTTTTTATTTCTTATTATTTTTTTATACATACCATTATAATAATATAACTTTTATTCCAAATATATTGCAAAATTAACATCTTTAAAATATCCCCTAAATAATTTTTTTTTTAAGAATTTCTTCAAATAAGTCCAATAGAACATTATTTCTTCAAATGGACAGAACTTTTAAGTAACTTTTTGATGTTTGAAATAAAAAATCCCTTGGAAATTCAGTTTCATGTGGACCAAATTCTGGGAGGGTTTCTTTTAAAGGAGAATCAAATTAAGCATTAAAAATTAAAATAAAAAATAATTTGAAATAACTAACGAAAAATACTATAAATAAATTTTAATTACTTTAAGAAAAAATTTATGAATAAAAAAAGAAAAAAAGAAAAAAATTATTTAAAAATTAAAAGGAAATTAAATATTATTATATTATAAAAGTCTATTTTAAAAACTAGAAGCATGACCCCACCAGAGGCATGCCGATTTTACCAAGCCAAATATATAATATTTATTGTATTAATATTTTTATCAATCAAATAAGGAAGACTTTTATAATTTTATAGTATTATTAAATAGTTTTAAACCATTTTTTTAATTTTTATAAATATGTATAATTGATCTTTGTTAATAAAATTAAAAAATTATACATTTCTATCATCATATTATTCAAATAAATCCAAATACGTTAAAGTTTCTCCTGTATAAAACATGTAATAAAGGCTGTCAAAAATTTCAAAAGACAGGACACGGAATCATTTGAATAACTAAAATAATATTTTTAATTAAAATTTGTTTGCTATCATTCTGACAACCCTATGCTATCATTGTGACAAATATAATAATGTTTACACAAATAATAATATTAATGTTTAACAACAAGAAAAATTCTTGTTACTGGGATCAACAAGAAAACAAAATGAGAAAAGTCACCATTATAATATAGGACACATTTCTGATCTTTCACTTTGAAAACAACATCTGTCACATCTCATTTAATATCCTTCTTAGTGGAGTACAGATGTCAGTCGTCCGTTCTCCTGTGGTGAGTGGGAGACAAAGCTGTCAGCTTTATTTAATTCTATCCATTGAGATCCGTGCGGTAGCAGAGGAGTGTGGGAGTGCAGAAAGTGGAAAACACGTGGCAACTCAAGGGTTATAAAGCTCGGGTAGTGGAAGACAGGTGGCCAGCAGGAATTGGACTGTCCGGTTTTGTGAGAGGCTGTATTTAAAAGAGAACCTTAGAAGTTAACATCATTTTTCTTCTAGATGCAAACTCTTCATCTTCCATCTCCAGAAAACCACCATTTTCTCCTCCTTCTCTCTAAACCATAGATCTTCTCTCTAGAACTCCGACCACCATTTCCCTCCGATCATCAACCTTCTTTCAGATAAATTATTCCTGGTGCCAAGTTCTTTCATTTGCACCGATTACATTCTCGGACGGACGTCCTTGGGACTTTTGGGAGTCTTAGAAGTTGCTTAAAGATCTAGAAGTATTAGCTGGAGTTAGAGGTAAGGGAAGCTTATAAATTTAATTATGATTAATGTGTATGCATGATTTGTTGAGTATATGATGTTGAATATATGATATTGTTGTTGAGAAATGCATATTGATTTTGGTATGAAATATGTCGTAAAGTTATAAAACATAGAAAAATGTAAATCTGTGATCGAAGGGTCATTAGGACCGTTCGGTTTCCCTAAAACGATCGGTCTTATGCTATTGTATGGAAACTTAATTGTCTTGATTAGTCAGTCGAAAAGATCTATTCATTACAGAACGCTCGGTCTTATACTGAGTGTTCGGCTTTAAGGTATTCGTTCATAGACGGGATACACAGTCTCATGTTAACCGTGTTTACTATAGCAGTGTTCGTTCACACTGAACGTCCGTTTTTCTATGGAGATAATTATTGAGAGTACTCGGTCGTAAATTGAGTGCTCGGTCTGAGAAATATTCGGTTTAATGTTATCTATTCTTTTGAGAAAAACGTCCGGTTTATAATATCATTTATCTGAAAGGTGTTCGGTCTTACACTGACACTTGAATTCTCACAGAGTGTTCGGTCTTATACTGACACTCACTGTATTGAAGAGAACTATTTGATTGTTAAACGTCTGGTTTTCAATGATTAAATCTTATTTGTTTCCATTGTGAAGTTCTATGGTATTTCCGACCGGTTTCCATCAGCTACTCTAACTTAGATTTTTCATTATTGAGTTGTTTATTAACCTTTTCTTCTCTACCAGATCGTCTGGTCTTTCGTTAGAATTCTTGTTTATTTCAGTTCTTATTCGGTCTCTGACCGTCCGGTAATTTGTCGAACTACTTTGATACTCAGTCTTCTCATCACTGTTATATCAATTTGGTATTCGTGTCGTCTAAAATAAAAGATGTAATGAATGAATAAGTTGGTGTTGATTGGTTGGTAAAGTAAGAATATGGTCAGCTTTGTATTGGTGCGTCCGTCCTGATATTCTAATGCTCACTGGCGCGAGTGACCATGTGGTGAGAATGGCAGGAGGCTCTAGCCTGGGCGGTGTGTACAACCTTGACCTAAGGTGTTTTAACGGGCTAACCTCGTGTGGCAGGCTCAAGGGTTTTCCATGCCGCGGTAACTCTGATGGTTGAATTCCAGATTACCACCCACGGGTGCAGGGACGACCATAGCTACATATTCTTACAGTCCGGACAGAGTCGTAGTGGTCGGTCTTAATGAATTGTACGAGATAAATTAAGTGCTGTATACTTTCGGTTTGATCGTTATTTTTATATATGAATATATGATGGAAATCTTATGATGATTATATTACTTGGATGATAAAATTGTATGTGAGTTGGATTAATTAAATTGCATAAGCTTACCCTTATATTTCCTGTCTTGTCCATGTGTCGTTCGGTATCCGACCGTTCGGCTGTTCTCTTCACTGCAATGATCATCCAATGGATGTGAGCAGAGGGTAATCTCGAAGCAGTCTTGGAGTAAGTCTCTCCGGCCGTTCGACTCGAAGGAAAAGCAGGACCGTCCGGTCCTTAGTTCAGGCATCTCTTTATCTTTGTAATTTTATGGGCGTTTAGCTTTCGACTTTTGTAATTTTGGTCTTTCGGTTAAATGTTGGCATCTTAGACCGTTCGGTCTATTATTTAAATATCTTGTATTCATTCTGTCATTCGGTTTTTTTATTCTTAATATTTTCGTTCGGTTTTTCCTTAATCATTACTGTTCTCATTTATTATTTTTGTTAACTCCTAAAATAAATTATGGCTTTGGTTGTATTTATTGGGATGTTACATTAATGGTATCAGAGCAGTTTGTCCTTAGGATAACCTACGGGTTATGGGTTTGTCATGTTTTCTTATGAAAAGATGAATCTAAATGGTATGTTATACCATTCTCTCCTATTCTAGATATTCAACCTTAAGCTTTTACCAAATATGACATCTTTTCTCAATTCAATAGTAATTTAAAACTCTTCTATTTTATATACCGTTCAGTCTCACACGAGCTTCTCGAAACTGAACGTCCTCTAATAAATACCATTCAGCCTAGTAAGTTCTACACTTGTCCCTTTGAAATTGTAATCTCAACTCCACTGTATTTGACTTGTTTTGGAAAATTTTGATCTGTTTATTGTTTTCTAATCGAACGTACCTTTATTTGTTTCCGCTCGGTCATGACCTTTGAACTCTCACTTTTATCCGATCACACTGACTCGGCCTTTAGCTATACTCAACGATCGGTTCTATCTTTGATTATTCAAGGATGGACTAATGGTTTTGTTTTTATGAATAGAGAGAGAAGATGACGTCCAGGTCTCCTCCTCCTTCACCCTCAAGTATGGATACACCAGGACCTACAAGACGGATGGAATCAGTAATCATGACTATGCAACAACGAAATGCCTTGTCCCTCCAACAGTTAGAAGCCGCTCGGTTATCAGCAGAAGCCGCTCGGTTTTCAGCAGAAAAGACTCAGGAGCAGTATGTGGAATTGATGTCAAAAGATGTGACTGAGACAAGGTCATTCAATATTTTGGATAATTATCAACAGGAATGGAGCATAGAGAGTTTTCTGCAACACCATCCGGCTAAGTTCAGTGGGAATTGTAGTCCACACGAGGCTGAACAATGGTTTGAAGATATAGAGCGCATATTTAATGCTAAAAAGTGTTCGGAAGAAAACCTACTAATATATTCAGAATATTTGTTAACTGGAGAAGCAAATCACTGGTGGGATAGTACGAAAATGCTTTTGAAAGAAAGTAATACCCCCATTTCGTGGGTAGTGTTTAAGCAAAAGTTTTATGCTGAATATTTCCCTAACAGCGTTCGGTTTGCTAAGGAAGTTGAGTTTTTGGAATTGACCCAAGGGAACACGTCCGTATCAGATTATGCCGCTCGGTTTAAGCATCTTCAAAGATTTTATACAATGAAAACAAACGAAGAATGGCTATGCAGAAAGTTTGAAAATGGATTGAGGGGTGATATCAAGTTGTTGGTCGTCGGATTATGTATTAGGAATTTTCCAGTGCTAGTGGAGAGAGCTAGAATATTAGAAAGGACAAAGAAGGAAGTGGAATGTCAGCAGAATCAACAACCCAGAGTAAGAGAACGAAGAACATCTAAGGAGAATGTTAGTTCCAGAAGAACTCAGCACGCTCGGTTTTCTCCTTCAGAACCGAACGGTCATCCTTCCAAACCTCCTGCACCGTTCGACCAATCGGGACAACAAGGTTCAGTAAGGTGTTTCAATTGTGGAGGAACTCATCTGAGATCGGTATGCCCTAAACTGGCAAAATACAGGAAATGTAAATGGTGTAGAAAGAAAGGTCATTATGAGCAGGATTGTTCAACAGGCAGGAAAACTAGTTCTTGATAAAGTTATGCTGAGAAGTTTCAACAAAAGAGAAGATGATGAATCTTAAGCTATGGATCGGGTAGATATTGAGTTTAGACCATAAGTCGGTGGTGTTAGAATCAAAAGGAGAAATTGTTTGCTCAAAATTTCTTAGTAATTTGAATTTTGAATTATAAAATTTTATACTTGTAATGGATTTGAAATCAGTAAGAATATAAAAGTTCTATCTCTGTCGTACTCTGAAACCGTTCGGCGTGTAGTGTTCGATCGTTCAGTTATAACTTTGCCTCTCAAATCAATCGGTCAGGCTCTCGGTCTGAAACTCTCGTTTTTCTTTCGTCCCAACCGATCAAATCATCTTATCTACCGTTCGGTATTGTAGAATCCAACAATATAAATTCCGCTATGCTCGGTTATGTTTGATGTATTCTATAAAATGTTTTAATTCGTTTGTTAGCTCTTTAATGACGAACGTCCTCTTATGGAGTTGTTCGGTTATTTATGTCAAATTTCTATTATAACTTAGTTATGATGATTCGGCCTTTAGCTGAAATCATCGCTCTGATTATGTAACCCTTTGGTTCTCAAAAACATTCTTTCTTTCTTCCTATTTTGAGATGGCAACTAGATCTCCTCTTTTCCTCGCCTATAAATAAGAAGGCACCTAACTCAATAACATTAGGGAGTTAGAAATCACAACCTTGTTCTCAAGGTTCTAACAAAGAGACTTAGGACAATTCCGATGTGGTCGTATCATATGGGGAATTAGGATGTAGAAAATTATCCTGTGTTATTTTTCATTCTCGTCCTTTTCCCTCCAGTAAATTAATGCCGTTCGGTTTGATTTATAATAGTTAATATCGTTCGGTTATTTTTTCAAAAGACTAATGTTATTTATTTTCTTTTATCACGAGCACTTGATCTTTTTAAACCTTGCTCTTTTACCGAACGATTGGCATTCGTAATGTCTCGATCTAATTTATTTACCGTTCGGTCCTTTGATTTATCTTTGGACTATGTCCATCCTTTTCTTATACAACCATTCAGCCAGATGTATAGTTACGAATTCACTCCCAAGAAATGTTCGGATTATTTCCTTCTCAGTTTCCCATTTCTCGGTTTCCGAATCTAAGTCAACAAATGATTTAGCCTTTTAACTTAAACCGTTAGCCAAATTTTCACCATTTCCTTAAATCTCCTAAACAGACTCGTAATCAACAATAACTTTCTACCGTTCGGTATTCACTTTGTCGAACGGTTTCCCTTGTTGAGCATTTTCTATTCGGGTTTTTGAATTCTAAATTTTGAAATTTAAGAGTCTTCGGTTGTCTTTATTCTTTGGTAATTCATTTCAGAAATTTTAGTTGTGCACCTCATTCCTTTAAAAATCGTTCGGTATTTGCCCAATCTCACCATTTGGTATAGGTATAACTGACCAACATTTGTAAAGGGTCACACCTTCAATATATTTTGGCCTCCTTATTCAAGTGTTCTCAATTCGAACTTTAACTTCAAAATCCTCATTCAAATCTTCATCTTTCCATTTTCATTTAGTGATATTTCTTCAGCAACTTTTAATTTTCGAGGACGAAAATTTTTATTTGTTGGGGGGAATGTCACATCCCATTTAATATCCTCCTTAGTGGAGTACAGATGTCAGTCGTCCGTTCTCCCGTGGTGAGTGGGAGACAAAGCTGTCAGCTTTATTTAATTCTATCCATTGAGATCCGTGCGGTAGCAGAGGAGTGTGGGAGTGCAGAAAGTGGAAAACACGTGGCAACTCAAGGGTTATAAAGCTCGGGTAGTGGAAGACAGGTGGCCAGCAGGAATTGGACTGTCCGGTTTTGTGAGAGGCTGTATTTAAAAGAGAACCTTAGAAGTTAACATCATTTTTCTTCTAGATGCAAACTCTTCATCTTCCATCTCCAGAAAACCACCATTTTCTCCTCCTTCTCTCTAAACCATAGATCTTCTCTCTAAAACTCTGACCATCATTTCCCTCCGATCATCAACCTTCTTTCAGATAAATTATTCCTGGTGCCAAGTTCTTTCATTTGCACCGATTACATTCTCGGACGGACGTCCTTGGGACTTTTGGGAGTCTTAGAAGTTGCTTAAAGATCTAGAAGTATTAGCTGGAGTTAGAGGTAAGGGAAGCTTATAAATTTAATTATGATTAATGTGTATGCATGATTTGTTGAGTATATGATGTTGAATATATGATATTGTTGTTGAGAAATGCATATTGATTTTGGTATGAAATATGTCGTAAAGTTATAAAACATAGAAAAATGTAAATCTGTGATCGAAGGGTCATTAGGACCGTTCGGTTTCCCTAAAACGATCGGTCTTATGCTATTGTATGGAAACTTAATTGTCTTGATTAGTCAGTCGAAAAGATCTATTCATTACAGAACGCTCGGTCTTATACTGAGTGTTCGGCTTTAAGGTATTCGTTCATAGACGGGATACACAGTCTCATGTTAACCGTGTTTACTATAGCAGTGTTCGTTCACACTGAACGTCCGTTTTTCTGTGGAGATAATTATTGAGAGTACTCGGTCGTAAATTGAGTGCTCGGTCTGAGAAATATTCGGTTTAATGTTATCTATTCTTTTGAGAAAAACGTCCGGTTTATAATATCATTTATCTGAAAGGTGTTCGGTCTTACACTGACACTTGAATTCTCACAGAGTGTTCGGTCTTATACTGACACTCACTGTATTGAAGAGAACTATTTGATTGTTAAACGTCTGGTTTTCAATGATTAAATCTTATTTGTTTCCATTGTGAAGTTCTATGGTATTTCCGACCGGTTTCCATCAGCTACTCTAACTTAGATTTTTCATTGTTGAGTTGTTTATTAACCTTTTCTTCTCTACCAGACCGTCCGGTCTTTCGTTAGAATTCTTGTTTATTTCAGTTCTTATTCGGTCTCTGACCGTCCGGTAATTTGTCGAACTACTTTGATACTCAGTCTTCTCATCACTGTTATATCAATTTGGTATTCGTGTCGTCTAAAATAAAAGATGTAATGAATGAATAAGTTGGTGTTGATTGGTTGGTAAAGTAAGAATATGGTCAGCTTTGTATTGGTGCGTCCGTCCTGATATTCTAATGCTCACTGGCGCGAGTGACCATGTGGTGAGAATGGCAGGAGGCTCTAGCCTGGGCGGTGTGTACAACCTTGACCTAAGGTGTTTTAACGGGCTAACCTCGTGTGGCAGGCTCAAGGGTTTTCCATGCCGCGGTAACTCTGATGGTTGAATTCCAGATTACCACCCACGGGTGCAGGGACGACCATAGCTACATATTCTTACAGTCCAGACAGAGTCGTAGTGGTCGGTCTTAATGAATTGTACGAGATAAATTAAGTGTTGTATACTTTCGGTTTGATCGTTATTTTTATATATGAATATATGATGGAAATCTTATGATGATTATATTACTTGGATGATAAAATTGTATGTGAGTTGGATTAATTAAATTGCATAAGCTTACCCTTATATTTCCTGTCTTGTCCATGTGTCGTTCGGTATCCGACCGTTCGGCTGTTCTCTTCACTGCAATGATCATCCAATGGATGTGAGCAGAGGGTAATCTCGAAGCAGTCTTGGAGTAAGTCTCTCCGGCCGTTCGACTCGAAGGAAAAGCAGGACCGTCCGGTCCTTAGTTCAGGCATCTCTTTATCTTTGTAATTTTATGGGCGTTTAGCTTTCGACTTTTGTAATTTTGGTCTTTCGGTTAAATGTTGGCATCTTAGACCGTTCGGTCTATTATTTAAATATCTTGTATTCATTCTGTCATTCGGTTTTTTTATTCTTAATATTTTCGTTCGGTTTTTCCTTAATCATTACCGTTCTCATTTATTACTTTTGTTAACTCCTAAAATAAATTATGGCTTTGGTTGTATTTATTGGGATGTTACAATATCTCCGTCACTTTTTTCACCCTAAAATCACAATCACTGAAAACTCCAAGAACCCTAATTGTAAGGAAGAATCCTGAAGTCATACGGTACCTCCATTTTCGCATACCCTATATGTATAATTGATATTGTTAATAAAAATAAAAAAATTATACATTTCTATCATCATATTATTCAAAGAAAACCAAAAATACGTTAAAGTTTCTTCTGTATAAAACATGTAAAAAAGGTCGTCAAAATTTTCAAAAAACAGGACATTTTTAATTAAAATTTGTTTGCTATCATTCGGACAACCCTATGCTATCATTGTGACAAATATAATAATTTTAAAAAAATAAGATTGATGTTTATATATATATATATTTAAAAGCAAGACGTGGTTGTCTTTTTCAGGTACCAGTATGGAAGGTGAGATACTTAAATTTCTCACTCTTGATAAAGAAGGTTAGGTAGTAATAATAATATTTAAAAAACAAAAAACACAAAACTATATTTATTTTAATTCTAAATTCATAAAATAAAGAAAACCAGAATAAATAGCAAGAAATATCCTGTATCATCACTGTAATAAAAGGGCATCAGAAAAGGAAAAAACATACTGAGAAGAAGATGAGCAATATTCCAGTTGTGCTAGTGGTACCTTACCCAGCACAAGGACATGTGAATCCTTTGATGATCCTGTCACAGAAGTTGGTCGAGAATGGTTGCAGAGTGGTTTTTGTGAACACAGAATTCGACCACAAGCGAGTGGTGAGTTCGTTTGGAGAGCAACAACAACATAGTACGAACCAGGCGATGAAGTTGGTTTCAGTTCCTGATGGGTTAGGAGCTGATGATGACAGAAACGATCTGAGCAAGCTGTGTGATGGTCTGCAGAACTCCATGCCAAAAGCACTCGAGAAGCTGATAGAGGATATGCACTTGAAAGGTGATAACAGAATCAGCTTCGTTGTTGCAGATTTGTGTATGGCTTGGGCGTTGGATGTTGGAAGTAAATTTGGGATCAAAGGTGCAATAGTGTGGCCTGCATCAGCTGCTATCTTTGCCTTGCTGTGGAGTCTTCCCTCTCTTATTCATGGTGGGATCATAGATTCTGAAGGTAAGTATGATGTTGTATATTTTTTTAATTTATTTATATTACGTCATAAAGTAATTCTGTTTGTTGTATCATGATTTTAAACAAATTGAGCCATTTAGACATGTATGGAAATATAATCATAATAAGTATATTATTTTATTTTATAGGATAAGTTTTTTAAATTTTTTCATGGAAAATCTGACATGAAAATTCTTTTAGAATTATGTTTTATGAGATAGAATAATTTATATAAAAAATTATTAAATATTTTGATTACAAATGCAAGAAAATTTATTATTTTTAATTTATAACAAAACTTGAGGACGTAAAGAAAACATTATACAAATATTATTTCATTTTTTTTATTATTAATAGAGTAAGTTTGCACGTAAGTTATATATAACTGGTCCTGATGTGAAAGAGAGGTTTTTTAAATTGTTAATTAGTGTTGTAGATATATGTGTAGAATATATTTTATATTGGTTATTTATAAGTATGTATACCAATTAGAGAAGTAATATAGATCTTAGAAAAGTAAAAAGTGATATATGTTCTATAACAATTTAAAAACTTGAACTTAAAATACATCAATATTTCAATATATGTAAATTAAATCATATCTAAACTAATCATAGTTATTAACAAAAACTAAACTAATAACCACATCAAAGCATAATATGTACATATATACTATACAATTCTATCCATAACAAGTACTAATTTCTAGTACATAAAAAATATCTTAATCATGAGGGAAAATTTTCTTTAATTATGTTGGTATCCAACAGTTTCTCGTTCTTGAAAAATTACAATAAAAAATAAATATTAGGTTTTAAATAATATAAATGAAAATTCTAGTTGTCATTAGTGCATTAAAGAATGATCAGTGTATAAGGATATTCACAAGTTAATGGAACTTGTTATGTAATGAAAGCAGATAGATATAATCAAAGCAGATAGTCTCGAGATATGAATTATGAATTTTTAACCTTTAAGTTTTCCATTGAATCTATACACCAACCATACAAAGATTCCTAGATTAACCTTGCCACAACAGCAGATATCATCGCAATCATGTTCTTTTTACCTCCATCTGTATAATTTGAAGATACAAACATACTTTCTGACAATCATTCGTGTCAACTGCACTTGCAAAATCTGGCAACCTCATAAACCTAAACTTCAAGAACTTATCCCTAAAACAGTAATATGATAGTTCGCGTTTTGGATTCATTTATTTGATTTTTTAAGTGAGGTCAAAAGTGAAAAATATAGTATAAGATGGGGATCTGGATTAGAACCCTAAGAAATGACCTGTCAGACATGGTGGCGATGGTCTTGAAAGCATGGATGAAGGTGCGGTCAGGGTAGCAACCGTGATTCTACCAGCAGTCGAGGGAGGAGGACAGGAACTCACCGTCGTAGCCGTTAGGTTGGCGATGACAGTAGACAGGTCGCCATCCATGAGAAGAGGGTTAGAGGGACCGCCGACACGGTTGGGGTCGTTGTCGCCCGACTCGTTGGCGAAGAAGGTACAGCTCTTGGAGGTCTCGTCGATGGAGTGGGACTCGAGGACGAGGCACTCGGAGCAGACGATGTCGCCGGTGGAGTGGTCAAACACAAACTCTCTTTGCTTCTTGCAGTCGCTGCAGAACGCATCTGACATCTTCTTCCTTCTCTCAAGGTTCCAATACAATGCAGAAGACTCTATTTGCACCTTGAAAGACGAGCTAGGTTGGAAGATGAGTGCAAGAAGAAGGCACATGGGAGAGGAAGACGCTCTTGCGCGAGAAGAAGAAGACTAGTGTAGTAGGGTAAAGTGAAAATATTAAGGGATATTGGCTCCGTTATCTGCTTAATCGATGTCTAAAGTGTTCAAGAAAAATTCAAAATGAAAAATATAATGGCAACTTTGAAATTATTTTTAACTTATACGTGTAAAAAACATTTATAGACTCATTTCTAAAAAAAAATTGAAGCAATAGGGAGAATTAGAACGTAATAGACTTTATTCTGCAGGGGGACAAATGGGATTTTGCAGACCTTTATGCTTCCGTTCCGAAACAACGGAGGTAATGGACGCTTTTCTGCCTCAGTTCCCCTTGAACCCAGACCTATAAGTTCGTTGAAATTACAAAAATGCCATCATGTTTTCTTATGCTTCGATTTTTGGGTAACCGAAGCATATTAAATGTGTTAGAATCCTCGTTTTACATTAATGTGTTTTCACATAGTGTTCTTCTTGACCACAATCGTCTTCTCAGTAACCTTACTACCACCACGAGCTATTGTATCTTTAACTCTTTTACTATCCTCATGGTCATTGCACATGATTCTTCCTATAATATAATTGTTTTGGTTCATGTTTTTGTATTCGTTCTCATTCATCTCTTCCCGACCATGCTTATTTCATTTGAAATTTAACTTATCAGTGGTGAATCCGCCAAGATGGTGGTTCTCCTTGCTAACATGGACAAGTTCCTCTTTTAGATTGTTCTGTGCCAACTCATGGGCAAGCTCCTCTTTCAAATTTTTATATGATAACTCCTTTCATCTATGGTTCTCTATGCTGAGACTCTTCATCCTTTCTTGAAGCTTCCATTAGAGTTTTCCTAGACACTGAATCTCCTCATTTCTTTATTTAAGTTTCTTCTCTACGTTTGTCACACCATTTCCCAGGAACCCAAACACATTTACCAAACCATTTCCAAATTATTTGCTCAGTAAGTTAATCGAAGTGATCTTAGGTTCCTAAAAAATACTTCATGATTGATTGAGCTTACCTCATCCATCACCAGGCTCTCCATGTCCCTTTTTGAGCTATCTGAGATCTTCACGCTCTTTGTCAAACTTTTTAGACTATCCAAGCATCCCATCGAATTGACTGAGCTTGTCTCATACTCCATTGAGCTCCTTACATTCTCCTTTGGTCTGTTCAGAGGCTAATCGAGCCAGTCTCATGCTCTATCGAGCTACTTAGTTTCCAGACAAAGATATTTGAGCTTCCTACCTATTGTATTGCGTTATCTAAGATCTCCACACACTCTACCAAACTTTCTAAGTTATCCAAACCTAATGTTCTTCTGATTTCACGACATGCTCTATTAAGCTCTTCACTTAACCCTTCACCAAGCTCTACGTCAAACCCTTAACCCAACTCTTCATCAAGCTTCCAAGCCACCCCTATAGGTTGCCCGAGCTTTCTTTTACCCTTTCTAGGTTGTTCTGTTGTCTAGTCGACCTATCCATCATACTCGGTTGTTTATCCAAGCTCTCCATACTACTCGAATATCTTGTCAAGTTGCTCTTCAAACTCTCCATATGCTTCTTCGAGCTCTCCATGCACAATGTCAGTCTCTTCAAATGCACCATTGATATGTTAGGGTGTCTTCTTGTCCTCTCCATGTTAGTCAATTGTCCTGTCGAGTTCATAGGTATGGTCATTTGTTTCCCAGGTTCTCTTTGTTGTTCGACATTTTTGTCGAGTTCTTCTTGCCGATTAGCAAATTTTTTGAGCTCTCCTTTCTACTTGACAAAGTTGTCGAGCTTTACTTACTATTGGGCAAACTTTCTGAAATGTCCTTATGCTCGACACTTGATCACTAAGTCGAACACAACTCAACTTTCGATCTTCCTAACATCATGCAGTTGAGCTCGACATCCACTCTCCTTCACGTCATATAAGGTGGACACAACAAGACATCCGATCTCTAGCTCGACATGTTGGTGTTCGAGCTCTTTGCCATCAACAAAGTTTTTATTTCTTCCTCATCCTCTTCAGTAAGGACATTTTTCTCCTTCTTTGTAACCTGACAGTACTCTGTTATGTGAACAACCTTACTAAAGTTATAACATCTTGTCAATTTGCACTCCTTTGTATAATTGTTATACTTTACACAGTTAAAATACTCCACTCCTGGCTGACCTTCCCAAGCTCTACCTTGTCCTCGATCACACCCATTCTGCTGACCAATTTGTTTTTTGTCGTCTTCATGCTCATCTCGGTCATGACCTCTGGTTCACCAAATTTCTCAGCCTTTTACACCAAGACCTCGACCTTGAGTGTTTTAATATTTCCCTGCACGTCAAGTTTTGCTTCAAGTACTTGATCAAGTGGTTGTGGAATCTTCCTACTCCGCTGCTCATGCACTCGAAGGACAAAACAAGCACTTCAACTAAGAGTGTTAATAGATCCTTGGACTCCTCGATGGCGCAAACTATATTCTCAAAATTATTTCTCAACGAACTTAAGATCTTTTCCACAACTCGATTTACAGACACCATTTCTATCGAGTCGTTTTATTATAGTCTTCGCTCGAGTTATGTATTTGCCTATACTCATTCTCTCTCTTCCATTCTCAAGTTTTTAAACTTGCCTCTAAGAGTTTGAAACCAAACTTGCTTAACACGAGTATCCCCTTTATATGCAATTTTCAAGATCTCCCAAGCTTCTATTTAAGATGCAGTTTTTGCTATTTTCTCAAAGTCAGACTCATCCACAACTATGTACAATAGGTACAAAGCCAACTAACCCTTCACTTAAGTTTTTCTCAATGCCACAATCTGTGCAATAGTCTTTGTATCCATTCTCTACTACATCATCAACGACCGTCACGTCGACCTATCTTTTTAGACGTTTTATATTGGTCTAAACGTCAAGTCATAAAGTGTTCGACGTTATGTTTGGTATAAAAGATAAAAGAAAAAAAGAATAAAGAAGGGATTCACTTACTGGCATATAAAATGTCAAATATTTGTCATGGTTGACGTCAAATGTGGGTAGGAGTAATACTGCTGGAAGCAAACCACTATTTCATAGTTTCTTATTTTAAATTGAACGTCAAATGTTTCTTAAGTTGACGTTATGTGATTATGAGGTCAATGTTTTATGTCTATCTGGGCCTTGTTTAACGTTAATAGAATTTAGATCACGTCAGTATGGGCCTTGTTTGACATTAACAAATATTACATGGCAAACTGTTTTATTAATTGACGTGTAGCGATTGAATTTATTTACAGAAATACCACCGGTATTTTTAATGTTGGATATTGAGCGATTCGATGTTGACCACGTGACGCTATAGCCCATTCTTGCACTAGTATTAGTATCCAAGAAAAGCCTTCATTTACAGACTCCAATTATCATAATTGGTTTTCTTCGTCAATTGCGACAAGGACATACCATTTACAAGATTCTTCATCTCACTCTCTTTTCCTCAAACACTCAAGCACGCTTCTTGCTCTCTTTTTTTACTTTAGCACTATCTCTCTTTTTTTCTCACTCAGACACTCAGGGCTTAGTTTTGGTACCAGTTTGGAAAATTAAATGACACGCAAATTTTTGAACTGTAATTTTGGGTAAATTCATTGAATACAATTGGCTATTAAATAGTCGTATATCAATAACTGAATAATGATCACCAAATACATAAAAATAATATTGACCAAACAATTGCACAAATATATCAAGAATAAAAAAAACAAGTACAACGAAACACAAATAGAAACATATGCGACAACTGACAAATCTGAACCCAACAACAACAAAAATAGAAAAGTATAACTTAAATGAAAAACAAAAAACTAAAACATAATTACAAATAAACCCAAAATTTAAGTTTATCCCAACACTATATCTACATTGAATGATGTAATTTTCATACTCGCACTCAATGTTTTGTTGTTCCGTGTTACAATAATATATAAAATTCACTAAAATATATTTATTGAAAAATAAAAAACATGATTTTAATAGTTTCATTGAAGAGAGAATACAAATTACATGACCATGCCTATCAATCAATACAGTACAATATCATTACATAGAAGGAAATTTTCATACTAGTGTTTTCTTCTAATTGATTTCAATTTATGACTATTTATGAAGTTATCAAATTATATTTTTAGAAGTATTTAGCGCATATAAGTAGAAGTATTAAACATTGAACAAACAATTGTCACGATAATGCTTCTTTTTTTTTTGTTTTTTATTGCAGGAGTAAGACTAACAACGAAAGAGACAATTCAAATATCACCAAGTATGGTTGAGATGAACATAGGAGACTTTTTTTGGCTCAACATGGGAGACAAAATAAATGGTAAGATAATATTTCAGTATTTAAGAAATTGTTGTCAAAGGTTAAATTTGACAGAATGGTGGCTCTGCAACACCACACATGAACTTGAACCTGGTGCATTATCATTCCTTCCTAAGCTCCTACCAATTGGTCCATTATTAAGAAGTTCTGACAGTAAAATTGGCATCACAAAAGCAATTGGACAATATTGGGAAGAAGACCTATCCTGCATGAGTTGGCTTGATGAACAACATCATGGTACTGTGTTGTATGTTGCATTTGGTAGTTTCACTCATTTTGACCAAAACCAGTTCAATGAACTTTCCCTTGGATTAGCCCTCACCAATAGACCTTTTCTTTGGGTTATAAGAGAGGATAGTAAAATGGAATACCCTCATAAATTCAAAGGGCATAAAGGTAAGATAGTTAATTGGGCTCCCCAACAAAAGGTTTTAAGCCACCCTGCCATAGCATGTTTTGTCACTCACTGTGGTTGGAATTCTACCATAGAAGGTTTGTCCAATGGGGTACCTTTCTTGTGTTGGCCATATTTTGGAGACCAAATTCAGAACAGAAAATACATTTGTGATGAGTTAAAGGTTGGATTGAGATTTGACAAAGATCAAAATGGAGTTGTGTCATGCAAAGAGGTAAAATTGAAAGTGGAGAAACTCCTTAGTGATGAGAACATAAAATCAAGGTCTCTTGAGTTGAAGGAGAAAGTCATGAACAACATAGTCAAAGATGGTGCATCATTGGAGAACCTTAATAGGTTTGTCACGTGGCTTAAAGAGTAGGAATTGCCATTTAAATTTAATTTATGCATATTTTATGTTGGATAAAATAAACTAGACATTTTGATGAAAACTCTCGCAAAACCTTAGCAATACTTTCAAGTCATTGATATTTCTTATTTACATGTCTTTTTATTTTATAGCGTCAAAAGAACGCAATGTTATTATGTAGCTTTTTTTTGTTTTATTTCCTTTGAGATAGTATTGTACGACCATTGTTCATGTATATGTTATTGTGAACTATATATTTAACATATTTTTCGTATAAAAATTCATGAAATTCATCATTTAGACATTTTTATGTATAAAATTTTTCTTCCTCCAAAAATTCTACATCTAATTCTTCAAAGCTAAATAATAATGATTTCCACTATTACTGTAACTTTTGATTTACAATCGAGTATACAATTAGTCCCGACTATCTAATTATAGAAAGTCTTCCTAGATGAAGGACAAAATGTCTCTTCAACATAGATAAACATTTGTTGATAGGTCCTCCGTTAGGGTCACCTGATCTTAGATTCCTTAAAGATTCGACCAAAAGTTGAGCCAAGTTAACCTCGACCGAAGGTCAAATTAAGTCACTTTGGCTCGAATGTCGAATATAATAGACTTAGTCTAAAGGTGATCAGATTCGAAGTCAAAGGTCAAGATGAGTTGCTTAGGCTATAGGTAGAACCAAGTCGACCTACATTACAGGTCAAACCCAATTAGCCAGGGTCGAAGGACAAGTAAAGTCAATTTGGAATAAAGATTGGGATGAGTGATCTGAGACTAAAGGTTATGATGGGTCTCCTCAAACTCAGTTGCTTACTTAGCTATGAACGAGGTGGAGCTGAGTTGCTTGGACCGAAGGTTGAGCTTAATTAGCTATGAACGAGGTCGATCCGAGTCAACCTAAGCTGAAGATCAGCTTGAGTCAACCCCAAATGAAGGTTGATAAAATCCAATCTTGGTTGAAGATCGAATAGAATCAGCTTAGGTAGAAGGTCGAGCTAAGTTAGGTCAGTTCGAGGTCGAGCAAATCCTCTTAGAACGAAGGTCCGCACCGAGTCTACTGGTTATAAAAGTCGAGATGAGTCAGCCTGAACAGAAAGTCATTATTCAGCCACATGGACACAAGGGCAAGTTGAAGGTTAAGTCAAGTTGGCTTGGACAAAAAAGTCGAGCTAAGTTTTCCCAGGCTAAGAGTCGTCGAGGTTGAGGCAACCTGTTATAAAGGTTAGGATGAGTTAGATCAGACTGACGGTCAAGATGAGACAACATAGACCTAAGGTTAGGTTAGAGGTCGAGTTGAGTTTACTCAAACTGAAGGTCGGGCCAAGTTAACATGAACAAAAGGTTGGGGTGAGATTGCCCTGTCCAAGGTCGGGCTAAAACGGCCTCAACTAAAGGTCGATAAAGTCACCTTGGATTAAAGTTCAAAGGTCAAATAGAATGACTTTAGGCCGAAGTTGAGTCGAATCAACCCTTGTTGAAGGTCAAGTTGAGACAACCGTGACTAAAGTTCAAGCAGAGTTACTCTAGGTTGAAGCTCGAACGAACTCGACTTTGGCCGAAGGTTGAGCCGAGTCGGCCCAAGCTGAAGGTCGAGTTGAGTCGATCCGGGTAGAAGGTCAAACTGAGTCGATTTGAGTTAAAGGTCAAGCAAATTCGATCCATGTTAAAGGTTAAGCCAGGTAGTACCGAGCCGAAGGTCGATATTTGAGTCAACATGGGCTAAAGGTCACGATGAGTTGACTAAATCAAAGATGAGGCTGAGTCTCCCTCGATTGAAGGTCAAATGGAGTCACACGTGTCGAAGGTGAAACAAAGTTTACACAGGTTAAAGATTAGGCCATGTAAAGGTTGAGTTGAGTTGTCCTAAGTCGAAGATTTAATTGAGTCAACTTATGTCATTGGTTGAGTCGGGTCAGCCTAGTATAAAGGTCAAGATGAGTCAATCTTGAAACGGCTTGGGCTGAAGATCGAGTTGAGACGGCGTGGATAAAAGATCGAGTCGAGTCACCACAGGCAGTAAGTCAATACAAGTTTGCTCACACTGAATGTTGGACCAAGTCACCATCAATTAGAGGTCAAACGAAGTCACCCTAGGTTAAAGGTAAAAAAGATTTAACCAAGGCCGAAAGTTGAGCCGAGTCGTCCAGGTCAAGTTCTAGTCGAGTCAGCCCGAACCAAAGGTTGAGTAGAGTTGACATGATATAAAGGTTAGAATGAATCGACCCAAGATAATGCTCAAGCCAAGTCATCCCAAGTTTAAGGTCGGGCCGAGTTTGCCTATGTTAAAGGTCAAACCTAGTCGACCATCTATAAAAGTCAAGATAAGTTGACTTCGACTAAAGTCGAGATGAGTTAGCTTGGACTTAAAGTCAGGTTGAAGGTCGAGTCGAGTCGGCCCGAATTGAAGATCAAGCCAAATTGACCTGGGCTTAAGGTTAAGCCGAGTTGACTAGGGTCGAAGGTCGATCTGAGTCGACCCGAGTCAAAGGTCTCTGAGTCGACCTGAGTCAGAGGTTGATCTGAGTCGACTCGAAAGTCAACCCAAGTCAAAGGTTGATTCGAGTCGACTCGTGTCAAAGGTCGAACCAAGTCAGCCCCTAGCTAATGGTCACACTGAGTTAGCCTCGTTAGGTCAAGACAAGTCGACACATGCTCATATCATGACAAGTAAGGTCATGTCCAATTTGACTCAAGTCAGCTTTGTCCGATATTGAAGTGAGACAACTAGACCTAAGTCGAGGCAAGTGAATCAAATCCAGGTTAACAAAAGTCAATTTGTGTTCATGTCAAGCTTAGCTTCTCCTACTTATAGCTAATAAACTCAATAATCAAGTATATTAGATCATTTACATTTTTAATTGAATTGACATGTGTAGATTCAATTTAGATTTAATCCAATTTTTTAATTAAATTGAAAAAAAAATCAAAATTTAGAGAAATACAATTCATGACCACACTTAGTTAAGCTTGTTGCACACAAGATGAATAAATTAGACACACCAAAATTGTCATTTTTACTATTATCGAAACTTGAATAAGAACACGCATATTAAGGCACCTCCGTCTCTGTTTTGACGCCAACGACAACAAGATCTCTGTCAACGAGCTGGACAACGTCCTCAGAGATATGTCGCACCATGGTGGCTTTCATTTTTCGTGAACAGTTGATGTTTTCAAGGTGAAAGACGAGTTAAAATTCTTGCAACATGTTATCGTTGAATACAACCACAATCATTGTATTTCTTAATTTGATTAGCCACACATAGGAGAATCAGCCAAAACTAGGCAATAGGAATACTATTATTATTATTATTTGGCAGTAATTGAAGAGTTTCCAACTAATATATGCCTTTCATAAGTGTAATAAAAGTAATGATAATTGTAATATTTCATACTTCTTTTAATCATTCCATGCACATATAATTTGTTAAATGAGTTTTTTTTTTAATGTTAGGAACTACTGTGCACCTCTTCCTAATTTAAAGAAATATATTATATGTAAAAGTTAATTAAGAGTTAACTAACAATTAAACATGCATATGATTAGTTGAATTAATTTTAAATTAAGTACTCTTGTATTTATATTTGAGTTTTCTAATTTCTCTTTTGTTTGGGTGTCTTTAACTTTTGTAATTCGTGACATTTTGATTACATTGAACATATGATGTAGTAAAAATGTGTTTTGATTTTACTTACACTCAATTAATGTATGTAGATAAAAGTGTGTAAGATATACATAGTTTTTTTGTTGTGGATATTTTTTATTTCGACATTCGTTTGGTACTCCAAGCACGAAATGCACAAAAACATGAACTCTTACGTGTGGTTGTCTTTTTTTCAAGTAAATATTAATTAAGAAAAATTTAATAGTATAAATTATGCTCTTTTGACTAGGTTAACGTTTGTGGAAAATTGACGAAATCGTTATCTTACAAATTAGCCTTTCTTATGTGTGAAATACAATGTTCACACCAACCTGTCTATTTGTGTTTTATATACGAACATCATTTCGTAACGAAATAGTATTCTTTCTTCTTCTTTTTTCCTGAAATGCAATTAGCTACAAAATCTATGGAAATTTATTCATAAAATCCGAAAACACATTAAACTAATTCAATCTCACAAAATTGACATGTAAAGTGAAGTTTGTACTCACTTATATATTATGAATAGACCTTATCTCAAGTCGACGAGGAACTTCCAACAGCAAAAGTTGTCCAATTTTAAAAGTTTTTATTAAAAAAAGTCTTTTAACAACTTTTTGACAAGACATACATGATGGTTTGTGATTGGTTCGTATCAAATACTCTTTTAAAAATAAATTCAAATAGACCAATAAAGTAGTAACACGAGTCCTATGGTCAAAAAAAGTTGTTAGAGATCCAATTTTATTTAAGGGAATACTTCATTTACTACCTCTCCTATCAAACACATCCAAATTAAAAGAGATATTTCTTATAATAATTATATGTTTCTCCTAATTCAAAAACAGCCTACTCTGAATCAATTAAAAAAAACAAGTTTAATGATAAAAACGCTAGAAAAGTCGAATCAGAGAAGTAAAAGGAAATTTGACAAGGTACAGGATAACAAAATCATTGATATGAACACAAGAAACTTTCTACATTTCTTACGTCATCAATCTTCATAGAACTTAGTATAATAGCCGAAAATTTAGACTGTTAATGACAGAGATAGTAATTGCTACAAAATTACAGACATTAGATTATGATATAGTGAGGGTAGTGACTATATATATATCTATGATATATGAACAGAATGAATGCATAATTAGCTTCAAAAATCAGAACTAATAGAAACGAAATAAATATTAACATGGGAATTCCGACTGTGTTAGCTTTGCCATATGCAGCACAAGGGCATGTTAACCCCATGATGACATTCTCACAGAAGCTGGTTGAGAATGGATGCAAAGTAATTTTTGTGAACACAGACTTTAACCACAGGAGAGTGGTGAATTCTATGGAGCAAAAAGATGGTTCAAGCCCTGATGAAGAATCAGTACTGAAGTTGGTATCAATCCCTGATGGTTTAGGACCTGATGATGACAGAAACGATCAGGCCAAGCTGTGTGAAGCCATTCCAAAAACCATGCCAGAAGCACTTGAGAAACTCATAGAGGATATTCATTCGAAAGGTGAGAATAAAATCAACTTCATTGTTGCAGATGTGTGCATGGCTTGGGCTTTGGATGTTGGGAAGAAAATCGGAATCAAAGGAGCTGTGTTGTGTCCAGCATCAGCAGCTATTTTCACCTTGCTGCACAGCGTTCCTATGCTTATTCATCATGGCATTGTAGACTCTGATTTAGGTAACAACATTATGCTAAAATTTCATTTCATTTATACATTACTTATATATAATAAACTTAACTTTATGTTTTATAGTTCATGTAGGATTTTCAACGTATATTATGTATTATATAAGCTAATTATTTTCTTTTTATGTTGGTGTTTATCACTGAAGGTTTAACATCAACGACAGAAAAGAGAATTCGGATTTCGCCAAGTATGCCTGAGATGGACACAGAAGACTTTTTCTGGTTGAATATGGGTGAGCCAACTACTGGTAAGAAAGTGCTCAAGTATTTGCTGCATTGTGCAGAAAATTTCCATTTGACAGAATGGTGGCTTTGCAACACAACACCTGAACTTGAACCTGGGACATTATCGTATCTTCCGAAGATCCTTCCAATTGGGCCATTGTTAAGAAGCAATGATAATGATAATAAGAAAAGTGCAACTACAAAATCAATGGGACAATTCTGGGAAGAAGATCAATCTTGCATGAGTTGGTTAGATGAACAAGCTCATGGGTCTGTGTTGTATGTTGCATTTGGAAGTTTCACTCTTTTTGACCAAAACCAATTCAATGAACTTGCCCTAGGACTAGACCTCACCAACAGACCTTTTCTTTGGGTTATAAGAGAAGACAACAAAATGGCATACCCTCGTGAATTCAAAGGGCAGAAAGGTAAGATAGTGAGCTGGGCACCTCAACAAAAGGTTTTAAGCCACCCTGCCATAGCATGTTTTGTGACTCATTGTGGTTGGAACTCTACCATGGAAGGTTTGTCCAATGGGGTACCTTTCTTGTGTTGGCCATACTTTGGAGACCAACTTTCCAACAGAACACATATTTGTGATGAGTTAAGGGTTGGGTTGGGGATTGACAAAGATCAAAATGGAGTTGTGTCACGAGAGGAGTTGAAAACCAAAGTGGAACAATTTTTTAATGATGACAACATAAAACCTAGGTCTGTGGGGTTAAAGGAGAAAGTCTTGAACAACATAGCAAAAGGAGGAACATCTTATGAGAATCTTAACATGTTTGTGAAGATGATAAAAGAATAAGAGTTGACATTTTGTGAATATGTTAACTCTAGATTTGTATTAGTTTGTTTTATACCATGTATTTGATATGCAGTTATCTTTATTTACTAATGTATTGTTTTGCTTGTGAAAAGGAATAATATGTTGCTAATTTGTTAGCATATGTAAATCTTGTTTTGTTTGTTTCAATGCCCATGTTATAGATTTTTATTCCAATTTCTTATTGCTAAGGTGTTGTTTTTTTATTTAGTAAAAGTTTGTACTAGGATGATGATATCCTTGCATTAAATATTGCTAATAAATGTGTAAGTGTACAATAAGGTGTTTATTATTTTTTATACAATAACAATCTATTGACAAACCATTTTAAGAATTAATATAATCATTAAAAGAGATAACATTTTTTAATTTGTTAAGAAAAAAATTAAAAAGTAAAATAATGAATTTAAAGTGGATATAAAAACTATTAGATGTTAAAGTAACATTATCTTAATTTCAAATAAAAAATATTCTTTGTTTGTTTATTATATACTCAAATAGATAAACTCTTGACAATTTTATTAATTTGATATTAAAAAATATGTATATGCTTTATAAATTTAAATTTTAATAACACCATGGTTGTTTTAATTTGATTTTTATTTTTGTCAAATTTTATATAGTAAATAATATTTGAGTAACTACCAAATGTAAAATAAGAATGAGAATTAATTTTTATTTGAAAATTAGTTGAATGAAATTCCCACGTGCTCACCAACTCTTCTTTTATCTTCATCGGGCACCTAGAATAAGTTGATTGGACACTCAAATAAGGAAAAACTTCTTTTAACAACACTTTTTTAACAACTTTTTAACAACGTATACGTGGCAGTTTGTGATTGGTCCGTTTTAAATATTTTTTAAACATAAATTCAAATAAACCAATAAAATGATGATATGTGTCCCGTTGTCAAAAAAGTTGTCAAAAAGTGTTGTCAAAATATCATTCTCCCTCAAATAAATACATAACAGGGTCCATGCTACAACCTTCACGCTCCTTCATCTTCATTGCATGGAAACATTTTACATATTTAATGGTTTAATTTGTAATTGTTTTTAATTTAAATACATTTTATTAAGTTTTTTTTAATATTTTTTTAAAGATAGTGACAAAAAAATTTTAAACTTTAAAATAAATAAATATTTTTAGTACAATAATTAATCTTAATGATATTATATTGAGAACATTCATTTTATTTTCTACAATTATGTCAAATTTATACTATTTTTTAAATTTTTTATTTTAAAAAGTAATTCAAAATTCATCGTTATTTATATATAATACCATCTAAAATGACCTTCATTATTACCTTCTATGATATTTTGGATCAAGCTCGTACATCTATAACTTTTAAATTCAATTGAAAGATTTTAAATGTCAAAATAACAAATTTCAGATAAAAAGTGGAGTGTAAACCTTTTAGTTAAGTTATGAGTTATTTATTTTATCTGTACTTATCATTTATTTCCACGAACATATAATATAAGCTTTTATTTAGAAATATAGTTAATATTAATAGTCTTTCATACATTTTAACATTTTTTATATACTTCCATCGTCCCCATTAATTGTCCTCGCATTGAATTGTATAATCTGAGATAATTAAGATGAATTTAAATTATATTTGAGTTTTTAATAACCAATCAAAGATTCAACAAGCAGCCAAACACATTAATTAATTATTAAGATAATATTCTTTTAAATAATCAAACCTATTAATATTTGACAATATATATATATATATATGTTAATTGTTTATAAATAATCATTAACTCTTGATCGATATATTTCATATAATACACGTAATAAAATAAGAAAAGAAAGCAAGAAAAATAATTAAGAAAATTTCAGAAAGAGGGTTGTTGATATTACAGACGATTTTTCTCAACCTCAACACTTTTGATTAACACGTTCTTGAGAAAATGGAGGAGAAAGAGAAAAGAAAGTTGAAGGGAGTTCATTCAATATGAAAATATTATACAGAAAAGGGACCACATTTTAGGCACCAGCAATCATAAATGTTGTGGTCTCAAACTCATCCAATAATATCCTAATATTTCATTGATCCAATTCATCTATAATAATTGCTAATTATGCTTTCAATGTATATAAGAACTGTAACAAAACGTATACATTTAACTTATACAAACTTTAGTATTCGTCAAATGGCAACGTTATTCGCATGATTTTAAGTAACTCAAACAATACAAAAGATTCATTTCAAAAAAATATAAAATTTCTAAAATTATATTTTATTTTTTTATTAAATAAATATTTATATTAGAAAATGTATAATAAATATTAATTAAAACAAATATTAAAAATAAATAAGATGGTGGTAATTTAATCACTTCTAACTATAAAAAAAATAAAATAAATATTAAAAATAAATAAGATTGACATCGTTTTACTAAATATTAATCTTATTTAGTTGTAATATTTTAATTTTTAAATTAATTTTAACTCCACAAACGTTAAATATATATATATATATATATATATATATATATATATATATATATATATATATATTATATAACTAAAATAAATAAGATTAGTGTTTAAGCGATATTAACCTTATTTATTTTTTATATTTCTTTTATTTAATTTAGTATTGGTTTAGTAGACATTAATTATATAAAAAATCAAAATAAATAATGTTAGTATGGATCATATTTCAATATATGTATCGTAATAACTTTTAATTTAATTCTCTTGATTCACATTCATAAGTATTATCACACTTATATCTTTCATCTACACTCATCTCCTTCATTTACATTCTTTTTATCCACATACATTCATCTACATTTTCTTTCCATATATCCTTCATCCATATTTTTCTCCTTTTTTTTTTCATCCACATTAATTCTTCTTTTTATCTCCTTCCTTCATAATCATTTTTTCCATACACATTCATCTCCCTTATACACCTTCGTCTCTTTTATCCATTATAATTATTTTTCTATTTTTTTCATTCATATTTGTTAAATATAGAGGTATATATGATAATTTTTGTTTGAATTTATTATCATTAGCATTGACCAAGTCGACGCTGTCTTATTTTAATGTTCTCCGTCACCTCTTATTAAATCAATATTTTAATATCATACTTATTAAATATAATATATAATTTAATATCATTATTGATTATAATATACTTATTAATTTTATTAATCTCTTAAAGAATAAAACTTATAACATTTAATAAAGCAGTATGTAGTACATTGTCATAAAGTCTCAAACATGCCATAAGAAACATAGAGTCTAACCAAAATCTGAGAATATTAAATTAATTTGAATAAAATTCACATTAAATTTTTTTAATAATTACTAAATATATCTATATTATATATCTATATTTTATATATATATATATATATATATATATATATATATATATATATATATATATATATATATATATATATATATATATACTTTCAAATTCATATATCGTATTTAGTTTTGATTCATATCTAGATGAATCTTTTGTACAACAAAATTAAATAACTATTTTATATACTTTAAATATATGTTGAGCCAAAAAAATTAAATATGTTTAACCAGTTAAGGATTTCAATATTCTATGTTGCTATGTAATTTTTCTAAAAACAAACAACCAAGTTTATTAATATTGTTTACAAAGTCTCTTACTTTGATTAAAAGTACTTAGATTTGGCGAAAAATTAAAAATTAATTTCATTTTTTATTATATTTAAAATGAATACTTTTTCTAAAAAGAAGACTCATGGATACATCTTAATCCATTATAGATATTTTGATCCATGAGCTTTTTCAATAGGACTTTAGTCTTATAATTTTTTTTTCTCCAACCCAAATGAGTCAAAATCAAACCATATGATATGTAACAAATTGACATATCTACTTGCGTTTATGTCTTACTTGTGATTATGTCTTAATAGATAATCTTTACTTCTTTTATATATTACTTGTTACAATAACTCATATAACAAAAATTGAAATCCTTTTTGTAACATATAACTGACCTAGTCTTACGTATACTCAGTAAATTATAGTGAAAATTCTAAATTATTCACTCTTATTGTAATTTTTTATTTTTTTTTCCATTACTTAATGTGAAACTTTTAGTGAACAACACATATAACTATATTTAATTAAGTTTTTAATTTCCATTAAATGGTCATTGTTATATATATTTTTTCTTAGATTTATGTGCTTTATATATTTTTTTCTTTATATACTATGAGATATTAATAATTTTGTTGTACATTTATCACTTACCTATTTTGGGGTTATTTGTTTGGTAAGTAGGGAGGAGAAATAGAGATAAGTCTAGCCAAATTAATCATGTCTAGTAAAGATGTATCTTCCCTTCGGCATCAAATTGAACAAATTTCACTAAAATATGAGAGAGTATTCATTGAAGTTACTTATGGCTTATTACCAAATATTTAGTTGACAATAACATTAACTTAATATAAGAAATATGAAAGTGACATGTAAACGTGTTGCGATTAATATAGTCCTTTCTTCCTCTCTTTTTTGGCTAAAAATTTAAGATGGCAGGATAATACTCTATACTTCAAGATAGGGAAAAGTTTCAAACTCAAAGACCTCCTCATAAATATCATTATTATTATTATTATTATTTCAGTTTTTTAAGAAAATAATTAGGACTTTGAACTGTCACCTGTCCTTAAATATGTCTTAATTTTGTAATAAAATAAGAGAAAACTTCATATATCTCACTTTATATTATAATAAATGACATTAACTTTTTTTCAATTTTTTTATACTTTTCAATTTTTTTTTTAATTTTAAAATAGACTTACACATAATTTATTATATTCTATCTTTATTTTTAAATAACGTATTATTTAAAACTTAAATGAAATATAAGAAAATTATGAATTAAATCTTTATAACGTTAAAAGTATATATTTTATACTCGAAAAACCTACAAAAAATAACTTTTTATAAATAAAATAAGATAGGGGAGTAACATTTTACGAAAAAGAGACTTTGGTAAGTAGGATTGATTTAAAATAAAAAATTTAATTTTATATAAAATAATACTGGTGAAAAATGAATTGCAGAAAAAGTATACGGTAATATGGGACAAAATTAATAGAAGAAATATCGAAAAGCTCTTAAGCTGTTGATAATTTAATTCATCAACTCATTACCGAAGAATCTAAAGTCATCATGTCGGTAATCAACACTTTTCCTGTACTATGCAAATGAGTATTTTGGAAGGAAAAAATCTTTTTAACAATATTTTTTTAATAATTTTTTTGACAACGTGACAGTTTGTAATTGGTCTGTTTTAAATATTTTCTTAAATGTAAATTCAAATAGACCAATAAAATGATAACACGTGTTGTGTTATAAAAAAAAAAAGTTGTCAAAGGGTGTTATTAAAATATCATCATCCATTTTAAAATTAGGAGTGTAAAGATACTTCTAATTTGTGTTAGAAAAAACACTTACCTTAAAAATGAATATTTCAATCTAATATATTTAATTCTTTTATATATATGTATATGTTTTTTAAAGATCAGATAGTCAGAAATTAAGCCTATAGTTGAGAATGAGCATTCCAACAGTGCTAGTTCTACCATTCCCTGCACAGGGGCATGTGAATCCGATGATGATCCTGTCAGAAAAGCTGGTGGAGAATGGATGTAAAGTGGTTTTCGTGAACACAGAGTTCAACCACAAGATAATGGTGAGTTGCATGGTGGAGCAACAAGATCAAAATCCACTGATAAAGTTGGTGTCAATTCCAGATGGCTTGAAACCTGATCATGACAGAAAGGATTTGTCAAAGCTGTTTGATGTTAGTCTAAGCAGCATGCCTCATGCACTTGAGAAGCTCATCACAGAACAAAATATCATTTCAAAATCTGAGAACAGAATCAGATTCATTGTTGCAGATGTAAACATGGCATGGTCATTGAACGTTGCCTGCAAACTGGGTATCAAAGGAGCTCTATTCTGCCCTGCATCAGCAGCCATTTTTGCCTTAATTTACAACATACCCAAACTTATTCATGATGGCATCATAAATTCTGATGGTAACATTTTACTTTATCCTATTATGTTATTTACTTAATTTCATCACTTCTTTTCTTGTTAAATCATTTTTAAGTTATCAAAATGTTTCGCCTCATCCCGTTATTGATTTCTGAAAAACTGATTAAAAATTCGATGAGTTGGTAGATCAGCTAGTCAACTTTTTTTTACTTTTTTTTTTTTAAATTTGTTTACATATATAAATATTAAAAGTATATTTAATTATATAAATATATTTTATGTATTTTAAGTTATATAATTTTTTTCTAAATTTTTATTTAATTAATATTTTTAATCAAATAAATTAATATAATTATTAAATTTAGTATAATCTGTCGATTGGATGGATTGATTAGGATAGATTAAAACAACCTACTAGATTTAATCTAGCCTTATTTTTTAACATAAATTGTAAATTTAAGTGTGAGTTTAAGTTTTATATTTAGGTTAAGATGATATTAATTTTTCATGTAATTGAACTTATATTTTATTAATGTTGTATTAATGAATTGTAATAATACTGTATCTCGTAATTATTTTCATTTATAAAATAAGCTTAATAGTTGAAAAACAAGTTAATATTCAATAAAAAAAATTAACAATATATTGTTTCAATGAATTAAAAAATTGTTATTTATTATTATTTTTCACAACTTTTTTCTCTACTTTCACTTTCTTTTATGTATAAAAAATATCATTTTCCAACAATTTTTTTCATGAATACATTTTCTACTAGATATTACATAGTCAAGGCTCCTGTCAAATTTTATGTTACTTTACCTAATAAAATCATGTAAATATCTAATATATTGATATTTGTTCACATAAAACTACACTTACTAATTGTATTTTTTTTTTCTATTGTAGGGTCATTGTTGACCACCAAAAAGACAATTCAACTATCACCAGGCAGGGTAGAGATGGATACAGGAAGTATTTTTTGGTTGAATTTAGCTGACACAATGAATACTAAACACATGTTGAATTACTTAGATACTTGTGCAAAATCTTCAAATTTGACAGAACTATGGTTTTGTGACACGACATATGAACTTGAACCTAGGGTTTTAAGCTTCTTTCCCAAGATCCTCCCAATTGGCCCATTGTTGAGAAATTATAACAACATGAATTCATCATCGACAAGATCAATGGGACAACTTTGGGAAGAAGATCTCTCTTGCACGAGTTGGCTCGATCAACAACCTCAATGTTCTGTCATATATGTTGCATTTGGTAGTATCACATGTTTTGACCAAAACCAATTCAATGAACTTGCCCTAGGACTAGACCTCACCAATAGACCTTTTCTTTGGGTTGTGAGAGAAGACAACAAGATGGCATACCCTAATGAATTCCAAGGGAATAAAGGTAAGATAGTTCAATGGGCTCCTCAACAAAAGGTGCTAAACCACTCTGCCATAGCTTCCTTTGTTAGTCATTGTGGTTGGAACTCAACCATGGAAGGTTTGTGTAATGGGGTGCCCTTCTTGTGTTGGCCATATTTTGCTGACCAAATCTATAACAAAGCATATATTTGTGATGAATTGAAGGTTGGGATGGGATTGGACTTGGATGAAAATGGAGTTGTGTCACGGTGGGAGATAAAGAAGAAAATGGAGCAACTACTAAGTGATGTGAACATGAGAACAAGGTCTATGAAGTTAAAGGAAAAGGTTTTAGACGAAGGTCGATCTTCAGATAACCTTAAAAAATTGGTCAAGTGGATCAAAGAGTAGGATTTTTCCTTTTATGTGTGTGTTTTGGATCATTTGATCAACTTTTTGAGTGATGAACATGGATGCAATTTGGAAGTAATATGTCAAATAGAAGTGAAGTGTAACTTGTTAGAGTTCATTGATATGGGTTGGAGGTTGTGTGTTTGAATTTTGTTCAATACAGTTTATTATTTTTCAGAATTTGTTTTATGTGCTGGTGTGTATTATTATTTAAAATAATTATTGTGCATGTGTTTGATGAAAAATATTAATTCAAGTTGGGAAAGTGAAATTAATTGGTTACTTAAAGTAGTCTAGAAAAAAATTTAAATTAAATAGTACTATTTTGTTTGAAACAAAATTAGAGTACCAACACTAATTAATTGTATATTTTAAATAAGGTGCATCAATATTATTTTATATATACATATTTAAAAATAAAAAAGGGATAACTTATTTTTTTTTGGTAATAATTATAAATATTTTTGTATCTATATAAATAATATTTACGGAATAGCTTTCTTTTGTTATATTATTTATTTAATATAGATTGGGTTGGTTATAATAATATTATATATATTATTTTTATTATATATAATACAATTTCATATTGATAGATCGTGTTTAGTGATGGCATCGGGTCGGTTTGAAAAAAAAAATCTAATAAAACAACCAAATTTGAGTATGTATATTAATTTTGATGTTATTATTTATATAATTAATGATCAAAACGAGTAGGCCAACGCTAAACTAATAGATAATATAGTAAGAGATTGTCTATCCATAGTTTCTTTAAAAAAGTTCTCAAAGAAAGTATTATTCAACTCCTTACTATAATTTTTTTTTTTTTTAGGAAGAAGGATTAATTAATTGATTCTAGGAGTAATTTTAAAGATTTATTTTGTACCATCACTTGTAGTCTAATACAAATATTATAAGCAAATTATATAACGATAAAAATTATATCATGTTTTACTTTTTCTAATCTCAATATTCATGTTATTTTGCACTTTTTTTAATTTTCTACATAACTAAATTAAAAAAAAGACATATATTTCCTATTCACGCTATTAATATTAACTTTTTTCCTACTACTACCCTCACATCATAGTGTTCTTTTACTATATATATATATATATATATATATATATATATATATATATATATATATATATATATATTACATTACTAAAAATAACATTATCAAATGAAAACTTTTTTAAAACACTTGGTTAAAACATTAGTAGCTTTCACTTATATAACTATTTGTCCGAATATTTAAAGAAAAATGTAATATTTTACTTTTAGTTTATCAAAAATCAATCTTCATAATATCACATAAGAGTAACCTTTAATATATAAATAAATAAATAATATAGAAAGAGAGAACGATTTGGACTTAAATAATCTTATAATACTAATTTATAAAGTAAAATTTACAGTGATTTATATATAATAATTTAATTATATCTGTAACTGGTTGAACAAGGACTCTGCATAACATCAGTGTTGATAGGATAAACATTCTCCAGTTCACAAGAAGATCAATTACAGATCAAGCAACAAGCTGTTACAGTACTCAAACTTGTTCTTGTAAACCTATAAAGATAAATTACAACAAAATATACTACAGAAACAGAATCTGATACATGCCAAAACAGAAGGGTGTTTTTCTTCTTTCTCTTCCTTTGAAAGAACACTTAGTTTCCTATGATAAAAATGAAGTCCAACTAAATTGCAATAGCAAAGAGCTTATACTCATTCTACTAAAAATATCATATCTGGGCACCAAAAAGGTGGTGGGATTCTGACATGCCAGATTATCTATCACTCTCACATATACATACAATGGATTTTCACCATATGAGGCTGGTTAATGAGATAAACTATAGACTCCTTTATTGATTGATCTAAGATTGTATGAAGTATATCCACAAAATAAGAATGGCCATGCACCCACCTATTATGTCAAGCATTTATTTCTGAATTGCATTGATGCTCCCTGCTGCAACTTCTTCTACCCCAAAACATGCCTGAACATGTTGTCTTATCCAGCCTTGGACCTTCCATTTTATCCCGATCCATCGTCGAGGATGGTTGCGAGCGGCGGACAGGTTCGTCTAGCGTTGCTGCTTCCCGGGATTCAAATGTAGGGCAAGGATCATCATTGCAAGTGCACAGAGGAATAGCTACAGAAGGAAATGGAGTACAAGTGACAGGGCAAAGCATCTCTGATGGAACTGAAGCTACACGATTCCTTCGAATCTCAGGGGTGTGAGAAACAGAAGAGTTGTCTTGGTCACGTGGGTGTAGCATCCATGGGGTACACAGACTGAGAGACGTGTGCATTTTGTTTTCTTTTGCTTGGGAACCTGGTAACTTCACAAAAGAGACTATTCCATGTCTGCAAAGAGGGTAAGGGATAGAGCCAGGAGGACCACATGTTTCAGAAGAAACATTGCTAGTTGAACAAAGATAGAGTGCACATCTTACACAAAGCTCGTGTCCACATCCTGCATGTAAAACGCTTGAAATCAATTACACTGTGAAAGAATCCACAAAAAGTAGTAAGCTCCAATGCCTAGCACTAGAAATGACTCAGGATTTGTTTGATTTGGTTAGCTTTTGAAAATTTGTTCAAGAAAAGTTTCTGAGTGCTGAGTTATTTGCCTATCTTTTCAGGTTTTAAAAGTGGTGAGTTTTGTGTTCACCTTTTCTGTAGTATCTGTGTCTTTGGCCTTCAATTGATGAGTTTATCAAAAAGTTGGCCTTAATGAACGTAGTTATTGTTGTGCCACCATGTTCTATAAACACTAATGAAAAACATTTTCTAGGTGTTTATAGATCATAGATTTCCAAACCATATTTTGGAAATATATATTGAAGTATTATCTACTGAGAAAACAATGATCAAATACGTTTTAGTTTTAAAAGATAAAAACTTTCTTGAAAAAACCAAACAAGACCTTAGTATTTCATGTTGAATGCATAGAGTGATTATTTTATCTAGCCTAGTGAGCCTTCAATTTGTCTGAGTGTGGCTGTGCAGTTCATCAAATATCCTCTTGTAGACAAGCAGACAAAAATAAACAGTCCAGAAGATTGAATTCAGTACCTTCAGCAGCCACAGAACATGACCTCTCCAGGCAGACAGCACAAACATCAACTTCACTGGAGGAGGTTGCAGCTGATTGCAATCCACAGTCTCTGCAGTTATTCAAATCAGTCTTGCATTTGCATCCAGAATAAACAACAGAGACATGTTTTAGCATCCAATTCTAAGATGGTATATCAGGAAAAGGACAACATTGGCAAAAAAAAAAAAGTAATTTTCTCTTTCTCCTTCTCTTTCAAGGGTTGATAACTCCATCTTCTGGTATTATCTGGCTGTCTTTAAGAATCATACAATAAACAAGATCATTGTGTATCACTCCACCACAAGACAAATATGGGAGGAGCCACAATGAAAATGAGTTTGGCCCCACCCTCTAATGTAAAAGAAATATTCCATAATGAAAATGTTTTCTAACATGCTCTATACCACAAATAACTTAAGGAAAGTCACTGTTGTTAGCATTTGTCTAAGCCTACACCATTTTATCAAAAATATACAATAAATCCATTCAATACCAAGGATGTGTGACATAGTTACTGAGACAAACATAAGGAGATATGTGTTTCACTATTCACATTCATGATTAGCCTCTATTGAGCATCATTTGACACAATATGATAAACATGATATCATAAGTACATTATAATGGAGACACCAAAAGCAGTGATGCATATTTACATTCAATTTAGCAAGTACTGTGAGCAATCATATCATGAGAACATAGCAACTGTTTTTAACTGATAAAGGCCAACTAATACCACTATCAACTAGGGATGAGTAATAAATTTGTACATGCGAATATTGTCCAAACTTGTCTCGATGTTGACAGGGAATATCTAGATTGACTAAACAATGATCCGAGTACGGGTAATACGTGATTTTCAAATTGGGGCAAGGATTTGTATATTATATACATATCCGTCTTGCCGCTGTCACCATTTTAAATTAATAAAATAATTTTGCAATATATGCAATTATAATTTTCTCATTATTTAGCATTGAAAAGAATAAAATGTGTGTTGTTTTAGCATTAAATTCTTAATATCACGTTTCATTTTATTTGATTTTTATTTTCAGTAAAAAAACATTATGTAATAAATATCTAAACGGCTACAGAGATGGATACAAGTATGCCCATTGACTGTTGAGGATGAAGATGAGACAATTTCATACTAATCAAGTATCAAGGATAGACATGGGTTTTTAATCCGGAGACAAGGACAGGTACATGTACTCGTCCCATTGTCATCCCTATTATCAATATGGTTGCAATCTAAGGTTTGTGACTTGGATCATTGTGAAGGACTTTGACCATTAAGTTTACTATTATTACTATAACAATCATGAAGGGAATATGAGAGAGAGAAATTAAAGCATATTGTTTTGTATTGTTGTAAAATAATGTATGAACAAATTTAAGATAGAATCATGCGATGATAACAAGGATGAACATGATAAGCTAATGATTGGGAGAATATTATTTTAGAAATTTCCTATTTAAAGTTGGTCCAAGAGTTTTTGATTTTAGGAGTCCCATTTCCAGTGCCATATTAACAACCACCACCAGCATTGAGGTTAATGGTGGACCATAAAGATGTGTCATGAAACATTTTTTATCCTTTTGGATACTACCCTTATTCACTTTCTAGAGCTTTGTTTTCTTGTTATTCTTTCTTGATTTGGCTTTGTTGAAGCTAGCACTTTCATTAGTTGTGAGATGAATAGAATGATCTTTCATTTTCTTCAACCTCCCTTCCTTTTGTACCAACACGACCTTGATTTCTTAAAAGTTTCATTTATCTTTAAGAGTGTTATAATTTACCTAGAACTAGCCAAATTTAGGAGGAAGAAAGTTCATGATAAACTATACTAGAAAATGTTCATTCACCTCCATTCCCATTAACTTCAACTTTGTTGTTATATTTTAAAAGTTTTTACAATAGACTTGTCAGTTATGTCTGATTGTGAGTACTCCTTGATCATTTTCATGAATTCCTTTGTGTTTTCCGTTTTAGGCATAGAAGGCTTTACATTCTCTGTCATGGACATGCACGTCAAGTTTAGGGACAGCCTATTAGACCTATGTCAAGCCTCACAAAGAGACTTCTCATAACTTGTGGTGGTCTCCGTAATAGTTGGAGGCATTTCATCCATAATTATAGTCATATCCAAGTCAAACACATTCAGTTAGAACTGGATTTGTTCTGACCAATCAGCATAGTTTAGCCCATTAAACTTGACCACAATGTTGCTTAAACCAAATAAATTCATGGAAGCTCGATCCAATATACAAGCTCATACATTAATGCTTCGGTAAAATTAATGGATTCAAACAAAATAATTATACTAGTCATGCATTTAAGTTCACTTTTAGATGACAAATAAACTTATAGGTTCCATATAATTAAGATGTTAAAATAAATAACTTTAATGGAAGATCAATTGTACTTAAGTCTAGATTGTATGTTATCTTTGAATATACAAAGATATTTACTAAGTATATTAAATATCTCACTTTAATGTTATTAATTATTATAAGCGTTATTAATTATTATAAGCAATGGTTCACCATTGGGTAATCTTATAAAGCAATTCATATATTCATTATTAACATCTTTTATTTTTACTCTCAAACTAATTAAATCATAAATATGATATTACAAAATTATCATACAATTAATTCTTAAAGTTGGACATTTAAACTACTCCTAGTACACACCCAATGGAATTCCAAATTGTCAATGGAGTGAATGCACTTTTCAGTCAACTAATGTAACATTTAATATAATTTGCATTCCAAACAATAACTTTTAATTTCAATTTGCATTCCAATTAAACTTCAATGCATAGTGAAAATATAAAGCATCCTTATGCTATTAAAATATTGCAAAATACAATTTACATGCTGCAACAAGAACCAATTAAATTTTGGAAACCAAAAATTCTATATTCACGTCAATTCACATTAGGTCTCTTACATTTCAAAACAAAGCTAATAAATTGCAATTAAATTCCTCTAACAATTTATGCATACGATTTCACTATAGGCAGCGAAAAAAATAAAATCCCTAAAATCCATAATTTCAAAATTAGGATTTCTATAATTGAGAAAAAATATGAGAATCATAAAATCTAGTAATCTGGCTGTCATACCAATTGTATGCAATTTCTATAATTTCAATTGAATGGAAACATTCAAGATTTTGAATTTCATTCACAATTCTCGCATACATAATTATAAACGAAAAAAAACTTATCTGGATCCATGCAATGTTCTCCTAATCAATTGTTTTCCCTTCTCTTACTTCTCTCATATGGCTTCTTGATGATATAAAAATTACTGGCTAGGAAGTCTCCTTCTGTCAAAATTACTGTTGCTCTATCATTTTAGGAACATAACCATTATCTATCTTTTCAGAAACGTAACCATTTTACAGAAGTACAAACTCTCTATTTCATTAAAGTTTGTAAAATATCATAAAATAGAGACAGTTTTTATTTCTGAAAAATTGTTATGTTTCTGGAAGGATAGACAATGGTTACATTCCTAAAATGATAGAACAAAGTTACGTTCTTAAAAAGATAGAGAAACAGGGAACTTGACAGAAAGAGACTTCCTAATTGGTAATTTTTATATCATCAAGAAGCCATATAAGAGAAGTAAGAGAAGGAAAAACAATTTATCAAGAGAACTTTGCAATGGATTCAGATAAGTTCTTTTCCTTCATAATATTGTTAGAATCATAAAATTTAAGATCCTGTATATTTTCATTCAATTAAAATTATAGAAATTACTTACAATTGGTATCAAAATCAGGTTACTAGGTTACTAAATTTTATGATTCTCCATGAATATATTTTTTCCCAATTATAGAAACCCTAATTTTGAAATTATGAATTTTAGAAATAATATGGGTAAACTGTCACAGGAATTTAATTACAATTTATTAGTTTTGTTTTAAAACATAAGAGACACAAAGTGAATTGACATGATTGTAGAGTTTTTGATTTCCAAAATTTAATTGTTTCTTGTTGCAGCATGTAAATTGTAATATGCAATATTTTAATAGCATAAGAATGTCTTATATTTTTACTGTATTTTAATTAGAATGCAAATTGAAATTAAAAGTTAATGTTAGGTGATTGAAAATGGGAAGTTTAGTTGGAAGGCAAATTTATATTAAATGTTATGTTAGTTGACTGAAAAGTGCGTCTACTGACAATAATGCATTAGTATGAAATTCCATTGGATGTGTATTTTAAATGCTCAACTTTAAGAATCAATTGTATGTTAACTTTGTAATATCAAATTTTATGATTTAATTAATTCCACAGTAAAGTTGTATTATGGCAATTACCAATGAAATAAAAGATGTTAAATCATGAATATATTAATTCCTTTATAACATTAATTGATGTTCGTTGTCATAAGGCATTTAGAATTTACCCAAAGGTGAATCATTACTTATAGTTAATGACATTAAAGTGAGATATTTGACATTCTTAGTAAATATGTTTATATATCCAAAGATAAAATACATGTAGAGTTAAGTATGATTGATTGCCATTAAAGTATATTTATTTTAGCATCTTAATTGTATGAAACCTATCAGTTTAAGTGTCACTTAAAGGTGAACTTAAATACATGACTAATGTAGTTATTTTGTTTGAATCCATTAATTTTATCAATGCATTAACGTAGAACTTATATATTGGATCCAACTTCTATGAATTTATTTGGTTTGAGCAATTGTGTGGTCAAGTTTAATGGGCTAAACTACATTGATTGGTCAAAACAAATCAAATTCCAATTGGGTGTGTTTGACTTGGATATAGCTATTATTATAGATTAAATGTCTCCAACCATTACGGAGACCAGTACAAGTGATGAGAAGTCTCTTTATGAGGCTTGGCATAGGTTTTAATAAGTTGTCCCTAAACTTGATGCACATGTCCATGGAGAGAATGTATAGCCTTCTATGCCTAAAACGGAACACACAAAGGAATTCATGAAAATGATCAAGGAGTACTCACAATCAGACATAACTGACAATTCTATTGTGAAAACTCTTATAAGTAAGTTGACAACTAAAAAGTTTGACTGGTCATGGCCTATTTATGACCATGTAATTGGAATGACTAATATAGCAACAAGGTTGAAGTCAATGGAAATGGAGGTGAATGAGCCTTTTCTAGTATAGTTTATCATGAACTCTCTTCCTCCTAAATTTGGCCAATTTTAGGTAAATTATAACACTCTTAAAAATAAATGGAACTTTTAAGACATCAAGGTCGTGTTGGTACAAAAGGAAGGGAGATTAAAAAAAATGAAAGATCATTCTATTCATCTCACAACTAATGAAGGTGCTAGCTTCAACAAAGCCAAATCAAGAAAGAATAACAAGAAAGACAAAGCCCCAGAAAGTGAATAAGGGTAGTATCCAAAAGTACCAAAAATGTTTCTTTTGCAAGAAAGTGAATCACTTCAAAAAAGATTATCGAAAAAGAAAATCTTAGTTTGAAAAGAAAGGTACTTTTTATGTTTATGTAAGTTTTGAATCAAATCTTAATGAAGTAACTAGTAATACCTGGTAGTTGGATTCTAGAGCTACCACTATGTTTCTAATATTATGCAAGGATTCCTTTCAATCCAACTTATTGAAGAAACTGAAAAGTATTTATATATGGGGAACTAAATGAAGGCATGGATACAAGGAATTAGGACTTACAAATTGATTATAGACATTGGTTATTACCTAGATATTGAAAAGTGTCTCTATGTTCCTGGTTGTGCTAGGAATTTGATTTTTGTTGCAATGTTGGATTACCTAGGTTTTAATTTTAGGATTGGAAATGGTATTTTTAATTTGTATAAACTTTCGTACTATAATGGTTTTGGTACTTTATTGGATGGGTTATATTGTTTAAACCTTGATGTTAATTTTTTAGAATCCCTAGTTAGTGTTGAACATGTTATTGGTAGTAAATGTAGTGCAGGAAATGAATGCTTTGTTTTCGTATGGCATAAAAGATTAGGTCACATATTCAAAGAAAGGATGTTAAGGTTAGTGAAAAATTAAATTTTACCTCAATTGGATTTTGATGATTAGGATGTATGTATTGATTGTATTAAGAGTAAACAAACAAAACACATATCAAAGAATCCAACCACAAGAAGCAATTAACTTCCTGAGTTAATACACACCGATATTTGTGATCCCTTTGACATTAAATCTTAGGGTGGTGAAAAATATTTTATCTCCTTTATTGATGACTTCTCACGTTATTGTTATATATTTTTATTGCATGAAAAATCTCAATCATCGAACGTCCTTGAGGTGTAAATAATGAGGTGGAAAGGTAGTTAGATAGAAAAGTAAAAGTGGTGAGATCTGACAGATGTGGTAAATAATGGTAAAACTGATAAGAGTGGACAATGTCGAGGTCCATTTACAAAGTATCTTGAAAGTCGGGGTATATGTGCACAATATACAATGCCCGGTACACCACAACAAAATGGTTTAGCAGAAAGGCAGAATTATATTCTTATGGATATAGTTAGGAGTATGTTAAGTAATAGCAATATTCCTTTATCTTTGTGGTTGCATTCACTAAAGATTGTTGTATATCTATTTAACAGGGTTCCTAGCAAAGTAGTTCCTAAAACTCCTTATGAACTATGGACTAGAAGAAAACCAAATTTAAGACATCTTAATGTTTAGGGTTGTCAAGCACAGGTAAGGTTATACAATCCCCATGAAAAGAAACTTGATGCAAGAACCATTAATTGTTACTTCATTGGTTATCTTGAAAAATCAAAGGAATATAGGTTTTATTACCCTAACCATAGTACAAGAATAGTTCAGTCTAGTAATGCTCGGTTCATTACATAATGTCTCTTCTCAAGTTGTTATCCCTCTTGTTCGTATCATAGTCTCACAACAAGTAGAGACAATAAGTTAATGTTCCAATCCCACAAAATGAACATATAAATGTTGAGCCAACTCATAATGAGCAAGTCAAAAATGAGCAATTGATAGCGGAACCACAAGAAGCAGCACTAAGAAGGTCTGTAATGCAGAAAAGACCAACTATTTCAAATGACTATGTGGTTTACTCTGTTGAACATGGATGTGACTTAAGCATTGATGAGGATTCGGTCTCTTTCATACAAGTCATAGAAAGTAACAATTTAGAGAATTGGTTGAATGCTATGAGAGAAGAATTGAAATCAATGGATGACAATAAAGTATGGGATCTAGTTGAATTGCCTAAGGGTTCAAAAAAAGTCAGTTGTAAATGGGTCTTTCAGACCAAATGTGACTCAAAAAACAATATTAAAAGGTATAAAGCTAGATTAGTCGCTAAAGGTTTCACTCAAAAGGATGACATCGACTACAAAGAGACCTTTTCCCCTGTTTCTAAAAAGAACTCGTGGAGAACTGTTTTGGCTTTGATGGCTCGTTATGATTTAGAGCTTCACCAAATGGATGTAAAGACTGCTTTTCTGAATGGTGACTTAGAAGAGAAAGTTTATATGGACCAACCAGAAAGGGTTTCCCAATAATAAGAAAAGAAAATTTGGTGTGTAAATTGAAGAAATCAATATATGGACTAAAATAAGCTTCCCGACAATGGTATCTAAATTTAATGATACCATAACTTCATATGGTTTTATATAGAACATTGTTGACCGATGTATATACATAAAGATTAGTGGGAGTAAGTTTGTTATTTTGGTTCTATATGTTGACGATATTCTTCTTGCTCTAATAACATTGATTTATTATTCAAATCATAAAAAATACATTCTCATATCCTCTATTTGTAATAATCTAATTCTCCTAAAAAGAGAAATAAGGAAACTAGGAAATCTAGAGAAAATAAAATAAAATAAAAGATTATGTATCTATTTTCTCTAATTAGGAAGATTCTAAAGATATTATCTCATATTACAACAATATATTTACTGTAAAATTACCTGGCAATGTTGAGCAGACTCATGAGAGGCAAGGACAAATAATTTGAAGAAGGAAATGTCAATATTGTGGCTTGAGAAGTGGGTGCCAGCAATGGTTCAAGCCAATGACGTCCCCACATCCTAGCAACATCAAGTGGAAGCCATCTAGAGAACAAAAATTTAAATTCATATGATTAAATCATTTATGTTACAGGCTTGCAAAAGTTTGCACTGAAATCTCCATTTAAAGTAGCCTACCCATTGCAATTCAAAGCCATCCGACTGGCACCTCTTGTAACATTAACCAACCCGATGGAGAATGGGTGGTTTTGGTTTGAGTTGTGGTATAAAAATCAGAGAACCCAACCAGATTCAACCAATTGTTGTTTAATTGGTTTGGTTTTTTAATGGTTCAAACCCTAACCCAATTCAACCTGATTACACCCTCATGAGTTTTCTAATAGTTTTATTGATGTTAAGAATGTTTTAAGGCATGACTATCCTGCAAAGTTACAAATATTTGTATATTATCTTGTTGTTTATTTACTTCATGCCAGTGCAGTGTGCTGTCGGGGTTTGTAAATAAAACAGCTGATGCTGGTATTACTCCCCTTCATATGGCTGCATTAAATGGGTACATTGATTGTGTACAACTGCTACTTGATCTTGATGCTAATGTGTCAGCTGCAACATTTCATTATGGAACCTCAATGGATTTAATTGGTAATTTTTTTGTTTAATTTTCTGACAAATGTATGGTAGGTTTTTTTTTCTTCTTGAAATTTACCGATGTGCATTGATATAGGGGCTGGAAGCACTCCATTGCATTATGCTGCTTGTGGAGGCAATTTGAAATGCTGTCAGGCAAGAATTTCTTCAACTTTGATTTGATATTCTATTTGGTCTTTTCCTTTGAACATGTCATGATGCTTTTATTCTTTCAGATCCTCCTCGCAAGAGGTGCCAGTCGGATAGCTTTGAATTGCAATGGGTAGGCTACTTTAAATGGAGATTTCAATGCAAACTTTTGCAAGCCTTTAACATAAATGATTTAATCATATGAATATAAATTTTTGTTCTCTAGATGGCTTCCACTTGATGTTGCTAGGATGTGGGGACGTCATTGGCTTGAACCATTGCTGGCACCCACTTCTCAAGCCACAATATTGACATTTCCTTCTTCAAATTATTTGTCCTTGCCTCTCATGAGTGTGCTCAACATTGCCAGGTAATTTTACAGTGAATATATTGTTGTAATATGAGATAATATCTTTAGAATCTTCCTAATTAGAGGAAATAGATACATAATCTTTTATTTTATTTTATTTTCTCTAGATTTCCTAGTTTCCTTATTAGGAGAATTAGATTATTACAAATAGAGGATATCAGAATGTATTTTTTATGATTTGAATAATAAATCAGTATTATTTTCCACATGGTATCAGAGCTTGTCTGATCCGTTTTCGCTGTCTTTGCTGTCTGTCGGCGACCGGCCGCCATGGCCGTCGGCAGTCCTCTAAAAATCTCTTTTTTAACCTGTGTTTTTAACGGGTTCCAATTGCCCTAGTCAAGTTCTAGTCTTCTTTTTTTCCAGTATTACCCAATACAGAGTTTGTTTGAGATTAGAGTGGGATTCGAACCCATTCCCTTTCAGACCGGTAGCTGAAACTGATATTTTTAAGTGTTGTCCAGATTTTGGTGCAGAACAGGCCTCTCCTCTAATGCACAATAGTTGGCATCTTCACTGGCTTTCAATCAAATGCAGAGTTCTTGTTTGTTGTTCTCTCCGCTGTGCACCGCTGCTTTCCGCTCTCGACCACCATCATCCACGGTACGTTGCCTTTCTTCAGCTGGTCTCAGGTATGTGTTTGTCACGCGCCGCCTTCCCGTCGTCGGCATCAAATCGTGCCACTGTCGGTCGTCTCGCCGGACCTTCCTCTCGCTGTTCTGACCCTCCATGTCAACCATTGCTGCCATCAACTCACCGCAGAGAACCACCAAGAGAAAACCCTTAACTTCAAACACGCCATTTTCATCGTCCTTCGTCGTCAAAGCCGCCGCGACACAGAAAACCTATATCGCACCATTGTTTGAACCAGATGTGTTGCCTCCAATCTTCTACTCGAAACCATCTTCGAATCCAAGCACGATCCTCCTTTGCCGTCAGCTATGTCGTCGCACAACCTTCATCCATCTTCGTTGTCTTCAGAGTCTTCTCGTCGCATGCTTTCGCATCTCGTTTCTGTCCACTTACTAAATCTTGGGTTGTTCTTCAAGACCCACTTTGACTCACATGGTTGACAACATCCATCTCAGCCGCGAGGAGGAGAGGAACTAACCCTTGAAAGTTTCATCTCATGTTTCCACTTTGGAGCATTCCCTCTTTGTTACTTTGATGCCACTGATGCCACAATTGGCGCCCTCTTCGTTCTCTAGTTTTGGTTTCTCGAGCAATAGTGCTTCGATCATCCGCCGCTTTTCTTCATTCGTTGGTCACTTTCTTCAGTAGTTGGTCGATAACAGCTACACAAAATTGTACTTCCAGAGTTCAATCTGACCTAGCTATAAGCTATACTTCCAGAGTTGAATCTGACCTAGCTATAAGCTATACTTCACTGCCCACTGATTGGTTTCTGCTAATGCTTTGTTATAACAACTCACTGAGAGTTGTTCTTTGAAACTGACCGCTGAATTGACTCTTTCGAAGTTATGGGATTCAGGTTTGTCCCTTGTACGGATCGGTTCTCATCAGTTCTTCCACCTACACGTTCTGTTGTTCAGTTGTGAGGAGGAGAAAGTTCCAGCCGCTGCAGGGTAGTGTAATCCTTACAGGTCTGTTGTTGTTAGCCTCTGCAGGACAAATGTTTCCTGAAGGCTTGTTATTGTTCAGGGCAGTTAAGTCCCTTAAGGTTTGTTGTTGTTTAGGGTGGTTGAGTCCCTACAGGTTTGTGGTTGTTAGCCTTTTTGGTTCCAGCCGCTGCAGGGTAATGTAGTCCCTGCAAGTTTGTTGTTGTTTGCCTCCGCAGGATAGATGTTTCCTGAAGGCTTGTTGCTGTTTAGGACAGTTAAGTCCCTTGAAGTTTTGTTGCTGTTTGCCACTATTGATGGCAATCCAATCCCTGCAGTTTTTTGCTATTCGCCATTGCAGGCCCTTCATCTGTTCTTGAAGCTTGTTGCTGTTTGCTGCTGCAAGTCACCATCCATGTTTTATGGAGATCTCTCTCGTCCATTGTTGTCCAAGTTGAAGTTTCGTGATGCTAGTTCGCCCTCATTCATTGTTGTACAAGTTGAAGTTTCATGGTGCTAGTTCGCCCTCATCCATTGTTGTCCAATTTGCTTTATTGACGTAAATTGAGTTTGTCTATTCCAAGCTGGTTCATACAATCTTGTATGATCCACCTTGAGGGGGAGTGTTGTAATATGAGATAATATATTTAAAATCTTCCTAATTACAGGAAATAGATACATAATATTTTATTTTATTTCATTTTCTCAAGATTTCCTAGTTTCCTTATTTACCTTTTTAGGAGAATTAGATTATTACAAATAGAGGATATCATAATGTATTTTTTAATGATTTGAATAATAAATCAGTGTTATTTTCCACATATATCTACAATCGAGTTAGTGAAAATGATAAATAATTTTTTTCTAACAAAGAAATATTCATTCCATTGTGATGGACTTTGTCCAATTCCAGATATGCTAAATGTGTAAGACGCTGAGATTTCATACTTTTCACTGTTTTTCTATCTCATAAATAAGTATACATTATCAGTTTTTATTTATGCATGTGGAAATGTGAAGTTGATAAATAATACTTTGGGGAAATGGCTTAGGCTCTTCAAATTATTTATTAAGTAGATAAAAAACAATAAATGACTTGGTTGACTTATTGTTTTGCACTTTTCCAATAAATTGCTCCTCCAGTCAATAGACAAACATGCCCAAATGTGGATTTTCTTGAATCTACACATCTAACATAGTCTGAATCTGAATAACCAATCACTTCAAGATAATTTAACCTTCTTTAGGTGAACATGTAGTCTTTGGTACCTTGTAAGTATATAAGAATTCTCTTTGCAACTTTTCATTGATCCATTCCAGGATTACTTTGATATCAGCTTAACATTCCAACTGATAATTGGCTGACTACAAGTTTAAGCATACATCTAACTCCCAACCACTAACACATAAAGAATGGACTCCATGGCCTTTCGTTCTAAATTATTCTTGGGACATTGGATTTGACTAACCTTGTCCCCTTTTTGAATTGGAACTATTCCAGGAGAGCATTTTTCCATTCTGAATCTTTCTAACACTTTGTTAATATAGCCTTTTTGAGACAAACTTAACAATCCTTGTGATCTATCACAGAATATTTCTATTCCTATCATATAAGATGCCTCATTCATTTCAAAGTTATTAGAGAAAAACTTCTTTACATTATGTAACATCTCCATCTGGTTGGTTAATGTTAATGATCGAGTTGTACTATAAAATAATAATACTAATAATAATAATAATAATAATAATAATAAATATTGTGCACTTTGAAATATATGGTGTTCATTTTGAAATATATTGTGTGGAGATGTTCATTTCAAGTTGGTTTAATTCAGGTTAGCAAACTCTTGATTGATGATTATGCAAGCCGAACCAGTTACCTGAACCAAACTATATAAGGTCAGGTTGTGTTGGGATAAGTAAAAAAGTTAATCATAGCTCTCACAACTAATATTCTTATCTAACACATAAATAGTGCACCATACAACATAATAGGTAAATGTCTATAAATGCTAATAAGATTGTGACATTAATATAAGAACATTTTAATACAAGCATGTCACCAATGGTGAAAATATCACATGTGAAATTCACTGCACTGGTAAAATACCGTTCTAAAAATAAGATAATGAAAAGAAAAGGCACACCTTTGTTCATGTGTGTTTTTCACATTTGATCCATCAATTTCTGCGTCCATGCGAGCATGTAAAGATTCAAAAGGAGCACTTGGAACAAAATCTGCAACAACAAGTCTGATGCATCTTGCATGTCCATTGATGGCTGCAAAGTGTAGAGCTGTCCTCCCACTGAGATAATCTGCTTTCATAACCTGTTGTCAAAATGGCTACAATCTAGTTATTCTTGAAAAGAAACTTTAACAATGTAAACAAGAAAATACACTTGAAAAGCAATAATTCCCTTCCCATCTAACACACAGTTTCAACTCTCAACAACCAACCCTATGTCCTATGGCCTCCACATGATACAACAGTTCAAATATAACTAAAAAAGACAGAAAGAGGGAGAAAAAAGAACAGTGAAGAGATTGAATTTCTCCCACGTGAACACAGTAAATAAGGGAAGTACTCATACTCATATTACATCTGAAGAGCAGAAGAGTTTGTACAACTTCCCAATGACCATATCTACAAGCTTGCATCAATGCCGTCTTCAGATCAAGGATAAAAGCAAACCAAAATCTCATTTAGTGAACCATATGTTGAGTCAGTACACAATACACATGCATCAAAAAGAAAAGCAACAGACATCCAAATAAAATTGTACAACTTTCAGAACATAACCTTCCAACACCGAAGTTCACCTAAATTCATAACACCATTGCAATCAAACAGAGTAAATTCATCAAATCAAAGCCAATACCCACAAGACTAATAATATCCAAGCCCCAAAATCAACCTTTCATGTTAAGCACACATTTAAAAATAAAAAAAATCACCAAAACGGAAACGTACCTGCCCACAATAATTTCTTGAACTCACATCAGCTCCATTTTCAAGCAGCAATGCCACAATCTAACAGAAACCCAGATTTAAAAATCAAAAAGCAAAAACACAGAAGCTTAGAAAATCAAAAGGGGGTCGACGAAAACAGTAAAGACAGAAACTTCGAAAGATTAAAATGAGAAAAACGAAAAAAGGGTGGTTGAAAAATTGAAATTGAAACCTCATTATGGCCTTTAGAAGCTGCAAAATGAAGAGGCGAATAGAGACCCCCAAAAGTGGAGTACTTTGCAAGACCAGGGTTCCATTCTAGAAGCATCTTTGCCTCAACCAAATCGCCGTCTCTCGCCGCCGACACCAACCTCTCACCGGACGCCGAGCACCCAAATGAATTCCCCATCTCTCCCTCACTCTCTCTGTGAGATCAAATCTTCACAAAAGAGCCTCCGGGCAAAAAATGAAACAAAATCCAACCAAAGGCAGCAGAATCTAAACGCAATGGGGTTTAAATGTATGTGTGTATTTATGTTGGGAAGAAAAATTGGAAACTTTGCTTTTGGATTGGATGGAGAAGCTATGTGGTGTGACGTGGCAGCCTTTTCTCTCTCTCTCTGTTTATCTAATAACTATGTGAAACAGAGAAGGGTAAAACAAAAGGGAAGAAAAAGGCAAAGGTTAAAGGTGGTAGCTAAGAATGTGCTTGAAGTCGGTGTTAATGGTGGTGCTGTGATGAGCGAAACCAAAGGGAAAGAGAAGTGTGACACAAAATGAAGGCTCTTTCTCCCTCTCTCTTATTTGTGTTATTGTTCTTTCCTTCTACGTGGGTTCTTGTTGCTTTGACTTTTTGTTTGTCACTGTTTGTTCGATACATTGGTTAAAATTGTTGTTGTTATTGATATGATTTATAGTTTTTTCTTTTTCTCTGTGGTTTTGCATATTATATTTTATATTTTTTTTTCTGTTCTAACAGTTTACTGACATTTAAGAAATAATATGTATGTTAAGTAACAGATAAATACGATTTCAGAGACTTTTTTCAAAAAATTTCTTTTTCACTTTAGTCTTCTATAAAAAATTTAGATTTAAATTTGTTTCAGTTTTCAATATATGATTTATTTTATCACGTAAAATCTTTTTCTTCCAATAATGCTTGGTAGGATTATATAAATTTGATTTAAGTCCTGAAAAAACTATTTATTTGTATTTTATTTATAAATTATAATATTATGTCAATGTCTAAAATAATTTTAAATTTTTTTGGTCTCTTAATTTATTTTCAATGATGACCACTCATACGTTTCTATTATATGATGGAAATAATGAAAATATAAAATGAACACTGTAGACACAAAATCAATGTTTGCAATTATTGGCTATACCATTAATATCATCATCCTAATGCTTACATAGTTTTTAAATTTGAATACTATTTAAATTCGTTTAATTTTAACAAATAAATTATATATTTCCTTCAAATAATTCAGTTTTATTCATAACTAAAAAGGAGAGGAAAAAGTACTTTATAATCCCGTTTGATGTGGTTACAAATTTTTGGATTTTTTTTCAAACTTAAATTTGAAAACAAAACTGAATTAAATAAAAAAAAGGTTAATAATTTTATAAAAAATTAAAATTATTATAACTCAGTTTTGAAAGAAGAAAAAGAAAGTTTTTTAATTCAAGTTTTAAGTTTTTACAATTTGGTTTTTTTTTCTTCGATTTCATTATAGTTGGAGTATTCAACAATTTTTAAAAACTAATGTGTTAGGTGATTTTAAGTTCTTGTTTTAAAATGCAGTTTGCAAAACAAATGCCCTTTAAAAATGGAACTGAAAGAGATTTTATTTTATTAAATTTTAAATATTTTTACATTCGTTTTTTAAACAAAATCATGTTATGTTAACAAAGTTTATCAATCATCTGTCACACATAAAAATTTATTAAAAATAAAATAAAAAAATACAAAGCATGAAGGACCACATCATACTCAAGATAATGAGACATACCATATCTATTATAAAAAAAATTAAATAAATATATATAAGTATAACATTAAATTACTTATATTATTTTTTATAAATGAAAGTTAAATTAGTTAACTCATGAGAAACTTTGAACTAGATATGTATACAGAAATATAAACACTAACGTCTTCTTCCTTTAAGAATCATAGAAACTACTCCTTAATTCAAAACACTACAATAAACTAAAAAAGAATCAATTCATATCAAAGTTTTCAAAAACTCTTCTTCCGAGCATGCTCCAAAGCATAAAATCACTTTTTCCTTTTAACTTCTAAATCAATAGGTAAATGACCATACAATAATTTATAAAGAACTTGTCTAGGCCAAACTCACAACATAATATAATATTACACTATCAAAATAAAGAATTTTAACCAATTTAGATGTATTTACATTCATTTTCAAAAGTAAATTATTAAGTGGATCTAACAAAGACATATTTTTATTATTTTTACCAATTACTTTTCTTAAAATCATTGTCTATTTTCTTCATATTACATTAATTATTCTTCCTTTCCTTTTTATTTTACACCAAAATGTTCTTTTTAATTTCATTTTATATCTCTAAATTCTTCAAATGTTTCCAAACATAAATGTGGGGATTATTATAACAAAACCTACGTATCAATTTTTTTCAAACGGCATAAAATAACAAACACACACATATAATATATATATATATATATATATATATATATATATATATATATATATATATATATATATATATATATATATATATATATATATATATATATATTACAGTCCTTAAAAAAATAATATATAATATGACCTTATTAGAGAGTGTATATAAACATATTTAAAGTTCTCAACACTCATACAAATAATCCAAAACAAGATCAAAACTATTACAATCTCAACTTAAACCACCCTAAGTAATTATGATAGATAGAGAATCCATGATTTTGAGTACTCATAACACATCAACATGAGAGTAGATATGAAAATTATTATTGTTGAAAATAGTTAGTTAAAAAAAAGGACTGAATAGGTGGAGAAACGACAAAAACATCGTAATAAATATGTTGGTAACATTTGTTAGCAAATTAAAATTTATATTATCAACATATATTTAATTGGTAAAATATGTCAATAAAATTCATTGATAAAATAAAATAATGTTTTTTTCATCTATAAATTTGTAAGTAAGAAGACACAACGTAAGTTAAAGAGTGACGACAACAACTAAAGTTAAAGGAGAAAGAGAAAGAGAGAAAGAAAGAAAATGAGAAAGAGGAGGAGAAAACCAACATGAAGACATTGGTGGTGATGGAGTGAGAGGAGGAAAATGAGAAGAGAAAGGAAAAAGAAAAAAAAAAAATGAGAAGAAGGAATAAGAACGAGACTCAATTGCGAATTTTATCAAAGAATTTTACTAACAGTCAAAATCTATCGATATTTACATAACACAATTTACTAGTGGATTCGTTGTTGTTGATAATTTTCAATAGATTTATGAATCTATCGATAAAATTTATTAATAATTATTTTACTAATGAAGTTTTTATCATGGATAATAGATTAATAAACTCAAATTTGTTTTACATTCTTTCTTGAAGTGAAAGAACCATATAAAATATTACACATTCCTTAAAAATAAATTTATTAATTTTGTAACATTAATGAAATAAAGCTGACAAAGTTAAGAAATATTTTTAAAATGTTATAAAAAGACAAATATTCAAGTTAAAAAAATATTTCAAATGTATTTTGTTCAAATTTAATTTTTAGTCACTAGGTTTTACGTTAATGTAGATTAATTTGTAATTTCATAATAAATATATTTATTAATTAAAATAAAAATTATCAATATTATTATTTAGTATTTTTCTAATAACTAAAAATTAATGAATATTTTTAAAATATAGAAGCAAAATTAAATAGTCCGATACTTTATTGAACCTATAAATTAAAGATATTATAAGAGAATAGGTATGAAAAAATTCAATTATGCATAAATAATATTTACTTGCTATTGGATGAGTGTTTCATCCTACACTTCCAACACTTCATCCTGCACTTCCAAAAATTCTATTTTTGACCTTTTGATATCTTATCTTACATTCTTTTTACTTTTTCTCTCTCTTATTAAAAGCATTCTACACCACTTTAATAATAATTTAATTTAATTTAAAATTCAATTATTATTTAATATAATTTTATATGTTAATAATTATTAAAATATAATTTATATTATAATAATAATTATATTAAAAATTTAAAATATAATAATTAAAATAAAAATAAAAATAATTATAATCAATTTAATTTATTATATTAAAAATATAATAAATTATATTAAAATATTAAATTAAATTAAATAATTATTAAATTTAAATAAAAACAAAATTTTAAAAACAATATTAATCGGATATCCATATCCGAACTATATGTTATCGGATTTCCATATCTGATTAACAAATCTTTTTAAAATTTTATTTTTTCTTTTAATTATAATAGTTATTTAATTTAATTTCATACTTTAATATAATTTAATATATTTTTAATATAGTAAATTAAATTAATAATTATTTTATTTTTTATTTTTACTATTATTATTTTTATTTTAATTATTATATTTTAATTTTTTAATATAATTATTATTATTATATAAATTATATTTTAATAAGTATTAACATATTAAATAATATATAAATTTTAAATTAAATTAGATTATTATTAAGGTGGTGCAGAATGTTTTCAATAAGAGAGAGAAAGAAATTGAAAAGTATTTATTAAAATTAAAAATGAAACTTTTGAAAAGTTAGAGGTGTAGGGTGAGATGTCAGAAGGTTAAAAGTGAAATTTTTTGAGGTGAATGAAGTGTTAAAGGTATAAGATGAAACACTCCTATTGGATTCGTATAAAAGTTTTGTTTCGTTATTATTGGATACTTATTTAGAAAATATTTATAAATATTATAAAATCTACAGGTATCTATAGGTACAGATATTTTAAAAAATATATTTTATAAATTTTTAAAATAAGTTTTAAAAAATATAAAATATAATATAAATTACATTTTAATTTAATTTAAATTTAACTTAATAAAATATAAATTAATTTAATTTTAATTAAATTTAAATTAATAAAATATAAATTAAATTTTAATTTTTTATGAATATTGTACGTAAATAATATAATACCTCTACTCAATCTATGGATAAATAAATATTTAAATATCCATTATCCACAAATATCAACTTAATCAGATATTTTTATCCCATAGGATTTTTTTTAATTATTTTTTATCATCGAAATTCTAATAGATAAAGTCAAAAGTCATTTTAAGTTATATAGTTTGTTCAAAGACGTCATCAATAAAAGAAATTAGATTAAATAATTAATCCCATTTTTCTCAAAAAAGTCAAACGATTAATCATCTACCAACTCCTAACGTGTGCATTTGCTTTCACCGAATTCTTTTTATATTACTAATCATCAAACAATATTTTCATGCATATTTTCTAAATTACATTATCTAACAACTTTGTTATAAAGAAAATATAATATTTTTTACTAATTAAGAATTAAGTTTAAAATATTCTTAAGAAAAAAAAACCTAAGATCTTCTTGATGCATCACATATAAAAGAATACGAACTCCTATCGTTGATTAATTGTAAAGTTTGAGGAAAAAACAACATTGAGATGTAGAGGTGACAGTACGACAGTTTTAATAGCTAAATAGAATTTTATTAAAGCATTATTTTCAAAGTTTCATCCATTCTCTGTCACGATAGTTCATCACCAAGCACAACTTCTTCTTCTCCTTCTTTTCTGCTGTGCCTACTTTCTATCCATCATAACCCAAGATTAAATCATTTGTTTGTTGATTAGGTAGTTCTTATGCAATCTGAAAGTTGAGAGCAACATTTCCACCATTCAAATTTCCAATTCTTTCAACTGGTAAGAAAATCTCTTTCTTCCCGTTCACTTAAGGTTGTAATCATGCAACAAATCTGGTTGCATGTGAACCATTTATCGTTTCTTCAATTTTTAGCTTCTATTAGGTTCTAAAATTTGTATTCTATCATCAAATTAATGATCTATAAGTACTGTTAAGGTTTCCATAAGACGCGAGACATTTATAGTCTTCTTGAGTTGGTTGTCTACACTATAGGTAAGGGAAGCCGGGTTACTTTTGATCTTGTTAAATTATAAATTTATATGCATTATATGATGGTGTAGAATGTAGAATTGATGCATGCAAGGAATTATATTACCTATGTTGTTGTGATTTGAGTTAAAATTAGAGTTTATAGAATGAGGGTTGCTTGTGTGATGAATGCCAAATATGAATTTGATTTATGTTGAATGTTATGCTCAATTTTATGATGATTGGAAGTTCTATGAATGATTGTGGGTGTAGGAAATCTGTTATAAAACGGAAGGCTTATAATTTAGTTGATTGAGGTTGGTTTCAAAAAGAGAATAGAGGAACTAGGGTAGTCAAATTTAGAAATTGGGGTCACAATTGGTTTTAGTCTGTATAGGTGCTTTAGATAAGTCATTTGTGAGGTGATAGAAGTGTCTAAGTGATTTAAAGTAACCTCTAAATGGTAAAATTAAAGTTGGTACTCTAAGTTCATAAAATGAAAGTTTTTTTAGTGTAAATTTATGCATAGTTGTTAGCGATTGAGGTTAGGAATGTTTATAAACCTTTAGACAAGTTTAAATACACCTAAATTTCGAGTTAGAATGATTAGAAAGTCATATAAACACTAGTACAAAAATCATATTTTATGACGTACAAAAACAAACTATGACGTACATAGTTTTGTACGTTATAATAGGTCTATGATGTAAATTTTTGTTACGTAAATCTTGTATGTTATAATAGGTCTATGACGTACATAGTTTTGTACGTTATAATAGGTCTATAAAGGAAATCCCCCAACTTAAAAACTGCATCATGTTCAGGCTATCATGACGTAAATTTTTGTTATGTAAATCTTGTACGTTATAATAGGTCTATGACGTACATAGTTTTGTACGTTATAATAGGTCTATAAAGGAAATCCGCCAACTTAAAAACTGCATCATGTTCAGGCTATCATGACGTAAATTTTTGCTACGTCATAGACCTATTATAACGTACAAAACTATATACGTCATAGTTTGTTTTTGTACGTCATAAAATATGATTTTTGTACTAGTGAAAGGTCTGAAACGAAATTTAAGGATGTGAGTTCTGCAAAATCTACAGATGCCACGTCTGGGCGCGCCAAAAGGGGGTTGGGCGCCCTTTTCTACTGTTGTTTTTGCTTTTGACGTTTTGGGAGTTTCGGACGTCTGACTTCTAGTTTTAATAACTTTATGAATCATATTTTTCAGGATAATCCTTTGGGGAACAAGCCAAAAAATAGCAATGCACTTGAATCTTCTGACAGTCTGAGAAATAGAAAGGTATGCAATATGGTCCTACACTGTGAGACTGCATGATGGTTTGATGGTCCATGAACAATACTTTGTTTTTTCCTTGCCATTCTTTTGAGCTATCTATACTTGTCTTGATAACAACGAGGCGAGTCTAACTTGAATAATGTGATACCCGTCTTATTGAAAGTGTAATGAAATATCAATTAAGTCAATGACGAGATTCAGTGTTTCAAACATATTTCTTGTAGTATTGAAGAAAATAGTGCAATGAAAGCCCAACATTAGTGACTATATTATCTAAGAGAGATTTGTTTTTCTTTATATTCATAAATTGGATTTTTGTTGCTCTGGAATTATGTTCTTGCTTCTGATGTTCTATTACATCTTCTTGACACTTTCTCAGGCCATCGAAGTTCAAGATCCCTCTCATATGTGTGTAATCACAAAGTTGCCCCTTCAGGCAGTGTTGTTGATAACTTGACCTACGGTTCCAGAAGCCCTTTCGGTGGGGACATTTGGTGCTCAAAGCCAATTGCTTCAGCTCAAAATTTTGAATGTATGATTGTAGTCTCAAGTATTGCGCAATTAATAAATCCTTGCATCTTAGAACCCAAAGGGGTGCTTTAAATATGACAATCTTGTGTTTGATAAATTGCAGGTTCCTGATTTCATTCGTCTCTAGCTGATAGACAGATTGAATTTCATGTCTCAATTTTTTTCATACTTGGTTTTGCATGAAATTTCTAATGACACATTTGCGTTGTAATGTTACTTTGAAAAAACTTAGATTTTGTCTTGGCTTCATCATACTATTTTTTATTTTATTTTGAATTAAAATTAACAATAATAAATTTTTATTCAGTGTTTTCACTTGACCAAGAAACTAACTCCTCGTGTTTATGGAGTATTTAGCATGATCGTCTATTTTGATTATTTATAAAGATGGACAAGTCGTGAGTCCAAGCATAATTTCCAAGTGAACAAATCTTGTTTAATTTTACGATTGTTCTACTTTTTTTCTTTATTTTATTAAAACAATTAGAGAAAGACAAAAAAAAAAAAAGAATAATCTTTTATAGACGATTGTTTTTATTTGTCCATCTTCGTAATTTATTTAAAATATATCTATTTATGTAAAATATGTAAATAATTACATCGTTATGGTAAGAAAAACTACAATAGTATCACATAAATTCAATTTCTTACTATATTACACATATCTGAATAGAAATTGTAACATCCCAATAAATATATAGAACAAAACTATATTTTATTCTAGGAGTTATCAAGAATAATATTAAAGAACAGTAGAGAAATGAAGAGTAAATATAACTAACGAAAGCTAGCATTAAGATAACTTAATCATCCAAAATATACAAGTTGGGAGTTTACAAAGTTTAGGACGGACGGTTTTACAAAATAACTTAACCGACCGTCGACTACAATATTTACAAAGAGACAAATTAAGGCTAAGGACCGGACGGTCCAGCAAATTGCTCGGGCAGCACCTCCAAAGGTTGCTCCTCTTGTAGCGCTTCCTCCAGAGACTCCTCTTGAAATCCTTCTGCTCACACCCAAAAAGGATGATCATTGCAGTGAAGAGAAACGTCCGAACGGTCGGATACCGAACGGTAACATAAACAAAACAAAATCACATAGCAGGGTAAGCTTATGAAGAATTCAATAATTCATTTGCTATATAAACACAATCATCAATAATACATAGTACTTTCCAAATAAAATCATGAAAGAAACATCAACAATCATCAAATTATTCAAAAATAATGTCCGGACGTATGACCCTGTATGCTCGCCGCTCTCTGCACCCGGGTGGACCTGGCTGGGATACACTCAACAGACCGCCACCCGAGGTTAGCCCAATGGAACCACCTCAGTATCAAAATACTCTGAGGCTAGAGGACCTCCCGCCATTCCCACGCATGAATTACTCCCCTCTACTTGAGGTGATGTAATCACGGAATATCGGAATAGAGTCAGAACCTGAGCCTATAACCACGGTCATACTAAATCAATTTACTTCAAACATGAGACATTCCTCCTTGGAATTCTCTTACAATTCAATCCAACATAAACGACAATTTATTATAAATTTAACGTAAGAAACTCAACAGAATATAAGTAAGGAGTATTTGACTGATGAAACCGGACGGAACGATCAATGATGGTTCATCAACAGAAATGAATGTAACTAATGAAAACCGGTCGGAATAGTAAATTTATAGTTTTAATCAACAAAAGGGAGACCCGACTATTTAAGGAGAATCAAAGAAAGAATTTGATCAAGGAAAAACAACTGAATAAATTGAAGAAAAACGGACGGTTTAAGGAAGACAGGTTCTCTTCAGGAAAGTGAATGTCCTTACTAAACTGGACACTCCGTGAAAATCAAAAATCGATAAAATACCGGACGCTTTATCAAATGGATACTATAATTATAAACCGGACGTTTCTGTGTAAGACAGAAAATCCGAAATGACTTACGAAATATTATATCTTAGGTTCAGAAATAAGTAATCAATTCCAGGTGTAACGGGAAACCGGACGGTCATAATGACCATTCGATTATAAAAGTGGTTATACTAAGTTCTTATACTCTCTTTGAAATCTAAACGTCACAGAATTCAATTTAACACAAGATTCAAATTTTCATTATAACATATACAATCAAACATACCATAAATCAGATATTCAACCATAGGAAATAAATCTTGAATTTTCATAAACTTCCCTTACCTCTAATTCCTGCTAAGACTTCACAGTGAATGGATAGCAACTATCTCTTCAAAGTTTCCAAATTCTAAAATGAAATACAAAAATATAGGTTCAGAAGAATTGGTTTAAAGATACATGCAAGCTTTAACAGCACATGCATGTAGAAAAGCTAGGAACCTTAAAGGGTTGGATACTTACCAGCTCCGAACGGATTTCTGTTTGGTACAGATTGTACGTCTTGGTGCCAGCCACCAAATTTCTTGAATGGAGCTAGTGATCGGAGAAAGATTTGAGGTTAGAAATTTAGAGAGAAGGTTGGGAAGGTTTAGAGAGAAGGAGGAGAATTTGGGTTTTCAGAAAACGAGATTTGATGAAGAAGAAGAAGATTGCATGCAGAGATAACTTGAATTGTTTTCTTCTTACCTTCAACACCAGCGGTCGGCCAGTACTATGATGCCACCTGGTTTCCACTACAAACATCCAGTCTATCCTACTGACGCCACCTGGTTTCCACTCACAGGGATTTTCCCTGCTAAGCCGTCGCTGCACGGATTACAAGAAAAGGAAATTAAATGCTTGCAGGATTTTGTCTCTCACTCACCAAAGGAGACCGGCCGGTCGCCACGTGGCCGAGCTTAACAAAATTGAAATTTACGGGTCGTGACAGAAATTCAATTTCTTACTATATTACACATATCTGAATAGAAATTTGCATCCGACTGAAACAGAAGAAGTTAAAATATTAAATAAATATAAATTTTGAAATATTAAATTTGAATTATACTGTCGTTGGATTCTAAACTAATTTAGGTCCACTTTCTCTTTTATTCTAAGTTTTTCAATTAATTAAATGGGATTGGCAGAATAATATGCAATCGAGATAAGGATTATAATTGAGATTATGTCCGATTAAACACGAATTATGGAAACATTGGATTCACTTTATTAAACATGTATCAAATACTAAATAAATATTAGTGATTGGATTGTCTACAAACACATTACACAACATTCTTTAAAGAACTCATTGAGAGTTTTAAATCTGAGTGCTTTGATAATTATATATAGAAATATTGTTTGGTTTTAAGTAAAATTTTATTATGTTTAGATTTTGGTTTGGATGATCTAAAAACATCCTATCTTTTGACTTTCTTTTTTAGTAAATTTAGAAAAAAATTATATAATGTGTAAAAATTTTAGAAAATATAGCTTTAAAGAACAATTTAAATGTTATCGATGAAAAGAAATAGCTAATTGGACCACTCTATTCGATAATTGAATCAAGTCGAATTTTTTATGTTAGACTTGAATTGTGAAAAAAAAAGAAAAAAAAAAAAGTCGTTGTTAGAAGTTGACTTATTTATTTAAGAAAATATAGTTAAAAACTTATGTTTGTGCTGTTAAAAAAATAAATTCTGTAATTTATCTCATTTATTATAACTTAACTAATTTTTTTATTTTTTGTAAAAAAATAATTTATCAGCGTACCTCAGTAATTATTTGAATTATTTGAGTATAAGACGTTTAACTACTAATGAAAAAAGTGTATTATGCGAAATTCGAAAATTTCAAAATATCAAATTTTCTTAATAAAAAAAAATACATATCTCATTTACTATTACACATGATAAAGATGAACCAAAGCTTCGTCATCAATCTTCTATCGATAAATTAATTTTTATGCTAAAAAAACTAATGGCGGTATTATATAGATAAATTGAAATAATTTACTATTAAATTAAAAAAATTGAAAAAGCAAATTACTTAACAATCCTTAGTTTCAATTGAATGCCAAAAATACAGAGAACAAGGGAAGTGGGACCCAAAAAAAAAGTAGTGCCTGCAGAACTAAAAAAAGAAAGACGTAATTTGTAATGAAAATCTGAAAAAACGTAAGAAAGTTTCTTGAAACTAGTAAGAAATGTTGTTCATCAGAGAAGTAGAAATCGAAGAAACTAACCGTTTGGTGTAAGATGTTATCACAGTTTTTCTTGAAATTTCTTGGACGGTGTGACCAAAACGACGCCGTTACCCGGAGTCGGAGGAATAGTTGAGGAAGGACTGGATGCCGTGGACGGCGAGGTAGGGGGTGGAGAGGAGGTCAGGGTGGATGAGGGGGATGTGGTCGATGGAGAAGTTGGCAGGGGAATTGTCGGTGACGGAGATTGTTTTGCCGGTGAGGAGGGTAGGGAGGCGGGCGCGGCGGGAGAGGAGGAGGAGGTCGGAGAAGGAGAGGCGCTGAGGGACGACGTGATAGGGGAGTAGGAGGGGATCCGGCACAGGACGGTCGAGGGCGGGGTCGCGTGGGAGGAAGATAGTGGCGCTGAACGGAGGGACGGTGCCGTTGTCGGAAGAGAGAATGGAGATCAAGGCTCCGAAGTAGGTCGCACCTATTAACCCATCGAAATTGTTGTTGATTTGTTGTGTTGGTGGAGAGGGTGTTGAAGATGTTGGGTCTACCATTATTAGATTGAACTCTTATTAAAACAAACTAAAACTTATTAATTCAATAATCCAAAATATAATTTAACAACCTATTTTACAAAAATTAAATCATTATTTAAACAAACTAATTAGTTAAAAATTACAATAACGTTGCATTATCATCAATTACTTTCTCTAATAAAATATGAGATTTAAAGTTTCAATTTATAAATTCATCTCAGTATTGTAATTATATGATTTAATCTTTCTATCAGATTAAATCTATTAAAGTGACATTGAAAAAGCCTTCTTTTTGTTTAAAATATTATTTTACTTAGCTTGTTTTCAGCCTTCTTTTTGTTTCCCTTTAAGGTTCATTTGACCCAATTTTTTAGACATTAAATCTACTTTTAAGTTCTCTAAAAATTGTTTGACAAACTTTTAAGGAGGAAAAGTACCAGCTAAACACCCTCTTAAACTTTATTTCGGTTGTCTTCTTTTTCTCTCAAGGATTTCTTATTGTCATATTTACAAGGTTCCAGCATATCTGTTCAGAAGGCCTCTCTATTACCAATTATTTTCTTTTTGAAATCTCTGACTATAAGATATGATTTATGATACAGAATAAAAATATTCCAAACCTTGCTCTGGCTATTGGTAGCATTACACTTGTCAGCTGCCAAGCCCAATCTCAACATGAAAGATGCTGCATCTGTATATCTGTGCATTAAGAAAACAAGCCCAACAAAATATGCAAGTCAACATAGAAGAATTGAAATGTTCAGAGTTTGCACTAACGAAAACAATCTCTTTATTAACATTATGCAAAAAGCATCAATTTAGCTTCCAAAAGTAGTGTGTTTTGCCTAACTAGTTGACATATTTCTTTTTATACAAAAAGAAAAAAAGAGAAGGTTTCTATAAGAAGGGATGAAAAAAGGGGAAAATCAACAAATAGAGTTTCCCAATCCCTATCTATAAGGGACGACCCTCTTAGAAGATCACGAACTTTACATCAACTCGAAACCAAATGACTAATCTTCTCCTAGAGAAATTATTCATTCAAAGAAATATCGATAAAAGATGTGCACACACATAGCCAACTGCCCCAAACATTAGCATAAATTTCATATTTCCCCAACAAAATTGCTTCTTTACTTCTACCAAAACTAGAAAAGGTAATTAACAAGAGCTGGTCCAAGAATCTAGAGCTCATCCTAAACTCCAGAAAACTCAAAGTGCCAAACAAAGTGTTGAACAAAGAAACAATTATAGAAAAGAGAAAAACAAGATGCAAGTGCATAAAGAAAACAATAAGCTTAAGGTAGGAAGAAAAACGTGTTGTGCTCTCCTTTTAATGCAAGATAACCATTCAACTCTTTCATAAACTATTTGTACATCCCAATAGTACCTTATTAGTATCAGATGTGCTTGGTGTGGTTAAATAAACTTCTAGTCTTCTTGATTTCCTGTTTTTCATGTTATTTTAGCAAATGTCTTAGATTAGATATTGATTACTTGTTTCAGTTGGGTGTGAATTCAAAAAGTAGAGGTGGCCCTCCTCACCTTAGTTGAAACCAGTGTCTATCCTGTGAAAAATCTTCACGTCTCACAAGTTTTTTTTTTCTCTGATAAAATATGTCTTCATTCTCGACTGATCTAGAATTCAGTCAAAATAAGTCTTCTTTTAATCAGTGATTTTTAGAATGAAGAATTTGAGAAGTCAAACATTTTGTTTAATTTGCACTCTGCAATACATTTTGAGGTATCACCAAAACCAACCACCCTAGAATTCCTAAGTAAGTTTTTCCCTTCTATTTACTTTAACATCATCTCAGCAGTCAAATGTTATCAAGAACAAAGTGCTTTCTTGGCTACAAATTTATCATTCGTTAGTCTAAAATTTGTGTTGATCCTTCCTGAATATACAATGAAGCCCTCAAGCCTCCAATTATAAACTCGGCATTGCAATTCACAGCACCCAAACTGCCAAATTTTGTCCCCAATATGGTCCTTTATCATCACATCATTGCTAGGCAGTGATTGGAAGCCCTACATACTTAGAAACTCCCATTCACCTGATTTCCAGACCCCAACTTTTGGGCCTTAAATTATTTAATTAATTTATCATTCTATTTCAATTTGATTACAACAGCTCAGTCACATTTATAATACATCACATGCAACAAGTTGAACATTAATAGGCATGAAAAGAATGAAAATATGATATATGCATTAATCAATGTCTTTTTACATACACCATCTGCATTCTGCTGAACTGCAGTACATAATGAGATAAATATGATATGAAAGCCATCATGTGTTAAATTTAGCAGACTTGTAGGCATGACTTCTAATTAAAATTAGTTTTTTCTGGGGTGTTGTTATTGAGATTTCAATGTCCAAAACTGAATTCTTAGCCGTAAATGATGAAGATGACTTGGATTTAGAAGATAATAAATGATCACTGGATTTTTTCTTGTATGTTTTGTTCAACATGCATGACTTTTTTTGTCCGTGATATAGTGGCGCATCCATGATACAGCCTCCAAAAACCCAATTTAACACTGTAAAACAATTGTTTGTTCTTTTTCGGGGTAAAATATTCCACAAAAAAATTATCTTTGATTTGACTTTTGTTATGTTCTTTTATTAATTTCACCACTATTAACTTGTATTATAATATTTAAAGTTGTGATCATCTCATTTCCCGCTGTAGCATTGTTAGAGTTGGCCGCTACGTGCTGCTATCCGATATAGATAACTAAACTATACTTGTATGATAAAGGAGATTACATGGCCTCATATGATAAAGGAGAGAAAATGAAATGAAAAGAAACATAATTTTTTTTTCTGTTGTAAATGGTGTAATTGGACCATAGCAGATTACATGGAATATACCATCGCACCTTTGTGTAACCTTGAGAACTAACAACCATAGAAAATTACACATTCTTCACATTACTTTTGTTCTAATGCATCTATTCATAACTGAGCTAAAATATCATTATGATATATCTGATACTTCAGCTGCAGCAATTACATATGTAGATCATATATCCAACCGTTTACAATTGTAAAACGAATGCCAAACAAGCTAGTAAATGGGATGAAAACATTATTTCACTTATTTTATCCTGTAACACAAAGAAATACATAAAAATGAATAAAATAAATAAAAACTTATCTTTTAACTTATATCGTTAATTAAAATTTTTAATAAAATTTCAAGAGTTTTGCTTAATATAATCATGTATAACTACATTTATTTTTATAACAATCTTTTAAAATAAAATAAATGTATATAACTAAAATAGAACTAAAGACAAGCATTAAGTTAGTGTTTAATAATGTTATTAATATATAATATTTACATATACAAATAAAAGTATATTTTTACATATACAACCATCGTATTATTGAAAAGGTTTTTGAAATAGTTATTTTTATTTTTTATTCCTACCTTGTTCTTATAAATATTTGTTGTTTTCTTTATTATTTTATTTTAGTTCTTCTAAAATGTTCGCTTTCTTATCCCAAAGTACTTAGATTGTTTATTAAGTCAATATCAAATATTTTTCATAAATGAGGACAAACATTTTGATGATAATTCGTGTAATGATACTGAATTTCTGGTGAGAACATTTGACATATTTTAAAACATTGCTAAAACTTATTCCGTCTCTAAGGTTTATGGTTTGACGAAAAGTTAAAATATATGAAATTCATCGAGCAAAACGATAAAGGTATCATTCATATTTAATACCCTTAAAGCTCACATCGAGTAAATGCAAAGAAAATCCAAAGAGTACATGCACATAATAAGACTTTGCAATTTCGTAATGAGACATTATAACTTAAAGAAATGAGTGTCACAAGACAAGCGCAAAGAAAAACAAACGACATGGAGATCCTTAGAAAATAACACCAAATCAATGACATACCTTTGCCTCTATCTTGAAAACCTCTAACCATAGTGGCACAATTAGCTTGTAGAACCATACCTGAGTCTATTTACTCTAATAGTAGAATCGCTCTTTGTCGATAAAGAAACAAAGCACAATTCAAAGCAGACTTTCAAGCCAAAGAACCTTTGTATCACATTGTAAAAGTTACAAGGGTAACTTCAAAGAGTTCAAAATCAAACACCTTCCTAAAGAACAAAATAATAGAGTCAAGGTCCTATCCAAATTGACTTGCACCAAAAGTATAGGACAACATCAATATGTTCACAAGTATATATGTGTTTGTGTGTGTATGAGGACTATACAAAGGAAACTCTTAAGAAGCAGTAATGACAGTTCACGAGTCACTTCAGATGATATTGCTCAGATAATATGTTCAAATTTTAAGGAGTGATGAGACAAAAAGGCCAACATATATTTTCAAAGACAAAGTTGTAAGCAAATGATATATAAATACTCCTGTTTATATTAAGTAAAATCTAGGTTAATTACAATTGTAATCCAAATAGAACACCAACCAAAAAAACAGCACAAAATGTTCTGCTACTATCACAAGGGAAAAAGAAATATATCAAAATGCAGGAATTTCGTAGTCTTCATTGATGAAAAAAGTGAATTGAAACCCATGAATAGAAAACCTTTGAGTGATGTAATCACTGTAAAAGGCCAGCTTTCAACAGAAATTTCAATGCCACCAAAATATTATTGTCATTTTGAGATGCTCAAGATTACATTGTATCTTTGAAGGACCATACATCTGACATCAAAACACAAAAATGATGCCAACAATATTTACTATAAACCTACACAAGTTAGGAAGTAGTTATCATTCACTGTGAAAAAAGAAGCAAAACTACCCAACTGCTTCTTCAAAAGAATGGAGGGGTGTTAGATGAATTAGCACTTTGACCTTTATTTATACTGCGTATCAATCAAAAATTGTCTCCTGATGCTCATTCAAATTTTTCTCATCAGATATCATCATCTGTTTTTCTTGCTCCAAATAGTATATTTTATCATTCATATTTGCTTTTCCGTATGCTTCAATCATGACAGAGTATGTAGTGTCATCTGGTTGACATTCTTTTTCTTTCATACGCTTGAAAAATCTTTCCATTTCAATCAAAGAATCCTCTTTGGCACAGGCAGATATGACTGCATTGTAAAATGAAGTATTCATATGTATCTGAAGCTTCTCAGCCAAAACAACACTGCTCATTACTTTATAGAAGATTCCTGCCTTAGCATAGCCATTGATAAGGCAGCAGAAAGTCTTGGTATCTGCTTTCAAACCCTCAGCAACCATTTGATCATATGCACGTTCCATGTTTGCAGCATCACCTACATCTGCAAACGCCTCAATCACAAAGTTGTAAGTTGGAGTTGTCCACGGACAATTTTCCTTGCGCATACACTGCATAACTGACGACATTTTATCATACATTCTTTTTTTACTATAAGCTCCCATTAAAATATTAAAAGTGCTTCTTTGTGGTTTTATCCCAAAACTACAAAACTTCTCATACCATTTCTCCATCATATCAATCTGACCCTGATCACGAAAGACACTGATGACCGCGTTCATTGTCCAAACATCAGGCTTGCAGGTAGTGCTCTCCATCATACTTGATACTATCTTCTCCATCTGATCAAACTTCCCAGCCTTACCATAACAACTAAGGAGGAGGTTCTGGGTGAGAGTGTTTGGCATGATAGATCTTTCAATCATTTTATCATACACCAACTCAACCATTTCAAACTTCAAAGCATCCAACAGAGCTTCCATCAAGGTACTGTAAGTTATGATATCAGGCTGGCAATTGGGGATGTTCATCATCTCATCAAGAATCGACAATGCCTCATCAACAAGATTATTTCGACAATAGGCTACAATTAAGGCCGTGTAAAGTTCAGTACTTTCACAACCATCTTCATGTATAGAGCTAAAAAGCTCATTGGCACGATGGGGTTGGCCAGATTTTCCAAGCAATACAATGAGTCTCATGTAAGTATCTTCTCTAGGTTGGTAATAGGGTTGCCCCTAATTGAGATTTGAGTATAAAACTCATGAGAAAAGGTATGTATTGCTAGCGAGTGTAAAACAATAGCAAGTCACTATGTAAGACAAACTTTGCAGATTTTTACAAAAACTACCTTAAAACACTTCATTGAAACCTCTCATTTTTATGCGACTATGTCCTCTATTCACATCACATTATGTATATTTGTTTAAACTTTTTTAAGAAAAGAGTACTTTTTTTTTAATAAAATAATCGCTTATTAGAAATGTTTTCATGTTTAGATAGACTTATTTAAAGAAGCAGCAGAAGATAGAAGAAAGTTGAAAAGCCATGGAATGATGTTTTATGACTGACCTCGAGGGTAATAGCCCAGTTCTTCTTATGAATGTGATAGTACAAGACTTCGGGGAGAGTGTGAACCCACACTTTATCACTCTTCCTTTTCTTCTTCTTCTTGATGGGTGTCTTCTCCATACACTCAAAGAACAGTGTTTGGGAAAATTCCTTATCTTTCGGGTTTCTGGTTTTGATTGCTGGAGCTGGTTTTCGGGTAGAAGAGGCAGAAACACTGGTTTTTGACGGAGCAGAAACTGAAAAGCGGGTGACCCGAAAAATCGGATCTTCAGCTGTGGGAAATTTGGCATAGGGAATGGGAGAAGGAATAAAGGAAGAAGAAAGACAGAGCGACATCGAAACCGAACTTTGTTTCTTTGAACTTTGTGCGTTCTTTCGTAATTTATGCCATCTAATTGTCATAACAATTTTAGGCTTAATATATAATTTTTAAAAATTTATATTTTTAACAATAATTTAATGTTTATTTATTTGCTTTTAATTTAATGTAATCTTATTTTTTCTAAAAGGGTCCAATATGCTCCCTTAACATGGTTAGAATGACTAATGATAAAGGAAAACGTGACATTTTAAGGTTATGTAGACTAGATATTAATTTACCGAGGTTTATCAAAGAGAAAAATAAAGAAAATTTGAATTCTTTTTTTTTCTTTTAAATACACTTATAAACATTGACATTTTAAAATATATCAAAAAAATTTAATATACCAACATCAACATTATTTTGAATGTTGAATATATATACACACACTTATATATATATATATATATATATATATATATATATATATATATATATATATATCAAAATATATATATATATATATATATATATATATATATATATATATATATATATATATATATATAACACTAATGTAACATCCCAATAAATATATAGAACAAACTATATTTTATTCTAGGAGTTATCAAGAATAATATTAAAGAACAGTAGAGAAAAGAAGATTAAATAGAACTAACGAAAGATCGGATTAAAACAACTTGATCAACCAAAATATACAAGTTTGTAAAATCTACAAAGTTCACTAATCTTAGGACGGACGGTTTTACAAAACAGAGTAACCGACCGTCTACTACAATATTACACAAGATTAATTAAAACTATGGACCGGGCGGTCCAGCAAACTGCTCGGGCAGCACCTCCAAAGGTTGCTCTTCAAGTAAAGCTTCTTCCAAAGTCTCCTCTTGAAATCCTTCTGCTCACACCCAAAAAGGATGATCATTGCAGTGTAGAAAAATGTCCGAACGATCGGATACCGAACGGTAAAATAAACAAAACGAAATCACACAGCAGGGTAAGTTTATGAAGAATTCAACAAATCATTTATCATGTATAAACAAAATCATCAATATTACATAGCATTTTCTCAAATGAAAACATGATAGAAACATCAACAATCATCAAATTGTTCAAAAACTCAAGTCCGGACGTATGACCCTGTATGCTCGCCGCTCTCTGCACCCGGGTGGACCTGGCTGGGATACACTCAACAGACCGCCACCCGAGGTTAGTCCAATGGAACCACCTCGGTATCAAAATACCCTGAGGCTAGAGGACCTCCCGCCATTCCCACGCATGAATTACTCTCCTCTACTTGAGGTGATGTAATCACGGAATATCGGAAAAGAGTCAGAACCTGAGCCTATAACCACGGTCATACTAAATCAATTTACTTCAAACATGAGACATTCCTCCTTGGAACTCTCTTACAATTCAATCCAAATAACCGACAACTTAGTAACCATTTAAAGTAAGAAACTCAACAGAACATAGGTAAAGAGTGTTTGACTGGTAAAACCGGACGGAAAGATCAGTGGTGGTTCATCAACAAAAATGAAAGTCACTAATAAAACCGGTCGGAAATAAATTGAGAGTTTTACTCAACGAAGGAGAAATCAAACTTTAAAGAGAATCAAATAAAGAAATTTATTAAGGGAAATCAACTGACTAAAATGAAGAAAAACAGACGGTTTATGAAAGACAGATTCTCTCCGGAATAGTGAACGTCCTTACTAGATTGAACACTCTGTAAGAATCAAGACCCAGTAAAAGACCGAACGTTTTATCAATTGAACAACATGATTTATAAACCGGACGTTCTGTGTAAGACAGAAAATCTGAAATGACGGACTTAATAATATATGTTTGGTGCGGAAACAAGAAATCAATCCAAGGAGTGACGGGAAACCGGACGGTCATAATGACCATTCGATTATAAAATTAGTTTGACTAAGTTCTTATACTCTCTTTGAAATTTAAATGTCAAGGAATTCATTTCAACACAATATTCAAACTTTCATTTTAACATATAGAAATCAAACATACCAAAATTCATACATTCAACCATATAACAAACAATTTTTGAATAGTCATAAACTTCCCTTACCTCTTAACTCCCGCTAAGACTTCACAGTGAATGAATAGCAACTAACTCTTCTAAGTTTCCAAATTCTAAAATGAAATATAAAAGTATAGGTTCAGAAGAAATGGTTTAAAGATACATGCAAGCTTTAACAGCACAGGCATGTAGGAAAAACTAGGAACCCTAAAGAGTCGGACACTTACCAGCTCCGAACGGTCTTCTGGTTAGTACAGATTGTACCTCTTGATACCAGCTATCAGATTTCTTGAAGGAAGCTAAAGATCGGAGAACGATTGGATGTTAGAATTTTAGAGAGAAGATTGGGAAGGTTTAGAGAGAAGGAGGAGAATTTTGAGGTTGCAGAAAACGAAATTTGATGAAGAAGAAGAAGATTTACATGCAGAGAGATTTTGCAGTGTTTCTTCTTACCTTCACACCAGCGGTCGGCCAGTACTATGTTGCCACCTGGTTTCCACTATCATTCTCTCATTCATCCTACAGTCGCCACCTGGTTCCCACTCACAGGGATTTTTCCCTGCTAAGCCGTCGCTGCACGGATTACAAGAAAAGGGAATTAATTGTTTGCAGAAACTTGTCTCCCACTCACTTCAAGAGAAACCGGCCGGTCGCCACGTGGCCGAGTCAAAAATTTTGGATTTTACGGGTTGTGACAACTAAAACTCACTAAAATATCTAGGAAAAAAGTAGACGCCCAGAACTATTTTTCCAAAACATATTTTCATCCCCAAAATCAAGAATATGGATGATTAACAAAAGAAAAAAAAAATCATGACTTGCCTTTGTTTAGGAGGCAGATAATAAATCACCCACATATAGTTAAGGAAACACTCAACAAGAAGAAAGTTCTCATTTTTATGAGAATGAGAAAAAGAGGTTGAAAAATTTATAAGATTTTTCCAAATGAGTGTTTTTAACTATTGACATTTATTAACTTTTTTTTTTCAATGAATGTTTATTAGTTTTTGAAGAAATGGTGTCAAAAGGATGTTTATCTCTTTGTTACCTTTTCAAGTTCTTCCCAGATATCACTTTATTTTATCAGTCTTAATAAAACTCTTCCATCCATTACTCAGTCTTTGAGTTGAGTAGTCAAGCTCTGTCTCCAACACCACTTTATAACATATTCTATTTTTGTACTACGTTTTATAAAATATCATTTTGAGCATAAGAGATTGAAATTATAATAGACTTTGGGTGAGCTTTTGAAGAGCAAAGCCACGCAGACACACACAGCTGCAATGGCAACCATTGACAGCATTGCTGGCCTATAAACCAGTGCACTTCTCATACCACCGTACGCCAACTTGTGCTGGCATACCCCACAATGTCGCACCATTGTTGTTGTTTCAATCTTCTCAGTTTGCAAACTTGAAACTTTTGATGACCTATAGCCATCTGATTGCTTCTGCTTTATGTTACTATCTACAAGAGTATGTTCACTTTTTGCATGTGTTGCTTATTTTCCTTTGGACAAGTTGAATGTAGTAGTAGCCTCGCAGGGATGCATGATCATAAGGGGTCAAACCTGTAGTGTCCTGAGCACTTTTCCATGCCTCAATTCCCACCTGAACATGGAAAACAAAGGAGTGAAATAGTTTTTACCACACCCTGCCACATTTAATTCTATTAAGAAGAGACAGTTAAACTCAATCCTGCACAAAGCTTGCTCAACAAGAAGGTGAAAAGTGGGAAACAGGAAGAGTGCTTTTAAGTATTATCATAATATAGTAGCGATTGAAGAGCTTGGAGCAGTCCTCACCCTATGAGTTAACTTTTGGAGTTGTCTTAAGAAGATCCATACCCAAATTCTAAAACCTGGAGTTTGTAATGGTTAAAAAAGTAAAGGAAGGCATATGATGCATACAGAAGACAAAGGAATTACCAGTCCTGGATCATCAGTTAATGCATCCAATACATTATCCAAACCATGTACACTTGCTGCAACATGCAGGGGAGTCAACCCAGCAGGCCCAACAGAATCAGGTCTGAATATGAATCTGTGAGGGGACTTGTTGACTTGCTTCTCTTTACTGTCTCCACCATCTGAAGCATTAGCTGGCACAAATTTTAGCAGTAGTTCCACCATAGGCCTTCAATTTCTTTTTACAGCTTTGTGCAGAAGATCCATCTTTAACAAAGCTAACTCAACTGAGGTATGCTCTACTATATCCACAGTGCCCTCAAAGATAATGTTCAAGAGCTTTTTCATCACAGCACACCAGTCATGGTCCATAGAGAAGCCAACAAGCAACATGAACCGATTAAAATGGAAGCAATCTTGTAGAGGTTCCACAGGACCCAGCCTAACTTTCGCTCGGTTTCTGTGAAGGAGCCAACCCATTTCTTGTACGAAATACAATGCTTGAGTCTTTTCTTCCATTAGTTTAGTTCTCATTTGGATGTCATCAGCAGTCTCAGCTGCCTCAATGACATTCTCCAGCTTACATATCTCTGAACAAATTTCTTGCTCTGCAACTATGAATGGAAAGGAACAGCTGCTAAGACCATTATCTTCCAAACAAAAAAAATTGTAAGCATGAGTACACCACCTGAATAAACCCTCTTCCAGTCACATTCGGTATTCTGCAAGAGAAGCTCAGATGCTGAAGCTCATTATGTCCAATGGCAGCATCAGCATCAACCAAATCATAACAATTATCTTGCACCAGATACTTCCCTTCAAGTGCACAGAGCAACCTGAAATCAAGAGGAATGGATTAGCTTCAGCTCCAATTGCAGCAAAAGAAATCCAGACAACAGGTCACCCGTCCTTCACAAATCTATGTATATTGGATTTCTGTAACTATCAAAAAGCAATCATTAACAAGATGTTATGTAGAAGAATAAACATGTCAAATAAATTGTGGAATAAAATCATACATTATTCAAATACGAAACGGTGTGTCAGTATTATTATTAGAAAAAATCATATTTAGATAAGATATAATTGATCTAATCTTAATCCATCCATCTTTTATACTGTAAATTTGGAGCACAATTTAAAAGCATTAAGTACAAACTCGCAAATACTTTAAATTACCCAAAAAAATAAGTATTAAACCTTTTTTAGACAAAAATGTTTATTTTAACGAAATATATTTAGTCACTTAACTACACTAAGTATAAAGATAAAAAAATGTAACTAAACATTGGATATAGAGAAAGTGAGTCACTTGAATTTTATTTATAACAAGTTTAAAGATCATATTATAAGTTTCATATTAAAACATGTTCTATATTTATTGTAGAGTTATCAATTATTGTAATGGCTTTATTAATTGTTTTTAATACTCTTAAACTTCACTTTAATATTATCTGTGTATATATCCGTTAACCGACCCGCTAACCGCATGGATACCTGTTTAAAAAATACCGACAGATATTTTAAAAAATCTGCAGATATCCTTGGGTATCCACGGATTTCCGCAAATATTTAAAAAAATATATTTTTCCAAATTATTAAAATAAAATTTAAATAAAATTACAAAAAATATATAAAATATGATATAAATTAATTTAAATATTAATTAAAATTTAATTTTAATTAAATTTAATCTTGTAAAGTATAAATTAATGTTAATTTTAATTAAATTTAACTTAATAAAATATAAATTTGTTTTTTAATTTTTTGTGGGTAGCAGATATCCGTGGGTACAGATAGTATAGTACCCGCACTCGACCCGTTTATAAGCGGGTATTAAAATACTCGCTACCTGCGGGTTGCGGGCGAATAATTATTCGCAAGTATCAGCTATCCATTGTGGATTTTATCCACGAATATCTGCGGACACGGATTTTTTTGTTATTCCTAGTCGTGTTATTTCTTGATATATCACATTTATTCTTTATAAGCACATTAGTAGGTCGCCTTTAATGTGTGTATGTTCTTTTTTGGGATATAAGTTGCCTTGTTATTAGATGTGTCAACTTGACTCATGACTCATAAGTTAGTCCTTGAAAAAGCTCACTTTTAGAAGGCCCCCTCACATGAGGCTAGAAAAAAACTCTAATTCCTAAAGTCCCCTCTCAAATATATTAGGATTAAGATTAAAGTGAATTTGGTCATACTACATTACTTTAATTAACTCTTAAAAACAATATGATTTATGTATACATATAACATTATATGTTGTATTAAATAGTCTAATATTATAATTTAATTATATTTAAATCAATATTTTTATATCATACTTATTATTATGTTATTAAATTAAATATATAATATATAATTTAATATCGTTATTGACTATAATATATTTATTAATTTCTTAAAGAGTAAAACTTATAGCATTTAATAAAAAAAGTATGTAGTATATTATAATAAAGTCTCAAACATGACATAAAAAATATGAAGTCTAGCATAATATTAGATTAACTTTAATAAATTTCATACTAAAGTATTTTTATTGTAACATCCCAATAAATATAACCAAAGCCATAATTTATTTTAGGAGTTAACAAAAATAATAATTGAGAACAGTAATGAATAAGGAAAAACCGAACGATAATACTGGGAATTAAAACGAGCGGTTAAAATATATACAACGTTTACAAAATAGACAGAACAGTCCTGAATACAAAGCAATGGCCGAAAGGCTAACATTAAAGAGGTTCGAAATGTTATACATTTACAATTTACAAGGATAAAAGAGAAAGCCTAAAACTAAGGACCGGACGGTCCTGCACAATTCTCTGGCACGGCTTCCACAGGTTCGTCGACCGGCAAAGCGTCCTCCAGAGTTTCTTCCAACGCCGCTTCCAAAGTGTACTCTGCTCACATCCAAAGGATGATCACAGCCAAGAAGAGAAAAGCCGAACGGTCGGATACCGAACGACAACATACATAAGGCAAAACAGATAAGGGTAAGCTTATGTAAATTTAACTTATCAAATCATCATGCAAGAAAACATATAATACAACCAATTCAATCATACAACATATCATTCATATACTCAAGACCGACCATAAGACTCCGTCCGGACTGTATGAACATGTAGCTCGGTCGTCCCTAGCACCCGGGCGGTGTAGTAACTGTTTCCTCAGCTGCCACCCGAGGTTAGCCCTCAAACGGTTATATGCTCGTATAACCGCGGACCTCCTGTCATTCCCACGCATGACCGACCTCCCTCTACTTGAGGAAGCGTCCTCACGGAATATCAGGATCAAGGACAACGCCGGAGTCATTCCCACATTCATACTTTACCAATCAATTCCTCGTTCATGAGACATTCCGCCCGTGGAATTCTCTTACTTCCTTATATTTGTAATTCGTCATTATTTCCAATTTGTTAAGGTTTTAGGAAGAATACCGATACTCAATATCGACCAGTTGCTGATTAAACATCTCTTAAAACCGAGCACTAGATCTATGACCAAGCACTTTACATGACCGGACGTTCTCAGGAAGAATAATGTTAACAGTGAAACCGAATACTTCATAAGCCGAGTGTCAGTCTAATACTGAGCACTTGAATGACCGAACGTACAGTTTATGACCGAATGTTCTTAATTGTTGGTTACTGGTGTAATACTTAGTACTTTTAATAAACCTCATCGATATAACCCGAACGCTCAGTGTATGACTGACCGTTCTATACAATTCATATGCGAATAAATACTTAGTGAATGACTAAGCAACCCCAAATCGAACGTCAGTATATGACCGGACGTTATAAACAATAAAAATTATTAATATGAAACCAAGTCCTCAGTTTATAACTAAGTACTTTCAAAGAAACATTATCAGTATAAAAACAAACGTTCACAGAGGACGATCGTTACTATCATAAACATATTCAATATGAAGATAAGTAGTCGATCTATGACCGAATACGTTTAAAGACGAACACTCAGTATAAGACCGAGCGTTCTGTAATAGATATAATGTTACAACTAAATAAGCAAGTCATTTAAAGTTTTGATACAATAGTATAAAATGGTCGTTTTAGGGGAAAACCGAACGGTCCTAATGACCTTCGGTCTCAGATTCTCATTTTCTCTAAGTTTATACTCATCATACAACTCATACTTGTCGGTATCGGAGTGGGTAAATTTTTAAAGAGTTTAACGCAGCGGATTTAAAACGAACGTAAAGCGTGTTCGATCACAGTTAAAACAGAATTTGTCCTTTTTATTAAAAATAAATTTCTTTCAGAAATTTAATCAAACAGTTGATATGCGATATGTAAAATGAGTGTAGGGCACAAGAAAAACACACAAGGGATTTTTATACTGGTTCGATTCAACAGAATCTACGTCCAGTCGTTAATCACTGTAAGGAGTGATTAACAGTTTCACTAAAAACAATTTTATCAGATTACAAACAGATGAACAGATTATAAAATCAATAGAAACACACTACCGACTTGATGAGAACTACTCCGGCAATCAACAGATGATTCGTGAGCTTCTCCTTCCACAAGAACAGCAGTGAGCCTTGCTAACTTGAAGAGATTTCACTCCGGCTATTGACACACAATATAAGAGCCTCTCTTTTCACAAGTAACAAGCAAGGGAACAGTATGAACAAAAAGCTAATGGGAACCTTTCTCTGACACACAGTGTTCACTCAGCTCTTTTCAGTTCAACAAAGTTATTTTCTGAAGCTCTCAAACACCCATTATATAGCCAAGCACACTGAATGCCAAAGGTCAGCTCCCAACTGCCATGAATAATCGATTATTGTAAGTGATAATCGATTATTCAAGTCCGTTATAGAAATTTCAAAAAGTGATAATCGATTATTTGAAGTGATAATCGATTATTCAAGTGTGACTTGTGATAATCGATTATTGCTTCATGATAATCGATTATTTTAGTTCAAAAACATATGATAATCGATTATACCTTAAACATAATCGATTATACAAGTAGAAATTACAATATTTATCAATTTCCTACTACATTTAAAAACTACAAGTTGCTTTTTACGTATTCTCCTATTACAATCAAGAAATACAATTTACAGCATCATCAAAACTTGTCTTCAGGTTTTACCAATTACTCCCTTATTGGTAACAATCTCCCCCTTTTTGATGATGATCAAAAAATCTTCTATTAAAAGCAACTCAGTTTTACCTACAATACATTCTCACTAAAAAGATCACAGAGTTAGTAGTACCTGTATACTTTGAAGAATATTATTTCTTCTCCCCTATAATATAGATATTAATCTCCCCCTTTTTGATCATAAGCAAAAAGTAAAAATCTCCCCCTTAATATGAGCTCCCCCTCAAAAAGATAACAGATGCATAAAGGCTCATTTTATTAAGAATAACTGGAAAATTTATAAAGATTGAAAAAGCCACACAGAAAACAAACAAACTTAAAATCCTAAAAAACTAAAATTCAGGACTAGGAGATCTTTCAGTGGGAGGGATATTGAGATGATTCTCAATGTTATGTAGTCGAACATCAAACTCAAGAAACTGATCGACTAAGTACTCATCAAGAGATTGCTGCCACTCATGTACTTGATCAAAATGTGTCTTCTGTGCGAGACTCATATCCTCCAATTGTTTGGATAATCTTGCAAAGTGTTCTTCCATAGAATTTGAGGAAGAGAAGGGTATGTTGGAAGGTCCAGCTTCTGAAGGAGCTGCAGCACTCACTGGGTCAGCCATATGAGTGTCCATATCATCATCATCATCAGAATGATCATCATCTTTGTGAATAAGGACCCTTCCTCTAGTAATGAATCCCATCTGACGAAAGGTAGTATCTCCGATTTCTGATCCCACAGTCTCAATATTTTGAACAAGTTCTCCTTCAACAGGTATTCCTTTATATTCTAAAATCCTAGAAACAAGAAGAGCATAGGGAAACTGATAAGAGTGGGATTTCTTGGCTTTTACCATGGTGTCAGCAATGAGAGCAGGTCAGTCGATGTGTATGTGATTTAAAATCCCATACAAGAGAAGTAAGTCCTGCTCAGAGCATTGAGCATGGTTGGTTGCTCTAGGACAGAGAATCCAAACAATCAAGTAGTGGATCATCCTCTCTTCAACTTTGAATCCTCCAACCAATAGTTGCCTTCTATTTACTTGCTTCTCAGGATGTCGCAGAAAAGATTGGAAAGTTAGCATCCTGTTGAAGTCTTCAAGTCCTAAATGGACTTTGAAAGCATCATCCCAAATAGTAAGTTGAGCAACATTTGTCCAAACGTCATCATCTAAAATGATGCGTACGCCTTTGACCTTGGTAGAAATTATTCCATCTCGATAGCGCAAGTTGAAGTAGAAAACTCTTATGAGATCTGGATAAATATTTCCTTTTTGTTCTACCAGATGTGTTAACCCCTGCTCAGCAAAAGTATTTGGAAATTGAAATCCATAAAAGCGAAAAAAATCAAGACGGATATACTTTACCGCCATGATTTTCCTTTCTTGCCATGAGTTTACGAAGTCTGCATGTTTCTCTTGATCTGAGATCCATCCATCTATGCTGGCAAGACGTGGTTGAGAGAAGGAAGAGGCTCCAGCTGTTTTGCGACGATACCTTCTTGATTCAGCCATGGATGAAGATGGAGGAGATGAAGGTTTACGAAATGAAAGAGAAATGAGGAGATTTGGAGCTCTGGATTTGATTTTAGCAATATTTGGTTGCAAAAGAATGTCTAACAATCGATTATGGGAGGCTATTTATAAGAAAAATGAAGAAACTAGCCGTTTATGGCCGTTTATAGCCGTTATGGGACGCTCCAACGGCTCTATTTTTGAACCTGTTAACGTGATAATCGATTATGGCTCGTGATAATCGATTATCAGTTCATTAATTTCTGCCCAGAATTGCATGATAATCGATTATGCCTGATGATAATCGATTATCTGCTCAAAGTTTTCCAGATTTACTTTTATGACTAGATAATCGATTATGGCTCAGTGACAATCAATTATGGCTCGCTAAAGTCACGAAAAATGCAATATTTTGCATAGATTTTGATTCTAGAACATGTTTAATACTCCTAATTCTCTCCTAAGTTCAATGAATCTATCTTTAGGTAGAGCTTTGGTAAAAATATCAGCTAACTGATGCAAGGTATCAACATATTCAATTTGACAGTCCCCCTTTTGAATATGATCTCTTAGAAAATGGTGCCTAATTTCTATATGCTTAGTTCTTGAATGCATTATAGGGTTCTTGGTCAAGTTTATAGCACTAGTGTTATCACATTTTAGAGGAATATTTTCAAGAAAGATATCAAAATTTTCCAATTGTTGTTTCATCCACAAAATTTGAGCACAACAGTTTCCAGCTGCAATATATTCAGCTTCAGTGGTAGACAAAGCTACACATGCGTGTTTCTTTGAGTGCCATGACACTAAAGAACATCCCAAGAAATGACAGGTTCCACTAGTACTTTTTCTATCAATTTTACAGCCACCATAATCTGCATCAGAGTATCCTATTAAACTAGGCAAAGCATCAGAGGGATACCAAAGTCCAAAGGAAGTAGTTCCCTTTAGATACTTTAAAATTCTCTTGACAGCAGTCAAGTGTGACTCTTTAGGATTGGCTTGATATCTAGCACATACGCAAACACTTTGCATAATGTCAGGCCTACTGGCAGTTAAGTAGAGTAAGGATCCTATCATACCTCTGAACATTGTTTCATTCACTCCCTTTCCAGATTCATCTTTATCTAAATAACAAGAAGTTCCCATAGGTGTACTAGCTTCTTTGCAATTGTCCATGTTAAATTTCTTAAGAATTTCTCTACAGTATTTGGTTTGGGAGATGAAAGTACCTCCCTTCATTTGTTTTATCTGTAGTCCTAAGAAAAAATTTAATTCCCCCATCATAGACATCTCAAATTCCCCTTGCATTATCTTTGCAAACTCTTCACACAAAGATTCATCAGTAGACCCAAAGATAATATCATCTACATAAACTTGTACTATTAGAATATGTTTTCCTACTTTCTTAATGAATAAGGTTGAATCAACCTTTCCTCTAGAGAATTCATTGTCTATTAAAAAGGTACTAAGTCTTTCATACCAAGACCTAGGTGCCTGTTTAAGACCATAAAGGGCCTTTTTCAATTTATAAACATGATCAGGAAATTTAAAATCTTCAAAACCAGGAGGTTGACTAACATACACTTCTTCTTTTATAAAACCATTCAAAAATGCACTTTTAACATCCATTTGACACAGTTTAAAATTCATCAAAGATGCATAGGCAAGTAACAATCTAATAGCTTCTAACCTGGCAACTGGTGCATAAGTTTCATCATAGTCTATACCTTCTTCTTGACAATATCCCTTTGCGACCAGCCTTGCTTTATTCTTTGTGATATTTCCATCTTCATCAAGTTTGTTTCTAAACACCCACTTGGTTCCTATGACTTGAAATTCTTCTTGTTTTGGAATAAGCTCCCATACTTCATTTCTTTCAAATTGATTTAGCTCTTCTTGCATAGCAATGCACCATTTATCATCTTGAAGAGCTTCCTTTATGTTCTTCGGTTCTATTTGAGACACAAAAGCAACAGTTAGGCAAAAATTATTTAAATTATGTCTAGTGGTTACCCCTTTTGATATATCTCCTATGATGTTGTCCAATGATAGTCCTCTCGGTTGTTGATAGTTTTTGAAGTCAACAACTTGAGGTGTTTCTTGAAGCTCCGGAGGATAATTTTCATTTAGATACATTTCTTCTAGAGCTTCTCTTAAGTAATCCTCATCACCTGCAATGGGTTTATTTGACTCAAGAGGATTTTCCTCAAGGTCTACAATCTCATCAAAGACAACATGCATAGATTCTTCAATACTTAGTGTTCTTCTATTGAATACCCTATAAGCTTTGCTAGTTAATGAATATCCTAGAAAGATTGCTTCATCAGATTTTGCATCAAACTTTCCAAGATTATCTTTTCCATTATTTAATACAAAGCATTTGCATCCAAAAATTTTCAAATGAGATATATTCGGTTTTCTACCATTCAACAATTCATAAGGAGTTAATTTCAAAATTGGCCTTATAAGCATTCTATTTAACACATAACAAGCAGTGCTTACTGCATCAGCCCAAAAGTATTTTGGCACATTAGATTCACTCATAAGTGTTCTAGCTAATTCTTCTAGTGATCTATTTTTCCTTTCAACAACACCATTTTGTTGGGGAGTTCTAGGTGCAGAAAAATTATGTGCAATTCCAAATTCTTCACAGAATTTTTCAAAAGATTTATTTTCAAATTCACCACCATGATCACTTCTCAAAGTTTTGATTTTCAAATCTTTCTCATTTTGAATACGTTTAGCAAAAGTTTTAAATGCTTTAAAAGCTTCCCTCTTCAAAGTTAGAAAAAATGTCCAGGTAAATCTAGAGAAATCATCAACAATCACAAGAGCATAATAATTTCCACCAAAACTTTTAATTCTAGAAGGACCAAACAAGTCCATATGCAAGAGTTCTAAAGGTTTTGATGTGGTAATTACATTCTTAGAGGAAAATGAGCTTTTGGTCTGTTTACCTTTTTGACATGCAGAACATAGTTTATCTTTTTCAAATTTTAGTTTGGGTAAACCAATTACAAGATCCTTAGAAATTTATTTATTTAAATGTTGCATGTGAATATGTGCAGCTCTCTTATGCCATAGCCAAGGATTTTCTTCTTTAGCAACTAAGCACGTTATACTATGACTAGATGCATTTTGAATATCAATCAAGTATATGTTATTGTGTCTAACACCTTGCAAAGCAATTTCAGCAGAATTTTTAAAATATACAGTACATTTATCACTTTCAAATGTTACCTTGAGACCCTTGTCACAGAGTTGGCTTATGCTTAGAAGGTTATGCTTTAGACCTTCAACGTATAAGACATCTTTAATTGTCAAGTTGTTTCCCCCACCAATGTCTCCAGTTCCCATTATCCTTCCTTTGTTGTTATCCCCATAGGTTACAAAACCTTGCTTCTTCTTCACAAAAGAAGTAAATCTTTTCTTGTCTCCAGTCATGTGTCTTGAGCATCCACTATCAAGATACCACAATGACTTCTTTGACTCAACTTGTTCCTACAAAACAAGATATCAGGAGTTTTAGGTCCCCAATCTAAAAAATGGGTCCTTGGGGTTAGTTTTATCAAATATACATCATTTTACAATCTTAACCCATGCAAACTTTCCATTTGGGACACCAAAATGTTTAATATTGCATTTGTTTGACGTATGACCATGCTTCATGCAGTAAAAACAACATGCTTCTTTTACTTTATTTTTAACAAAGCTTCCCTTAACTATCCAGATTTTTCTAGTTCTTCTAGTTTCAGGGTTCTTATGTTGTTGATATGTATTTTTGTTGTTAAAATTATTTCTTTTAAAAGAATTTTGAGCATGCGAATTAGACTTGTTTGCTTTAGCAAGTAAATTTTCTAGAATGTCTATATCAAACATATGACTTTTACAGGATAAACATTCAATAGGTTCAGCAGCAGCATTCAAATCAGACAATTTTGTTTCTAGAGTACACACCTTATTTCTCAAAACAACTTCTTCATCAAGCAGTTTATCATATTTTAATTTCAAATCATTATGTTCCTTTTTTAGCTTTTTATGAGTAGCATCTAATTTTTCAGATTCATTCATTAAATCAAAGAAAGCTTTCTGTAAATCTAATTCACTAGATTCAAAGCTAGATTCACTTACTTGGCTTCCTGTTTCTTCAAGATCTGCCATAAGACAAAGATTTGCTTCTATTTCTGAGTCACTTGAGCTCGTTGAGCTAGAAGCATTGTCCTCCCAAGCTATATAGGCTTTCTTCTTCTTTTGGAATTTCCTTTCTTTTTTGTCTTCACCTTTCTTATTCTTGGGACACTCAGATTTTATATGTCCTCTTTCTCCACATCCAAAGCACTTTACATTTGAGGGAGATTCTTGATTTTCTTTATGAAACTTTTCTTTTCCCTTTGCCTTCATGAACTTTGCAAATCTCTTAATCATTAAGCTCATGTTCTCCTCATCATCAGAGTTGTCTTCTTCAGTCCTCTTTGAACTCTTTCTTTTTGAAATTTCTGACTTGAAGGCCAATGTTTTCCTCTTGCCTTGATCTTCTTCAGCAGTCAATCTCCTTAAATCAAGCTCATGCTCCCGAAGCTTTCCAAACAGTATTGGCATTGTCATCTCAGCTAAATTTTGAGACTCCGAGATAGCAGTCACCTTTGGTTGCCAAGTCCTGTCCAAAGATTTCAGAATTTTAACATTCAATTCATCAGTATCAAAAATCTTACCCAAACCTGTTAAGTGATTCACAATATGAGTGAAACGCTTTTGGACATCAGATAAGGTTTCTCCTGGTTGCATTCTGAACATTTCATACTCCTGTATGAGAGTATTTTTCCTTGCACGTTTAACATCCTCAGTTCCTTCATGAGTGACTCTGAGAACTTCCCACATCTCCTGTGCTGTCTTACAAACTGAAATTCTATAAAACTCATCAAGTACAACAGCAGATGAAATAATATTGCGAGCTTTAATATCAAACTGAGCTCGTCTATTTTCTTCAGCAGTCCAATTAAAATAAGGTTTTTCTGTTTCAATACCATCAACTACAGTTTTAGGAATATAGGGATCATTCAGTACTGCTTCCCAGATACCTCTATCAATAGACCCCATAAAAATTTCCATTCTTACTTTCCAAAAAGCATAGTTATCACCAGTAAACAATGGAGGTCTGTTAATGGACGCACCCTCAGCATAAACAACATTTTGACTGTGACCGGCCATTTTCGCAAATTATTTTGAAAAACTATCAAAGCAAGCTCTGATACCAATTGTCGGTATCGGAGTGGGTAAATTTTTAAAGAGTTTAACGCAGCGGATTTAAAACGAACGTAAAGCGTGTTCGATCACAGTTAAAACAGAATTTGTCCTTTTTATTAAAAATAAATTTCTTTCAGAAATTTAATCAAACAGTTGATATGCGATATGTAAAATGAGTGTAGGGCACAAGAAAAACACACAAGGGATTTTTATACTGGTTCGATTCAACAGAATCTACGTCCAGTCGTTAATCACTGTAAGGAGTGATTAACAGTTTCACTAAAAACAATTTTATCAGATTACAAACAGATGAACAGATTATAAAATCAATAGAAACACACTACCGACTTGATGAGAACTACTCCGGCAATCAACAGATGATTCGTGAGCTTTTCCTTCCACAAGAACAGCAGTGAGCCTTGCTAACTTGAAGAGATTTCACTCCAACTATTGACACACAATATAAGAGCCTCTCTTTTCACAAGTAACAAGCAAGGGAACAGTATGAACAAAAAGCTAATGGGAACCTTTCTCTGACACACAGTGTTCACTCAGCTCTTTTCAGTTCAACAAAGTTATTTTCTGAAGCTCTCAAACACCCATTATATAGCCAAGCACACTGAATGCCAAAGGTCAGCTCCCAACTGCCATGAATAATCGATTATTGTAAGTGATAATCGATTATTCAAGTCCGTTATAGAAATTTCAAAAAGTGATAATCGATTATTTGAAGTGATAATCGATTATTCAAGTGTGACTTGTGATAATCGATTATTGCTTCATGATAATCGATTATTTTAGTTCAAAAACATATGATAATCGATTATACCTTAAACATAATCGATTATACAAGTAGAAATTACAATATTTATCAATTTCCTACTACATTTAAAAACTACAAGTTGCTTTTTACGTATTCTCCTATTACAATCAAGAAATAAAATTTACAGCATCATCAAAACTTGTCTTCAGGTTTTACCAATTACTCCCTTATTGGTAACAATACTCAACATGTTATATTCCATTCATAAAAATTCAAACCATATACTTTATAAATCAAACATGCATTAATCAACCACACATTCAAAACATACAGAAAATCCAAATTAAATTTTATAAGCTTCCCTTACCTCTAAATTCCAGCTAGACTTCTAAGATTCAACTACGAGATTGACCGACCGTCCAAAGAGCTCTGACCGGAAAACTGATCGGTGCAAATGAAAGGCCTTGACAGTAGGAATAAAAATTATGAAAGGTGGTTGATGATCGGAACAGTGTTTAGGTTAATAATTCTAGAGAGAAGTTTTAAGCTTTTAGAAAGAAGGAGGAGAATTTGGAATTTCAGAAAACTGAGTTTGAGGAAGAAGAAGATTATTGCATGCAGAAAAGTGGTGTTAGGGTATTTATGCTTACCTTAAATACGCCTCCAAAACCGAACGGTCGGTTTGCTCTCAGGCCGCCACGTGGTTTCCACTAAAACGTCCGTCTACTCCTAGCGCGCCACCTGGATCCCACTGACCGAAGATCTTCTTTCTTCTCTTTGCCGCCGGACGCTTCCCGAGGTTGGGGAATTTAATACAAAGCAGAGTCTGTCTACCACTACAGCTCACCGGACGCTGCGAGAGAGTGACACGCGGATGTCACTTTTGGGACGTGACATTTATAATTACTAAATATATATTTATTATTATTATTATTTATATATATATATATATATATATATATATATATATTTATATTATTAAAGAGAAATAAATAATTGGTAGAATTTATGTATAAATTTAAGTCATACATAAAAAAAAGAAAAAAATAAACAAACATATAATAAAAAAATTCATAAATTTATTATTCAAAAATTCATTAATTTAAACTTTCAAATGAATCTGTCATATTTAGTTTTGATTTATATCTAAATGAATTTTTTCCACAACAAAATTAAATTATTATCTTATATATTTTAAAAATATGTTTAGCCCAAAAAAATTAAATTTTTTTTTAATCAGTGAAGAATTTCAACATCTTACGTTGTTTGTTGTATACTTTTTCTATATAAGCAAATAATCAAGTTTATTAAAAAAATTTACAAAGTCTATTTTAGTTTGATTAAAATATTTATATATAGTTCTTTGATAATTAAAATACTTAGATTTATGAAAAATCAAGAGTTAATTATATTTTTTATTATATTCAAAATTAATATTAAAAAAAAAACTTTTGAGTTGACCTGACCCACGACATTTTTATGAATATTTTGATATAATGAACTATCTTCAATCCATGTGAATCCAGACTAAACAATGTAATATGAACCAAATTGACATGCCTCATTATGTCTTACTTGTGATTATGTCTTAATTAGAATTCTCAATTATGCGCTCTTAATGTAATTTTTGTATTTTTTTTCTTTTACATTACTTAATGTGAAATTTTTAGTGAACAACACATCTAACTATATTTAATTAAGTTTTTTATTTCCATTAAACGGTCATTGTTTTATATATTTTTTCTTAGATTTATGTCCTTTATATTTTTATCTTTATATACTATGAGATATTAATAAATCTGTTGGTACAGTTTCTTCTTGCAACTCCACGTATTTCTTTATTCCCTAAATTTTTGGATTTCGAGTATTTTTAAGTACATAATTCAAATGTATTTTTTAGTTTTTATTTTGAATTGTAAAATAAAATAAAAAAATATTTTATATTGTGGAATGTACTCGAAATTCAAAAATTTGTATTTCACATTTTACAATCTAGAATATCAAAATTTATCAAAAACGTGTAGATCAAAAGAAATTATCTAATTTTCAATTTTCAATTTTATTTTCTAATTTAGAAGATTTATTAAATTTTGGAATGGCCAATCCAAAAATATTTTGGAATGTACAATTTAAAATATAAAATTTGAATTTTAGATTCTATATTTTAAAATACAAAACAAAAAGTATATTATGAATTACATAATCTAAAATATAAAATTTATATTTTTATTGTGCATAGTGAGATAGGTGAATCGGCAGAGAAAAATAAAAAGGAAAAAGAACACGCAGACGAAGGAAAAAAATTCTTAGTAAATGACATACAGATAAAAGATCATTCATCTTACTAAAATAGAACCAAAATTGTTATGTAATTATGAGACAGAGAAGATATTACATAAAAACAGATATAAAATATAAAAAGATACACACATATGTTTAATATTTTAATCATTGCATATTACAAAATCAAGAATTTAAATGACTGTGAATAATATCTTAATTGTTGGCTATCATGTTGTAACATATTAGGATAAATGATGTTGGAATAATTTCTAAAATCCATTTTCTTAATTCTAGTTTTCACTGTAACTTTTATGTTTAAAGTTTTTCACATTATAAATACTCATATGCAATTTTTATATAGTCAATTTTATTACTGTTTTCTATTAATTGATATATGATTTTATACGAAATTATTAAATCTCACTTATATTTATATACGCAAATTTTTTAATTAAGAAAGGCAACAGAAACAAACTAAATATTTAAAATATATATATATATATATATATATATATATATGTATGTATGTATGTATAAAATCATTAACCATTATCATAATCATCACCAAATATGTAACATATGATAATGATTTTTAATGATAATCATCTATTCAACAATAACTTTAAACAAACTCGTCATTAGCAATATTTGTTTTAAATAATAACCATATCCATGACCAATGTAAAGCGATTAAAATCATTTTTAAAATAATCTTACCAAGTTATTTTGTAATTTTGTATTCATTAACCTAACCTTTTGACTTTTAAATATAGTATTATGTATAAGTGCTTTTTACGTAATTAAAGTTATCAAAATGGATAATCAGATTCAATCCAGTCCAATTTACCACGGATTTGTCATTTAATGAGTCAATCAAACTCGGCTTACTTAATAACGAGTTAAAAAAAATTGAACATAACCCGAGCCACTACAGGTTGGTGGGTTAAACGAGTTAGTTCACTGACTCACTTAATTATAATTTTTTCTTAAAATAAAAAAAAAAGTTACAAATTTTTTTAATTCAAATTTAAATAAGTTGCATACTAAAATGATGTTAAAAATTCCAAAGACAATTCAAAATAATATATATATATATATATATATATATATATATATATATATATATATATATATATATATCATACAATCCAAGCACACATGTATAAATTTATAATATTTTTCTATCTTGAAACATCTTTTTATTTATCACCATCCACAATATAATAAAAAGAAATGCTAACTAATAATATTGAAACACAAAATAATAAATAATTTAATTAAATTAGGTGGGTTGGTGAGCCTACTCGACTCACTATGGGTTCAAGCCGGGTAAGTCGGGTTCTAAGTGAGTCGAGTTAAAAACTAGTCAGTATAAAAAAATTACATTTTTTCAGATTCAACCCGGCTCAAACTCATCCGGATTGGTTGCCAGGTTACCACTCATTTCTGAGAACACTATTTATAATTGGTTTTAAGTGTTACGTTCATGTTAATATTTGAATTGGCACATCTTAATAAGAAGAAAACTAATTGGAGATATATTGTTTGATAAATTAAAAAATTTAATTCAGTTAAATTAAAAAAGGATTATATTTATTATTTTTTAAATTTCAAAACTAAATTACATAAGTTTTAATTATGTCAAAGTTTAGAAATTAAACTATGAGTAAAATATTTTTCGGGATTAATAAAAGTAGTCAGAAATATAATACAACGATAATTATATTAGAGAGAATATTAAACTCTATAGACATAAATAAATAACCTTCTTTAAGTACTGTTTCTTTTTCTAGAACAAATTTTAATTCAAATCAACAGGTGAATTTTTTAAGTCATGAATTTTTAAGATGTTAGATTCATGTCTAAGAAAGTTTAGCATAATCAACATAAATAAAATAAATAAATAAATAAATAAATATCTAAAATAAAATATAATATCAATAGACATCGAATATCACCACCCGATCAGAGGTCATATTGATGGATGCTCAACCACTTTAATAATTAATTATGCAGATTTCGCTGACATTTTTTTATTTATGTACCAACTAGGCAATGCAAAAGTTAGTATTCTTTTTCATTTATAATTATTTGCTTTATAATTACCTAAACTTTTTAAATCAATATGTTAGATGAAATTTATACTATATAAGATTTATCATATTTTTATTGATATAAAATTCTTAACATAACTTATATTAAGTATTGAAAATGATCAAATAATAGTTTAATAACAAGGAATATAAAAGTCTTAATAAATTAAAAATTATTCTTATATATTTTTGAAATAGATTTATATTTAATTCAATTTAACTTATAAATAGAATTCACATTCTTACTTGTAAATTATGATTTATGAATTAAATATGCTCTTAATTTTTAAATTTTATTATAAAATTAAAATTAGTTTGTTTTAAATTTTGATATCTTTTAATTTTAAATTTTAAAATAAATAAATAAATATAGTTTTTTTAATATAATTACAGTGATTTATTTTAAATTTTTAAATAATATTTTTGACTGACATAAATAAAAACATGTCAAATAATATATAACTTAAGTATTATTTTTTAAAAAAAACTTAAGTAATTTGAATAATTATATTTATTTATTTTTTAGATTTAAAAACTAAAATATATAAAAATTTAAAATAAAAATCAATATTAATTTCCTGTCAAAATTAATAATTACAAATATATTTAATGCGTATTTTATTTATCAACCTCATTTTAAAAATCATAATTCACGGTCAAAAGTAGTAATGAGAAAAAAAAGATAAAAATTAACCTAGCGTGTCTACCAAGTAACTGAATATATAACATTTTTATAAAACTCCTCTTTTTCTATGTATTGATTTCGTATATCTCCTCTAACTACTACCAAGTTTTGCGCTGCGGACCGCATGCTGGAGATAAGATCCTCAAAGAAAGACAATTTTTTAAGAAGTTGATATGAAAAAACTTTGACAAATTAGTTTATGTATTGAATATTTTTAATTAATAGAAAAAATATATATTTTCATTTATATTTGTATTTAAGTATTTATTTAATCCTAAATTGTAGAATTTTATCTTTGACTCACCATATTTAAAAATCAATGATTTGAATTCAGACACATTCCGGTAATCCTTTTTATAGTCAGCATATAAACAAAACCTAATGTATGAAGTTTCCCAAATAGTGTTGAGTATAGCCTGAAAATCAAGAGAAAATAGAAAGTCAAGGCAACCAAGATGAACATTCCAAATCTCTTGGTTGTACCATTTCCAGTCCAAGGACATGTGAATCCGTTGATGAACTTCTCACAAAAGATGGTTGAGCATGGATGCAAAATCACTTTTGTGAACACAGACTTCAGCCAAAAGAGGATGATGAGTTATGTGGGCAAGCAAGAAAGCCTTGAAGAATCACCAACCATAAAGCTGGTTTCAATCCCTGATGGTTTAGAAGCTGATGATGACAGAAGTGATTTGGGTAAGCTTTGTGATAGTGTGCTAAGCACCATGCCTTCCATGCTAGAGAAGCTCATACAAGATATTCATGAGAATAGTGGTGAGAGAATCACATGCATAGTTGCTGATATGATAATGGGATGGGCATTGGAAGTAGGGAGAAAGCTGGGAATCAAAGGAATTCTCTTCTGCACAGCATCAGCTGCTACTTTTGCCTTGGAATACAAAATCCCTAAGCTCATTCAAGATGGCATCATAGATTCTCATGGTATGTACATCACTTGTCACTAATCAATTATGTTTGGAGGTTTTGTTCTTGACAATTATGTTATTTGTCAAATTAGGAAATTAATAGGTAAAATTGCTGTCATATCATACATAATATCTCTATTTTTGTTGACACTGTAGGATTTCCAATTACAAAAGGGACATTTCAAATATCACCAAGCATGCCTTCGATGGACACAAAAGCAATTTGGTGGTCAAACGTCTATAACCCAACAACTGAGAAGAAAATATTCAAGTATCTGGTGCACTGTATGCAGAATTCAAATCTTGCAAAGTGGTGCATTTGCAACACCACGTATGAACTTGAACCCAGTGCATTATCTTGTGTTCCAATGCTCCTACCAGTTGGTCCATTGTTGAGAAGCTATGACAAGACAAATGTAAGTGCAAGATCATTGGGACAGTTCTGGGAAGAAGACCACTCTTGCATAGATTGGCTGAATCAACAACCTCATTGTTCTGTTTTGTATGTTGCCTTTGGTAGTTTCACTCTTTTTGACCAAAACCAGTTCAATGAACTAGCTCTTGGGCTTGACCTCACCGATAGATCCTTTCTTTGGGTTGTAAGACAAGACAATAAGATGGCATTTCCCAGTGAATTCTTGGGGAGTAAAGGTAAGATTGTTGGTTGGACCCCTCAACTGAAGGTGCTAAATCACCCTTCCATAGCTTGTTTTCTCAGCCATTGTGGTTGGAATTCTATCATAGAAGGTTTTTCTAGTGGGGTGCCCTTCCTGTGCTGGCCTTATTTTACTGACCAATTTCAGAACAGAAATTACATTTGTGATGAGTTGAAGGTTGGGATTGGATTGAACTCGGATGAAAATGGACTTGTGTCACGCTGGGAGATTAAGAAAAAACTGGACCGATTGATAAATGATGAACAAATACGAACAAGAAGTCTAGAACTTAAAGAGACGGTCATGAACAACATTGCAGAAGGTGGTGGATCTTCAGAGAACGTTAGTAGATTGTTAAGCTGGCTGAAATCTTGAGAGTATAGTAGCTATGTCTTTGGTCTTAACGCATGCAGTGTTCAAGATAGAAGGTTCTCTTTAATGGTTAAGTTGACTTTGGTATTGGTACCGTTGTCATGTAATGTGCAATATAGATTTCTTTGATCTATACTATATTTCAGATCAATTACGTAGCAGCTTAGATTGTGATGCTTCTTTGTTTGAAATTTGGGCAGTAATTTTAATTATGCTACGATTAGAGTTCGTGAAGAGAAAATTAAGAATATAGAGCAGTTAAATTGAAAATTATATAAAATCGTTCACGCACATATAGTAAGGTTCAATATAATGGTAGATTTCAACAATAGAATTTAACTTGAGTGTTTAAAATAAACTGTATTCGAAATGATAAAAACCCATTAGAATTAGCATTACCAAACGAATGCAAGGCCTGTTTTTTACCACCACCAAGCCAAAGAAAACAGCCATGGTGCTGCGGTTGTCGGAACCATGGCCACCGTAGATTCATAAAAACGGGATGTCCTTAGAAATGAGTAATGGAATGAAGTTAGATTTTTTAAAGAACTGGTGTAACCGTGTTCTATATTAATAATAATCTTTTGTGGAAGTTGGTTGATAACATACGATGTAAGTGCATGTGATCGAGTAGTCTTCAGTCTGATTCCTGTACCAGCTTTCGCTCTTGTTCAAACAAGGTATCAGAATAAGTTTACCGAACACCCAAGATAACCCATGAGAGGAAGTGGAAATGATTTATTATCTCATAATTTTTTAGTGTGGATATCAGATGGTTTTGAATCCTCGGATGAGAGGAGAAAACTAGGTCATCTGAAGCCCTGTGAAGATTATAACAGAGAAAATTGGGGAGCTAATGCAAAAATGGATCAGAAAGCCAAAAAGATTACAGTTTTTGCTGATCAGAATGGGGCACTTGATATTGCAGAGAAGAATTCGATGAAGCCTTCTTTCCTGCGTCAGCGGCAGTGAGTGTGGGATTGAGCATCCCAATGATGAATGAATGATAGACATCGATGGTGAGTTCATATTTCACTAATTCTTTATAGCTGCAGAACATACAAAAATATATTTATTTCTTGGAAGTTAATATATTATGAATCATATTAGGAATGCAATTTAACCGCTCCATGGACTCAACCAAGATCTGAACCAGTCAGCCAAAAGAAAACCTTCAATACAGCACTATACTTAAAATGTTCGAAGATTTGTCGTACAAAATGATATGAATAATTTCTAGTGTTTGCATCAATAGCCGTTAGCAAGTCATAAACAAGGCCTTGTTCACAACAACTGATAAACACTTGACAGTTGTGTTTACAGAAATAACTCAATGAGATACAAACTATAGAGCACAAATAAATAAAATGCTCGAAGATTTGTCGTACAAAATCATATAAATAATTTAGTGTTTACATCAATAGCCATTAGCAAGACACAAATAAGACTTTGTTCACAACAACTGATGATACACTTGACAGTTCTGACTAGCCTAAGACAAAATTGGCCAAAACTTGAATCGTTCCCCACATAAGAAATATCTGTCAATATCCTACCGCCTCAAAAAATAATTTTCCTAATATGATTTAAGTTTACCTTACTTTACAGGGATTTCTGAAGAAATACAAAGTCTGGAGTCTGCTCCACCACTGATCACACTGTCACTCCTCCACCAATCAGCCGACAATACCTGAGTTAAACAATGACAATTCTATTAATGACAATTTTGGGTACTCTCGAGCATAAAACAAAAATATTTTCAGTTGTGGGAAGGTATTATTTTAAAGCAAAAACATGGTAAGAATGTTTTATACCTTATCACTGTGTGATTCGATGACAGAAAGTGGCCACTGCAACATCAACGGAGAAAAATCATGAAAAACACAAAGATGGACATATCACACAAGGAGAAAAAATTCCTATGCAGAACAAAGATATATTACCGCAGTTCTCAGATCCCACAACATAACTTTCCCATCATAGGATGCAGAAAGTAAATGAAACCAAGATTGATCATGCCATTTGCAGGCCGAAACCCAAGATGTATGAGAAGCAAACTGAAAAACAGGAGCAGAAGTGCCTGCAGAGAAAAGAGATTGTTTTATAAGATATCATTATAAATGTAATTGACTATCAAGGTGTGAGAAAAATGACAACTAGCTTTCTTTACAACCTGGCTTACGAGGATCCCAAATCCTAATGACAGGGTCAGAACCTCCAGCAGCTATCAGAACAGAACCTTCCCCACCAATATCCAGGCAGTTGAGAGCCTTCCCACAGAACTGTACATAGAAGACAATCTAATCAAAAACATTGATTTTTATAACTCTGGTCCTACTCTACTTCCGATTACCAAACCCTATTTTTCAACAGTAATTATGTATAGAAAATAATTTAGAGCAATAAATGAAAAAAGAAGTTGATAACCAGAAAACATGACATCCATCATAATGAATCAGAATCTTAGAACATAGATTAAGGCAAAGTACGTCTCAAAATCGATTTGTAAAATAAGATTTTTCCCCTACTTATTTTGAACTTACTATATCTGTCAAGTTTTTGCCAGTCTCAACATCCCATTTCCTAATAGAATGATCCCATGATGCAGAAAATATTGACTCCCGTTGTGGCCAAACCACCGAAGATACACACTGTGTATGGCCAACAAGGGTAGTGAAAGCCTCTCCCTGCAATACAACAGATGAAAACTTATTTCTCAAATGTCATTGAAGAGAAAACATTCATACATCAAACGGGAAAGAAACGGAAAATAAGTTTGTAACAAAATCTACAAGTTTTTAAATAACTATTTTATAAGTCTACAATAGTTTTTAACATAAGTTTGAACATGACTCAGAATTAGATGGTCAAATTTTTTCTAGAATAGTTTCAAAAACATCTTCCAACATGGCCTCCAGCCCCTAGTGCCAGCAAACACAGCAACCTTGATACTTCGAATTCAACCAGTAGAAAAAAGAGCAACTCAGCATCATCCTTAACTTTTTACAATTCCATTCATCAATTACAATATGCAGAGAAGAGAGAGTAAAGGGTCACATCTGATGATCCCTTACAAGTCAAAGTTAAAACAAACTTCAAAATGCAAAATATTTCGAAGAAACATGTGTGACTACACAAATTGCAATTTTGACAGCATAATTTAAACAATAAGATGTAGGGAAGTTCTACAAACCTCCAATTGAGAGTCCTCAACTTGATCTCCAATTTTTCTCTTCTTAGAAACTAGGTCATCTTCTGCATTAAAGTCATTAGTTTGCCATAGATTGATGGTGCAATCCCAAGCAGCAGAACAAACCTATGCATGAGACACAAGGAAGAGTGATGTTACAGACTGCTATATTACTGTACTCATAAACCAAGGAGAGAAAGGTGGAGAAAAATAGAAAATAAAATACGAACCATTTCTCCAGAAGTCTGCACTGCCACACTCTGAACAGCAGACTTATGACCACGCAAGATTTTGTACGCCCTGACCCTCATAGGCTGGTTTACAGGCTCTTCTGTATTGAACTTTTAAGCAAAGGGGGAAATATAACTCAATAAGCATAAGCACAGCATAGGAAACAGTAGTTTAGCAGTTTCTTTTAGTTACCTTCCATAGCCTCAATGTCCGGTCTTTTGAAGCAGTAGCCACCGTAACAGTTTCCAGACCTGATTACAGTACAAATATTCATATGTTGGACCAATTCAATCATAATACTATATATACATATATTATGGAACAATATTTGGATTACACAGAAACAACAACAAATGTTGCTACTATTCCCACCCACTAAAGCACAAATGCTTCAACATCATTTAATTCAGAATGTTTTGGCCGCCATGCTTTCTATGTCTCCACCAGCCCCCTCCCCACAGTTTTCCATTCGGAAACTGAAACTCAATTTTGACTACAGTTGCACATATAAATGAAAGTATCTTTAAAAAGTTAAAATACTACTAATGACAAATAAGCATAATATCACAGTCTTAAAAAGGAATAGGGAAAGAACAAAATGTAAATAGCAAAATTAAGAGAATGCCAAGGCAAAACAGCCATAAGCTTTATTTTACTGTTAACTACAAAATTTCATAATTTTATCATCAGAAATAGACTGGATATCAATAAAAAAAATGGCAACTAGCAATCAGAAAAATAGACAAACAAAATTGGGGAGAATATAATTGTCTTCTTTACCTTCTGGATTGATGATACTAACAGAAGTGATTGCGCCACTATGTCCCTCCAATAAATGAGTGCATAATCCAGCACCTTTCCATACCCTAAAATATAATTTAATCATATAAAGGTGGAAGCCCAGTAAATGGAGAAAGTAATAAATAATATGATATGCCAATAATTCTAAAAGAACAAAACTGGGTAAGACTCTTATACCTCCCTAAACCATCATAACATCCTGTCAAAAAGAACCTGCAGAAACAGTAACACTCAACTTTAAATTCTTAGTGAAGGAGATCCAGGTAAAAAAACCATTCAACTTAGTAAACTAAATCAAAGTTATTATAACGGTGAAAATTACACAAAGTCACGAGGTAAACAAACAAAAAATATTTACAATAACACTCGTCATTAATCCAATGGCCAAAACTCTAAAGAACCTATTCACAAAGAGGGTTAGGCTGTTTCCCCTTAATACTCCCAATGTAATCATCAACCACAATGCAAAATAAACCTCAAAATGGGAACTCGTGAGTTAAAAAAAATGGCTTTACAACAACACTCAATAATCCAATGGCCAAAACTTTAAAAAACCTACTCAAACTAGGGTTTGGTTCTGTCTTCTGGCTACTGCCAATGCAAAAATAAACCAAGCAGTGAACTACTGCTTCCGATCACTTTTGCCATTATCACCAAATATGATTAACAAATTCATTGAAGTCAATAAAAACCAATCACACTGACTTAAATTCAACCCTGATAAAATCCTTCACAAAGAATGATTAAATAAAAAGAGACCCGTACAAAATAATGGCATATTACAGTTGCTAGCAGCAGTACTGAAGATAAGAGTTAATATAGAATATATTAACACAAATTAAAATTGTTAAGGAAATACTTTAAAAACTGTACTATTTTTTCAAAAATCATCAAAATATGACACATTTGCAAGCTTACCGAGAAGAAGAACCATCAACAGCACTGACCCAGTCATCGTGTAAAGAAGGGTCTTCTTCCTTCCGTGGGGCCACCGCCCTTGTGTACTCAATTTCCAATATCCTTTCCTATAAATTGGCCACTCAAAACAGTTAGCTATGATTATATTACATCATAGCAAAAGGAAACAATGGTCTGTTTCCAATGTAAAGAAATAAAGTAAAAGATATTTGTAATTATTGCTTGTAGTTCCCCAAGATAAATTTCCAATCCATGGAAACTCCTAACAACTCCATAAAAAATGGGTCAACAGTCACTTTTGATATAAAAAGAGTAATTTAATGTCACTTTGGTCTCTAAAGTATTACAATCTAAAAGGGGCCCCTAAAAGTGTAATTTTTCCACCACATTGGTCTTGACATTAGGAAATCTCTGCTAAACTTTACATTTGTACACACAAAACACTATCATTTTGGTCTTTAGACTAAACCACTTGTTGCAATTCTACTTATCTACACATGTAATTCCCCAAGATAAATTTGCAATCCATGGAAACTCCAAACTACATAAAAAATGGGTCAACAGTCATTTTGCTTCTAAAAAGTGTAATTTAATGTCACTTGCGGAAGCTAAAAGTATTAAAATATAAAAAGTGACCCCCAAAAGTGTAACTTTTCTGTCACATTAGCCTTAAAATTAGAAAATCTCTGCTAAATTTTACATTTGTACATACATAACGCTATCATGTTGATCTTTACACTAAACCACTTATCATAATTCTAATTCTTGAACCTAACCATTGTCAATCATTTTAGCCGCTGAACATAATCACTTAATTTCATTTTAGTCCCAAACTTTTGTGATCTTAAAATAACCCTAAACCCTTGTTTGACTGAGAGGAGGGGGAAATTGAGATTATATGGTGTGGTAGAAGGAATGCGAAGAAATCATTTAAAAGATGGAAGGACCCAAACAATACCTTTTCTCGCCTATCTTCAGCGTTATCAGAATCAAACGGTTATAGACCTAGTCCAGGTACTAGATGAGTGGAACACTGATTGAAACAGGAGGTTACTATTTGAACTGCATGACCCACTATACTATTAAATATACATTTTATATTTTATATTACAAATAGAGTACAAAAAAATTGTCTTCCATTTTTTAAAGATATGCATTAGTGTACTGACTATGTTGATCTTAAAACACGCATTAGCATCTCTCCCCAATAAAATTTTGAGTTTCCTTTACAATATATCTCATGAACACATAAGAAAGTAGCAGGGCATGCTAGATGTTGGGCGGATTGGCATGAAGAAAGTAACAGGCATAGCTGGGTGTGGTAGGCAGACTGATGTGTAGCGTGGCAGTTAGAAAAGAGGTGCAGAAAACTACCTTGGACGACAGTACATCAGACCAGAGGTTCACCAGTTTTGTCCCGGTTCAGAATCAGGTTGATGAGGTATTGCCTATTTCTACTCATTTGTCCATCTCTCTCCTCATCTCTATCCTATCTCTTCCAAAAAATGCTATTGATTAATATTTTATTTCTTATCAATTTCATTTCTACTTCACCAACTTATTCCTTTCCTAATTCTCTCCTCTCCCCAGACACAGACACAGTATAAGTGTTTAAATTTGGGAACTAAAATGAGAATAGATCGTTAAGTTTAGAGACGAATATTATCAAAGAGACACAAACATCAATGGGCATCTTCAATTTCTATTCGGAAAAAATCGCATTCACTTACTACACACATAAAACCAATGTGCATTTTCACTTTCTGTCATACAGACAATCATACAATAGTATAGATAAGTAGAACAGGATTTGTAATCGTTTCAAAAGTATTACCGCAGAGATTCCCTTAACCAGAAGAAACTCCTCGAGCGACATCCGCACGAACTCGCCATCGATCAAAAAATCAAAAGGCTCAGGCTGATAATCAGCATCTGCAAAATCAACCACCAAGAAATTTCATCAGTAGTCATGAATTAACAAAAAAGTCAACACGGCGGCATTTGAAAATGAGATGAGAACTTGAAATTACCGTTGGATTGAATGAGTGCGTTGACAAGAGATGATAGGCCGAATCGAGTGAGGTCGACAGGGATTGCGATGGCGGTGGACGGAACTATGAACGGCGCATTCAACTTCGTCACGAACCGCACTTGGATCCTCCTCGCGCTACCTTCACCACTTTCTTCGTTCATATTCATTTTCGTTTCCTCTCTTTCTTCTGCAAGGTTAAGGAGAAAACGAAGCTCTCAAAAGAAGAGCGCCAAGGGAAGAGGAAGAAGAAGAATAAGCAGCAGCTAGGGTTTAACGGTTTTCAAGTTGGCATATTCAGTTGTCAATGGGTTTTAGACAATACTACGTCGTTTTGGTAGAAAGAAAATTGGGTACATTAAAAATAATAATCCCTTCGTATAGATATATAATTTATAATTTTACTATTTTATATGAGTAATTCTTTGAAAAATACGAAAATAATATAATGTGTGTGTATGTATAATTTTATGAATTAAAAAAATTATCTAGCAATTATTTTTCAAAAGAGAAATTATTCAATTACTTATTTTATTAAATAATAAACAATTTTTTATTTGTTGAAAGATAAGATTCTTCAATCAAAATATAACATCACAAAATTGCCTGATAAAAAAAAATCAAAAACTAATTTATCCGAGAGAATCTAGAAGTATTAATTTTAGTTTCAGAAGGTATTTTATAATATATATATATATATATATATATATATATATATATATATATATATATATAAATCTAATTTTTATATTTAGGCTTATAATTTACTCTGATTTTTATATTTTCTTAATTCAATTAAATCTTATTTTTTAAATAGAATTAATTTATTTATATATGAAATTGATATTAATATCATTTAAAAATGTTACATGTTAAAATTTAGTATATTTTTTTACTTTAGAATTTCTTTGAGTTTTATTTTTCATTTTTTAATCTTTTACTTCCTCATCTTGCACCATCTTTTTCCTCACCTCCCACCACCTTCTTCACACAAATATAAAAAAAAATCATGTGACAAACTTTAAGGTAGAAGATAAATCATATGACAAATGACACTTTCGAAAGACAATAATGTCAATTTGGTCAAGTGTGTATGCATGTTTGTGTCTGTGTGTGGTGTTGGTGGTCATTGATTAGTGTTTAGTATTAGTAGATTTCAATGTTAATTTGGCATTTATCTTACTTTGATTGTGTATAAAATCCATATTAACTATCATAATTTCACTTTTTTGTTGGAACAAAAGAATTCAAGGAGTTAAAGTTGTATTTTGAACACTTAACGAAATTTGTCACAACACAACTTGAGCGCCATTTTGAGGGCTTGAGCAATGAAGAAAACCCAACAAAAAAGGTTTCCTCAAGCCCTAGCCTAAAGTTGAAGCCATGGAGAATGCCTCATCATGAAGTAACATCAGGCAGGTCCAGCCTAGTATCTCACTGCTTAAGCCATAGAGGAAACCCGCTAAGGGAGGAAGCCTCACGACTAGAGCCATGAACTACTGTTTGAGCCATGTTGTCAGGGTCAACACATATCAGCATTTTGGACATATTAGAGACATTCGGAAACACTTCAGGACTTTAGTTTTAGACACTTTTGATAGTAATTTTATAGAGATTATAGATAGTCTTCTCATACACATCCTCTGTAATCAATTGAACATCTTTAGAAGATTAGGATATGTATTCTCTTCATTGCTTGTACTTCTTTTTATCATCTATAAAGAGCTTAATCTTCCTTGTGTTGGAGAAGAATGTAAATAAATTTAAACTCTCTTATATTTGGTAATACCTTCCATTTATGATTGATTTATTTTGATCTAAAGTTTGTGAATTGACTTATACTTGTTTGATGAACTTATCACTCATCTTATATAACTAGCTTAAGGTTAAGTGGGAATTAGTCTTAAGTTGTTATCCAATCAGTTATCTTGTGAGCTTCTGGATGCTAGGAATAAATCTAGAGTGTGGAGTTGGAAATAGAGTCTTAACCTTAATGCATGTAAGTTGGTTACGCAATCACTGATTATTCAAATTGAGCAGGCTGGAAATACCCTAGGTTCTAGGTGTCGAGAATGGACCTAAACTTACATTTAAAGAGAACTCCCAAAACTTGATCATCTGAGCTTCCTAACAGTGTTTTGTTTAGTGATCTTAATTTGGTTCGAGAGTGTGTTTAGTAAGATGTTGCTCAACATATGTTTTTGGAACAATGTTTGTATATTTTAGTGTGTTTACCAAAAACATCATACATTATAGTGAGAGTTCGTTTAACATTGTTTTAGCCAAATATAGCAAGAGCGTGTTTAACAGGATTCTCATATAACACATTGACGCATTTTGTGAGGAAATTGTTTGATAGTGTGTTTACTTAGATATTAGTGCATTCACTTAAGCTTTCCTTTAGATATTTAGACTTCATAAGACTTTTTCACAAAACACTTATTTTTCAACGATATTATTTTCTACAAAGATAACATTTTGTCATATGCTCATTTCGTTTATTGATGTTTGTTAAACTTCAAAACATATGAGGATATTAGAAGATCTAGTCTCATAGACAATCTTGTCTTAACATCGTCATGCATGGTGGCACGTCTCGCTACGATTCAGAGTGTCGAGGTCACTCTTTTTCCTCTTTCAGGATCATCGTTCGTGATCGCACATCTTGTCTCCTCTCAAGCAGTTGTTTATATCACTGAGGTTGTTCTTTTTCCTTTTTCAGGTGCCTTGATTGGAAAATCTTAGATTTTTAAGTTTTCTCTCTCGTGTTCATCCATGGCTTCTTTCACTATTGTCTCTTCTGACTTCCCTTTTGTCACCATTGCGTTTGATCCGTCTATATATGCTTTTTCTTCCATGGCAAAAATGTTTTTTGTTAGTTTACTTATAGTCGTGGTGGCTTTTTAATAATGACTATTTTATCCACTAGATGTCAACAATGCATTACTTAACGACGATTTGTAAGAAAAGATTTACATGGAGCAACCTCCTGGATGTGTTGCTCAGGGGGAGTCTTCTAGATTAGTATTTCGTCTTTTATGTCGTCTTGACAAATCATTAACAATTTGGTGTCACTCGAGTGCAGAAGCAGATATTTTCATTAAGTCTTTATGGATTAGTAACAAGCTTGGTACATACGATTTGTATGCACTAGCTTGAGGGGAAGTGTTAGATATATTATCTTTATCTTATCATTATATTTTATATTTAATTAGTTTGTTATTATTTCTTATTTTTATTTTAGGCTTAACCCATACTTCTTTTATTATAAATAGAGGACCTTATGTGCATATTCAACATAAGGGAGATTAATATCATACATAGTTTTCACTATAATAAACCATTTAAAACCTAGATTTGATAAAACATTTTATACCCACAAAAGTTCGCAATCCTAAGTGTCATGCATTTAAACTCTACTTCGGCACTTCATCTTACTACTACCGATTGTTTTTTACTTCTCCAAGTTACAAGGTTCTCTCCAACCAATGTAAAGTATCCAAAGGTAGACCTGCTATCATTTTTTGAACCTACGTAGTGAACATTAATATACTCTTCTACCTCTAGGTTATTTAAGAATAAAATTTCTTTTCCATAGTAGACTTCAAATACCATAAAATCCTCTCAACAACATTTATATGAAGCTTGTGTGGATCATGCATAAATTGACTAACAACATTCATTACATAGTTAATATATGGACATGTATGAGACATGTAAATTAGTTTTCCCACTGACCTTCAATATTTCCCTCTATCTATGCTAGCTGAATTTGATCATTGTCAAAGCATATGATTTTGTTAAATTGGAGTGTCAATTGGGTTTACAGCCAAGCAAACCAATTTCGGGTAGAAAATCAAGAATATACTTTCTTTGGCATGGAAAAATACCATATTTTGATCTAACAACTTCAATACCTAAAAAATATATGAGGTTTCCAAGTTGTTTCATCTCAAATTCATATGCAAGATATTTTTGCAAATTAAAAATCTCATCATGTTCATTTCCTGTAATTATCATAGCATCTACATAGATAATTAAAGTTGTAATTTTACCTTTTCTTTTCTTAAAAAATAAGATGTCATCAGAGTTGTTTGCTTTATAGCAAAAAACCTTCATAGATTTAGTGAACCTTCCAAATCATAATATATATATATATATATATATATATATATATATATATATATATATATATTAATTTACAAACAACCATTGCTTTGAGTCTATCATATATGATGGAGAATCCAAATAAGTTTCTTTTAAAATTTGTGTGTAAGAATCATTTTTCACATCTAACTGTAAAAGAAATCAAATCTTGGTTTTTTGCAAGTGATAAAAGTATATTATCACAATATTGAACTTGATTACTAGTGTAAACATCTCTTGATAATTTATACTATAAGATTGAGTGTAGCCTTTAACTAACAGTCATGTTTTATACCTTTGAATAATTCTATCAACTTTGTATGTTTAATTATAAAGACCCGTATATGTTGGGATAAACTTAAATTTTAGGGTTTTATTAATATTTTTGTTTAAATTTTATTTTATTAGTTTTGGGTCTAGTAATATTTGGTTTGATTTGATAGAGATAAAATAGGAATAGGTAATTATGATTTTCTGTTTATCTAGGTAGAATATTATTTTATGAAAAAATAAGCAGATTTTATTTTTAAGTAAGTTAATATTTTATTATCAGATTTTATTATTTGTACTTTGTCTAAGGCTCGATTTGTACGGTTGCCAAGATTTAATGAAAATAACCTACAATGAATTGAAGAGTAAAATTATTTGTCTGGATCACCATTTTTAACATCTCCTTGTTATACCCAAGAGTATATATATCCCCTTTGATAAGATCCCAAATGTTGTTTTTAAAACTGCAGTCTCTTTAAAACAGACTAAGTAAAACTTGAATTATATTTTAAAACCGTGTCAATATGTTCACTCCATCTAGAGCCGTCAAAATGGGTCACAGCCCGCGGGCCAACCCGGCCCGTCATGCGGGTTGAACCCGTGGTGAGCCGGGTTGGCCCACCAACCCAGCTACCTATTTTTATTTTTTTAATTTATTATTTTATTTATGAAACCCTAAAAAATAAAATATTCTCTTCACTCACTGTGTATACCAAAAAAGTAACTTCTGCTCTCACAAATCACTCTCATTGTACTTGCTCTCATTTGATGGTGTTTTTACCCTCACTTCACTGAAATTCTTCAAGGAACAGGTAAAACACCTTTCCTTTTTTTCTTCTCTTTTCTCCACATTTTTGTTTTCTCACTTCTCTTTTTTTTTTCAAAAACCCTATAATGACAAAAATAGGAGTTTGCAAATTTGTTTTTTATTCTGGAGGATTTGAAGACATGAAATGATTTTTTCATATGTTCTGACATGCTTGTATCAGATTTTGTTCATTTTATTTAAACAATTTGAATATACATTATTTAAACAAGCTCTTTTTGATATCTTTGAATTTGGAAAATTATGTTACAGATTAAACTATTAATTTTTTGTGATGTTGTTGAGTACTAGTTCTCTTTTTTTTTTTTACTAATATTTTTTTATTGATTATGGGAATTGTTCTGATATTAGAAAAATCTTTATTAGTGAATTTGGAAACAACAAGAACATGGGTCAAGGGTTACAACAATTGATGTTTTTTGTTTTTGTTTTTGGATGACATTTGGATTATACTGTACTTTTTGGGAGTGAAATTTATTTAAATTTAAATTACAGAAAATTTGTATTTTTTTATTTTAAAAAAAATGTAATTAAATGGGCTAGTGAGCCAACCCGTTTACCCACCAACCCGTGGTGGGTCGGGCCGGGTTCAAGTTTTTCTGACTCGCTAATAAATGAGCCGGATTGGGTTGGCTCACTAAGTGACCAACCCGTGGTGGGTCGAGCCGGGTTACCTGTTTTGACAGCTCTAACTCAATCAATAGTTTCATTTGATAGATATAATATTAAGTGATTTTCTTTAAAGACTATATCTAAAGATAAATGATATTTAATGTAAACATAAACTTATTTTATTTAAAAATTAATAGGTGAAAAATGATCCTATTATTCTCAACAACTACTTGGTAGGATGCAATAGACACAGTTTAATCAAAGACACAAAATTTGAGAAAGAAATAAAAATTAGAAAAGGGCATTAGATCCACCTAGTGGATTGGTGCTAAATCACAAACACGTAATTTTTTATAATTTGTAACAAATATAAATAAAATTTGCAGCTAAATATATTTTTCATTTTAATATGCATAACATACCTTATTTAGCTGATAAAAATTATTATATGTATTCTTTCTGTTTCATCTCATCTTTCAAATCGTAATACTTGATTATTTAATAATGCTTTAATTTATTTTCTTTCTCACACTTATAAATTAAATATATTTTTAAAATTAATAATAATTATCGTTTATCTCAATACAATAAATAATATAATAAAATAAAGACACAAACAAGTTTTCTTTTAACATTTATTACTTTGGATAACTACCACCTTTTATAATTGTTTTAGTCGATTTATTGTGTACGGAATTGAATTAGTTTATGCATGAAAGCGAGGATTTGGTTATCTTGTTTAATGGAGAACTGCTAAACTATTTCTTATAGGAATAATTCTGATTATATTCTATATTGATTAAATTAAGTGAAAATTGAAAGCAATGGCAACCCAACAATAGTTGAATAGTTAAAATGGTCCCCTATTTCCTCTTTCAAATTTTGCAACTCAGTTAAAATTTGAATCTTCCATCATAATTCTATATTTTATTTTCAACTATTCAAAGTTTATAACTTTTTCTAATTTTAATGATTATAAATAATGTCATGGATATTTATTTATCTTATAATTAGGATGACATTAAATAGGACAATAGATAATAATTATCGTTCTTTGTTTTATAGGATACAATTTATGCAAATTCGTAGACATACGTCATAAAACTATAAGCACATATAAAACAAACAAACATATAACCATAGTATTTCTTTCATAATATAAGCCCATAGGAATTATTATGGTTTAATATAATATATAAATATATAAAATTCAAAAGACTTCCAACACGAGTTATCTTTAAACATACTCATTTTATTGTGACAAATGAAGTTAAATAAATGTATATTCAATTTTTTTACGTGATGAATGTATAGTAATTAATTGTTAATCTTCAAACTATATATGTACACATAGTATAGCTACCCACAATCATTAATAAATAATCTATAGTACAAGACTTTACCAAACCCTTAATTATTAAAAAGAAACAGATTCTCTCATCTATTTATTTGACAAAAGGAGTATTATTCAACACTAAAATTTTGGAAACCTTTTATAACAATGTCCTAGCTATTTTTTTTAAATCAAATAATGATATATAGATATGTTGTTTTATTTACTAACATATTCATAGTGAGGTCTATTCAATTTAGAAGAAATCATGCTCCTTTGTCGTTGTATCAAACATTTGTCTTAGCGTTAGTTCTTTGATGAAAGCAGCACAGTAATGTTCAATGGACACCAAAAGTTGGAATCATCCATTAATCATTTATCAATAATTCCAAGAAAATATTTAAGTTCATCGCATTGATATGACTTGTACAATCATAATATTTTGTACTAAAATAGATTTTACATTTGATATTTTTATTCAGAATTTTATATATATTTTATCATATGACCATGAGCTATAAGCTATTATTGAAACACATAAATAAATCACTGTTAGTATCAAAAGATGGAAGGGTCAGATTGATTGGTTAATGGTCAAGATGAGTAATTATGATACTGAATAGTAAAATATGATTACTAACAATTGAGTCCTAATTAAACTTTTGCTAATCATAAGTTCATTCTAAAATATGTAAATATAAGTTTGAGGTGAGGAGATAAGTAATATGCATTTATTGCAACATTAATATCTAAAGTATGAGTTAACTTTAGTATCGAAGTGTTTTCTCCAAATACTCTTCGAATGATTTGGATGAAATGTTATAAGAAAACTTGGAATAGAAGACAATTTTATACCCTTAAACCATATCTAGGATGTTTGGACCGTTGATCTCAACTCTACACGCCAAACCATTTACAAATACAAAAATGTATTGTTTTGTGCCCCTTTTACTGCATGGTTATTTTTGGATGTAAAACCTTTATGAATGTAAAATTATCACTGTTTTCAAATTACTATTCGTCCATTTTAAATCTTTCACTAATTTGTTGATCATCACCCTTAGTTTAGAATAAATGGATTTTGTTTGTTTGAGCTTCATGTAATATGCATATTGTGTGTTCATACTAGGCTACAAGAACATGTCATGACATACGAAGACAAGTAGTTGTAGACAATGGTAGAGTCAAATTCTCCACCACAAAGGTTTTCAAAATCTTAGTATACAAGAACATAGAGAATCTGCATAGCAAGGAATAACAATAATGATGGCAAGGCCACATGTAATGGTTGTACCTTACCCAGCACAAGGGCATGTGATTCCTCTAATGGAGCTTTCACTGATCTTAGTCAAACAAGGTATCAAAATAACATTTGTGAACACCAAAGAAAACCATGACAGGATCAAGAGTGCACTTCCATGTGGGGATGGTTTACTATCTCAAATTTGTCTGGTGTGGATTTCTGATGGATTGGAATCCTTAGAGGAGAAGAAAAGACCTGGAAAATCATCTGGGGCAGTGTTGAAGGTTATGCCAGAGAAAGTTGAGGAGCTAATTGAATGCATCAATGGATCAGAAAGTGAGAAGATCACATGTGTGCTTGCTGATCAGAGCATTGGATGGGCACTTGATATTGCAGAGAAGAAGGGAATTAGAAGAGCAGCTTTCTGTCCTGCATCAGCAGCACAGTTGGTGTTGGGATTGAGCATTCCAAAGTTTATTCATAATGAAATCATAGACAAAGATGGTGAGTTCATACTTTTCAGATATTATTTGTTTCTTTTCTTTTTCAATGACATTACTTACACAAATCAAGCTACTCAAAGAGTTTCATGAGTAATCAAGTAGTATCATGCTGTTCCATATTTATGAATTCAAGAAAACAGTATTACTTATATGTAACAATCCTTTAATTATGAAGAAATTTCCAACACTTGTGAACTTCATAAATTGATGTTTTATAAGCTGCAAATAGCATATGGCTTAGCATAAAAATTTGCTCATAAACTCTGAAATGAAACCAGAATACTGACATAATACTGACAAGTAAATGAGGTTGTGAGTTCAATTACTTTCACTAACATAATACTGACAAGTAACATTTGTCCATAAAAAAAAAGCATACTCATTAGTATTCATGTCTTACTCAGCAATTTAATTATCCAGGAACTCCATTGGAAAAGCAAGTCATTCAACTATACCCTACAATGCCAAGTGTAAGTACAGAAAAGCTTGTCTGGGTTTGTGTGGGGAACAAGACCACTCAGAGGCATATTTTCCAACTCATGGTAAAGAACATAGAGTCCATGAAGAAAACTGAGTGGCTGCTTTGCAATTCATCTCATGAACTAGAGTCTGCAGCAATTTCTATGGCTCCAGAGATCCTACCTATAGGGCCACTTCTGTCATGCGGTCAACTTGGCCACTCTGCAGGCAATTTCTGGCCACAAGACCTATCTTGTTTGAAATGGCTAGACCAACAATCACCAAACTCAGTAATATATGTTGCATTTGGAAGCTTTACAAAGTTTAGTCCTCCCCAGTTCCAAGAACTTTGTTTTGCTCTTGAACTTTGCAACAGACCTTTCCTTTGGGTTGTGCAACCAGAAGAATCAAAAATTGCATATCCAGAAGGTTTTGTAGAAAGGGTGGTGGAACGTGGAAGAGTGGTGGGTTGGTCACCACAGAAGAAAATTTTGATCCATCCTTCAGTTGCCTGCTTCATAAGTCACTGTGGTTGGAACTCCACACTGGAAAGTGTCAGCAATGGGATCCCAGTCTTGTGTTGGCCTTACTTTGCTGATCAATTCCTAAACAAGAGCTATGTTTGTGATGTTTGGAAGGTGGGATTGGGACTTGAACCAAATGAGAGTGGCATGATCACACAAGGTGAAATCCAAAGCAAAATCCATCAAATTTTGAAAGATGAACAATTGAAATCAAGGGCTAGAGATTTGAAGGAGAAGATTCAAATTGGCACTGGACAAGGTGGTCTGTCAAACAAAAATCTAGACAGCTTCATCAGCTGGATAAAAAGTTGAAAGAGTTTAAAGTTAACAGCACTTGCTATAAATTTAATACAATCATGCTTGCTTTCAGAATCTTTTTATGCCCCCTTATGTGTTTCTGTCTGTGTTCCTTTACAATGACATTCTCTTTTTTCTTAGTTCAGTTGTATTATGATAATAAAATCCCAGAGACATGTTATCATCATGTACACGCCATAATTTTTAACCATGAACTCACCTGCTATATGTTATGGATACTGAAATTTATGCACTTACTGGTGTAAAAATCCCTCTCATTGCTAAATAATATTAAATCTAAGTGAAACTGAAAATCTGTCGAGTAGCATCTATTTGAATTCCATAAGATTCTGATGTTTATGGCCCTGACACTCTTGCAGCATTGGTTTTTATATAAATTTCTGTCTTTGCTTCTTTAAGATTTCAACTTTATTCTCTTTTCATTTCTAAAACATGTACATCATCCATTTTTTTTTTTTGTTCTCTAATACCTACCTATCGATTGCTGATGTGCTAATTTGTAAAAAATTGACTGACTTGGTTTCTTAATAAAATTGACTAAGGATCTCCTTGATAAGCTTCTCATTAGTATTTCTAGAATATAAGATGAAACAAGTTTATTCGTAAGTTAATATTGTGTTTGGTAGAAGCAGAAAGCCCATCAAAGACAATATTTCCCCTTAATGATTTCATCTTGAAAATCTTTTTTTTGGATTGATCCATCATTTGGGCCAATATGACTCTAAACGTTGATAAAATCTTGAATCCTGAAAGCACATCTTACTTTTTAAAAGTAAACTTTAGTTTCAAAACACCAGTTTATACGACGAAATTTGTAGTAGAAAAACTGGTCTTATTTCTAATTGTTGTAGATATCCAACACTATTTGAAGTGAGTCTGAGCTACATATATGTTTGATAGGCTAAATGGAAATCTCTTAAAACATTATATGACCAAGCATCCAAACTTGGACAAACTATTATTTTGGTATACAGAAGTTTTAGTTCACTTCTTAAACTGTCATAAACTTTGTGCTTTCCAAATATCTTTGTCTAGTTTTTCTCAAATATCATTCTTCAAAGATGTTAGATAGTTTCACCACATCTGTCTCAATTCTTGGAATTTTCCATATGTACATGTTTGATAACTTCACTCCTTACCAGATAGTTTTAAAGTGAAATTTGACAAAAAGACAATCCCACTAAACCCTCATTGGTGTGACTTTTTCACATAGATAGCAAAATTTAAAACTCAGCAATGACAACACAAGACAGAAAGAGAATTATGAAAAGGAAAAATCAGAAGTGATGCAGATTTTTCAACATCACAGTATGAACTGAGGTATCAGTCCTCCCTGGCCTATGTGCTGTGTTTCACTTTTTTTCCCTTCTAGAGTGGTACAGGTTTGAAGAGATGTTAAGGGATTTGGTCTAGAAGGGACCACACAGCGTTTCATCCTTGCTTGGTGAATGTTTGAATCTGTTTCTTTTCTATTTGTTTTTCATTCTGCATCTATAAAGAACATCAGCATGTGACCTTACCTCATCTTCAATTGTTTCAACAATAATCTCCATGACTGTTTTAAGATCCCAAGATTTTTGCATCAATGATAGCCTTCATGTTCCTTTCTCTTTCATTAATCCAATGTGTCAAGATTCATAAACAGTCAATACTGAAATCTGGGTTCAATTAACGTAAAAAGTTAATACTACTTTTAATCACTGACATTATAGCTCTATCAATGCTAAGTTATATCAATGCTAAGTTACTTAGTTTTGGAGTTTGATCTTACTATGGAAAGAACAGTTACAAAGAGATGAGAACCCTTCTTATATAAGATTCATCAATTTTACATTTGTTGTGTTTCTTAATCACAACAAAACATGGACCAAAATGAACCATAACCGGACCACTTTCATTCGTAAAACATGTGAATGGTTTCAAGAACGAAACTTCTACGCATGGTGACATATACATAGTGACAAAGTTGACAAATATAAGGATCCCTCAAAGCATGGTATATGTATAGATCAGAATTTAATGCAGTTTTTCTATAAAAAAAATTGCGTACAAATTAAAAATGAAAAATTTAGAAAAATTATATGATTTTTTTACAAATTAACTTATGTATAAATTAATTTTATCTTCTGAAGTTTTTATTTTCTTAATTTTAAATTCGTAGTAAGAAAGATAATTGTCTCCCTTTCCATGATATTTTGTTACATATATGTATGATTTATTGCTTCAGGAGTTATTTAAAGTGATTGAGAGATAGAAATTCAAACTCAAAATTTTCTTCGGATTAATGGACATAAATAAACAAATATAAACATATATATATATATATATATATATATAATTTTGATATATAGTACTCGATTCTTATGTTTTGCATATTGACAATTTTTCAAATATATGAAATAATACGAAATGTTGACTTGAATCAATTAATTTTATAATTAAGATTCATTTTATCAATAAAATTTTTAAATTGTTGCTTAAATTTTGATACATTAATTCTAAAAAATTTGGAAATATTTACTAGAATGCTAAGAAAAAAAACAAATCAAAGATAATGTGAAAAATTAATGTTATTTTTAAGGATGATAATATATTAATAATTTTTTGACAATAATTAGTCTGTTTTGAATTTATTTAAAAGAAAATATTTGAAACAAATCAATCACAAATCATCATCTATATATTATAAAAAAAGTTATCAAAATAAAATTGTTAAAAAAACTTTTTTCTATTTTTAAATGTAAGATTGTTAAACAAATATTCTTTTCTGGATGGAGGGTTTTATGGACCAAGTACAGTTATTTTTATTAAGGTTATAGTTTGCTAAACTTTGTATTTCCGTTGTCACCCTGTTTATGGGATAACTTAATCATGACTATAATTTGTTGTTGAATATGTACATAGATATTTTTATTTCAAATTTTGATGATAAGAAATGTTAAAATTGGTTTATTAATATGCATTTGAGTTTATTAATATTTATCAGGATTTAAAATCTAACTTAACATTATATATAGAAGTAGGGTATAAATTATTTTTTTTTGTTCTAACACATAAGACAAGAGAAATTCCTTTTATGGATAAAAAAATAATGGAGAAAACAGCACTACATACTTAATATTTGTTTAATAGCTTTCCTATAAGAAAGTGTGCATGTCAGTGAATGAAACAACAATGGCAACACACACATCCATAAACAAAAGGGACATTATAGATTGTGAAAAATAGATAACCCACATGATGTTTGCAAACTATTTTTGGTTTAATTACTTGGGATTTTTTATTTTGAGAGTTTGGAGATTTTACATTCACACCCTTCAGTGTTGGCTTTTTGCACATGGCTTCATTGACTCCTTCAGTGAACATGTCATGGTCATGACAACCACACACACCCTCTTCATACGCAAAACAAATTATAATATACTAATATTAGTATATATTTTTAGAAAAATTATCCTTTTACATACTTAAATTTTTATATTTATTTAACACTTTTACTTTTTATTTTTTCTTTTTTTAAAAATATAAAAATTTATATTTTTATAATTATTTTATTTTTTTATTATGTATAAAATGAATATAAAAATGTATGATAATATCGTTATTCGTATTTTTAATACTCAACGTAGAAAAGGAAGAGATTGTTTGTTTAAAATAATAAAGAAATAAATGAAGAAAGACTAGAAATTGAATAAAATAAGAAAAGTGGGGTTTTGTTGAGCAGAGAAAAGTGGTGTGAATGATTATTTTTGTGTGATAATTGAAAGAGTAATTAAGATTATAGGTAGGTGATAATATAGAATGATGTAATAAAAAATGTTGATGAAAAAGGTAATAGCTAGCAGTCAATGTCACTGAGATATTTAGCAGAAAAATGAAGAGTGAGAATGATGAGAGCGTGTCACTGCATAATTCCTTGCAGATTGGTGCAGCTACGCATACATAGCTACCTGCACTCACTGTCTCTGTAAATCTCAATCTCTCTACTTTGCTTGCTTCTGTCTTTTCTCTGAGAGAGACTCACATCACTGTTACTCTTTCCTGCCATGCAATGCCCCCATCCTCTTAAATCAACATCATTTTAACATTTATTTATATATATGTAATGAATATGCTACCATATGTAATATGTGTTTATTTTTATAGAAACAAAGTAAATTATTTTTATGATTTATTATAGATAAATTTTATTTATTTGTGAACAAATTTTTATTATAAACAGTTATTTTAATTTTAAAAGATATAAATCAGAAAAATTACTAAAATTTTTAAAAAATCATTAAATTTTAAAAAAAATATATTAAATTTTTTAAAAAATTAATTAAAATAAATATTTGAGAGTAAAATTTTAAACAAATTATATATATATATATATATACATGAAAAAATTCCTTTATAATATATATAGATAGATATAAATGTTAAGTCAATTTTATAGAATTAAGTAAAAATTTATTATACATTTTAAAGATAATATAAGAATAATTCAAAAATTCATCCAGATTTGTTATTTATTAAATGTGTCATTTTATATTAAATTTTTCATTTAATATATATATATATATATATATATATATATATATATATATATATATATATATATACCATTTTATATAACTAGTTTTAAATTTAAGATTAAATTATGTTTTAATCACCAATTTTATAAAAAAATATTTATTTTGGTCTTTTTATTCGTATGTATGTCAATTGAATTTTTATTTTAAAAAAATTATGTGATTAGATTCTAATTGTTGACCTATTAATGACCAGACATGTATATGTAACAGTAAACAATGACTAGATATACATATTGGTATATATATTGATATGTATATGTAATAGAAAACAATAACTAGACATGTATATGAGCAATTTTTAAATTACATGTAGCAATATGAATTTAGTGATGTGGTTTTTTGTTTTTTTAAAACATAATTAGATATTTAGTGTGTGCATGTGTGATGATATGTTTGAAGTGATGTTTCACGTGAATGGAAGTTCATAAATGATGGGAAATTGAAATATGAAGTGTATCTTGTCCTATGATCAAGATCCTTGAAGCTATTTCGAGATTTTAAGTATACTGAAAGAGATGAGGTATGTTGAAGTTAAAGAGTTTTGGTATTGTGTAAGAGGTGGTTCAATGTTGAAAGACAGATTAGAACTTTTATCTGATAATACTAATATGATGCACACGATTAACATAGTCAGGATAAATGGTCGGTTTCATCTATTTGTGGTGCATAACCAGAAGCATGGGAGTTGGAGAGGAGAAACATAAAAGAAGTCAACAAAGAGGCATTTAAACACTTGATAACAATTCCTCCAAGATATGCATTTATTCCCTTTAACATTGAATTATTCTTATGATGAAGATTAATATTTAATACCCTCTTGTTTAATATTTCATATTTATTGAAATAGATATTGATCAAGGTTTAAGTTCACCACCATTACTTAATCAGATACATTAGTTAACAACATGTCTAAAGCCTTTAACAATGTACTGCTTCATACAAGGACTAAGCCTATCACAGTAATGTTAGAGGACATCCAGGTGTACAGGATGAAGAGATTGGTAACAAATAGATTAAAGATACAATCATACTCACATTCCATATCTATCCTAAAATTCTCACAATACTTCAAAAGGAATCAAGCTTAACAAGATGTTGTATTTAGGTAATTACACATTTATTTGTCTACTTTAAAGAGTTAGTATGTTACTAATTTTTACTGTTTTATTTTAACCTCACAGTTAGTCAATAGAGAAGATATTTGAAGTCAACCACACCTCACACATTAACAAGAAGTTTGTGGTCAACATTGACTAAGTATTATGCAAGTGTAGGAAGTGGAGCATAAGTGAGATTCCATGTCGTTGTTCCCTTGTTGTAATGAAGTTTTTAAATATAAATGGAGAGGAGTTCGTCTCTGATTGGTTTAAGAAGTTCACACGTGAAGAAACCTACGCATCAATCATATTCCCTGTCAACAATCACAAAGTGTGGGAAATTACTTCATTTCTTGATGTCTTGTCCCGAAATAAAAAAAAATATTGTTATGAAGACCAAAAAAGAAAAGAAAATTAAAAGATCGGAAGATAGAAGGATGACATAGTTAAGAAATTGGAATTACGCAAAAGATGTCACATTTGTAAGTAAATGCAATTGCTCCCAAGCATGTTAGAATGACTTTAACTCAACCACATCATGTCAACTAGATGGACTTACATCCCTCAGCAACTCCAAATGTTGAAGCTACCGACTTCAATGCACCAACTGTGCCACCAACAAAAGTAACACAACCTTATACTCAATCATCAGCAACCAAACCAAGCATCAAAACCTTTTACTCAATCATCACATCAAGCAAACCAACCATCACAACCTTATACTCAATCATCTAACAAGTAACAAGCTATTACAACCTTCTATCACAATTCGTCCATTACAATTCATCACAAATAACATATCACGAGATAGACCAAACATAAGACAAAAACTCGATGTTAAGATAACACAAATATAGAAATCATAAGTTGTAATGTTACATCATGTTATTTTGTATAAATTGTTTGAATTTTGAAAATTTTATAACACCTATTTTTTTTTCCTTTTTTTATTGACATATGATAATATTATCAAGAAGTGGTGGACCACTTCTTTTGTAATGTCATGGACAATATATATATATATATATATATATATATATATATATATATATATATATATATATATATATATATAAAATAAAAAATCATATAATAATTTTTATATATGTTGTTTTGTATTTAGGACAACTTCAAAGCTATGTTTTATTTTGTATTTAAGACAACCTCAAAATAGTTTCTATATATTCTTCACAGTTCTTACGTTTCTCAATATTGATTTTTCTCCGATGACAAATAAATTTTACACTCATCACCACCGTAAGATGAGACACTAAGATTTTACATTCTCATCATGCTATGCAAGACAAACAAAGTAGTTCAAAGACATAATCAAAAAGTAAAATAGTAAAAATAATATTGATATCTAACCTAAAGAGGAGTGGTTGAAAGATATACCTCACTCAGAAAGTGAAAAAAGAATCAAAATTAAGATCCAAACGCGGCTAATTTAGAACTTTAAGGAAAAAAAAAAAAGAAAACAAAATTTAATTCTCTTTTTTAAGATTTAAGTTAAATTTAAAATTCTCCTTTTTCAAGACTATGTGTGCGTGTCACTTGCTCAGCACCTGAACACAAATATATGTCACCCTTTCATTGAAACCCAAAAGTGTTCACCATCATTGATGGTCTTACACTGAGTTTATGTGAGAATTAAATATTGTTTTACCCTTAAAAAAGTGAGAAATCTTATATTTCATCTTTAATGAACTTTTACATTTATTTTCCAACTCTTTTTTTCTATTTTGTATTTGATCTTGTCATTATATTACTTCTATTTGATTATTTTTTATGAACTATTTCTTCTGATTCCAGTTTCTTTTTCTATTTTGTGTTCGATTTTTTCATTATCTTACTTGTATTATCTCACAAAGCATATAAATTGGTATAACATTTCAAGAATCCAAAAATATCTCAAAAATTACTAAAAGGAATCGCCCTAATAGAGATGGGATAAAAAAAAAGCAATTCTTAAATTTGTAAATATTTTATTTATTATAAAAAAAATTGTTAAGAGCTGAATGTAAAATTTCTAATTTTTTGCAAAACTAAGAGAATATTTTACTCTTTTTTAATACAATATTTTCAAATTCAAAACTTCGAAACTGTTCAGAACTAAAAGACACTTCTTTTAATAGTAATTTTCCAGTTAGAATTAATGTTTAACTTGATTTGTAAGCAAACAATTCTGACTCTTAACTGTGAGAAGATTTTCTTACATTGAATGTAGATTTCTGCTATGCAAAATTATCAGAAAAAAGTTAACCCTAATTAAAGAACAGTAATAAAAGCACTTACACACCTACATTTAGTTCAATGATTTTTATTAACAGAGTGTAATAATAACCACCAGCTATTACCAAGTTTAATTTTTCCAAAGATGAGTCATCTAAATGTAACAGTGTAAGCATCAAATTCAAGCTCCATGTGTTCCTGGCATACTTGCTGCCAAAAGAAAACAAGAACAACTGTTCTGAAAAACAAAAGAGTTCATTTAGAAATGAGTACACTATAATTAATTACCTCTAATCAATGTTTTAATCAAAGAAAAAGTGCTTAAAATTCCCATTTCACCAAAAAAAAAAAAGAAAAACATCCCTATCTTTAACTGCTTAAAAATTTGCAACAAACAGCTAAGATAGCTAAGATGATTGTTAAAATATGTATAATTTATAATGGAAATTTTGCCTTTTAACATGAGGGAAGATTGAAGAAAAGAAAACCAGTCAATGTCAGATAAAGAAACATAAAAAGAAAAATAGAATAAAAATGGTTACATTACATGCATTGGATTTCCTTTACAAATTCTGAAATTCCCAACCTTTCCTTCCCCCATTGAAATTTCTCTTCTACCATAGTCCCTACTCGAATCTAGTGAAAATAAAAATCATAAAGCCCAAAAAATAAATAACCCCAGAAGACCAAAGATCTTTGCTTTTTCTTTTTCATTAACGAAAGGACAAAACAAAAACATTTAGAAGAACCCCAAAAGAATAAAAGAGAGTAAAAGGGAAGCTACTGTAACAACAAAGCATGTTCATCGTTCTGGGTGCTGTTGTTCCCATAATACTCAATGAGTTTCTGCAGCACCACCACACGTGTCCGCAGCAACACGATGTAATCTGCGGTTTCCTTGAACAGCTGGTCCGGTTTCACAGCCTCTTCTTCGGTGGTGTTCGTTGTGGGAATGAGGTTCTTCAAAGCCTCAAGCTTTTGTGACAGTTTCTGGGAATTTTTGTGGCACTTTTCATGGGTGGAAGGGTCAATTGTGGTGATGAGATTTTGGCTATGTGGGTGGCTTCTTCTCCTTCTTCTTGATGTTGTTCTTGTTCTCTTTGTGGCTCTTTTGAGAGAGAGTTTGTAACAATGCATTGTGGTTGTGGTCATGGCAACAGAAGAAAGAGAAAAAAAAAGGAAGTGGGTTTGGTTTAGGTAACTTTGGTTGTGTTGTGTTTTTTTTTGTTACAGTTATGGTGATGATAGAAGAGGGGGTTCTGGGTTTAAGTACTGAAGATTAAAGAGATTGCCACTGGATGGTGTTGGTTATTACAAAAATGCCATTGGTTTTTTCTTTGATGACCAAATTTGTTGGGAATAGGTTAAAAAACAAACATCATATGGCAATTGATCATGTGCCAATAAAGGATAAGATCCAAAAACATTAGGTGTCAAGTTTTTGTTGTTACATCATTTTTCTTAAGAAGATCACATCAAGATGTTGCACAATTGAAGCATGTATGTATGCATAACATAAACCCTAATTTGGTGAAACATGCATTGTTAGCATGAAATTAATATGTAGAGTTTTTTATTTTTCTTGCCCCAACTAACTAAATATATAAGGTCCATGGCAATAAATCCTCACTCCTTTGGTGAAACATGCATTGTTAGCATTAGAAAAAGAGTGGGACCAAGGGACATAAAGAATGTGATATTTCCATGAAAGAAGGGTATTTTGGTAATTTCAGATGTGCCCCCAAATGAAAAAAAGAGAAAGCGGGAAGAAGAGAGGCACAACTTGCGAGCCAGAGAGGCAGAAAAGCCTGCCCTTCTGTAACGGCACATGTGAAGGTCCCGGGAACTTCACATTGTTCTTAATTACCATTTTACCCTTCTCATCATTTCTTTCCATATCAGTTACATTATATTACTTTTTAAAAATAAATACATTATATCTTAACTTAAGAAAAATTTCCCTTATAATTTTTAGAAAATATATTTTTAATTATTTTTTTATAAATATTTTACAATAATTTATAGTTTCTAATTAATTTATTTTAATATATAAATCAATAAAACAGTAACACATAATTTATTATAAAAAGTTATTAAAATATCACGTGAATAATTTTTACTTTTAATAAAATTAAATATCACTCATGTCAGTTACAGATTGCGATTTTGTTACTGAATTTTTAAAATATACTAATATTTTTTAATATATTTTAAAACATTCATGTATTTTGAAGACAGTAGATATAAATAGTAAAATAATTTATTTAAAAAAAATCCAAAACTTATTAAAAAATACCTCCTTAATAGTCATGTAATGATATCTTTGTCCGTTGTAAGTATGGTATTTAATAAACTAAAAATATAAATGAGTAACACTAATGTATATAAGATTATATGGTTAAGGTTATTGATTATATATTTAACAATTGATAAAGGGATCAAAATATCACACGTTTGAAAAACTCAATTGGTTGAGGTTTAAAAATTAAAATGTGTGTTGAGATTGAACATCACTTTTTGTATTTTAGTGGTAAACTTTGGTGGGCATATATGTTTTTGATTTCAAAATATTCATTGTACCTCTCAAAGTATCATGTCATGTGATGGTAGCTTTTGATTTGTGCCATCCTTTTTCAACTTCTTTTACTATGGCTTTTGTGATTTTCCCACTTCCATTGTTTTGAGCATGCAAGCTCTATCAAACCTGAAACTGAAAATCAAAGTTGTTCTTTTCCTTCTTCTCAAGAGAATATACTATATAGACCATATTTCTAGAAAGTACAATCGATTTTGTTATTATTATTTTGGGGTCAATTAATTTGTTCTTTGATAGAACTACCATATATTGCAAATAATTTTATAACAAGGATTTGCTTAGGTTTATAGCATAGTATACACTAAAAAGCATGTATATAAATTATTGAATGATCAAACCCTAATTCCAATTTATCATGCTTAGGTTCCATTCAATTCACTTAAACACAAATTCATCATCCAAAGTGTGAATTTGATATTTTTAGTAAATACACAATGACACTCACCCTTTTTATTTTAACTTTTAGTTAGTGACTTAGTTTTTATAATTAAGTTTACAATTCATTTTCAATTTTATATTTTATTTTTATTTAATTAAGTTTTAATATTCATTAAATATAATCAATTTATTATTCACATATTAAATTATTTGAAAGGTATCACGGTTTAAAATTTAGAAAGTTTCATATATGTTAAAATAAAAGAAAACACAAAATAAAATTAGATTTTGAGATGTGATATCTTTTCAATAACGTTATTATTAATTTAATAAAAAAATAAAATTAATTATTTAAAACATATTTAAAATCATATGAGAAAAATATATATAAAAATTAAAATAAATTATATAACTAAATAGAGAAATCAAATAACTAATTAAGTCTTATTTTAATTAAAAACTATATATTTTGTAAAATTTGAATAAAACATGATTAAAAAGTAAGATATGAGTAAATCTATTTAACATGTATTGTAAGAGATAAGTTTGAGGAAGAAAAAAGTTGTGACTTATATAGTGAATTGTGATGTTTGCACGTGAATTATTTATATCCCTAAGTATAATATTGGGAATTAGATTTGAAAAGGTTATAGGCAACATCAATAGGTGTTGAATTAAGGTGAGCTAAATCTACAAATCAAGAGTACTATTTGAGAGAATAAGATATTTGAAGAATTGTACCTTTTATGCTACTACTATTTTGGCACTATCGATATTGGACAAAACTCTTAAACAAATGGTGAAAAGGATTCATGATAAAAGAAGAAGATAATATGGGATCATTCATAAATTGCACCACACAAAGGAACCTTCTCTTCCATAAAAAGCATACTCTTAAAAAAAAATCACATTAAAATGTTTTATTTTCATCTCTCAAAGTCTTTCTTTCTACTAGATTTAATTAAGTCGAGTTTTTTTTTTTCATTAAGAACACACATAACCAAATCAATATTTGTTTGTATGATGTTGGAAACTCCTCATTAGACATAGAAAGTATGTCGGAAGAGTTTGGAAACTCCTATATCTATCTTGTGCTTCAAAATTATGTATGAGAAATTTTCAATGGTAACTCAAACATATAATGCCGTAAAAAAATTATGAATTGCTCAAATATTTTTTTTTTTTACATTATCTCACCCAATTATTTAAAAAAAAATCAACAAACTTTATCATATAAAAAGTTTGTAATTGAATAATTAAGTCTGTTTGAACAAAAAAATTAAAAAAAAATATAAATCAAAACTAATTTATGTATAAAGTTATAGAATAATTTAGTCCATGAAAAGTTTATTTATTTTTTTTTAATTTTATTATTTCTCTTCTAAAACTTATGAAAAAACAAAAAGTCCCCCAATAGAATTAGTGTCTAAAATTGTTGTACCCTTTTGGATTAAAATACTTTTTTTCATATTATATTTAAAAAAAAATGAACTTCCTCAAAGAAATAAAAGAGAAAGAGAATTTGAGTTAATCAAGATGAAAGGGGTTTTAGAGTAGTTGAGCATAAAAAAGAGAGGGAAATGATATTTTAACACTAATTTTTTTTATATCATTTTGACACTGCACACGTGTTAAAATATGATTGGACCATTTCAAATTAAAAAAAACGTTAGTTTTTTCCTTTCAAATATGTTTTTGACTCAGTTTTTTTTAATTTGAAATCATTCAACCACATTTTAACACGTGTACAATATCAAAATAATATCAAAAATTGGTGTTAAAATATCATTTTGTAAGAAGAGAGTGTTGTGTTGAAGCCTAAAGAGTGCATGTGGAGATGATATGGGCCAGCAAGGCTTGGTTAGAAGAAGAAGAAGATGGAGAGAGAAAGAAAGCACATGGGTGGCACATGAGGAGAGAGAATGGGTTGCTTGATCTTTGAGGAAGAGAAAGCATGTGAGAAAGGGGGGACAGTGAGGCAGCATCAAATGTACACCATGTTCTGCACATTCCCTGCATCAAACTGATCAAATCTCAGCACACCAATCTAATCTTCTCTTTCTCCATTCTCACAACTTCCATTTAATTACTCTTAGTTCCCATTTTCTATATAAATCTCTCACTTTCATTTCAATAATCAACCATAATTATAATACATCTATTTCTATTTATAATGGTCCCTACAACACCAGTTTCTAATTTTACTTGTCAATCAAATATTCCAAGCTTATACTGTTTGCATAAAATAGTTTACACTATTTACAAACTAATATTTTTAGAGAGATTTATTATAAAAAAAAATAACAATTTTACTATACATAATTCACTATTAGATGCGTATCAACGTATTTTAGTAAATTCTATATGTATAAAGTGATAAGGCACATGCATGTACTTGGTTTCAAAACTTTTTCTAATTGGCATGTGTGACATGTGTGGGGGTTCTACATGTTATTCAAACGGTGTCTTTAGCCTTATCCAATTCAATTTGGATTTGGCTGGAAAAGAAAATTGATTACTATATTGAAAAAGAATTTAATGTGATAAATTAATCAGTTTTAGTCTAAGTAAATTGGTTTAAGAGTTTAACTCTGTTTATCTTTCCAGTTTGAAAAAATTTATATTATGAATCAATTAATTACTAATTATAGAAGGATGGCATTTAAGCTAGTTAGTGTAAATTATCATTCATAATATTTTGTTCAGTTATAGTTTTATGTCCATCAATCAGCCTAATTATCCTTCCAAACTGAAATACAAGCAAAATGAACCAGCTAATTAGTATCATTTAATTTTACTAATCACATTTTTAAAAAACCCTATATTACCTTGAAATTTTTAACATATAAAAATAAGAAAGAGAAATTAGAAAAAAAAATCAATGAATTAAAATGTATTTTTAGGATGCTAGTAAAAAAGAACACTTAAAATTTGTTGATATTTATGTATAGGTAAATGTATTTTTAATAACTTTTTTTTAATCATTTATTTATGTGACAGTTTATTGGTTTTAAATATAAGAACAATAATAAAATAAGGATAAATAATTTATTGTGAAAAAAATTATTAAAAAAGTTTGTAACTTTTTTTTTTCTGCTTAAAGAGAGAGTACCAATTGGTGTTGATTTTTGAATTAACACCACAAAGCTAGTTAACTAAAAAAAAAAGACAGAACAAAAGCAAAGCACCATAATGTTTTTGTTTTTTCTGTGAAACTGTGTCATTATGCATCTTATTAACAGAACAAGCTGAATAAAAAAAGGTTATATATACGATAGTACAGGAGCAAAGTACTGAAAAAAATGGTGGTGTAATGAGCATGCATATATATATATATATATATATATATATATATATATATATATATATATATATATATATATATATATAATATGTATGAATAATGTATGTATAAATAGTAGTATTAGCTTTGCAGTGCATGCAGCTGAAGTCACTATCTAAGGGGTGGAAACAGAATGAGGTTTGTATGGATGGTAGGAACAAGATGATGAAGGGAATGGAAGTGATGTAACATCTTTTTTAGGGTTTCTTTCAGCACTTTAACAATTGCTTGCATCATGTGCAGCTTGGTTCCTCTGCTTGCTCATACCTTTATTCCTTTTGTTTTTTCAGAGGGACATATGTTCATTAGCTGCCACTATATGTGTGTGATTCATGAGAGAGTCATTGGTGAGAAAGTACCTTCTTCAATTCTGTGTTTTTTGTTGTAGGACCATCATGTTTTGTCTAACATGACACACCTTCGCTTTTCTTGTTTTGCTTTACTACTTGTGACATGGTTGTAATAATCATGCAACTTCATGCTGTTTCTGGTTGCCCATGTCCATCACCAATGCTCATATACACAACTCAGTTTTTCTTCTTCCTTTTTCCACATATTTATTTTGGTTACAATGTCTCCTAACTAATACTAATCAACTCATTTCTTTCAAGGTTCAGATACAGATTATCGAACTAGGTTTTGTCCTTTTTATCATAAGAACAATAGTTTCATCGAGAACAGGATACAAAAATAAAATAGTCGTAAAAATATAAAATTTTATATTTTTTTAAAAAAAAATAAAAAATAAATAAGAACATATCAAATAAATGTAAAAAATTCTAGATGTGTCAAATATTTCTCTTTTTAATATGTATAATTCTAAATCAAATTTTCAACAATAAATCTTAGTTACCAACCAATTATGTTTGAATTTTTTTTTATCTTTCTTTATGTTAAACAAGAAACATAAATGTCTTTTTTTAATAAAAGTATTATATTTTTAACTTTTAAATGATTGGTTCGTTTGGTTAGACTTGAAAAGATGGTTTTTCTTTTGTCATTTTATACCATAGGTATGAAATGTTAACTAATTTTATGGATAATTAATTTATATATGTTGAAAAAATTGTTTAACAACTTTTGATGTACAAAGTTTTCTCTTTTCAGTTATATTTGTTTTAGTCCATAACTTTTGAAGGTGATATGTTACTTGAACTATCTTAATCTAGTTTTATCCATTTGAGTGACATTTTTAATTGAAATATAATTTTATAACTGGTAAAAAAAAACAAGAAAGATAAAATATGTCATGGAAGAATATTAAATTTGAATATAGAAAAATCGGTTCTCAAATAAATCTAAAATTAATAATGTTTTTGGGGATATCACGTGTTGCTTCAATTAAGAAAAATATGGTTTCCAAACAAAAAAATGTTTTTATATGCAAGATTAAAGTATTTAATATTTTAAATTATATATGTGTAAATTTGTAGTTTCAAACATTCTAATCAATTCAAGAAATTACTCTAATTTAGGGTAATTTTAGGATTTATGATTTTCACAAAATATATTATTAGAAGGATTTAAGAATTTACTTATATCCATTGTGATATTTTGAATATAAAAGAGATATGTTTTTTTTTTTCTTTTATCACTTCTTTTGTGACTTCATCCTATAATGATAATGTAATTTATCTTTGTCTCTTCATATAACATAGAACAAAGAAAAAGATGTTTATTTCTCATAACCTCCATCTTAATTTTAATAAATAAATAATTATTTTTTAAAAGACCAATAAACCCTTTAATGAAGTGAGAAGAAAAAAATCAATGAATAATTCCTATGACTATAATAACATTAACCGTCTAACAATTATCACATTAGACATTTTACATTAAAGTCATTTTTAAATTATACAAACCAAATATTAAATTAATATAATTTAATATTCTTGATTCATGTGATAATTTAAAAATCTAATACTAAATTTTAAGTTACTAAACTTTAAGTGTATACCATTCTAATTATTAACAATTTTTTAATAATTGAATTAGACGATGAATCATGACGCTTATAAAATATTCAACAACATGGTTCTTTTTATGTATCACAAATTATCTACTCAAATTAATTTTAATTTATATCATAAATCATCTAACTCAATTTATACTAAAATATGATTTTCTTTTCAAAGATACATCTTACCGTTCCACATAAATAAAACAATAATGTATACCTTTAATTGTCAATGACAAATAAAAGAATAAAAACATTACTACAATTGAATTAACAAGTATTAAACAAAAAGAGCATTATAGCAATAATGTATATGTATACTAGATTACATCATAACCCGAATTTGTCTATAACACCTATCATTTCAACATGACCACTAAATATTTTGGGTGGTAGACCTTTAGTTAATGGATCTTCTATCATTAAATCTATACCAATATGCTCAATCAACACTTTACATTTTTGCACTTCTTATTTGACTGATAAGTACTTTAAATCCATATGTATTGCATCTTTTGAGTACTTATCATTTTTAGAGAAGAAAATAGTTGCGGAATTCTTACAATAAATCCTTAATGGCCTAACAATATTGTCAATACGAAGCCTTGAGACACAATTTCGCAACCACAAAACATGAATAGTAACCTCAACGAATGCTACAAATTCATCCTCCATGGTAGAAATAGCAATAATTGACTGTTTTGCACTTTTTCGAGAAATTGCTCCTCTAGCCAATAGATAAACATATCCAAATGTGGACTTTCATGAATCCACACATCCTGCATAGTCTGAATTCGAGTAACCAATCACTTCAAGATGGTCTGACTTCCTGTAGGTGATTATATAGTTCCTGGTACCTTGTAAGTACCTAAGAACTGTCTTTGCAACTTTCTAGTGGTCCATACCAAGATTACTTTGATATCAACCTAACATCCTAACAAAAAAAATGATATTTGACTGAGTACAAGTTTGAACATATATCAAACTCCCAACCACTTATGCATAAGGAATTGACTCCATGGCCTTTCATTCCAAATCATTATTAGGACATTATATTTGACTAAATTTATCTACTTTTTGGATTGGAACTATTCCAACAGAGCATTTATTCATTTTGAACCTCTCTAGCACTTTATTAATATATGCCTTTTGCGACAAATATAACAATCCTTGTGATCTATCATAGAATATTTCTATTCCTATCACATAAGATGTTTCATTCATATCTTTCATTTCAAAATGACTAGAAAGAAACTTGTTTACCTCATTTAGCATAACAAAACATTTAGTATCAAGTAAAATGTCATCAACATATAAGACTAGAATTACAAACTTTTTCTCATTGACCTTCATGTAGATACACCAATCAAAAGTGTATTGATACTCCAATGCAATCAATTTTCCAGCATGTATATTGGGTAGCTTGTAGACAAGTGTTGTATCCACAAGGATTTGGTAGAATACATAATGTTTAAACTTGTTTGATATTATTTGGGTTGTATGAGAAGTATGAGAACATATTTAATGTATAAAATGTGTTGGTTTAATACAATAAAGATGTGTTAAAAATATTTTTAAGCAAAAGGTTGAGTTCAATATCTACAGATGTGTTGAAGTTAGATTTCACCATTTATCCTTCTCTTGCATCAATCTAATAAATATTTATAAAGATGCAATTATTCATGTCTTGCGAGTTCTCTTTAAATGCAACCTTAGATTCATTCCTAGCACTTAAAGCCTAAGATCATTAAACTTTAGTATAATTCTTTAGCGATTGTTTGAATGAATCACTAGCATTAAGATCAAGACTCTATAACTAGCTAAAGCCTTAGATTTATTTCTAACATCTAAAAGTTGGAAGAGAATCAATTGGACCACAACTTGGAACTAGTCCTCCTGAATTCCAAGCTAGTGAAATAAGATGAGTGGTCAATTCATGCAACAACAAGCATAAACTAATTCACAAACATGTAATAAAAACATATATACTTTCATAAATATAACAACACCAGTACAAGAGAGTTTCAAGGGCTACATCTTAGCTTCAACACAAGAGAGGTTTAACTTTTCATAATGGATACAAGCTTTGTAATGCTTTTGATAGCCATGCCTTTTTCTCCCTTTCTAAAGGTATGTAATAAGTACAAAGAAAGTGTGTCTAAAGAGCTCTCTAAAAGTGTCTCTCCTTTTCCCAAAAAGTTTTTCTAAAACAGGGGTATGACTTTGTTTTTGTAAACTATCCAGGGTAGTCCTCAATAGTGCATTTGTGGCTCAACAACAAAAGGTTTACCTCTTATGTGAGTTTACTTTTATGACCCAGCCTCATGATCTAGTGCTCAACACCTGAGATAACTTCTTTAAAAAGGAGTTTTCATGGTTTAACCTCAAGTTTTAGTGCTTGAGGTTTTCTCTTCCAAGGGGTTTACTCTTTGTGGCTCAGTCTCAATTCTATCACTCAATTGCATCTGTAACGGTTTTGGTCATAATTGCTTAAAATTCATCCAATTTCATTATTTTTTCACTTTGACTCTCATATGGTGTTGGAAAATGCAAAACAAATTAAATTGGGATGAATTTAATAGAAGCTTAACATAGAAAATAAAATAAGTGTCAAATTCATCTCAAAATTAACTCATATTGGATATTGGTGTTTTCTACAAAACCACATGACATAATAGTATTATTGAACTTAAGATACCATAGAAGCGTGGTTTAGTCCATATATTGATTTCTTTAATTCACACACCATATTTTCCTTTCCCATGGAAATGAATCGTTCAGTTTGATCCATCCATTTGCTGAAACTTTAAATCAGAATGAGCCACCAAATCCAAAATAATTCTCATAGAGTCGTTCTTAAAAATAGGAGAGATTGTCTCTTTGTAATCAATGTCATCCTTTAGAGTAAAATCTTTGACAACAAGTCTAGCCTTCTATCCTTCAATATTGTCTTTTTGAGACGAATGAACTTATAACACTAGATAAGTTACAACTCCTTAGAATCCTTAAAACAAAAATAAACTAGGGGCATGATTGTTTTAATTTCATAATCAATTTCACCCACAGTATACTCCTTCCAACAAAAAGTTTATAGTTGAAATTATTTTAGGTACCCATTTCAATTATGTTTGGAAGCCTCATGTTGATTAGAGATAATGTCAATTTAAAATATATAAATAGATGTAAACCTCATCTTACAAGTCGGTTTTATGAGGTTGAGTTAGGCTTCTTAACAAATTTCAACGATATAAAAATAAATTCTATCCATCTCTAAAATAGATATTTATTCATACACACATTCCAATTATGTTTGTTTATTGATTCAAACTGGGTTCTATCCAAGGAGGTATTACAATGCTTGGCTGGAAAATTTGTGGATTAACATAAAAGTGAAACTTACTTACAGTCACAAACATGTACCACATCAAAGGTTTTCTTCAAGTCATAATAGTAAATGGTCAAAGTGATCATTGACCTTATCATCTCCTCCACCAGAAGGGTGTTCTAGCTACCTGTGAAGGAGGTGGCGTGAGGATATCAAACACTGTCCATGAAACACCTCTAACAAGGTCCAGCCATGATATGGACATTAGTCTTTTGTTTATGCTTCTGTAGCTGCAATAGCAATTAGGACCTATTTGAAAGAACACATTTTCGGAATCAGCAAAATTTAAATTACATTAAAGAAAAAAGCAAACTGGAGTCCTTTCAGTCCTCTAGAAAAAAATTTGCAGGTGATAACCACGAAGCTGCTGTTTGCATTTCAAACTTGGGCGTATAGAGTACAGTCCTCCAAAATCGTCCTCAAGCTTTTTTGTAGATTTCCTTGTCACTGTTTCCAGCCCCGAATTTCATCATGAATTAACTGAGAAACAGTACAAGTGCTTAAGGTTTGTTTGATAGAAACAAGGCTTACTTTCAAAAACTGCTAGTAGACATGGCTATTTTTTCATATTAAAGAAATTCTGAATAGAAGTGGAACAAAAACAGACATAAAACTAAGAAACTTCAAAATCTTAAAATATATGTTCTACATAACATAGGAAAATCAGTTATTCCACACGCCCGAAATTCCATCACAAGCTTGGCATATTCTGTTTAATTTTTTGTAGCTTCATCAAGACAAAAATTCAAGTTAATGACAATGAAGGATACAAAAAACAAAAGGCTTTGATCAAAGCAAATGAAGCTTTACAAACTGTGTATCCAATTAAATCAGAAAGGGGATTTTTCTTTTTCGTTTTTTTCTTTTCCTCCTGTGGATTGCAGGAATGAAAATTGGCAGGCATTTAATTAACAGAAAGCCAAAGTAAGCCTCAAAGAAGATAAACTATGCAAGCAAACAAGAAAGAATATTGCATTACTCCATAAAGGTTTACTTATTACCACAAGGGAAAGCTGGTTAAAAAGTATTGTATCCAAATGATACATTGGTATTTGATAACTCATTCTAGAATTTACATAAAAAAAGAATTTAGGTGGTCGATGTTAATTTTTAAGTTGCAAACAATAAACAACAATCTGATATTAGACGCCACCCTTATGCACCAATTCTCCTAATTATTTCAAGTTTAGAAGCCATTTGAAGTTCCAGACAAGTAGTTGAATGAAACACAAAATAAACACACTGAGAGAATCATGTTTCAGTTGACACTGAAGAAATAATTAATGAGTAACGACACCCATATGAGAAAGTAAAAGTGCATAGAAAAACACCTTCATGAGAAAAATGGTCAATGGATTGACTCCCATACTCCGTCCACCTCACATTGTGGCTAATGTTTCTAGCCTGAGCATCAACTATCATTGACTTCTTCACTGCATCATCCTCACTCGCCATCCCAACCTACCCAAACAAATACCATTAAAACATTCAAAGGAAAAAAAGGACTTTGTATGCTACGCTGAAGAGAAAGTAATGAAACTTCTGTTTTAGCCACACATTTCACCAAACAGCTGCAAGGCAAAAACACCAGGACAATAACATAACAAAATGAAATCAAAAAATTGAATCACGATGTCTTAACTCTAGCAACTAATGATCATGAAAGTGACAGAACAACAAAAATTAATTCCTATAGTCAAAAGCATAAACAACGCGAAAAGCCTTCATTCATTCATTTTGTCAAACAGTTGCGATACACAAATTTCAAGAGAAAAAACATTTCTTCCAAAACAAAAGAAAATTACAGTAGAGTTTAATATATGAATTTATTGAATATAGATAAATGTAAAATGGGTTTTACGTAGAAACTCACTGAAAAAAAAAAATATGGAAAAAACGTGTGTGATCCTAGTTCCTACGTTTCGATTCAAAGCTTAGATTAGATTGTGTGATGTGTTTTGGGTTCATCACCGAATTAATAGCATAGAAAATTATTTATATAAACTAAGACTAATAATATTTCAAGCCTAAGATATAAATAATATTACATAATTATTCATGCAGTGAAAATAAAAGTCTTCACACCTTATTTCATATTCTTGATGTTATAAAATAAAGAAGTACATTTTATAACTTATTTTCAATTATACATGTAAATTTTAATAGGAAAAACGTTTTAAAATAATAACATTAAATAAGTTTGAGTTAGTTTGTAATAATTTTTTAACTTTGCTAAAAAATATAAAATAAAACAATTTATATAGGTTTGAGAGAGATAAAATTAGTCAAATTTTATAATAAGTATTACAGGTTTGGTCACAAAAATAAAATAAAATAGAAAAAAAAATAGAAATAAATAAGAAATAGAATAACTCTTACCTTGATTGGTTTGTCTTTTGAGTATATAGGGTCGAATGTTCATTTCTATACAGGTTTGAGAGAGATAAATTAGTCAAATTTTATAATAAATATTACAGGTTTGGTCACAAAAATAAAATAAAATAGAAAAAAAATAGAAATAAGTAAGAAATAGAATAACTCTTACCTTGATTGGTTTGTCTTTCGAGTATATAGGGTCGAATGTTCATTTCAAACCGTCTTTTGATCGTATTAGCAATTAATGTTGGAATAAGTTCCAATAATCATACCTTTGTTATGTATTTATAAGTTTCTCCTTTGTTTTTAATTAGAGTCAACCTAATCACGGTCCAATTTTGTTAAACCAGATTACTAAATTGTTTAGCTTAGCTTTGTAAAGTGATCCTCACAATTCCAATAGGTGATATGTGGTACAATGTACAAATGTCTGATCATTGTAGGCGTACATTCACATTACACTAGGAAGTATATTTATTTTGGTGTATCAAGCATTTTAGTGATGGAAGATATAGAAAATGGTATATTTGTCCATAATGCAATGATGTTTTATGATCCTATAAGGGCAACCCGATCCTATAAGGGCAACCCTTATTGTTGTTCTTCATTTTTTGGTTTTCTTACATTTATGATGTAAGAAAATATGATATATGATTTGTGGTCTAAGAGTATAATGAAGTTATAATTCATGGAGTATGATTTTAATTTTAAGTAGACTAAAAACAAATTAACATGAATATTGGGGGAACGGACGTCTAAACCCTAAACCTAGAAATTTAGGGTTTATAATTATCTGTTAACTCTGATCCTATTGATGGAACTACAACTTGGATTTATTCTGCATTTACCGGTTTGTGTCTGTATCTAGATCATGTCTATTCTTTTTGGATGTCATTGCTGGTTTAAAAAAAAATTACTATAACCAATCCAAAATTGAAATTAAACAACACGTTTTACACAAATCCGAAATGTGTCTCCTAGCTCACCTACGAGTCCTGACGACGACGTCGCTCGTGACGACGATGCGACTCTTGATGTTGACGCTCCTGGTATCAATGTGGCTCTTGACGTCGACGCGGGTCGTGACAACCCCACCTACGAATCTCCTGATGATCCCGACGAGTCTCCTCACTGGAAGACGATAGCAGCTCCCGCGCTTTCTTGGTTTTCTTTATTCTTTTCAAGACCACTCCAGTGATGTTGCGTGATTCTTGCATAGCCATATCGGTATCTCCCATCCTAAGATAATGGAGTGTTAGGCCAAAATAGTCGTTCATGAGCCGTATGTCGAGTTCAAGATCCATCTCCTTTGTTTGCTAAAAATAGCGAGTGCAAGAGAATAACAGAGAAAGCAACTACGTTAAGGTTAGATGCAAAAATTTTCGATTAACTTGATTTATATGTGTAGATATTGTTAGAAGTGGGTTTTGGGCCTAACTCAACCCCACAAAACCGGCTTGTAAGGTGAGGTCTGCACCCCGCTTATATATTATAAAATGGCCTTATCTCTAATTGATGCGGGACTTCCAACACACCCCCTCACGCCGAGGTATATACATCTCGAGCGTGAGACTAGATATTAATGGGTGGTCCGATAACGGCCCAATAGTGGGTGGAACAATATGCCCAACAAATATCGCTAGGATAAGCTTTAACCATAACTCTGATACCATGTTAGGAGTGGGTTTTAGGTCTAACTCAACCTCACAAAACTGGCTTGTAAGGTGAGGTCTGCACCCCGCTTATATATTATAAATTGGTCTTATCTCTAGTCGATGCGCGACTTCCAACACACCCCTTTCACGCCGAGGTATAAACATATCGTGCATGATAGTAGAAATTGGGTGGTCTAATAGCGGCCCGACAACGGGTGGAAACAGAAAGGGCCACTTCTATTCCTAGTAATGTACAGGAAGCTTTGGCAGATCCTAGATGGACCGAAGCAATGGTTAAGGAGATGGCGGCTTTAGAGAAAAACAACACTTAGGATCTTGTGTCCTTACCAAGAGGGAAGAAAACTGTGGGCTGCAAATGGGTCTTTACAATTAAGCATAAAGTTGATGGAACTATTGAGAGGTATAAAGCACAACTTGTGGCTAAAGGTTACACTCAATCTTATGGTGTAGATTACCAAGAGACGTTCGCACCGGTAGCCAAGCTCAATACTGTGAGAATACTTTTGTCACTAGCTGCAAACCAAGATTGGCCTCTTCTACAATTTGATGTGAAAAATGCTTTCCTACATGGAGAAATTTCAGAAGAAATTTATATGGATTCTCCACCAGGCATGACAGATTGAAATGGAATGAAGGTTTACAAATTAAAGAAGGCTTTATATGGATTAAAACAATCCCCAAGAGCATGGTTTGGAAGGTTTACCAAGTCTATGAAGGTTTTTGGCTATAGAGCAAGTAACTCTGATCACACCTTATTTTTTAAGAGAGGAAAAGGAAAGATTACAACTTTGATTATATATGTAGATGACATGATTGTTACAGGAAATGACCAAGATGAGATTTATAGTTTACAACAATACCTTACATCTGAATTTGAGATTAAACAACTTGAAAACCTCAAATATTTTTTGGGTATTGAAGTAGCTAGATCAAAACATGGTATTTTTCTATGCCAAAGAAAATATACTATTGATTTACTATCAGAAACTGGGCTGCTTGGAAGTAAACCAGCTGATACACCATTTGAACAAAATCATAAACTCTTTCAATGCTCAAATTCAACAAGCATAGACAGAGGAAGATACCAAAGACTGGTAGGAAAATTAATTTATTTGTGCCATACACGTCCAAATATCACCTATGCAGTGAATGTTGTTAGTCAATTTATGCATGACCCACGAAAGCTTCATATGGATGTTGTTGAAAGAATTTTGAGATATTTGAAGTCTGTTCCTGGAAAAGGAATTTTGTTCTCAAATAATGAAAACTTAAAGGTAGAAAAGTGAGAATCCATTGCATAAGGTTTCTGTTATCTAAACAACTCTGTTTTGTTTTTGGTTGAATTTGCAGTTTGTTAGAGTGTAGTTAGTTGGGTGAATGCGTCTCTCAGTCCCTTCCAAAACCCTCACTCCCGCAGTCCTCCATGGACCTTCCTCATTCCCCTCCATTTCCAAACCTCCATGCTTCACCCTTCATCTTCTCAATCGCGCATTCGCCAGCAAAAGCCTCGAAATCGCCGCGCCCAGTCTCTCCCTCCATTCCAACGTTCCACTGAATTTCAAACACGTCGACATCGCCACTCTCAGCAACCTCTGCGTGGACATTGTCCTCAATGTCCCCCAGCTCCCCCCTCCCTCGCCGGTTCAACGCAAGGCCTTCATGGACTGTTTGGCTTAGTCTCCCCCTGACAAGAAATATTGGGAAGCAGGTGGGAACTGCAATATGGCTATAGCAGCTGTAAGGTTAAGACTTAACTGCATTTCTATTGGTCATGTGGGTAATGAAATCTATGGGAAGTTTCTGTCAGACGTGCTTCATGATGAGGGCATTGGTTTGGTTGGGATACTTTCTAAGGACAATAGTGACAATATCATCGACAGATCTAGTAGTGATAATGGCTCTTATGATACTCTTCTATGGTGGGTTCTTGTTGATCCTCTGCAAAGACATGGATTTTGAAATCAGGCTGATTTTAGCAAGGAACTTGTATTTCATTGGTCGAGTAAATTGTCCAGTGAAGTTAAAATAGCTATTGAAAATTCGAAGATATTGTTCTGTAATGGTTATGGCTTTGACGAGCTCTCTCCTAGTGCAATAATCTCAGCAATGGAATATGTTGTTGAAGTTGGCACATCAATCTTTTTTTATCCTGGGCCACGAGGAAAGGAACTCTCCACTGGAACACCTGATGAACAAAGAGCTCTTAACCAGTTATTGAGAATGAGTGACATTATTCTTCTGACTTCTGACGAGGCTGAGTCATTAACTGGCATAGATGATCAAATATTAGCAGGGCATGAGTTTCTCAAAAGAGGGATCCGCACGAAATGGGTGATTGTAAAAATGGGTTCTAAGGGTTCAATTATAATAACGACATCTAGTATAGTCCGTGAGCCTTGATTAATGGTTAGCACTTGGTTAAGTCACTACATGATTAAATTTTTGCAACATTTATACATGATTAAATTTTTGCAACTTTTATACATGATTAAATTTTTTCAACTTTTGTACATGATTAAATTTTTACTTTTGTACATGATTAAATTTTTGCAACTTTTGTACACGATTAAATTAGAATAATGTAGAAAAGTTGCAAATATTTAATCTAGCACTCCTTCTTTAACTCTCAGTCGCACTCCTTCTTTAACTCTTTGTTGCACTCCTTCTTTTATCCTCTCTTGCACTCGCAGGAAATGGATATGGAAATCGATATACGCCTCATGAAAAACTTTTTTTGACCGAACCCTCTATTATCTGAGGACGGGACATACCGAAGCAGCTCTGAAAGAATCCCAGGAGATTACTGAAGTAATCTTGAAAAGACTAAAGAAAATAAAAAAAGGCGGGAGTGGTCTTCCAGTGAAGAGAGTCATCGCTGTCAACACCCAATTTCGTCCGGGTGACTAAATAATAGGATTTGTTTGTATTTTTATTTTACTTTATTTTATTTTGTTATATTATTTTTAATTTTTAGTTTATGTTGATTTAGTTTTTTATTTTATTATTATCTGATTTGATTTTATTTTTATATTCTTTTGGAAAAAGAAAAAAAAAGGAAAAAGAAAGATTAAAAAAAATAAAAAAAAAAGAGAAAAATGAAAAGTGTGAAACGTGACAAGAAAAGAGTTGGTTTTGACTAGAGTCGTCAAAATGGGTCACAACCCGCGGGCCAACCGGCCCGTCACGGGTTTGGGCCGGGTTGGGTTGGAAAAATACAACCCACTTATATGCGGGTCAGATTTCAACCCGGCTCATTTAGACCCGGCTCATGCGGGTTGAACCCGTGGTGAGCCGGGTTGGCCCACCAACCCACCTACCTAATTTTGTTTTTTTTAATTTATTATTTTATTTATGAAACCCTAAAAAGTAAAATACTCTCTTCACTCACTGTGTATACCAAAAAAGTAACATCTGCTCTCACAAAGTGCTTGCTCTCATTTGACGGTGCTCTCACCCTCACTTCACTGAAATTCTTCAAGGAGCAGGTAAAACACCCTTCATTTTTTTCTTCTCTTTTCTCCACATTTTTGTTTTCTCACTTCTCTTTCTTTTTTTTTCCAAAAACCCTATAATGACAAAAATAGGGGTTTGCGAATTTGTTTTTTGTTCTGGGGGATTTGAAGACATGGAATGATTTTTTCATGTTCTGACATGCTTCTATCAGATTTTTTTAATTTTATTTAAACAATTTGAATATACATTATTTGAACAAGCTCTTTTTGATATCTTTGAATTTGGGAAATTATGTTACAGATTAAACTATTAATTTTTTGTTGATGTTGTTGAGAACTGGTTCTCTTTTTTTTTTACTGATATTTTTTTTATTGATTGTCGAAATTGTTCTAATATTAGGAAAATATTTATTAGTGAATTTTGAGACAACAAGAACAAGGATCAAGGGTTACAACAATTGATGTGATAAACTACATTCAGGTTGGTTTGACATTTCCTACTTTTGCATATAACATAGTATTATTGTGCTTTGTGCATGCTTGTGCGGTTGAGATTGAAGATTGTTCTGTAGCAAACAAACAAAGATAATGACAGAAAGTTTGTTTAAATTTAAATTACAGAAAGTTTGTATTTATTTTTAATTTAAAAAAAATTAAATGGGCTAGTGAGCCAACCCGTTTACCCACCAACCAGTGGTGGGTCGGGCCGGATTCAAGTTTTTCTGGCTCGCTAATAAATGAGCCGGGTTGGGTTGACTCACTAAGTGACCAACCCGTGGTGGGCCGGGCCGGGTCGAGCCAGGTTACCCGTTTTGACAGCTCTAGTTTTGACGCATGGCATTGGATATGGCAGAGAAGGGAGAATCTCCAAAAAAAAAAGAACATGGAGGAGAAGCATGATACACACCTCATGACACTCGTAACTACCCACACCATTGCCGGATTACCTCCAACGAATCACATGGTCCAATTCCTCTCCCAAATCCTTATGATTTTCATCATCTTTCCAACAAACAGAGAAAAATGGATTCACCTCACACACTCCCCCTCACGGCATCACACACATTCATTCTGGCTTTGCCCAATAAAATCACTCACACACTCCTTCTCATTATATCACACACACGGACATTCCCCTCTGGCACCACTACCTCATGAAACATACCGTAACCATCTCAACCATCTTCATCCTCATCAAACCTCATCCACCCTTTTTCACTGCAAAGAAAAACCCAAAATCGCCTCAACAAACTTGACACACGTTTACCACTCCTCTCTTGAGCCAACAACCTATTTTCATCGACCCATTACAACAACTCCAACCTCAATTCCAACATTCATTGCCCATTCTTACCGGATTTCAATCACTGAACAAAAATCCACCACAAAGCCTTATCACAAACACCACATCCTTTGGTCACTTGCAATTCCAACAGAACAACACAACACTCATTATCTTCTCTTCACACTCTGCCTTCGTCATTTTCCCTATCATCTTCTTCAACACAAAAAAAATCATTTTCCCAACCACATTCGTCCTATACCGAAGCCATCTCCAATCACCAGCAAAATGGAATCCTCAAGCAAGAAACATTATACCTCCAGCCACGGCGTCGTGATCCAGTAATGGTGGTCGACGATACTAGTAAATAGTTGAATCTCGTGACGGCGGATCTGTGAGAAGGTAAGCTCACGTCTGAGGGAGGAAGGAGAGCTTGATCGGCGCCACTTGGCGATGCCTGGGGCGGCAGCTTACGGCGACTGGTACGGAGACAGTGGCGGCGGAGCGATGGTGGTGGAGAGAGCTCGACGGAGGGTGACGGTCCTGATTTGGTGGCAACTGTATTGTCGCTACGACGAACGACAGACGTCATCCACGAACAAGAGGGTTTCCCTCACGCGAAGAGAAGAGGGCGAAGGGGATCTTGGCGCCATGGTCGACGGCGACTCTGACAGCGAGTTTCGTCCCTGCCGGTGCCGTAGCGAGTGGAGGCTAGGTCGTGGCCATGAACCACGAAGGCCAGTGTCTCTGGTTTTTCTGAGTGGAGGAAGAGACCCTGGGTCTTTCATTCTGGGCGCAGATAGTGAAATGGGGAACTTGCATAGAACCCCTGTTTCTGGATTTAGGGCAAAAGGGCTTTGGGCCAGCTGTTGGGCCCATTCTCTCTTCTGTCACCACACATAAATTCCATTCGCACCCCCTCTATTTGGGTTGTAGCCCATTCCATTGTTGCAAACAAAAGAAAATCATTGGGCCTGACCAGCAACTACTACATGCCACCTCCAACTTTGACTTGCACCCCTGGTTTTTACTCTCTACACCCCTATTCTTATTGGTCTTGGACTGTGATGTTTTTTTATTATATTATTAGTGTTTGTTTTTTATTTTCTTTAGCTCTAGTATTTGTTTTATTATTTTGTGTTGTTATATTCATTTGTTAATAAAAATAAAAAGTATAAAAATCAAATTTCTTTTATAAAAATAATCAAAAAATATTTTGAAAAGGTTTAAGCACACGTGCGACCGCTCACGTAGGCTTTGGGCTGAAAATCTTTTCCTTTTCTTTTACAAAAATAAATAAAATTAAAAATATTTTGAAAAGGATTAAGCACACGTGCGACCGCTCGCGTAGGCCTTGTGCTGAAAATCTTTCCCTTTTCTTTTACAAAAATAAATAAAATTAAAAATATTTTAAAAGGTTTAAGCACACGTGCGACCGCTCGCGTAGGCCTTGTGTTAAAAAATCTTTTCCTTCTCTTTTAAAAAGAAAATTATAATAATAATAATCAAATTTATTTGAAAAAGGTTTAAGCACACGTGCGACTGCTCGCGTAGGCCTTTTGCTGAAAACCTTTTCCGTATCTTTTACAAAAAGTCAATAAAAAATAGTTTTAAAAGGGATTTAAGCACACGTGTGCCAGTTCGCGGCGGCCTTATGCTAATAAACCTTTTTCCTTTTTCATACAAAAAACAAAAATTCTTCAAACACAAAAAACCAAAACACCAAAGTTTCCAAACAGCAAACAGTTTCTGAAAGAACTACGTAACCCTGATTTCTCAGTCTGACTGAGAATACGTAGGAGCAAGGTCAATCCTTGTCGGGCCCAAAAAACTAAAATATATTTTTGTTTATATTGTTGTTTTTGGGATAGTTAAACATTTTGCAAACCACATTTTTATTCGCGTATTTAATTAAAGGTACTGCCTTAGGGCAGGCGTTGTGGGGTGCTAATACCTTCCCCACACGTAACTGACTCCCGAACCCGAATTTCGGTTTTCGCAGACTTTGCTTTATTTTATAGTTTTTTCCATAGTTTTCCCCAAACTATTGTTTACTTTGAGTGATTGAGAAGTGAATGTGGATGAATTTAAAAGAAAAATTTGTGAAAGATTTGATGATGTGATAAATAAAAATGTTATATATATATATATATAGTGTGATTATTATTTGCATCTTACCACTTATTTTGATGAGTTATTTTTCAATAGAAATATTTTTAAAAGTTTTATATTTCATTAGTGTTATTATTATCCATTAATATAAGAATTAAATGAGAATTTTTATAGTTATTTTAATTTATATTTTATTTTATATATCTTTAGTAGTTTTATTTAGATTTTATTTTAAAAATTTATAAAATAATTTTTTAAAAAGTATTTGTGAATATCTTTAAATATTTGAAAATTTTAAAATATTTACAGATATTTTTTAAATGAATATCTGACAAATAAAAAATAAATTCTTCTATTGAATAGTAGGTAAATATTATTTGTGTGATTGGTATTTTGTCTTTTATGTCGTCTTGTAAATTAATAGCAATTTGGTATCACTCGAGTGGAGAAGCAGACATTTTCACTAAGCTTTTATGGATTATATTAGTAACCAGTTTGATACATACGATTTGTATGCTGAAGCTTTAGGGAGAGTGTTAGATATATTATCTTTATTTTATATTTATCTTTTATCTTTAGTTAATTTGTTATTATTTCTTATTTGAATTTTGGCCTTAGTTCATATTTCTTCTATTAAAAATAAAGAACATGTGTATATTCAATACAAGAGAGATTAATACAAGGGAAATATATTTTGTGGGTAGATAAAAATGACAACTTTGATTACAAGGGAAATACCCACCTTGAAAGAATTGGCAGGGTAATAGATTCCAACATGAATAACTTCACTGCTTCGGGAACTGATCCCAGTTCCAAAGGCGGGGCCTGATTCTACGACTAACATTTCCCTGCCCTTGAGTGCTAGAGCTCTTGCCACTGCTATGCCAACAACACCAACCCCTATCACTACACACTCCACTCTCTCCTTTGGAACACTGTACAAGGTTGACCTGTTGTCACTACTTTGGGGCTTGCTACTCATGCTTCTCACCCAACTACCAAATAAGTGTTTCTTCCATTTCATATGAACATCACCATTTCTTCTTGATGTTGATATGCATCCTTCCAACCTTTGAACTGTTTGTTTCAACATTTTTCCAGCTTAGGTTGTTTCAACTCTCACCTTGTTTGTTTGTTTACAAAGAGGGAAAGATAAGTACAAGACGAAAACATGGGCCAATTCACCATTAACAAAGGCAATACTTTAACACTTGACAATATTTAGTAGCACTAAGTTAGAGAGTTTTGTTTTTACTCAAAATAAAAAGAAAGATTATAAAAGGCAAATAGTTAGGCTAGAGTTGACATCAACTTATATATATATATATATATATATATATATATATATATATGTATATATATATATATATATATATATATATATATATTAAGATGATTGTTAAAACAAAAATAAGTTTAAACCCTTTAGTTGTCCCTATTTATGGGGGGTTTTCCATTTTGATTCTCGTCTTATTAGAATTCCTAATTGGATCCTTATAAGTGCTAATTTAATCAATTAAGCCCTTGCCGTTAACGGGATTAACTTTTTGCACAGTTGGAAAGATGACGTGTCAATTTTTTAAAAACGTCGCATAAGTTGGGTGTTACGTGGAATTTCCTAAGTTTGACTTGGAAAATGTTTGATTAAAAATATATATATAAAAAAGCATCCTCCATTACAAGCACCGAGAAATCCTACCCAGAAATCTTCTTCCGAGATAGATAGAGAGAGACACTACAGATTGAGAAGAAAAAAGCAATGGGTAAAGAAAAGTGGAAATGGTGGTTGGAGCGCTAATGGTGAATGCACGGTTCGACGTTTCTCGCGATTTGGTGAACCCGTTTTGGAAGAGGAAGGGAACGGGCCGGCGACGCATCCAACCGATGGTGCCTCCAATTGCAGGTCGAAAGCTCATCTACAAACATAGTTTCTTCCGGTGAAGTTTTTAATAATCCTTGTTCATCGAACAAAAAAATTCTAAAATTGCAAGATAAAGAAAAAATAAGTTTGTAGGATTCCGGTGAGTTTCCGGTGAGTTGGACGCCATGGAACTCTTGGCGCAACACCTCCACTTCTGCGAGGTTTGTGGGAAGGGCTTCACGCGCGACGCCAACCTTAGGATGCACATGCGCGCCCACGGGGACGAGTACAAGACTGCGGACACGCTCGCGAGTAGGGCGCGTGGCGAGACACGTGGGAAAACAACGCGGTTCTCGTGCCCCTTTGATGGATGCAACCGCAACAAGACGCACAAGAAGTTCAGGCCGTTGAAGTCGGTGTTCTGTCTGAGGAACCACTTCAAGAGGAGCCATTGTCCCAAAACGATGTCGTGTGAGCGCTGTCGGAAGAAGAGCTTCGCGGTGCTCTTGGACTTGAGGAGTCACATGAAGCAGACCTCAACGGTGGCGGTGACGGTTGCGGTGGCAGTGGAAGGGTTGGTGAAGGAAAGTGACAGTGGTTTGGATGGGTTACCTGAAGGTTTCTTTGATGGGTTGGATGAATTTGGGTTTGGTTCAACTAAAAGCACCTCTTCACCGGAAGAATCTTCGCCTTGAGGTTTCCCACAAATGAAAGCACCTCTCCCCGCCTTATATTCCGGTCTTTTCTGTCTCAACAGACAATTTGTTCTCTCTTCCAAAATTAATCTAAAATTCTAAAATTGCACCAGAGAAAAAATCATGAAATAGAGAGGGAGAGGGAAAGAGAGAAAAACATTGAAGAGAGAGAAAGCGATTTCCCAAGACGTGAAGTAAGGAAAATGGAAGAGTGAGTGAGTGAATTATACACATCTGGATTTTTCTTTAAGAAGGTTGGGAGTGGTTGGAAGAGAGAAGAATAGAAAGAGGAAGAAGGAATATGAAAATGGCGTGGAGGAAGAAAGTGAGGAGGAGCAAATGGAGAAGTTCTTTGCACTGATTAAGAGCATGAAAGATGCACGAGATCAGTTATCAAAACAGAAGGAAGAAGAGAAGGCAAAGGGTGTTTGGAAACCCAGTTTTGAAGCAGGAGATTTCATGCATGATCAAGAGTTGGTGAAGATTAACTTTAAAGATTGACCAGGTCGTTCAGGGAAAGAGAGAGAGCAAGACCCTCCATACAAAGAATCAGCAGAACCAACCAATTAAAATCTAATCTTTTAAGAGATGCAACGTATAAAGGTTTCAACATGCCACATTTTAAAAAATTCACACATCATCCTCCCAGTTGTGCAAAAAGTTAACCCTGTTAACTAAATTTAACGGCAGGGGCTTAATTGATTGAAATTAGCACTTATAAGGACCCAATTGGGGATTCTAATAAGACGAGGATCAAAATGGGAAAATCCCCATAAATAGAAACAACTAAAAAGTTTAAACCAACGAAAATACTTTAACTCGTATCAAGTGATTTTTAATGTAGACTTATGATTTGTGAATAATCTAAATAATTAAAAGAAAACATTTTCAAGAATACATAAATAAGCTTCTAGAATATTTTGTTAGGTATAACATAAACTTAAAGAATTTGTATGTCTATTTTTTAGGTTTCACTTATAAAATAAAACAAAGGTTGCAAGATGTTATATTGTCCATCAAACAAAACACTTCTTACAATATCTATTATTTTTTATAATTCATGGTACTTTGTTGTGATAAATATTTAATCAAAATTATAAACGATTAAACTTTGCTTCAATAATCTTTTAACTAATTAAAAGATTATCTATATATAAAAAAACTATAATAAGTATAAAACAACGTTTTGATTGCAATGTAAGATCTAGTTACCAAAAAGAAATCCTTTCATTAATGTCTTAACTAAGAAAAAAGGCAAAACGTTTAAGTCTTTAGATTTACACAAATATTGAATTTATCAAAATATACGAATAATTACTCTAATATCACTTTATCATTATATTCTAAATTATTCTTCGTTGTCTACTTACATTTCTTCACTTACTTTCATGTGTGCATCCGGTTCGATGATTTTCAAGTTGGAGTCTTACAGGATGTTGCTCCCACGCAACTCCACTTGAATGAATGTATGAGCTGCTATGCAAGCGTTCAACATCTTATGTAAGGCGTTATGTATCAATCTTACGCTGCCTTGTTTCTTCACCACTACAATACTCATTGAGTGCTTGAAAAGGATGTGTCATTAATAAGTAGGGGGGCAAACTGCCCACAGTTACTGCACTGAAAAAATTTATAATTAACTATAAACTATTTCAATAAAAATTGTATTGAACTAAATTATAGTTCAGGGTAATTAAACTAAACTACTCTTTAATTCATTTGTACTGCACTGCATACCTCGGAACAATCCTTCTCTCCAAGACTAGTGCAAAAGGGTCTTAACCTAATCCAACAATCCAAAATCTCATGATCTCATTAATTTTATCTTTGGATACCAACATTAACAGGGGATGCTTCCTGAACGAATAAAAAACTATTTCCTCATACCAACCCCACATCTCAAAGGCATCAACTTTCGCATCCCACCGCGATTTATTTTTACTGTGGGAGTGAAAGAAGAAAGCATGGAAGCGGTGCAGCTGCTGGCATTGCGGTTGCACGCAGTTTCGGTGGCGGCATACCTCTTTCGAAACGCCGTTGTAATGGGCGGCGGCTTTCGCAGCAGCAGCAGCACCACCAGCACGAGCATGAGAGGAATGGTACGGAAGAGGATGAGCTCTGGTTCGGGATGGTTGAGGGGTATCGAATCTAATTTGGAAACCTTGAGAGCCATTTGTGGTAAGAAGCCAAAGGGATGGGTGACAGCAAGACAGACGACAGCGGGATGGTCAGCTGCAGGAAGAAAAAGGGCAACAGACCTTGGCAAAGAGAGATTCTGATGGAGAAAAGATGAAGAGAAGCATGAACCAGTTAAACCAGTTAACTGTACTAAAATTATTAAGTTTCAGTTTTTTTTAATCTGAACTGTAAAATAGTTTAATAAGTTTTTAGTAAAAACAGTTCAATTTTTTTAAGTATAAAACAATTCAGTTAAGTGCAGTTCAAGTTCAGTTTAATGAACTATGCCCACCCCTATTAATAAGTGAATAAGATCGAAACTTGTTCGAGTTTTTTGTTGCCTTTTACAAAGGCTTCTAGGATAGGTTTTTCAAGATTGTCCTTAACAATAAGGGACACAAGGTATTACTTATGGGGATTATCAACCTAAGTTTTTGCTTTACTAGACATAAAATCCCACTTGGACTAACTCTTAGGAGTCCACCATGATGACTCTCGCGGACTTCGCTCTCTTGAAATTTTGGAGGAATTACTCCCTAAGCTCTTGACCAAAGAACTTCTGAAGTGTTTCTGTTTTCCAGCATCTCAGCTGGGATGTTTATGATAACTTGAATAGAATTTCCTTTCTATCCAATTTCTATACAGGCATTCCAAAAAATGAATGCAACGTGTCAATGGAGGTGAGTGGTGTTAGTGTTGCTTGTAGTAGAAGTAAGGAAAGACAAACTGCTAAGTTGCATGTTGAAATATACTAGTAGAAAAAACCGTGTGATTTTGGATTGTCTCCGAAGGATCAAATAATAAGAACCATACTTCCATGGAAATAACTATGCACTCTTGTTAGGAAAAAAAAATAAACAACACAAAAATTGTAACATCCCAAAATATATAGCAATGTATGTAGATATAGAATGCAACAGTCATAATTAAAGAAAACAGTGAGAGTAGTAGATAACCGTATAGGTATAAGTTACAGTCATCCAAAATTAAGAGAAAAATAAGTACAAATGTCTAAGGTTCTCAAAATGATAGGCTAAAAAGAAATAAAAACAAGATAGACGCCTAAGCACTAGGTGCTGGATCTTCCTCAGTCTCCAACGCCTGCTCCAGAGGTACATCATCACCTACTGCTCACATCCAAAGGATTGGATGATCATCGCAAGGGAGAAGGCAAACACACACAACATACAAGTGCAAGGGTGAGCTAGGTTTCAAACAAATATACAAATCATAGCAAAGTGATCTAACATTACCGAAAGCATCAATTTACATACAAGCATACAAGTCATCATGAACTTAGGCACTTATATCATAACTTAACCAAATCAATCATCTTATCATCCAAAGACTCCTAGACACGTTCGGACATAGAATGAATGTAGAGCTGGGGCAGGTTGTGCACTTGTGATGGCCCCTACTGCTTTGCAAAGCCATTGTCGAGGGGTTCCACCCGACCATACACAAGGCTAGTCCGTTACCGCAGTATAGACCTCCAGTGATAGCATTTACCCTAGGACCTTCCACTACTCCCACCACAGGCGTCAATCCTCTCTAAGTGAGAATGAAGACCGTTGGAGCGTTAGGGATAACTCCCCATATGGAAGCCTCTCACCATTCAATCAATACACTAATAGATCTCACTGAGAGATCATAATTCCATAACCGAATCCAACAAATCCAATCACTTGATATTTCTCCAAACCATATTAACCATACATACCTTAATTCACCACAAACAATTAGACAGACCAATCAACCACAAGTGTTAAGCAATAAACCGAGCACTTAAAGCAGTGGCCGAACCACTAGAGCTGAATTGGGTGCCAAGACCAAGCACCCTTAACAGACCGAACGGTCAAGAGAAGAGCTAGCTCTTCTCTGACCGAGACCCTGCAGACCGAACGGTCGTGCAGGTCGAGGCTTCTAAGGCTGTGAGGAATCCAGGCAAAGAGCACCTAAGGCTGAGATAGGCCAAGACTGAACGGTTATGGGATGGGACAATCCTTCCTTGGACGAAAGCATATATGACCGAACGGTCATGTGAAAGAATCACTTACCTAACCATGTTTGGCCGAACGGTCATGAGAAAGACCAGCCTTCTCTGACCGAACCCTACCAGACCGAACGATTATACAAGCTGAGAGCAATACTAAACCGAGAACCCTATATGAGTCCGAGAGCGTCTAGGACCGAGATTCCTAGGTGGCCAAGAATAATGCCAGACCGAACGGTCAAGAGAAGGAACCCTCCTTCTTTGACCAAGACCCCTGACCGAACGGTCAAGAGGAGGAACCCTCCTTCTCTGACCAAGATCCACCAGACTGAACGGTCAAGAGAAGGGAATACCCTCTTTGACCGAGAGCACCTGCCAGACCGAACGGTCAAGAGAGGGAGTCATCCCTCTCTGACCCAGACATTCAAACCGGACGGTCAAGGGAAGGAGTCATCCTTCCCTGACCAGGCCTACAAAACTGGACGGCCAAAACTCTGCAGAATTATGCAGAATTCGACAGAACCTGCTAAGACCATTTTCAACCATTTTTACCAACTTCTAACACCTCTAATATTTGTTTTAGACATAATTAAACTTACCTAAGTGATTCTAAACATTATTAACACATTTCTAAAGTGGTTTAAGCTCCTTTTCAACTCTAAAACACTCATTTTCTCAACTTAGGGACCCAAAACCCAATCTTACCATTTTACACCTATTTTGGCTAATTTGGTGACTCAAACAAGTCACAATACACTAAGTTAAACTGTCCCAACAGTCCACAAACACAACAAACCCCATATACTCAAAATCACTACCTCACTTCCCTTAAAATGGCTAAAAAGTGACTCTAAAGCACTTGATTTTCTTCCAAACACTACCATAACAGATTTCAATCATCACCACAGTCTCAATCATGCATAATTCAACATACCAAGGAGTTCCAAACAGTCCAAAATCATCAATCATCAATTCCACACAACATACACGTTTCCATACATACATTTCAAACCAATTCAACCAATTTCGTGCTTCCAACAACATACAACTTCAAATTTATCATACATTCATAACAAACTACGAAAATGAAAAGAAAACTAGCTCCCCTTACCTCTAGTGCGTACGGTCAACTCAAGGAAGGATCCTAGACCACGTACTTTGAACCCAAAGTGTGAGAATCACCTAAAATCATCAATTGATGATGGAAAACGAATTTTAGAACTAAATTGAAGCTAAATTATGAAAGAAAACGAGATGGGTTGCATGCAACAATAATTCACATGCTAGAAACCCTAGGGCAAAGGGAAAAAGAGGGCTTTCTTACCGGTTGGACGAAACGGAGATTCAATCGGTAGAAAATGCTCTTCTTGGAGTCCTAAAGGCTTAGGTAACTTCAATTTGAGAAACGAACGGTTAGATTCTGAGTTATGGTAAATGGAAGGTAAGGCAATGGAGGAAAAAGAAGGAGAAGGAGAGGTGTGAGTCGTGATATGAGAGTGCAAAGCTTTTTCAAAAGTTTATTTTTGTGCATTTAGCCTTGCCCAATGACTAGCTGCCACGTATATTCCACTAAAACCATTTTTCAAGGTATTACAAAAATAATTTAACATGATTCAACATATAAATGTCTAAATATTATATTACGTCTATATTATATTAGAAAGAATATTTATTTTGAGATTTTCGTAGAATTGCTTATAATATATGAGTATGTTAAACTATATGGAATATTAAAATATATCTAAAATTTTGCTTTCTAATATTACTTATAAATAGACCATCATACTTTATTTAAATATATTTACTAACTTAAATTTTTGTAAACGCTAATAACACCTTTTGAATAAAATAATAGACCTTGAGTCATTAGAATTAATTACAAGACAAAAATCTACTAAGTTGTTTATATTTTATTATATAATTAGGCCTATAAGGCTTATAACTTCAAAGATAATTTAACATATAGTTATTTCATTAAATAATTTTTCAAAAGAGCTCTAAACAACCGAACAAACAAACTTATGGCATAGACAATTTCACAAAAGTTATTCATAAGTCTTGAAAAGATTTAAACTTACTCATTCTCATATTCTAAAATGATAATTCAGTGTAATAATTTAGATTTCAAAATACAGATTTTTACTAAAAAAAATACATTTATATGTACTCTATTTGGCTGCATAAATTTCCTTACGAGATTTGAAAATAAATGTATATTATAATACTAAGAATGACAAAATAGTTTTCTCTCGTTGTCTTACATTTTATTGATTTATTAACCTGTTACAAACAAATTTGATAAAATAAAGTGTAAAATTGATTTAAAAAATAACACAGAAAACAAAATTAAAAAAAAAGGAATTCTTTTATAACGGTGTGTAAATTTAGTTCTTTCTCTTTACATCTTATGATAATAACAGCTTTAATAGCACAACAAATCCATCAATAAAAAGTTATGAAAATTGAAATTTTGTAAACCAAATCCTGACAAGAGCATTCGACATCAGGTGGTTAATAGCTTCCGTGACAATCTTGATTCTTGGCACAGGGGGTAGTCTGGTAATTTTCCGCTGAACTCGGTTTCTTCTTTCTTACCTCATAAAAACCAAATCCACTTTGGAGTACCTCTCTCGATAATAATTTCCAAGACACTTTTCGCAAACCCACTCTTTTCCCCGCCATTCACTTCGCAATTTCTCTTCCAAATCTGTCCCTCTAGGGCTCCCACTTCGTTCCTCTTTCTCACCCAATCCCTTCCACGCAAACCCTAATTTCCCTCAATTTCCCACCAGATTTCACCGTTCTCCACGCTTTCATGCTCTTCACGTGACCAATCCATGAGCTTCCCAGTCACTTCCGCCGGCGCCGCGGCAGCCTTCTCCGGCTCTCGAGGCATCGGCCTTTCCAACACCGTCCACTCCGAGCTCGCCGCCTGCCTCCCGCTGCCGTCGCTCCCGGTTTTCTGCGGCGCCTCCGACCAGGACCTCCGCCTCGTTGACTCGCCGGCGCGGCTCAACCGCGTAGACGTGCTCGCGCAGTCCGGCAAGATCGCCGAGCTGCTTCGCCACACCGATGTGTCGTACTTGTAAGCTTCCTCTCCCTTCCGTTCGTGTTCTACATTTTTCGCACGCTGAGGTTTTAGTCGCCTGCATGTTGAATAGTTGAATCAGTGAATCTCGTAAGCATGTGTTGAATTAGGCTCGAAGTTTCGATTGAATAGTTGTTACTCTTTTCGTGCAACTGAAGTTCGCAGTTGCGAGCTGAAGTTACTTGCATTCGAATTTTCATGTGATATAGTGCAGCATATGTAATGAGAATTGACTTTTGGTTATCGTACGAAATTTGCGTCTTAGGTACTTGTTTACTATGTGTTTAATACGTAAGAGAGAAATATTCGAGAATAAGAGGAGATAAAGATAGAAGAAGATACAAATAGAGCAAATGGAAGTAAACGAGACATGAAGTGGGAATAGAAGTTGTTTGGCTCTGAAGAAAAACGAGTGAAATAAAAACAATCAATATATATATATATATATATATATATATATATATATATATATATATATATATATGTATGTATGTATGTATATGTATATGTATATGTCAATTTAATTTTTATGTTAAATAACTGGTGATGAACCAGTCATAATTGATTATGGAAAATTGAAAATTAATTGTGATAGATTGATAATCTATTTTGAACAATTCATTACCGATTGTTTTTGGAAAACTAATGATTTCTCATATAAAAGTTATTGATAATCCATTATAAATCACTGAGGTGACTGCAAATGTTGTTACAGTAGAATCTTCACACTGAGTCGTGGAGAAAAAGAGTTTGTGAGACTTACTAAACTCTTCCCCGCTTCCTTTTCTTTTTCTAACACATAGTGAGACCGTGTTGACGGTTAGAAGCAAAGTTGGTGCCAGGATCCTAGCCAAAGGTTAATGGGAAATGAAAGTGAAAGAGGTCTTTATTGATTGAAGAGGCTTTGTACCTAGGACTAATAAAGATCCAGAAGAATGGGTCTAGGCTTTCGAAAAAAATGAAGATGCAAAGGGTAAAGAGAAAAGAAATGTCTTATTTTTGTGATTATAAGATACATTTGTTTGGTAATTGTTCCCGATAAGGCTATAAAATCTGCAACAAAACGCATACATCCAAACAGATACCATCATCTCTTTATTTCTTCTCTATATTTTCCCTCCATTTTTCTCGCATACCAAATCTACCTCTAGTTATAGTTCTCTCTCTAAAGAAAATTAGATTAATTTATTTATATTTAGTTTTTCTTGCCTTTTCACGTGAAGTTTGCATGTTTTGGTCTCAGGCAGATTAGTATTGGACTTGTAAATAAACATTGGATGCTATTATATGCAAGGTATTGAATTGCAGTTGCAGTTTGATTTCATTTTGTCATATTGGGGATAATGCAGACAAGTGTGACCACAATTGGGGTTGCTTAGTGGTTGTGGACGCTAAAAGTCCCTCACATTTTGGCTGAAATTGGGGTCACTGTCTTCTTTCTAAAACCCTGTGCATAAGGTTTACTTCTTTAGTTTGAGAGCTTTACTTAAATTTTTTATATCTTATAAAATTAATGGAAGAAGTTTTTACCACAGTTTACTAGTACATCTTTTTCAAACGAGTTTGGAGTTTTATTCACCATGTTGGTTGAATGTAAGGAAACGACATTCATTCAAGCTGTTTTCACGTGTCCAATTTCTCTTGTTTTGTTAAGATTGGATGTTTCAGTAAAGGTATACATATTGTTGCCATCATTTTCAATGTTGATTATGTTGTAACTATTGTATTTATTATTGAATTTAATTCAACTCTGTTTAATTTTTTCTTCTGTAGGAATTTAAGAGATGAAGCCAAAGGTGTTCCTTATATATATGTTGAGCCTTTAGAACTCCATGATGAAGTTCTCAGGTGCAATCCTGAAGCATTTGAATACAGCACTGCAGGTAAAAGAGTGCTTGGTTTCTGCCCCTAATATCACTAATGTGGATTTTATTTCAAATCTAATGGAGTTGCTGTTGCTCATTGTTCTATAATAGTCTGACATAAATTGAGGATGTGATTTCTTTGCACTTGGGAAAGTTTAGTCATGCTGAGATTTATTAAGAAGAGAAACTGTCATAATAGAATGAAGTTTGATTTCATATTGACAAATTACTGTCCTTTGTACCTTTCAAGATGGCTAATGTGATTTGTTTGTTTGATTAAACTAGAACTTTGATTTATGATGTCAAACTTATAAAGTTGTTTACCTTTTTCACCTAAAACTGATGTTTTACTTTGCTCTTTGGGCTTTCCATTAAATAATTTAATGGTGCTCTGCTTATTGTTTATTGTATTGGTCAAGTTTCTCAGGTCCTGTTAAGGAGCAGATCTCTGGCAGTGCAGTACCTGAAAAGAGGCAATCTGAATCAAGTTTTTCTGTCCCAAGTCAGACTCAGAAAGACTATAATTCAACACATAGTCGCCAGCTTGATAATTTTTCCACAAATGTATTAATATATTATATATTATACTTTATAGTGTTAGTTGATATTTGATTTTCATTTTTTAATTTTTCAAAATTACTTGGCAGGATATTTCCACGTTGTCTTCTAAAAAATCGAAAGTAAAAAAGAAAGGTGGCGATGGAATATCTATAGCACCTGATTCTGCTGAGCTTCAAGGTTGGTGCATACTTGTTTCCTGAAATCTTACTTTTTATTGTTGTCTGTTTACTATCTTTATGTTTGTCATCACATTGCTGAAGATAAACGTGCTGCTGTTACATGCGTAATCAACTGGTATTTGTAATTTTTTCTAGGTGCCCACATTCAAAGGTTTTGTGAGCTTTTGGAGGATTTATGCAGCAAATCTGAACTAAATAGTGATGACAGAGATGAAGCAGAATGGTTGTCACTGCCTCTTTCTGATCTTAGATTACTTGTCAATGAAATAACATCTATTCGTGAAAAGAAACTTCTGCATTTGGTTCCCATAGAAGTCCTTGTTAGACTATTAAAAGTTCTAGATCACCAGATACATAGAGCAGAGGGCCTGTCAATTGAGGAATGTGATAATAGTGTAAGTTCATGTGGCACTTCTTCTGTATTACTTTGTATTGAATTTCTTTGGCTTGTTTGGATTTAGTTGACATTGGATATGATCTCAAGTTTTCCAAAAATTTATTAAAATCTAACTTATACATACTATTGAGCTGTAAGAAAAAGCTTAATTTCAAATAGCTATATGCCAGTTTTTTGCAGTTCCAACAATATCATCATAGAATCGAGTTTGGTAGCTGAAGCTCTATTTGAGAGTTCTCTTCACTTCCAATTTTGTCATATTGTTCAATAGGAACTCTTGAGGTTCTATATCCATCTTACCTGTTTCTTTGAGGACATCAAATACGTAAATTTTTTGTTAGATGAAACTCTCCTTTTTTGAGTAAGCAACCTTTATTCAAAGGAAATACTTGCGTTTTCCTAGGTCCTTCATCTCAACTTGGGTTGCTGATTTTTTCTTTAAAACGAATTTCTGTTTAATCATTCTACAGTAATCATATCATCCGAATATACTAGCACTATAGTGAGTTTACCTCTAATAAAGTGCTTTATAAGTAATGTATGATGGCCTTGGCTTTGTTTATATCTTAAGGAAACTTTTACTTTTGTAAATCTCCTAAACCATGCTTATGAAGATTGTTTAAGATCATTTGAGACCCTCATTAGGAGAAATACCTTATCCCTTGTACTGGGAGTTTCAAATCCTAAAGGTATCTCAATGTACACTTCTTCTAAAGCTCCGTGAAGAAAAATGTTCAAAAACATTCTTTACATTTTACTGGTTTAAGTTCCAACCAAAATGAGCTGTCAGAGCAAGAACAATGCAAATTACATTTATCTTTGCTATTGGAGGAAATTTTCTCTGCATTATTCAATTAACCTGACATTGTATTTGTCTGTATTCACATTTGCTTTATATTTCACTATAAATAGCCATCTCTACCCTACAACCCTTTTATGTGTCTTTATTTATCGACAATCTCCCATGTTGAGTTTCTTTCTAATGCAGTCATCACCTCTCTTATAACCGTGTTCAATGTTCACTTTTTATGGTTTCTTAGATTGTGGTAGGATTATTTTGTGGCATCAATAGCAACAATAAAACTTTGATGTTTATAAGAGTGATTATTAGTGCAAACATATTTATTGAGAAATAATATATTTAACACATGATCTTTTCCTATTTCGATGCACTGGGTTAATTCCAATTTGAAATATCTAAGTTAGGCAACTCTTCTTGCTCCAGAGCCAAAGTGGGTTGTTTCCTCCTTTGATATTTATCAAAAAATGTCTTCTACCTTATTGTTGAAGGAAAACTCCGTTGTTTCAAGTGTTTTTGTCCCTTGAAGTAGAAGGTTGACAAAAAGGGGTTCTATTTCATGCAATGTAACATCTATGGTGATAAAGACACTAGATCGGATGATGATAAGAATTTATATTCCTATTTTGTAGGGTAACTAATAATGACATAATTAAGAGTTCCAAGATCTAGTTCATTGCAATTTGCTTTATGAGAGTGAACAAGAACAATGGACCCAAAGACTTGGCAAGGTAGACTTGATACTAAGGGAGAAAAGATAATGAAAGACAATGAGGACTTGATAGTACTCATGTCATTTAAGACTCGGGTGAGTAACCTGTTGATGAGGTATGTGGTAGGTAGCACTGCTTTTCCCCAATAGATTTATAAAAATTAGAAACAGAGATAAGTGGATCTATTTTAGATGCCTTGAATTGGTTTAGAAGAGCTTTATGATCTTCTATTCATAATGATTAGAAAGTGATACAATGGGAAGATGAAAGATCAAAGGTGTCATCACTTGACAAAAACATATGCTATTGATATTTTGGAGGAAATAGGCTTGTCAAATTGCAAACCCATTGATAGTTCTATGAACTCAAATTAGAAGTTAACGAGAGACACAGGGGACTATTCTCAAATCATGAGAGATAGAAGGTTGGTTAGAAAATCATTTATCTCACTATAACATGACATTATGTTTCTTATTTGTGGTAGTTGTGAGTCAATTTATGCATAACCCTCATTGATTTCTAGAATGCAGTACTTTGCATTCTTAGATATGTAGAAGGGAGCCCATGAAAAGGATTGTTGTATGAGAACTAGCGAAATACTAAAGTCTTAAGATATTGTGATGTATATTGGGCTTGTTGTCCCATTCACAGGATATCTACCATAGGGTATTGTGTATTTCTTGGAGGGAATCTTAATCTTGAAAAAGTAAGAAATAGAGTGTTGCTTGATATGGTGCAGAAGTGAAATATAGATATATGACCCTAGCTACACGTAAACTTGTCTGGATTGAACAAGTCTTTAAGAGTTGAAATTTTGAGAAAATGAGCATATTAAGTTATATTGTGACAATCAAGTAGCTTTTCATATTGCCTCCAATTTTGTGTTTCATGAGAAAACTAAATATATAGTGATTAATTGTCATTTTGTTAGAATGAATTTATTGTCCAAGGATCTCATTACAGTGTTTATCAGCTCTAATGAACAACTTGTAGACATTCTAACTAAATCTCAATGAGGACCTAGGATTCAATTTATATCATCGAAGATTGGTGCATATGATCTATATGCTTTGGTTTGAAGGGAGTGTTGATATGTAATGTTATTTCGTTGTTATTTCTTTTTTGTATCTACCCAACTTCAGGGTTATGGTTTAAGGTAAGTGTATCTTGCCTCTATTTATAACCATATATATATAGATATGTATATGTGTGTGTATATATGTATGTATGAGTGTATACACACACATCAATAAAAGGTAAAACAGTGTAAGTTGAAGACACTGAATTTTGTCCATCTTATTTATTCAAGTGTAATGTCTTCAAAAATACAGATTAAGAAGAGAAAAACGTTATTGAATTATTTAAATTTTTTGTATGACAGAAAACATAAAATATTGAAGACCCACTTTCTATTGTCAAGATAGGCATGTGTTGGAGAATTTCATGCTCCAAAGATCATTAGGACCCACAAAAACGAATTTCACGCTTGGCATTTGCTCTTATGAGTCAAATGTTGCTAGTTCGATTCTTGTTGGAGCTAAGCGTGTAGGCTACATGTGTAGATTTTAGCGGTGGTGTGTGGTGACCTTTTGCTGATGCACTTGCTATTGTAATTGTTTGAGACACACCATTTTGGACCATCACAAACCTCAAAGGGCGATGATGGTAAATAGTGGCAAAGTAGTGGCCAACAACAATGGTGGTTGTTTACATGGCAGCGGAAACAAAGCATCCAATATCAGGAACTCTTATAGACATTGATGGATAGAGTGCTTAAATTGTTTTATCGAGTGTTTACTATTAGACCAAAAGCTATAAGTTATATTCAAGATACATCTTTTTTTACAATGTCATGACTCAATTGTGACTTGACCTACTTGGCTTCTGCCACGTGACAATTGATGTCCCTTGCAACAATTACCCCTCTAGGAATCAAACTCTTTAGTTGTGACTTCAACGGCTTGACTTTTGTTATGAAACAATTGATGCAGCTTGCAACTATCTCTCCTTAGAAATTGCTGTACTGGGAATCAAACTCGAGACCTTGAATTTGATTCCATCTTAATAAGTATGTTTCAGATCTAACTCAACTTCATAAAATTAACTTGAAAAGTGAGGTTTGCACCCATTTATTATTATAATTTGACCATATTTAATTGATGTGAGATCTTTAATGCTTAGGTTACTAGGCATGGTCAATCTTACTATTGCTAGAATGATTTCTGATTTACATGTGTCTAGGTTGCCTTGTCATTACTAGTCCAATTCATGAACAAACTATTCATAATATTTAAGCCTAGAATCTTTATATTTTAAGCTATTTTTATTCTATATTCTCTGGTCAGGATAATCAAATGCAACAGTTAGAGACACCGTTAGAAAGGACCTTGCTATATATACTGAATGGATTTCATTAAAATTCGTCTTTTGATATATCCCAACAGTATTGTTTGGTTCATGTAGTTGAACACATTATTTTGTTAATGCATATGGTTGTAGGCTGTTTTTTAATCATAATTTATGTATTGAATTTATATTAATGACTTTTTTTTTTGCTTTTGATCTTTCTTTCAGTCAGATTCAGAATTAGTTTCATCTGTTTTTATTGCATTGGAGTCCATTCATGCTGCATTAGCAGTGATGGCTCATTCTGATATGCCAAAGCAACTTTATAAAGAAGAGGTATTTTCTTTTTTTATGCTAGTTTCAAGCAAATATTACTACTATGAATAACAGGAATTTTATTGGACTGGAGAAACAGGTATTTACAAAGAAAAAGCTCCTTCAGCTGGAGAAAGTATTTTGTCTATGTGTGAAATCAATAATTTGATTTATTTAGCTTTCATTTTTGTTTTAAACTATAATCTATAACGTCTAAAAGTAATTTATCCATGCCAGATAATTGAGAGAATTCTGGAGTTTTCTAGGCGTCAGATAATGGATGTTATGTGTGCATGTGACCCATCGTATCGTGCCTTGCATAGACCTGGTGAAAACACTGGATTTGAAGGTTAGCCCTACCAGTTTTAGTGGTTAATTGAACATATATCTTAATTTTGTGTTTTGGAGAATGAAGACGCTACTGGAAGTGGGATACTTTTATTTTAAATGGTATCTGACTTTAATTGTTTGTACTTAAAGTTGTATTTCAATTTCTCGGATGCCCAACATGGGATGGCAGAGTTCACACAAAGTGTATAAATGGGCCTATTGGGGACCTTAAAATGGAGGGAGATAATTCCTCTGGTTTTTAAACTCCTAATATCTATATATATTTTTTTCCAGTAGATGATTATGAAGAAAATGATGCTGAATTTGGTTCAGCCAGCAAGAAACGACGCACTAACAAGACTTTGAAGTTGAAGAAATCGGCATCAAGCAGGTCTGGTTATTTTTGTTCACTTAATATATCCTTTATGTTGGTTTTCTTTTGCATCTATAGTTATAGTTAGTATTATTCTTGTCCACATTATTTTCTTATTGGTCCTTGCTTTATTAGGGTCTCTACTGCTGTGAATACTATCCTTCAGAAATTATGCACTGTTCTTGGGCTACTCAAAGATTTATTGTTAATAGAGAGGTTATCAGATAGTTGCATTCTGCAACTTGTAAAAACAAGTATTACAACATTTTTGGTTGATAATATCCAGCTTTTGCAACTGAAGGCAATCAGTTTACTCAGTGCGGTACTGATACTTCTCTTTTACATCTCTGATTGTTATCTTTCATGCACATATGGTGGTTCTCATGTTCTTTCATAATTTTGAGCATATGCTCTTGTATAATTTGTTTTTCCTATGGTGGCGCAGGTATTCTATTTATATGTACAGCATCGCATTTATGTGATAGATGAAATGGTTCAGCTTCTATGGAAATTACCTTATTCAAAACGAGCTTTAAGGTCTTATCATGTTCGTGAGGAAGAGCCAAGGCAGATCCAAATGGTTACTGCTTTGCTGATTCAGTTGATTCATTGTAGTGCTAACCTGCCTGATGCTTTAAGAAAAGCATCAAATGGTAATTCTGTATTAGAAGCCTCTGTTGATGCTAGTACTCCAATTAAATCCCACGAGGCAGTTACAGAAGCCTGCTGTCTGTTTTGGAGTCGTGTACTTCAACGCTTTGCAAGTGTAAAGACTCAGGATGCTTCTGAGTTGAAATCCATAATAGAGAATCTTGTTACAGATTTACTGACGACTCTAAATTTACCTGAATATCCTGCTTCAGCTCCTATTCTCGAGGTAGATCATGTGTGGGTGTGTTCTTGCTGGGATCTGCATATTATTTGTATACTTCTTATTTTGGTAGTTGCATTAAATTAGTTTACCTTGAGAGATGTTGCAGGTTCTCTGTGTTCTACTACTTCAGAATGCTGGGCCAAAATCTAAGGATGTCTCTGCACGTACCATGGCAATTGATATTCTTGGTACAATTGCTGCAAGGTTGAAGCGTGATGCTTTGGTTTGTAGCCAGGAGAAGTTATGGATACTTCAGGATTTCCTTAGTCCTGATGCTCATGCTGAGCATCAAGCAAAAGATATATGTTGTGTCTGTTTAGGGGGAAGGGTTGAAAACCTGTTTACATGTCATGATTGCCAGAGGCTTTTTCATGCTGATTGCCTGGGCATTAAAGAACATGAAATTTCCAGCCGAAACTGGTCCTGCCAGACATGCATCTGTCATAAGCAACTACTTGTATTACAATCATGTTGCAATTCACAGCACAAGAATAATGTGAAAAAGAATTCAAAAGTGTCAAAGGATTCTGAAGTTTCTACGCAGGACATTGTTCAACAGTTACTTTTGAATTACCTACAAGATGTCTCCTCTCCTGATGATCTGCATCTTTTCATTTGCTGGTTAGTACTTGTGACAGATCTTCTAATTGACATTTTAGTTATATATATGCAAAGGTAATGCTTGTGTAAATGTGCAGGTTTTATCTATGCCTGTGGTACAAAGATGATTCAAATTTTCAGCACCAGTCCATTTATTACATTGCAAGAATGAAATCAAAAATCATAGTACGGGATTCTGGCGCTGTATCTTCTATGCTGACAAGGGATTCGATCAAGAAGATTACTTTAGCTTTGGGCCAAAACAGTTCATTTTGCCGAGGGTTTGATAAAATTCTTCACACGCTTCTGGTCTGTTGATATTCATCCTTTCTTTCCACAATTTGTTTAACAATTGTTCTTTGCTAATCTTTCTTGTGATCTGTGCAGGCAAGCTTGAGGGAGAACTCTCCAGTTATTAGGGCTAAGGCTTTAAAAGCAGTAAGTTTAGAATATTTTTTTTAAGTTTTCTGCTTTCCAGTGAAAACGGATGCTTATAATAGTTTCTTGGTACCAAAAGTAATCTCCTCTGATTTTCATTTAATACAATTAATATAATGAGCAGGTTAGCATCATTGTAGAGGCTGATCCAGAGGTATTGGGAGATAAGCGTGTGCAGTCTGCTGTTGAGGGAAGGTTCTGTGATTCTGCAATATCTGTTAGAGAAGCAGCATTGGAACTTGTTGGTAGGCATATTGCTTCACATCCTGATGTGGGTTTTAAGGTATGTGGGTCACTGGATCTTTCCTTTGTTGTCAATAAGAAAACTGGTCCTGTCTGCTGTAAACATGACTGGTATGGAGAAGAGACTCTCCATGATGAATTGTTAAAACATTTTCTCAATTGTGTTTTGTAGTATTTTGAGAAGATTGCTGAGAGAATAAAAGATACTGGTGTAAGTGTTCGAAAACGAGCTATAAAAATCATTAGAGACATGTGCACTTCGGATGCTAACTTCTCTGGATTTACAAGAGCTTGCACAGAGATAATTACACGTGTTAGTGATGATGAAGCTAGCATCCAGGTATTTTAAATTTTTTCTTCCAAACATATGGTCATGTTTTATAGCATTGGTGATGATATGTAATGTTTATGCGTTTCATTTGTACTCTTCAATTTAATTACTAGTCATTGGTTATGAGCGTGTACTTATTTGATGTTAAGCCTGGGAACTGTTTGTTAACTCTTTTGTCAATGGTCTCACATTGTATTAAGATGTTCAACTTGCTATGCTTTGGTTTTGCAGGACCTTGTTTGCAAAACTTTCAGTGAATTCTGGTTTGAGGAGCCTCATGCTTCACAAACTCATAGCTTTGGGGATGGTAGTACTGTTCCACTTGAGATAGTTAAGAAAACAGAGCAAATTGTTCAAATGTTAAGAGGAATGCCCAATAATCAACTTCTTGTAACTGTAATAAAGCGCAATTTGGCACTTGATTTTTTGCCTCAGTCTGCAAAAGCCACTGGGATCAGTCCAGTGTCTCTTGCTACAGTACGTAAGCGGTGTGAGTTAATGTGCAAATGCTTGCTGGAGAAGATGTTGCAGGTGTGGTAGTATTTTTGGTTATGCCATTACGTTTGGCTACTTTGATGTTAACATGACAGTTTTTGTTCATTATCAGGTTGAGGAAATGAACAGTGATGAAGTTGAAGTGCGTGCACTTCCTTATGTGTTGCTCCTGCATGCATTTTGTCTTGTGGACCCTACTCTATGTGCACCAGCTTCAAACCCTTCCCAATTTGTTGTTACATTGCAGCCATATCTGAAGACTCAGGTATATATTGACCTGCTCTGGTGTTATTGTGAATTGTGCAATGTTCCTCTTTTATTGGTTTAATTAGTATCATTGATGTACTGGAGGTAATTTTCAGCTATGCTATGTCATCCATATTGAGGTAGTTATTTTGAACTTTCGGTGAGCTGTGGGGCTAAGATGTATATTTGATAAAATTGTACCAGTAGATTAGAAGATAGAAGATGATAGATGCTTGTATTGGCAGTACCACCAACTATGAAATCCAACAATTCACCGAAGTAAACCATGGCAGCTGGGTATTCATAGTATCTAGGTATGGATAAGGAGGCATAAAATAGTATGAGAGCTGCAACTATGGTGAAACAGCTTAAAAGAGTTAGGTTAGTTGATAAGTGAGCATGTCATGATGATTTAAGGATCTCATGTAGAACTTTATGACCTTGGTCTGTGGGTGGACCTTTATGTGCCTCTAAAAGGTCTTTTATAGTGTGACCAATGCCGCAGTTAGTCCTGTATATGGACTTGTTATCAAGAAAAGAATTGGAATGTGTTGGAGATTCTCCATCTACTAGAGAAATGACCATATCATAGTATATAAGTGATTGCAAATCTTTTCTTACAAATTAATTTTGTGAGGTTGAGTTACACTTAAAGACTATCCTCTTATAAGCAAAATTCTCTTCCTCACTTTGTTTTGGTTTTGGTCTTGATCTTTTTATTACCCCTTTTGTAGCTTTTGGTCTATGATATTTCATTATTTTTCATTTGTTAGCCTACAAGAAAGTAAAATCTGAAAATGACAAAAAGGCACCATATCTTTTTTTCAGGTTGACAATCGTATGGTTGCGCAGCTGCTTGAGAGTATACTATTCATAATTGATTCTGTGCTGCCCATGCTTGGGAAGTTGCCTCCAATTATTGTTGGGGAACTTGAGCAAGATTTAAAACAAATGATTGTCCGGCATTCTTTCTTGACTGTCGTCCATGCCTGTATCAAGTACCTACAGTTTCTTACCATTGTTTTCCTCAGTTAGCTCTGTTTTTTACTTACTTTCTGCCTTATCCTGCAATTGACCAACTGATAGATTCACGCGATGTGAAGTTCTCTGATTTTTCTTGATGGATGATAGTTTATAGTTGCTAAATAAGTTTGTGAAGCTTGATGTGAAAATATCTAAAGATTTTTTTCTTATGTTAATTCATAAATACCATTTCGAAAACATGTGACTTTCAGCAATTTTTGACTTTACTTTGTGAAAATTTTCTGAAATCCTTGAACTACACGTAATGTTTTAATTTGCAATTATGTTACTTTTTGGAATTGTTGAAAATTTGTTTTTCTTTCCTTTAACAGAAGGGAATTTGCTTGCCCTTTCGTTTATATATTGATCTTATTACTTTTTCTTTATCAGGTGCCTCTGCTCTGCGAGTAAAATGTCTGGAAAGGGGGCTGTTGTAGTTGAACAACTTGTTCAGTTCTTCTTCAAATGTTTGGATACTCAGGCTGTTGATAACAAGCAGGTTTATTGAAAGATTCATATTAAAATTTGTCTTTTGATATAGTGTATCTAATATAGGAGCTTTCCTCCAATTCTTAGCAATGTTTTTCAACTTTCAGAAAATATGAAATTGTATTTGGAAATCATTCTGTAGCATTGTTTTTATTTTTTTCCTTATTTATGTGTTTCACGGCTAGGTAGGGCAAATGTTCTCCTGACAAAACTTAAGAGGGGGAAGGGTTGGAATCGGTGCATGGTAAGAGCCTACCCAGTCTTGACATGGGTCACTAGTGTCTGGTCTTAGAACCCTTACACTCCGAAAGTCCACTTTTGGGCTTCAAAGCAGTGTTAAATTGTTCCACATAGGCTTGGAGTATGGTTAAAATACTCCTAAGTAGTACACGAATATGATACATGCATGGGATATGGTGCGATGCATATCCTACTAGGTGATACACTTATAAGCGCATGCTATATGTGACACACACACAGAGAGTTAAGAATGTATAGAAGTTCTTAAAGCATGATAAATATATAATTTCAATTGTGCGGATCTAAATTAAAATTACCTTTCCAAAATAACAAAATAAAAAATCATTGTCATTATATAAGTATTTGTGCTTCATGAGTTTGGATACTTCATCAAAATATATCGGTGAAGTATCCTAGAATATTGTGATCAGATATGTATTAGACACGAAGACATGAAACAAATAGAAGTATTGGTGCTTTATAACTCCTCAGGACCTATCTTCTCACCTTCAGCTAACTTTTGGGCTTGAGTTTGCTCATTTCTAACATTTCCTTTTTGGGGAAAGGGCATTTTTTTTTGGGTTGAGAGTGAGGTTGGTACTTTTTTTATGTACATAAAATGGATTTGATTTCAGCATTTAATTATCTTTTAAAAAGCTGTAGGCTCTTGCTAAAAGATGCATGATGTAGTTTATATATTATGAACCCTTCCTGTTCTGTGGACCATTTATCTGACAAGTGGCAACTTAATTAGTGTCAAGGGAGGCTGTTATTTCTTGTAGATTATAGCTTGTGTAGAGAATTGTGGTTATGAACATGAGACTCGCAATGTATTTTTTTGTTATGTAGTTTTTATATTTATATTTAACTTGATGATGAATGCTTTATTTTAGAATGGGATGTAAAATAAAAATTTATTGTTCCATGCTATTTACAGAAAGTTGGACGATCTCTCTTTTGTCTTGGGTTACTTATCCGTTATGGTAATCGATTGTTAGCAAACTCCAGTAATAAACTTGTTGATTTTGGAAGCAGTGTCAGACTGTTTATTAAGCATCTGTCTGCAGAGGATTTTGTTGTCAAAGTTAGATCTTTGCAGGTATGATTTATTTGTTAACTTCGTTCTTATCCCAGTTTAATTTTGAAGTGTGTTGATGTTTTATTGTAACTCTTGTAGGCACTAGGGTTTGTTTTAATTGCTAGGCCAGAATATATGTTGGAAAGTTATGTTGGAAAAATACTGGAGGAAACATTATCCCCTGCTGCTGATACTCGCCTTAAGGTAATATATTTTCCCTGATATATGTGTACTTATACTTTGGTATATACTAAAACTTTTGCTGTAAATCAGATTCAAGGATTACAGAACATGTACGAGTATCTTCTGGATGCTGAAAGCCAAATGGGAACTGATAGAGATGATGATAACGTTGCTGGTTACACAGTAGGAGCTGGACAGAGTGTACCTGTTGCTGCTGGTGCCGGTGATACAAACATGTGTGGGGGTATAGTTCAGTTATATTGGGATAATATTTTGGGCAGATGTTTGGATTTCAATGAACAAGTTCGTCAATCAGCCCTGAAGGTCAGATCTAGCTTCTATATCGGTTCGGATTCAATACTCTTAATCCAAATGTCATCGAAAAATTAAATCTCTTCTTTGGAAACAGTTAATAAACATATGCATGTGTGTGTATTGTATTTACTACTGCTTAAATTCTTCCAAATCTTTTGGATTAATGGGGTGAGGTAAAGGATATGAGTAAATTAGGTAGATGCTTTTCAGAGGAGTTTAAAAGTGAATCTTGCAAGTGCTAGTTATCAGTCTCTAGGACTATGGTCTAAAATTATCTATCGTTTTGAAGCTTATTTTCTTTGGAAGATTAAGTGCCTCTTTTTATTAGCACAGTCTAGCTTTACGAACGGATAGCAATGACTTCCAATGGACATTCTCTGAAAGCAATTGCCGTGGTCCAAGTTTCATTTGAATATGTTGCAATGCTAAAACAATCAGGATTGAAGCATTCCTGTTAAAATGGTCTAGTTTTCTTTTACTCTTACATATAAAATAAGAGATTTGTTAATAATGCAGATTGTTGAAATTGTGCTGCGTCAAGGTCTTGTTCATCCAATCACCTGTGTTCCGTACCTAATAGCACTTGAAACAGATCCTCTGGAATCAAATTCGAAGTTGGCTCATCATCTCCTGATGAACATGAATGAAAAGTATATCTCTTATGTATTGTTGTGGTGATGGACTACATGTTACATTGGGCTTTATTAGCTAAGCTAGTTAAAGAATTTTTTCAGGTATCCTGCATTTTTTGAAAGTCGCTTGGGTGATGGACTTCAAATGTCATTTATGTTTATGCAATCTATCTGTGGTGGTTCTGAAAATGTTGACACTAAGATCCAATCTAAGATGCCTATTTCTGGAAAAGGGAAGCCTGAGGCTGGGATGCTTGCTCAAGCTAAACTTGGGGTTTCTCGAATATACAAGCTCATCCGAGGGAACCGGGTTTCAAGGAACAAATTTTTGTCCTCAATTGTGAGGAAATTTGATAATCCAAGATGGAATAAATTAGTAATTGCTTTTTTAACGTAAGTACTGTCTGTTGCTATTTTTTGTTTCTTTATATGGGTTCTTAGATGACCTTTTAGTTTTTTCCACAGATACTGCACGGAAGTCCTAGCATTGCTGCCATTCATTTCACCCGACGAGCCCCTTTATTTAATCTATGCCATCAATCGAATAGTTCAAGTGAGGGCCGGACCGCTAGAGGCGAATTTTAAAGCCTGGAGTTCAAGTATTTCAAATCACGGTACACCTTATGGAAATGGAATGCATCAACAGGCGCCAGAAGAGTCTACTGTTACAACCCAAGCAATGTCAGTTGATTTGAATGGATCAATTCAACAAAATATATATGCTCATCTCAATTCCAATGACTTGAGATCCCTGGATTTAAATGGATCAAATGACCAGCAGCTAGATTATTCTTATTATACGGGTAGCCCTGAAACAAAGCCGCATGCTGCGGGTTACACAGATTTTAACTTCTCAAAAGATGATCTAGAGAAAGTTCAGGTATTCTGGAACCCACGGTCATTAATTTGGTCAGTAATGATTTGTTTGAGGAAAAATGTTTTAAAGTTTTGCTAATGGAAACCCCTGCTCAAAATAAGAAAGTCAAATGTTTTCAGAATACGGCCTAAAAATTAGAATATGCGTATGTGTGCTCATTTTGTTACACGTGATTGTGCAGGCCGACTGTTTATCAGCAATTGCATTGCAGCTTCTTTTAAAGCTTAAGAGACACCTAAAAATCATGTATAGTCTTGACGATGCCCGTTGTCAGGTAAAATTATACAGTGCATCATCATCACTTACGCAACAGTTAAATGTTGTTCATCCTTGACTAGGATATTATGTGTACAAAACTAACTTCTCCCTTTGAAATATGCTCCCACTTTTTCAGGCATATTCTCCTACTGAACAACCAAAACCTGGAGAGGTTATCTCCAGACAGAATATAGCCTTTAGTTTAGGTGAATCCCAATTCAGTTTGCCTACGACTCCGCAAGAATTGGTACCGAGATATCAGGTACTATATGTTGTGAGAATGTATTTGTCTTTCATACCATTGTGAGCTTTAGTGGTCTTTAGCCATTGTTTCTCATTTGTTGCACCAGGAATTTAAGCATGCTTTGAGAGAAGACACTGTTGATTATTCACACTACACTGCAAATATAAAACGTAAGAGACCTACAACTACTCCAAGGAAAGTTCAAGCTCGGAAAGCTGTACATGTGTCAAGTGGGAACTACAACGAGGAAGATGATGAAGATTATAGCGGTGGAAGTGCGATGCGCAGTATAACATTTGGCGGCAGCCGCAGGAGTAGCCTTAGAAGCTCTAGGCAATATTGATTTGATGTAATTACATGATAGATAGGCTAACTTGTACATTAAATAGGAAGAAAAAAAAAGTACAGAATAGGATGAGAGCCTACAGCATAGGGTTTAAGGAAACAGATTTTAGGTTAAAAGTATGGACATGGAATACACCTTGTCCTTTCACTACTATGATTTTTGTCTGTTTCCTTCTGTAATTTCCATTATAATATAGTGCCTGCATTCTTTTGTTGATTCACCTTATCTAATTTCCTTGCTTTTCTGCTTTTACAAACAATAAACCTTGCTTTGCTACCAATTAAGTCACCTTTCACAAAATTACTAACATTTAAGAAGTTATCCTTAGTACTCGTTTTTTAAGATATTTTCTACTAAATAATCTCTACTAAATCTGTCTTCTCTATTTTTAGCTCCTTCTCTAATCAAACGTCTAATAATGACGCAAGTGGAAAATCGTTCTATGATGTTGCAGCTATTTTTAATGTTCCATTTTGGGTGGATGCAATTTCTTTCACCACGCCACCTTTGTCCATCACTCACTGTACAAAAAATATCAAAGTGTTTCAGTATTAAGATCTCATGATTAATTTAAAATTATATATTTTAAGTTATGTAATTAAAAACATTTATGGTGTATATATTTTAGAATTATATTTCAGATTAAGCTATCCAAACTATAATTTCAATTTTCATCTGAAAAGGTATTTTTAATTATGTAATTTGGAAATGTTGAGTATATATCTTAGAATTATACTTCAGATTAAGCAATTCAAAATATAATTTCAAATTACATCAGGAAAAATATTTTTAATTATGTAATTTGAAAATGTTTAATATAGAATTTAGAATATAATTCTTTCTATTTAATATGAATTTTTCTAATTTTTTTAATTTATAATATAGTTTTATATAAGTTATTTTGAATAAACTAATTTGTCAAATTCTATGAAAAATAATAAAAAGTTTTTGAAAGCAATAAATCTGAAGTGTATTTTTGAATAGACTATTTCATAATTGATAAAAACATATAATCTAGAAGGTGGTTTGAAAAAGTAAGATCTTTTATTTAAGTAATAAAAAAGGTGAATTAATAAATGTATCATGGAGTGTGACAAGAAAATATGGCAGTGCAAAATATGTTTGGTTAAATGGAGATTTTTCGATCACATTAAGTATAAGGGACTTTTTAAAAGTGAACCTAGTTTAAGGGATTGTAATAAATTAATTTTTCACTAAACCAATACCGACTTATTGACTCAAGGTGTTTTATCAAATATTTATTTATGTTAAATTGAAAGATAATATATCTCAACTTCGAGTGAATTGGTTTGAAAATACTTTTTAATGTTTTTTAAAAACTTAGGTTTTTGAAGTTGTTTTAAAAAAAAATCTTTAAATTTCAAAGATTTTTTAATGTAATAGACGAGAATAAAACAATAATATAATACAAGATTTATACTGATTCAACTCTATACGAGTCTACGTATAATCATCTTTCAACAATCTTAATTGAAGAAAATTTTACTAACTTTAAAAGTTAAGATACACTTAATGTATTCACTCTCTTAAATAAAGCAAAAACACAAACTTAAAGAAAAGGCTACACACACTCTTTAGGAGCCTTGCCTACACAACTAAGATTAAACTAATGCAAAGAATACGCAAAAGGATAGAACCTAATGTACCACAAGTATAAATTTTACAAAGAAGATAAATGCAAATCCTTGGTTGATCTTTCTTTCATTCTTGGACTCTTATAAATCTTGAATCTCTTCAATCAATTGTTGGTGCCTCCAAGATTACTTTAAGATCACTCAAGACTATGTTCTTGTTTTGCAGTTTGATCACTTTCCATAATGTTTTCGTGCCTGTAGAAGGATTGAAACACATATATATAGCATAAGAGCAAAAATGATATTTTTAGTCGATTATGTTATTTACTTAATCGATTAAGGTTTATACATTGTTTTAATAGATTAGGTGTTTCTCTTAATCGATTAAAATTTATATGCAGTTTAAATCTATTAGTTAGTTTTCTTAATCGATTAAAACAATGAAGGAAGCCTGTATTTATACACTTTTGGTCCTTATCTTAGATCAACCATTCTAAACAACAAGGAACTCATCTTACATGGAATCTAACCTATTATTTCAACCTATTCATCCAAGAAAGAACGACAATTATTATTATTAAGAAAGAACATCAATTTTCATCATAAAAAACACAACACTTTACTTAGTTTGAAGATCTTGAAAGACTCTCTTTCAACAATTTCCCCATTTTTTGATAATGACCAACTCCATCATGTTCTTTTTGTTCTTGTATCATTAATCAACTTTCTTCCCTTTGGGCATTAGAAAAAAAAAAAATAACAGCAAGATGATATAATATGTACTACAATTAGATAGATTCTAAGCATATGAGTAAAGTAATATCAGAGTATTAGGACACAATGATCCAGTACAGTCATCCAACATGAAATATAAGAAAAATAGTTCAACAACACAACAATTAAAAATAACCGCAATAGTTAATAGCAAAGGGTAAGTAGAGTAATCAGTCAGAGTCCTCCTCTCCTTCTTCATTTTTATCTTCATCAGATGCACTTCCTTTAATGTCTTGATTCTTCAATTGCATAAGCAGAGCAACAATCTTTTTGTCCAGTGCATCTTAAAATGCAAACCCCTCATGGCGGGAGAACTATTTATCTATGAATTTGTGGGTTACTATGCTTCTTACGTGCCAGTAGCACACAAAATTGGTTTGTATATCTCATCCATCAAGGTCAGCAGTTATGCCCTTCTTAGAAACGCGTTCGAAACGTTTAGTTCGTGAAGAAAAGACCATTTCTGGGATTGATTGAGGTAGAGAGGATTGTGGTTTGTTAAAATAGTAGAAAGAGGAAAGAACAATTTTTAGGGATTTCAAATATGGGAGAAGTGAAAACTACTAGTTACGAAATGGGGTTATTTCATAATTTTCTTCCTCCATTAAAAATAAAGTGTGAACTTTTCATATTACCAAATGTCGAATGCAACTAGTATATATATTTTGGAAAATGTATTCCTGAACAATATAAACTTGCTGAGAAATAACATATAAACACCTCATACTAAATGATCCTCAAACAACACTAGTGGTTGATAAAAAATAAAAATGAGTATTGTATTGTAAATGATATAATATAATATAATATGATAGAAAAGAGAGATACAAAGGAATTATAAATATTACTTACATGTTTAAAAATAAAAAAATGCTTTTTGTATCTCTGTTCAAACTTGCTTTTGGAGTTGAAATTGTAAACGGAATGTCTTTTTTAAAAAGAAAGACATGGCATTGTGAAAATCTTATTTTTAAAACATGAATATTATAAAGACCTAAGTGTTAAGAATAAGAAATGTTTAATTATATAATTCAATTGATACACAAAAGAACTATAAAATGTTTGTCATATAAAATCTTTCTGTTGAAGCAAAACTTGCAAAAGGGTCTCTTAAAATTATATGGTACGGTGGAATCCAATTAGAGAAAAATAAAATTTCATAAGAAAAGCTTATAAGATCCTTGTAGATACTCTAAAAACACTTTTATGGGAAGTATAGGAAGAATGAGTCTTTGAACATAAATCATATTTGTGGCCAACAGAAAATGTGTAACAAATTACTTGAATAACCCAACATCCAACCAGCAGGTTCATACAACAAGAGGGTGTCATCAGAAAACAGAAAAAAGAAAACATAAATACTACTAAAAATAGAATATCCAATATTCATACTGATATGATGGAGCTTTTATGCCTAAAATATCTTAATAATGGGTGGGGTATAAAGAAGGTAGTAAAGATTTCTCAATAGAGAAACATTGTCACTGAAGAAATTTCTGAACAGAAAATCTAATTCATCCAATACGATGATATCCAACAATGGAGATTTCACATCATCTTTGAAGCAAGGTTCAAGTGCTCATGGAACTATTACAAAAAGGGGCTGCATGGAAAACAAAGTATATCAGTTAGAGCAATGAAGCGTGTAGTTTCTAGACAAACATGCATGTGTGCACAAACGCAGATGTAGAGAGAGAATACCGTTTCTAAACTGACTGGTTTGCTATCCTCAATCAATATCTCAGCTATTGTTCCTGACTGATCAGCCTGCCACCATGTAATGAAAATAACCAATAAATTAGAGGATTTCGTTTCTGGCTAATAGAAACTGTTTCTGAAGGAGAATCGTTATATTAGCAAAATGTGAATTCAATAGGCCCTTAGATGGTCATGTTTCCTCCATGTTGAGAACATGTTCATAACAAAACACTCTGGAATGACTCTTCCATTGTATTACTTTACTAATTTCTCCACTGCCACATAGTTTACTTATATCCTAATCCAGATTTTCTGTTAGCCTGTTGTTATTGTTCCTCTGGTGTGCTTCCAAAATATACTGATTTTAATATATGAAAAGAGTTTAATATATTTTAAAATATTAAAATTAATGCAAACCAATGTATTTTAAAGACTCAGCAGAGGAACAGCACAGAAAACATGGCAGAGAATCCAAATTCCTTCATACCACTCCTAGTGCAATGTATGCAGGGTGTATTGCATTAGGATTTTAAAGGTTTTAAAAGACACTTTTTATAAGAGATTTGAATTCTGTTCTGTTTACTGTTAAGAACAGTCTTCACTAAATCTTAATACGATTAAAATAAAATAAAAAAGCTAGTAAACCAGACAAGAATGTTTTCCATTCTTTTTTCATAGTTTTAGTCGGTTTTTGTTTCGATGATAGATTGAGTAATAAAAGTAATGAATGGTTGGAATTTATTAAATAGGACCTCTCCAGTTTAAAGAAAAGAGAAGAGTATCTAAAATCATAAAAAAAGTCCGATGATATTAAATAAAACCTTTTAAATGATGTAAATAAATTTTGTGGCATTAAGTTAGGATAATTAGGATTTTTCAAATGATTAATGAGTTAACTGTGACTAGAGCTAAAACAAAAACATGTTTGAGAAGCTCAACCAGGTCTGTGCTTGTAGATTTGTTAACTGCCAGTTTTTTGTATCACAGATTTCTGTACAGTGAAAGAGAAAAAATGTAATGATATACTAGTACAAACAGGAAAACAAATAAACATACCTCAATTTCATTCATCAGTTTCATAGCCTCAATAATGCAAATAACCTGCCCTTTCTTCACTTTATCACCCACCTGAAGCAACAGCAGAAATAGTTAATCTCTTCATTGATTAACTTAGCAAACAAAGTAATACTCAGTTTCATGAATTTTCCTTTGCAAATTGACACCTCAACAGAAAAAAGAGTGGCTTTTAAAATGTGTATGTCTACAAACCTTGACAAATGGAGGTTCACCAGGTGCTGGACTCCTGTAGAAAGTTCCTGCCATCGGACTTTTCAGTGATGGGTGAGAAGATGAGCTTGCTTTTGCAGGGGAAGGCAATGCCGGCAGTGCTTTCTGGGGGGCAGAGGTAGTAGGAGCAGCGGCTGGTGCTACCGGTGGTGGTGGAAATGCGGCATATATAGGAGGTGGTGATACTGGCGCTGCAACTGGTGGAGGCTGCAGTGCTTCCTTTTTTCTTATCATGAGCTCACAGTCTGATTGCTTAAGTTGAAGTTCCACAATATCTCTTGAATCAACGAGTCTAGCCATGGAAATGGTATTAAATGAAATAGAGGAAAATAAAGCATACACTTGCATTGCATTAGACGTGATAAATACAAAAGAATAGGAGCTATCCTCTGGTGAGCATTAAAAATACACTGATGTTGGTATATTAAAATTCTTTTTAATATATTTTTAAACATCAAAATTAGTGTCCATCAGTGTTATCCAAATTCAAAATGAATCTACTTAATCTTACTTTACAAGGTCTGCAACTTGAGACATGAATGCAGTAACTGAAGCTTCATCTGCAACAGTGCCACCAGAGTGTTTTCCATTAGGCACTTCTTTTTCTTCTGATGAAGCAACATTAGGTCCCTTGACAGCTACCGGGGCAGAATTAGAATTAGAATTTTCGACTTTAGCAGCCTACAGTATGCAAAGCAGGGTAGCTTATGGTAAAATTTTCTGAATCTAATCAAGGACACGTTCGAACAGGGCGATGAAGTTTCATTCAGAATAAAACTCAATGTGAACTAATAACACAGAAAACAAAAGGCTAAGTGTAAACTGACCTTCAGAACAGAATATTGCTTCCTGTTAGAACACTGCAAGAGACAACAAATAATAATATGAATTGACAAGTTATAATTTCTCCAATTTTAATCACATTGAAAACAAATGGCTGATCAGCTAACATAATTAAAAAGCACAACAACTTGAATGCATTTTAGTTGCAGTTGTGCTTCATTCAGAGCCATCAGTAACAATGAAAATGTTTCTACCAGTGAGAACATGCTGAAAAACTTCGGTTGTATTGTGAGAATAATAAACAAATTAATAGGCATCATAAACTATTAATATTTACCATGTTTCAACATATAAAAACCCGTATATTGCTGAAAAGACTGTTCTCAAAACATTGATCACCCACAACAAAATTGCGTTTAACAAAGTGTTGTTACATTTTTCTGATTATTGTCTTAACTTAGACCATTTATGCTCAATACTAGATTCAATATGCTGATTCAGAAAATTTAAGGAAAATCATTGATGAAGGTACCGTGATGAAGCTTCCGTTACATCGCTATCACTAAAATAAATCAGTTGAGCAAAATAACCAGAGAATAAATATTTTTCTTGTGATTACATAATTTGTCATCCTTAAATCATTGATAAAGGTATCATTTCTCCATTTACAACTAAAATCAATTGAACAAAACATTAACACAATCACAAAAGAAATACTATTTTTCTTTTGTCGATTGCATAGCGTGTCATCCTTAAAACATTACATGCTCAATAAACAGAAATTCACAGACAAAAGAATTATCTCTCTCTCTCTCTCTCTCGTTCTTTTATGGACATATCGACATAGATGTGAAAACTCGTACCTGAATTCTAGATGATGCAGATTCAGCAGACAAAGAACTGAATGATAGAAGAGGCTTGAAGCTGAACCCACTTTGAAAGGGAACCTGTTGGGATTTCAACCCCAGAGAGGAAAAAGAAGTAGAAGGGCACTTGGGGCATGGGACCGAGAATGAGGCCATTTTGAAACCACCCCACGGACCAAAAACCAAACTTTCCTTCTTGTCTTCCCAAAGGAGTGTGTGATCTGCTAAGAATGGTGAGAATGGCTATGTGGGTCGGTGAAAATATAAGCCAAGAGCCGTTGAGACCGAAGAGGGTGTGCGTGTGATGAATCTGAGAAGACACGAAAAGGATAGAAACGTGTAATGAGGATGGATGGAGAATACAAAGGAGATTTGAAACACTTGGGTTTGGTTCAGATTTTAGAAATGTAGGTTCGATGATTACGATGCAAGTGCAGTAACCATCGAGAAGTGTCACAGTTTTACCTAACTTGGAGGAACAAACAATGAACTATGTAGTGTCTCCTCGTAGTCACTGCTTTTACATGTTTGATGCAGTTGGTTGGAACAACGTTGGTGTTTTCGTCTACAAAATCAACGCTTGTCACAACTTCCATGTGCACGGATCAATGGCCACTGCTTTGGCTATTATTATGGCCGATTTTGTAGGTCTTGACTTTACCATTATAACAAAGAGTATACATACTTATCTAAAACTTGCACCACCAAATATTTTGTGAATGACGCACAAATAATGATGTAATAAACAAATACGGTCTTTTAGTAAATAATATTAGAGAAATATGGTAACTTGATACAACTAAAATAAAAAATAATATTTTTTTTTTTATAAATTATTAATGTTATGGCATTAAGGTTCAATAATGCTTAATAATATTATTTAAAAAATAACTGAGAGAAAATATAAACATTTTGTTATTTTTAAGAAAAAAAATTCATAGTGACACTTTAAAAAAATTGTTAATTCACACTGAACAGGATTTTGACAGATTTATTAGTTTAATTAGAGACAAGTTTTATGGTTCTATTTTTTTTTTAATCAGCAGTTTTATCTTTCTATTAAACCAATATTGTTTATTCATCAATTTTTTAGATGAACATATATGGACGAGATATGCATGATATTAACCACATAAGATGTGATAATGCTTAACTCTTCAAAAAGCTTTAACTGTCAGCACAAGATCATGAAAGTTTTAAGTTAATCATGAACTTTTAATTCTCACTCCATTTTATTTATTTTGTTGTTTAAGATTTTATATAAAAAAAATAGTAATACATTATTCCAAGGCAACAAAAAGAGTAATTTTACTAAAATAATTGTATCATCTTTCTAAATTTTTGTAGATATATATAGTTATGTATTTCAAGACAATAGTATTGATTAATTAGGGAGTAAGAAAATAGTGTAAATATTTTACAAGATCTAAAAATGCTAATAGTTATGGTTGTTTTTTAATACTAGTTATGAGAATATGGAATGAGAAATTTACTTAATAATGATCATATATAGGTATTTCATTTCTTTAAAAAGAATTATTATTATATAACAAATTAGTTAGCCAATAAGATGATAATAAATGAAAAGTAAACATGAGTATTAAAAGTAAGTTGAAGTTCATTTTTGTGATTATTATATAAGTTGTTGAGATTTTATCTTAATAAGTAATATATTAAAAATAGGAACTAATATAACTTTTTTTTTAACTCAAATATATATTAGAAATAATAGATGATGTGGTTGAGTTTTATTTCTTCTAATAAAATAACTAATTATTTAAACGTATAAGATATCAATCAATTATATGATAATAATTTGTGTTGTATAATATTATTCGAGCACTTTAAATGCAGATAAATACTTAAGTCCTTCTTTATGTGAAAATAATATGAATTTAACAAGTGAAATTTGTGTTGTTTAGTTTGATATGATATTTTACTCAATAAAAAATCTGGCAATATTGTCTGTGTGGCTTTTCTTATTAAAGGAAAATATATATTTACTTCCTTAAACTTGTCACTAAGTTGATAAAAATATTTATGATAATCTGTTAGGTTAGAGTCTTATTAATATAAGCAAAATTCTCATAAAGAAATTAACCAAATTTACTCTTTTCACCAATAGATTCATTCTAACCTCTCTCCCCTTAATAACCAAACATGGGGTGTGATGGAAATTGTTGTTTGAACAAGAATGATTAAGCAAAGTTGAGGAATGACGTACTCAACATGTTTGTTAGAAAATATTTTGATAATTCCAAAGAGGAAAGGCTTGAAAAAATCATTGTAAGTTAAGATGAAAACAGATAAAAACTATAAGAATGGAGATTGAATTTGTTTTTGAGATTATCAAATGTTATTTACAAATTTTTGTTGAACATACAAAAATTAAAGTTGAATAGATATTGTTGGGTTCTGGAGCGTTTCGAGAAAACCCAGATTTTAGAGAAAAGTAGAAGAGAGAGAGCGGAGTGAGAGAATGTGAAATGAATCGTATTGAATGTTCAAAGTTACCAATAAGGAGGGATTTGGTCACTATATATAACCAACACAAGCACCGGTCAAACAAAACTACCAATACAAGCACCGGTCAAACACGACTAAACAAAACTCAACAGAACTAACAAACCGACCGTTATGAAGCTAAGTCTAAATAACAATTCTCCACCTAGACTTGCTTCAAAGAAACAAAAAACAAAAACACGAACACGACCGGTCAAAAAATTAGTGACCGACCGGTAGAAACCCAATCCTGGACAACAACACGAGAAACCTCTCCTTAGCGAGCGGCTTTGTCAACATATCTGCAGGGTTGTCTTCGGATGCAATTTTGCAGATTTGAACATCACCGGATTCTACAATGCTTCTGACAAAATGCAGCTTGACGTCAATATGCTTGGTTCTGGAATGGTAAATCTGATGATTGGCCAGATGAATGACACTCTGACTATCGCAATGAACACATACAAATTTTTGATTAAAACCAAGTTCCTGAACCAAACCTTTCAACCACAGTGCCTCCTTAACTCCTTCAACAAGAGCATAGTACTCAGCTTCCGTAGTTGACAAAGCAACAACCGACTGTAATGTAGACCTTCAGCTAACAGCAGTCCCAAACAGCGTAAAAACATATCCCGAACGGGATTTTCTAGTGTCCATGCATCCGGCAAAGTCAGAATCAACAAAACCTTCAATATAACCTCCACCTTGAAAGTTATTCTGGAAAGACAATCCAGTATCGAGAGACCCCCGTATATATCTGAGCATCCACTTCAACGCTTCCCAGTGTGTTGGTCCAGGATTAATCATGAACTGACTGAGAACACTTACACCGTGCGCCAGGTCCGGTCTTGTGCAGACCATGCCGTACATAATGCTCCCAATCCCATTTGAAAATGGAACAGATTCCATCTTCCTTCTTTCCTCCTCGGTCTTTGGGCATTGTTCCTTGGTAAGTTTCAAGTGTTGACCGATCGGTGTGCTGGCCATTTTAGATTCAGCCATCCGATACCTTGAAATTACCTTCTGCAAATAACACTTCTGAGACAGAAAAAGATTACCGCCCGGTTTATCCCTTTTAATGTCTATGCCCAAAATCCGCCTTGCTTCACCTAGCTCCTTCATTTCGAAAGCATCCCCCAACCTTGCTTTCATCTCACTGATCATGCCCCTGTCACTGCTAGCAATCAGGATATCATCCACATAAAGCAGGAGATATAACATTTCACCGTCATGATTCAGAGTGTAAACACAGTCATCATAATTGCACCGCTTGAAGTTCAGCTTTATCAGAAAATCATCAAATTTCCTGTACCACTGCCTTGGGCTTTGCTTCAAGCCATAAAGAGACTTCTGTAACAGACACACCCTATCATCCTCAGCGACACCGTCCGGTTGCTTCATATAGATGGTTTCCTCCAAATCGCCGTGCAGAAAAGCTGTCCGAACATCCAACTGTTCAAGATGCAAATTGCAATGAGCAACTATTGCCATCAGAACTCTGACCGAATAATGCTTAACCACTGGAGCAAAGATCTCATGATAGTCTACACCTTCAATCTGAGTAAAGCCTTTGGCAACAAGCCTAGCTTTGTACCTCGCTTTCTCACCGCCCGGTATAGCTTCCTTTTTCTTGAAAATCCATTTCGAACCTATAACCTTCTTACCCTTCGGCAGATCCACCAATCTCCAGGTGTTATTCTTTTTCAAAGCCTCCAACTCTTCCTCCATAGCACCCTGCCAAAGATGCCATTCGCTGCTGTCAAGAGCCTCCTTATAACTTCTCGGTTCATCCGATCGGTTAAGATCTTCAGCAGCATTCAGGGCGTAGCAGATTAGATCTGCCTCTCCAAACCGTTTGGTTGGCTTAGAGATCCTTCTTTCTCTGTCACGAACAAGCTGATAGTTTCTCAAATCAACACCAGCAGTTGATCCATGACTTCCCTCGCCAGACATACCATCTGTATCATCACCAAGGTCTGTTCGAATTTCATCCGTTCGGTTCTCCTCTATCATCCGAACGTTTTCAACTTGCCCTTCACCCGTTTGGTTTTCCTCAGCCACTGACCGGACAGCTCCATTAGTAGTATGCTCCACCTCCATGAGAATCTTCTTCTCACTTCCAGAGTTTTCAGGGTGCATTGCCATCCTTGCTTCATCAAAAATGACATCCCTACTAATGATTAGTTTTGAAGGTCTAGAATCTAACCTCCATAACCTGTATCCCTTAACACCTTCGGCGTATCCAAGGAAGATACATTTCACCGCCCGGGAATCCAGCTTATCACCCCTGACATGAGCAAACGCCAAAGAACCAAACACTCTCAAGTGTGAGTAATCAGCCGGTCGTCCACTCCACACTTCCATTGGCGTTTTAAAATTGAGTGCTGAAGACGGACTCCTGTTAATCAGATAGACGGCCGTATTAGCAGCCTCTCCCCGGAAAGCCTTTGACAACCCTGATCCCAGCAACATGCACCGAACCCTCTCCAGAATGGTTCTATTCATCCGTTCGGCCAAGCCATTCTGTTGAGGAGTTCCAACGACCGTTCTGTGCCTCCTGATCCCTTTCTCTTTGCAAAACCCATTAAACTCCTCTGAAACGAACTCCAGCCCATTATCGGTTCTTAGACATTTCAGCCTACACCCCAATTGGTTCTCAATCTGTGTGTGCCACTCTTTGAACTTCTGAAACGTTTCAGACTTATTTTTTAGGACGTAAATCCACACTCTCCTTGAGAAATCATCAATTATACTTAAGAAATACGCTCCTCCACCATGAGTTAAGGTTCTTGCCAGTCCCCACAAGTCAGCATGAACATATTCAAAGGGACGTTCGGTTGAGTGTTTCCCTTTCCCGAACGGTATCCTGTGTGATTTCCCTAAGACACAATGGTCACAGAAATCCAGCTTCTGCAGTTTGTCTCCCAGAAGCAAGCCTTGCTTTTCCAATTCTTCAAGACCCTTCTCACTGATGTGTCCCATCCTCAAGTGCCAGAGCCGGGCGGTATTCTCGGTCCCACTTGCTACTGAGACATGACCAATGACAGTTGATCCCTCCAGAATGTACAAGCCGTTCCTCCTTCTGCCTTTGGCAACCACAGAATCTCCAGAACAAACCCTCATTACTCCATGTTCAACTTTAGTGGTGTAACCTCCAAGATCAAACGAACTAATAGAAATCAAATTTCTCTTTAGTTCGGGCACATACCTTACATCCTGCAACACCATCTCACGATTGTCAAACATCTTTAGTCTCACCGACCCCACACCTTGCACTCGGCAAGCTTTGTTATTTCCGAGCAGTACATTTCCATGCTCTTTCTGATCAAGATTCTCAAAAAACTCCTTCACCGGGCACATGTGATAGGTGCAGCCGGAGTCCATGACCCAGCTCCTTTGAGAATCTTCAGACGAAGCCACCAACACTCCAGCAGATTCATATCCCTCAGACGCCTCTGCCACATCAGCGGTTTCTTGTGGCCGACCGCCCTTTCCTTTCTCCGGGCAGAACTTCTTGATATGACCCATCTTCTGGCACTTGAAGCAACGCACCTGCTTCGTACCGTCCGGATTCAGCTTCTTCTCTTTTCCAGCCTGCTTCTTCCATTTCCCTTTCACCGAGATCAATCCAGACGCTCCCTCCTCGGTTGCCTTCGAATCTTGGAGTTTTTGGAACTCCTTGGTTCGAATTGACGTCACAACCTCCTCTAACGTGATCACTTGATCTTTCCCGTAGAGTAACGCATCCCTGAAATGCTCGAAGGTTCTTGGAAGCGCATTCAACAGGATGACAGCTTTATCTTCATCCTCCAACTTCACTTCAATATTCTCCAGATCATCAACTATCTTGCTGAATTCTGCAATTTGCTCCTCTATCGTTCTTGATTCTGACATCTTGAACGAAAAGAGTTGCTGCTTCAGGCACAACCTATGAGCCAACGATCTCGTCATGTACAGAGACTCCAGTTTTGCCCAGATTTCAGCGACAGTCTTCTCCTTCGCAACCTCCCTCAGTACCTTATCACCAAGGCACAAGATGATTGCACTCCTTGCCTTATCTCCCATCTTCTTCTTCTCTTCTTGAGTCATGGCATCACTCATCTTCGACTCACCCTTCAACGCTTCATCACATCCCTGCTGTATCAAGATAGCCTCCATCTTGATCTTCCACAGCCCGAAATCATTAGAGTCGTTGAACTTCTCTACGTCGAACTTGGTTGTCATTGCTTCTTGGAATTCTTGAAACTGTGCCCCACGGTGAGCGCCAATTGTTGGGTTCTGGAGCGTTTCGAGAAAACCCAGATTTCAGAGAAAAGTAGAAGAGAGAGAGCGGAGTGAAAGAATGTGAAATGAATCGTATTGAATGTTCAAAGTTACCAATAAGGAGGGATTTGGTCACTATATATAACCAACACAAGCACCGGTCAAACAAAACTACCAATACAAGCACCGATCAAACACGACTAAACAAAACTCAACAGAACTAACAAAACGACCGTTATGAAGCTAAGTCTAAATAACAGATATATTGTACAATAGGTTTGTTAAGATCTATGTTGGAAAAAATGTCATTAGACACAACTTGAACAAGACAAACGAAGTACAAAGCTTTTCAAAGTATGTTTTTTTATAGATCTTTTCTTTTTAGATTAGTTACAAATAAATATCATGTAATATAAACATGTTAAGAAGAAGAAGGGTTTACTTTAGAATTTTTATATTAGTTCATTTGTAAATTCCATACTTTTTTATTGAATTTCACTAAACACACTAATGTTGTGAATATGCATACAAATATTCTTTGAACCCGAGTCGTTTTTGGCTAAGACAACTCAAGTATTATTTGGACACAATCATTTCTAACAAAAAACTTGAGTATTTTTTAGAACACAATCATCCATGGCCGAAATTGATATGATTCTATCCAATAAAGAGTATGATTGCTTCTAAATTGGAATCCTCAAGAGACACAACAAAAATAAATCAAAGAACAATGCAGAATAAGACAACAGTGTGGATGTTACAATCTAACAGATTGATAAGAATTAGAGTTTTAATCTAAGAACCAAGAGAATCATCTCTAAAAGAATAAGAATGCATATAATATGACCTAAAAGTGTTTACATAAGCCTTTGGTAACTCTATAGATAAGCACATAAGTTTAAGAAAACCTAAAATAAAGTGCAAAGCTCAAAACACATAAAAATAATAGAAAACGAAAATTACAGATGTAGACTTTCTGCCTAACGAGGTTTGCTCACTCAAAACAACACAAATTGGCTCGCTCAATGAATTTAACATTTTTCAAAATTAAAATAAAATTACAATTTATATAATTTCCTAAATTATTTTTCAATTGTGCTCATGATCTTCACATTCTTTAAGTTTCCTTCTTTATAGAACATTATAAGATTCAAGGAGACATGTTTTGATTTTTGACCTTGTCATAAATTCTTTGAATTGCAAATGTTCTTTCTCAAGTTCTTCTCATCTATGTTCAAGAGATAGCCCTCATATACCTTCATTCTTTAAGAGAATTTGTCATTCAATTCGTACCACTTGAAAATTCCTTATAAAAAACCCTGAATATTATTTAGAAATTTTCCTATTAAAACTTTAATATAGTTTGGAATGCAATCACTCGTAACTAAAACTTGAGTATTGTTTGGAATAATAATCACTTTTTTGCTAAAACTTGAGTATTAAATAATTACCTTTTGGTTAAAACACTTTGATAAAAAAAAGATGTGATCTCAAATATCACAAGTTTTGCTCACTAAAAGAAAATAACATTCTAAGATGAATATAAGATTAAGTTAATTCTTTTAGGTCATTGAACACGAATAGTGTTTTTTAGAAAGATTTATGGTACCTAAAAGACATTTACTTAGTGTTGATATCACATGTCATCCTTGTTGTTCCTAACCTTTCTTTATATTATTGCAAATCCTTTTTGCTATTGAGAAGCTTTAGAAAATGTCTTCTTTTTCAACTTGTTTTTCTCATAGATAAATATAGAATACCTTAAATGTTTTGCATGCAACATCTCGACAAACTAATTTGATTTATCGTGCATGTATTAGAGAATTTTTCCTTAAATTGGATTAGAATCTAGGAAAATATGAGACATATAATCCTTTCAAAGTTGACATAGAGACATGTAAGAATGGTTGTTGATACGAAACAACTTTAACGCATCTTTTAATAAAAATATGAGTTTTATCTTTTTGATAAACATGAAATAAAAACATTATTTGCAACACAGTAAAAATAAGATAAAGATTTTTTTTCCAAATTGTACAACATATTAGCTTAATATTATGTTGTTATTGTCTAATGAATACTTTTTCAGACAAAACAAAAATTACAAAATGTTATTACAATTGTCAGATGGAACATTTACATCTTACAAGATTTGTTATTTTACTCCAACAATATCCTGATTTTTTACAACGCTTAAAAAATAAAAAACATGATTTTCACATATAGAAATAACAAGTCAAGTTTTAACAAATATTTTGGAAAACCGTAAAAAACTTAAAAGATATGAAATGCAAAGCAAAAAGTTTGATAAAATTCTAAACTTTTCATATCATTGGATTTTAATTAAGATAGATTATATCTAACATATAAAACTTATATATATAATCGTTATCATTTTGAGTACAAATTACAATGAGAGAAGATTGTGGAAAGGATTTAACAAATGAATAAATATTTCTATTAGTAACTTATTTCTTCCAATAACAATATTTTAAGACATATTTTATAGTTAATTTACTAAAAAAAATTTAATTAAAGTATGTTTAGGGAAGTGTAACAAAACTGTTATTTGTATTTCTATATATAAAATAAATTTAAGATATATATATATATATATATATATATATATATATATATATATATATATATATATATATATATATATATATATATATAAACAGTGACAAGTCATAATTCAAAAATTAAATCAAATTGAATAACTCAATTTAAAAGAAAAAAGTTATAAATTTTGTAGTCTAAACAACGAAGGAGATTTCATTTCAGGTATGATTTCCTGTACTTCGTAAATTGTACAACCATTCCTAATTTTCTTAATATTTATAATAATCTGCCTTGTAAATATTAAAATATGTATGTAATATAAAAATAATGTCGGTCTAGTACTTTTCTAAATAATGGAAAATATAATTGTAGAAATAGAAAAAAAACAGAATAAATTTTATATAATCACAAGTAAAACTAGTGATAATAATGTTATTATCGTATAATTGTTTTTTAAAATCTAAGAGATTGTTGGAATAATTTATTTGTAAAGTAAGTGAAAATATTTATTTATATTTGAATATATTGTACTTTGAAATAAGATTTTATATTCAGAAGTTTTATCTGTAAAAATATCCACATAAAAGTAAAAAGAAAATTTAGCAGACTAACGGACTCAACTTCTGCAAAAACAGGTTAAAATCAAACAAATCTAAGCCCAATAGAATCGGGTCGGTCATGACCCGAGAAAAAGCGAAAACCCTAATTTGAGATCGATTTATAAGAACTGTGAACAACTTATAATGCCCCCTTTCACCCTACCAGAGTGAGATTGAGTTCTGAGAGAGCTAATTTTTATTTTTCCTGTGATTCATCAATGGCAACAGCCAGGACTGTTAAGGATGTTTCGCCACATGATTTTGTGAAGGCTTACGCATCCCACCTCAAGCGTTCTGGCAAGGTTCAATATTTCCACGTCTTTCATCGTTTCCCTTTCTGGGTCTTTCGAATTTCCACTTTTTCCTCGTCATTCAATTCTCTTGCTCGTCTGGGTTGTTTTTTAGTTTGATGTTTCTTTAATGTTATCTTTTTGTTGTGTCTGGTTCGAAATAATAGTGATGATAGTAATACCTTTTTGCCTGCATTATGTTTATTCTGAGGTAAAAGTTTAAATTAAATGTTCTCCCTTGTGCTAAGGGGATCCATTGCTGTACTGGTGAACTAATTTTCTTAATTTGTGTAAGTAGGTGATTAACTACCTTTTTGGATATAATTTGTGGTGGAGGCTGTGGTTTGTCACAATATTTGTTTTTACAGACAAACGTGGCCTTAATTGTTGCAGTGAACATCTCAAAAATTTGATTTTATAGGTGCAACGGCGGTCATGTGTCTGTCTTTTAAACCTTGAGTATTTGTTATCGTATGTTGTTTGATGGATAGGGAAGTGGAGGGTTTTATAACCTTGATTGTATGTTGTCTTGTGGGTGGAAAAGTTGGTAAATTTATTTTATATCTGGATGTGATATATGAGTGACAAGTGTTTATGTTATAATGGGATATGGAAGATATTTGTTTGCTTTGTTTTTTCATTCCATGGTCTTGAGTGATAGTTCCAATTTATTTCGTTGACATCTTAATTTGAAGTTGAAGTGTATCTGTGGTGCTTCTGCAAATGTCTATCAATGTTATATATGCTGATTCTTAGTGTTTGCTTAAGTAGTAACTAAGTTGTTGCGTTTGAGCCTTGAAGGTTTTTTCTTTCTAGTTTCTGAAAGTTTAGTTCATTCAACAGATCGAGCTTCCTGAGTGGACTGATATTGTAAAAACAGCCAAATCTAAGGAACTGGCTCCATATGATCCAGACTGGTATTACGTGAGAGCTGGTGAGTTTACGGTAACACAACTTATATAATATTCACTTTGGTCATGACTAAATGAATTCAACCTTGATTGCAGCCTCAATGGCAAGAAAAATTTATTTGAGAGGTGGTCTCGGTGTTGGTGCTTTCCAGAGGATCTATGGTGGAAGCAAGAGGAACGGAAGCCGCCCACCACATTTCTGCAAGAGCAGTGGTTCTATTGCCAGACACATTCTGCAACAGTTGGAGATCATGAACATTATTGAGATTGACACTAAAGGGTAATTCATGTTTCAATTCTAAAATAACATGCCAAAAGTTCTAATGGAGAAAATACCAAGTTTTTTTAACTTAAGTATGTTGTCATTCAATGGTTGACCCATGGCAGACTGGCATATACAGGCCCACTATGGTGGTGCCGTAAGTTTAAAGTTGTTTTTATATGGTTTTGATGGTGTCGTAAATGCAATGGTGTCTATATGATGCTTGTTTGCCTTATGCCATATTCAGCCGTCTTCCATTGATAACATTGAGAAGAAGTTTGCGACATCCTTTCTTGTCGTTGGTTCTTTCAGCATTTATTTGTCTTTTGTAGCTTAATTCTGTTCTGGTATTCAAAGTTTTTTTGTGCTTTATATTTTCAATGCAGAGGTAGGAAAATCACTTCTAGTGGTCGAAGGGATCTTGACCAAGTTGCTGGGCGAATTGTGGTTGCTGCTTGAACTTGTTATTGAGAACAGATAATGCATACCCTAGGATGGATGTTTGCTTATTAGTAGAATTGGCATCAAAGAAAAATTAAGTATTGTTTGCTGAGAATTTTATAATTTGTTTTGTTAAATGTTGAAGTTTTTTCTAGTTTGGAGTTGGAGTTTTGATCTTTAAGGTTTTGATTCAAGTTCTCAATGTGCTATCTTCTCCAATCCTATCATTATATTGAACCTCCCTGTTCAACAGCCTTGTTCTTTCTCTATTGCATTTCCCTATTATAAGAAAACATGTGGAAAAGATGCAAAAGAATAAGAAAAAAGACGGACGTTTTGAAAATCAAACCAAAGATAAATTACATAGTATAAATATTGGGCGATTGATTAATGATGTTGACCGATATTATTTTTTCTTGGGAGGTTTGTTGTGTAGTTACATATATAAATATATGAATTTAATTAGAAATCTTCATTGTTCAAGTAATATTAATAATTTAGTGTTAATGATTTTTATCTGTTAACATAATGTTATATCTATTTAGTTTGTTTTATTGTATGTGTACGTGCGTATATTTTTCAACCCTCAATGTAATTCAGCAGTTAAAAAGTAATAATTTATTTAGTAAGGCAAATATAATTTTTTATTAAAATATAAATCTACACATTGACGAGCATGTGTTGGCCGATGTAATTTAACAGTAAACATTAATGAGGAAAATATAAAAAAAAGTACCAAAACAATCTATAAAATATGTAAAGTAAATAATTGTTCTGTTATTTCGATTGCTTTTGTTCAACATTTGACTCGCATACCACTCACTTAAAAATACATTATCTAACAAAGAGCAAAAAAACAAACTACAAAATGATTTAACAAACTTATTATTAATTTGGACTTGTTTGGAACCCATTTTTGTAATGATAAAATCATTACAATTAACATGCATTTTTGTAATGATAAAATCAGGGATGCTCCATTTCCAATTTCATATAATTGACCTAACAACAGCAAGAAAAAGGTAAATATATGTAATACAAAGTGAATTACTTTGCATTTTATAAGATCATAATATACTACAATTAACATGCATTTTTGTAATGATAAAATCAGGGATGCTCCATTTCCAATTTCATATAATTGACCTAACAACAGCAATAAAAGGTAAATATATGTAGTACAAAGTGAATTAATTTGTATTTCAATGAAGATCTCAAACTGTGATTGTCCATGGGGGTAAGGTTGATATACTTGGCAAAAAAGAATTTGCAACCATATATGTATTGAGTTGGCCATGTACAAAAAATTAATACTCTGGAGAGTGAATCATGAAAAAATGAGCATTCATTCCCTTCAACATATCAGCAAGTGGCCATTGGATGCTTAGTTGAGATACGAGGAGTAGGTGTTCATGTCATTCCATGACAACAAGCACTTCATCTTCTTGTGTTGAACTTGGGGATGAAGCTTGGGTTCTCTTGGTACAGTTGGATGCTTCATCGACCTTTTCATACAGAAAGAATACGAATACTAACAATCAGAAGAACAATTGACAGTTTGCAAAAACATGTTCTAAGTTTTTGCAACCATTACCTCCTTGGGACAAAAGGTCTATCAAAGTAAGGCATTGGTTGAGCCTTTGGAATGAGTTCCTTCCTCAATCTTTTGATCTCTGCCTCTTCTGCCAACTATAGAAAGTGAATAAATCAGCATTTTGGATAAAAGAAAACATGGTAACTCAGTGCATGTCTCACTGATTAGTGATAGAAACACGCTAGTTATATAGTGTACCTTCTGTTGTCTTTCCCTTTCCAACTTGAGTTGTTCAATGAAGTTCATTTTCTCTGCAACCTATACAATCACAAATCCATCAAATGATACATATTGTTGTGTCTACAATCATGTACTTTGCACCGAATGAAAGATATATCAGTGGCTCAACTGAATTTAGCAGTTAAAATATGAAGACTTAGTTTAGTAGTATAAGTACACCCACAAATCAGGTAATCAAGTAGAAACAGAGGAAGAAATGAATGACAGAGGCACCTGTTGGTCAAATTCAGCACGATCAATTGCCCGAATATCAGTATGAAGCTTTGGATCAATAGGCTTCGTACTTTCTTTGACTGCAGGTTTCAACAGGCACTGTAACAAGTGGCACCAAAAGAGTTATATCAAACTAAGTAATCCATAATATTATGCAACTAAGCATGAAAAGAACTATACAAAGTGAACTGAAAGACATTAAGCTAAGTAATCAATTATAAGTTAATAATTAAAAATGACAAGTTCTCTAACAAGTGAGATTAAAAGAAATTAAGCCTTGCAAATGGTAAACAAGTAATCTTAGGGACAAATATGTCTTATGACTCCAAAGTAAGGACTTGGGTGAACAAATGGTCTCACCTCAGGTTCATCTGTTGTCCATGGAAGACCTTGAGCAATTGGTACTCTCATTTTTTCTTCTTCAGCCGTCATCTCTTGTATTTTTTTCATAAATTCTTCCTCTTTCAACTTTCCCCTTTGCTACAGTCGTTACATTACAAATGTTACTCTGCAGACTCAAAGTCATTGAAAAACTCAAAGCAAAAGACTTCATAAAAACTCAACCAATAATCGTAAATTACCTCTGTCCTTAACTTAAATGGTTGTTGCCTAGTGACTCTTAGCCTCTCTTTCCTCTTCCACCTCTTCCCTCCAAAAGTTCCAGATGACTCTGAGCTCTGAGGAAAACCATCAGTTAAGATTCAAAATCCCATTTGTGAACTCATTCACCATTACTCAATCATATAATGAGAAAAAGCAACTAAAGTCTTACATTTCTCCGGCTCCTTCTACCCCCAAAAGTCCTACTCGACACACTGTAGCACCAACAAAGACAAAAAAAAAAGGGTACACAAATAAGCAAAACCAACATAATAACAAATGACACACAAACCAAGAAAGTGAATAGAGACGACAGTAATCTAAGCACAATACTTAGATACCGTTCCAGAGGAACTTTTGGTACTGTTTTCTAATTAAAATTGAAGTTTAACCTTGGGAGACCTATGCTGATCTTAGATATAAACTTATATTGTAACTATTACCAAAGTTAATAACACAAATTGTGTTTTGAGGAGAACAATACCAAAAACAGTTAAAAAAATTGCTTCTAAGTTTTCCCATTGATCTAATCAAATAGAACCTAAAGTCAAACCTTGAACGGCTACTGTCCCAAGAAGAAGAAACTGATATCCCCTGATCCAAACCAAGGTTTCCAGACGTCAAAACCAAATCAGAATTATAACAAAATGAAGAAGAACCGGAACCAGAAGTAGCTTCAAGTGCCTCATGTTGTTGTTCAAATTGCAAACCTGGCAATGCCCATTTCATCACCTTGTTCTTATCCTTTTTCTCTCCAAAATCCTGATCTTGATCCTGATCCCCCACATGATCTTTTTCCTTTGAATTTTTTGGTATAGTGAGAAGCTTCTCAAAGGCCTTAACCAAATGCATAACCTTTCCAAACCCATTTTCAGGGACACTGTTCCTTGCCTCTTCTAGCAACCTGTCCCTCTCCCTCCTTCGTTTCACAGTGGAACCTCCGTCTTCTTTTTCGTCATTTTCCACAGTCTCACTTTTTGTTCCCTCCGTTACAAAATCATAACCCTTTTCATCTTTTTCCTCTTCTTCTTCCTCACCGAAGTCCTTCCTCTCTTTGATGAAAAACTCCTCCTGGGAAGCCCTCAGGGTCTGGTACGCCACGCAAACACACTTGGCGCCACCGTTGTGCTTGCATTTGCATGAAACGGCTTCGTTTCGAGAACCCTTTCGATTATTCCTCTTGGCCACCACGAACTTCCTCTGCCTGATCCTGTTCTGCGGCGATTGCACAACTAGGTTGGTGTTGCTTGGCTTGGAAGGTCTCAAAGCAGGGGATTTTGAAGAAAGGCTTCGATTAGGTACATTAGGGTTCAAATTCTCTGTGTTTTCTGAGTTTTTCTTCTTTGAAGGAGTGGTGGTGGTTGATTGATTACTGTTGTTGCTTGCTAGTTCCATTTGCAATCGAAAAGGATTTTGAGAATCAGAGAGAGAATAAAATGAATTTGATTGAATTGGATTGGAAATGACGAAGAGAAAATGAATGAAATTTTGTGTGTGCAGAGAGTAAGAAAAGGAGGAAGACGCTCTTTGTTCTAACGGCTAGTTTTGGTGTGAGTGAGGTTTTTTACCCATATAATCAGAAATTCTGTTTCCACTTAGGGTTTGGACCGTTATATTGTGATGGGTTTTTTATTTATACATAAACTATTTTATTTATATATAAGTTCTTTTGTTTTTTTCTAAAGTATTGAAATTTAATTAGAATAATTTGGTGATTTTTTATTTAATAATTTTTTTATCATCCAAAAATTAGAATAATTTTAGTTTTCTACCTCAAATTTTATTTTTATTTTCCTTCCATTTTAAACCTTGTTATTTTATATCAACATTAAATTTTAGAAACTAAAATGAACTTTTTTATGATTAAGTTATAGGGTTTTATATTTATCTTTATTAAATTATTTTTAACCCTTAAAAATTAAAGTTGATGACTTAAATCAAAGCCAAACTTTATAACAAGCCAAAATGTTCATACATTACTCATGGGAAACCTTCAATCATTTACCAAATCAATAAATTCAAATAAAAGTTGATATTGTTAGAAAAATTTCATGTTACACACACTCATATATTTTCCTAAAAAATTGAGTATGCTATTTTATGATATTTAAAGAATTTTAAATAGTTGTGATACTTATAAATAAAAGCTGAAATCCTAACAAATCAAATATTTTTTCCTTTTTTATTCTAATAAAGTAAAATTTAAAACTGCAAATTAACATATCTTTTACCACTCTTCAATTTAAAATAAAAACAAAAATAATTACAAAAACACTCTTTTCTTAATTTAAGTTCATTCTTCCTTATTTACAAGAAAGAACTTGATTATGGAAACTTAAAACCTTTTGGTTATGTTTGTTATTATTGTTTCAAACCATACAATCAAAATAAGGTTCAGATTTATACAATTAAATGTATTTCTTGGTTACAATAATTCACAAAAAGGATACAAAAACATTAACTCTCTTACAACTAGGCTTTCACAAAAACATTATCCTCTATATGTATAAACTCAATTGTCCTCTCCTATAGCTCGTCCATTATCTTCGGTGGCCGAGCACACATGTTATTCGCGAACGGTCCTCCTTTCAAAGTTGATGACAGATTGTTCAGGATGAACTCCTGACTGACGTCTTCATTTGTCGGATTGTCTTATTATATTTTTCCATGATAGTTTTTAGAGACTCCTCTTTTCCTTTTTTAGTACTAATCACTGCAGGTCTGTTAGACCCTAGATGCGGCTGAAAGCATACTACTGGCCAAAAAAAGGACCGAACGGTAGCAAAGTAGTTAACCGTGTTCGGGGGCAGGTTTTTGTACCATGCCAGTGCTTCCCCCTTCAACAATAAAGAGAATGCTCGACACCGTACGGGGTCACTCGATGAATAGAAGGCCATGATATTCACAAAGGAATGGGGGTGTTCATCTGGATCGGTCGACCCATCGTACTTTTCAAACACTAGAGGTGTTGACTTATTCGGCATTGGGGCTTCCATGATAATAATGGTGAAGGGTAATAAACCCTCTGCCTGGATTTTTTTGATTGAGGTGGTTACTTTAATCATTTCACTATTCACTTCCTGCCCCGCCTTACCAACATCTTGGTCGACCTTTCAGACATCTTAGCCAGTTTAACTCATTCCTTGACCAGTCTTGTTTGTCCATCTCCTCGATCGTTCTCCTTCAACGGGGTTGAAATAAGAGACCCCAAGTGCTGACAAATTTCTCCAACCGAGGACAACGTGCTCTGCCCTGAGTGTGGCCATTTCGATGTCGTGTCTTTGTTGCATCTCATGCATTTGCACCTGCATCTACACTTGCATCAACTCCATCGGGTCGTGTTGCTCGTCCATGTTCCTTGTGGTGACCATTGGGTTTTCTTGTTTGCTCTCCAGCCCCACGGTGGGCGCCAAAATGTTTCAGAGATTGGGATTGAGAGTTACTCCTTCACACTTTACATTATCCCTCTTCGTCTAGCCAAAGGTTCCTCTTGTCGGATCTTTTAATTTTCTGCTTCTTCCAGGTCCAAGCCGAGCGGTTGGGTACTTGTCAAAAATACTCAAACGCTAAAATTAGTTAATTATATCGATCAGTTATCTTTGTCAAGTCTTAAATGCCTAATAAAGACAATCACCTACCTCTTTACCTTACTTCTATATTTATAGGTTTCATAGTAGGCTTTTAGTTAGGGTTGACCCAATTATGGCCCAATAATGCATACGTATGCTTTATTTTGTTGATCATAATGAGTTTGAGTTGATGATTATAATATGTTTATGACCAAACAATCATTTGCGAGGACGGAGCTCGACCGGTCAACATTACCTTCAAAGTCCCACGAAACACTCATTTGAGTGAAGGTTGACCGACCGATCATGCAAGGGACACATTGACCGAGAGGTTTATATGATATTGAGTAAGTTTTCATCAAATACCATTTACTTTTTGCAAAATTAATTTTTAAAATATTATATATATATATATATGTATATATATATATATATATAAAAGATAGATTTTACCATGTGAAAAAACTTGATTTTGAATTACATTAACTTAATCTTTAACACTTCTACTAAAATATTGGTTGTTTTTATTTAATAATAATAATTAATAAACATTTCATAGTTTATATATATCTCGTCATTCATGAGCATAACTTTAGGATAGTATTGATACTATTTTTATTTAAACAATATATGATCTCTTTTAACACAATTATAAATTTCTATTTATTGGATGTTACTATTTATTATACCCTATTATTTGTATTTAAACAATACATAACCAATACAAATTATATAATTCATTACCATTTTCTATCTTTATCTATTATTAATATTGGGTTTTAATATTTTGTCATTTTGGACAAATGAAATTATAATTTTTTATCAACAATAAAAGAAAAATAGTTACTTGAAGCACTTAAACCTTTTTGCATAAAAGACATACGTTATGTCTTCTTTTTTCTGTTTACTCATTAAAAAGATCATTATTTTAGCATAAATAACAATTCAGTTCGCAATTAAATTTTGGACAATGATGATATATCATTGTGTTTTAGATATTTGTTGATTATGTATAAAAGTTACAAGTTAATATTGATTGTTAATTAATTATGACTGAATTTAACAGGTTAATCATATTACAAGGTTAGGATTATTTTATTATTTGTTAAATTAAAAAATTATTTTGAAAATTATGCAAAAGTAAATTAGAAACATTTAGCAAATTGTCAAATCCAATTGTAAAATATTGGTTGGTACTACATTGAATAAAATTAATTACCATTTACGTTTGGACCATTTAACATTTTGTCTTAAAATGAAAGAAAAAATCACTGAAATACCTTTGGTGGGTATTACTTTCAAAGTTATGTTTTAGATTATTCATATCATTATGTTTTAGATATTTGTTAGTTATGTATAAAAGTTACCAAGTTAATAGTGATTGTTCATTAATTATGAGTGATTTAACATGTTAATCTTATTATAAAGTTTTATAACGTATAGCATTATTTTATTATTTGTTAAATTGTTTTTAACTAACTAATGAGCAGAGTGGAAGAAGAAAAAGAAAATGAAAAGTTTGAGTTTCTAAGATGAACTATACATTATTATTGGGGAAGTTAGCGTTGCATAAAAGTTATTAAAAAAATATCAAATTAAAATTATTATTGATATAATTTTAAAAGCCGTAAAGGACATTATTATGAGAATCTATGAAATATACACTATTAACGAAAGTTTTTTTTTAAAGAGACATAAGTAGAATTGTAATTAAAAACCATTCATTTTTTAAAAACATCCATATCTTCCAAAGACTTTCCTCTTGTTTTAGGTGCATTTTAAGAGGTAAAGGAAGTAGGGACAGTTGAGCAGAGCAACCGATAGAGATAATTTTATGTTGAAGAAGATCTGCAAAATTTGTTTGATTGATATATGTTTGGTTTGCAGAAATTAAGATGATAGTGTGCAAATTTGGTGGATAATTTTGTGCTTCTAAGTTTTGATGAATTGAATTGTGTTTGCATGGTTGAAAAATCTGAGATGGTGAGAGCGGTTGTGAGAATCGAGACTTTATATAATATATAATTGGATTCAAGTTTTATTTTTAAAATTTTGGTTCCATATCTATTTTTTATTTTTGTTCAAAGTGGTTATTGAGTTTTTTCTGCATTTAAAATAGGTTTTTTTTTTTAAAAAAAAAAGTTGTTTAATTCAGTCTTTTTCGATGACTTGACGTTTAAATTGCTAATGACGAGTACTCTTAAAAAAAAAACTGAATGAGCGGTCATGCATCTTGTCACACTATCACCATCTTTCCCAAATCAGAAACCCTATTTCCTTCCACCATTGCGTTGTTGTGTGTCAAACTCAGGCCACCATCTTCTCCACGTCGCATGACTACCGTGAGCTTCACTGTTAGTAACCATGCAAGCCACCACGAATCAACCAGGAAACCCAATCTACAAAAGAAACCCTCTACTGCAACGAATCACACCCAAACCGCAAGCTCAAATCTCCATGCACCATGAGAACTACCATCAACATCTCACCATCTTGATCTTCTCCATCACGAACTAGAGAACTCCACCTGCGCTAGAATTTGCAAAGTGAAACCCCAAAAATCACAGAACCATTGAACCTACAGAAAACCCAGAATTCCCAAATCTCCTTTGACCATCAACTTTAGTTCGCGCAATAATCACAAACCTTTTCGAATCAAACCCTAACTCATGCATATCACATTCGACCCCTAAATCAAAACAGAGAACCTCCATCACAATAGGTTGCACAACCTTCATCTTCCTCGTGCACCATCATTAACACAAATCGGAAAAACCCAATTTGTGAAATCACGCCTCCTCCATGAAAACCTGCAAAATCCTAAATCGCACCACCACTGAACTCATTCAATCTCCATTGATGACACAAAACCATCTGTAAGGAGTGAAACCCCCAAATGGCTTTCCATTAAATCAGAAAAACCTACAAAATCATAATTAGCCACAACCTATAGAAATTATGGTTTTTGATTTGGGGAAGATGATGATGTAAGCCAGCCACTATGAGCATTACTGCATGACAACTCATTCCGATTTTCTTACGTGGATTCTACGTCGTTAGCAATTTAGACGCTATCAACGAAAAGAACCAAATTGAACAAATTTTACAAAAAAATGACCACTTTGAACGCTGAAGAAACTTGAGGATCACTTTGAACAAAAGTGACGAATATAGAGACCAAAATAGGTATTAAGCCTACAAACTTTATTTCCTATTATAGTTGGAAACTTTAGGATGTGAGAAATTTACAAATTGAAGGCAATTGTGCATTGTTGATGAAAATCATATTTGAGATGGCGTTGGGTGTTGGCTTCGAGAGCCAAAGTCAGAGAGCTTTCAGTGATATGGCTGTTGGGAACGAAGGGTCATCATCGTTGGTACTACTTTTACAATAAGTTCCAGAGGTCCCTAGCTTTGGGTGCTCTTTGATCTAATTAGGTGCTCATGTTCCACTAAGCTCCAAGGGTCCTAGCAAGGGTCCCACCACTGGGTGCAAGTGGAGCACCGATGGACGCCCCACTTAATAGTGAGCCCCTATTTCAAAAGTGTTGGACACCCTCTTCAAACCACCTGACACCACTCCTCTTTTATGTGTTGCTGTGTATTTTCGTAGTATTTCATGAATTTTTACTCGTTGCTCTTGAACACGTATATTTTAGAGTGCTTAGTACATGAAATTGTTATGAATCAAGGTAGTTTGTTCCTAAGGGGTCTACCATGTCTTGCTAGTTGTAGGGTGTACTGGTGTTAAGTGCAAATGTGAGATTATTCTTATTCTAGTAGTAATTTGAGTCAAATAGACAATAATTTATAGTGGTGAGAATCGAAGAAAGTTGTTATCTAAAGTAATTATGTTAATAATGTTCAATATAACAATGGATTATTCTTATTCTAGTAGTAATTTGAGTCAAATAGACAAGAATGTATAGTGATCTAGTAGTAATTTGAGTCAGTCAGATAGACAAGAATTTATAGTGATGAGAATCGAAGAAAGTTGTTATCTAGAATAATGATGTTAATCATATTCAATAGAGATATTGAACAATGGATTGGGGAATGCTAAAATATAAAGCATGTTGTGATGTACAAGTAAAGGGAGGACTATACCTAATATCCTTGATATTTTGTAATTTCTAATGGTAGTAATTTTAAATTGCTACATATGACTTCGTGGATAAAGATCAAAAAGCTAAAAAAAAGAGAGTAATTTATAGTGCCTTGATCTTAAGCAACATTGGAGAGTAAATTCCCTTCTTTCACGATAAGCAAAAAGAATTTGCAACTATATACAAAATTGCATTTTGTGGAGAGAACTGTGCAAAAATGAACATTTATTATAACCATCTTTAGAATTTCTTGTTCTCAAAAAATAGTGACATTTCATTTCATTGCACAATTCAAAGAAAGATCATGACTATGCACAAAAGAATTTGCAACTATATATTGAGTTGCCGATGTACAAAATTGAATATTGTGAAGTGAAAGAATTATGGAAAATGAAAGCATTATTCACTTCATATCAGAAAATGGCCATTGGAAGTTTAGTTGAGACAGGAGGAGGAGGGATTCATGTCATTCCATGACAGCAAGCATTTCATCTTCTTAGGTTGATGTTGGGGTATGTGAATCTTGGGTTCTCTAGGTATTGTTGGATGCTTCATTGACCTTTCATGCATAAAGAATCATAATGAGAAAAAAAATGAAGTGACACATTTTGCAGAAAACATGTTCTACCAGCATAAAGAATCATAGTGAGAAAAAAAATGAAGGGACAGAAAACATGTTATAACTCTCATACCTCCTTGGAACAAAAGGTCTATCAAAATAAGGCATTGGTTGAGCCTTTGGAACTAGTTCCTTCCTCAACCTCTTTATTTCTTCTTCTTCTGCCATCTATACACATGGGAATAAAGTATTTTAGATGATGGAAGAAAACATGGTAACTCGGTGCATGTGTTTTGTCATGAAAACATATTTCAGAAAGATGATAAATAGTGTTACCTTCTGTTGTCTTTCTCTTTCCAGCTTCAGTTGTTCTATGAAGTTCAATTTTTCTACCACCTACAATCAAACAAATGATTCATTTTTTGTTGCGATTTAAACAATCATCCATTTTTCCTCAAATGAAAGAGATGAGTGGCTCAAACTGAACTTGGCAGTTAAAATCATGCATGAAGTAGTGGCTTCTACAACCACAGAAAATTACACTTTATAATGCACACACCTAAAGAAACTACCTAGTAATATCAATAAAGTAAAAGAAAAAAAAAACTGGATGAAAGAGGAACCTGTTGGTCAAATTCAGCACGATCAATTGCCCGAATATCACTATGGAGCTTTAGGTCAATAGGCCTTGTTCTCTCTTTAACTATAGGTTTTAACAAGCACTGCGAAAAATAGCACCAACAGAGTGACATTAAGCTCAGAAATCCATTAATATGACAAGCATTGTAATAAGAGGCATAAAAGCATGGTAAATATGACATTAAGCTAAGTAATTAATTACAACTCACAAGTAAATATAGCATGGTAACAAGTGACACCAAAATAGTGACACTTAAAGCCAATTAATTCATTACAACTACCAAGAAAGCATGACTAGCACAGTGACACCAGAAGAATGACATTAAGCTATATATTCCACTACCAATTAACAAGTAATCATGACAAGCTCTGTACGCAAGTGGCACCATAAGTGATACTAAGCTCATTCATTCATTAAAATTAGCAAGTACACATGAATATCACTGTAATAAGTAACACAAAAAAAGTGATATTAGGATAAGAACCACCCAAACAAAGGACTTCAATGAAAAGATCACCTCACCTCAGGTTCATCTGTTGTCCAAGGAAGACCTTGTGCAATTGGTATCCTCAGTTTTTCTTCTTCAGCCATCATCTTTTGTTCTTTCTTAATCAATTCTTCCTCTTTCACCTTTCCCCTTTGCTACAGTATCATTGCATCACAAATGTTACTCTCCAAATTCCAGACTTATTAAAAAGTCAAAAACAAAAAAGGAAAAACATTATAATAAAATCAAATCAATCACCACAAAAATGTTACCTCTGTTCTTAGCTTAAATGGTTTTTGCTTAGTAACTTTTTGCTTTTCCTTCCTCTTCCACTTACTCCCTCCAGTAGTGCCACATGACTCAAAACTCTAAAAAAAATGAATCATTAAAATTCAAAATTGAATTAGTGAGTAATTTAACATTCTTCATTTAATAATATAATAATAACAGCTTCTGAAGTCTTACATTTCTCCGGCTCCTTCTATACCCAGTAGACACACTGCAACACCACCAAATGCACAAATCAACAAAAACATCACAATGGCAAATGACACAAATGAAGAAAAATTATTTTAGACCTTAATCTAAGGACAAAACTTAGGTACAGTTCCTTAAATGTGTTTATTGCAGTTCTACAATCAGAGTTAAAGCAAACTTTTATGATGATGATTAACAAAGTGAAACTCTAATTTTGACAGGATAATTTTTGTCCCTAAGCTAACCACAAATCCATGCACCAGAAGACACCTGGAAACTACATCTATGTTTTACCCTTAATCTAATCAAGTAGAGCCAAAAGTCAAACCTTGCACTGCTACTATCCCATGAGGAAGAAACTGAAATCCCTTGATCCAAGCCAAGGTTCTCCGACGTCAAAACCAAATCAGAAGTACAATGAAACGAAGAAGAATCAGAAACAGAAGCATCGGCAGCTGCAACTGCCTGATGTTCTTCAAATTGCAACAGAGGCAAAGCCAAATTAATCATTTTGCCCTTATTATCTTTCCCTCCATGATGATCATCCTCCTTGTGATTGTTTTCCTCCGAACCTTTGGGTTCAGTGAGAAGCTTCTCAAAGGCCTTAACCAAATGCATAACCTTCCCAAACCCATCTTTAGCAACACTCTTCCCTGCTTCTCCCAATAAACTACCTCTCTCCCTCCTTCGTTTATTGAATCCCTCATCTTCTTTATCTTTATCTTCCACTGCTTCACTTTTCGTTCCCTCAATTTCAATTGCATTCACACTCTCACACTCTGTTTTTGCTTCTTCTTCAACATCATCACAGACCTTATTCTCTTTGAGGAAAAACTCTTCTTGAGAAGCCCTAAGGGTCTGATACGCCACGCAGACGCACTTCGCGCCACCGTTGAGTTTGCACTTGCACAGCACATTGTCGTTTCGAAGACCCCTTTGATTCTTCTTCTTGGCCACCACGAACTTCCTCTGACGGATCCTGTTCTGCGGCGATTGCACAATTGGGTTGGTGGTGTTTGATTTGGAGGATCTCAAAGCAGGAGACTTTGAAGAAGGGCTTCGAAGGTGAGAAACATTAGGGTTCGCATTCTCTGCGTTTCTTGAGGGTTTCTTTGAAGGTGTGGTGGTTGTTTTTGATTGGTGGGTGGTGATGGTGGGTAGTTCCATTTGGAATCAAAATTGGGTTTGAGAATAGAGAGTAAAGAAGAGAAAAAATGGTGACAAAAAGGGAAACAGAGTGAAGATTGTTAGTGCAGAAAGGAATACAGAAAGGAAGGATTTTCATTGTAACGGCTAGTTTTGTTTCCGTTAAGGGTTTTGACCGTTGTATTTGTTATTACCTACAGTTCATTGCTCAGACTTCATTTATTTATTTATTTTTCTTTCTGATAGGTTGAAGATTATTAACATTTATTTTTGGTATGATAGAGATTTTGTTTTTTTTTTTTGTTTTTTATTTTATTTTGGGCATATTTTTATTTTCGTTTTAATTATCAAATTATCTCTAAATAATACCTTAAACTAAATATTAAGTCTAGAGTTTAATTGGATCAAAATAAAATAAAATAAAAATAAGTATAATTGAAGATTCATTTGAAAATTAACTAAAAATGAGGACTAAATCGAAAAATAAAATCTGAGATGAAATCACATATAAAAAAAAATCACCCACACATATATGTATTTTACATAATCCTGTAAAAATTTACATCTTCTTCCTATGTTGTGTTTTTTCTTTTAAGAATAAAATTAATATCTTTTTAAAGTAACTTTTATGAGTCACTCTTAAATATGATTTATTTGGTTAAATATTTTTTATTTTGTTATATTTGATTTTAGGTTTAATGTCTCAATAGGTCCTTAATTTCGCCCAGAATTTTAAATAAGTTTCTTTCTTTTTGGACGTCTCAATTGAGTTCTTATTTTTTGTAAAATTGAATCGAATAGGGCCTTTCCGTCAATTTGAGATGACGCCGTTAAGAAGGATATGTTGACAGTGTAGCTTTTTATTACGTGGCATTAAAAACGTGACTGAATTGTATTTTTCTAATTTTTGACATTTTCAATGCCACGTAATAAAAAACTACACGGTCAAGATACTCTTTAACGGTGTCATCTCAATTTGACGGAAAAGTCCTATTTGATTCAATTTTAAGAAAATAAGGACTTAATTGAGACGTCGAAAAAGAAAGGACTTATTTGAGATTCTTGACGAAAATAAGAACCTATTGAGACATTAAACCTTGATTTTAATAAAGAGAGACTGAAAGGAAAAAATAAGAAATATAATTAATATTGGCATGAATGAATTTACACCGGCTTTAAAAAAATAATTAATTTTTTTTTCACATTTAATAAAAAAAATTCCTTTTATGAGTATACAAATCGAATAAATGTAAAATTAACATATTCCTTTATAGTAAAAACAATGTCAAGTAATGTGATATAAATGGATGCCTAATATAATAATACAGACTGGAATATATTTACCAGGTTTTTTAAAAACATAATTAAGGTTACTAACATTTTAATTAAATATGTGTAGGTATATTTAATTTGTTTCTGTAGAGTAGAAAATTTGAATACATTAAAACTAATATTAAATTTCCAGGTGAAAAAAAGGAATGCAATATGAATTGAGTAAATGCAGGTTTAAAAAAATTACGTTGACTTTCAGAAAATTAATTAACATTTTAACAAAATTTATAATATATTTGTTTGCTACGATTTTGAAGAGTTGAAATTCTGAGTTAACTAACATTAATTTTAAAATTTTCAGGGTGAAATTATGAGTAACAAACTTGGTAGAAAAATAAAGTTTATTTAATTGAGTCATTGAGGCTTAAATATTTTTTTACTTAAAAATGCAAGCAAATTCAAATAAATAAAAAATGAGTATAATGAAGACAAAGAACAGCAAATGGGTCAAAGATGTAGTTCCTGTTTAATTTTAGTTTATTCTTAAAAAATATTACTCGTTTTCATAATTAGTTAAGAAAATTAAAAATTTGATGAGAAAATTAAAAAATATAGGAGAAAAAAATAAGCCGGAAAAAATTATTCATCTTAACAACAATAATTTTAAAAATGTTATCCTATGTGTGCGAAATTGGTAAGACACTAATCCACATCCTAGTTTATGTTTAGAAAGTTAAAACTTAAATTGATTTTAATTCAAAATTGGGAATGAAAATTATATGTGAAACTCAAAGATTATACTACTATTCAAGTTGAGTGATAATTTAGACTTTTTAACCTAATAAAAAAGTTATTATAATATAATATTCTTTTTTATTGATTTAATTTAGTTTAAACTTTGATAAATGGGAAGTGATCTAATAGTTTAAAGTCGATTTTATGAAGTCACTTTGTTTATTACGTGGTTCATGTGAAATATACTCTTGGATTAATCTAGAAATCCTAATATTTCCTCTTAATGAAATATGTCGCAATTAAAAAAAATCACTCATATGGATGCAATTAGATCCAAAGTTAAAAAGGTTGAATTATGTAAGTAACTATTCCTTTCATATGATTGTTTTTTAAATGGAATTCAAAATCCTTCACCAATATATTCAAAAATTTCCATTAAGCATTATTTCACACTTTCTTTCTTTATATCCACTTAAATTAATTTTTAACCACATTTAATTCAAAAGGCATGAATGCTTTTTAACATCTTCCTAATTCAAGTTTGTGAAAGTGTTGGTAAAAATAATAATTTGTTCTAATAATAACAATCACAAAAGATTGTGTCATGATATTTAATTGATTAGAATGAATATTATTCTAAGATAGAGGTGAATATGTGTCATATAGCAAAATAAGAAAGAATACAATAAAAAAATATACCAACAAATGTTATGGTAGGAGCAACACTAAAGGGAAATACCACAACTCTACATCACTAATAGTTGAGTAAATTATGTAACAATAATATTATTGATTATTCTATCTAAAGCTCAATATTCTATTTTTTTTTAAAAGACATACGGCTAATATAAGCTTCGAACTAAGGAATATGTAGTTTATGCTAATGTGTGTGTCTATATATAATATTTCATTCATTCTAATTGATAAATTATATAATGTCTATTAATTATTATTATTAAATAATAATAACCAATATTTTAGTAGAAGTGTTAAAGATTAAGTTAGTGCAATTCATTTTTCAAGTTTTTTCACAAGGTAAAATCTATTTTCTATATATATATATATATATATATATATATATATATATATATATATATATATATATATATATATATAACATTTTAAAATTTGATTTTGCAAAAAGTAAAATTTGAATGGTAAAATAAAAAATATTAAAGTAGGAAATTTTATGATGAAAACTTAGCCTTTGTTAGGTTTATTATTGATATAGAATGAAGCTAATAAAATGTAATAGTAAAGGAACTAAATTCAAAATTGAAGAATGATAATAAAAGAATGAAAAAATAGTCAAAAAAAATTGCAACAATAAGGATGAGAAACAATGACTTATATGAATTATATTATGACTATATGTATGTATGTATCAAGTATGACGTGAAAATAATTTCAAATAGAAATTCTTGTATGGTTTTAAGTTGTGCATGTATTGATGTAAGGATTTCGTATTAGAGGTTATCCTTACACTCTATTAACTATCCATATCCAATCTCAAGTAAAGAAGGGTGATGCATGTGGTGAGAGGAATAGAAGGTCTTAGTCTAGGAGCTTTACTTTGACCTAAGGAGTTAACGAACTAATCTTTTGTGTACTAGGGTGAAACTCATTGGCAATGACTTTACAGAGCAATAAAGGTCACTATAAATGCATAACCTACTAGAGTTTGACATCAATACATGTATCACAATGATCAAGTCTAAAGTTGATGATTGTATGCTTTAGGATTGTTTTATATACTTGTGTTTAAGTGTTAATATTCATAATGCAATTGTATGTATTTTTCTTTGGTAAATTAACTTACCCTTTGTATTTATGGTATGTTTGTTTGCTTTCTTGTTTTCTATTATCACCTCAATTATGTGAGCAGATGAGGATGTGTCTATAAAACATGTACAAAATGGTGATAGTAGGAAACATAAAGTAGGATTTCTTATTTATGTGTATATGTATATATATCTATATCAGTTTTTGTAAAACTCTAGTATTACATTTTATTTTCAAGTGTAATAGAACTCTTAACAGTATAAGATGTTGTATATATATTTTGGTATTAATTATGTTTGAATAACTATAATAACATTTTATGTCTTTTTTAAGTTAACTGTTTCCTTTTTATTGGATAGACAATGATTCCTATAATAGAGTTAATACTATTAAAATGTGATGTTACATAATTAGATTTAAATTTAAAAAATAAATTGGGTAAAAAAAATAAACTAAATAGTAGAAAAGTTGTTTTTATTTTTGTTATAAAATATTAAAAATAAGATTATCTTGAAAAATGTAGACAAAAAGTTATATTATTATACTTTTTTTAATACATTGTTATGTTATAGATTTTAATAAATATATGAAAACAATTGAACTTAAATGTATCCCCATGATTTTCTATAGTAATATAAAAGATGTAGGTTTAATACCTATTTTGGTCTCTCTTTTGGGAAGTTTTGTTCAAAGTGGTCTTTTTTATCAAAAAGTTCACTAAAGTCCTAAATTTCGTAAAAACTGTTCAATGTGGTCCTTTTTTGTTACGGCGTTAAGTTTCTTAACGGCACATGTGCCACGTCATCATCGTCTTCTTCAACAGAAACCTTAATTCCCACCAAACCCTAGCCGCCACACCAGATCCGCCGGTGGCCACCAAAACCCAAAGCCGTCATCGCTGCCAAATCCAGAACCAGATCGCGATGCACACTCATCTCCACGCATCAATCTTTCCGTCAACCGCCACCTTGTACCTGGACGCCAGCCACCACGCGCAAATCGTCGCCCTACCATGCCGCCGGCCACCATTGCGCAACAAGCGCTCAATCTCGCAACACCTCCATGGTCGGAAGTTGAGCATCTTTCAAAATCGCGACGCACTTCCAAGGATTTCGAAACCTGCACACAGAAACCCAGGAACAAAACACAAGGGCGACTCATCTGCAACCTTCACCCGTGAAGCAAAAACGCGAGTTCGTCCAGTTTCGAACCTTCGTTCACCTTCGTCCTCCTCGCGCACAACGCTCATCACCATCCTCGCGCGACCTTCTCATGGCTGCCAACCAGAGAACGCATTCACAATCTGCAAATGAGAAAGCACAGAATCCAGAAAATCACCATGCACAACGCCATCGAAGAATCAAACCAAATTCGTCTTCCACCACCGCGCAGATCTGGCGTGGCAGCTAGGGTTTGGTGGGAATTAGGGTTTCTGCTGGAGAAGATGGTGATGACGTGGTAGAGGGGACTGAGATGGCAGCACCAGATTGGTAGAGGGGACGGACGTAGTCACTTAATAGCCACCTGACACATGTGCCGTTAAGAAACTTAACGCCGTAACCAAAAAGGATCACATTGAACAGTTTTTACGAAATTTAGGACTTTAGTGAACTTTTTGGAAAAGGAGGGACCACTTTGAACAAAACCTAGGGACCAAAATAGGTATTAAACCAAAGATGTATTAACAACACATTCTTTTTCTCACACTTTTAATCCCATCGTATTGTTTAACTACTAATTATTAATATTGATTATATTTGTAGAAATACTGTGATTATGTATATAATTTGGTACAGTAGATACACTTCTAATAGTGTTTTTCATAATTTAGTATCGATACCAATTTCTTTTATCATAAGTTAAACTTATTTCTATAGTAATAAATCATACATATTTTAAACTTTTTGTCTATCTATAATACTCAATGAGTTTTTAGGTAAAAACATATTTAAATATGTGTTAATTATATCTCAATCTTATCCTTACAATAAGTAATGTATATATTATAATGAAATGATAGTATATATTAATAAAATGTCCTTAGTAAAATGTAGTCAGTATATAGTTGATGTTAGATTTTTGCATAGTGAGAAAACTCTTAATAAGCTTTTTTTTTTTAGGTTTTACACAGTTTCTTAAGGCATAAAACAAATCATGTATATCATAATTAATTTTTGTTTTTTCAGAAATTTTATATATACATTTTGAGTGGTTGGTTGTTTCCTCTTTCTAGCTTTAAATGCACTCCACATTTTCTAACTTTTGAAGCAAAGTGCATCCTTCATTTTGAAGTTTGCATAGTGTGAAAAATCACACAATATTTTAACCTAGATCTAGCTAAGTGCACATGATAGTTCTGCTCTTATAATACTCACCAATAATAATGATTATATTTTGAATTTGACCTTCTGAGATAGTAATTTTCTTTTTAAAGAAAGTGAAGTGATTATTGGAGTAAATCACTTTTCTAATGAAGTAAGAGTTCATTCAAAATACACCTTTAAATTTTCAAATTAAAAGCTCAGAAATTGGATTGTATTAAGCATATAATTAACATAAGAATGAAAACAAAATTCAACTTCATGTTGAAAAAGATGGAGCAAAAAAAGCACTTTTAAATTAAGTAAACAATATTGATTCTTAGTTTTATTTTAAACATTGTGATTTTATTGCATGTTAAAATTTGAAGTGTAAATAGTAATATTTACAATTTTTATTTTGCTTTATTGTGATTATTTTGATACACACCAGTCAAATAGTAGCTGCAAATTTGAAAAGTAATATGATTGTCATTTAAATTTCAAATTAGGATAATAGAAAGAGAAATTGATAATTATATATATATATATATATATATATATATATATATATAATTCACATATTTTTATTCAAATTTTACCTGGTTGTATTCAATTTTTATTTCACTAATAATTCACATAGACTCAACCAAAAACTGTCAATAAATAGAAACTACATTAAACTAAAAATTATAAACAAAGTCTGAGTTTGAATATTCTTGATAAACTGTGGTTGAAAAATACCTCATTAAATATGACAATAACATGACAGATTTTCTGGATTAGTAATAATATTTTGCACTAATAACATTTTTTAAAAAACTCAGCTAAATACTACGTTCTGAAAGACTTAACATTTTATATTCTTAGGATGAAGAAGGTGATTGTGACATGGACAAGGTTGTTGAAGTTGACGCAGAAACTGAGACACACGAAAAAGGTTGAAACGTGCCAAGATGTTCATTAGCACTTCTGTGAATTCGCTCATATTCCAACATTGCCCTTGCTTTTACTCTAGAAGAATACCCCACCAGAATACCATAGAAAGCTTCTCTGCACCAAACACGTCACTCTCACAGAGAAAGCTTGTCCCTTTCGGTAATAACAGCTACCCAACCAAGATTTGTTTACAGTATATATAATCTCTGTAGGCACTTCTTCCACATAAGCTTCTCAGGAGGTTCATTCATCTCAGCAGGTGAAGTTTACTTGACACCTCATTTCCTGATTTATGTTCAGGGTTCTCTCAAAGTTTAGATCTTTTTCTACTCTTGTAGCATGTTTTGAGCTGAATCATTGTGGGTGTAGATTTGGTGTTAACAATTGTGATGGGGTGTGGTTAGTTCTTGCTGGTTGGTGAGTTTGATTCTGATTTGTGTGTGAGTGTGTAGATCTTTCGCCATTTTCTCTTTCTTGTATGTTAAGTTGTTCGATTTTATGCTTGATTCAATACTGTCATGGAATTTGTCTTGAAGCTCTTTGGCCATGGATCTACTGTAATCAGTGGTTGAGGAATTAATAGAAATATCAAACATTTATTTTTCTCTACCTAGTGCAAGATCTGCTGACAATATTTTCTTAAGATGTGTCGTCTCTGAGTGGTCAACCCATAGTCGTGTGGAAGTTTGTCATCAAATCATCTTCTCCTGGATGAATCTGTTAGATCTGGATGTTTTTAGTGTCTTCTGAGTTTTTTGCTGTATGATCAGAAGAAAATGAGTTGATTCCTATATTCTCAATGCCATTGTTGACCTGTTGATTCTTCACAGACAGAAATTTGATGTATGCTGTTATATTTTTCACTAACATGAATTAACTTCTGAAGACAAGCTATTGTCTTGTCACGTTGTCCTGTAATGTGGATATAATTGCAAATTATTTTATATATTGTGTTAATACCATCAGCCAAATGATTGGTATATACTGATGTCAAATTCATCAACAAACTTCCATGCAGTTATTAGTGGTGTTTTCTATCAGAGTTGGAGTTTCACTTTGGTAATCTATGTTGACCTTTAATAGAAAGTTTTATTAAGTAAATTACTGAGATGAAACTTTAATTCTAATTGAAAAACAATACTAAAAGCATCTGTTGAATACATCTATGTTTTGTCCTTTGGCTTGTATATACTGACACATTGAAGATTAGGTTGCTTAGAGAAGAAAAATGGTGAAGATTTGCTGCATTGGTGCTGGATATGTGGGAGGTCCTACAATGGCAGTCATTGCACTTAAGTGCCCCTCCATTGAAGTTGCTGTTGTTGATATCTCTAAGTCCCGCATTGCAGCATGGAACAGTGACCACCTTCCTATCTACGAGCCAGGCCTTGATGATGTGGTGAAGCAATGTCGTGGCAAGAACCTTTTCTTTAGCACCGATGTTGAGAAACATGTCTATGAGGCTGACATAGTGTTTGTCTCCGTAAACACCCCAACAAAAACTCGTGGTCTTGGAGCAGGCAAGGCTGCAGATTTGACATACTGGGAGAGTGCAGCTCGCATGATTGCCGATGTCTCCAAGAGTGACAAAATTGTGGTAGAGAAATCCACTGTCCCTGTGAAAACTGCAGAGGCTATAGAGAAAATTTTGACTCACAATGGGAAGGGCATCAAGTTCCAAATCCTGTCAAACCCAGAATTCCTTGCCGAGGGAACTGCAATCAAAGATCTTTTCAACCCAGATAGGGTCCTGATCGGAGGAAGGGAGACCCCAGAAGGTGAAAAGGCCATTCAAACATTGAAAAGTGTTTATGCTCATTGGGTTCCTGAGGAAAGAATCCTCACCACAAACCTGTGGTCAGCTGAGCTGTCCAAGCTTGCTGCTAATGCCTTCTTGGCGCAGAGAATTTCATCTGTGAATGCTATGTCAGCACTTTGTGAGGCCACTGGGGCAAATGTCACACAAGTGTCCTATGCAGTTGGAACTGACACAAGAATTGGCCCCAAGTTCCTGAATGCCAGTGTTGGTTTTGGTGGGTCATGCTTCCAGAAAGATATCTTGAACCTTGTGTACATCTGTGAGTGCAATGGCCTGCCAGAGGTGGCTGAGTACTGGAAGCAAGTGATCAAGATCAATGACTATCAGAAGAGCCGATTCGTGAACCGTGTGGTCTCCTCAATGTTCAACACAGTTGCAACCAAGAAGATAGCCATTCTGGGGTTTGCATTCAAGAAAGACACTGGGGACACAAGGGAGACACCAGCAATTGATGTGTGCAAAGGACTACTTGGTGACAAGGCACGCCTAAGCATATATGATCCGCAGGTGACTGAGGACCAAATTCAGAGGGATCTTTGGATGAACAAGTTTGATTGGGACCACCCCATTCACTTGCAGCCAACTAGTCCTACAACTGAGAAGAAAGTGAGTGTGGTTTGGGATGCATATGAGGCAACAAAGGATGCAGATGGTGTTTGCATTCTGACTGAGTGGGATGAGTTCAAGACTCTTGATTATCAGAAAGTGTATGACAACATGAGAAAACCAGCGTTTGTTTTTGATGGAAGGAACGTTGTGGATGTCGAAAAGCTACGTGAGATTGGTTTCATTGTCTACTCTATTGGGAAACCACTGGATCCATGGCTCAAGGACATGCCTGCTGTGGCATAAAATAAAACACATATCTCAAGGCTTCACACATTCAGTTTGGTTCATTTTGTTATTGATATACCTTTTTGGGAACAATTTTTCTTTGCCATTTTTCACTTTCCCATATATTAGTTTCCATAAATGAGTATAAATTATGGGAAAGTAGGAGGCCATATGTTCTGTGTTTCTCTCTACTGCAATTCATTACTGTTTGACTGTTATGAATTTTTACAATGATTTTTCTTTTATTGGATTAGTATGGTGTTACTATATATCAGTTTCGTGAATGTTTTGGTCATTTTTCTATGTCAGAAAGTTGCTTTTAGGCTGTATTTTCACACAGCAGCAAAATGTTATACTATTTCAATAATTCATTATATATATCTATCTGTGTTTGTGTTAAAAGGTAACTTAAGGATAATTAATTTCACTTAATGAAAAATAAGCTTTTATATAAGAAAGTGAGTACTTATATATGAAGGTGAACAAAAACAAAAAGCTATTGAAAAATAATCATAAATTACAAATTTTAGTTGGATTTTCTTTTTGAGATAGATTGGAAATACCTATCACTTTTGATGTATGAATTATCTATATAAAATATCATGACACTAACCTTGAAATTTAATGTTTATGGATTTTTTTCTTGTATGTTATGAACTTTTTCATTTTCAATATATATCAAACTTTCAAATATTTCAATTTCTAACAATTTTTAATTAAATATATTTAAGAATAATTATGTTGTCTAATTAGAGTTGTAATAATAGTTTCTGAATAATATTTGATGTTACAAAAATTTACAAACTAATGTTATTATAGGCTTTCACCCAAATGCCCTGTAAAGAAAAAAAAATTAATTTGAATATGAAATTACAATTTATTTTTATTCTAAATTTTAATATATTTTAGTTTTCAAATTTTAAAAATAAATAGTTATAATTCTTTCGATCTAACAAAGTTAAATTTTTTTAGGGATTAAATGATGTTACAGGTTAATATTATTTAAGTTAGAACATGTCATATAAAAATGGTAAATATTAATTTAAAATTTCATTCAATTTACAGTAAGAAAGTTTAATATAAATGAGTTAGGAGAATTATATTTATTTACTTTTGAGTTTAAAGATTAAACTGTGTTGGAAAAAAATAAATTTTAATTTTACATGAAAATTTAAAAATTAAAAATATATTTAACCAAAAAAAATCTCACCATTACCATTAGCCACACTTGAAAAATAGATAACAAGCTTTGAAGTAAAGAATCCTATTAGTTTAATTGAAATAATTTTTTTATTGTCATCTAATCATGTCCTAATGTTTTTTGATAAAATTAACAATATTGAGTTTTGAAAACTCAAGCTTCACTTTGATTATATTATTTTATTTCATTAAGTTAATATATTTTATTTTATCAACTTTCAAGCCGACTTCTTCTAGACGGAATTACTAGAGGTCCAGTTCCTCCGAACTCGTAAAGAAAGAGATACTATAAGCTGAGGTCCAACGTTACCGACAAAACAGTACCATTTTCAATTTTTTAAAAATTGTGAACTGCCAAATCATAATAGGGAAATAACCAAAAAGCCATGGATTTGAACATCTATCAATAATGTAGAATGGCTATTTGGAAAATTTCTTCTAATTAAGGGTTTCTTTTCCCAAACATAAGTTGATTATGATGGAATTATCACTTAAGACTATTGTGAAAAGTAAGCAACAAAAATTAAAAATAATGTTTTGGGATCTTTGTTGAACTATTTGGTAGAGCTAGAATGACATAAATATACTCGTTGGACGAAGCCAAAGTACAAAAGTTACTGATTTGGTGGTTGTTGAACCATAATGTACTTATTGGATAAAGTCAAAGTCAGAGAGCTCACTAACTTGATTGTGACTATGAGTTCTAGTGTTTATTTCTCTAGACGAGCTATTCGGTTGTTGGAGGGTGGTCTTTCAGACACTACTTGCTGAGCGAGTATATATCCTCACTGAGGGAAATTACAAAGCCTGGTTCCATTTTACATGTTCTCTTATGGTATGTTTAATGTGTGATTTTGTAAATATTTATCCGAGAATGGTTAATACTAATCCTAGGAGGATTGGTTGTGATTTTGTTAGTATATGTATTGACATATGGAAGGTCAGTAAGGAGGTATTTTGACTCTAATAACTATTCACACTCAAATAGAGTAGAACGAGTTATGTAGTCAGAGTCACGGGGGGTCATAGTCACTGGACTATTTTGTCTTAGGAATGAAGGGGACTAATATTGTAAGTAATAAGGTGATAACATTTTTGTTTATGACTCTACAGAGTATAAATATTACTAAAATTGCACGCCTATAGTAAAGTCCAATGTCAGAGTCATATATCTAGATGTTAATTATTTGTATGAATGTATGAGTGACATATTGTATTTTATATGTTTCGTTTATATATATAATATACTTAAAGGAAAATGTGAATAACCTTTAGTAGAAGACGAGAAGGAATAATTTCATAGTTTTCTGTAAATGTTTTGTATTGAAATTATTTTTATTTGGCTTAATCCTTCCCTTGGTCCTTGTATTTGTGTGCAAATCTCAGTTTGGTCCTCAAGTTTTGAACTGTCTTAATTAGGTCATAATTTTTGTAAAAATGCACACATTTTACCCTAACCGTTAAGTTGTCTCAAACGACGTTAATTGATGTTGGGATGTATTTTTTATTTTAGGCTTAATCCCTCCCTTGGTCCTTATGTTTGTGTGAAAATATCAGTTCGGTCCTCAAGTTTTGAACGGTCTCAATTGGGTCATAATTTTTGAACTGTCGACAACGGCGACATTTTTTAGTTTGAGAGGGAGAAAAGGTGTGAGTCGGGGGGTTTGAGGTTTGAAGGTGGAGGAATGGATGAAATGTGATTAGTGATTGGAAGGAAAAAGAAAGACCATAGCCACGTGGATTTAATGATTTTAAAACATAAAAAAAAAATTACAGCTCAGTTCAAAGTTAAGCTGTCTCAATACACTTAACGATTGGGGTAAAATGTTAAAAAATGTTTGCATTTTTACAAAAATTATGACCCAATTGAGACCGTTCAAAACTTAAGGACCGAACTGAGATTTTCACACATAAGGACCAAGGGAGGGATTAAGCCTAAAATAAAAAATGCATTTCAGCATCAATTAACGCCGTCTGAAATCAGTTAACGGTTGAGGTAAAATGTGTGTATTTTTACAAAAATTATGACCCAATTGAGACAGTTCAAAACTTGAGGACTAAACTGAGATTTGCACACAAATATGAGGACCTAGGGAGGGATTAAGCTTTTTTATTTTGAAAAACTCAAATCATAATATATATATATATATATATATATATATATATATATATATATATATATATATATATATATATATAATAGTATATTGTAGTTATTGTAGTGGATAACTGTAATAATATTATATATGTTTTTATATGATTTTCTTTTATTAATTTTAGAATGTTTTATTAGTTTTATACTATTAGATAGAGTGTTAATAGAAGTATTCACAAAATAAATAAAATCTTTTTACAATAAAATTAAAAATATTATTTTAATTTTATAATTTTAATAATAATAATATTGTTATTATTATTATTAGGGTTAAATATGTTTTTGGTCCCTTAGTGAAAATTGGAATTAACATTGAAGCAAAAATGTGTCAAACAATGTAAACAACCCAAATACTATCGTGCTTGAAACATCAAAGAACTAATTCCAATTTTTAAAGTTGGGGATTAAATTAGGCCAAATTGAAGAGAAACTAATTCCAATTTTCACTAAAAGGGATAAAAAAACATATTTAACCCTTATTATTATTATTAAAAAAGTGAACAAGCCAATAATAATATAAATTAAATTAACCATAACTTTTAACTTTGTAAATTAGTTAATTGGCTATAAATATTATCGAGAAGAATATACAAGTTCAAAATTTTATTAGGATTTGTAATTGATTAACAATATAAATAAACACAAAATTAAGATTATAGTTAAAAATTAAATAAGATATATTTTGATCTCAGGTGCATTTTAAAGAATTACTTTTTTATTTTTTTTAAGCATCGAAACATTATCTATTTTGAAACCTGAAGTTTATCATATTTTAAAAATATCTCAATATATATATATATATATATATATATAAATTGTTTTTAATTTCTATTCTTAAATAATGGGATTACTATCAGAATCATATAAGTAGGAACAATTCAGTCAAGGGAATCATTAAAAAAAAAAACTAGGTAAAATTGAAGTTGAACTTGGGAACGATCAAAGGAGGTTCATAATTAAATATGATAAGCATATTAAATTTCATTAGATCAAGTGAGAAAAAAAAGAGAGTAAATGACTTGCACGTAATGTATTCTATTTCGTGTAGGATCTAACGTGTTCAAGCAGATATACACAAATTAGAAATACCAATTATACAAGAGATTTTTTTTTATAGAATAATTTTCTAGCACAACTTTTATATTGTAGAAGCTCGATTAATATGTGCTGTAAAGGATTTACTTAAAGATTTCATATTTTTAATAATTAAACCTAACTTCAGGAAAATGGTGATAGTTGGCTTTAATATTTTCCCCAAAAAAATGAGTTGAAAAATAACTAGGATAATATGAGCAACTTACTCTTTAACTAAATAGCAATGTATAGAATTTACTCCTATTATAATTTGTGAAAACATACAATGCAATTAAAAATAATTCTGCAACTTTTAAAATAATTAAAAAACAACATATTCACAATTATGAACTTAGTTTGCAACTGGGTCAAGAATTTTTCTAATTAAATATAAATAACTTTTACATAAAATCATTAGATAAGAAAACTAATTTATTTAGTACATATATCATGATATAAAAATAAGAATAACAATTTATTTAAAATTTGAAAAGATGACACTATTAAAATCAGTGGAAGAAGTCTTACAACCTCTTCTATCTTTCTTTTCAACTTTTATCATTTTCATTAGGTCAAACTTATTTCCTCCATAATTTTTATTTTTTAACTTTTAACCTAATTCAGATACAACTATTTCCAATTATGAACTTAATTTTGCAACTGTGTCAAATAATTTTTCTAAGAAAAATATTGTTTTAACATCTTCTTTATAATGCATATATGATAATTTATTATTAGTTTATTTTAAATAAAAGAACTAATAAAATAATGATACGTAAATTATTCTCAAAAAATTGTTAATATATTAATATTTTTTTTCTAATGTTAACTTCATATTAGAAGTTAGATATGATGGTAAAGGAAACTCCACGATCATTAATAAAAGGACGATCATTAATAAAAAGAATAAATCGAATGATAATTTTAATAATTTTTCAAATAATAATCAAATTTACGAAATAAAGATGCTAAAAATATATATTTAAAGTGAAAGATGTGTGATTATATTAATAAAAATTAACTATATTAATCGAACTATTATCTATTGATTTAAAAATCCAAATTCCACACCATAAAAATGTGAAATCTTGTTTGCAAAGAGATAAACAGACTTAATAGTTGACTTCAACTCCCACAATCAAAACATTAATTATTATATATCTAATAAATCCGGTAAATATATTGTACAAAAACTTTAAATTAAAAATGGTATATACTATTTTCATTAAAGTCCCTTAAATATCTCCCCTCTAAAAATATGTTCACTCTAAAATGCTTTCGACAAGAAAAAGGTAAATTGAACAGAATTACAATAATACAAGAATATGTAACTTAATGAAATTGATAAAATGAATTTTGTTAAACTAAAAATGTTAAAAATACAAAAAAAAAAGGTTGAGAATGATTAAAATCAGTATCGTTGCTTATAAATATTGTTAAGAATATAAGTTTTCTAAATATGAGAGGAAAAAAAATTGATACTCTTACAAATTTTAATTACTTACTACCACATCTAACGAAATAATAAAAAAGAAATGGTATTTTTATTGCGCTAGAAAAATAAAAAGTTAGAATTCCGAAAACCCAGGAAAACAATTTGTAGAAAACAGGCCAGAATATAATTATTGAAAAATATTGTTTTTAATATTAAGAAATTATTGTTTTTATAATTAAATTTATTTATTTTAATTAATAATGATAATATAATTGATAATAATTTACCTAATTTATATTATTATATAAAAAGTAATTCTTTGAATAGATCTTATATGAAAGTACTTGAAATAATATTTAATATATTAATTATTTATGACAAAATGACTTACAAGAATATTTGTTAAATGTTTGAAAAAAAACAACATTTAATAAGTTTAATGAAGATGGCAAATTCATAATTCTATTGCAGAGATATGTTAGCCATTAGCCCATAAATAATTAAGATCAAGTTAATTTCAATTTCGTATTTATAAATTATTTAATTAGTTTTATTTAGTTTATATACTTCAAACATTATTTATAAAGGCATAAAAATATATACAGCTGTTTAATTATAAATTTACAACTAATAATTACGTTGATAAGGTATGAATATACATAATATTTTATTGCAGTGAATTCCACACACCAAGAAGAAAAAGACTGCTAGTTCGGTTCTTTCAATTGCTTTAGCTCCACCAATTCCACACACCATGAAACTGCAATAAAGAATACCAATGAGGATTGATGAAAATGCCAACCTCATGCTTTGTGAAGGTGGTTTTTGGTTCTAACCAGCATATTATACCTAATTTGTATGACCCACATATTATATACGTATTTCTATTGATATGCATCTACTCGAATCTAGAAGAACAATCTAACACAAGCTAATACATCAAACTCATTTAGCATCATCACCTTAAGAACCACAATAAGTGTAAGGAACCACAGAGTAATGTACCACAGAGTAATGTACGTACGACCGAATAATGTACGTACGACCGAATAATGTACGACCGAATAATGTACGTACGACCGAATAATGTACGACCGAATAATGTACGTACGAATAATGTACGACCGAATAATGTACCACCGAATAATGTACCACCGAATAATGTACCACCGAATAATGTACCACCGAATAATGTATTAAGCCTATATCGATATCTAAATCCATTGTCAAAATTGAAAGAAAGAAATTGAATAGGAGAATAAGACTACGTACCTGAAAATCGGAGAATAACCTAGAAGAACAGAGAATATGATAATGAGAGAAAGAAAAAATTGATTTGGAAAATGTAGAAGCAAAGAAGATGAAGAAGTACATGGAGAATGAATAGGCACAAGAATAATCACAGAAGAAGCATATGAGATCGAGAGAGAAGAAAAAGAAATAAAAAGGGGAGAGAGTGGGCTGGGCCGAGCCCATTAACTAACTAGAATAAAAAGGGGAGAGAGTGGCCACAACCGTGATGTTTTTTTTTTTTTTTTTAATTTTAGTATATTTAAATATAATATTTTATTTAATTTTTAGATTATTTAAATACAACCATAATATTTATTTAAATATCATATTTTTTTACATAATATTTTTTTAAACTTTTATTGATTGATTCTAACTATATAATTTTAAAAGGTTGAAACACTTATGCTCTTTTAGGAGAACGAGAATTGAAAATTTGAGCTATAATATATATGTGTATGTATGTGAAAGAACAAAAGTATAAGCAATGAAGAAGATTGATGGTGCATAAGAAGTAGAAGTTGGAACAGAAGAAGCAGAGAGATAACAGAGTAGAATAACCGAGAAATGAGAGTAAGCAAAAGTGAATGAATACTGTGTAAAATCTTATTGAAAATAGGTACAGGTGTAGAGTTTATAAAGGAGTAAAATACAGGTGTCAATGACATAACAGTTGTCTTGGCTTATTTAATACGCTAATACCACAGAGTAATGTACGTACGACCGAATAATGTACGACCGAATAATGTACGACAGAATAATGTACGACAGAATAATGTACGTACGACAGAATAATGTACGTACGAATAATGTACGACCGAATAATGTACGACCGAATAATGTACCACAGATCACGTCCTTTAGCTAACCGACGACCATGACGGCTGTGATGGCGCTGATGGTGCGACTCATTGTGATGGCGCGGCTCATGGGGATGGCGTGGCCCATGGTGATGGCGCGACCCATGGTGATGGCGCGGCCCATGGCGATGGCGCGACTCATAGCGACCGCGACGGCGACCCCGAGGACTGTCTTCGCTGGAAGAAGAAGGCTCGAGTCCTCTATTGATTTTTCTCTGCCTTTTTAAAATAACATCCGTAATCTGTCGAGACGCACAGACAGCAGCTTCCGTCTCTCCAGTTTTCAAACACTTTACGGTCCGTTCAAAATGACGTTTTATTAAGCCTATATCGATATCTAAATCCATTGTCAAAATTGAATAGGAGAATAAGACTACGTACCTGAAAATCGGAGAATAACCTAGAAGAACAGAGAATATGATAATGAGAGAAAGAAAAAATTGATTTGGAAAATGTAGAAGCAAAGAAGATGAAGAAGTACATGGAGAATGAATAGGCACAAGAATAATCACAGAAGAAGCATATGAGATCGAGAGAGAAGAAAAAGAAATAAAAAGGGGAGAGAGTGGGCTGGGCCGAGCCCATTAACTAACTAGAATAAAAAGGGGAGAGAGTGGCCACAACCGTGATGTTTTTTTTTTTTTTTTTTAAATTTTAGTATATTTAAATATAATATTTTATTTAATTTTTAGATTATTTAAATACAACCATAATATTTATTTAAATATCATATTTTTTTACATAATATTTTTTTAAACTTTTATTGATTGATTCTAACTATATAATTTTAAAAGGTTGAAACACTTATGCTCTTTTAGGAGAACGAGAATTGAAAATTTGAGCTATAATATATATGTGTATGTATGTGAAAGAACAAAAGTATAAGCAATGAAGAAGATTGATGGTGCATAAGAAGTGGAAGTTGGAACAGAAGAAGCAGAGAGATAACAGAGTAGAATAACCGAGAAATGAGAGTAAGCAAAAGTGAATGAATACTGTGTAAAATCTTATTGAAAATAGGTACAGGTGTAGAGTTTATAAAGGAGTAAAATACAGGTGTCAATGACATAACAGTTGTCTTGGCTTATTTAATACGCTAATACCACAGAGTAATGTACGTACGACCGAATAATGTACGACCGAATAATGTACGACAGAATAATGTACGACAGAATAATGTACGTACGACAGAATAATGTACGTACGAATAATGTACGACCGAATAATGTACGACCGAATAATGTACCACAGATCACGTCCTTTAGCTAACCGACGACCATGACGGCTGTGATGGCGCTGATGGTGCGACTCATTGTGATGGCGCGGCTCATGGGGATGGCGTGGCCCATGGTGATGGCGCGACCCATGGTGATGGCGCGGCCCATGGCGATGGCGCGACTCATAGCGACCGCGACGGCGACCCCGAGGACTGTCTTCGCTGGAAGAAGAGGGCTCGAGTCCTCTATTGATTTTTCTCTGCCTTTTTAAAATAACATCCGTAATCTGTCGAGACGCACAGACAGCAGCTTCCGTCTCTCCAGTTTTCAAACACTTTACGGTCCGTTCAAAATGACGTTTTATTAAGCCTATATCGATATCTAAATCCATTGTCAAAATTGAATAGGAGAATAAGACTACGTACCTGAAAATCGGAGAATAACCTAGAAGAACAGAGAATATGATAATGAGAGAAAGAAAAAATTGATTTGGAAAATGTAGAAGCAAAGAAGATGAAGAAGTACATGGAGAATGAATAGGCACAAGAATAATCACAGAAGAAGCATATGAGATCGAGAGAGAAGAAAAAGAAATAAAAAGGGGAGAGAGTGGGCTGGGCCGAGCCCATTAACTAACTAGAATAAAAAGGGGAGAGAGTGGCCACAACCGTGATGTTTTTTTTTTTTTTTTTTTAAATTTTAGTATATTTAAATATAATATTTTATTTAATTTTTAGATTATTTAAATACAACCATAATATTTATTTAAATATCATATTTTTTTACATAATATTTTTTTAAACTTTTATTGATTGATTCTAACTATATAATTTTAAAAGGTTGAAACACTTATGCTCTTTTAGGAGAACGAGAATTGAAAATTTGAGCTATAATATATATGTGTATGTATGTGAAAGAACAAAAGTATAAGCAATGAAGAAGATTGATGGTGCATAAGAAGTGGAAGTTGGAACAGAAGAAGCAGAGAGATAACAGAGTAGAATAACCGAGAAATGAGAGTAAGCAAAAGTGAATGAATACTGTGTAAAATCTTATTGAAAATAGGTACAGGTGTAGAGTTTATAAAGGAGTAAAATACTGGTGTCAATGACATAACAGTTGTCTTGGCTTATTTAATACGCTAATACCACAGAGTAATGTACGTACGACCGAATAATGTACGACCGAATAATGTACGACAGAATAATGTACGACAGAATAATGTACGTACGACAGAATAATGTACGTACGAATAATGTACGACCGAATAATGTACGACAGATCACGTCCTTTAGCTAACCGACGACCATGACGGCTGTGATGGCGCTGATGGTGCGACTCATTGTGATGGCGCGGCTCATGGGGATGGCGTGGCCCATGGTGATGGCGCGACCCATGGTGATGGCGCGGCCCATGGCGATGGCGCGGCTCATAGCGACCGCGACGGCGACCCCGAGGACTGTCTTCGCTGGAAGAAGAGGGCTCGAGTCCTCTATTGATTTTTCTCTGCCTTTTTAAAATAACATCCGTAATCTGTCGAGACGCACAAACAGCAGCTTCCGTCTCTCCAGTTTTCAAACACTTTACGGTCCGTTCAAAATGACGTTTTATTAAGCCTATATCGATATCTAAATCCATTGTCAAAATTGAATAGGAGAATAAGACTACGTACCTGAAAATCGGAGAATAACCTAGAAGAACAGAGAATATGATAATGAGAGAAAGAAAAAATTGATTTGGAAAATGTAGAAGCAAAGAAGATGAAGAAGTACATGGAGAATGAATAGGCACAAGAATAATCACAGAAGAAGCATATGAGATCGAGAGAGAAGAAAAAGAAATAAAAAGGGGAGAGAGTGGGCTGGGCTGAGCCCATTAACTAACTAGAATAAAAAGGGGAGAGAGTGGCCACAACCGTGATGTTTTTTTTTTTTTTTTTTTTTAAATTTTAGTATATTTAAATATAATATTTTATTTAATTTTTAGATTATTTAAATACAACCATAATATTTATTTAAATATCATATTTTTTTACATAATATTTTTTTAAACTTTTATTGATTGATTCTAACTATATAATTTTAAAAGGTTGAAACACTTATGCTCTTTTAGGAGAACGAGAATTGAAAATTTGAGCTATAATATATATGTGTATGTATGTGAAAGAACAAAAGTATAAGCAATGAAGAAGATTGATGGTGCATAAGAAGTGGATGTTGGAACAGAAGAAGCAGAGAGATAACAGAGTAGAATAACCGAGAAATGAGAGTAAGCAAAAGTGAATGAATACTGTGTAAAATCTTATTGAAAATAGGTACAGGTGTACGGTTTATAAAGGAGTAAAATACAGGTGTCAATGACATAACAGGTTTCTTGGCTTATTTAATACGCTAATACTCCCCTTTTAAGACAAGCACTTAAAGAGGTAACCCCTATTTTCTTCTTCAGCAGCTCAAACCTTTCTACCTTCAAAGCCTTCGTAAGGATGTCTGCCACTTGCTCCTCCGTTCTGCAGTAAGCTAGGACAATCTTCTCTTTGTTCACCAAATCCCTTAAAAAATGGTATTTGACCTCTATGTGTTTGCTTCTGCCATGACTCACTGGGTTCTTGGACAAATTTATGGCTGAAATGTTGTCTATTCTCAGTTGCAGTGGAGTCTTCATAGAAAACCCCAACTCCTTTAGTAATTCTTCCAGCCACACACCTTGGCAAGCTGCAAAACTTCCTGCAATATACTCTGCTTCACAGCTGGATAAAGCAATTACAGGTTGCTTTTTTGAACACCAGGAAATTGGTGCATTGTTTAGCAAAAACACATATCCGGATGTACTCTTCCTCTCCACTGGATCTCCACCATGATCCGAGTCAGTATATCCCACCAATTCCAGCTCAAACTTCTGTCTTCCGATAGGAAATAGTATCCCATGATCAATTGTGCCTTGAACATACCTCATCACTCTCTTGGCTGCTAACATGTGAGATCTGTTTGGGCTGTTCATGAACCTGCTGATCAAGCCCACACAGAATGCAAGGTCTGGTCTGCTATTGCACAAATACCTCAACGAGCCAATTAACTGCTTGAACTCAATCTCATCTATTCCCTTCTCTGATTCATCTCTCAGCAGCTTTAAATTTGTCTCCATTGGACTCCTTACCGCATTGCAGGACGTCATGTTGAAACGTCTCAACAAATCTCCAACATATTTCTTCTGATGCATCACTAAACCTGCAGTAGTATAGGCAAACTCCATTCCTAGGAAATAACTCAACCTTCCTAGGTCTGTCATCTCAAATTCAGATGTCATGACCCTCTTAAATTCTTCTATATCAACTGCATTTGAACCTGTGATAAGCAGATCATCCACGTACAAACAAATGATCAACAACTCATCTTTCTCGCCTCGTTTCACATACACACCGTGTTCCACAACACACCTCGTGAAACCAAGTTTAAACAGGAATGCATCTATGCGTTTGTTCCAAGCTCTGGGAGCTTGCCTTAACCCGTATAGTGCTTTCCTCAACCTGTACACATACTGCTCTTTACCTTTGCAAATGAATCCAGGTGGTTGCTGGATGTACACTTCTTCCTCCAGTGGACCATGGAGAAACGCAGACTTTACGTCAAGCTGAAACAGAAACCACCTCCTTGCACAGGCCACTGCTATCACCAATCGAATGGTCTCCATTCTAGCAACTGGTGCAAAGACCTCATTGAAGTCTAAGCCTTGTCTCTGGAGAAAACCCTTTGCCACCAAACGTGCCTTGTACCTCGAGACAGATCCATCAGGCCTCAACTTTCGCTTAAACACCCATTTCACCCCAATACTCTTCTTCCCAGCAGGAAGATCAACAAGCTGCCAGGTTCGATTCTTCTCTATGGATTCGATTTCTTCCTTCATTGCGTTCTGCCACACGGGTTCCTTTAGTGCATCAGATTCGTTTATGGGTTCTGCCCCAGCCAGCAAGGCCATGTGTACCAAATCCCCTTCATCACCTATCTGTGAGTCTGAGTAAACCACACAATCGCCAAACCTCTGCGGTTGTGTTCGCAGTCTTCTTGGTCTGTCAGGTTCATCACCCTGGACACGACCCCTGTCTTCCATAGTCGATGTCGACTTTGCTGTGATAGGGTTATTCTCATCTTCCACCACCCTGGGTTTCATTAAACTAATACTCTTCTGATTCCAATCCCAACATTTGTCTTCCATGATCACCACATCTCTGCTCCAGGTAACTTTCTCTTCAATTGGATCGAAGAGTTTAAACGCCCCAGTGGGATGATAACCAATGTGCTCTTATCATCCAACTTCGATCTCTTCTGATCTGGGACATGCATGTATGCGAGTGAGCCGAACACCTTCAGATTGCCAACTGTTGGCTTCTCACCACTCCACACCTCAAGCGGCACTTTACCCTCTAGCTTCTTCGTGGGACACCTGTTGAGCAGGTGAACAGCTGTAGCGACTGCCTCACCCCATAGCTTCCGTGGCAGTGATTTCTCCTTCAACAAGCTTCTCGCCATGTTAAAGATTGTTCGGTTCCTCCTCTCAGCAAGCCCATTATGCTGAGGAGTATATGGAGCTGTAACCTCATGTATAATACCGTGCAATTGACAATGATTCTCGAAGGCAGTAGATGTGTACTCTCCTCCTCCGTCTCTCCTCAGTATCTTCAACAGCTGTCCACTTTCCCTTTCAGCACGTGTCTTGAACCGAATGAAGGCATCCAGCGCATCACTCTTTGCCTTTATCAAAAATACCCAAATCATTCTGCTGAATTCATCAACAAATGAGATAAAGTACCTGTTTCCGGCCACTGTAGGTACTTCAATTGGACCACAGACGTTCGAATACACCACTCCTAAGCACTCCTTTGCCCTCATACTCAACTCAGTTTTGAAGGACTTCCTTGTCTGTTTACCAGCAATACAAGTCTCACACTCCTTTCCTAGCAAAACGATCTTAGGCAGTCCATAAACCATCTCCTTTGCGCTGAGTTGCTGCAGGCTTTTGAAGTTCAAGTGGCCATATCTCAAGTGCCACAGCCAGCTCTCTTCGCTGATCTTCATTGTAACCATGCACTCAGGATTTTCAAGTACTTCTAGGCTGACTTGAAAAGTTCTATTCTTAGAGATCTTGCCTCTCAAGACCAGATTCTTATCACTGTCGAAAAGTTCAACCTTGTCATCCTCCATTACCACCTTGAACCCTTTTTGAACTAATTGTCCAACACTCAGGAGATTGCACCTCATGTCTGGAACAAACAACACACCCGTGATCACTGCATGCGACCCATTTTTCCTTCGAATCACTACATCTCCAATGCCTTCAACTCTCAAGGTGCTGTCATCGGCAAACTTGACTCTACTCCTCTTCGACTCATCAAAATTGATTAGCCAGTCCCGATGGCACGTCATATGATTCGAACATCCCGAATCAATATACCACGTATCAGTTTGAGAGTTAGAACTTTCACCTGAAGTTGTCACCATTAGAGTTAGAGGTTCTGAATCTGAATCCTCTTGTACGACATTTGCTTCCTTAGGCTGATGTTGCTTTTGTTTTCCTTCATTTGCATGACATTCTGATGCATAATGTCCATATCTGCTGCAGTTGAAACATTTTATGTTTCTTTTATCCTTCTTTGAATGATGACTCTTTTCTACCTTTCCATCTTTCTCCACTGATGCAGACCCATTCTCAATCTTGTCTTTATCAGACTTCCAATTCCCCTTTGATCGCTTCCCTTTCCATTTCTTGGTTTTCTTTCTTTCATCATGCTTGGAGTAATGCACTTTCAGCGCCTGCTCAACAGTCTTGGATGGACTTGTATCCATCATTCTCATTTCATGGGCTTCCAAAGAGCTTTGAAGCTCTTCAATCTTCATCTTCGAGAGATCTTTCGATTCCTCTATAGCGACCACTATGTAATTAAACTTCCTCGGTAATGATCTCATGATCTTCTCCATAACCATCAGATCATTGACGATTTCCCCACATCCTTTCATCCGGTTTGCAATGGTGATTACTCTGTTGAAGTAATCTCCAATCCTTTCGCTGTCCTCCATTTGCAGTAACTCATACTGCCTTCTAAGGGTTTGAAGCTTCACCTTCTTGATCTTCTCCCCTCCTATGTGACAACGCACAAGTATACTCCATGCTTCTTTGGCAGTGCTAGCGTTCTGGATCTTCTCAAAGTGAACATCATCAACGCACTGGTGAATGATGAAGAGAGCTTTGTTATCCTTTTTCTTGAACGCAACTTTCTGCCCTTCAGCTGCTCCATCGTCAACATCTCCTTCAATAACATCACTTACTTCTTGGAACTTGAACAACACTTTCATCTGCGTGCTCCACCTTGTCCAGTTCTTCTCCGTGAGTATTGGAAGATTTGCAGTCGAGATATCGCTTCCCGCCATTCTACAAACACCTTCTGTGCAAGAACTCAAATCTTGACAGTCACCTTCTCTTCTTGCTTCACCACTACACAGGCACACCACACTATGTTATGATCCTTTGAAGCACCACAGGTCTACTATTCCACCTGGCTCTAGATACCAATTCTGTTGGAACAGAAGAAGCAGAGAGATAACATAGTAGAATAACCGAGAAATGAGAGTAAGCAAAAGTGAATGAATACTGTGTAAAATCTTATTGAAAATAGGTACAGGTGTAGAGTTTATAAAGGAGTAAAATACAGGTGTCAATGACATAACAGTTGTCTTGGCTTATTTAATACGCTAATAGTGGAATGTTAAAAATTATGATAATAATGAGACAATAAACTTAGGATGAATATGGAAGCTTGATTTTCTTTTTGTAAGATTACTGACATCATTTATGAAAAATAATTTCATTTAAAAGTGGTACAAAAAACTATTATACTGGACAAATTCTTCCCTTAATAACCTAAACATAATTGGTAAACTAAAAAGACTTTTTGGTTCTAAAACTGTAGGAGTGTGCAGACATCACATTGATATCCAATTAATTGGAAATGGGTCAGGACCACTCTACACAATAATTTTTCAAATAAATTTTTGAGTCATCAGCTAGATACACTGGTACAAAAATCATATTTTATGACGTACAAAAACGAACTATGATGTACATAGTTTTGTACGTTATAATAGGTCTTCATTTTATGACGTAACAAAAATTTAATATTGTTCATGACGACGTCTTAATTATATATCTCTTTAACATAGATGTTGTAACATGTATTTTATTGGATTTAATATGTGATTTTTGTTCTTATATATCATTCAATTTAATTAATTTATTTTTACTTAATTTAGAATCTTCAATTTATACTTCAATTATTAATATATTTTTTAGAAAAATATAAAATTTATAAATTTTTCTTTCTTATTTATTGAAATACATTAATTTAGTAAATTTTTGCTACGTCATAAAATGAATGTGGGACCTATTATAACGTACAGAACTATGTACGTCATAGTTCGTTTTTGTACGTCATAAAATATGAATTTTGTACTAGTGATAAATTTGATTAGTAATATTCTAAATAATTTTACTAATTCTAATGATAATCTTCCTATAATAATACTGACTTACTAAGTTAAACAAATTGGTTAAATCATTATATCTATATTATATATTCTTTTGGGGATTATATATGAATTAAAGACACATTGATTGTCATCTATTTACCATTGGAAGGTTTTTTCATAGCAATGAACAGTTTTTCAGAGGACAAAATTCTTACTTTGAAAGTTAGCTTTTTTATTCTTTCCAAATCTGAAATGAACATTGCAATAAACTGATGAATTTAGGGATCTCATAGCAAACCTGAGGGCGGGGTGAAGAGACAAATGGCATAACAGGGACCATTTTCTGGATCACATTAATTAAAGATCAAATAATTGAGTTGGGTAATGTCGGACCAATCATGGTAAACAAACCTTACAAAAAAATGAAAGTAAAACAATGAGTGAAATAAACAAATAAATTTATGAAAAATGAAAGATATGAATATATTATATATTATATATCTATGTATGTGAATATGATATAGAAATACATGGGTGGATCAGGAAAATGATTCACGGAACTACAGATAGGATTCATAGACGCAGGGTTTGGAGAAAAAGTATGTAATAATTGGTTTGGAGAGAGAAAGAGAGTAGGACATAACAATGGATGCAAAAGATAGAAAAATGTCTAATGTCTACCCACACGCATGCATGTAGCATATACCATTTTTCCATTTGTTTATTCTCTTCTCATTTATTGTGCTTTTCTTTTTCCTCTCAGAAATTGAGTACCTTTTCCTTCTACTTTCTTCCTTCCACCATCAAATTATTATTGTTCTTTAATAATGGCAATTGGGCATCCCTCTCTATCTCTCTCTATATATATATATATATATATATATATATATATATATATATATATATATATATATATATATATATATATCTAAATTACATGTACTTGCACATGTGCACACGTGAGTGGGTTTCTACGTAAACAACAATTATTGAAATTGAAAGACAATTTCGGGTCCAATTAGGACTTGAAGAAAGAGTCAACATATTTACCCTAGCTATAAGCCCCCCACCCCCTTAGGGTTTAACAGAAGCTTTTTAGGGTTTAACCCCTAGCTAGCTATTTTCTTGTTTTAGGAATGAGATTTTGTCGTTCGACCCTTTTGGTCAATTCTCGTGGGGTTGTTCTCTACTTCTCAACATTGTTTGGCTGCTCAGAGATTGAATTAATGCAGAAAGCAAAGCAACTACACCAGCTGCAAGACTTGCTGCATTTCCAATGTAAGATGTAAGAAGGGGACTCAGCCAAAATGCTTCTCTAATAGCCTTTGCAGGATTCCTAGCAGTGATCCATTGCCATGTGAAACCAATAGCTCCACCACATAACATTGATATGAAGAGTGGAGGATACCACTCTTTTGGGTGGATATAGTTGCTGCGAGAGGCATAGAACAGGCCATAGATGGCGAGGGAAGTAACCAAAACTGCAATTACGAACAAGTGAAGGTAAAAAAGAATCTTGAAGAGCTTCCTTGGTGTTGCGTTTGTAAACTGCTGAAGAAAAAAAGATGCAAAGTTGATATATAATCAGTCAAGAAAACACAAGAATGTGTCTGGGAAGAAAGTAAGTTTGATGAAGGAGAAAAATTTGACAAAAGGGTGACAAAAGATCGAAACAGAATTGAATATGGGGAAGAAAAACTAAACCTTGACAGCGTTGGTGGATGAAAGCCAGTCCTGTTCAGCTTGAATTTTCTCTTCATTTGTAACAGTGATCACGTCAAGCTTCAAAATTTTCATGGTGTTTTTGTGTTATTATTAAGTGCACTTCGCATTTCATGCAGGGTTTTCTTGGTATTTTCCTTCGGTTTCTTTCTCGCAATGATGAAAATTTCTTCAGATATAAAACCAGATAGTTTATTTATTTATTTACTAGTGTTTCTTTCAAACAAGAGTTGCTTTTTCAATTGATATTTTCTTTTGCTTTTATAGATTCTATTTGTTTCGTCTATAATTAATAAATTCAGTTCCCTTTATCTTAAGTTTAAATGTATGAAATTTAAATAAAACAACACAATAAATATATTTAAGACCATTGAAAAAAAAAGTTGAGAAAAGTGAGATAAGCATGAATATCTTTAAGGTAGTTCTTATCCACTGGTTGATTTGTTTCAGAGACGTGGTTGTTTCGTAGATATTCAGCAACTTTTGCATGTAAAATAACATTTATTTCGGGAAACAATAAATTCATGGAAAATTTGAGTAATCTTCAATCGCCTTTTGCTTATTAATTATTATTTTTACTGGGCTTGGTTTAATTACGAAATGGAATATGAAATTTTCAAGATTTAACTTGGTGTTCTTCTGAGATATTAATCCAAGTTCATTGACAATGAAATTTTCTAACCTATTAATTTGAATTTATTGACCGAGATAAAAGAGGAGAGGAGGTTCACCAGTAATAACTTATCATAAAAAGAGTTTGTAATAAAATAATAAATAGTATTGGCTATTGTGAAACTATGTATTTATAGTCTTTTAACGTTACAGAAAAATATTGTATTTCTCAATATTTAAATTGTATATTTTTATCATTAAAAGTCATTATAAAATTTATGACAATTAAAATCACCATTAAAATTATATATGTTCTATTAACAAAAATTTAAATTTATTTTCACTACAAAAGAAGAAAAAAATTATTAACAAAAATTACATTTATTATATAGATTTTATTATATATTGACAATTAAAAACTGTTACAAAATGTATTATATTTTATTATCGTTTAATATTTATTAAAAAATTTAAATCGTCACAAGTTATTTAAAATGTTTGATGTGTGAGTAAAATGTAATTGCATTCATATCTTAGTTTACATCATTTGCATACATAATTGCATTGATTGAAGGATTTAGTCATGCATTATCTCTGTTTCGGATCATACATTGTTATTTTGTGTTTTTCTTGTAGATTGGTGATTCTAAGTGCCAAAATCATATTTTGGGAAGAATTGATGTCTAAGAGGAAGAGATGAAAACAGAGAGTTCAACAACCTAGCTCTGGATAATTCCATGACCTATGGATTTTGCTCCAAAATGCAGATGCAAAACAGAGAGTTCAACAATTGAGCTGTGGAAGTTTCCACGACCTGTGGAGTTAGCTCGAGAAAATAGAAGACAAAACAGAGAGCTTCACAAGTGAGTTGTGTTTTCTACCACAACCTGTGGATTCACATCAGGAATGGCAGAATTGGGCAGAATTGAAACAGAGAAGAGTACAGGCAGAGTGGGGATTTTTCCATTGGCTGTGAAAGTTTCCAGGAACAGTTATTGAGCAGTTATTGATCTTTTTTATGACTGAGTTAAAGAGATTAAATTAAATAGAAATTGAAGGAAGTTATGGAGAAGGGGTAACCACTCTCCTAAAATCAAGGAATTAGTGGAAAAGATGGGGGGAATTTAAAAAAACATGGGATGGAGATAAAAGGTGGGAATTGACGTGTAGACTCTCTCTTCTTGGTCTTCTTCTGCTGCAACTTTTTCATACTTTTGCTTTTGAACTTCCTTTACATTATGCAGAACTAATTTTCCATTTGTTAGAGGATTGATGTAGTACTTTTGATTATACTTTCTGAACCTTTTCAATTGATGTTGTTTAATTTTAATTATTCTTGTGTTCTATTTATGATTTAATGTTTATTCTATGAGCAATTTCACAATTGGGAAATTGGTAATTGCTTGCGTTTATAAATAGAACAGATTAGATGTTGTCACAATTGGGAAATTGGGCACAACTAGTTAGTTTGAAATTGAGATAAAATTGTTCTTCATGATCTTATTGACTTTGTAATTGGCCTAAGGGATTGGGGATTCAAATTCAATGGATAAGTTTGCCTATCTAAGGGATTAGGGGTAAACAAGCTCATAATAAACTCATGGATAATTATAACTAACACATCGATTGAAAAGGGGAGGAAATTATATGAAGAGGTATGAAATCAATTCTCTAACATTGTTTATATCAATTGAATTTTCATTACTTGTTTATGTTCATCATTCTACTTGATATTTTTGTCGCTCAAAATTACGTAAATTAGTAATCTAGTACTCAACTCACTCAATCCCTGAGGACGATATTTTATTACTACAATAACGATTGGTACACTTGCCAAACGTTCATCAATGTTTTCTAAAACCTTTAAACTTTCAATCATTATTTATTTTTCAATAATTTTATAACTAATAATAATTGAGTTATTTATTTTCAATAGTTCATAGCTACATTCCTATGGCCTTGGCTAAAACTCCTATAACAAGTTTATTTGATTGTCCTTTGGATGTCTGTAGTATTCTTTATAAAATGTTGGAGTTGATACTGTTTTTGCAGTGTTTTTGTAATTTGTTAGAGTTGATAATGTGTGTTTGTAACGAGTGCAGAAACTTGTAATATCAGTATATAAGCAATTGCAAGACCTGTGATTTTCTAATACTATGAGTTTTCAAGATTAGGGATAAGAAAATGGGTGTCCAATAGAGTCTTCAAGATTCTAAGAAATTATAACATTTTAATAATTTTGTCTCAACAATCTTCAAATTCTTGATAAAGTGAATTCTTTGAGAGAAAATAGGATCTTCTAACTCATTTAGAACACACTATAATACAATCAAAGCCCTCAGTCGCATGATAATTTGATGCTCTGATTGATTTAAGAACAAAATTTTAGATGTAAGTTTAATTTAGCATAATTGTGATTATTAAATTCTTAAATAATAATCAATTTTAATAACTAAAAATATATTTAGTGATTAACTTAAAATTTAATTTTTCAATTAAATATTAATTCTCTTTGTAACATCCCAATAATATATAACAAAAGCTATATTTTATTCTAGGAGTTATCATGAACAATATTAAAGAACAGTGGAAAAGAACGAGCAAAAGAATAGGACGAAAGGTGCCATATAACATAAAATTTAAAAGTTCAAAACTATACAAGTCTGAAACCAAAAGATAAGACTAGAACGAACGGTTTTACAAAATAAATAACCGAACGTCATCTGCTAATAATCAAAAGATAAAAATCTAGACTAAGGACCGGACGGTCCAGCATAGCTCTCCGGTAGCACTTCCAGGGGTTGCTCAACTTGCAAGGCTTCTTCCAACGATTCGTCTTGAGTTCCCTCTGCTCACACCCAAAAGGACGATCATTGCAGTGAAGAGAATAACCGTACGATCGGATACCGAACGGCAACATAGACAATACAAAGGTAGACAATGGTAAGCTTATAAAGCTTCAATAAAAATCATTTAACACCAATATCACAATCATAGTTTATAAGTCCAAATATTTTCATTCAAAATCCGAACGATAGCATCATCAAATTTAATTACTCTAAACAGTGTTCGAACGGTATGACCATGTATGCTCGCCGCTCTCTGCACCCGGGTGGACCTGGCTGGGATACACTCAACAGACCGCCACCCGAGGTTAGTCCAGTGGAACCACCTCGGTATAGAAATACCCTGAGGCTAAAGGACCTCCTGCCATTCCCACGCATGAGTTACCCTCCTCTACTTGAGAAGGCGTAATCACGGAATATCAGGATAGAGTCAGAACCTGAGCCTTTTGCCACGGTCATACTATACCAACTAAAATCAATCATGAGACGTTCCTCCTTGGAATTCTCTTATACAAACAACAAACCGAACGGACTAACGCCGAGGATAAACTTGTTTATCAAAGACTACTTTAGTGATTGACCCAAAGGTCGAAAACTGAGGACAACCGAGTACAATACAATTCAGATTGAACGTTTTTGAGACCGAACATCAATAAATAAAAGAGTTCTCTTCAATAAAGTGAGTGTCAGTACAAGACCGAACACTCCATGAGGAATCAAGTATCAGTGTAAGACCGAACACTTTCCAGATAGATAATATTATTATAAAACGGACGTTTTAAGAATTCAAGTACGAGTATAAAACTTAATATTTATCAAATAAGAGATCCCTCTTACAAATCGAACGCTCAGTGGAAGACCGTACGTTCCGAATAACAAAGGTAATTAATTATGAAAACGAGTTCTCAGTTTATGACCGAGTACTTTCAATAAACATTATGAATATAAAAACGAACGTTCAGAGGGAACGAACGCTACTATAATAAACATATTTAACATGAGACGATGTAATCGGTCTATGACCAAATACGTTAAGGTCGAACACTCAGTATAAGACCGAGCGTTCTGTAATGGATAGATCATCATGACTGAATCAGTAAGGCATTTATGTTTCTATACAAAGGTACAAGAACGATCGCTTTAGGGGAAAACCGAACGGTCCTAATGACCTTCGGTCTCAGATTCACATTTTCTCTAAGTTTCATATGTATCATACAATTCATAAGAAATCAAACAAATACTTTAGATATCAAACATGCATTAAATCAAACACACATTCAAAACATACAGAAAATAAAAATTAACTTTATAAGCTTACCTTACCTCTATTCCAGCTAAACTTCTAAGTTCTACGCTAAGATTGACCGAACGTCCAAAATGCTCCGATTGAAAAACTGATCGGTGAAGATGAAAGGTCTTGACACCAGGAGTGTTAAATCTGAAAGGAGCAAGGTGATCGGAGATGAAGTGGTGGTCGGAGTTCTAGAGAGAAGATTTAGGGTTTAGAGAGAAGGAGGAGAAAATAAGGTTTTCAGAAAGTTGAGTTTGAGGAAGAAGAAGAAAATTGCATGCAGAAAGTGGTAAGGATTTTGGAATTTCTACTTTAAATACTGCCTCCAAAAACGAACGGTCGGCCATTCTCTGGCTGCCACATGGTTTCCACTAAAACGTCCGTCTAGTCCTAGCGTGCCACCTGGTTTCCACTTTCAGGGGTTTCCCTGCTCTGTTGCTGCTGCACGGATTACGAAGGACGGTAATTAAAAGCTTGGCAGAGTTTGTCTCTCACTCACCAGGGGAGAACGGACGGTCGACACGTGTGAGAACGGACGGCTGACATCTGTACTCCACTAAGGAGGGTATTAATTGGGGTGGGACACTCTTGATGATCAAAATTTTAATAATTAATGATAATAATCAATTTAGAAACTAATTTATAATAAAAATTATTTTAATTATAAATTTAAATAGTAATTTAATTTTTTGAAACTATTTTAATTATTAATAATTTTTAGTTCATAAATTTATCATTATAGTCATTAATTATTTTTTATCACTAAAATTAGTTATTATTTAAAAATTTTCTTTATAAATAAAATTTTTCACAATTCAAAACTTTGACACAGTGCAAATCTATTATGATGTACTGTATTATATCAAATAATAGTCATAATAGGTATTTTTTATCCGTTATAAAAAAACGATTTTTGCACGTACATAAGTGAGATGATATATTCAGTCATTTAGGCATAAAATCTTTTCATATACGTTCTTTTTATAGTAATATAAAACAAGAAAAGATTCATTAAATATGATAAAAGGGCTTCTAATGACTCAAAGGATAAATTTTATATTCAATTAGATATAAAAATTAATTATGAAGAAAAAAAAATTGTGGAATGTGTTTTTTTTTTATATTTTCTTTCACATTAATTTAAATTTCAAATAAAATGAAATGAAAAGGTTAAAATTTCTAATTTATTCAATTTCTAAGTGTAAATGTTGGCATGTTCTTAATAGTAAATTAGAGCAAACTAAAAAAAAAAAGAAAGATGTAAGCTTTTCAAATATGGTGACTATATTTTTACCTTAAAAAGAAAATGACGATTATCACTAATACTAGGTCACGCATTTTCAAATATGGGTTTTTCAGGAATTCTTCGTTACCTTTTCTATAGCAATAATTTGTTTTAACCTTAAACTCATGTCTTCAAATTTTGTATTAACGTCTTAATTATTAAATAAACACACAAATATTATTGTATTAATGTCGTTTACACACGAGAAAGAGTGATGTTTTGAAAAAAAAAAAAATGTGACGATGTTACTTATGTCGTTATTATACACTTTTATTTAAGTAATTTAAAATTTAATTATCATGTATATTAATTTTAAATTTAATATATTTTTAATACATATTTATTTACATTATTTATTTATTTTATATTTTTTCCTTTTAAACATGATATATTATTTTAAATATTTAGAGTTTTAGCTTTAAAGTTATCATATAAATAAAGAATATAGTTTATAAGAGAATAAAGAAGTTGGAAAAATACATACAAATTTTTTAAAGATATAAGATATTATATTAAATTTCTTTTACATTAAAAAAATACATGAGTTTTTGCATATCCTATTCTTTTACAATATAAATAATGAATATAATTAAAAAATAATTTAAATATATTTTTGTCTTTTAACTTTTAATAAAAATTGAAATTAGTTTTTTTTCAAAATTTTAGTTTAATTTAATCTTCCAATTTTTTTAAACCATGAAGCTAATTCTTTTAAGTAAATTTTTATTAAATTTATTGATGTTTTAAAAAATATTGAATTTAGTAATCTCTATTTTGACATATTTTATATTAAGCTGCCAGTTTTTTTTTTCTTTTTTATTTTTTCATTATAATGATAGTTTCTTAAATAGTTTTAAATATTTATAACAATCAAATATATTTTAAATATTTTATATAAAACTGATATTTTTCCCTTTTTTATTTTTTCATTATATTTATAGTTTCTTAAATAGTTTTAAATATTTAAAGCAACCAAATATATTTTGAATATTTTATATAAAACTGACTGATTTTTTTTTCCATTATAATTATAGTTTCTTAAATAGTTTTAAATATTTACAACAACAAAATATATTTTAAATATTTTATATAAAACTAATGGATTTTTTTTCTGTTTTTATTTTTTTCATTATAATTATTGATTTTTAACTAATTTTAAATATTTATAACATTCAAATGTATTTTTTTAAAAGTTAAAGAAATATTTATAATTACCATTTGCATCGTATATATTCTTATGGGAGTAAACTGTATATATTAGGGTTGATCTCACAGGACTTTGAAAGGAAGACGGGAATGGCTGGAATACTTCCTCCTGAACTCATACTGGAAATTCTGTCATGGCTTCCTGTGACGAGTCTGATGCGATTCAGGTGCGTTTCAAAAACATGGAAATTTTTTATATCCAATCCTCACTTGGTGAAATTGCACTTTGAGAAGTCCTCTAGAAACCCACAAATCCTCTTAATGGCGACACAGAGATACAATCCATGTTTCTTGGCTCGTTTATGCTCTTTACCTTGTTTAATCCAAAACCCTGCACCCTCTTCTTGTGGTCGTACCTTCCGCTGTCCCAGACCGTATAAATATTTATTCGGTTCTTGCAATGGTTTGCTTTCTCTACATAACTCTCTTTCCACAAAAGAGTATAAAGAGCACTGGGTCTGCTTTTGGAACCCTGCCACCAATATTTGGTCCAGACCTTCACCAAGATTGCGTCTCAATTTGCGCATTTACTATCCGGATGAAATTGATTTTGGGTTTGCGTACGATGATCGAAGAGACAATTACATGGTGGTTGCAATAGTTTTGGATAAGAGTATAGGTAAAAGGAGTGTGTGGGTTTACTGTATGGGTGACGTACGTTGGAGACGTTCAGTGACCTCTCCGATTTTTTTTCTCACTCGTGACGGTAATGGATACTCTCTGGATGGCACTGTTAACTGGATAGGACTTTTTTCTCAAAAACAGTCAAAAAAAATTATTTTTTCGTATGATCTAAATAATGATACTTGCAGATGTTTGTCGTCGCCTGAACTCGACCCAAAATATACTGAATTTAAATCTATGGGAATTTTGAATGATTGTCTTTGTGTTCTTTTAGAAATAGAAAGCACAATCATTGCTCTATTTGCATTGAAGGACGTTCGAGACGAAAGATCTTGGAGTTGGTTGCTGAATGTAAGTTATGAAACTCTGAATATCTCTCCTTATTTGCACCAGTTGCAGATTTTGGGCATGTTGGGTGATCTTCTGTTGCTCTCATATACAAAGTTGGATGCTTCCAATATTATCATTACCTTTAATTTCAAGGAAAATAAAGTAGAACGTACTCAAACTTACTACAGGAAGTTTATCTTCTCGTGTAACTATGTTCCAAGCTTGATTTTGTCTATTTGAGACATTTATTTACTTTAAATTAAGGTAGTGGTTTCAGATCTTTTTCAAAGGTATGGAGATAATTTTGGTATTTCCTTAGTTTGATTTGTTAGATGATTTTTTCACTATTAATAAAATTTCGTTTCTGCATTGATTTTGGATGCAAAAATTATAAACCTTTATGTACATTGTCAAAATGGTTTCCGGTGAGCTAGAATTTTCTAATCATCTGTGACCAAGGTTGAAAATTGTGATGGTGTTTCTGTCTTATTTTTGTAAATGGAGAAGAAAAGTAGAATGGTGAAGATGAAAATCAAGATTATTAAGTGTTTAGATATGGTACATGTTTTATTAATTATTCTTACTAAACCCATGTTTTGTCGCTAATATGATATGCTTCAACTCTCCTTTGTGATCACTTGTAATTTATCTTTTGATTTTATCTAACCAATGTCCTTCTTAATGCATTTCTTGAATTCTATATATTTTTTAATTTTCACTATGATTGACTTTATTTTGATTTCCTATGTAACCATTATTTTCTTAACCTTTTTGTTTATTATAAACACAGCATATAGCGTTACCACTGCTAAGAAATGAGTCCTATTCATCTCTCATTTTTCACTTGTTTGTATTAGTTAATTTTTAGATAGATAGATTGGATACTACTTTAATATATACGATATAAAAATAGAATTATAACATTTTAATAATTTCCATAAATTGAATTCTTTTAGAGAAAATAAGATCTTGTAACTCATTTAGTCGCATGATAATTGATGCTCTCATCGATTTAAGAACAAAATTTTAGATGCAAGTTTAATTTAGCATAATTGTTGATTATTATTTCACTATAAGAAATTTTTTAATTAATAGTCAATTTTAATAACTAAAAATATATTTAGAGATTAACTTAAAATTTAATTTTTCAATTAACGATTAATTCTTTTGATGATCAAAACTTTAATAATTAATTTAAAAACTAATTTATAATAAAAACTATTTTAATTATAAATTTAGATAGTAATTTTAATTTTGAGAAACTATTTTTATTATTAATAATTTTTAGTTTATAAATTTATCATCATAGTCATTATTTTTTTTATCACTAAAATTAGTTATTAATCTTTCACAAAGACTATACGAGTTTGATTACTCCTATTTTACAATAAATATCAACCAGGTGTATAAACATTAATCAACTGACTATACTATTTGAGTTCATTAAACTAAACAATAAAAAATATTTTAATTCTCTTCATAATATACAAACACAAATTCAAAATATACAAACATGTTTAGAAAATAAATACCGATTCAAATGAATAAAATCAATATAGTAAAATCTGAACTTGTAAAAGCTTTAAACGTTTGAAGGTTAGAGAGATTAAGACAAGGTATGATTGAAAGATAGTTGTTTGTCATCATCTTCTTCACTTAAAAGGTCTTCCTTATAGACAGAAGAGGAATAAACATACAGTATATACAGCTGGGTATTTTTAATAGTATAATATTTAGATAAATATTAAGCTCAGACAATCATAGATAAGGGAGAGAATTTGGAGATAAGTAAATAAATATTTATTATAAGACAGGTATGGTAAAGCTTTACAACGACTAGTAGTATCCATAACAGATATATTAAAGAACTGCAAGTTTATTTTGATCGAAAGCGCATTTGAAGTGCCCTTGTTTGCAAAATTATATTTATTTATTTATTTATTTTTTATCTGATACGAGGAATTAAGTTGATCAGGGATCATCATAACTACGTGGCATCAAGTGCGTCTGCACCTTTCTACGGCAATTGGGCTGGTTGAATGTTCCATATCTTTCGAGCATATTCATGAATCGTACGGTCACTGCTAAACTTGTATGAGCCTGCTGTGTTCAATATTGACATTCTTGTCCATTTCTGCATCCACATCATTACAAAAGTTAATGTTAAAAGTAACATTTAATAGCAAATACGAAGAAAGTCTACTCAAACTCACTTTTTGGTCTCTATATGCTTCATCAACCTTCTCTTGGCATTCTATGTAGCTGGGGAAGTCCTTGCCCACAAGGAAATAATCTGCTCGACCAAAACCTTCATTTCCCTCTAAGGATCCAATCAATTCGTCATAGTTGTAAGATCCAAAAACACCACTTCTGACAAATTCTTTGACCTCTTCAAATCGTGGATCCGCAACGAACTGAATTGAATAAAACATAGCAGGTTAACATTCAATCATCTAAGTTTTTAAGAAACGCAAGACCGACATTTCCTCATACAGTGGAATTTCTTGTAACCTTATTATGATTTTCTTCAAGCAAATTATTAGCATTTGAAACTAACATACAGTGGAATACTTGTTGTATGTGGGTATGGTCCAAACAGCTTGGTATTAACTATGTTCTATAGTAATTAAAATGTACAACAAGGGTCTTAAGACAAACCTTTCCCTCTGCTCTTTCTTTCCACAGCCCAGCAATTTCATGAGCCTCGGCACCAAAGAGGAAGAAGTTATCTGCACCAACCTCTTCCCTAATTTCAACGTTGGCCCCATCTAAAGTTCCAATCAATATGCAGCCATTCATTGCAAATTTCATGTTGCTGGTTCCACTTGCTTCCATTCCAGCAGTACTACACGAGAGAAACAAGGAACACAGATTAGTGTATATCTGTTTGATCTGTATCCTATTATACAATGCACATTGAATGCCAAGCTCGCTCTCACATGTCATTGGTGCTCAGTATGACCGAATGGATTTCCAAACATAGTATTAATTTGCAAAGTTGCATTGCAAGCAATAACACATAGATTAATGACACCTTGGTTATGAAGATGAGTTGGAGAGGTGACAATCATACAGTTGATCATTTGGCCATGAAGACTTACATTACATTTCAAGAACCAATCAACCGGAATGTTTAAGCTGTTAGCGGCAAGTACATGAATGATTGTAACATATTGGATAAACATTTTACCAAAATTAAAATGGTTTCCCTAGTCCCAAATACAGATTTCCCTTCACAATTTAACGTACGACTATGTCCTCTTCTTTACGTACAGGAAAAGGACTTGTCAAGGTCAATAAATCAGTTCTTGGTTGTCAAGAAGATTTTCCAAGTCGTCCTCGTCAAACAAACCTGTAAATTCAATCTAGCCTTATAGGTTCAATTTTATTCAGAACACTAATTTAAAACAAGTTTAGGTTCTCAATTTTGTATTATTCTCTCTATTAGAGCAATCTTAGTTTTGTTGCCTGAGATTTTAGAAGCTAATCTCAATCTATAGAGGAAGGCTGTCAGGAAATTGCCAGTACTTCTCCGACACGTTCCCATAAAACACGATGAAGCTTTGTACATTGAGATTCTACAGCATCTTGCTTTCACATTGTGAAGATGCCATATATGTCAAGATAGACATTATTGATAGAATCAAATAGCAATTGGGAAAAGATATAGGGATTCCAGAAAAGATTACAGAAAAGACACAAATTTTTATTGAGATCATTTCTCCATATCAACATGACCCAGGAGAAAATGATGTTCATCCTAGTTAGGTAGTTAAAACTGTATTTGTATCCGCATCCTTATTTCTATTCTTCTGTCTTCTCACATAAACTTTCCTAACTAGGGATCTTGCATCAACTATCGATATCAGAGTTTTCTTGATATTTCCTACAAATCTAGGTTGCATATGTAATATATGTCAGGACTCAACAGAAACACCTTTCACAAATTTTCAAGTATTTTCTTCTACAGATGTTAAATTTTCCATGCACAAAAATAAATAGCAAAAGTTTTTTAATGAGAAATATGTAGTTTTACATATGAATATTAGATGATTTGATGTAATTGACTCAATTTTCTAATCAAGGCTATTCATATCAAAGTTTAAACTGTTGACATTAGTACAATTGCAACTATACCTGTAGTACATTTAGATCACCATTTATGTGAAATAGATAGATTATATTTGTCACAGTTTTTTATAAAATAAATAAATGTAGGAGTAAGCCAAAAATATCCCATCCAAAATTTAAATGTTATATTGGATTACATATATAAATTTTAAATCAGATGAGTTGAATATGAAATTATGAAAAATAAATTAAGTGGTTAGATAAAATGAATTTATGTAAAAAATCGATTGACTAGTGGAGTTGGTGTAACATCCCAATAAATATATAGAACAAAACTATATTTTATTTTAGGAGTTATCAAGAATAATATTAAAGAACAGTAGAGAAATGAAGAGTAAATATAACTAACGAAAGCTGGCATTAAGATAACTTAATCAACCAAAATATACAGTTAGGAGTTCACGAAGTTTAGAACGGACGGTTTTACAAAACAAAATAACCGACCGTCACATACAATATTTACAATAAGACAAATTAAAACTAAGGACCGGACGGTCCGGCAAATTGCTCAGGCAGCACCTCCAAAGGTTGCTTCTCTTGCAGTGCTTCCTCCAGAGACTCCTCTAGAAATCCTTCTGCTCACACCCAAAAAGGTTGATCATTGCAGTGAAGAAAATGTCCGAACGGTCGGATACCGAACGGTAACATAAACAAAACAAAATCATACAACAGGGTAAGTTTATGAAGAATTCAACAATTCATTTACTATATTTAACACTATCACAAATAATACATAAGTCCTTTCCGAATAAACATATAAAAGAAAACATCAACAACATTAATTATTCAAGACTCTTGTCTGGACGTATGACCCTGTATGCTCGCCGCTCTCTGCACCCGGGTGGACCTGGCTGGGATACACTCAACAGACCGCCACCCGAGGTTAGCCCAATGAGACCACCTCGGTATCGAAATACCCTGAGGTTAGAAGACCTCCCGCCATTCCCACACATGAATTACTCCCCTCTACTTGAGGTGATGTAATCACGGAATATCGGAATAGAGTCAGAACCTGAGCCTATGACCACGGTCATACTAAATCAATTTACTTCAAACATGAGACATTCCTCCTTGGAATTCTCTTATACTTCAATCCAACAAGACAACAACTCAATATATAATTAACGTAGTAAAACTCAAAATAATATAAGTAAAGAGAATTTGACCAATGAAAACCGGACGGAACTATCAATGATGGTTCTTCAATAGAAATGAGCGTAAATTAATGAAAACCGGTCGGACTAATTAATATAGAATTTTAATCAACAAAAGAGGAACCCGACTATTTAAGGAGAATCGAATAAAGAATTTGATTAAGGGAAATCAACTGACTAAATTGAAGAAAACGGACGGTTTATGAAAAAACAGGTTCTCTTCAGAAAAGTGAATGTCCTTACTAAACTGGACACTCCGTGAGAAATCAAGAATCGGTAAAATACCGGACGCTTTTATCAATTGAATACTATACTTATAAACCGGACGTTCTGTGTAAGACAGAAAATCCGAAATAGCGGACTTAGTAAGATATAATAGGTTCGGAAATAAGAGATCAACTCAAGTTTTTAAGGGAAACCGGACGGTCCTAATGACCCTTCGATTATAAAATCAATTATTCTAAGTTCTCATACAATCCTTTAAGTCTAAAAATCAAAGATTTCAGTATAACACAAGATTCAAACTTTAAATATACCATATAAAAATCACACATACCATAATTCATACATTCAACCATATAACAAACAAATATTGAATAATCATAAACTTCCCTTACCTCTAATTCCTGCTTAAAACTTCAACAGTAGATGGATAGCAACTATCTCGTCTAAGTTTCCAAATTCTAAACATGAAATACAAAAAAATATAGTTTCAGAAGAAATGGTTTACAGATACATGCAAGCTTTAACGACACATGCATGCAAGAAAACTAGGAATTCGAAGGGATCGGACACTTACCAACTCAGAATGAAATTCTGTTTAGTACAGGTTGGACGTCTTGGTGCCAGCCACCAAATTTCTTGAATGGAGCTAGTGATCGGAGAAAGATTTGAGGTTAGAAATTTAGAGAGAAGTTTGTGAAAGTTTTAGAGAGAAGGAAGAGAACTTTGAGATTTCAGAAAACGAGATTTGATGAAGAAGAAGAAGATTGCATGCAAAGAGAATTTGCATTGTTTTCTTCTTACCTTCAAAACCAGCGGTCGGCCATTCCTATGATGCCACCTGGTTTCCACTACAAACATCCAGTCTTTCCTAATGACGCCATCTGTCTTCCACTCTCAGGGATTTTTCCTGCTATGCCGTCACTGCATGGATTTCAAGAAAAAGGGAAATTAATGCTTGCAGATTTTGGTCTCCCACTCACCAGGGGAGACCGGCCGATCGCCACGTGGCCGAGCCTAATAAAAGTGAAATTTTCGGGTTGTGACAGTTGGTATAAGCATTAATTAATGATCATCTCATATTAAATTCTGAATGGAAGAAAAATAGAAGGTTTTAATTGATACATAATATGATTTATAATTAAAACTTTAAATTATCAAAGGGTTGTTGGAAGTTCCACATCGATTAGAGATAAAATCAATTTATAATATATAAGTGTATAAGTGGGGTGCAGACCTCACCGTACAAGCCGGTTTTGTAGGGTTGAGTTAGGCCTAAAAACCCACTTCTAGCATAGTATCAGAGCTATGGTTATAGCCTATCGTAGGGATATTTGTTGGGCATATTGTTCCACCCACTATTGGGCCATTATCGGACCACCCATTAATATCTAGTCTCACGCTCGAAATATGTATACCTCGGTGTGGGGTGCAGACCTCACTGTACAAGCCGGTTTTGTGGGGTTGAGATAGGTCTAATAACTCACTTCTAACAAGGGTTACATTACATGATTATATAATTGAACAGTTCTTTAACCAAGAGACTAAATTAAATAAAATAAATAACTAACAAATTAAATTAAACTTTATTATAAAACAATTAATTATTATTTGTTGTTTCCATTTCTACACATATGACTTTGAGTTTTTTCATCCATAGGCACCGGTCATGTAGACTATATATAAAATTAACCAAATAAATCCTACAATGGAAACAACAGAGGGAAGAAAATATAAAAACATCAAACCAAGTGAAAAACCCAGTCTCAATCTTAAAAAAATCCTATGCACACAGAAAATACAAAAGTATATACCACCTCCAGCCAAAAAGCAATACAGTGTATACACAAAATGCAAGGAACAAAAAAAAGAAAAAAAGCTTATGCTTTCAGATTAAAAAAATTATCAAACAGAAATCTGAAAAAAAAAATATAAGACGGACATAATAACATAATTGGGAAATATTAATGTACCTCTTCAAGTTCTGTTGAATAATGAAAACACTCTGTATGAGATTAATTTTTTTTCTCTTGAATATACACATATAGTATTCAATTTATAATAGAAGAAATATGAACTATTTTATAAAAATTGAGCTATTTTAGAAAGAAACCAATAACTTATAAAATAAAACAGCAGCAAAATGATGTTTTAGTTCCATTTGGGCCATAATATAATTCATCATCTTGGCATTTTCTTCTTGAAATTTGGACTTGTATTCAATTAATATGGACAAAACTTGTTGAAGAGTCTCTTTTGCTTTCCTTGTGCTTACCTTTGTCATATGTCCTCCAAGTCTTTCAAGTGGATCCTTGTTGTTGTTCATGATCAGGTCTAATCATTAGTTAGATTAATGTCAATTTGATTCGCCTTTCAAGTAATAGAAGCTAATTATACCGTTTTTATGTGATTGATATCTTGTAATTGCTAATTGTATGCTTGTATAGTATTTTGTCCGTATGATTAAGCTGTGTAATTAAAATTTATGTGTGGAACTGAAATTAGGGTGGTAATTTGGTTTATTTAAATTGTATGATGAAATTTGGAAATGTTATGTAATTAGTATTACATATGACATTGTTTGAATCATTAAAGGTAGTGTAATTTGAAATTTGGTATTTTTTGGTATCTATAATAGTTCTTGAACTATTTGGCAGAGCTAGAATGACATAAATCTGTAAAATTATGTTATACTCGTTGGACAAAGTCAAAGTCAAAGAACCACTGACATAGTGGTTGTTGGGCGAGAATATACTTGTTGTATGAAGCCAAAGTCAGAGAGCTCACTGACTTGGAAGTGACTATGAGTTCTAGTGTTTATTTTGCTAGGCGAGCTATCCGGTCATTAGACGGGTGGTCTTTCAAGCACTACTCGCTAAGCGAGTAGATATCCTCACTTAGGGAAATTGCAAAGCCTGATTCCATTTTATATGTTCTCTTATGGTATGTTTAATGTGTGATTTTGTAAATATTTGTCTGAGAATGGTTAGTACTAATCCTAGGAGGATTGGTTGTGGTTTTGTTAGGGTATGTATTGACGTATGAAAGGTCAGTAAAGAGGTATTTTGACTCTAATAACTATTCACACTCAAATAGAGTAGAACGAGTTATGTGGTCAGAGTTAGGGGAAGTTATAGCCACTGGACTATTTTGTCTTAGGCACGAAGGGGGTTAATCTTTTAAGTAATAAGGTGATAACATTTTTGCTTATGACTCTGCATAGTATAAATACTACTAAAATTGCATACTTATAGTGATGTCCAATGTCAAAGTCATATATCTAGATGATTGAGTAGTGTCAGTTGTTTGTGTGAATGTATGAGTGACATATTGTACTTTATATAAGTTTCGTTTATATATACTTAGAATAATTTAGGAAAGCACTTTTGTTCACTAGCTTATCTAATATTGTTTTGTGCTTTGTTAGTCTTTCTACGATAATCACTTCACAGTGTGAATAGATAATGAAGTAGATGATGATACACTTTTAGTAAAAGACAAGAAGAAATAATTTCATAGTTTTCTGTGAATGTTTTGTATAAAAGTTGTTTCCATTTTGAAAAACTCAAATCATCATAATATAAAATATATATATATATATTCTAGTTATTGTAGTGAATAACTATATTAATATTATATATGTTTTTATTTGATTTTTGTTTTATTAGTTTTATACTATTGGATAGAATATTAGTAGAAGTATAGACAAAATAAATAAAAAATTTTTACAATAAAATTAAAAAAAAATTAATTTAATAATTATAATAATATTATTATTATTATTTATTATTATTATTATTATTATTATTAAAAAGTGAACATGTCAATAATAATATAAAATAATTTAACCATAACTTTTAACTTTGTTAATTAGTTAATTGGCTATAAATATTATCGAGAAGAATATACAAGTTCAAAATTTTATTAGGAATTGTGATTGATTAACAATATAAATAAACACAAAATTAAGATTATAGTTAAAAATTAAATAAGATATATTTTGATCTCGGGTCCATTTTAAAGAATTACTTTTTTATTTTTTTAAGCATCGAAACATTATCTATTTTGAAACCTGAAGTTTATCACATTTAAAAAATATATATTTAAATTGTTTTTAATTTCTATTATTAAATAATGGGATTAATAAATATATCATAATCATATAAGTAGAAACAATTAAGTCAAGTGAATCATTAAAAAAAAAGTTAGGTGAAATTGAAATGGAACTTGGGAACGATCAAAGGAGGTTCATAATTAAATATGATAAGCACATTAAATTTCATTAGATCAAGTGAGAAAAAAAAAAGAGAGTAAATGACTTGCACGTAACGTATTCTATTTCGTATAGGATCTAACGTCTTCAAGCAGATATACACAAATTAGAAATACCAATTATACAAGACATTTTTTTTTTTATAGAATAATTTTCTAGCACAACTTTTATATCGTAGAAGCTCGATTAATTTATGTTCTCTTTTCTCCAAAAGTACCGTAAAGAATTTATTTAAAGATTTTTATATTTTTAATAATTAAACCTAAATTCAGGAAAAATGGTGATTGTTGGCTTTAATATTTTCTCCAAAAAAATGAGTTAAAAACATTGTATGTACTGTTCGTTTAGCATTTCATCAAATCTGAACATTATTAGCTCAATGTTATCTACGCATGCGATCTATAAAGCTGCTCCAAGCGTACAGGGATGGTGGAATCAAATTTAGTGCTCTGTGGATTCTCTGCGTAAGCAACATAGTAAGCTGAGACACATGCTTGTGGCCATGACATTGCTAACCGAATCTGCATAAGAGAGGCCATGCCAAAGATAAGATTATGCAAGACTAACATCATCAATAACTAACGTTTTTGTAGCATAGTTTTTGAGAAAGAAGAGAGTTCTTGAATCTTACCATGAAGTAACCAATCAAGAAAGCATAAATGGATATTTCTGTAGCATAGTTTTTGTGTATTACTATGCTCCAAATTCCACTGACTAAGCTACAGATTGCTCCACCTGCCACTCCACTGAGGAAACAAAAGGAGGCAGTGAGATCCAAGTCTATCAGTTCTTCCAAACCAACCCTATTGAAAATGTCCCATGTGTCAGAAGATGCCTGCACAAACCCCTTGTTATAAACTCCAACATACACCAGACCCCATCTATTCCCATTTTTCACAAGAATAGATGCAATCCCCATATAACAACTAACACATGAAAACATGAATTCACCACTGTCTCCTCCAATCAGACTTGTTGACCTTGCAAAACCCCTAAAGACTGAGATAAATGGCACAAGGATGGACCCAATGGAAACACTTCCAGTTAGGTACTTTACTGTGTCATTCAATGCCACTTTGGTGTCCATCATTACTCCACCGGCTAAGTGCATATACTTTACTCTTGAAATGGTTACTTGTAACACGTTCTTGAGAAACTGCAAGGTCCACCCCAGGCTCAGCAGAATCACCAACATGAAAAAGACAGCTAGTTCGGTTCTTTCAATTGCTTTAGCTCCACCAATTCCACACACCATAATACTGCAATAAACAATACCAATGAGGATTGATGAAAATGCCAACCTCATGCTTTGTGTAGGAGGATCAGTTATTGAAACTGACAAGACCCTTCCGGCGTATTCGAATCTTGGACTAACCCAAATACCATACAGAGATTGAATTAATGCAGAAAGCAAAGCAACTACACCAGCTGCAAGACTTGCTGCATATCCAATGTACACAAACAGAATCCCCATTGCAGATGTAAGAAGGGGACTCAGCCAAAATGCTTCTCTAATAGCCTTTGCAGGATTCCTAGCAGTGATCCATTGCCATGTGAAACCAGTAGCTCCACCACATAATATTGATATGAAGAGTGGAGGGTACCACTCTTTTGGGTGGATACAGTTGCTGCGAGAGGCATAGAACAAGTCATAGATGGCGAGGGAAGTAACCAAAACTGCAATGACGAACAAGTGAAGGTAAAAAAGAATCTTGAAGAACTTCCTTGCCGGTGTTGTGTTTGTAAACTGCTCAAGAAAAAAAAAAATGCAAAGTTGATATATAATCAGTCAAGAAAAGACAAGAATGTGTCTAGGAAGAAAGTAAGCTTGATGAAGGAGAAAAATTTGACAAAAGGGTGACAAAAGATCGAAACAGAATTGAATATGGGAAAGAAAAACTAAACCTTGACAGCGTTGGTGGATGAAAGCCAGTCCTGTTCAGCTTGAATTTTCTCTTCATTTGTAACAGTGATCACGTCAAGCTGCAAAATTTTCATGGTGTTTTTGTGTTATTATTAAGTGCACTTCGCATTTCATGTAAGGTTTTATTGGTATTTTCCTTCGGTTTCTTTCTCGCAATGATGAAAATTTCTTCAGATATAAAACCAGATAGTTTATTTATTTATTTATTAGTGTTTCTTTCAAACAAGAGTTGCTTTTTCAATTGATATTTTCTTTTGCTTTTATAGATTCTATTTGTTTCGTCTATAATTAATAAATTCAGTTCCCTTTATCTTAAGTTTAAATGTATGAAATTTAAATAAAACAACACAATAAATATATTTAAGACCATTGAAAAAAAAAGTTGAGAAAAGTGAGATAAGCATGAATATCTTTAAGGTAGTTCTTATCCACTGGTTGATTTGTTTCAGAGACGTGGTTGTTTCGTAGATATTCAGCAACTTTTGCATGTAAAATAACATTTATTTCGGGAAACAATAAATTCATGGAAAATTTGAGTAATCTTCAATCGCCTTTTGCTTATTAATTATTATTTTTACTGGGCTTGGTTTAATTGCGAAATGGAATATGAAATTTTCAAGATTTAACTTGGTGTTCTTCTGAGATATTAATCCAAGTTCATTGACAATGAAATTTTCTAACCTATTAATTTGAATTTATTGACCGAGATAAAAGAGGAGAGGAGGTTCACCAGTAATAACTTATCATAAAAAGAGTTTGTAATAAAATTATAAATAATATTGACTAGTATTTCCTATTGTGAAACTATGTATTTATAGTATTTTAACATTATAGAAAAATATTGTATTTCTCAATATTTAAATCGTATATTTTTATCATTAAAAGTCATTATAAAAAAAATAACCATTAAAATTATATATGTTCTTTCAACAAAAATTTAAATTATGATATTTTCACTAAAAAAGAAGAAAAAATTATTAACGATTACAAGCTGTCACAAAAATTACTTTTATTATATAATGACAATTAAAAACTGTTACAAAATATATTATATTTTATTATCGTTTAATATTTATTAAAAAATTTAAATCTATTTAAAATGTTTTCTAAAACCTTTAAACTTTCAATCATTATTTATTTTTCAATAATTTTATAACTAATAATAATTGAGTTATTTATTTTTTAGCTTTGATGCCAAAGAAGTATTATGAGAGATCTGATACTCAGAGATCTCCACTTCTGAATAGTTCATAGCTACATTCCTATGGCCTTAGCTAAAACTCCTAACAAGTTTATTTGATTGTCCTTTGGATGTCTGTAGTATTCTTTATAAAATGTTGGAGTTGATAATGTTTTTGCAGTGTTCTTGTAAATTGTTAGAGTTGATAATGTGTGTTTGTAACTTGTAATATCAGTATAAGCAATAGCAAGACCTGTGAGTTTCTAATACTATGATTTTTTATTTTAGTCTCTAAACAAAATTATTTGGTTTTTGTTTTCAGAAAATTTTATGGTATCATCTATTTTTAGAATTATGAAAATCTATGGTATTGTTTAAGTTTAGCTTTTTTGACAAAATTCTTGAATTATTATATGATATGGCATTAAATTTATCTAAATAAGATATTGAAGAGAGATATAAAAAGTGATTCTTATTAAATATATTAAAGTGCTTAAAATAATATTTAATATATTAATTATTTATGACAAAATGACTTCGAAGAATATTTGTTAAATGTTTGAAAAAATAACATTTAATAAGTTTTATGAAGATGGCAAATTCATAATTCTATTGCAGAGATATGTTAGCCATTAACCCATAAATCATTAAGATCAAGTTATTTTCAATTTCGTATTTATAAATTATTTAATTAGTTTTATTTAGTTTATATACTTCAAACATTATTTATAAAGGCATAAAAATATATACACAACTGTTTAATTAAAAATTTACAACTAATAATTACGTTGATAAGGTATGAATATATATAATATTTTGTTGCAGTGAATTCTTGTTCAAAGTAGTTTCCATGTGTGGCAGAAGATAAGCATAGCACAAAGAACATCTTCTGGAAACAACATCATATAATAATTATATCTCACATTTTTTTTTCAGATCCTTGCAAAACTGAATAATAACCGTTGTGAATGACACAAACGAAAAATGATAAGAGCAAAAACAAAAGTACAATATAAATTTAACATAGTTTTACTCCTATATTTAATAAAAGTATTATTATTTTACATTTTTTTTGTTAGAAACTGTAAAACTTCATACAATTTTTTTTTCTGACAAAATATATTGATATTTTCATATTACTATTTTGATAAAAATTACAATTTTTTCAAATAATTTATCTGATAAAAATTTCTAACCATTCAACAAGAGACAACTATTGAAATCTATTATATCTCTACGAGATTTATTAAATTATTATCAGAATTAAAAACAACTATTTATTTTTATAATATTTTTATATAATTTCTTTTTTATATAATTCAATATAAAATTTTGGCAAATAATCATTTGAACTCAAACATAAACAATTGTTAATTCGTCATTGAATGCTAAGCAAGATGAAAAATATATGTAAGTTGAATTGAGAAAGAATCCTATGTTTTTTAGCAATGAATTCAAACCATCTTAATGCATGAGTGTCTATGTTTGAAAAGTAAGATTGATACACTCCAACATGCAAAGTAAGCACGGTAGGTTTTAAGAAGTAGATGAATATCTACAAGGTTTTTTAAGAAATAGATGAATATCTAAATAGTTTAGAGTAACACTATACTTTCATAGAAAAATTTGAGACTATGTGATACATGTTTAATATCACCAATTTTAGGTATTGAGTGTATTTATTTTAACGGGCTTAGGTATTGAGTGTATTTATTTTAGTGGGCTGAAAAATAATTAATATTCTCGAGAAGATTACACTACGTCCAATTCTTTCTTAAAAACCTCTTAAAGAATTTTTTTATAAAAACTACACAAGTTTGATTACTTCTAGTTTACAATAAATATCAACCACTCTTAGTGTATAAACATTAGTCAACTGACTAGATTGTTTAACTTCACCAAACTAAACAACCAAGTATTTTAATTCTCTTCAAAATACACAACAAAAGGTGTTTCGAAAATAAGTAGAGATTAAAATGACTCTTAGAGAGAATAAAATCAATATAGTAAGATATGAAAACTTGTAAAAACTTTAGCTAGTTCCAACAACTTAGCATCCAAAACATCACGTATCCAATGATACCTCACATCAATATGTTTGGATTTAGAATGAAAAGTTGGATTCTTATCAAGATGAATAGCACTTTGACTGTCACAATACAACAAGTATTTACCTTGCATAAAACAAGCTCCTGTAAGAATTTCTTCACCCATAACAACTCCTTATATGTTTCAGTAAGTGCAATAAATTCAGTTTCAGTAGTAGACAGTCACACACTTTTGCAACTTTGATTGCCAAGTCAAGGCTTGATCAAGAAACTTGCAAAGATCAAGGAAGATCAAGGGCATATAGTTGAAGCTCTTGATTTGATGCAAGAAATTGGGGTCAATATGTTATTTTTTATTGTTTTTATGTGACCTGAATTTCTTAACATAACTAATTAGTTTTTCAGTTTACGGATAATATTAACAGGTTGAAACTTTTGGTGCCATGGCCAAGACCGAGAAGATTACATTCATTCTTGAACAAGTATGAGACATTTTTTTTGTATTTCTTTTCTTTGACTAGAGCAATAGCAGGTCATTCAGTTTTTGTATGATTATGTTTTTGTGAATAAGTAAATTGATTGATAGTTTTATTTATTTATTATTGTCATTAATGATATTCAAAATTAATATATTTTTCTTTAAATAAATGTGATTAACGATTTTAATTAAAAAAATAAAATGATATATTAGTTATATTTAAAGGATAAATTATCTCTTTTAGTAATATTTATATATATAAATGTATAAATAACGTTTTTACCTTACACCTTTATTTTGTGATTTCATGATATATTAAAAGAACGTGAAATTATGGTTTTAATATGGTTTGGGTTGTTATAATATGGGACATTGTAATGTTTAAATATATTTGTTAAACAATAACGACAAAATATCTTTTTAAAATATATTTGTTAGTTGTGAGTTTCTTTTATTTATATGTCTATCTCTTTTATCTTTTAAAATAAATGGGACAGCCGATCTCATAGGATTTTGAAAAGAAGACGGCTATGGCTGGAGAACTCTCTCATGAACTCATATTGGAAATTCTGTCATGGCTTTCTGTGACGAGTCTCATCAGATTCAGGTGCGTTTCAAAGACATGAAAATTTCTTATATCCAATCCTTATTTGGTAAAATTTCACCTTGATAAGTCTTCCAGAAACCTAGAAATCCTCCTACTACTGACGACACAGATTTACCAGACGCAATGTTTTTTTGCCTAGTATAGGATTAGGGATGGCAAAAAAATTCACGCTTGCGAATATCTGCGGATAAAATCTACGACGGATAGTTGATATCTGCGGATATTTACAATCCGAAACCCGCGGATAGCAGGTATTTAAAATACCCGCTTATAAACGGGTGCGAGGATTATACTATCTGTATCGACGGATATCCGCTACCGCAAAAACTAAAAATAATTTTTATTTTATTAAGTTAAATTTAATTAAAATTAACATTAATTTATATTTTACAATTTTAAATTTAATTAAAATTGTACCGTATGTATACTGATCGAAATTAATTGTCATTTATGGACAATTAACCGGTATTAATAAGTCAGATTGTCTTACTTAAATATACAGTATTGATTATTGGATTTGATAGGTCAGATTGTCTTACTCTTTACAAAATATATTGTATTAATTATTGATTATTGGGTTTCATTGCCTAAAAATATACTGCACTAATGGTTAATCAATGGGCTTGGCAGTCATAAACTCTATAAATTTATAATTGATGTCTAGGTACAATCTTGGACGACTGACCCTCCAACCAATTCAACCGAGACAAAAATTCAATTTTATATATTTTTTTAATTATATTTAAATTTTATTTTAATAATTTATAAAAATATGTTTTTTACAATATTAGCGGGCATCCCAGAATATTAAAATATCTACGAATACTTTTTAGGCGAGTATCTGTGCGGGTAACGGGTAAATTTTTTTTATCGGATTGTAGATAGATACTATCCGTGTCCGACCCGTTGCCATCCCTGTGTTGGATCTTTACCTTTCATAGCTCGTTTAGGCTCTTTACCTTTTTTAATCCAAAACCCTACACCCTCTCTTGATCGTATCTTGCGATGCCCAAAACCCGATAAATGTTTAATTGGTTCTTGCAATGGTTTGCTTTCTCTACATGACTCTCTTTCCACAAATGAGTATGAAGAGCACTGTGTGTGCTTTTGGAACCCTGCAACCAAGATTTGCTCCAGACCTTCACCAAGATTGCGTCTCAATTTCGGCATTGGTGTTCACCATGATATGAAGTTTGGATTTGGGTACGATGATCGGAGGGACAGTTACAAGGTAGTGGCAATGGTTGGCGATTGGAGAACACATCAAATATGGGTTTAAGAACAAAATTTTAGATGCAACTTTAATTTAGCATAAATGTGATTATTGTTTCACTATAAGAAATTTTTTAATTAATAATCAATTTTAATAACTAAATATATATTTAGAGATTAACTTAAAAATTAATTTTTCAATTAAAGATTAATTCTTTTGATGATCAAAACTTTAATAATTAATTTAGAAACTAATTTATAATAAAAATTATTTTAATTATAAATTTAGATAGTAATTTTAATTTTTTGAAACTATTTTAATTATTAATAATTTTTAGTTTATAAATTTATCATTATAGTCATTATTTTTTTTATCAATAAAATTAGGTATTAATATTTCACAAAGACTATACGAATTTAATTACTCCTATTTTACAATAAATATCAACTACTATACTATTTAAATTTATTAAAATAAACAATAAGTATTTCAATTCTCTTCAAAATATACAAACACAAATTCAAAATATGCAAACACAACAAAAGATGTTTAATAAATACAGATTCAAATGACTGTTAGAAAGAATAAAATCAATATAGTAAAATCTGAAAACTTATTCAAAATATGTAAACACATGTTTCGAAAATAAATACAGATTCAAATGACTCTTAGAGAGAATAAAATCAATATAGTAAAATCTAAAAACTTGTAAAAACTTTAAACGTTTGAAGCTTAGAGAGATTAAGACAACGTATGATTCAAAGATAGTTTATACAGCTGGGACAAAGGTATGGTAAAGCTTTACAACGACTAGTAGTATCCATAACAGATATATTAAAGAACTGCAAGCTTATTTTGATCAAAAGCGCACTTGAAGTGCCTTTGTTTGCAAAATTATATTTATTTATTTATTTATTATCTGGTACCAGGAATTAAGCTGATCAGGGATCATCATAACTACGTGGCATCAAGTGCGTCTGCACCTTTCTACGGCAATTGGGCTGGTTGAATGTTCCATATCTCTCGAGCATATTCATGAATCGTACGGTCACTGCTAAACTTGTATGAGCCTGCTGTGTTTAATATTGACATTCTTGTCCATTTCTGCATCCACATCATTTACAAAAGTTAATGTTAAAAATAACATGAGAGCAACAAGCACAATGTATGAAGGAACAGAGCAACAATGGACGAGAGAGCTATACCAACTGAATACAATTGATAAATACATTTCATGATGATAGGTTTAGAGGCAAGCTTTATACTAGGAGAAATAAAGGAAGGAGGTAGTTATAACCTCCTGCTGTTGTATTTGTATGACAGACTATTATATAGAGTCTATGTTTAGGTTATTTTAGGGAGTTTTTTGGTTGTTTTGAAAAAGGAAATTAGGAGAGAAAGGTCCTCTTGAAAGACCTTGGGTTTGTGTGTACATTGCTGTTACCTGTTCTTACTACATTGGTAGAAGAGTTAAGCAGGTGAAACGAACATTTAATAGCAAATATGAAGAAAGTCTACTCAAACTCACTTTTTGGTCTCTATATGCTTCATCAACCTTCTCTTGGCATTCTATGTAGCTGGGGAAGTCCTTGCCCACAAGGAAATAATCTGCTCGACCAAAACCTTCATTTCCCTCTAAGGACCCAATCAATTCGTCATAGTTGTAAGATCCAAAAACACCGCTTCTGACAAATTCTTTGACCTCTTCAAATCGTGGATCCGCAACGAACTGAATTGAATAAAACATAGCAGGTTAACATTCAATCATCTAAGTTTATAAGAAACCCAAGACCGACATTTCCCCATACAACTATCTTTGTTCAAAATTCCTGTAACCTTATTATGAATTTCTTTAAGCAAATTATTAGCATTTGAAACTAACATACAGTGGAATACTTGTTTTTATGTGGGTATGGTCCAAACAGCATGGTATTAACTATGTTCCACAGTAATTAAAATGTACAAGAAGGGTCTTAAGACAAACCTTTCCCTCTGCTCTTTCTTTCCTCAGCCCAGCAATTTCATGAGCCTCGGCACCAAAGAGGAAGAAGTTATCTGCACCAACCTCTTCCCTAATTTCAACGTTGGCCCCATCTAAAGTTCCAATCAATATGCAGCCATTCATTGCAAATTTCATGTTGCTGGTTCCACTTGCTTCCATTCCAGCAGTACTACACGAGAGAAACAAGGAACACAGATTAGTGTATATCTGTTTGACCTGTATCCTATTTCACAATGCACATTGAATGCCAAGCTCGCTCTCACATGTCATTGGTGCTAGTATGACTGAATGGATTTCCAAACATAGTATTAATTTGCAAAGTTGCATTGCAAGCAATAACACATAGATCAATGACACCTTGGTTATGAAGAGGAGTTGGAGAGGTGACAATCATACAGTTGATCATTTGGCCATGAAGACTTACATTACATTTCAAGAACCAATCAACCGGAATGTTTAAGCTGTTAGCGGCAAGTACATGAATGATTGTAACATATTGGATAAACATTTTACCAAAATTAAAATGATTTCCCTAGTCCCAAATACAGATTTCCATTCACAATTTAACGTACGACTATGTCCTCTTCTTTACGTATAGGAAAAGGACTTGTCAAGGTCAATAAATCAATTCTTGGTTGTCAAGAAGATTTTCCAAGTCGTCCTCGTCATACAAACCTGTAAACTCAATCTAGCCTTATAGGTTCAATTTTATTCAGAACACTAATTTAAAACAAGTTTAGGTTCTTAATTTTGTATTATTCTCTCTATTAGAGCAATCTTAGTTTTGTTGCCTGAGATTTTAGAAGCTAATCTCAATCTATAGAGGAAGGCTGTCAGGAAATTGCCAGTACTTCTCCGACACGTTCCCATAAAACACGATGAAGCTTTGTACATTGAGATTCTACAGCATCTTGCTTTCACATTGTGAAGATGCCATATATGTCAAGATAGACATTATTGATAGAATCAAATAGCAATTGGGAAAAGATATAGGGATTCCAAAAAAGATTACAGAAAAGACACAAATTTTTATTGAGATCATTTCTCCATATCAACATGACCCAGGAGAAAATGATGTTCATCCTAGTTAGGTAGTTAAAACTGTATTTGTATCCGCATCCTTATTTCTATTCTTCTGTCTTCTCACATAAACTTTCCTAACTAGGGATCTTGCATCAACTATCGATATCAGAGTTTTCTTGATATTTCCTACAAATCTAGGTTGCATATGTAATATATGTCAGGACTCAACAGAAACACCTTTCACAAATTTTCAAGTATTTTCTTCTACAGATGTTAAATTTTCCATGCACAAAAATAAATAGCAAAAGTTTTTTAATGAGAAATATGTAGTTTTACATATGAATATTAGATGATTTGATGTAATTGACTCAATTTTGTAATCAAGGCTATTCATATCAAAGTTTAAACTGTTGACATTAGTACAATTGCAACTATACCTGTAGTACATTTAGATCATCATTTATGTGAAATATAACTACCTGATATGTTGCGACAATTCACTAGCCGGAATAAGTATCTCAGCAACACTGACATTGTAATCAGGGACAAAAATAACCTGATTAAAAACATAGAAACACAGAAATTAACAATATCTTTAACCATTTTTCAAAAATCTGATACTGAAAACATGTAGGAAGTTAACAAGGTATGCTTGAATTCTAGAAGTTTTGTCTAGTAAGAAAGGAAATAAACTGACATTGTAATCAGAGACAAATTAATCTCCATAAAAAAATAAACACAGAAATTAACAATATCTTTAAACATCCATTTGCAAAACTCTGATACTGAAAACATGTAGGAAATTAACAAAGTATCCAAGAATTCTAGAAGGTTTGTCTAGTAAGAAAGGAAATAATAACTAACTAACAAAGTATGAGGCTTTAAAGAAATTTGGTAAACCATTCGTTTCAAATCACTTCCCTCAGAGAAAATTAAATGATCTCTATAAATTAAATGAAACAAACAGAGCAATTTCTTCTTTATATTTAGCACATTAGAAAACTGATACGATGAAAATTCTTATTTTTTGATAGCCCAAAATTCAAAACAAGTTAATATAATATGGATATCCGTACACAGAAACATCGGGATGACCATGGACCCTATCCCATTAAACATAACTGGCCAGGTTCACAATTTAGTCTATTAAAAGACCAAATAGTCACAATTTAGTATCTATAACTGATTAAATTGTGAAAATGAAGACTAAATAATTAGAATGGGGGAGTGATGGAAACTCTAATTCCACCACTGTATAAAGGGGATTCTAAATAATCTTACTTATTGTGAATTGGCCTTTCGATATGAAACTTCCAACCGGTATTATACAACCAAAATTATCCACTAAGAGAAATGCATCCGAGGGTGGAAATTTGATGATTTAATAGTCAAGAAAAGTGTGTTTTCTGCCTTTTCCTTCAAGGTTAGGTTGGTTTTTTCTTTTATATTTGCATAGTAGAATGTCTTACCGTAAGGCATTGCACAAATATATTTCTAAAGGGATATACTACTAAATCTTTCTATACAAAATTGCTCACTGATTTCAAATTATAAACTTAGCTTATTGCTAATAAAAGTCAAATATAGAACCTAAAAGAGATCCTGAAGCCCAAGTACTGTTAAAGGAATAATGCTTCACATCTTTATTTTCAAGAATATGCCTAAGAACTGTAGGACAAAACATAAAACAACAAGTGAAAAAGAAATAGTTGTGCTCATGGGTACCTTCAGTAGATCTCCTATTTCAGGATCATGATTAACGGTTTCCCCAACATCTGTAATAAACTTCACAATTCTCTTGGCTTGCACATACGTAGCAAATGCTTTCCCCCCAAATATACAAACTCTAGGAACAAAATTTGCTTTCCTTTCAACAGGACTCATTTCTTTCATCTTCTTGTATCGGTAAACAATTCCAAGTATGTTCAGTAGTTGTCGCTTATATTCATGGATTCTCTTAACCTAAACCAAAGTAATAAGCCAGCATAGAACAGTTTAGCAAAACTATAGGGAAAAAACTGGTGGAATGGGTAGAAATTGAACTCACAAGTAACTAAATTGTCAGCAGAACAAAAATTGATGTTTAAAAGTAAAATTATCCGGGAGGGAAATGAGAATAGGACATGCAGCCTATCAATGATCTACAGCCTGGCCTAATTTCGGCCTGTGTTAACCTAGACCATACATCAAACAAGGCAAACTTGAGCATTTTGAGCAAGGGTTCATGTACATTACTTATGGTACTTTGTACACTATATAGGCAAAACAGAATAATTATTTTTCTAATAATCTGCCTTGATTGATAACTAAATTACAGTAATCACAATATGACCAATGACCAATGACTAACTAGAGACCGTTACAACATTTTCCACTTTCCATTCTATAGTTAAAACTTAGAGCCCAATCAAAACTGGCGTAAAAGAAAAAGAAGAAAATAACCAATCTAAAGGCATCATCTACCTGGATGTCAAACATTGCATCAGGACTGACAAAATACCCTGTTTTTTCTCTGATAAATTCCGCAACTTTAACTTTGTTACTCCTCTTTGCTTCCCTCCACTGCAGTTGTAGATCCTCATTCTCTACAAACTAGTAATGAGTGATACCAGTACGATCAGGTTTAATGACAGGAACTTGGAAAACTAGGTTTAAAGAATCAAGTGATGCTTTTGACATACAGTTGAAACACAACTTAACGCTTAATGCTAATTAACCAATTTCAGAAAATATCCATAAAATTGCAATCAAAATACTATATTGATTCCTTTAAGATCAAGAAGCAGGAGCATACCAAACTTACAATTTAGTTAATTGGAATTACGCTAATCCTGTAATCCATAGGAATTCAGTTTTAAAAACTCAATAAACCAGATAATTCATCCTGAATAGTGCATTACAAGACATGGTTTATTCCATTGAAAAAAGAAGTTGAAGGAGATCAGCAAATGCAAGAAAATTACATTTTATAGCTCATGTAGAAGCAAAATCCTTGTTTATAGATGGTTCTTTGGGGATAACTTTATAACTAATTATAAAATTTCAAAATTTGAGACCATTTGTTTCCAAGAAGCATTAGGCTATGTGGTAGTATAAGAAGTGCAGCCAAAACTTGACGTTCATAAAAAGGAAATAAACATTAAAAAAAAAAGGGAAAAAGCAAAGCCATGAAGAAGAAATTCAAGACTAGGATAAGATTAATAAGGCAAATAATGGTAACAACCTTCCGTAGGTCGGCCAATTTCTCTGTATTTAGGACCCAATCCTCTGTACCTATCCACTCGGTTATTATTTTACTCAGAAGCGGATTGCAAAACTTGATCCATCTCCTTGGTGTCACACCATTTGTTTTGTTTTGGAATTTATCGGGCCACAACTACAAAGAATATGGTAGAGGTCAATTATATACACAATTTTCTTAGATCTTATCATAATCTAAGAAAACATAAAAAGATGAAGTTCTATTAAAGGTCCAGTTATTAAATACATATTTTTAGAAGTGTTAGAAGTTTATTTCAGCTTTTAATAGGAGTATGCATGGAGCAAGCACTTTGAAACAGAACAAATGTGGAAATATCCATATTTTTTTATATAGTGCTATTATGCCCATTGGGCAAGACTAAGTTGTTTCCTCCCACTGGTCATAGATGATAAGAGTTGACTGTTAAGAGCCATTTGGTGATTTCAAATACCAAAAAGCTAACAAATTGCAGATACGGATTTAGAAACATAACTCAGCTATGGAGTTCGTCATACTGACAGACCAAGGAAAACTTTACCTTATAAAACGCATTGAAAACTTCATCTTTTACAATTTCACTATGTATCTCTGCAACCCCATTCACTGCATGACCACCCACAACACACAGATTTGCCATACGAACTTTTGGTGGTTCTGGTATCGGCACAGGCAACTCTTCTTTCTCATCCTCAATGGAACTTTCATCTGTTCCCTTCTTTTTAGCAATGGCTCCTTCCACTTCATCATTATCATCATCTTTATTTTCTTCATCATCTTTCTTTTCTTCTTCTTCTACTTGCTCAGAACTTTGCAGCTCCTCACTAGGAATATCAGTGGTCTCTTTGGACTTAACTAGTACATCTGCAAATTCTTCAGGCAATTCAACATTTTCTAGTATTCTCATTTCCTTCAATTTATTCTCCAGCAAGTCTGAATCTGCAGTGCCATATTCTGCCAATATGGTCCGAATCAGCTGCAAAGCAGGAATGTCATCAACAACTAATGCCTGTACCCTGAAAAAAAAAACGTTTATGCATGTATTTCTCTATTACCTCCTCATCAATCATTTCTATTATCTCAATATGGCGTGGAAGCAGTTTCTGCATAAGATCCAAGCTCCATTTCTCTAATGCCTCAGGAAGAACAGTATGGTTTGTATATGCTACAGTCCTGGATCACAGTGGCAGATAGTAGATATTCAGTCAACCAACTCAGATCATGCATTAACAGATGATAAAAGATTACCAGACACTTATCCATCCCACAAAAACTAAAAAAAAAAGGTATAATACCTTTGTGTAATATTCCAAGCATCTTTCCAACTTAAACCCTTTACATCTATTAAGATTCTCATCAGCTCTGGGATGCACAAGGTTGGATGCGTATCATTCATCTGCACTGCAACCTTTTCAGGGAACTCTTCCCAATTCAAATTTGCTCCTGATCTTCTCTCAAAAGAAGCAATTATGTCTTGAAGAGAAGCAGAACACAAAGTATATTGTTGCTTGAGACGAAGGATCTTGCCCTCTATTGATTCATCCCCAGGGTAGAGTATATAACATATCTGCATTTGAAAACAAACAAAAAAAACATATATAATGTCCTTTTATTGACTTGCACTCAGACTGTAACAAAATTGAAATTAACTGGAAAGCCTAAATATTATCAAAAAGTAACTCGAATTTTCTACAACATTTACACAGGACTAAGAGTCCAAACTCATATAGGTTAATAAATATACAGAAAAAGAGAGAAACTGTAAGATTGTACTACTGAATATTAGAATGGTTACGAAAAAGGATTCTAAACTTCTGCACAAGTAGTACTTATACAGCAGAAGGTATAGCTACATGAGCTGACATCTGTGACCCTTAGGACAACTGTCAGATAACAGAATAAATCTAAACAAAGCTAAAGCGAATTGATATTCACTTATATATAGGTCACTATAAAAGACACTCCAAAGAAAAAATATGAAAAACACACATTACAATCAAATGGATGGAGAGTACAGGAATGATTTTTATGATACTTATTTTCTGCAATACTGATTCTAACACCGCTATTTAATTGGTTCCTTTTTTAGAATGTGAATTAAAACTCAACTTCACAAATGAGTTGTGAGGTGAGAACTATTCCTTCGGTCTCCAGCCAATGTGAGACTTAAGTTTTAACTGGATCGTGAGGTGAGGGTTGTCCCTCTCTTAAATACTTTTTGCAAACTCTGTCTCTAGTCAATGAAGACCTTGGGTTTTTCCAAATACATTTCAATAGATTCATATATCTCTTGCTGCTTATAAAGGACTTGACACTAGCTATATCATCTAAACCTTTTCAGCATTTGCTAGAGCCTCAGATCCTTCAGTGTGTCTTCCAGCATTAAAAGCATATAAATCAAAGTCTTCTGATGCAGCTTTTGTAGACCAAAGTCTCAAGTTGATTGTAGTCTTAGTTTTATATCCTGGTATGGGAACATCATGTGCAACAGCTTTTATATCTTCTCCTCCAATCCAATGTTTTTTACCATCTGACCCAGATACAACCTTGCCATAGAACTTTATAGGATATGAAACATCATTTCTAACAATCTCCCAGGGACTGCCCATCTGTTAGACGATGCCACAAACAAAGAAAGAAATATTAACAGAACTGAAAAACATAGTACAAACATTATACTTTTAATTTTTATGTACATGCCATTTATCACTTGTCAACAAATAATGAAACATACCTCAAGCCAATCTTCGGCAACTTCCTCCTGCCCCTCTTTGGTTATTCGTTGTTTAAATAAACCATACTTATATCTCAATCCATAACCCCAAGCTGGATAGTTCAAGGTTGCCAAAGAGTCCAAGAAACATGAAGCAAGTCGCCCAAGACCACCATTTCCAAGTGCAGCATCTGGCTCCTATCAATATCCAAACAAAATTAATTACTCATCTATAGTAAGTTGCAATCAAATATTAATTTTGATTAAATTACTCCTGTTGCTGTAGTTGCTCAGTAAAATTAAAAGATTTGTCAGTTTGCAATGTCACAGGGGAAAATGTAGATAAAGGAACTTATTAAGAATAAGACCCATATCAATTGACTTTCTCCATTGCAAATATGCTATTGGAACAACATTTGTTTTAAAAAGTGCATCAGTTTCTTTACCTAAAGAGGTTATTTCATGTTGACTTAAGAAGTTCTGGTTATATAAACAAGTAACTTTAAGAGAGCACTAAAACACTCGACATTTTAGAATAAAAATGGGAAAGAAGAGGTACAGTAGGGAATTTCACACCTGGTATGCCACATTTTCTAATGTATACCCAAGCTTGCTCAAAGCCTCGGCATAAGCACCAGTTAACTCTAGATTGCCTATTGCATTTAGTAATGCTCTACCCTGCAAGATAGAATAACAAATGGAAACAAACATTACACGCCAGAAATGTTCCAAATTACTCAAATAATTATGGTAGCACCAACCTGCAAAAATTCCATCGAAAGGTAATATGCCTGCTTAACATTCAGCCTCTCGTAGTAATCATAGGTGGCATTCCAGTTTATAATGAGAGCATCGCGAACACTTTGTGCAGTTGCAAAAAAGGCCTGTGGTAGATCAAAATTATGTGGAGAAAACAATGGAGTGAACTCTGCATGGTATTTAATACTCGAGGCAATAGATGAAGCATCTGGCGTCAAGGAGCTGAGAGATGTAGTGGCTTCTAAAAGAAACAATAAATAATCAAACACATAAGACTAATCAGGTCATGATGAAGCTGTTGGGCAAAAGATAACTGCTGGTAACTTATCAAAAAGTCAAGACCTGGGAATAGTTTGTCAAAGAGCCCATCCTTATCCTACCCCAAAAGAGAATATAACAAAATATTAATGAGCTTTGGATACTGTTTAGTAACTACATGTTTGGATGGACAGAAAGAAAATAATTAGTTTTTCTTTAATTGAAAATTTCTAGATTTTGGTCAAAAGAAAATTCTAGAAACAGAATTTAGCTATGCAAGCTTTGCCTTGATTTCAAATTTGAAAATTTTCTTTCCTCTGTTGTTCTCATCCATTTCATCAAAAACAATAGGATAGTGAGGGAACCCTGGTATGCATCTCCAAAATAGACAATGTATTTCCGTATCAACAAAAAAAAAAATGATCCCAATCTATAAACTCCTGAACAACGACTCAAAGCAGTCATAATAGACAGCTTAATAAGATTATTTTCAACCATTATACCTACAAATAAGGGAGTGGGGGAGTAAAAAACATATCACAAGAAATAAATTAAACCCAAAAGCCACTTTTTCAGTTGTTAAATCAAAACGAATTTAATGCATCCATTGTAGAAAATTGAGATATCATTCATGCTAACAAGGTACCTCAGGAGCATGCACATTATATCACACACATCAAATAAGAGGGCAGTTTCTATTTGAGGATGAACAGTCATTTTTAGATATTACATAAATGATAAAAATTAAAACGTAAAAGTGAAGAAACTTTTTAAAGTGATCACGAGAATTTTTAATAGCTTTTAGTCCTGACTATATCTGTAAGATTGTATGGTCACAATTTACTCTTCTCACTCTTAAAAAATCAATACAGTTTTCTCAGTTTACACACCCACTTCCACTTATTTTCTAGAAAGTGTATTTTAACAATCTATATTTTTGGGAATATTTTAAGAAATACTAGTTGTAAATATTTTAACACTTCACCTTTATTACAAAAAATAAGTGGCATTATCTTAACACTCGCAGTACTATTTTCTTCCACTTTTTTCATAGTATTTTCACAAGAGCTATATTTTACCAACATGTGTGTGTGTGTGTGTATATATATATATATATATATATATATATATATAGAGAGAGAGAGAGAGAGAGAGAGAGAGAGAGTAAAAGACTTCAGACCTTGTTGCTGAGACACGGGATCGTGTAGTGTCTTCCTGGCCTCGCTTCCGGAGACGCACTTCACAGAGAAAGAGCTCCGCCTCCGGATGAAGCTCAAGTTGGCGCTCCTTCCAATAAACCTAAGCCTCGATTTGGAGGAGGATCTTGCGGAGACGGTTAAGAATCCGGCGAGGGAGTTACGACGGGGAAGCGCCTCAGCACCGGTGGAAGTAGCGGAGAACCGCATTGTGGTGGAAGCCATTGCGAATCGCAAATCGCAATCTCTCTTCTCCGGAGATCAATAATCGCAGAGAGAGAGAGAGAGAGAAGTTTGTTTGTTTCTTTTCTTGCTCACGAGCTCGGTAGTGTGAGTTTGTGAGTGAGGGTGTTGTGTGACTATAAGGGAAATGGAGGTGTTCCTGTATGTACGGCGTGTCGAGATACGATATGACCGATAAGTAATCGAATCACGAGCTTCTCACTCCTTCGCACTATTTTATTCTCTGTCGTTAACCTCACCGAATATCCTCTGCAACTGCTCTGTTGGCGCTCTATCGGATTTCCACGTAGTTACTTTCCTTTCCACCTTAACCTTCCTTCTTTGTCGTCACCAAATTTCATATTGCAGTTTTATTAATATAAAATATTAAAATAATCAACCTTAACAAATATTTTATGTATAAAATAAAGGTAAAAAAGGTTAATTAGTCTCAATGGGAATTAACTGATGTTAAATTTAGTTTTAAAATATAATTTTGCTCTATATCAGCCACAATTTACTATTACTATTAATTTGATCTTCAATAGAAAATATTATTTAATATTTAAATGTAAAAAACTACAAAATTATATAATTTCATTATCATAGTCATCGTATCTTTTTTGAGAGAGCAAAATGAACAAGTAAAGAGAGGCACTGAAATTTATAATAGGTTTATCCTTATCAGTCACGTGTTTCTTTAAAGGTTAAAAGTTTGTCACTTTGGGAAAATTCGAAATCGTCCCTGGATTTATTTTGTGTTCAATTTTGTCCTAAAGAACGAATTTTAATGAAAAGGACCGAATTGAACATAAAATTCGTATCCAGGGACCATTTCGAATTTTTCTAATCAAAACTGGGACAAAAAAACTTTTAACCTTCTTTAAATTACTTTTTTCTACTATATAATTTTATCATATCAGTTAAAAATTATCAAATTAAAAATTGTTACAATTTATAACTAATTTTCACCAATATATTCATATAAATTTTATGTTACTCTTTTAAAATAATAAATTCTATTTATTTATTTATTTGATTTCTTTTCTTTTTCTTTTTATATTTTACGATTCTTTTAATTATCACACTGTTTTCTTTCTTAGATTTTTGTCATTTTCTTTAATAGTTATCCTTCAAGAAATTGATAATGATATATTCATTTTATTTTGTGAATACTTTTATGTTTAATTATTTATTTTTAACCGATACAATGATTAATATAACGAAAATACTAATTTTGCTTAAATATGCATTGTTTTTTCTTATTTTAAACTTAACTTAAAATATTTTAAGGTATGACATAAAATTCATAATGAATATATAACGTGAAAAAAATGATATTAAAATTTGATTTTAAATAATTCATTAAAAATGAAGAAAAAATAATAATTAAAAAAAGTTACAAACATCAAATTGTACTTTCAAAAATGAAATTTATATAAAAATAATATCATTTTTTATTTTATATTTTTGGTTATTTCGATATATAATTTTACCAAATATTTATCATTCAATAAATTAGTTTAATAATTTTCAGCTGTCGTAATTACCACCCTTCAGTCAACTGGTTTTTCGAATTCTAGTTAATTTTCGAAGTTGTTTTTGTCATGTTATAATTATAGTGATATAGCAAAAGTTAAAGCCGTAAATTGTTTAGAATGTTGGTGTTGGCAACCCAAAAAAATATTTTATTAATTGCAACGTTTAAAAATTTAATAGAAACGATGAAAATATTTTTAATGTTTCAATGTTAATTTGTTTTACTCTTTTATTGTTTTTTTATTTTCTTTATTCTCTCCTGTCCTATAAACTGGGAGCACTTCCTCCATTCTAAAATACACACAAAATTCAATATTTCTCATTCTTTTAGGTTTTATCGTTTGTCTCCTTTTCCTATCCTAAAATTATTCTAGGATATTATGATACTTTATTTAAAGATCCTTGCTAATTCTGTGTCTCAGGAAATACTATTTTTGTCAACTTTTTACAACAATCTTAAAAACTTATGGCTGACGTCTACAACATGCATTCGGAGAGTCAAACCATTGTTTTCGGAACCTTGACGGTCTTCACAAAATCACTTCCAAACGTGTCAAAAATTGAGGTTTCTTCTGGACAAATCGAGGTTAATTCATATTGATCTAACTTATATGAAACAAACTATGTCTAGAGGAGATAAAAATTATTTTGTGACCTTTATAGATGATTATTCTAGATACACCAAAGTTTAATTAATCAAACATAAAGATGAAGTCTTTGATGTGTTTTTAACCTATAAAGCAGAAGTAGAAAATCAATTGAATAAGAAAATTAAAAGGATTAGATCAGATAGAGGTGGTGAGTATGTTTTGTTTAATGACTTTTGTGTTAAAGAAGGAATTATCCATGAAGTGACCCCACCATATTCACCTCAGGCTAATGGAGTAGTTGAGAGAAAAAATAGAACCCTTAAGGAAATGATGAATGTTATGCTTGTTAGTTTTGGTGCACTTGATAACCTTTGGGGAGAAGCCTTGCTTACTGCATGTTTCTTACAAAATAGGATACCCCATAAGAAAACCGGTAAAACTCCTTATGAGTTTTGGAAAGGTTACCAACCTAACCTTAGATATCTAAGAGTGTGGGGGTGCCTAGCTAAGGTGATGTTACCCGATCCTAAGAAAATGAAAATAGGCTCTAAAACCGCTGATTGCATGTTCTTAGGTTGTGCTGAACATAGTGCTGTCTATAGGTTTCTAGTTGTTAAAAGTAACATGCTTGAGAGAAATTCTATAATGGAGACGAAAAATGCTGAGTTTTTTGAACATGTGTTTCCCTTAAAGGTTAGTGAGATGTTTAAACATGTTGATGATAATGATAATAATAATAATAATAATAATAATAATAATAATAATAATAATAATAATAATAGTGATAGCATGAATGAGGATTTGAGAAGAAGTAAAAGACATAAAAAAGAAACTTCCTTTGGAGATGAATTTTATACTTATCTTGTTGATAGTGATCCAATAAGCTTTGTAGAAGCTATTAGTGCTCTTGATGCAAAACAGTGGGATAAGGCCATTAGGACTGAAATTGAATTAATTCAGAAAAACAATACTTGGACTTTAGTAGATTTGCCAAAAGGAGCAAAGCCTATTGGTTGTAAGTAGATCTTTAAGAAAAAGTATCACCCTGATGGATCCATAGAAAAATATAAGGCAAGATTAGTAGCAAAAGGCTTTACTCAAAAACTCAACATAGATTACTTTGATACTTTTGCTCCTGTGACTAGGATTTCCTCTATTAGAGTGTTATTAGCTTTAGTAGTTATTCATAAACTAGTGATACATCATATGGATGTTAAAACAACCTTTTTGAATGGTGATTTAGAGGAAGAAATTCATATGACTCAACCTGAAGGGTGTGTTATACCTGGTCAAGAGGATAAAATATGTAAACTCTTAAAATCCTTGTATGGGTTAAAACAAGCACCAAAAAATGGCATGAAAAACTTGATAATGTGTTGCTTTGTGATGGTTTTTTACCTAACGATGTTGATAAATGTGTGTACTCTAAATCTAAAAATGGTGATAGTGTCATTATATGCTTGTATGTAGATGACATGTTAATCTTTGGTACATGTAATGAGATTGTCGCTAGAACTAAATTGTTTCTAGGATCAAAATTTGAAATGAAAGACATGGCTGAAGCTAATGTTGTTTTAGGTATTAGAATCATAAGGAATGGAGATAGCATATTACTATCTCAAGAACAATACATTGAAAAACTTCTTAACAAGTTTGGGTTTTATGACTTAAAACCAGTGAGTACCCCTTATATGATGCTAATTCTAATTTAATGAAAAACAGAGGAGAATCATTATCTCAGCCTCAGTATGTCAAGATAATTAGAGCTTACTGCACTTAATGAGCTTTTCTAGACCTGATATTGCTTATGCAGTAGGTAGACTAAGTAATACACTCAATGTCCAAATCAAGAACATTGGGAAGCACTTGCTAGGCTTATGAGATACTTAAGAGGTTCAATGGATTATGCCATTGAATATAGTGTATTTCCCGCTGTACTAGAAGGGTGCAATGATGCTAACTGGATCTCTGATTCAGATGAGACAAAATCCACTAGTGGTTATGTATTCACACTTGGGGGTGGTGCGATTACATGGAGATCAGCCAGACAAACTATTATTGCAAGATCAACAATGGAGTCTGAGTTTGTTGCTCTTGAGATGGCTGGTAATGAGGTTGAGTGGTTGACAAACTTCTTAGCAAACATTCCACCAGGAATGAAACCAACCTCATCAGTATCAATACACTATGATTGTCAATCGACAATAACTATAGCTAAAAACAAGAATTACAATGGAAAGAATAGACATATAAAATTGAGACACAATTTGGTGAAGCAGCTGCTAAAGAGTGGAACTATTTCCATTGATTATGTGAAGTCAGAACGGAATCTAGCGGATCCTCTGACAAAACCCCTGGGAAGACAAATGATATTAGAAACATCGAGGGGAATGAGACTTAAGCCACTTGCAAACAAACAAGTGATGGTAACCTAACCTTTGTGATTGGAGATCCCATGAATATGATTCATATGGGTAAAAACAAGTCACTTGTTAGTTCTGATAGCACTAAATTGATTTTAATCAATTATGTCCCCTCCTATGGTGTGTGTGAAAGTTCTAGAGACTGCATTATTGAGAGGTTAAACTTTGTTATTAAAATTCTATGTGGTGAAAGAATTTTAGTTTAAACAAAGTTTTTAATGATTTTCATATCCCTTATGGGTGGTGTATGATTTGCAGCATACTTGATGAAATCACCTATATGAGTGTTGAGTGGGGCCGCTTGCATGAGATCGTGGCATGATCTCTAAAGCACTCATGAATATCGAGCACGCGCATGGCCTAGTAAGCGCAACACAACGATAACGGCAAGGATTGTGGGGATGTATCGTGATTTATAAACTTCTAACACATGTCAAGTATCTTTGGTTCATATAGCTTGCTATACCAACTACATTGCGTGTTAAGTTTATAAATCTAAGACTAGTTCATATAGCTTGCTATACCAGCTCTGATGCATTACATCCTATGAGATCCAAAATAATTTTTTTTTTATCTTTTCTTTCAACTTTTGGAATATGTGGGGGATTGTTATAATTATAGTGATATTGCAAAAGTTAAAACCGTAAATTGTTTAGAACGTTGGTGTTGACAACGGAAAAAAATATTTTATTAATTGCAACGTTTAAAAATTTAATAACAATGATCAAAATATTTTTAATGCTCCAACGTTAATTTGTTTTGTCTTTATTGTTTTTTATTTTCTTTTATTTCCTTTATTCTCTCCTAGCTCTATAAATTCTGAAATTCTGAAAAGTTTCTGTTGTATCCTGGGAAAATTGCACAATACACTGCAGATAAGTCCTTAAGGACAGTAACTCTACACGCCTCAGAAAATACTGTTTTTGTCAGCTTTTTACAACAAAACATAGCCCATACTTTATCTAAAAAACATAATAACTTTTAACTACTTTTTAGTTGTTTTATTAGTTAATTTCTTTTTTACTTGCAACATTCATAAACAAACTTTTTTAATACTTTACAGCATTTGTTAAAACATTAACCCATAGTTTCATTAAGTTTTATTTTCTAGGCTTTTATAAAGATATAATTTGATTATATTTTTTCTATATTAACCCATAAGACATAATTTTATTATTTATATATAAGAATGTCTAATATTCATAGTCTTTTTTTCTATTTTTCTTTGTTTTCTTTCTTTCATTTTTTTCCTCTAGTCTTTTGTCAGTTTCTAATTTATCTTCCTCCTTGTTTTTTTCTTTCCTCTACCATCTTTTTAAATTTTTCAAACATAATTTCTTATTATTTTCAAAAAAATTTAGAATGTGAATAAGAATAATATATTTTTAATCAATTAGAAACTAATTTAGAGTAAATTATTTTTCTCTAAAATCTTTTTATCTTCAATTCCTTAGCTCTGAATATCTCCGAGTTTAGTTATGGGATAAGAATTATTTTAAATTATAAATAAAAGTGATTTTAATTATGAAATCGTTAACGAATATTATTAATGTTGAAATGGTTGAATATGGTTGATTTTTGTTAAGAAATATAGTAAAATAAATATTATTAGAAGGAATTTTGTGATGAAAAATAGTATTTTTATCCTATATACTTAATATGAAGTAAAATCATGTCCATAGTTAGACCCTTGAAGTCATTTTCATGGTGAACCTTTTAGGATTTCAAAAGAACTATGATAATGCATAGATATTTTTCTTCACACAACAACATTGATAGACACTGTTGTTTATTATTATTATTTTCTGACATTTTTGGAGGCACTTCGATCGTCCATTTGCAAATAATGTCACCCATCACGTGCATGGGGCCTCTGTAAAAGAAAATTTATGGAACTTCAATTTCCTACGTACATTTGTAAGGATATAAGCTCTCCATATATATATATATATATATATATATATATATATATATATATATATATATATATAATTAATGTTAACAGAATTAATGTCATAAGTTTTAAAAATAAATATACATTTTAATTTTAAATTCTATTTTGACTTTAAGTTAATGACGTAAATATAATGTTGTAGAAGTTTTGGGAGTAAGTTGTATCAAACTTTAGTGGAGTCGCATCAAACTTTGATCGAGTTGTATCATACCTCAATTGAGCTCTATTATACCTTGGTTGAGTTGTGTCAAACCTCAATAAAGTTATGTCAAACCTCGACCGAGATGTGTCAGACCTCGACTGAGGTGTGTCAGACCTCGACCGAGCTATATCTAATATAGGCCGAGCTGTGTTAGACCTAATTAAGCTGGATTGTTTCAGACTTCGCCCAAACTGTATAAAACCTCAATTGTATCAAACCTCGACAATGCTGACGGATTGACTGTTGGGCTTGGCGAGTCGAGTTAATTTGGGCTCCCAAGTTAAAAATGTTATCCCAACCTGACTTTTTAGCTGGGTTAGCCTGTTGGTCTTTTTTGTCACTCCTAATGTTTCATCATTAAAAAGAAATTTTAATATATTTTCAATACATTTATTATCAAAGAATAAGTTAGATTTAAAATATTAACTCGTTTCTTCTATACCATTTTTTTTCATTCTTAATTTTAACTTTTTATAATTTTAATTATTTGGTAGTTTAATAAATTATTAAAAAAATAATTTATATTAAATTATAAATTAGTTTTTACACTATTTTTTTCGTTTTTAGTTTTATCTCTTTGTGATTTATAATTACTTAATTGGTCAATTAATAAAGTTAGATTTAGAAAAATATATTTTACTTTAATTCTTAAAACAATATTATTTATAAAATAATGTATATTTATTAACAATACAAACTGTTTAAGCCATGATAGACATTCCTAAAAACGGTTTGGTTTGTTGTTGGGCCTACTTATTATTACTCGTTGCACCCCGCGTTCACTACACATACCTTTCACTTTTCTTAAAAATATAAAAAAAATAGTAAAATTAGAATTGAAAATAGTTTTGTTTTTTTTATTTGATCGCTTGTGTGACAATCATTTTTAAATGATTTAAAAATATAAGAAAATATATATATTTTTAAATTAAAATATTAATTTTTTTAATATATATATATATATATATATATATATATATATATATATATATAATGTCAACAATGTATTTTTTTTAATTTTAATTTAATTCATAAAATTAATTTGTTAATCATCTAGCAATAAATAATATGACATGCATTAGACGTGAAAATAGGTCAAACGATTTGCTTAAAAGAAATTATAAAATAATATTTTTGCATATAATCATAAAACTATCATATTTTTTCTCTATTTTTAATATTTTTATTTATTTCTCATTTTTTTTTACCGAATAAAAAGTTTATACGATAATTTCTTGAACCATACAGTTTCTATGCACAAAGATAGAAACGCGTGGTGCAAGAACAAAGATTAATGAAATGAAATCGAATATACCATTGATGAAGTAAGATGTCAAAATAAAGGAAAGAGTAAATTTTTTTCATGGATTAGCTGTTAATGAAAAACTCTCAAACTCTCTTATCTTCTTTTTCCTCTCTTTCATCATTACAGACTTGTTGGCAATTTCAGCTGTGTGATTTGTTTGTTTATTTCGGTTCAGACTGTTTTCAGACTTTGTTATTACAATCATACATAAGATAAGGTAAAGTTGTTTACAACATTTTTATTTTTTTTTAAATACAAATCATTATTATATTTTAATTGATATCATTTGAAGTATAGCTAGATTGATATTTACAAACAAACTCGAGTAGATATAACTCTATTTATCTATCTACTTCAAGAGAAATTCACTTTAATAGAGATATTATATCATATAATAAGCCTAATAATCAAAAAGAGACAACGTTAAATACACTATTTTCTCCTTACGTAATCAAAAAGTGATGCAGAAATTAGGGTTGAAGGCAATAGTGAATGAAAATAAAGGTTAATGCATGAGGCACCAAAGTTACGTCTACGTATCTACTTGTCCTTCAAAGTTTTCAAAATCGAATATTATTCAATTATATTTTTTTTTTCTAAAACTAAGAACATATATGAATATTTTCTCTGTCTGTAGCATGCTCATTACACCTTGCTCTCATACCTGCATGTTTTCACATGCTACTTAATTCATTAATTAACTGTTAATGTAGATTACGATTTAATGTTTTAGAAAAATATCATATATGACACTACAAGTTTCTCCATGTTTATTAAAAAAATAAAATACCACTTTTAATAACATCAATTTGTAAATAATAGCAATTTTATTATTTATAATTTATATATATGGTTACCAACAGTTATAAAATTTGAAAAACCAGAGATTTAATTTTGTAGACGACATAGAGTATCCCAAATGCTCTATCATACATACATACATATATATATATATATATATATATATATATATATATATATATATATATATATATATATATACTTTGCCAATTAAAAAAAAAAGTCTTTTTCATAAATTGAAGCTAGTTTATGAATAAGTTCAAAATTTAAAACTAAAAAGATTATGTAAGATACTTTGTACCTATTAGTTTATATATACATACATTTTAGCTTATAAATCTAATTTCTATATTTTCTCACTTAAAAATTCTTTGAAAGTATCACTCGAAAATGCTTGTCATGATATGCATGGGTGTAATTTGTAACCTTGGACAATCCATTTTTGATATAAAACTATTTTGTTTTAAATTTCACAAATAAGATATACAAATAAATTAAAACTAGAAGTCCTTTTTTTTCATTAAATTATTTTTTCATTAAGTGATTGTGTTGTTCCATTAATTTCAAATTGCATTGTACCTCAACTGTGCGAGTATTTTCACTGCACAATCATGCACAATCATGTAGAAGCTGAGAGCGGAACAAAAGATGACGAGTCCAAGGGGCCTTGTGATGATAGAGCTGAGAGCAGCAGAGCAAGAGAAGACAAGGGAAAGGCTGTAGAAGAAGCAAGGGAGGATATAGAAGAAAAAGTGAAGATGAGTTGCGAAAAAGAAAGATAAAGGGTAAGGACAAGGTTGTAGATGAAACAATATTGAGATCAAAGACAGGTGTAGAGGGTGCACCATTGAGGGCAATAAACTTTCAGGTGATTGTTATTCTGCAGCCAGGTCTGAGATATAAGAATAATGATATTTAGACAACATTTTTTTGACAACATTTGAACATTGATTACATATCAATCTGTGATTGGTAAAAAATTACACCACAATAATGTTTATGATTATTATTATTGACACGTAATCGATGTTCAAATGTTGTCAAAAAAATGTTGTCTAAATATCATCATCCTTTGACAATATATATGTGTTGTTATTTTATTGAAGGAAAGGTTGAGAGAGTGGAACATAGGAATGAGAAATATAAAACTGCATTGCATTTTTATTGAGGAGTGCAATTGTTTTTATAAAGCAAATAAGTGAACGTAAATGTATGAAAATGTATAACCACTAACAAACTAGTGCTCTTAGTGCTTAGAAAATAACAAATAAATCCTACTAGTCAACATGACTTTTATTTTTCTAAAAAAATAGCATAACATATTATTTTAATTTGTTAATTTCCAATAGTCATCAATCAACAATATGAATCTCGTACGGCAACCACATGATGTCCTAGAACATTAAGCGATTTTGTTATTCCATTAATTTCAAATTGCATTGTACCTCGATTGTGCGAGTATTTTTACTGCATAATCATGCACAATCATGTAGAAGCTGAGAGCGGAATAAGAGATGACGAGTCCAAGGGACCTTATGATCACAGAGCTGAGAACAGCAGAGCAAGAGAGGACAAGGGCAAGGGCAAGGCTGTAGAAGAAGCAAGGGAGGATATAGAAGAAGAAAGTGAAAATGAGTTGCGAAAAAGAAAGATATAGGGCAAGGGCAACGGTGTAGATAAAACAATATTGAGATCAGAGACAGGTGTAGAGGGTGCACCATTGAGGGCAACAAACATTGAGGTGACTGTTATTCTGCAGCCAGGTGCGAGATTTCACAATATATATATGTGTTGTTATTTTATTGAAGGAAAGGTTGAGAGAGTGGAACAGAGGAATGAGAAATATAAAACTGCATTGCATTTTTATATAGGAGTGCAATTGCTTTTATAAAGCAAATAAGTCAATGTAAATGTACGAAAATGTTGGCCTCTATAACCACTAACAAACTAGTGCTCTTAGTGCTTAGAAAATAGCAAATAAAGTCAACATGACTTTTATTTTTCTAAAAAATAGCATAACATATTATTTTAATTTGTTAATTTCTAATAGTCATCAATCAACAATATGAATCTCGCACGCCAACCACTTGATGTCCTAGAACATTAAGCGATTGTGTTGTTCCATTAATTTCAAATTGCATTGTACCTCGACTGTGCGAGTAATTTCACTGCACAATCATGTAGAAGCTGAGAGCAGAACAAGAGATGACGAGTCCAAGGGACCTTGTGATGATAGAGCTGAGAGCAGCAAAGCAAGAGAGGACAAAGGCAAGGGCAAGGCTGTAAAAGAAGCAATGGAGGATATAGAGGAAGAAAGTGAGGATGAGTTGCGAAAAAGAAAGATAAATGCCAAGGCCAAGGCTGTAGATGAAACAATATTGATATCAGGGACAGGTGTAGAGGGTGCACCATTGAGGGCAATAAACATTAAGGTGACTGTTATTCTGCAGCCAGGTGAGAGATTTGACAATATATATCTGTTGTTATTTTATTGAAGGAAATGTTGAGAGAGTGGAACAGAGGAATGAGAAATATAAAACTGCATTGCATTTTTATTGATGAGTGCAATTGCTTTTATAAAGCGAATAAGTGAACGTAAATGTACGAAAATGTTGGCCTCTATAACCACTAACAAACTAATGCTCTTAGTGCTTAGAAAATAGCAAATAAAGTCAACATGACTTTTATATTTCTAAAAAATAGCATAACATATTATTTTAATTTGTTAATTTCATAGTCATCAATTAACAATATGAATCACGCACGTCAACCACTCGATGTCCTAGAACATTAAGCGATTGTGTTGTTCCATTAATTTTAAATTGCATTGTACCTTGACTGTGCAAGTATTTTCACTGCACAATCATGCATAATCATGTAAATGCTGAGAGTGGAAGAAGAGATGACGAGTCCAAGGGACCTTGTGATGATAAAGATGAGAGCAGCAGAGGAAGAGAAGACAAGGGCAAGGGAAGGCTGTAGAAGAAGCAATGGAGGATATAGAAGAAGAAAGTGAGGATGAGTTGCGAAAAAGAAAGATAAAGGGCAAGGGCAAGGCTGTAGATGAAACAATATTGAGATCAGAGACAAGTGTAGAAGGTGCACCATTGAGGGTAATAAACTTTCATGTGACTGTTATTCTGCAACCAGGTGAGAGATTTGACAATATATATGTGTTGTTATTTTATTGAAGGAAAGGTTGAGAGAGTGGAACAGAGTAATGCGAAATATAAAACTGCATTGCATTTTTATTGAGGAGTGCAATTTCTTTTATAAAGCAAATAAGTGAACTTAAATGTACGAAAATGTTGGCCTCTATAACCACTAATAAACTAGTGCTCTTAGTGCTTAGAAAATAGCAAATAAATCTTACTAGTCAACGTGACTTTTATTTTTCTAAAAAATAACATAACATATTATTTTAATTTGTTAATTTCCAATAGTCATCAATGAACAATATGAATCGCGCACGACAACCACTCGATGTCCTAGAACATTAAGTGATTGTGTTGTTTCATTAATTTCAAATTGCATTGTACCTCGACTGTGCGAGTATTTTCACTGCACAATCATGCACAATCATGTAGAAGCTGAGAGCGGAACAAGAGATGACGAGTCCAAGGGACCTTGTGATGATAAAGCTTAGAGCAGCAGAGCAAGAGAGGACAAGGGCAAGGGCAAGGTTGTCGGCAAAGGAGGATATAGAAGAAGAAAGTGAAGATGAGTTGCGAAAAGGAAAGATAAAGGGCAAGGGCAAGGCTATAGATGAAACAATATTGAGATAAGAGACAGGTGTAGAGGGTGCACTATTGATGGCAATAAACTTTCAGGTGACTGTTATTCTGCAGCCAGGTGAGAGATTTGACAATATATATGTATTGTCATTTTATTGAAGGAAAGGTTGAGAGAGTGGAACAGAGGAATGAGAAATATAAAACTGCATTGCATTTTTTATTGAGGAGTGCAATTGCTTTTCTAAAGCAAATAAGTGAAAGTAAATGTACGAAAATGTTGGCCTCTATAACCACTAACAAACTAGTGCTCTTAGTGCTTAGAAAATAGCAAATAAAGTCAACATGACTTCTAAAAAATAGCATAACATATTATTTTAATTTGTTAATTTCCAATAGTCATCAATTAACAATATGAATCACGCACGTCAACCACTCGATGTCCTAGAACATTAAGCGATTGTGTTGTTCCATTAATTTCAAATTGCATTGTACCTCGACTGTGCGAGTATTTTCACTGCATAATCATGCATAATCATGTAGATGCTGAGAGCGGAAGAAGAGATGACGAGTCCAAAGGACCTTGTGATGATAAAGATGAGAGCAACAGAGCAAGAGAAGACAAGGGCAAGGGCAAGGCTGTAGAAGAAGCAATGGAGGATATAGAAGAAGAAAGTGAGGATGAGTTGCGAAAAAGAAAGATAAAGGGCAAGGGCAAGGCTGTAGATGAAACAATATTGAGATCAGAGACAAGTGTAGAAGGTGCACCATTGAGGGTAATAAACTTTCAGGTGACTGTTATTCTGCAACCAGGTGAGAGATTTGATAATATATATGTGTTGTTATTTTATTGAAGGAAAGGTTGAGAGAGTGGAACAGAGTAATGCGAAATATAAAACTGCAGTGCATTTTTATTGAGGAGTGCAATTTCTTTTATAAAGCAAATAAGTGAACTTAAATGTATGAAAATGTTGGCCTCTATAACCACTAATAAACTAGTGCTCTTAGTGCTTAGAAAATAGCAAATAAATTTTACTAGTCAACGTGACTTTTATTTTTTTAAAAAATATCATAACATATTATTTTAATTTGTTAATTTCCAATAGTCATCAATGAACAATATGAATCGCGCACGACAACCACTCGATGTCCTAGAACATTAAGCGATTGTGTTGTTTCATTAATTTCAAATTGCATTGTACCTCGACTGTGCGAGTATTTTCACTGCACAATCATGCACAATCATGTAGAAGCTGAGAGCGGAACAAGAGATGACGAGTCCAAGGGACCTTGTGATGATAAAGCTTAGTGCAGCAGAGCAAGAGAGGACAAGGGCAAGGGCAAGGTTGTCGGCAAAGGAGGATATAGAAGAAAAAAGTGAAGATGAGTTGCGAAAAGGAAAGATAAAGGGCAAGGGCAAGGCTATAGATGAAACAATATTTAGATAAGAGACAGGTGTAGAGGGTGCACTATTGATGGCAATAAACTTTCAGGTGACCGTTATTCTGCAGCCAGGTGAGAGATTTAACAATATATATGTGTTGTCATTTTATTGAAGGAAAGGTTGAGAGAGTGGAACAAAGGAATGAGAAATATAAAACTGCATTGCATTTTTTATTGAGGAGTGCAATTGCTTTTCTAAAGCAAATAAGTGAAAGTAAATGTACGAAAATGTTGACCTCTATAACCACTAACAAACTAGTGATCTTAGTGCTTAGAAAATAGCAAATAAAGTCAACATGACTTTTACTTTTCTAAAAAATAGCATAACATATTATTTTAATTTGTTAATTTCCAATAGTCATCAATCAACAATATGAATCTTGCACGGGAACCACTCGATGTCCTAAAGCATTAAACGATTGTGTTATTCCATTAATTTCAAATTGCATTATACCTTGACTGTGGGAGTATTTTCACTGCACAATAATGTAGAAGAGAAAAAATAAATTCTAGAGCCAAATAAAGTGAAGATAAGACACTCAACCCAACTGCTGTCAAGTAAGTATATCTTGACGTAGGTCTAGATTAGAAAACTGTTTGTATGCTGATTCTGATTATACGGCGACATTACACAACAAGTGGTTCCCAGGATTACGTTTAATTCTCCATTATTGATTTTGACCATTGTTTTCTGGTCCTTAAAAACTGTATACCCCTCTTCTATTACATCGATATTCCTTAAAAACCGTATAACTGATATCGTATTTATTTTCTACAATTGTTCCCTACTAAATAACTGGGCCAATTCCAATGTGCTTTGTCCTCACTCACACACTTTCCGGGAAAACTTCCCAAAAGGTCACTCATCCCAGAATTACTCCAGGCTAAGCACGCTTAACCATGGAGTTCTTATGGGCTAGGCTACCGAAAAGCAAATGCATTTGGTGATATGAGTAGCCAAATCAATTTCTTTAAGCTATCCTTCAACCGTATAGTCTCATACCTATACAGTCTCCAAATCCCTCTCATTCCTGTGTATGTTCGATTCATCCATGTGCCCCTTCCACTCGAAGTCTGCCAGGAGTCACACTCCCCGCCCTCGTCAGTACCCGAGTGTCACATAATTCATAAAGATTATCATATTTACCATTCTATTATATATATATTTATAACATCATATTTAATGACTAGCATATATAGTTTTTTTATTCTTTCAAAAACTAAATATATGTTGAGTAAAGTGATTATTTGTCGAATAAAAGAAATATAAATTAGCAACAAAGATAAAATAGTTAAATACCGGAAAGGATTGAGTAATATGAGAAAAATGCAAGAAAGTATTATACTATAGTGATTAAAAATTTAAATTGAAATTGAAATTACAATCAATTCTTTAAGATATGACTAGAATTATTAAACATAAGGTATGTGAAGTGCCAAAGATTTTGATAGAGTAGTTGATGTATAAAGCTAGTAACCATAATAATAAGGTTGTATATGCAAAAACCCTAAAAAAGGCTGCATTTTGAGGTGAGAAAGCAGGAACTCCATCTGGAGTGATTTGTAAGTAACCTGTAGTTAGGGTTTCTTTGTCCGACACCATAGCCATAAGCTTCATCAGGAAAAATAATAGCAGGTGCACACATGTAACAGTAGGGATAAGCATTAGGGTTCGTAGATGTTGCATAAGGATTCTGCCAAGCTGCTGCTGGAACTTGTGCTATAGTCTGTTCAGCCTTTGAATAGTCTCTACTTTTGACACCAAAAGGCTAAAAACAAAACAGTTAATACTAAAATCAAATTAGGTAGGTTTAATTCTTTTTCACTTTTTCATGAATAAATTTTTTGTCCAATAATAATAGTTTGACAATTTTTTTTTACTTTAACATTTAAGTGACATGCATTAAGTCTCATTGATAATTTTTTTTAATCAATCAAATTATATCATTTTAAAAATTATTAACATCTTACTGTGTCAAATGAATGAATTTGACGCTTCGTCGTGTCAAATGAATTGATGAAAACATAAAAAATTGCAATGCTCTTTTGAAAAAAAAGATGACACCTCTAAGACTATAAAGTTATGGAAAATAAGTAGAAAATTGGGTATTACATCTAAGAATGGTGTGGAGATGGTACAAAAACATATGGAGCTTGGAAAGAGAGATAATAGTAAATATGTATGCATAATGTTGCTTCTAAGAATTGCATTGGTGTAATGGGAGAGAATGCTTTGTAACAATTATTTTCGTAAAACTTACTAGAGGGATCAAAACATGAAAGTGGGTTAAATAAGTAAGAGAACTAAATTCATGAAACAAAAATAATAATTAAAAAATTGAAAATTATGTCAACACATTAAAAAGAAATATCTGTCAAATGTGAAGAACAACGGAATTTGTAAGAATAACGTTTTCCCCTCATGAAGACTAACTCATACCTTTACATTGATATCAGTGGGACGAGAGTATGCCAAATGAATCTTACAAGAGCCACCATCATATATACAGTGACCCTCAAGAAAATTTTTAAACAATAATCAATAGTAATCAATTTTATTTAAATATTAATTTATAAATTAAAAATTATTAATCAATAAAATAAGTAGTAACTACCAAAAAAAAAATTCACATGTTACAAATGGAAAGAAAAGATAATATGGGTTGGAACTACCAATTAATCTTTATTAATATAAAAAAATTCTTTCATAAGAAACCATCATCCACCTTCAACACTAAAGCAAAAGAAAAATCATAATCGCATCCCAAGAATTTGAGAAAACTGATAAAAACTATGCATATAAGAAAGAAAATAAGGGAATACTAAAAATAAAGTCCATAATGTGAAGTGCTTGAGTATATTATACCATGGTACTGAATCAGTGCGTGAGTTCGACCGTTCTTTTTAAATATATAAATTTTGTGCACAGTTCCAATTTCAGAGAACACCTGCAACATATATATATATATATATATATATATATATATATATATATATATATATATATATATATATATATATAATGTTAACAGAATTAATGTCATAAGTTTTAAAAATAAATATACATTTTAATTTTAAATTCTATTTTGACTTTAAGTTAATGACGTAAAAATAATGTTATAGAAGTTTTAGGACTAAGTTGTATCAAACTTTGGTTGAGTCGTATCAAACTTTGATCAAGTTGTATTAGACCTTAATTGAGCTCTATTATACCTTGGTTGAGTTGTGTCAAACCTCAATAAAGTTATGTCAAACCTCGACAGAGCTATATCTAATATAGGTCGAGCTGTGTTAGACCTAAACTGGTTGTTTCAGGCTTTGCCCAAACTATATAAAACCTCAATTGTATCAAACCTCGACAATGTTGACAGACTGACTGTTGGGCTTGGCGAGTCGAGTTAATCTGGATTCCCAAGTTAAAAATGTTATTCCATTTTTAGCTGATTAGCATGTTGGTCTTTTTGTCACTCATAATATTTCATCATTAAAAAGAAATTCTAATATATTTTCAATACATTTATTATCAAAAAATAAGTTAGATTTAAAATATTAACTCATTTCTTCTATACCATTTTTTTTCATTCTTAATTTTATCTTTTTATAATTTTAATTATTTGGTAGTTTAATAAATTATTAAAAAAATAATTTATATTAAATTATTAATTATTTTTTACACTATTTTTTTCGTTTTTAGTTTTATCTCTTTGTGATTTCTAATTACTTAATTGGTCAATTAATAAAGTTAAATTTAGAAAAATATATTTTACTTTAATTCTTAAAACAATATTATTTATAAAATAATGTACATTTATTAACAATACAAACTGTTTAAGCCATGATAGACATTCCTAAAAACTGTTTGGTTTTTTGTTGGGCCTGCTTATTATTACTCGTTGCACCCCGCGTTCACTACACATACCTTTCACTTTTCTTAAAAATATAAAAAAAAATAGTAAAATTAGAATTGAAAATAGTTTTGTTTTTTCTTATTTGATCGCTTGTGTGACAATAATTTTTAAATGATTTAAAAATATAAGAAAATATTTTTTTTTAAATTAAAATATTAATTTTTTTTAATATATATATATATATATATATATATATATATATATATATATATATATATATATATATATATATATATATAATGTCAACAATGTATTTTTTTTTAATTTTAATTTAATTCATAAAATTAATTTGTTAATCATCTAGCAATAAATAATATGACATGCATTAGACGTGAAAATAGGTTAAAGGATTTAAAGGCTTCTAGCGTAACTCCGTGAACTTTTATTAAAAGCAAGACTTTAGATTTTTAAGAGGTCTGTGAAGTTTAGAAGCTGCTATGTTTATATAATAATATTACGTATATTTTTATATACAATACAATAGATATAATAATAATGACTTTGTAGAATATTAAGAATATAGATTTATAACTCCCATAATTTCATTCTTACTCTGTTAATTTATTCAATACAGATGTCATAGTTTTATATTAATTGTATTTAAATTAATTTAGTTATTATACGTTTTACTAAATAATTAATTATGATCAAATTATTATTTTAAGGGAAAATAATCTTGTTTAGTAGCTAATAACATGTGATTCAACAAAATGTATATTGGATATTTTTTATCTCAAATTTTCATTACTTTTATTGTTTTTTTAGGGTTCATCTTTATAAAGAAATTATTCACGTGTCAAAGAGACATTGAATAATTAAAATTTTCATCTATTTATAGATTTTTTTTTGTATAATGTAAAATGAAAAAGAACTTCATTAAATTTTAAGTTTCTTTTGAATATTTTCATTCAATTTCTATTAAATTACATTAGATTTATTGTCAATGAATATTTAAAAGTTTTATACTTTTTAATTAAGTATATCTTATCTAATGTTTATGTGAATTGAAGGACAATTGTTATATTTCTATATAGTCTTAATTATTTGTGGTTTTCATCTATATCAATGTTGTTAATATAAAATAATAATAAAGATTGTGGTTTTCATCTATATCAATAATAATGATGAATACAATCTTTTCATTACGATAGGTGATGACATATAAGTTATTATGTTGGAAATTTTATATTAATTAAAAATAAGATAGATCTATACTATGTAAGTAGTAGTAAATCATAGAAATTAAATTTTGTAGTGTTGAGCTAGATTTAAGGATGACAATGGTACTAAGCACAAAGTTTCATTGTCTCATCTATATTTGTGAAGTAAAAATTCATACACATTCATATCCTTATACCCAACGAATATAAAACTTTTGTTTCATTTTCATCTATATGGAGTAGCTTGTACGATTCTACAAAGTTTGAATCTTTAAGAAAAATTCTCATAATGTCTTCTTATCTTTTAACATATTTATCCTTTTCATGCAAGAATTTTAGTAAAAGTTTTGTACTTTGATGATCTACATAGATAAAAAGAACTAAACATACAAGCAAAGAGATTTTTTTTTTTGTACATGAATTAAATGTTTTAAAAATTGGTAAACATTAAGCCATATTATGTGTTTAAAACATATTGGCACACGTCAGCTTATTTGATAAGAGCATCACTTAGGAAGTAAATTGTTTGATATATGATCTTTAGACAATGTAAAATGTTAAACGCTTATTTTATAAAACTGTTTAAGTTTCATTACATCGTTTAGTGAGTTTTTTCTAGAAGATTTTCTTTAAGTGTTTATTTGCTCAACATTGTTTGAATATAAGATTTTAAACTTCAGTGTTTTATAAAGCGTACACTTAGACATTTCGTGTAGACGTTGCTTGTTAAACATTGTCTGTTAGAGGATATATGCTTGAAAACACTATTTTCATAAAACGTTATAAATGCTATTTTCATTTATTAAGTATTGTACGTTAAATTTCAAAACATGAGTTTAGATAGTTTGGTCTCTTAAGACGATGTTGACTTAATAATAATGAGTTACTTGTATCCTTGCCCATACCCCTTTATTACAATTTCAATATCAATTAATTAGTTTTTATATAAAAAATAAATAAATATGATATTATCAAATATTCAATATCAAAATAACATATTCAATATCAAATGTATAAATAAATGATAATTAAGGGTATAATAAGATAGAAAGTACATTGAAAATTGGAAATTTGAGAAAACTTTTCTATCGAACTAGTTGAAATGCCAATAGATAATCAAAATTGTTTGAACAAAACAAAAAATTTACAAAAAGAAAGAATAATGATCAAATAGAATAAAGATAGGCTTTTTTTTTTTAAATTATTACCAAGTAAATAAAGGGTTTTTACACTATTAAATTGAAATAGAGAGAATTAAATATTTTTATGCGTAAGAATAAACAATAAATAAAATTAGTAAAAATAAAAAAAATCAAATATGACACCTAAAAACTATTTGATTCACTAGAAATAATAATATACTAATTGAATATAACTACATAAATTAAAAAAAAAATGTGTAAGAAATATTTTGATAGGAGGGAAAGTACTTTGGAGATGTGGATGGATTTTATGGATATAAAAGAAGTCAATCTATTAGGAGAGAGGAGGAAAAAGTACGTAGGTAAGAAAAAAATGAATTAATATATATATATATATATATATATATATATATATATATATATATATATATATATATATAATATTAATTTCATTAGTTGAAAAGTTGTAAGTAGGTCCTAAAAGTTAACTTAATTAGGTTTTTTCTATCAGTACCATATCAATGATGTTAAAGACATATTATATTTATAAATTTTTTTGTGTGTTTTCATTTAAATTTTAAAAATTTGTTTAAAGAACGAGGTATTACAAATACCCATACTCTCACTTAAATAATATGGTGATTTTCTATCAAAGAAACAAGTTTGAAAAATATTGAAAGGGATGGATCTTTTTATTGTCCACTCCTTACCATGCTTTCATAGTCATTTAACAATCATTTAAAAGTTCATTTTTGCAAAATTTGATGTTGAACCTATTGTTACAGTTACTATCAAGCTATATTGAAGTATCCATAAATATTTAATCTTAACTTCAAATATATATGTCTCATCATTACAAAAGTTGTGTTGAAGATTACACGTTAATAAGAAATAAAACGAATTTACCCTCTATAAAATGAATACAAATCTCAATCTATAAGTTAATTTATAAAATCAACTTATCAACGTATCAAAATTCACTTACAATATTACATTAACAACATTTGATATTAATTATAAATTCTTATATTTATTAATAAGTAAAAGTAAAACCATCTTCTAACGTAATCAAAGAATGAAATAAAATAAAATAAAATAAAACTCAATTTAAAATTATAAAAAGTTTAATTACTTAATATACATAAAATTCTATTTATAAAAATCAATTACGAACATTCAAAATTTTAGAATGTTCTTGAATTTTAGTTAACCCTAATAATAATCAAACTGGTTTTTCAAGCTAGTTAAAAATGCGACAAAGCGATGGTTATAGAACTTGCATCGTAATCATCGAAACTGAACTTGTAAAATGTGATCCAAACGAAAGTGTTTGAATTCTCCTATGCATTCTCCATCAACCCTCATTGCACCATTTTACCCTTTTCGTCTCTTCTCATATTTCTCCTCACACCCACACCGTCTTTGGTCTCAACGCCTCTAACCTTATATTCTCATTTCCACCCACATAATCATTCTCACCCTTCTTCGCAGATCACGCACCCCTTTGGGAATACAAAAAGGAAAGTCTGGTTTTTAGTTCGTGGGGTGGTTCGAAATGGCCTCATTCTCGGTCCCATGCCCCAAGTGCCCTTCTACTTCATCTCCCTCTCCTGGGTTCAAATCCCAACTTGTTCCATTTCAAAGCGGGTTCAGCTTCAAGCCTTTTCTATCATTCAGATCTTTGCCTGCTGAATCTGCATCATCTAGGATTCAGGTATGAGTCTTCATATCTATCTATCTATATATATTTGTCTATAGCTATCTATAAGAGACAGAGAGGAAGAGAATTATTTTGTCTGTGAATTTGTGTTTGTTGTGATTGAGGTTTTGAGCATCTATTGTTTTAAGGATGACACATTATATAATAATCCAAAAGAAAAAAAGCGTATTTATTCTCTTTGTTACTTTAATAGTGTAAATATTTTGCTTGATTCCTTTATCTTAGTTATAAGCGGAGAAATGATACTTATATCAATGATTTCTGGATGACACATTATGTAATCCACAAAAAAACATATCATTTCTTCTCTGAATATGTTAATGTTTTGTTCAATTGATTTTGGTTGTAAATCAAGAGAGGATACCTTTACCAACGAATTAAGGATGGCACATTGTGTAATCCACACAAAAATATTTTTTCTCTGATCATTTTAGTATTGTTAGTGTTTTGCTCAATTGATTTATTTTAGATGATACGACGCCTTTGTCAATGATGGTCCTTACGGTGTCTGAATGTTCACGGAATAATGAGTATATTCAATTTAGTGCTGAGCATCAACGGCCTAAGTTAAGACAATACGATACAGTTACACAAAAACATAACAAGACTTGGTTAGACACAGATTTATTAAAGGTGATGAATGTTTTGTGAACAGTATTTGCAGTAATATGCAATCTTTTATATCTTAAGGCATGGTAAATATTATTAGTTTATGATGCCTATTAATTTTTTTATTATTCTGACTTACACCTTTCATGTTTGATTTTCCTACGTGGGGACTACAACTGAAGTTTTTCAGCATGTTATAACTCGTACAAACATTTTCACTGTTGTTGATGGCTCTGGAGCACAACTGCAAATAAAATGCATTCAAATATTGGGCCCTGTTGGCCGATTTGCCTAATGTGATTAAAATTGTGGAAATTATAAATTGAAACACTTCCAGTTTGTAGATGGTGTATGATTCACTGAATAAATAACAAAATGGTCAAAATCTTCACAGATATAGTTTCCTTTCATTGATTAATCAATTAATTATTCTATCGTTATTCGTTGTTTCTTGCAGTGTGCTAACAGGAAGCAATTTTCTGTTCTGAAGGTCAGTTTACACCGAGTCCTTCTGTTTTCTTTTTTTCAGTTCACACGAGTTTTATTATGAATTAAATGTTATCCTCCTGTTCAAACGTGTTCTTGATTGATTCAGAAAATTTTACCATAAGCCACCCTGCTTTGTATATTGTAGGCTGCTAAAATTGAAAATTCTAATTCTAATTCTGCCCCTGTAACTGTCAAAGAACCTAATGTTGCTTCATCAAAAGAAAAAGATGTGCCTAATGGAAAACACTCTGGGGGCACTGTTGCAGATGAAGCTTCAGTTACTGCATTCATCTCTCAAGTTTCAGACCTTATAAAGTAAGATTTCACTTTTTTTAATGCAATCACTTGTTTTTTTTTTTGTATTTATCATGTCTCTTGTTAGGGTGTGCTTTGTTTATAAAGATTCAATTTAATACCATTTCCATGGCTAGACTTGTTGATTCAAGAGATATTGTGGAACTTCAACTTAAGCAATCAGATTGTGAGCTCGTGATTAGAAAGAAAGAAGCACTGCAGCCTCCACCGGCCCCAGCATCACCACCTCCAATGCACTATGCTGCATTCCCACCACTGCCTCCAGCAGCACCTGCAGCTGCTCCTACTAGCTCCCCACCTCCAAAAGCAGTGCCTGCCTTGCCTGCCCCTGGAAAAGCAAGCTCATCTTCTCACCCACCACTGAAAAGTCCAATGGCAGGAACTTTCTACAGGAGTCCAGGACCTGGTGAACCGCCATTTGTCAAGGTTTGTTGGCACACATAATTTAAGTACCATTCTCTTTATTTTCTGTTGAGGTGTCAATTTGCAAAGGATGATTTATGAAGCTAATTGTTGCCATGTTTACTTAGTTAATCAATGAAGAGACCAATTATTTTTGCTGTTGCTTCAGGTGGGTGATAAAGTGAAGAAAGGTCAGGTTATTTGCATTATTGAGGCTATGAAACTGATGAATGAAATTGAGGTGTGTATATTTCCTTTCCTATTTGGTATAGTATATTATTATATTTTTTATTCTTCTCTTTTAACTATGTTGTTTACTTTATGTTTTCCCATATAACTTGGTATATTTGTTCCACTCTAAAGATTATCGTTCCATATATAGTACTATATACAGAAATCTGTGTTACAAAAATCTGGCAGTTAACAAATCTATAAGCACAGGCTTGATAGTGCTGCTCAAACCAGCTTCTGTATTGCCACCTGTTTCAGCTGCATTAACAGTTAACACACTAATCATATGAGAAATCCTAATTCAATACCATTATTATATTATTTAAAAGTCTTGGTTGAATACAGTAGGACATTTTTATGGATTAAGATACTCTCCTCTTTACTTTAACCAGGAGAGGTCCTATTTAATAAATTCTAACAACTCATTACGCATATTACTTAATCTATCGTTGAAATAAAAGTCAAACCGAACTGAGAGAAGAATGGGCATACATGTTTGGTTTAGTTGGTTAGTTGGTTTTGTATTTTAACTGTATTAGGATTTATTAAACAAGACTCTCTTGCTGCAGTAATCAGGAGAGAATTTAAATCCCTTTTTATCAAAAGAGAGTCTTTTAAAACCTTTAAAATTCTAAAGTAATACACTTCCTAAATACATGGATTTCAATAGGAGTGGTATGAAGGGATTATGGTGTAAGTAAACTATGTGGTGGTGGAGAACATTGCAAAGTATGGTGAGTAATTGGTTTTAGGAGATGAATGAAAAGGAGAGTCATTCCGAGTGTTTTATTATGAATATCTTCTTAACATGGAAGAAACATGACCCTCTAATAGCCTATTGAATTCACAATTTTCCACTGTAATGAAACGATTCTCCTTGAGAAACAGTTCCTAATAGCCTGAAACCAGATCCTCTAATATATTGGTTATCTTCATTACTTGTTGGCAGGCTGATCAGTCAGGAACAATAGCTGAGATATTAATTGAGGATAGCAAGCCAGTCAGTTTAGAAACGGTATGTGTGCACACGTACATGTTTGTCTAGAATCTACATGCTTCATTCCTTTAACTCATACTTTTTGTTTCATGCAGCCTCTTTTTGTAATAGTTCCATGAGTACCAGAAGGGAACATTCTTCGAAGATGAAGTGAAATCTCCCTCGTTGGATAGCATGGTATTGAATGACTTCGATTTTCTGTTCAGAAATTTTATGAGTGATAATTTCTCATTTGAGAAATCCTTGCCTTCTCAAGCCTTCACCTCGTATCTTAATCTGTTGAGATATTTTGGACATAAAGCTCCAGCATATCAGAATGAACATTATTGGACATTTAGTTTTTTGCAGTTTTGACATTTGTCGTATTATTATTAATGTTTTCTTTCTTCTGTTTTTTATGGGACCCTCTTTCATGCTGTATAAACCTGCTGGATGGATTTTTGTGTTGTTAAAAGTAATTTGTTATAGATCTTTCTTTTGTCACACAGATACTTTATATTCAAAACAAGGCTCATTCTTCTTACACCCTTTTTGATTTAGAAACGGCTGAGTTCACACAGGATTCATCCTTCCCACCAAAATCAGAACTTTAAAACTACAAAAAAAAACTATTTTTCGTTTTGCAGTCAAAACCCACAAACAGAACACCGATCACAATAATCTTTTCTCATTAGAACCCACCAAAAGATGTCAACTTTAGAATTATCGACAGGTTTTATTTTTACCAAATCCTTTTGTTTAGACAAGAGAGTATTATCAATGTTGATATGTTTAATCCTATCTTGCAAGAAAGTGGATATTTTAAATGACATTTCAAAAGAAGTATTGATGAGCATCTTTTGGTTCTCAAAAAGCATGTGCAGCTTTTAAAAATGAGTTATGAAGCTCATTGTAAACAAATAAAAAAAAATTGTTTTAGCTATGTTCTTAGAAAGACATGATTTTTTAATTCCGAAATCAATTTTCTCGTGGCTTCGATTTTGAAAATCACAGTTTGTTATTCTTTTTTCTGTACATCTTCGTAAATCAAGAAAGTTTTCTTCTGATAAAAATCAGGACTTCTGAATTAAAATTATTTGCCACTTTTGTGTTCAGATCATTTCATTAAAAATGTAGATATTTTTCAAGCTTCGATATTTGTAATATGACAATCTTCTATAGGTTTTGGACCTTCCTTTCATACTTATAATTAATTTATTTCATAAGTGCTTCATTTATAGGGGCACTATTAACAATGGAGTTTTATCTTCAAATTTATTTTTATAAAAAAGGATAAATTCAGATTGATTGAATGTATGTGCTTCATTCATTTGTAAGAATGAACTTGAGGAAAAGCCCAAAGATGAGTTTAAAGAGATCGTGGCGTTATTTATTTGGAAGAATAGAAAAAAAAGAGAGTGAATAAATTTTAAAAAATAGTTATTTAAAAGTTTTGATGGATATAATAGACAAAAAGAAAATTTAAATAAAAGGAAATAAAAGATTACACATTTACTTTTATAGTTAAAAATAATATAAAATGAAAATTTTATGACTTAAAATTAATTTAAAAGAAGATGTTGATGATGGTTACGGAAAACCAGCTAAGTAATAATAATGTTTATAATGCTTGAAGTGATTGATATTATACCTCCACCACCAGAACTTCTTGTTTCAGAGGGTGAATCTATCAAACTTGATCAGTCATTGACAAGTAATCCTAATATCGGTGGATTTGGTCAGGGGATGCGGAAATAATACTTCAAGATCCATTACGTGTTCAAGGTCTCTTGTTCTTTTTGGTTTTCAAAAGAAAGAATAAGTTTCTACTACGCACAAATTATCTAGAATCGGTTTCACATGCAAAACCAATTTAGTCTAAAGTGTAAGACATTAGTTCCCTCAAATGTATTAGAACCGATTCCCTCCTACCACAGACTACCTAGAATCGGTTTCTATAGCAGAAACAATCCTGTCTAAGGTGTAAGACATCTTAAAAACATTCGTTATAAATAATATTTATCCTCACTTCTTCTTTCCTTTCAGTGAAGATCTTTTCTCATCTTAAATTATCGTTTTAAAACATACACAAATTTTTAGCAAACCACTTGCCATTTTAATTGTGAGAGTCAATAAACAGAAAACAAGATATTTGATTTTGGAGTAGGTTGAATTTGACAACTTAATAGATGTTATATAAACTACTAATTTAGTTCAACAATTTTTAATTAGTTAAGGTTAAGTTATTGTATTATTTTATTCATTAATCATTAAAGAGTTTTATTTTATATGTATCACTCAACTATTTTGACAACAATTTGTTATCGTACGTAATGTTATTATTTCAATTTAAACAAATAATTTTTACAACAATTTTTGGATTATATAAACTTTATACTTCTAAAATCAACAATTTTTTTTGTTACCGTATATAACCAATAATATATGAAAGTGATAATCATTCACTAAACATTCAATCAAGAGTCGAGACTCTTCAATGCACGCCTAACTTGGGCGTCAGAGTGCCTTTTGCAGGTGTTTCCCCTCTCCATCGGAAAGGCGACCGAGCGGTCAAAGCTAGAAGATCACGGAATGGCCAAGATTGCAAGCGACCGAGCGACCTAGGCGGAAAGAAGATAATCAGATAACCCAGTTCAAGCATCGGAAAGCGATAACCACAACAGGTTAGTCTCTCGGTCCTACAAATCTACACCGAAACATTATGGCACCTACCGTGAGGCCACGAGAATTGAAGACACCCAATGATGACCACGAGAAATATGGAAGAACAACATAGCACTGCTGAAACCACAAGGAGCTAGACAAAGATGAAATCTCAACATCATTATAAAAACTCTCATCATCAACATCAACAAACCTCTGCGGCTTAATAGATAATTGTTCATTTTATTATTTAATTCTAAACTATTTCGAATATTATCATCCATCTCAATATATAAGCATCCTATGCATCACCAGGTAAAACACTTACTAACAACATCAAAGCACCCTCAATCCCAACATGCATTCGACCTCTCAGGTATCCAACCGTTCGGCCTCGCTACCATTCGGCCTCATAGATTTCGTCTACTAGGAGATTCTTCAGGAACTCCTGGGCCACGGACGTCATTCTCGTCTACTGGGAAGTTCTCCAGGAACTCCTGGACCACGGACGATCATTCCCGTCTACTGGGAAGTTCTCCAGGAACTCCTGGGCCACGGACGACCAATCTTGTATACTGGGAAGTTCTCCAGGAACTCCTGGGTCACGAACAACCAATTTCGTCTACCGGGATGTTCTCTAGGAACTCATGGGCCACAGACGACCATTCACGTCTACTAAGAGGTTCTCTAGGAACTCCTGGGCCACAAACAGTCAAATTCGTCTATTGGGAAGTTCTCCAGGAACTCTTGGGCCACGGACGGTCATTCTCGTCTACTGGGATGTTCTCTAGGAAATCCTGGGCCACGGACGATCAATTTCGTCTACTGGGAAGTTCTCCAGGAACTCCTGGGCCATACGACCATTCTCGTCTACTCGGAGGTTCTCTAGGAACTCCTGGGCCACAAACGGTCATTCTCGTCTACTAGGAAGTTCTTCAGGAACTCCTAGGCCACGGACGACCATTCTTGTCTACTGGGAGGTTCTCCAGGAACTCCTAGGCCACAGACAAACATTCATGTTCCCCAACATAACCTTTTTTAAACTCATAAGTCCTATAGTTAACCTCGACTAAAACCAAATGGTTAACTCGGACTTGGGGGGCATATGTATGGTATGGTATATAACCAAGAATATTTGAATGAATATCTGATTAAAGATATTGATAAACTGAAGATAAAATAATCCAAGGATAATCAATAATATCTAATTAAAGATATCTAGCAATAAAGATATTTAGCAACTAACCAAATTTTTAGGTAAGTCTGCTTATATTTTATTCTTTTTATATTTTATTGGGCTTATGTCAGTTTAAGGTTCATGATGCAACTTATAAATACAAGGTCAGGGCCACCAACCAGGTACTTCCTAATCACACTTCATTTAGGGTTTACTCCCATTCAACTCATACTCTCAAATACTCGTAGTGATAACCATTCACTAAACATTCAATCAAGAGCCGAGACTCTTCAATATACGCCTAAGGTACCTCCACCTCTCCACCAGGAAGGCGACTGAGCGGTCAAAGCTAGAAGATCACCGAACGACCAAGATTGCAAACGATCGAGCGACCCAGTCGAGAAGAAGATAATCAGAGAACCAAGTTCAAGCATCAGAAAACGGTAAAGCCACGTCACAACAGGTTAGTTTCTCGATCCTACAAATCTACACCGAAACACCGTCATTTTTTTAAATTCAATATTTAATAAATATGTAAATTTATTGTGAATATTTATATTATTATTTTTAAATTAACCGTGTTAGTGATATTATGATAATTATATAACGGTATTATCAATGCAAGAGTAATAAAACTTGTGATAGGAATAACTATATATTTATTAAATTCTGAATATTAAAAATATTAATTTTTTCAAAAAAAAGTATTGATATTAATATGCGTATCTAAATTTTATTTAAGATAATATACTTTTACACATGAATAATGGTTACTTTTGAATATTTTAATATTAGGATGAACTTTAAGAATTTCAAGATATTTATTATTGGTAGGTGTTTTAAGATCTCACTTCTGAGTGTTGAATGATCATCTTGTCATTTAAATATTATTTTTTCATAATTGTGGTGAAATTTTTATATTTATCTTGTCATTTAATTTAAGTATCTTTTTTTCTAGAAAAGAATATAATTGTTGTGATATTTTACATTTAATCTAAATGATCATCTTGTCATTTAAGTATTATTTTTTCTAGAGAAGACATGATTGTTGTGACATTTTACTATAAGGTCTATCACATGGGTTTTTTTATACCAAAACTATTTATATACAAGTTCTTTTTTTTTTCTTACTAAAATATTAATATTAATTAGAGTAATTTGGTGATTTATTTTAAACCAACATTAAATTTTAGAAACTTTTCTACTAAGTTGTAGAGTTTTAGATTTATCTTTATTAAATTATTTGTAACTCTAAAAATTATCAAACAAAGTAAAACTAGAAACCTCACCATACAATATCTCTTCTTATTTTAAAAGAACTATTGGGAATTTGGCTGTGTTTTAATCTATCTTTGTTTTCCAGTAGTTTATGTTTTTCTTTCACAATTTCAATAGCCATTTTTGTTGTTTTTAGAATTAGAGTTAGTTTTGTTATGTTTTGTCATGTTTCTTGCTAATTCTACTTGTTTCTATTTATTTCTACTAAACTCTTATGCTAATTAGTTTCTAATTTTGACTTTATTTTGCAGGAATATCGAAAATTTTGACAGAGCTTTTGATCATATTGTTTTTTATAACGAGTTTATTTTATTAATTATAGTACACGTCTTTCATCATTAAAACTGCTATAATTAGCTAGGATTAAATATTAGGTTTTGTTCTTAGTTTTAATTTTTAAGATAGAAATTTTATATATAAATTTTTTATGTAATTATATATAGATAAATCTGTATGTAATTGTATAACATTACTATTACACTTGTAGATATGAACTTTTGTCTATATATATTATGTACGTGACACTATTTTATATACAAATTTTAAAACTGGATTTTGATAGTATATAACTTAATTTTTCTTGTATTGACTTCTAAAATTTATTTCTAAACAACTAAACGCTTATTTCGTTTATATGATATCTTATTAACTTTGAAAATGATATATTCGATCTTATTTTAACATGTTTTATGATTGTAATTGCTACATTATTTAATGTTATCACTAGTGCAAAAACGCCGTCGATTAATTTGAGCTTTTAACGTCACTTTCACAACCGACGTCTAAACAGGTGACGTCCATGGGATGTTGGAAATCTTCTCAACCGACGTACATACAAACATCGGTTCACGATACCCACCGACGTCCATATAGACGTCTACTTATACCCACACCGACATCTAATTTCTCTATATAGACGTCCACCTATGCATAAAACCGACGTCAAGATGAATATATAAAGAGGTTTAAAGTGATATTAACCGACGTCTATGTTGTTATAGACGTCGGACATGGCATTAACCGACGTCTAACAACGACTTTGTGTTTTAGTGCAGTTTTGATCCAGGCTTTCGGTAGCATTGTGTAACACTCTCCTCTCGCTAGGTTCCCCACAAAAAAAGCTTGCGTCTTTTGAATCTTCTAGTCATTTCAACCCAAAACCGAACCTGGGTCTATGGCTACTACGCCTCGGTTGTGACCAAAACTGAGGCAGAAAGCCCTTTATGGCATCGGTTCAGGTCATAATCGAGACAAAAATTCTGGTGAAAAAAAAAACAAAAAATAAAATAAAAAAACACTCTACTGCCTCGGTTCAAGTCCCAACCAAGGCAGTAGCGTCTCACATACTGCCTTGGTTCAGTAGGAACCAAGGCGAAAAGTCTGTCGATAAAAAAAATAAAAAATGAAAAACTATACTACTTCGGTTACCTATGAATCGAGGCAAAATCCTACCCTTTTTGCCTCGGTTGTGAACCGAGGCAAAAAGTGATGAGGAAGTGCATGCCTATACTAATGACAATTAGAAGAATGAATGGAAAATAAAAGCAGAAAAGAGAAAGGAAGAGGAAACTTACGACTCGTAGACATGCCACTTGAGAGAGGACTCCAAGATAAGTGTCGAAGAAGGACTGCCACTTGATTTGCTCAAGACAAAGTCTGCCAAAATGGACTAAGAGACAGAGAACTATCTCTAAGAAGAATGCAAGATTGCAATTCAACTCAAAATTTCATTCAATTCAAAGGTAAGTACAAAGGAGACCCCCTAGCCTTCTTATATAGCTTTTGGAATGAGTTTGGATGATAGTTTCAAGAGATGTGGGACTTTGAAGCCTCCAAGGCCGGCTTGGATGGGAGCATATGGCGAGGAGGCTAGTTTGGAAACAACTCTTGATGGTGATTGCAGTGCTGCAGTCTAGTCCACCAGGCTTCACTTGATTAGCATTTTATTTTGAAGAACTTATCACGTTCTAAGTTTTAATTCCTTGTATTTTCCAGGGAGGAACTTTAGTACTCCATTTCCAAATTCTAAGTATTGTTCTAAGGATGACTGTAATCCTTTAATTAACTATCATTCTACTCTTAACTGCTTTCTAGTATTATTTATGATGACGTCTTAATTATGTATGCCCTTTCTATATAATTGGGATGTCACATTTATTATAAGTAGTATGAAATATTTAAAAATTAAATAAGTATATGAGTATAATTAAAATTTCAGTGATTAATTAGTAATATTGTAAAACTTTTCCATAATTTTAATTCAAAAATAGAAAAAAAAAATTAACTAATAAAAAAGTTAGTAAGAAATTAGTTGTTTTATTTTATACATAAAGTGATTTTTGAATGATTACAAGAATTTTTTAATTATCGAGTTATAAATTTGTTCTAAACTTATATTTATTAACGAAATTTTAAACAAAAATTCAATAACAAAATTGTTGGAAGAATAAGTCAATAAGATTCTTCAATAAAGTACAATTTATATTATCAATAGATATTTTCATTGATAACTTAACATTATAATTATTAATTGTATTTTTTGTTAGTAAATCAGTTGAAAATTTAGACGACAAATTTCTCACCTAATCTGATAAAGTTTCTTGTATATTATGGAGAGATAAATGAAAAGAAGAAAAAAATGAAGAGAAAAACAATGAGATGGAAGAGGAAGACGATGAGATGTATATTGTTAACGCTGAATATATTTTTAAAAGAATACAAAAATTCAAGTGTAAAAGAATATACATAAATATAAATTAAACATAAACCTAAATATAAAAATAAAATTGCTAATTAAGCATGTGTTCTTTAATCTTTAAAAACAAATCATACCAAATATAATATAAATCTAATAATTTAATTGAAATTAAATTCAAATTCATTCTTTTATAAAAAATCATTTTAAATTTTGATAAATTAAACATAAAAACAAATAGATAAACTTTCAAATTTAAATCCATATTTTCTAAAACAAAATAGTTTGAATATTTATAAATCAATTTAATGCCAATTTTTGAGTCCAAAATCATTTAAAATTAATATACATTCCGACCAAATGAATAGTGTTATCAACTTTAGAACAACAATTTAAGCTTGTTCAAGCTTTACAATAGCATAAAAACAACAAAATTCGAAAATCACCCTGCTATAGCCAATTTATATAGCAAATTACACCATTAGGCAAAGATTATAATCAAACAGTAGCTTAAAATGAATATTGCACCAGAAAAAGTTATTGATTTGGTGGTTTGATATCTAAAAACGTATGGAAGTGTTTTAAACACTCAACTTAGAGTTCAAACAATTTTATTTAATTATTTTAATTGTGTTTAAACTCTGAAATGAGTTATAAACAGTTTGCAATTCAAAATCACCACTACACTTCCATTTTAACTTAAAAAATGCATATAAGCTAAAATATGACCAAAATGATCCACTTACTGATTCGTTTTCCACCAGCTCGAATTATGTTTATTGTTTCACAAATTGTTTGATACTAATAACACTGGTCACGATAGTTACCAAATTAGTTAGTTTGAAGTTGTTAGGGGCAAAGGCATAACTATAATAGGAGAAAAGGTAGAAGGGGATGAATTTTTATTTAACATTTGGAAATATAGTGTTAAGTGTATTATTATAAATAAGGAAACACTTTGGAAGGAGAGTCTTTAACATTAGTGCTGTTGAACTGATATCTTTAACATTATATATGTAGTCCCAAGGTGTATTATTATATATATATGTCATGTCATCGATTATTGTAGTAATCCAGCAGCTACCATATTCAAGAGTTACGAAGGACAAGATTCATCAGCCCCTTACATTGCTCCTTTCTCATCAAGAGGTCTAAATAAGGTCACTCCAAATATTCTTAAGGTAACTTCATGTTACAGTGTAAATTCATTCCAACCGATTCAATCTTATTTGCTTATATCTAAGTTTTCTGCTGACGTTGTAGCCTGATATAGCAGCTCCAGGAGTTGAAATTCTGGCTGCATGGTCTCCGATTTCTCCTATTTCTGCAGTTAAAGGAGAAAGAAGAGTATCAAATTTGAATATAATATCTGGAACTTCAATGGCATGCCCTCATGTTACTGCAGCAGCTGCTTACGTCAAATCATTTCATCCCAAATGTAATATAATGTAGGAAAAAAATGAGGGTGTGAAAGAATTAATTAATTTTAAATGTATAAACATAGAGAGAAGATATGATAACCTAAAACCTTATGCACAAACCAGATTAAAGTACATTTTTTATTAGAGAAAAACTGGATTAACTTCAATTGTTTTGTGGTACAACTTAATGGCAAAGTATGCATGTTAAGTACCAAATTTGTTCGTTCATTATTTTCAGCTACCCCTATGAATCCTGCACTTGATGTAGAGGCTGAATTTGCTTACGGTGCGGGGCAAATCAATCCTTTGAAGGCAGTAAATCCTGGACTAGTTTATGATGCTGGTGAATATGATTATATTAGTTTTCTGTGTGGAGAAGGTTATAGTTCATTAGCGCTGGGAATAATTACAGGAGATAACAGCACTTGCACATCAGCAAATAAAAAAGGGTCTGTTTTCAACCTTAATCTCCCATCTTTTGTTCTATCAACCGATGGCTCAAGCCACAACAATGTCACTTTTGGTAGAACTGTCACAAATGTTGGATCAGCTACATCCAAATATAGGGCCACAATAACTGCACATCCATCTTCGTTAAATGTCCAAGTACTGCCAAATGTTTTGGCCTTCTCATCGTTGGGTCAGAGGTTGTCTTTTACCCTTAAGATTGAAGGAAACATTGATGCAGACTCGGTTTCTTTTGATTTGACTTGGGACGACGGAACCTTTAAGGCAAGGAGCCCCGGTATTGTTTATGTTGGATAAATTTTCTGCTACCAGCACTTGTCAGTGCAACAAAAAAACAACTTGAATGGCAAAGTTGTAAGCCTTGTAGGCTGTGAAAAATAAAATCTGTCTCTATCGCAAACCTGTCTAAAGTTTCAGTGAATAAATATTCTGGATGTGTTGCAAGCAAGAGAAATGTTGATAAAGTGCTATGTCCCAGGAATAAAATCAAGACAATAATTACTTTGATCCAAATAGTTTTCTACTAATCCTCATGTGTAATTTATGTCATTATTATAACGTATGCATAAATTCATTATAGTTGCTTTTCGAAATGAGATAACCGTTTCTCGTTAGTAATATAAATGTCACTATATTGTAGATATCCATATACTTGATTATTAATGAGATAACGGCCAATATAGTAACCACCAAATAACAAGGTTTAGTTTTTTTTTTCTTATTTATTTATTTTACTTTAGTACCTTTGGAAGAGCTCATTTATATGATTATCACAAGAATGATTCGGTGGAATAATTATATATAAGATGCTCTAAGTTTGTACGTTTGTATGTAATTTTGAAATTCTTCAATTTAAAAGTAACGAATGGATGGATCGGTAAAAGTTTTCTAGAATTGTTAGAATACCAATGAGTTTGGAAAGTTTCAATTACGAGGCAAAAAAATTTATATAACCAATGAGTTTGGAATACCAATATATACATATATGCCCATTTGTGTTGTACAAAGACGATATTTCTTCCCTAAAGTCATATTTAACATGTGGTTTATCACAGTTTAAAAAGAAATTTGATAGAAATAATGGTGATGAAAACAGAGATGGTTCACCTACTAAGATGGTGTGGTACTTGCATATAATATTTAGCTTGAAATGATTGTTTTCCATCAAAGAAGATGTGAAGAACCTGAAATGACAAGTTGATGGAAGAAAGTGTGACCCAACTGATTTCCCCAATTGAAGAATATTGATGAAACGTTTTCAGAATTTGTGTAGAGCCAAGAAACTTAACGCTTGGACATACTACAAATGGTATTAATCCTTATGGAAGCTTAAGTAGAAAACATAGTTCACGGTCAGTTTTGTTGATAATTTATATTTTATATTTTGTTGCGCATGAAGAGAAAATATATGAAGAGAAAATATATGATGTTGTGTATGATGATATTAGGTCATAGAGTACATAGAATGACATTGATATGTACCTAAAGCCTCTCATTGATGATTTGAAAAAGTTGTGGAAAGAAGACGTCATGGTCTTCGATTTCATATTCTCAAGAAACTTTCCATTTGTATGCAATATTGTTTTTCACCATAAATGATTTCTCAACATATGAAAATTTAAGTGATTACACGGTTAAAGGTCATTTTACATGTCCTATTTGTGAAAAAAAAACACTAATTATCTTCAATTGAAGCATGATCAGAAAATTGTATATATAAGACATTGAAAATTCCTTTCTCGAAATCATTCTTATCATAGATTTAAAAAAACATTTAATGAAAATCCTGATGATGATGATGTCGTGTCAAGACTTCACAATGGTGAAGAAGTATACAACCAGGTGAAAAACATTAATATTAAAACGATTAATACTATTTAATCTTCTATATTGGTATAAATTAATACTTTCACTTCAAGGTACCAACATCTACCACTCTGTTAATCTTCTCAAATATTCAATGTTCATTTTTTATATAATAAGTACCGACATCTACCACTATGTTAATCTTCTCAAATATTCAATGTTCATTTTTCATATAATAAGTTGACACAGTTAAATAAGCAATATTGAATTAATGGGTTAGCACTTGTAACCATTTCAAATTTTATCACTATAATAATATAATTTTTCTTTAAAAAAATAAAAAATTACACATAGTTGACAGTTCAAAATGCTCACTATAATAAATACTAATTAGTTTAAAAAAAACGTTTCATTTTAAATATAATAAAATTGTAAAAATTTAATAATTTTTTTAGTAAATTTAATTTAATTAATCTTAGTTATTCAAGTGATAGTTTCTGAACCTCACTAGATGCAATTAATTTGGAAACATGAATAATATTTTTAATAAAATAAAAATTATTATATTATTGTAGTGTTTTAATTGCATCTGTGTACAGTTTAGATAGTCACAAAGTATAGTTAATCCTATTTTTTATGCGGTCAATCAACTTTATTATTTAGATGGAGAAACAATATTTGATATTTTTTTAGAAAATTAAGTGATTAAATTGAACATCTAAAGATGGAAATTGAATTTTATAAATAATTAAAAGAGTAATTTAACCTTATTATCTGTGTAGTTTGTTACTAATATTTCCTTAAATTACAATTCAAAACTCCATCAGAGCATTAGCATTACTTAGGTTTTTCCATGAAAATTCTTTGAATGGATCTATAGTGAAAGGAAAAATTGTTTTGTGTAATGGCGTTTCTTCTTCTTCGCGTGTGGGATTTGCTTCTGGGGCTGCTGGTCTTATAGTCACTGGTGCGTAGCCTTTAGTCGTGGCACATGTATATGCATTGCCGGCTATTCACATTACCAAGTGATGGGAATTCTGTATCTTCTTATTTAAAGTCAACAAGGTACAAAAATTTTCATCAGTGCTGTATAATTTTGTTCTGTTAGTCTTGATTATTTGATTTATAAGCTGTTTTGGTAGGAATTTTGTGGGATCGTAACACTAATATTTTTTGACATGTTTTCTTAGTTTTTGAATGTTTAAATCGTCTGAATCGCCTGACATTTAGTGACACTATTGAGTACCTAGTAGAGACCGAATGGTCATCTACTCAGCATCGTTCGATCATCACTATAGTCAACCAGGTCAAATGGTTTTATCAACAGATGAAGAGATACTAGGCATTGGAGAATCTGCATCAGTTGCTGCAGCTTGGATTAGTAAGAATGTGGCTGCATACATGCCATTTACTAACATCACAGCAATATCAGTAGGTAGTGAGGTTCTCACCTTAGTCCCAAAAGTTGCACCTGTTCTTGTTCCTGCCATGAACCATCTGCACAAAGCACTTGTTGCTTCAAATCTTAACTTTAGGGTTAAGATTTCAACGCCACAGTCCATGGATATAATTTCCAGGCCTTTTCCTCCTTCCACAGCCACCTTTAACTCCTCATGGAACTCCACAATCTACCAGCTCCTTCAGTTTTTGCTGAACACAAATTCCTCTTATATGTTAAATGCCTACCCTTATTATGGATACACTAGAGGAGATGGCATTTTCCCTATTGAATATGCTCTATTCAGACCCCTTTCTCCAGTGAAGCAAATTGTTGACCCAAACACACTGTTCCATTACAATAGCATGTTTGAGGCCATGGTGGACGCTACGTATTATGCCATAGAAGCCTTCAATTTCAATAATATACCTATTGTTGTCACAGAAACGGGTTGGCCTAGTTTTGGTGCAGTAAATGAACCAGATGCTACTGAAAAGAATGCTGAGACCTACAATAATAATTTAATTCTGAGAGTACTCAATGGTTCAGGACCCCCTAGTCAGCCAAAGATAGCCCTTAATACCTACCTATATGAGTTATTTAATGAGGACAAGAGAAAAGGGCCTGTATCAGAAAAGAATTGGGGTATTTTTTATGCTAATGGAAGTAGTGTTTATCCCTTCAGTTTTAGTGCTTCCAACCAGAGTAATGGAAATTCTCTAGGATCATTTTGTGTGGCTAAAGATGATTCAGACACTGACAAATTGCAAGCTGGCTTGAGTTGGGCTTGTGGACAAGGCCAAGCTAACTGTGTAGCTATCCAACCAGGAAGACCATGCTACTTCCCCAATAACGTGAAAAGCCATGCCTCTTATGCTTATAATGATTATTATCAAAAAATGCATAATGTTGGTGGCACATGTGACTTTGATGGTACAGCTACAACAACAACTGAGGATCCCAGTAAGTCCATGATCCTCATTTTTCTATTTTATTTTCAATATTTTGGTATCTTACTTTTGTCAGTTTTAAGGTTCTTCTCTCCACTGTCAAAACATATATAACTGAGGTTTTAAGTTGCTGTTTAGTATTGTACAAAATTGCAGCCACAATTGGTATGCAAATGCAATGCAGTTTTGGACTGTGATTTATAAGTTCGCTCATAGAATTGTTTTCTTATTGATAAGCATGTTTATTTGACAGACGGGTAGAAAATAGAGATCACTCTTTCAAAAATTTAAACAGCAAGAGTATCATGATTTGCAAGTTTCTATTTGATTCTTTTAAGTTTATCACTTAAATTTTCACTTAATGTGTTGTCATATTGCCATGCCCTCTGCTGCATAAGAAATTAATGATGGATATTTTGCCTGCATTGCAGGTTATGGGTCCTGTATATATGCGGGAAGGTGAGATTGACCGAGTCTATGTGCACATCAAATATGAATTTAATCTTACAAGTATTTATGTTTATTAAACCTGATCTTGTGTGTCTCAAGCCATTTGGATTCTTGATTCGGATGCAACTGATCATATGACACCTGTTAGTGTGTCCTTCGACTCATATAGTAAAAGAAATAAAGAACAACTTATTACAGTTGCGAATGGTCAGGGTATACCTATATGCGGATCTTGGAATATAATTTTGGACTCATCTACTGTATTGAAGGATGTTTTACATGTTCCTCAATTAGCCAACAATCTTATCTCGGTGCAAAAACTCACAAAGGATTTAAATTGCTCAGTAACATTTTTTCCAACTTATTGTGTTTTTCAGGACCTTGTCACGGGGAAGACAATTTTAAATGCTAAGGAGCATAGTGGGTTGTATTTTTTAAAGTTTGATGACCAAGGCAATACGAAAATCATGAGTCAACAAGCAACATCTGAGACGTAGGCAAAATCCCAAATATGGTTACATCATCAAAGGCTTGGGCATCCTTCATTCAGTCTTATCAAGTCCTTATTTCCCCACTTGTTTACCAAAGAATCTATTGAGTCTTTTAATTGTGATATTTGTCAATTTTCAAAACACCATCGTTCATCTTATCCTATTAGTCAAAAAAGAGTATTTATCCATTTGATTTAATTCATTTTGATGTTTGGGGTCCTGTCATAGATTCTATTTCTGGAGCCAGATGGTTTGTTACCTTTATTGACGATTGTACCCGTGTCACATGGACATACCTTATGAAAAATAAATCCGAAGTTTTTCAAATTTTTGTTAATTTTTTCCATCTTGTCCAAAATCAATTTGGAAAAAATATCAAAAGAATTAGGTCTGATAATGGTACTGAATATGTGAATCATGAATTTCTCAATTTTTTGTCTCATAATGGTATTGTTCATGAACTGACCTGTGTTAATACACCTCAACAAAATGGGGTTGCAGAAAGAAAGAATCGTCATCTTCTTGAAGTAACCAGAGCTCTTCTTTTTCAAATGTCTGTTCCAAAAAATTACTGGGGAGAAGCTGTGTTAACTGCCACATATCTCATCAACAGGTTACCCACTCGTATCTTAAATGGCATTAGTCCTATAGAGTCTCTATTGTCTTTTGTTCCTTCTTCTTCCCTACTAACTAGTCTACCTAGTCGAGTCTTTGGATGTGTTGTTTTTGTTCACTCTCATCATCCTAACCGTGGTAAATTAGATCACAGAGCTCTTAAATGTGTCTTTATTGGGTATCCTTCTAATAAAAAAGGGTATAAATGTTATCATCCTCAGAGTCGTCGCGTCTTTATCACCATGGATGTCACCTTTCATGAAACACAATCTTTTTATGTCAGTCCACCACTTCAGGGGGAGAAAACACTTGAAGTGGATGAACTCTCCTTCTTGTCATTACCATGTTTGTCTTTGCAGGATGCTCAAGACCTGAGCAATGAAGGTATCATAGTCCACAGTGAGGAAAAAGAGGAAGAAGACAGGTTTTTTGGCAAAAAATATGAAAGAAGAGAACAACCCACTTCAACTCTCGAGCAAGAAAAATTGTCTAATCCCGAGGTGAGGATCCCTGAAGATATCAATGAGGAGGAGGTAAGTATTACTGAGGATTTACCCATTGCATTGAGAAAGGGAAGAAGATCATGTGCTAAATATCCTATTTCTCAGTATGTTTGCACTAACAATCTCTCTGATAAGCACAAAAGTTTTATTGCTGCCATTGATGCCACAGAAATTCCTACCTCAATACAAGAGGCCATGAAACTTGAACATTGGAATCAAGCCATGAAAGAAGAGATGAATGCATTAGAAAGAAATTCAACTTGGGAGATTGTTGATAAGCCAAGAGACAAGAAGACAGTGGGATGTAGATGGATATTCACAGTGAAACATAAGGCAGATGAGACAATAGAAAGATATAAAGCTAGATTGGTGGCAAAAGGATATACCCAAACATATGGGATTGACTATGAGGAGACATTTGCCCCAGTGGCAAAGATGAATACAGTTCGAGTTATTCTCGCTTTGGCTGCCCATTTTGGATGAGACTTACACCAACTGGATGTGAAGAATGCCTTTCTTCATGGAAATCTAGATGAGGAAGTGTACATGGAGATTCCCCCAGGTTTTGAAGTGAAAAATGAAAGAAACAAGGTATGCCTCCTGAAGAAAGCATTGTATGGTCTTAAGCAATCCCCTAGAGCATGGTTTGGAAGGTTTACAAAAGCAATGGTTTCCTTGGGATACAAACAAAGCCAAGGAGATCATACTTTATTCATAAAGCACTCTTCTACAGGTAAACTCACTCTATTACTTGTCTATGTGGATGATATGATTATTGCAGGAGATGATGAAACAGAAAAATTGACATTAAAAGATAAATTGGCAACTCAATTTGAAATGAAAGACCTAGGAAAACTCAAATATTTTCTTGGAATAGAGGTTGCCTACTCCAAGAAAGGAATTTTCATCTCCCAAAGAAAATATGTACTTGATCTCCTCAAAGAAACAGGAAAGCTGGGATGTAGAACTTCAACAGTTCCTATAGAACAGAATCACAAAATGGGATATGAAGAAAGTGCTCCTGTAGAGAAGGCCCAATATCAGAGATTGGTAGGAAAATTAATTTATCTATCACACACAAGACCAGACATTGCTTATGCAGTTAGTGTTGTGAGCCAATTTATGCATGATCCAAGAGAGAGACACATGCAAGCAGTTGACAAAATTCTTCAATACTTGAAGTCAAGTCCAGGAAAGGGGCTATTATTCAAAAGGGAAGACACATTGACTATGAAGATATATACTGATGCTGACTATGCAGGTTCTATTACTGACAGAAAATCTACTTCTGGGTATTGTGTGTTTCTTGGAGATAGTCTGGTAACATGGAGAGGCAAAAAGCAAGATAGAGTTTCTCGTTCTAGTGCAGAAGCTGAATTTCGAGCGCTTGCTCAATGAATGTGTGAAGGACTCTGGATGAGAATCATTTTGGATGATCTTAAAGTCAAAGTGGAGAACCCAATACAACTACACTCTGACAATAAGTCTGCCATGAGTATAGCCCATAATCCAGTACAACATGATAGAACCAAGCACATTGAGATTGACAGACATTTCATCAAAGATAATCTTGACAGAGGCTTTGTGATAACAATTCATGTTCCTATAGAACTTCAAATAGCAGATATTTTTACAAAAGGGCTTCCTCCGGGTAGATTTCAAGATCTTGTAGGCAAGTTGGGAATGATTGATATTCATTTACCAACTTGAGGGGGAGTGTTGTAATTAGAGAAGATTTATTTAGAATCTTCCTAATTAGAGAAAGTAGATATACAATCTTTTATTTTATTTTGTTTCCTAGTTTCTCTATTTCCTTTCTAGGAGAATTAGATTGTTACAAATAGAGGATATGAGAATGTATTTTCAATCAATTCTAAATAATAAATTTCAATATTATTTTCTACTAAAAGTAACCCACAGAACAAGCTTCCCCAACCAGTGAGGTCTACAAAGGATAGATGTAGGTGGCCTTACCAGTGATGGACAACAAACATTATATAATAGTTAATTTAGGTTGTGTTGGGGTTAATATTGTAAACACAGGTGGCGAGATAAAAGTATAAGGCATAAAACAGCCTTTGTTCCAATATTTTGAAACAAAGGGCTATGTCTGAGTGCTAACTACACATTTCCCTACTGGTTGGAATCTATTGAGAACTACAAAATAAAAAAGAGACCCAATAAATGAGAGGAGAGATCTCCAAAAAAATTATTTTTATGGAAACGATTGCTCTAAATTGTTCTACACACGAGTATTCTTAATACAATAATAAGAAACAAAATCAATATCTAATAATGGGAATTATTAGTCATATCTATTTAATATAATATTTAAACCATATTCCTAACACTCGCTCCCAAATTGGAGCATATGTGCCATATGAGACAAACCTGTAACAAATGTTAAAAAGACAAAACCCCTTGAGAGAATCATGTCAGCGAGTTGGTTGCTGGAACTGACATAGTAAATAAGGAAGGAACTGATATCTTTAACATTCCCTCATCTGTGTCAAGTTTGTTATTATATGGAGTGCAACACTTGATAGGTGCGATCATACCAGCACTAATGCACCGGATCCCATCAGAACTCCGCAGTTAAGCGTGCTTGGGCGAGAGTAGTACTAGGATGGGTGACCTCCTGGGAAGTCCTCGTGTTGCACCTCTTTTTCACATTCTTTTCTTTTTTACGATGTTTTTCGTCCTTGTTATTTGAAATGGTAAATGGTTTCATATGTTGAGATTTTAGCCCATTTTAGAGGTTCTAAGGGGTGAAAATGAGAAGTAAGGTAACAAGGACAAATGTGAGGTATTAGAGAGTGCTAACAAGTATATTTGGACTTATTTATGGAGGTTGCAAACTGGTTTGGAGGTTAGAAAGTGTAGAATTGAGTTTATGTAGCTTATAAAAGTGAAATTGGGTTTTAATGGGTCATTTTAAGTTATAGCAGTGTTTTTCAGAGTTTTCTTAGGGTCTAGAGGGTCTTAGAGGCCTTTGGAAGTTAGGGGTAAAGTGTACAAAGTAAGAAAATTGAGTTTTTAACTTACTAAGATTTTAGCTTAGTCGAATCCAATATCAGTGTATTCGACTGAACCAGATCTTTGTTACAGCAAATATAAGTTCATAAAAGTGCTTGTGAGATTTTCTTTAGAAATGTGCAGAGATAATCAAAATCATTTTATCACACATTTCAATACAAGCATGTTCCAAACATATAACACATAATCAATCAAGGGAACATACATGCAAAAGAACAAAACATGTTCAACAAAATCAGTGTTCAAAACAGTATAGCATATCAGTTGAACATGTAATACTGGAACTTATGTATTGTTATTAAGCAATGTGTTGTCATCATCAAAAACCAGTTTGATATTGAGTTTTATGTTGTCAACAATCTCAACAGGTTGTGCATCATCAAAAAAGGGGGACATTGTTGAGATTGTTGACAACACAATATCTATATCACTCTGGTTTTTTATGATGACAACACATTTTAATAACACATGTATTGGTGTTGTGTTACATGTTTTTTTGCTTATTGATTAATATATTGTTGAACATGTTTTATGATATGTGAATGCACATTTACTAAGCTTATGTATGTTACATCATATCTGGTTGCATTTCACATTATTTGAAAGATGAAAACCACATGCACTTTTTTGAACTTACATTGTGTTGCATATCTGCAAGTTGTAAGTCGACTTTATTATGGGGGAAGTCGAATTAAGCTCCTGACTATGCACAGACTTTCAAAAATAGTGCTATGTGAGATTTTACATTGAAAAGAATTTCAAAGTAGACTACAGTGTCGAAGTCGACTGTATGCGCCACGCATTCGACTGTATTAGTTGCTTGTTTTGAAATTTTGTTATACTCATGAACTACAACAACTATATTTTTAAAAGTTAGTTGGCCATTGATGGGTGTCGCAACCCACACAAATTTAATTGCAATTTAGAAATGCAGTATAGTGCTAGGAAGTGACTCCTAGGTCGTCTCTCAAGGACCAAATGTGGTTCGAGTCTTAGGTCTAACACGAAGTGGGGGGGGGTGTTGTGAAAGGTTCATGAAAGGAAAATTAGACTAAATTAAAAATGGAAATTAAACCGAACATAATTAAAATAATTAAAGTAAACGAAAACAATAAACTGAACAGTCCTAAGACAACGTGTTTGAACTAATTAAAATGCAACAAGTAGATAAAGAAACAAATGGTGTGATATTTAAATGCAACACTTAAACTAAAGAAATAAAATGCTATTCATCATGGAATCAACACTTAAAAAAGAAAAACATAAACAAAAAGATAAAGTAAAAATTGCTTAAACCGTGGAATCTATTCAAGAAAAATAAGTACTTAAACTTTTTATCTAAGATGTGGCTGCACCAATTTGTCCGAGCTCTTCTCCTTGCAGCGAAATGTAAAAAAAATGAAGCAAAAAAAAAACGAGCCATCCAGGTCATGACTCACCGCCTCCTTAAAAATGAAAATGAGCATGCTCTCTTTTCTTAATAAGACAATAAAATTTTGTTCTCTCGTAACAGCGTGCCCTCTGCAACCAAGAATATGAATTCCATTTCTCCAAAAGAAATTGACTCCGTGAGTGCTAATTAAAATGCATTAAAATAATATATAAAAAGTAAACAATGGAAAAGAAATGGAATGTAAACATGTGCATCTCCAATTAAAATGAATAAACCCCTTTGCTCTCCTACTTGAATTCAGCGCATGGATTAAATGAAGAATAAAAATGAAAGCAAATTTTCTTGCTGCTAACGTGATTCAACATCAATCAAAGTACACCATTCACCTACTCCCATCAACTCTTCATTCAATAAAATAAAGAAATAAAACTAAGACTTTACTTGTTCTCCTGCAGCAACATTGGATGTTCCAGCCCTTACATCCCAAAATTAATTTGGATATGTAACTTCAAATTAAAAGAAATAAAGTGTGTGCATAAAGCCGTGAACCTACAGCTACTTCAGCGCCGTGCCACCACCATATAAATGAATGAGCTTTTTCGTTCAAGTTGAATCACCGTTTCCTCATCAATAGCCGTGATGAATCTGCGTGCACATCCAATTAATCACCGTTGCAGCAGCTCATGATTCATACAAAATAAAAGCATGTTTAAAGAAAGTAAATTCTGGAAAAAAATTAATCACCGAGTGCCTCTTTCAATTGCAAAATGAATGTGCAGCTTCAAAGTAAATCAGATGCTACGATTCACCCAAAGCAAGCTTTCTTTCTCATTCATCCAATATCAAATAGCTCAAACATTGTTCAAAGCTCCCAAGAAAAAGAAAACGTTGCAGCAGCCAATGAATTAGGAAAAGTGACGGCTGTTGTCCCACTTATCCCTAGGGTTCCAAGTGTAGGGCTGTAAAATTAGGGTGGGGTCCACCCAATTCCTAGGTAAGACATGTGTCACCAAAATTTGGGCCCCAACATATTTTTAATGGCCCAATGTGCAAAGGTAGTCTAAAAAAAAAACTAGACTTTTAAATTACACAATGATTAATTCTAACTATTAAATTAAAATATAACTAATTAAGATTGTCCATGTGGAGAGTCTCGAATTTATTTGTCTCCATCCCAATGCTCCAAAATATATCTCCAAAATTTTCCCTGCAATTAAAAATGCAAATAATTAGCTCAGAATATTCAAATTAATTAAAATTAGAATTTTCGGTCAAATTAAGCATAATTATGAAAAACGGGAAAATTCCGAACATTTAAGCACAATTCCCTGATTAATTCTAGTACAATAAGCTAAGTGAAATCAATAAAATATCGACTCATCAGCCATTGAATGTTGGTCAACTGCATTGACTGAAAAATTAATTGGTTTGACTGAATTGGTGTTATTATGTCTTAATTGTTATAACTGTTATAATACAGTCAACTCTATTAGTAGCATATTCGACTACAGGAGCGTCTGATTTATAGAAATCTATAAATAGACGAGACCTGATCATTTATAGAGAACTTTTGGATTACTAACATTTTTATATTTTGTTTCAGATTGATTCTCCGGATTTTAGAGCTCCAAGAACTCATCAAAAAAACGGTTGTGATCTTTCTTGGAGAGTTTCTGAAGGAGAACTGTGTTGCGTGTACTGTTGATCATAATCTACACAATTGAGGTGCTTCTGGATTGATCAAGGACTTGTTTGGCATTCGTGGTGATTGTTGTGATTGTTGTGATTGTTGTTACCTGTTATGACTACAGGGGTTGGACTCGTGGAGTCTGGTACACTTTGAGGATTGTTCAAAGTGGGTTGCAGATTACAGAAGAGGGGACATCTTGCAGCAAGTCTTGTTGTGTTGTTTGCCTATATTTTGGTTAGAGAGTTAGAGAGGTGTTTTATATTTTTGACGTGGAGGTCTTCTATAAAAACCTTGTTCTAAAAACCTTGACCATTATAGTGCAGTTGCTTCCTGGTACTGGAAGGACACTGGATGTAGGCATTGAGGCCGAACCAGTATAAAAACCTGCTTTTGAATTCTCTATCCCTATACTTTTACTTTATGTCGACTCCATTATCTGCGTAGTCTACTTTACTTTTCCGCTGTAAACGAATTTCTACGTAAAAAAAGGAAAGTCATCCTTGAAGATAGTGTCAACTCTACCTTGTGGACCACCATTGGAGCCATCATGAAGCATGGATTGTAGAATAGTGTAGGAATTTAGGCCATTGTATTAGGTCATGTAGTGTAGGTTTGTTTAAGGCTTGTATTAAGGCCTAAGTAGCATAGGATTTTCCTTAAAGTTAGACATCCAAACCAATTGGAAAGTGTGTGTGTGTCATGTGTCATGCTTCCATTGGAGAAGATTTACTTTTTAAAAGGTAGCCACATGGCACCCTAGGAGTGGAGAGGATTTACTTTTATTAGTGGCCACATGGCACTCTAGGAATCGAGAGGATTGCGTTTTGTGAGAGGTTGTTCCGCCATCTCCTCCAAGTCTTGTGCAAAAGGTTGCAAAAGTGGTTCAGGAGAAGGAAAGTTTTCACGTTCAGAATGATTAACTCTCCTCCCTCTCCTGCCTGGTAGCCCCTCGAGAAGAGGTTGCTGATCTTTTCTGCTCCTAGTGTGTACTCCTTCCTGCATACACAAGAGAAAATACCCCTGAAAGCACTTTTACAGAAAATAAAATAAAACAAAACAAGAGAAAAATATAAACAAAAAATTACAAACAAGTCAAATTCAGTCAATTCACACTACTGAATAAGTCAAACCTCGAGTCCCCGGCAACGGCGCCAAAAAACTTGTTAACGGATTGGCAAGTGTACCAAATCGTATCAAGTAATAAAAATGGTAAATCCCATTATCGTTCTTCCCATGAGACTCGAAAGGCCTTATTGTTCGCGTGAATTAAAATCGTAAGACTTTGGGAGAAAAATCAATATTTGTGGTGGATGCAATGACAAAAAATAAATATGCAATGCGTGATTCAATTGACAAGATTTAGGCAATGGATGAATGGAGTTGTTGGGGGTTTACAATTTCATCTAATCCTCTCTCTTTTATTTACTCCTCTTGTTTAAACGGTGTTATGATCTAATTGCATGCAAACTTTCTTGGTCTCTCCTTAACCCGATCCCTCGGCGTAAAGGGCCTATTACTAATTACCGGCTTGCTATCCCTAGCCTCCCCTAGCAACTAGCAAAGCATTACAAACAGAAGCAAATACAATTGGTCGTCCTACTCCCCTATCCCTAGGTGGTATTGCTTAACCAAGGAAAAATCTCACCAGTTCATGTCATTACAAAACGTCCCCGTATCAATAAAGTCAAAGAGCAATTACCGAATGAGTTAAACGATAAAGGCATTAAGCACAGTATGAGACTCCAACAATTGATAATAAACGCATATGTATATATATGTATATATATATATATATATACATATATATATACATATATATACATATATATATATACACATATATACATATATCTATATACATATACATATATACATACATATATATATATATATATATATATATATATATATATATATATATATATATATATATATATATATATATATATATACATATATGTATATATATGTCATCATTCAGTTCCACAAGAAGGATAAAAAACTCTGCTACTGCAAACAAGGGCCTCACTTCGCACTATCTATTCTTACCATCGAGCTTTCTCTGCTCAACCAAATTACGCAGAGCATGACGATGATGATTCTCAGGAGCAGGTTACATGACTCACATTTCTCATGTGCGCTTTCTCTGTTTTTTTTTTCTCTTTGCGTTTTTGTCTTTCAATTTATCACGTCGTTGTTTGATTCCAGATTCTAGTCGAAGGAAGAGCAAAATCACGAACAGCTATTCTCAACAGGCCTTCTTTGCTGAACTCGCTCAATGCGTCCATGCTACTTTGTATAAATGGTTAGTGCGAGCTACTTGGGTAATGTACATTTTGCATGCAATTTTAGAGCTGGACTCCTGTGTAACAGTTTTGATATGCATTTTACTGTCATTTTACTGATAGATCTAGTTTTCTTTAGAGGCACAAAAACCTCGTAAAATTTGCTGCACAGACACACAAACCTCGTAAAATTTGATGGAGAGGCGCACGAACCTCATAATATTTGACGGACAGGCGCACGAATCTCATAATATTTAATACTTGATGGAAAGACGCACAAACCTCTTAATATTTGATGGAGAGGAGCTTGAACCTCATAATATTTGATGGAAAGGCACGTGAACCTCATATTATTTGGTGGAGAGGCGCACGAACCTCATAATATTTGATGGAGAGGTACACGAACCTCATAATATTTGGTGGAGAGGCACACGAACCTTGTAATACTTGATGGAGTGGCGCACGGAGCTAATAATATTTGGTGGAGAGGCGCACGAACCTCGTAATATTTGATGGAGAGGCGCACAAACCTCGTAATATTTGATGGAGAGACGCACGAACCTCATAATATTAGGTGGAGAGGTGCATGAACCTCGTAATATTTGATGGAGAGGCATATGAACCTTGTAATATTTGATGGAGATGGGAACGAACCTCATAATATTGGATGGAGAGGTGCACGAACCTCATAATATTCGGTGGAGAGGTGCACGAACCTCGTAATACTTGATGGAGAGGCGCACGAACTTCATAATACTTGATGGAGAGGTGCACGAACCTCATAATACTTGATAGAGAGACGTACGAACCTCATAATACTTTTTTTTGGTGCTAGGATGAAAACTGGGCTTGGGTGTCAGAAAGTTGGGCTTTGGTGCCAGGATGAAAGCTCGGCTTTGGTTTTAGGATGAAAATTGTGCTTTTTTTTTTAAATTTTTTAGTGCTTGGATGAAAACTGGGCTTTGGTGCCATTGTCAACTAACCACTGACCACCGAAGGTTTCTTGCTTCGACTCCTGTGAGCAACAACATGATACATTTTCAAACAACAAAAAAAAACAAAACAAAATGCAAGAATGGAAAAACCCAAATGAACTATATTTTCTATGTGTGAACGAGAGAAAGAATGAGTTGGGAGAGTGAGCACATTTTTAACCTACTCATATTAATATTATATTAATATTAACCTACTCATGTACACCTTTTTATTTTTGCGATTGAAGATGTTAAATTGACATATTGTATTTTACTCTTTATTTCCTTTTTCAAAAGTGACTTAGAAAATTAGAAGAAAAAAAAGATTTCTCTTCCAAAAACGAAAAATTCCTTTAATTTACTAAAAATTAAAAATAAATCATCACACTATAACTCCAACTACATCTTAAAAAGAAGAGGACCCACCTAACATTCTAACCTAGCATCTGTTTGCATCACTCTCAACATAATAAGCATACGCATTAAAAAAAAACATTAGAAGATTAAATAAAATAAATATGTAATGGAATAAAAATATTGTTTATTGTGATTTACGTACATCATGTCCTATACAAAAAATATCTTATCGGTATAAAAGTATTATATGTTGACATTTATGTATTAATAAATGTAATATTTACCTAACAAAGTTCCTAAATATATATTACATAACAGTTACTTAACATAATTACATATAAAATAGTTCATAAACTCAAAATGTAATATTGAAACATCTAATCATTTACAAATGGTTAAAAGAAATGCAGTCCAATGCTTGTGAACATCCTTTGTGACATGTTGCAGTCATATTCATTTGTTGTGCATATCAAATTTATCCAAGTCCGATCCATTGTTATCTCGAAAAGCAACCACCTCTACAATAGTCAAAAGTAAAAATGCAATTATTTTCTTTTCCTTTTTTTCAAACAAAGAAAATGGCCTATAATTAAGAATGCTTTTGTTAAAAACAATACAAATTTTGAATTGAGTCTTGTAGAGAGTTACGTCTAAAAATTGGGTTTGATTGGATGTGATATACATCTATAAATTATTGGCTTTGATTGGATGTGATATATATATATATATATATATATATATATATATGTATATATATATATGTATATATATATATATATGTATATATACATATATATATACATATATATATACATATATATACATATATATATACACATATATACATATATCTATATACATATACATATATACATATATATATACATATATACATATATATATATATATATATATATATATATATGTATATATATATGTCATCATTCAGTTCCACAAGAAGGATAAAAAACTCTGCTACTGCAAACAAGGGCCTCACTTCGCACTATTTATTCTTACCATCGAGCTTTCTCTGCTCAACCAAATTACGCAGAGCATGACGATGATGATTCTCAGGAGCAGGTTACATGACTCACATTTCTCATGTGCGCTTTCTCTGTTTTTTTTTTCTCTTTGCGTTTTTGTCTTTCAATTTATCACGTCGTTGTTTGATTCCAGATTCTAGTCGAAGGAAGAGCAAAATCACGAACAGCTATTCTCAACAGGCCTTCTTTGCTGAACTCGCTCAATGCGTCCATGCTACTTTGTATAAATGGTTAGTGCGAGCTACTTGGGTAATGTACATTTTGCATGCAATTTTAGAGCTGGACTCCTGTGTAACAGTTTTGATATGCATTTTACTGTCATTTTACTGATAGATCTAGTTTTCTTTAGAGGCACAAAAACCTCGTAAAATTTGCTGCACAGACACACAAACCTCGTAAAATTTGATGGAGAGGCGCACGAACCTCATAATATTTGACGGACAGGCGCACGAATCTCATAATATTTAATACTTGATGGAAAGACGCACAAACCTCTTAATATTTGATGGAGAGGAGCTTGAACCTCATAATATTTGATGGAAAGGCACGTGAACCTCATATTATTTGGTGGAGAGGCGCACGAACCTCATAATATTTGATGGAGAGGTACACGAACCTCATAATATTTGGTGGAGAGGCACACGAACCTTGTAATACTTGATGGAGAGGCGCACGGAGCTAATAATATTTGGTGGAGAGGCGCACGAACCTCGTAATATTTGATGGAGAGGCGCACAAACCTCGTAATATTTGATGGAGAGACGCACGAACCTCATAATATTAGGTGGAGAGGTGCATGAACCTCGTAATATTTGATGGAGAGGCATATGAACCTTGTAATATTTGATGGAGATGGGAACGAACCTCATAATATTGGATGGAGAGGTGCACGAACCTCATAATATTCGGTGGAGAGGTGCACGAACCTCGTAATACTTGATGGAGAGGCGCACGAACTTCATAATACTTGATGGAGAGGTGCACGAACCTCATAATACTTGATAGAGAGACGTACGAACCTCATAATACTTTTTTTTGGTGCTAGGATGAAAACTGGGCTTGGGTGTCAGAAAGTTGGGCTTTGGTGCCAGGATGAAAGCTCGGCTTTGGTTTTAGGATGAAAACTGTGCTTTTTTTTTTAAATTTTTTAGTGCTTGGATGAAAACTGGGCTTTGGTGCCATTGTCAACTAACCACTGACCACCGAAGGTTTCTTGCTTCGACTCCTGTGAGCAACAACATGATACATTTTCAAACAACAAAAAAAAACAAAACAAAATGCAAGAATGGAAAAACCCAAATGAACTATATTTTCTATGTGTGAACGAGAGAAAGAATGAGTTGGGAGAGTGAGCACATTTTTAACCTACTCATATTAATATTATATTAATATTAACCTACTCATGTACACCTTTTTATTTTTGCGATTGAAGATGTTAAATTGACATATTGTATTTTACTCTTTATTTCCTTTTTCAAAAGTGACTTAGAAAATTAGAAGAAAAAAAAGAATTCTCTTCCAAAAACGAAAAATTCCTTTAATTTACTAAAAATTAAAAATAAATCATCACACTATAACTCCAACTACATCTTAAAAAGAAGAGGACCCACCTAACATTCTAACCTAGCATCTGTTTGCATCACTCTCAACATAATAAGCATACGCATTAAAAAAAACATTAGAAGATTAAATAAAATAAATATGTAATGGAATAAAAATATTGTTTATTGTGATTTACGTACATCATGTCCTATACAAAAAATATCTTATCGGTATAAAAGTATTATATGTTGACATTTATGTATTAATAAATGTAATATTTACCTAACAAAGTTCCTAAATATATATTACATAACAGTTACTTAACATAATTACATATAAAATAGTTCATAAACTCAAAATGTAATATTGAAACATCTAATCATTTACAAATGGTTAAAAGAAATGCAGTCCAATGCTTGTGAACATCCTTTGTGACATGTTGCAGTCATATTCATTTGTTGTGCATATCAAATTTATCCAAGTCCGATCCATTGTTATCTCGAAAAGCAACCACCTCTACAATAGTCAAAAGTAAAAATGCAATTATTTTCTTTTCCTTTTTTTCAAACAAAGAAAATGGCCTATAATTAAGAATGCTTTTGTTAAAAACAATACAAATTTTGGATTGAGTCTTGTAGAGAGTTACGTCTAAAAATTGGGTTTGATTGGATGTGATATACATCTATAAATTATTGGCTTTGATTGGATGTGATATATATATATATATATATATATATATATATATATATATATATATATATATATATATATATATATATATATATATATATATATATATCTATATATATGTATATATATATGTATATATATCTATATATATGTATATATATATGTATATATATCTATATATATATGTATATATACATATATATATACATATATATATACATATATATACATATATATATACACATATATACATATATCTATATACATATACATATATACATATATATATATATATATATATATATATATATATATATATATATATATATATATATATACATATATGTATATATATGTCATCATTCAGTTCCACAAGAAGGATAAAAAACTCTGCTACTGCAAACAAGGGCCTCACTTCGCACTATCTATTCTTACCATCGAGCTTTCTCTGCTCAACCAAATTACGCAGAGCATGACGATGATGATTCTCAGGAGCAGGTTACATGACTCACATTTCTCATGTGCGCTTTCTCTGTTTTTTTTTTCTCTTTGCGTTTTTGTCTTTCAATTTATCACGTCGTTGTTTGATTCCAGATTCTAGTCGAAGGAAGAGCAAAATCACGAACAGCTATTCTCAACAGGCCTTCTTTGCTGAACTCGCTCAATGCGTCCATGCTACTTTGTATAAATGGTTAGTGCGAGCTACTTGGGTAATGTACATTTTGCATGCAATTTTAGAGCTGGACTCCTGTGTAACAGTTTTGATATGCATTTTACTGTCATTTTACTGATAGATCTAGTTTTCTTTAGAGGCACAAAAACCTCGTAAAATTTGTTGCACAGACACACAAACCTCGTAAAATTTGATGGAGAGGCGCACGAACCTCATAATATTTGACGGACAGGCGCACGAATCTCATAATATTTAATACTTGATGGAAAGACGCACAAACCTCTTAATATTTGATGGAGAGGAGCTTGAACCTCATAATATTTGATGGAAAGGCACGTGAACCTCATATTATTTGGTGGAGAGGCGCACGAACCTCATAATATTTGATGGAGAGGTACACGAACCTCATAATATTTGGTGGAGAGGCACACGAACCTTGTAATACTTGATGGAGTGGCGCACGGAGCTAATAATATTTGGTGGAGAGGCGCACGAACCTCGTAATATTTGATGGAGAGGCGCACAAACCTCGTAATATTTGATGGAGAGACGCATGAACCTCATAATATTAGGTGGAGAGGTGCATGAACCTCGTAATATTTGATGGAGAGGCATATGAACCTTGTAATATTTGATGGAGATGGGAACGAACCTCATAATATTGGATGGAGAGGTGCACGAACCTCATAATATTCGGTGGAGAGGTGCACGAACCTCGTAATACTTGATGGAGAGGCGCACGAACTTCATAATACTTGATGGAGAGGTGCACGAACCTCATAATACTTGATAGAGAGACGTACGAACCTCATAATACTTTTTTTTGGTGCTAGGATGAAAACTGGGCTTGGGTGTCAGAAAGTTGGGCTTTGGTGCCAGGATGAAAGCTCGGCTTTGGTTTTAGGATGAAAACTGTGCTTTTTTTTTTAAATTTTTTAGTGCTTGGATGAAAACTGGGCTTTGGTGCCATTGTCAACTAACCACTGACCACCGAAGGTTTCTTGCTTCGACTCCTGTGAGCAACAACATGATACATTTTCAAACAACAAAAAAAAACAAAACAAAATGCAAGAATGGAAAAACCCAAATGAACTATATTTTCTATGTGTGAACGAGAGAAAGAATGAGTTGGGAGAGTGAGCACATTTTTAACCTACTCATATTAATATTATATTAATATTAACCTACTCATGTACACCTTTTTATTTTTGCGATTGAAGATGTTAAATTGACATATTGTATTTTACTCTTTATTTCCTTTTTCAAAAGTGACTTAGAAAATTAGAAGAAAAAAAAGAATTCTCTTCCAAAAACGAAAAATTCCTTTAATTTACTAAAAATTAAAAATAAATCATCACACTATAACTCCAACTACATCTTAAAAAGAAGAGGACCCACCTAACATTCTAACCTAGCATCTGTTTGCATCACTCTCAACATAATAAGCATACGCATTAAAAAAAACATTAGAAGATTAAATAAAATAAATATGTAATGGAATAAAAATATTGTTTATTGTGATTTACGTACATCATGTCCTATACAAAAAATATCTTATCGGTATAAAAGTATTATATGTTGACATTTATGTATTAATAAATGTAATATTTACCTAACAAAGTTCCTAAATATATATTACATAACAGTTACTTAACATAATTACATATAAAATAGTTCATAAACTCAAAATGTAATATTGAAACATCTAATCATTTACAAATGGTTAAAAGAAATGCAGTCCAATGCTTGTGAACATCCTTTGTGACATGTTGCAGTCATATTCATTTGTTGTGCATATCAAATTTATCCAAGTCCGATCCATTGTTATCTCGAAAAGCAACCACCTCTACAATAGTCAAAAGTAAAAATGCAATTATTTTCTTTTCCTTTTTTTCAAACAAAGAAAATGGCCTATAATTAAGAATGCTTTTGTTAAAAACAATACAAATTTTGGATTGAGTCTTGTAGAGAGTTACGTCTAAAAATTGGGTTTGATTGGATGTGATATACATCTATAAATTATTGGCTTTGATTGGATGTGATATATATATATATATATATATATATATATATATATATATATATGTATATATATATCTATATATATATATATATATATATATATATATATATGTATATATACATATATATATACATATATATACATATATATATACACATATATACATATATATATACACATATATACATATATCTATATACATATACATATATACATATATATATATATATATATATATATATATATATATATATATATATACACATATATGTATATATATGTCATCATTCAGTTCCACAAGAAGGATAAAAAACCTACACAAGAGTAAGAGCGGAAGAGAAGAGACATCTAAGAAAGAATTGAAACAACTTCCCTCTCACCTTAAGTACAAGTTCTTAGATGAGTAGAAGCTTAAGCCCATAATTATGAGCAGGGAACTTACTACTACTAAGGAAGATAAAATTTAAAGGGTGTTGAGAGAGTATGAATCTACCATAGGGTAGAAAATTGAGGATTTGCAAGATATTAGTCCTATTGTGTGCATGCATAAAATTTATTTGGAAGAGGACTATAAACTTGTGCGTCAACCACAAAAAAGGCTCAACCCCACTATGAAGGAAGTGGTAAGGAGAGAAGTAATTAAGCTATTAGATGCGAGCATTATCTACCCAATTTCTGATAGTGAGTGAGTGAGTCTTGTTTATGTTGTTCCCAAGAAATGAGCTCATTCACATCACCACATGGAAATGACCATCCATAGTTTTTGTATTTTCAAAAAAAAGAAAAAAGAGAACCTCCTCTTGAATTCCTCTTGTTTCTATACCCTCCTCTATTGACACATTTTCCCGTCTTCAGCAGTCAATTACTGAACTCCAAACTCAACAAATGAAACATTATCAAGAGTTCATACAATTTTGGATACCTAACTTCTCCATGAGCAAAATGTTGAACAACTCTTGCAAGACATTCTCACCATGCTCCGTTATCGTCATCAGTAATATTTGTTGAGATTGTTGACAACACAAACTCTATATCAAACTGGTTTTTGATGATGACAACACAATGCTTAATAACAGTACATAAGTTCTAGTATTATATGTTCAGCTGCTATACCAAACTGTTCTGAAAAATGCTTTTGTTGAACATGTCTTGTTACTTTGCAATGTGTGTTCCTATGAATGATTATGTGTTATATGTTTGGAACATGCTTGTATTGAAATGTCTGATAAAATGATTTTGATTATTTCTGCACATTTTTGAAGAAAAGATCACAAGCACTTGTATGAACTTATATTTGTTATGACAAAGGTCTAGTTCAGTCGAATACACTGGTAATGGATTCGACTATGCTAAAATCTTTGTACAGATTTTGTGAACATGTGCTTGATGAGATTTTGAGATGAAAAGAATTTCAAAGTGTTTTTTCAAGTGTCAGTCGACAGTGTGGAACACCTATTCGACTGTACTGCTGTTATTTTTGGAATTATGTTATGCCTACTTGCTCCAATGACTATATTTTTAAAAGTTAGTTAGGATTGACTGACTGGGTCAACTGTCATGAATGTGCATTGATTTGGTTGACTGAGGAGCCTTTGTGTTGACTGTCTGCTATAACTGTTTTAATACAGTCGACTGTATTAATAGGCTATTCGACTGAGAATGACAGGAAAACTATAAATAGATCAGAACACGAATTGTTCTGAGAATTTTGTGATCTAACATTTTCATTGTCTTGTTGATAACGGTTGAAAAACCGTTATTTTCATATGCTATTTTGGACTAAATTACGCCCTTTACTGCTTAGAATGATCTTAGAATCAAGCAAAACACGTTTGTTGAGTCGATTGAGAGTCAAGAGCTGTGTTTAGAGATATTATGCTTGTTTTGCATTGTTTTGCAGCAATTTCGATAAAAGTGAAGAATGAGATTGAAGATGAAGGTCCTAGACTGAAGAACAAGGAAGAAACATGAAGAAAAGAAGAGTCTAGGAACAGCCCAGAGCCAAAATCCAACGCTAGGCGGTCAGATGCGAGGAGGAGACACCTAGCATTGGATGTCGGGCGGTAGACCCCTACCGCTGGGCGGTTTGGCGATATAGGGGAAACCACCGGGCGGTAGACCCCTGCCGCCAGGCAGTGGCGCGACTTAGGGTAAACCGCCGGGAGGCATAAGTATGATGTCAGGCGGTTGTCTGCTGGGCTTGGACCTGTTTTCTGTGATTTTTATGATCTGTTTGGGCTTGGGCTTGTTTTATGTTATTTTTATGCCGTATTTGAAGGCCATAACGTCTTAGGGTTTGTATCTTTTAATGGCTTAGGCACAAAAACACATTTTTCACCCCTTTGGGGTAGATTTGGGGATGGTGACAACTCTCCTTTTCTCCTTTTTAGGGTTTGTATCTCTTTCATTCCATTATTCACCTAGTTTCCCCATGACGATGGAGAACTAATCTTATTTGTTGATGGGAAAGATGTAACCTCTAAACTCTCATATATCGAATTTCTTGTTTATTTATATGATTTTCATATGCTTTGATTATCAATTGTTGGGTTCTCATTTGCGCTTAAGGCTTTTATCATTTAACTCATTCAATAATTGTTGTTTGCCTTTATTGATACGGGAACGTACAATAATGTCATGAACTGGTGAGTAATTCCTTGGTTAAGCAATACCACCTAGAGATAGGGGGTAGGACGACCGATTGTTTCTGCTTCTGTTTGTAATGTGTTGCTAGTTGCTAGGGGAGGCTAGGGATAGCAAGCCGGTAATTAGTAATAGGCCCTTTTCACCGAGGGATCGGGTTAAGGGGAGGCCAAGAAAGTTTGCATGACAATATGATAATAAAGCGAATCAAATAAGAATAGTAGATTTATGAGAGTCATTGGGTGAAATATGAATCCTAGCAACAAATCCATCTCATATTATCAACATCATCCATCCATTTTTGTGTTTAACCTCAATTGATCAAATTGCATTCATGTTTATTTTTCCGTATTCAAAAACCCAAAATATTATTTTTATAGTCTTGATTGGTTAAGCAAAAGCACAACAGTTTAGTGTCATGAGTCTCTTGGGAAAACGATACTTGGACTTACCATTTTATTATTACTTGATACGATCTGGTACACTTGTCAGTTTGTCAACAAGTTTTTGGCGCCGTTGCCGGGGACTTATGGTAGAACTATTCTATGTGTGTGATTCTTGATCGATTAGATTTTTTTTATTTGATTTGATTTATTTTATTTTATTTTATTTTATTTTATTTGATTTTTATTTGATTTGATTTTTACTTTTCAAAAAAAAAAATTCTTTTACTGTTTTTATTTTGTATTTTTATTTTTGGGCTAATTCTGTGCTCTAGTGCAATGTTCTTTAGTGTCTGCAGGATAAAATTTGTACCAGGAGCACAAGATCATCAGGAGACAGATAAGGAAGGAGAATTGTTTCACCAACACCCTGATGTGAAAAGTGACAAACCCAAACCTAGCACACCAGTGAAATTTAAGAATAGGTTATGGGTTGTCAAGACTAGAGCTGGGCAAAAATAACTGATATGTACTGTACTACAGTTAACTGTACTATATTATACTAAAAATAACTGATCCATTTTTACTAGTAGTTCACTATACTATTTTATGGTTCAGTTTTAACTGAACTTATAACAGTTACAGTTCAGTTAATTGTGAAAATTGTATCTACTCTTACATCTTCTCTAGTTCCAGTTCAATTGTTTCGTCTTGTCAAGAAAACTTTATTTATTAATAAAATATTAATAAAAAAATTGTTCACATAAAAAAATAATAATTAATTTTTTAAGAAAAGTTTTTTATCACAAAATTTATATTTTTTATCAATAAAAATAAAAAATGTAATTTATATTTATAGTAAAATTTAATTAACTAATTCTACATTATTTTTCTTTCTTGCAGTATTTTTCTAGTTGCAGATACCAACATTATCATGAAAGTCAGATCATTGAAGTTAGGAAAAATTGGTGTTTACATGTAATTAGTACATGCATATAGGTTATGTTATGGTGATGTACAATACTAATAGGATATATATGTAATGGTTGTATATAGTATCTTATAAAGCAGTGTCATATCATGACATGTACTAGACGACTTAATGATTAAATTTTTAAAATATTATTGGACCAATAATTTTTATTCATATTAATAAATATTTTTTTTGAAACATTTGTCATATTTTTGTCAATATTTTATATTTTTTGTATATAGTATAACTAATATATATGGAACACGTTTAGGGTAGAACGTAAAAGAAAATGAAAACTTCAGATCACACTACGCAAATATATATAAGATGAACGGTGAAAAGTAAACAAGAGTTTCGTTTCAATAATTAGAAGGTGGAGGAGGACGAGGTGGGGTCCCCAGAACACGTCACCATTGTTAGGGACCAAATTATACACCGGCATTGGAACTTGTGGTGGTTGATCACCCAGAGAAGGTGGTGGTGTTCCGCTGCCACCACCTCCATTCACCTCTTGCATGTCCTCTTCGCCTTGTTCATCCTCCAAGGGCAACCTTTCATACGTGAGCCGAAAGAGAAAAGAAGGGGTTTAGCAGTTTACACGAGTTCCAAGTTATGACAGAAGAGAAAGTTCCCAAGGAAGCGTTTGGAATTATGCAATCTGAGTTGTGTTGGTGACAGGTAGCTAGCTAGCTAGGTGTTTGAGTAAATGCTTTGAGTTGGTTCAAAGTTGAAAGGGAAACGGATGATAGATATTAAGTAGAAAGGGATGAGATTCGAAGCGTTTCCTGATGACTTTCCCTTAATTGGTTTCCGGTTTTGTGTCTCCCGGGGAAGAAGCGGTTCAAAGTTTTCTACCTGCACTCCTTTGCCAACTAAACAACTCCTCTGGTTCTAAACAAAAAGGATTAGACCAACTACCTTACCACAGGGATCCCTTCAAAAGACTCTTGTAGTATTTACTCAAACTACTCAACTCATCCACAATTCGAAACAATACAGGAAAAACTCGTCCACTACAATTTGGGATTAAAATCTCACATATCCCTAACAGGATGTACAAGCTACAAAAGACCTCACAAGGAAGGGTTTTTTTGTTTTTTCAACAAAAATTTGAAAATGAATTTCAAATGGGTAATGTCCTGACCTAAATACTTCACACATTTACTATTACCCACTGAAGAATGCTTCAAGTTTATGCTTTCACCATCTAAACTCAATCCTATTCCTAAACAAAATTTATTTTCATTGATATTGAAATGCTTGTTTGCAATAATAAAAGAGTTGGTGGAATCCACCCATGTCTTGGATAACTCACGCAAAATTTAGCATTCAATGTCACTTTACCACTGAACTCTAAAAACCAAAAAAATAGAGTCTTGGAGATGACTTCCCTTTGGTCCTCTGTCAACTGTTCGTTGAGAGCGCTAATATACATGGTTGAAAATGAATGACGCACACTCAACTGTCCATAACAAAATAACAATCCAAATCAAATAACAAACAAACACCATAGACAACCCACAAGAAACCACAAAAAAACCCAAAACTCAAACCTAAAACCAAATACCCAAACATAAATCCAAATACCCAAACTGACAATAAAGGTACTTTACCTTGGTCCAGCGATGGTCCAATCCGAAACTTGTCATTTCAGAGCACTGGAGAGCAATGGACATGACGACATTGTTAGCGGCTGATGGAGAAGACGACTCTGTGAGCGCTAATGGAGACGACGATGAGAAACCCAAATGTGAGAGAAAAACAATCTTTCACACTGAAACTGAAAATGTTCAGGGGTAGAAAAGGAATACAATTTCTCTGAAAACCTCTGCATTTTTCAGGCCAAATTTAAAAAAAGAAAAAACAAAGAAAAAGTAGCCAATAACACGTTGACACGTGACAGTATCAAATGAGTATCAAATATAAGATGTCAAAATAACGGGATCCTTAGATTAAGTATGATTGAAAAGATACTGTATAGTTTTCACGTTAACAAATTTTTATCCACACTTTACATTCACTATTCTATTTTTTATTTTCTCTCATTTTTTATAAATAAAAAATTAACTTTTTGTAATAATCAAAATATTTCTAAAAATAAATTGTTAACTGGTGTAAGTGGTGTCAAACTACGTCAAAGTCGTACTTACATCACATAAAAATGTTAAAAATCTATTATATAATATAGGAAACGAAAATATTTTTTTAATACTTTTTTTATTTGGCTGACAAATGTCTTAAATATTAGTTTTTTAATCATTTCATACTTTTAATTTTTTTATTTATACTTATTTTGCTGTCACGTATTTATAAAATTTTATTACCTTTTTAATTATTCATTTTATTTTTAATTTTTATTTATTTATATTTATTTTTTATCACATATCTATGATAGTTATTTTTTTAATCCATTTATTTTAATTTTTAATTTTTTTATATTTATTTTGTAAGATATGTACATAGAATTTATTTTACCTTTTTATCAATTTATTTTATTTTTAAATTATTTATTTTACTTTTTAATTTTTTTATATTTATTTTATTGTTACATGTAAATAGAATTTTTTTTACATTCTTATCCATTTATTTAATTTTTAAACTAATTTTGTTATTTACATTTATTTTACTGTCACATGGACTTGAAATTATTTTTTTAATCAGTTATCCATTATGTATTATTTAAAATTTAAACTAATATATACTACTTGTTATAATATAATAAAACATGATAGTAGAACAATTACCTTCTTATCCATGTTTATTCTATTGATAAATGTTTCACTCGTCGGTCTTTTTGTCATTTGATATTTTTATGGTATTACTTTTTTATACTATTTTTTTCTTTAATGATTTTCATCACTTATAAAATTAAAAATAAGAAATATATTTGAATTTTATTTTGCAAAATACTATCATTTAAAAACAATAATAATAATTTTATCTTAAGAAAAACCATCAAGAATTAAACATTTATATTAAGTTATAATATACATGTTTTTATTATTAAACGTTCTTTATAGTTTAATATATAAAATTTAAATTGATATTATTTAATAAATAATTATACTATTCACGTCCACATTGACTTTCAGTACTAAAACTGTATTTAATAGTATATTTCAAATATTCAAAAAATATATATATTCGTAATAAAAAAACATACTTCGTAATATTATAAATTTTATTTAATATTTTTTTAATTCATTTTAATAATGTCATTAGTTTATGAAATTTAAATTTTCAAACCAATATCTAAAAACTCCACTATATCTAATAGTTTAATTTAAACAACAATAATAATATGTTTAAAAATATATGTCAACATGATCAATTAAATGTCAACGTGATCAATTAAATTTAGTACTTAAATATATCAAATAAAAAAATTCAGAATTATTACAAATTTTCACATACAAAGTAGTAATTTACTCATATAACTAACACAATTTAATTATTTGTTTTGATTAATATGGTTTATTTGGCATACTAATCTCCTATACAACTTACTTGTATCTAAAGTTGATATTATTTTGTCAATCAATGTAGATGATCATTATAAAAAATAAAATATCTTACATTAATTTTTTTTAATAAATTTAAAATATACACTTTAATTCATATTGTATTTTTAAAAATTACTTTTAAAGTAAGTTAATTTTTAAAATAAATAATTTTTTAATGTGTGTCCTCATACATATTTTAACCATTATTAAAAGTTTTTTCTAACATTTATTGTGTTAAAAAGTGTTATTTTAAAAATGTTAAAGAAAAATTCTAACATATGGTCATTCGATAAAATTAAATATAAAAAAAATATAGTCTACTTTTATTTTTTTAAATAATATTATTTACAAAATAACATATGTTTATTGATGATAAAATATAGAAACATTTTTGATGAAATAATTGTCTTAAAAATTGATTCAACAAAAAATTATATTTATCTTTTTTATAATAAATAATAATATAATTTTTTTTATTTAATATTATTTTTTCTTTTAGTATGTAAAAATTAAAATATCCTTTTTTCTTTTAGCATTAATATGTACATAGAAGTCCCTATAAGGTTTTAAATAAGTATTTTAACAATGTTTATTCTATTGATGAATGTTTCAACCGTCAGTTTTTTTTATTTGATATTTTTATGATATTAATTATTTGTTTATATTACTTTTATTCTTTTACGATAATTTATTTCTTAATCACTTATAAAATTAAATTTTAAAAGTATATTTTAATTTCATTTTTTAAAATACTATCCATGAAAAATATTAATAGTAATTTTATCTTAAGAAAAACTATCAACAATAAAATATTTGCATTAAGTTGAAATATAGATATTTTTATTATTTAATAGTCTTCATATTTAGTATGTGAAATTTAAATTAATATTACCTAACAATAATCATCTCTACATATAACTTCATATTAAAATTAAATTTAATAATTCATTCAAAAGATTTAAAATATATATATATATATATATATATATATATATATATATTTGTAATAAAAAACAAAACACTTCGTAATATCATAGGTTTTGTTTTAAATTTTTTTTAATTCATTTTAATAATGTCATTAGTTTATAAAATTTATAATTTTCAAACCAATAAAAGTCAATTATATCTAATAATTTAATTTAAGCAATAAATAATAGTAATTATGTTTAGAAATATATGTTGGGTGAGCAATTAAATTTAGTACTTAAACATACCAAATCATAAAAATTAAGAATCATGTTTAATATTATAAATTTTCTTTTACCAAAACATTAATTCACTCATATAATTAACACTATTTAGTTGTTTTTTTATTAATACTTTTTTATTTGGCACTCTAATTTCTTGTAAAATTGAAATTCTCTTGTCAATCAATATCAATAGGTGATAATTATAAAATAATATAATATCTTATGTCAATTTCTTTTGCATAATAAATTGAAAATATACACTTTAATCTATATTGCATTCATAAATCTTATTTTTAAAGTAATTTAATTTTTAAAATAAATAAATAAGTAATTCTTTGGATGTGTGTTCTTACACACATTTTAATCATTATTAAAAGCTTATTTTAATCTATTTTTGACAAATTTATTATGTTAAAAAATGATTTATATTTAAAGAATTACTTTTTTATATACTATTTTTTTTATGATTTCTAATTACTTCGCCATTTAATAAAATTAAGTTTTAAAAAATATATTTTATTTTTATTTTTTAAATAATATTATTTAAAAAATAATATATGTTTATATATAAAAAAGTATAAAAACAAGTGTGATGACATAATTTTGTCTTAAAATATTTACCAACTAAAAATTATATTCATCCTTTTTATATTAAATAATAATATAAATATTCTAATTATTGAATTTTTTTTCATATTTAAAAATTAAATTAATTATCTAATAAAAATTAGCTTTAATGAGTTCTGTATAAAATATTAAATAATTATTCTATCTATGTTTATTTTATTGATAACTGTTTCAATTGTTAGTTTTCTTTCTCATGATATTAATTATTTTTTTCCATGCAACTTATTTTCCTTTATTATATTTCGTTACTTAGTCACTTATAAACTTATTTTTAAAAAATATTTTAATTTTTATTTTTAAAATATTATCAATTAAAAATAATATGAAGAAGAATTTTATTTCAAAAAAAAAAACTATCAAATAAACTATAAAACATTTATATTAAGTTATAATATAAATATTTTTATTATTAAATATTTTTCCTATTTTAGTACATAAAATTTAAATTAATATTATTTAATAAATAATTACACTAATCACATCTACTTAGAATTCCGTACTAAAATTGTATTTAATAGTTTATTCCACAAATGTTTAAAATATTATGAGTCTATTAATACATATATGACATCTCTATTTTTTATTTTTTTATTAGACGTGTCTCATAATACACATTACACTAGTTTAATCATACACATAGATTTGTGTCTATGTACTGATAAGACAAGTCAAACATTAAATATTAGACAAATCTTTCGATACACTGATTATACGAGTCTAATAATACACGTTAAAACAAATATATTATGTTCATACACTTATATGTATTTAAAACAAATATATTAAACATATTAAATATGTTCATACACTGATATCTTGTAATACATATTTCATTAATCTATTTCATTAATCTAATTATAAAATAATATAATATCTTATGTCAATTTCTTTTACATAATAAATTGAAAATATACACTTTAATCTATATTGCATTCATAAATCTTATTTTTAAAGTAATTTAATTTTTAAAATAAATAAATAAGTAATTCTTTGGATGTGTGTTCTTACACACATTTTAATCATTATTAAAAGCTTATTCTAATCTATTTTTGACAAATTTATTATGTTAAAAAATGATTTATATTTAAAGAATTACTTTTTTACGATTTCTAATATTATTTTTTTTATGATTTCTAATTACTTCGCCATTTAATAAAATTAAGTTTTAAAAAATATATTTTATTTTTATTTTTTAAATAATATTATTTAAAAAATAATATATGTTTATATATAAATTGTATAATATATGTCTTAAAATATTTACCAACTAAAAATTATATTCATCCTTTTTATATTAAATAATAGGTTTAATAGGTTCGGAGGTCTCTATATTTAGGAGTTTGTTTCAATTGGAGTGATCTTAGATCCCGAATTTTGTCAATTTGAATCAATAACCGTCTATATATATAATGTTAATATAAAAAATATATATGCATAAAGATCCTAAATAATTAAAAGATATAATTAATTGATTAAAAGACAAAGTAATAAGGTTTTTTAAAAGAGAATATAAATATAACCATAGAACATCTACATTGTACTACTACTTTGCTATTCACTGTTAATTCTCATTTACTCACATCATTAAAATAATAATTGCAAGTAAAAAGAACAAACAAACACAGAAAAAAGATAAACTAATGTATGAAAACTTTTATCTAAAAAAAATCATAATAAAAATCAATCTCAAAAGTCACAAAATAAAAAAATTACAACATACACATTAATTCTCATAATAAATCATTTATTTCTTCTGCACTTCCTTAATTTTTTAATACCCGTTTTACCCTTTTGATTTAATAATAGGAGTTTACTTTCTTTCTTGGTACTTCGTCCCTGTCGTTTTCAGTTCCCTCTTCAGTTTTTCTCTCCGAAAATTATTTTTGAATTAAAAATAATATTCTGAAAATTATATGCTGGTAATATTTAATAATGCATTTCGGATAAAAATTCAGAATAATATTTCAAATTCAAAAGAAGATAATCTAAAGAGGGATTTATATTGATTATTCCGAATTAAATAATCCGATAGGATATTATCTACCGGAAACATCTTTTTGCAATGGATTATTTTCTTTCTGGAAGGGTGAAGAGATGTATCTACCGACGCTGTTTTTCTCTGCATATCTTTTACTATTGTGGGAAACACATTTTTCAGGATTAAAACCGTCGATAATGCTAAAAATAAGCTCTGGAAAAATTGTATATTTTTGTAGTATATATCTACACACAACATCATAGTCAATCCACAGTTTTACACTCATCTCCTATGTATCTAGGAGTCACTTTCTCCTCTTTGAAATTTTAGACTATTTGTCTTAGAGTACTCTCTTTCTTTTTCCTCTAAATTTTTACGTGTCTCTCCTTCTACTCTTTTCTTTATTTGTAGTACGATAAAATCCCTTCTTAATAAAACTCTTTTAAACTAAAAGAAACCATAAGGCTTCTTATAATATCTCAATTGGTTTTTAAAAATACAACTGTTAGATTCCACGTTTAATCTTTTATTTTTCAGATTATATTATTTAAAATGCATGCTTTCACTTTCAGATTATATTATTTGCACCTCAATTACAAAAAGTGAAAAAACATTATTGCTCTTAGGCAAAAAATTAATAAATAATATAAAATTTTATGTTCTACTTAATACTTGAACACGTGACCACTTAACTCTTCAAAAAACTCTCACCAATTGAGTTATACAATACCTTGTGAAGTTATATGATTTTCAATAAAACGTACTTAAGTCTCATTACAATATTATTTATAAGTTCCATATTTTTTCGGGTCTTGCATAATGATTACAGGTAAATGTATTCATAATAACTTTTGAGAGAGAAAAATAAGAAGGAAAAATATAAAGAGCTTATTCATAAACTATATGTTGAATATAATAAAAACTAAGTATGAAATTAATTTTTAGTTAAAAATTAAAAGCTAACATTAGTGCAAAAAAGGTTTTTTATACCGGTTAAAAAAGACTTTTTATACCGGTTTTGGTGTTGGTATAGAAACAAGGGATATAGAAAGTTTTTATTTTTTACACCGGTTCTAGAACCGGTATAAAAAATTTAACCTTTTACACCGGTTCTGTCTGAAACAAGTATAAAAGTTTGTGATATTTGCACCTGGTATTCTAAGATCAGGTATAAAAAGTTGTCTAAAATTATAACAGGTGTGAAAAATCAAAACGTTTTATACCTAATATGACTTGAACCAGTGTAAAAAGTGACGTTTTTTTTTTAAATATTCGATTTGTTTGTGCTACTATCCATATAAAGACCTGTTTAAAATTTAATTCCATAATACAGTCTAAATAATCAATAACAAGCAAAATAATCAATATTGTTTCACATCAAAATGTAATATTTACCTAACAAAATTCCTAAATATATTTACATAACATAGTTACTTAACATCGTAAGGTAAGGCTTTTCTCATGTAATAAATTGCTATAAATATAACTCAAATAAACAAAATTTAAGGGTACAACCAAGTTTAGAAAAAGAATTAGGAAAAAAGAACAAAGCTTGGAGCCATGATTAGCATTTTATTACATGTTGCAGACAAAGATCTTTAAATCTTCGCCTACTAAGGTTTTTGAAAAGCTTCATAGACTCTTAGCATTCATGATCCTTTATAGAAAGAGGAAGGAAAACAAATGCATGAATGGGCATAATTTTTATTTGGACTTCGAAATCTTCAGAGCAGAATGAAAAGTGAATAAATTCCAATAATCGCCAGATAAAATTACTGGCCTATAAGCTTTAATTATATTTTCTGTCTCACTGTCTTGTCCAGCAAGAACCAAATCCAGTAATTCCATAAAAATTGATACGCAAAAGACTTGTCCGTTGCTTCATCAGTTAGGTTTCTATAGAATCTAAAAAATGACAGAGAGAAAAAAAATCAAATCTTCAACAGTGACAGCTTAAAAATAAAACAAAATCAAACATTGTCTAATCTAACATTCAGAAAAGGAGTTGAAGGACATTGTCATTGCTGGTATCAATTTATAATAAAAAGGTGCAACAATAATGGAAAAATATTTGGTAAGATATTTCCCTATCAAATCATATCATATATCCTTATTTATTGTAATTAAATCATATATGTAACATAATCAAATCATAGAGTATATATATCATATGAGACAAGCTTGTTACAAATATCATTAGTGTGAAATCCTTCGAGAGATGTAATAAACATGTTAGTCAGTTGTTTGTGGAAGCTAACTATGTAAATAATGAAAAAAGCTAGTAAATATTTTGTGAAAATGACTTTGTCTTTCTCAAAGTAATAATCAATCTGTAATATGTTTCGTCTTTTCAAATAATACATTTGACACTTAATAAATCTTTCTTTTAACTACACTTTCGAAAAAAGAGCAGTTCAAGTGGAATACATATAGATCAATATATCATATCATAGATACAACACAATAAATAGAGAAGAGATAATTTTTCCTAATATATTAACATATTATAAGGAGAAGGTATTATATTCCAGCTTAAGAATTTATCAAAGGTTTGAACTACCACCAAGAGGTCATTGATAAAAGTATGTGTACGACAGACAAGGCCAACATGACAATTTTGAGACATTAAGTAACAAACCTTATTAAGATAATTCATTTGCAGGGATGACACATATAGCCACAACCAACATAAAAAACCATGTCTCTGGGTAGATCAACTGATTTTTCCCTTCAAAAGTTAACTTCAAAGAAGTCCCGAGGGCCTTAACACTCATCACCTGCAAAATTATAGCAATCCAACGTAGATCAGCCTTAGTATTTTTGTAGTGTTACTACAACGCAAACATTTTTCAGTAAGTATTATTATAGAAATAATTATGCAAGTAAAAAATATATAAAAAATCATATGGAAGCTGAAAGTCTATTTATGAAATTCATTACTAGAACACAGTAGTGAATTGTAAAGACCAGATTACTTTGAACATGAAATCATGTTCCTCAGATTGTATACTATGAAGTGTAGATCAATCATCAAACATAATATTTAACAGGAGAGAAAACATTTAATTTACTTACAGAGAGAGAACCCATCAATGAACAAATGCCAGTATAAACTAGCACATTTGTATGCCCACATCTTGGTGCAAAATGGAAGACCAGAATGAATACCAATACTATTACTGAGCCCCCATGTGCCAGAAAAGCTGCAAGCACGGAGAAGACCTTCGTAATCAAGGAGCTACAATGAATAGCATTATTAAAAAAAGAAAGTGCATCCTAACCAGGTTGAGTAGCCATATCCCATATTTCCTGAACTGACTTAATGGGTTGTTCCCTAGGAGCATGAATAACAATAATGATACTACCAATAATGCACATTACACAACCCGATATCCCAAGATGGTGTAGCTTCTCTTTCAGAAAATGTCAGCCAACACAGCATTGGAGAATACCGTGCAAAGATCATTGAAAAAGCAACCATGTTGCCAATGTTAGAAGTTAATATAGCCTTCACTCCCACTTGAGAAAGAAAACAAAGGGGAATACCTCACAATAATACTTAATGCGCCAAGAGGGGTAACTAGAACCGCTGGGGCAAATGCATATGCAACAAAATTTGCAACCTCTACATTGCTAGTTTTTTCATTTGCAACCATACGTTATTGCTCTTTTCACAAAAGCAAGCCACATATATATGTAACTTTCATACATCACTATATATGTAGCAAAGATAAAATAAAGACAATTCATATGGATCACTGATAAAATCTCTATAACCTGTATATCCCTGCTCCAATCAACAGGGTCACTAACTATAAATGCTGCTTGAACCCTTTTAGAGAGGACATCATTCCTTGGAAAACTCTCATTAAACTTTGTCTGCATAATAGCTAGATTGGAAGTCCATTTCTTGTATGGAGCCAGCGGATCAATGTTTTCAAAGCACGAGGCATATTCATCAATTGAAAGAGCATGTCTGAATACAAAGACGAACATCATAATGATAAGACACTGAGGGTTATGTTAGATCATCATTTTCATAAATTATCAAACAAGCCGGTTATCCTAAACCTTACCTAAAACCATATTCCGTCATCACAGCTGCAGGTTCCCCTTTCCCCACAGCCACAACGAGATCATTCTCAAATCTGTAAGTGGCGTGAAAATTCTATGAGACAAGGACACCTAAGTGTTGTCAACCTTATTGGTTTCAGAGTGTAGAAAAGACAATTCAGCATGTAATACTCATATGGAACCTTAATAGAGGATGATTAGTCATACCTCTTAACCAGTTGTTTAAATGGTGAATGACCTTGTAAAACCTGTACAAAAAATCAGATTTGGTTTAGGGAAAAACATTTTTTTTTCCAACAGAATTTAGGGTGACAACAAGGCAAGGCAAAGGCGACCACTTCTGACTTTTCAGTACACATGCATACAGCAAACAAACCAGGAAATAAGACCACACACGTATACATCACTATACAGGGTAGAGAAAGAACGTTCAGAGGCTGTAGATTACTTCACACTTCCAAAAGAATCAACAATTCTAAATCCTCATAACCAATCCTCCTAATTACTAAATCCAGAATTTCTTATGTTCATAAAACTCATCATCCCTATGTTTATTTGATGTTGCTTTGGGGACAATGTTTACCTGTAAATCATAATGAAAAACTAAAATAAAATGAAAAAAATCATTGTTAAATAATTCTCCAAAAATCAATGTCTAAAAAATAAATACCTTTAACAGGGATTTCTTTTGGAACCAAGGTCATTGGTTTTACTCCAACAGACTCATGAGCCACACCTTTATCAATAGCAGGGTTACTACACACAGAGATCTACGAAAGTTCAGCGTGAAAGAGGCAAAAGCAGAGAGTCAAGCTCGAACACAGTAATCGCTGCTTACATTGACGGTCAGTGCGGGAGCAAACGTGCCAGAGCACCTCGACGACCTTTGACGAACAATAAGACGCCTCAACGAACAACAAGACACCTCGACGCCTTGCTCAGCCCTCAAATGCAGCCTGACGCCTCGTTCCCAAGCAGGGGAAGACACAAATAAAAGATTTTCTATAATGCAACCGATATAAAATTATATGTGTTATTTACAATTATGCCACTGCATCACTTTTAATACCGGATTTTATTATAACCGGTGTAGAAAAGTTTCTTTTATTTACAGAATTATCACTACACCACTTTCTATAGCTAGTAAATACTAGTGGAAAAACACTGTTTAATGTCGATTATTTTGGGCTTTTAACGTCACAAACGGAACTGACGTCTATTCCGGTGACGTTATTATACATCGGTCAGGTTATCACCGATGTTTATATAGACGTCCGGTCCATACAGGTCAGACGTCTCTAAGGTTGTTCTTGACTGATGGTGAATTGAGTTTACAATTTTATTTTTAGTTGAAGAGAATGTATTGTATATTTTTTGATTGGATGGTTTTAAAAACTTAGTGGAGGGAATTGGAGAGTGCAAAACGCAAGAAATCACCGCCATAGAACGCCGCCCAATGACACGACAATAACTGCACAAAAACCCAATGAAAACGCATTTTAATCGGTTCAAATGAAAGATAATGCATCAAAGAGTGATGTAATCGGAGTAAAACTAATTTAAAACGGTGCAAAAGTGAGAAAACGAACTTGAAAAGCGTAACCCGTAGAGAGAAAACGCCACGAAGATGATGAACAATGAGTGCGCGTAACCAGCAATTAATTGGTTCAAATCAAAGATAAAGCATCAAAGAGTGATTTAATCAGAGCAAAACTAATTTAAAACGGTGCAAAAGTGAGAAAACGAACCTGAAAAGCGTAACCCGTAGAGAGAAAACGCGACGAAGATGATGAACAATGAGTGCGCGTAACGGCTATCTCACGATCACGATGTTTTAATGCCGACATTTAGAAGTCGGTTCCCCTATAATAGACGTCTAAAGGGCTTTAGAAGTCGGTTCCTCCTAGATCAGACGTCTGAATTGAGTCAAAAAGTGACTTTTTAAATTTTTGGGTTTAGGGTTTAAACGTCGGTTCCCCCAATAACTGACGTCTAAAGTGCTTTAGAAGTCAGATTGGCGGGATCAGACGTCTATATGGAGCCAAAAATTTACTTTTTAAATTTTTGAGTTTAGGGTTTAGAAGTCGGTTCCCCCAATAACTGACGTCTAAAGTGTTTTAGAAGTTGGATTGGCGGGATCAAACGTCTATATGAAGCCAAAAAGTGACTTTTTAAATTTTTGGGTTTAGGGTTTAGATGTCGGTTCCCCCAATAACTGACGTCTAAAGTGCTTTAGAAGTCGGATTGGCGGGATCAGACGTTTATATGGAGCCAAAAAGTGACTTTTTAAATTTTTGGGTTTAGGGTTTAGGGTTTAGAAGTCGGTTCCCCCAATAACTGACGTCTAAAGTGCTATAGAAATCGGTTTTCCCCATAACAGACGTCTAAATAGAATAAAAAATTATTTTTTATTAACTTTTTCTTTTGGTTTTGGCGTCTATTCGAGGGAGCCGATGTATATGAGGGCCTATAGACATCGGTTATGAGAGCCCCGACATCTACAATATTATAAACGTCGGGGTCCCACTTAAATGACGTCTATATTGGCAACTTATTTACGAAAGTGTCACCGGACATTAATTTACGTCGGGTCCTTACTTAACTGACGTATAAGGGATGACGTTAAAAGCCAATTTTCCACTAGTAAAATTTTAACCGGTACAAAAAAAGCATTATAAAAAGTATATTTTCTACCAGTGTAAATTTGTCACATTGTTCGGTTAAGATAAAAGTTAAATTTTAATTAAAAAATGTATATGGATCTTTGTTTGAGTTGAAAGTTCTGCATTGAATAGTAAAATTGAAAATGTTGAGTGACATATATAAAAAATAAAGACTCATAAACACTGAGTCTTAAGATTTTACGTTGGAGAAGTGTAACTCATACATGAAAAGTGATCATCAAACTCTCCCATTTATTCCAATAAAAAAAATACAACAAATATTTAAGGTAGAACCCGAAACAAGTAGTGACTCTATTCAGTAACTTACAATAAAGAGCATTGATAAATGACCATTTAATACTAATGGTATTATCATCGAGAAAAAAACCGTAGATTTTCATTTTTGATATAGTTACAACAATGATACTTTACATTTTTGAAGTATCAGGACTTCATAGTCTCTTAGCTACTTGCTAGGTTTCTAAGTAGTACAAGTGTAATGTCAAAATTCTAGGTTGAACAATATATTAGTAACAAAGATTAACCTAGTGTTTTGGATTAGGTATGATATCAAATTCGTAGTCATTCTCACAATATTTTTCCCGATGTCAAGTTTGTTTTATGATGTGGATCTTCCCTTTAGAATTTCCAACTTTTTCTGATTGTTCCATCACTTTTGCCATATAAAATGTTCAACAACTAGCACTCCCTATTAGCACTCCCTAATAAAACGGCCCAATTGACAGAAGGCCCAAAAGGACGAGGCCCAAATACTGGCTTCTGGAGTCTTCCTTGCCAGAAAGTGGATGGGACTGAGACTGTCTTCTCAGTCACTCAGAAACACAACGGAGGGAAAATTAGAACGCAGCTTCAGCATCGAAGCCTCTGGAGAAGCGCGCTCCACGGTGGTCGGATGAGAGCAAGCGTCGTAAGAAAAAGGGAAAAGAGAATTTGCGCAGGAGCAGAGATTGACAAAGGTGAGAGCTTTCTGAAAATGTATGAGTTTATTATTGTGTGTTGTATCAAATGAATAAGAGACCAGAACCCTTCTCATATAGGGTTCTGTTACAAGAAAAACCTAAACTAATCTGTTAGAGATCCTAACAGAATCAACAAGAAACATTAATGAAAAAATCTAATTAAAGGAAAAAGCTCTTAGGAGCATTAACTACGAATAACAGAAACCTTAATACACCCCTCTCAAGCTGGATGGTGGATGTTCACCAATCCAAGCTTGGGTATGATAGATTTGAAGTGAGTCCGATGAGGGAACTTGGTGAATACATCAGCAAGTTGCTCTTCTGAACGTATAGGAAGTAGATTCAAAAATTTGGCTTGGATTTTCTCACGGACCACATGGCAATCTAGCTCAATGTGTTTGTTTCGTTCATGGAAACTTTGATTGTGAGCAATATGTCTCGCAGAATCATTGTCGCAATATAGGATAGCAGTGGCAGTGGGCTGGACCTGAAGATCTTGTAGGACATAATGAATCCACTGCATTTCACAGACAGTAGCAGCCAAGGCTCGATACTCTGCCTCAGTGGAAGACCTTGATACTGTACTTTGCTTCTTCAACCTCCAGGACACTAATGAGGATCCCAAAAAAATACAATACCCCGTAGTTGACCTCCTGGTATTGGGACAAGTGGCCCAATCCGAATCACTAAAGCCTTTAATTTGCGTATCAGAGTCAGCAGCAAAGAAAAGTCCCTCTGAAGGGCTAGACTTGACGTATCTCAGAATGTGTTGAAGCGCCTTTTAATGATGATTAGTGGGCTCCTGCATGAATTGGCTCAATAGGTTAACACTAAAACATAAGTCAGGTCGAGTATTAGTTAAGTAGAAAAGTTTCCCTATTAATCTGCGGTAGGAGCTGGGATTCTCAAGATAATCCTCTGTTTTGTATAGCTGGCTTGTGTCACTCAGAAAGGGAGTGGTACACGGCTTGCTTCCCAACATTCCAGTTTCTTCAAGTATGTCAAGAGCATACTTTCTTTGGCAAAGGTGGATCCCTTTCTTGGACCTAGCAACTTCAAAACCCAAGAAATATTTGAGTTCTCCCAAGTCTTTAATATGAAATTGTCGATCCAATAGAGTCTTTATGTGAGTGATTTCACTCATAGAATTTCCTGTTATGATAACATCATCCACATATACAAGGAGTGCTGTAAAATCTGCAGAATTTCTCTTGACAAAGAGGGAATGGTCAGACTTAGATTGAACATAATCATCTGAAATAAGGAAATTAGATAACTTTTCAAACCATTGTCGGCTAGCTTGCTTTAGTCCATATAGAGATTTAGTCAATCTGCACACTTGCCCTTCCCTTTCAGCCTTCAATCCAGGTGAGAGTTCCATATATACTTCTTCCTTCAAGTCTCCATGTAAAAAGGCATTGTCAACGTTAAGTTGGTGCAAAAACCAGTTCCTTGAGGCTGCAAGAGCAAGTAGAATTCTGACATAAGTGAGCTTGGCAACAAGAGAAAAAGTGTCAAGGAAATCTATCCCTTCTTGTTGAGTGTAGCCCTTTGCTACTAGTCGGGCCTTGTACCTCTCCACACTCCCGTCAGCTTTATGCTTGACCTTGTAGACCCATCTACATCTAATGGGTCTCTTACCAGGGGGAATTTGGGTTAAATACCAGGTAGAGTTGTCTTGTAAGGCTTTGATCTCCTTCTGCATAGCATCTGCCCATTCTGGGTTGTTTCTGGCTTCTTCATATGAGTTGGGTTCCTTGGCAGCACTTACAGCGAGGGTGTACCTCAAATGCTTCTCTGATAAATTCTTACAGGATAAAAAAATTACCAATAGGATAGGGAGTTTTTAAACCATTTTTTATGCATAAGGAGGTAGATGACAGTTGATTTGTTTCATGCACATAGTCCTCCAAGTAACCAGGTGTTTTTCTTATCCTATTGGATCTTCTTTGATTGACTCCCTGTGTCTCTTCCGCGAGTTCATACTCTCCAGTAGTGGCATCTGCACTTTCAGCTGGGCTTTCACCATTTTCTGTATAGCTGCAAGGCAAATTGTTAAGGAAAAATTCATTGTCTTCTCCCTCACTATTGTTGACTTTATCATTTTCCAATTTCTTACAGGGAAAAACACTCTCATAAAATACCACATTTCTGCTGATGAATATTTCTCTATTATTAATGTCAAGGATCACATATCCTTTAACTCCACCTTTATAGCCCAGAAAAATACCTTTTCTGGCTCTAGAATCAAGCTTAGTTCTCTTATTCTCTAAGGTAGAGGCAAAACACAAACAACCAAACACCTTCAAGTCAAGGTAAGTAGGAGAACTGTTATGTAGAACTTCATATGGAGTCTTATCTCCAATAACAGAGGACGGTAGCCTATTCATTAAGTATATAGCATGTGAAAGAGCATATGACCAATATATATGAGGAAGGTTAGATTGGAAAATTAGGCTGCGGACAACATTCAATATGTGTTGGTGTTTTCGCTCCACAACTGAGTTCTGTTGTGGAGTTTCAACACAGCTTTTCTGGTGTTCGATCCCATAGGACTCATACACGCTACTGCAACTGAACTCAGGGCCATTATCAGTCCTGATAATTTTAATAACTTTATTAAACTGAGTTTTAACTTTTATAATAAAGGAGCGTAAGAGCTCTCTAGCTTGACCCTTATTATGCATGAGAAAAGCCCAAGTGTGCCTACTATGATCATCAACAACAGTTAGAAAATACCTATGTCCATGTATAGAAGGGATAGAGGAAGGTCCCCAAATATCGCAATGTATTAAATCGAAACAATTGGTAGTTATAGAAACACTTTTAGGAAAAGGCAATCTGTGTTGCTTAGCAAAGTGGCATATATCACAAGCATCATCCAAAACAGTTTGAACATAGGGAAAAAATCTACATATTCTTTCAACAGTTTTGTGCCCAGGGTGGCCTAACCTATAGTGCCATAGGTTCACATTTACATGTTCAAAAGAAAAACTAAAACTAGAGGTTGGGCTCCTCTCAAAAGGCTGCAAGTAGTAGAGGCCTTTGTGCATATCAGCACATCCAATCATCTTCAAGGTGGAGCTGTCCTGTATTTTGCAGTTCTCAGATCCAAAAGTTAGTACACAATTCATATCTTTGATCAAACTCTGAACATATATGAGATTAAAACTAAATTCAGGTATATATAAAACATTGAAAATTCTGAAATTATTAGTAAACTCCACAGTTCCTGCATAATGGGCTGTAACAATGGAACTGTTTGGTAACTTAACAGATATAGGGTTGATTTTTTTGAAAGTTAGAAACTGATTTTTGTCATGGGTTACATGGTCAGTAGCCCCTGTGTCAATAATCCATGAGGACATACCTTGTTTGTCCTCACCAGTGTCCCTTTGTACTTGGCTAATGCTGTGTGAAGCAGTGTCCACCTTTTCCAGCATCTGCAACAATCTATGCATCTGTTCAGGGGTGAAAGAGCTTTGGACAGAACTCTGTTGGTTGGTGAGCCCACTGACTTGTGGTGCTTCTGATGTAGAACAAGCATTGGTTGAACTCCATTCATTCTGTCCCTTGTTTATTTGACTATTGTTGTCATTTTTCTTGTACCATGGTGGGTATCCATGTTTGGAGTAACACTCATCCACAGTATGATTCATTTTATTGCAGTAGGAACATTGCTTCCCATAATTGGGACTCCTTCCTCTTCCTCTGCCTTGGTTGTAAGGCTGAGATCCTCTTCCACGGCCTTTCCAACTCTGTTCACCCTTCCACTGACCTTGTTTCTCAGCGGTATTGGCTAGAATTTTAGTATCATTGTGCTGGGTAATTCCAGAATCATGCTTTTCTTGTCTTTCTTGCTGTATGATTAATGAAAACACACGGTTGATAGTGGGTAGGGGTTCCATCAATAATATCTGAGTCCTTACTGTACTGTAACAGTCATTTAACCCCTTTCAGAAGCATATCACATGTTCTGTCTCCCTGTATCTATGAGAAATTTTAGAAAGCTCACAGCTGCAAGGAACTTTGCAGCTGCAATTTGGAATGGGTCTCAAAGATTCCAATTCTTCCCATGAGACTTTTAAGTCAGTAAAATACTGACTCACACTTCTTTCGCCTTGTTTAATGGAGTGAATTTCTTGGAGCAAATCTGAGAGTTTGAAATAATCTCCCTTAGAGAACCTTTCTTTTAATTCTTCCCATAATTCTTGGGCATTTTCTACGTATATAACACTTTCTGCTATTTGGGTAGAAAGGGTCTTGGTGATCCATGACAGCACCATCATGTTGCTCCTCTCCCATGCATCAAAGATAGCATCATTTCTGTTGGGTTTCTTGATCTCCCCATTTATGAACTTTAATTTGTTTTTGGAGAGGAGAGCTCTCCTCATGTTCCTGCTCCAGGATGTGTAATTTGATTCATTGAGAATTTGAGAGATGATTGAGGCGCCAGGGTTTTCTCCTGGATGGAGGTAGAATGGACTGGAGGGATTGTTGGCTTCGTCTTTTTCTTTGTCTCCCATGTTGTCAAGAAATCAAGAAACAGTTCAAGATTCTCCAATAAAGGTAAGAGAGGTTCAATGCGCAGAGAAAACGGGCAGAACAGGCACAAGGACCTGCTCTGGTACCATAATAAAACGGCCCAATTGACAGAAGGCCCAAAAGGACGAGACCCAGATGCTGGCTTCTGGAGTCTTCCTTGCCAGAAAGTGGATGGGACTGAGACTGTCTTCTCAGTCACTCAGAAACACAACGGAGGGAAAATGAGAACGCAGCTTCAGCATCGAAGCCTCTGGAGAAGCGCGCTCCACGGTGGTCGGATGAGAGCAAGCGTCGTAAGAAAAAGGAAAAAGAGAATTTGCGCAGGAGCAGAGATTGACAAAGGTGAGAGCTTTCTGAAAATGTATGAGTTTATTATTATGTGTTGTATCAAATGAATAAGAGACCAGAACCCTTCTTATATAGGGTTTTGTTACAAGAAAAACCTAAACTAATCTATTAGAGATCCTAACAGAATCAACAGGAAACATTAATGAAAAAATCTAATTAAAAGAAAAAGCTCTTAGGAGCATTAACTACGAATAACAGAAACCTTAATACTCCCTATTGTTCTACTACCATAAGTTACTTCATGTTCGTTTGTGTCTAGTTTTCATTTTCATACTCTTTTTTTACATTGGTCTTGTGCCACTTAAATAAAGGTATCAATTTCAAAAGCTTGGAGTAAAATATGTTAAAGATACGTCTAATATTCTATTAATAAATATTAGATAATCAAATATTGTTTTAATTATAATTTATATATTATTATAATTTGTATAAATTTTTACAACTGTCATAAAACATATATATATATATATATATATATATATATATATATATATATATATATATATATATATATATATATATATATATATATATATATATATGATATATTAATAATTTTAAATGAAAAGCATAACATACATAGAAATAATAATACTTGAAGGTAACCCCGACCATGTGCAAAAGTTATTTGACAGTCATCTTTTATTTGCTGTTATTAATGAATAAAAGTCAAATGCAGAGATTTCTTGTTTGTATATTCTTTCAACAAAGGTTTTGGTTGAAGGTGGTGATTTTTTACGTCAATGATGTTATATCTTTCCACTGAATTTTTCTTGAAAGACCTATATACGTAAATGAGTGTTTAATCAGCTTGTTTCACTTCCATATGTATATTTGATTGTTATGGTTTTTGAAACTAGGGCATATTTCTGCTATATCTTGGTTTTTTAGTGTTGTTCATATGAAGGAATTAACAGTGGTATATGGTCTGTGAAACTCTTGATTATTGGTAAGACCAAACAAGACATGCTACTGTGAGCAAAAACCATGCATTAATTTCAATCAGCTGTTCAGAGGACAGCTCAAAAAACAAGAATCAAATTTGTGCCTGACAAACGCATTTATGTCAAAAATGATGACAGAAAAATTAAGTAAAGGTAGATTTTGAAACAAAAGGAAAAGCTTCTCTTCTCTGCTCCATTTCTGTTGATGAAATTGTTGAAACTAAAGGGTTAGAGAAAGTATAAACTAGGGATGGCAAAAAAAATTCGCGGGTATGGGTATTCGCAGGTAAAACTCACGGTGGGTAGTTACTACTCGCGGATATTTATTATCCGCAAGTAACAGGTAGTGGGTATTTTGATACCCACTTCTAAACGGGTCGGGTACGGATAGTATACTACCCGCGGGTATCCGTTATCCGAAAAAAATAATAAACAAAATTAATTTATATATTTTTTAATTAAATTTAATTAAAAATAAAATAAAATTATATTTTATTAGGTAAAATCTAATTAAAATTAAACTTTAATTTTTATTTAATTTATTTTATACTATATTTTATAATTTTTTTTGTAATTTTATTTAAATTTTATTTTAAAATGTATAAAATATATTTTTATTTTTATTTTTTGCGGGTATCCGCGGGTTTTAAAATATCCAACTGGTTTTTTCTAAACGAGTACCCGGCGGGTAGCAGGTCAGGTGACGGGTACATTTTTATCCGGCGGATCAAGTTGCGGGTAGGCACTATCCGTACCCGACCTAACCCGTTGTCATCTCTAGTATAAACCATATATATTGAATTGATTTAAAGTGTATAAAACAAAAGGTTACTTTACTTATTTATATTAGTAATTAAGTTTAGTGTTAAGTGTAATATTTTTGAGAATTGTTCTAACAAATACTCTCTAGTTGAAGAAAGCATTTTAAGGTATTAAAAGAGAAGAGTATAGTTAAATTGTTTTTCACTTGTCAATTCTTAAATGATATAACTCTATTGGATATATCATATCAATAGTATAATTAAGAAAGAGATTCCAAATGAACAATAAATCTATCCAAACAAGCTTTTTTATAAAGTGAGATTACAAAAACCACAAGATCAACAAATTTCTTTAAGAAATAAAAATAATAATAATAATCTGACACTTGCATAATTTTTTTATATTCATTTGACATTACTATTTTTTATTTTTAACTTTTTTTTTCAAAAATTATAAAAGTTCAATTTTTGCTAAAATCATTTTACCTTTTTAAATGTGTCTATCAATGTGTGTCGTGTTACTTTTATTCTTAAAAATTGTCAATTTTGCACTACACACTAGAGAAGACTTGTTCTAATTATTTTAAGGGAAAGTGGAGTTGAAGAGCTTGCTCTAGTTTTAAGCAAGTTGAGATTTTCATTGAATCCTCTCATCACCCTTTGTGTCCCACAGCATTACTTGACTCTAATGGAGGGAACATATTCTCCAAGGTGGTCCTCAAAACATGTTTCATTGCAGAGTTGCACCAGCACAGTGGCCCCAGTAAAACTAGTTCACAAGATGAAATATTCTGTTCTTGTTCTTTCTCAATGCTTAGTAATTTAGCAGAAAAAAAAATTTCACTGCAAAATAAAATAAATTTAAGAATAAGTAAATTCAAACATTTTTTCACATATTAGTGATTGAAAAAAATAGACTTAAACTTGTTTAAAAAATTGGCATGGAAATTATTAGATCTTTTGTGCATTCCACAATTTTGGTGCATCTTATGATAATAGAAAATAAACTTTTCTGCATTTTTTTTCCACCACAAACACTTAATATTTTCTAGCTTAAACTGTTGAGTCAAATGGAGGGTCCTTGACAGCTTAATTTTTTTCAGTTCCTTAGCAATGAATAATGAATTTTTTTTTCTCCTAGTACTATGATTAATTAGTACTTTTTTGAACCTTTTTCGAAATTTTGATGTTGTCTCAAACTGTTGGCATGTGGAATTTTTCAATTGGACAATTTCTAATCAATAATACAATGTTTTCTATAAATCTTCTTTAATATCACCTATATATCTTTCAAACTCTTGATGTTTTCATCTTTTTTTAAATTTGTTTATGTTTTATAAAATTCAACCATCATTAATTATTTATTCTTTTCCAATAACTAAATTTGATCTTTACCAAAAATATGAAACTTCACACTTACTTCAAAATCACTTAAACCAAACCACCTTTGCTTCCCATATTAAATAAGAAAGTTAGACTAAATGCACTAGTATTTACACTTTTAATTGCTTCTTAACAATAGATTTGAAAGGGATACAATATTATATATATATATATATATATATATATATATATATATATATATATATATATATATATATATATATATATATATATATATATATATATAAGATTCAATGCTTACATTTTAAAACAAGTACAAAGTTCAAAGAGAAAGTTTGGAATTATTCGTTTATAAATAAATCTTAAAAAATATGATTTAGAAATATCTTTAATTACGAGTGGTTTCAAAGTAAATCATATGTAATTAATTTTTTCAGTATGAGATCACTATTCTTAATATTATATATATTTTTTCATCTATAAGGTTTAAATCTGAAAATTTATTTAAGAAAATTGAAGTAAATATTACTCTACAAATAATTTGTTTATTACTATAGAAATGTTTCTTTAAAAATTTATATTTATTTCAAGAGCATATTTTTAAACTTTAACAACAAAGAGGCCTTTTACCAAATTAATATGGCTCCTCAAGACTTTTATGAAGGCTTCAAATTTGTTCGTTTTACCAAATTCCATTACAAACATTACCATGAGAAAAAAAATATGCTTGTCATTACAAATTCAAACACGCAATAAAACTTTTATAACTCCAACCATCTATGATTTTCGCAATAGACTTTATTTTTATTTCAACATTCAACAATAGCATATAAGATCAATTGGAAAATATATATTTACACGAATAACTTAACTCTTATTTTATGAGTTTGAGGTGTATGACAAATATATTTTGACACCTATAATTTTTTTACACTTATTTAATATTTTTTTTTTGTTTTCTTTTCAAATACAAAAAAATTTACATCTTTTTTATAACCATTTTACTTGTCAAATAGTTGTTAAACCGTGTCAAACAATTTTTTTTTCTACTATATTGGAAATATGCATTACACAAATTTCAACATCCTCTAAACATACATTTACATTTTTTTAAGGTATTTTCCTTCCATTTTCATCCTAAGTTTATTTTTAACCACATCACAATTTTTTATACATAAATTAGAGTTACTTTTAGTTTTCTTGTTCTAGTTGTATCTATGTCAACTTGTCCAAATATGAGAACCTTAAATTTTTTTTTGAAGTGTTTATTTTTTTCAAGATTCATTATACAAAAAAGTATACACAAATTTGGTATAGACGTGATGTGATTTTACTTTTATTAGATGTGGTTTTACAATTAGTAGATGAATCACATTTTAATTTATAGAAAAAAGGGACATTAATACTCCAATCTTGCAACCAAACATTGATACAAGGAAAGACACCTAAATTTGGTATAGATGTGGTCTTTGCAGCTATGTTATTCATCTTTATCAAATGCACTAGAGTTTTAGTTAAAAAATCTCACTCCAAGATGTTACCATACAAATCCCACTTTATTATTTTATGATAGGCTTGTTAAAGCTTCTCTCTTCCATTTTACCTTTCCTCTTCCAACAATATTTGGTACAAATGCACCACCCCTTTGTCAACCTTTTCTAGTTATAGTACTATTACTTTTACAAAATTATAAGGACAAACTCTTAAATTTTATATTTAGAATTCAAAATATACTTTTAAGATTTAAAATACTAAACTTTTTTTTTGAAAAAGTTCTGAAAATAAATTTATAGTTTTATTTTTAATTAAGGTATTTATTTATGAAAGTTTATTTAAATTTTTTTCATAAGAAATACCATTTTTAAAATATTCAAAATATTAATTTTTTTGTTACATACACCTAAAAATTGTAATTGTTTTTAAGGATATTATTACTAAGATCACTTTGAAGGATGTCTTAAATTACACCAAATTGGTGAGAGAAAAAAAACATTACACCACATTTTGTCACAACATAAAGACATTAACTAAAATTAACCACCACTTGCTCTGAATGCTATCCACATAATCTTAAAGATCTGTCCATAAACATAGGAGCTACCTAAAATTAACTGCAAAAAACCATGTTCCACTTCCTAATCTCAAGGTCAAACACTCACTCCAAATTTCTCTCTCTTCCGTTTCTCTCCCTCCCACAGAGACACACACTCTCTCTAACCCAACACGGTTTTGACTACCAAAAGCTTTTCATATTTTTCTTTCCTTTATTATTTTCACAATTTTCCGGAAATAGAAAACATATTTTCTCTCTCTGCGTTCCTGTGTCCTTCTCTCTCTCTTCTCACCATCGTTCTTGATCCATGGAAGAGGAACTTCACAACCCAGAAGAAAGGTGATTCCTTGGGGCGAGAATCGGATACCCAATTGGCTGGAGCTTCCAATGCGGGCTAGGAGGAGACCCGAGAACGACCGGGGTGGATCTGATGATGGTGGGTTCTGCAGGGACATGGGTGATGAAGATGGTTTCAGGCGGATGTAGGGTTGTTGTAGGGGGGAACGATCTGGTCGTGGTGCGGCAGCATAGACGACGATGCAGCTTCACTTCTCGCCTAGCATGAGAAGCATCACGATATCGAGCAACAATGGGATTATTGACTTGATGAGGATCAAGGTAGCAGCTTGCCACATTTCCTATCGAACCCTCTTCCACACCATCCTCATCCTTGCTTTCTTGTTGCCCTTTGTCTTCATTCTCACCGCTCTTGTTACCCTTGAAGGTGTCAACAAGTGCTCCTCTTTTGGTACTCTTTTTTTTAATCTTCTTTTTCTTCCAATTCTTCACTTTATTACGTCCTTTCATTGTTTACTTACTTGTGTACATTGTATATCTCTCTGTATTTTGTCTTTAGTCTAATTAATGTTGAGTGATCCATGTAGTCTGCCTCACCTGGTGATATCTGATTGACCTTTTATTCATTCATTTGATTACATTAATTTGTGTTTATATTTATATTTGGTCTTTAGCCGAACTACATGACTATGGTGATCCATGCTGTATGCTCATGTAGCCAATCTCACCTCGTGGGATATCTTCTGAGACTTTTATTATTCTGTTGATTACATTGCGTATTCTTTTGTATTTGCTCTTTAGTCTAACTAAATGACTTGGTGTGATCCGTATAGCCAATCTCACCTTATAGGTTATCTTATTAGACTTTTATTTATTCACTTGGTTACATTGTGTATGCATTTGTTTTTGGCCAGTGTCGAGCTAAATGAATTTGATGTGATCTGTGTAGCTGACCTTACCTGATATATTTGATTAGGCTTTTGTTGTTGTTGTGTGGATATGGTTTGATTTTGGATAAATTGGATTGGCATGTGTTTTTTGTTAATTTGTTGTTCTAAAAAGAAGGATCTGGATTTGGATGTTGCGGTAAAAACTATGTTCATGTGCTAGGTTAGCGGGGCCTGGAAATGTTTTATTGCAATCATAGATGGTTTACCTTATGGTTGTCTTGTCAGTTTTCCTTTTTCTAGCTGAGCTAGCATTTGCCTTCATTTCAGGATCTCAAGTGTAACTGGCCAATTTAAGTAAATCATGATCATTTGTTGCATAGCATTAATGCACTTGAACTTTGGATTAGTAGTGATGGTGACAACGGATTATGATTGTTCTTGACATGCATTGCTGAAATTTTTACCTTGCTTCTTTCATGTGGCAAACGATTACATGCTTTGTGTATTAGCGCTGAAAATTATTGTCTTATTGTTAATTAATTAATCTGGTTGGTATTTTGCACTTTTTCAGCCCCGACTTTATAAAACTAGTGTTTTCAGTTGTTAATCAAAGTTTTGATGGATCTTTTCTATCATTTTGAAACACATCTTGTATCTTTGTATATTTTGCCATCATACAAATATCAGATTCTGAAAGTTCGTTGTTTGTCTCACCTTTTTGTCTATTTCTGACCCTTGATTGGTTCCTTGTTTTTTATTCTCCAGATTGTTTAGGTAGGCGGTTAGGACCAAGGCTTCTTGGTAGGGTTGATGATTCATCGGTAAATAGTTTTGTTACTTCAAAGATATTTCTTGTTAAATTGTCAAGTCTACAAATATTTTGGTTAAATGACTATGACCTGAATTCTGAATCCTTCTTATGATGATTGTAATGGTGCAGAAGAGACTAGTTAGAGATTTTTACAAGATCCTGAACGAAGTAAAGACCGGGGAAATTCCACTTGCTCTAGATCTGCCGGATTCGTTTGAGCAACTGGTTTCTGATATGAAGAGTAAACAGTATGATGCAAAAACATTTGCCTTCTTGTTAAGAGGAATGGTAAGTTGTGTTATGCTTGCATCAAGTATCATGTATTACCTAGAATTGAATTCCAGATGTTTTCCAATTTTAGTCATTATACTTCATTATACCTTATATTGAAATCACACATTTTAGGCATTGTTGAAATGTGAATATCAGAAGGTTGAGGGTTGGGATAACTGATGTGCCTTATGTGAATTGTGGCTATTTTTTTAATAAAAATATCCGCCGATACAATGCTCCAGCTTATAATATCTCTATTTTGATCTTTTTGTTTATATTTTATTTCAACCTGCAAGCTGATGGCGAAGTCTGGTTTTGGGATGTAGGCCCTATATGATGAAGGGGATAAACTTCAGCGTATAAAATCAGTGGTTAAGATTTTCTAATCAAAGATTATATCTTTCTTTTATCCCCTATGTATGGCCCCTCACTGTAGGCTTAGGGAGCTAAATCTCTACCTGTGTCGTGTCTTAGTAGCATTTATACCAATTGTTATACATCATATTCTTATGCCCTTTTTCTTGTATCATAATTATAATGTTTAGGGTTTAACTTAAATGTTTCTTGGTTTGCAACTACAATTATATGACATAAAAAAGAAAGTTTCATCACAAGTTCATTCTATGTGTACTGAACTTAGGTATTTAAAGGGATTTTTTTTAAATTACTTTGCCCTATAATTAGTTATGTGCCTTATTTAAATATTATATAAAAGATTTATACTCTGCTGCATATTACTTTATGCTATGTCACGATGAAAGTCAATCAGGAATACTCCAAGATTATGTAGATTGCTTTTACCAAGATGTATGTTGGTCATTATGTTCCATGGAATTCAATTATAGTTTGATTCCTTTATACAAAGTATCGTTGGTGATTGTGCTTACTTTCTGTCTTCCTTTATCTGAATTTACTGGAGATAGTTTTTTATACACTGGATAACAAATATTTCTGTTTTATAAGTTGTGTAGGGGTTTATTATATAATTGTTTTGAAATGTTGGAAAAACAATCATAGGTCACTGTATAAATAATACAATAGTAAGAGTACTATTGGTTGATTTGGCCAAATGAAAAACTGCTCCTTTCTCGTAGTGATATTTTGGAAGAGTGAATGACACGTGCAAATTTCATACAATTGCTAAATAGGCATGTCCATGTTGGTCGCAAGTATCTTTCAGGTTGTTTATATAATTAAGGAGATCTAAAGAAACCTTTTACATTAAATAAAAATGGTAATGAATATTTTGAAACTTGACAGATGATAATTATGTATTAGCAGCAATTAGAAATGTGATGTTCTTTCCTCAAATTACTCATGTTGTGGTTATCTTTGACACATCTTTCAGTCTTTATCTCTTTAATTCTACTTGATACTTACATATATACCTGACACCATCTGATTCAGATTAAGATTTCTGTTGAAATCATTTTACAATATTATTTTACTTTTTGGTTATTTATAACTAGTGATCTTTCTATTTGCCTTTTCTTGCATTTGAAAGTTCCATGTTTTATGTTTTTATGATCTTTTTTCCATTCTTTGTTTAAACCTTAAACATTATTTTCATTTTAATTATGTACATCTGTTGAATATATATGTCTATTTATCTGCAGTTGGTAGTATTTTTTGAGATCTTCATACTCTCATCACAAATATATAGTTCACATCATTATCATTATTAATATTTCATACCATTGGCACAATTATCGTAATAGATATTTTAGTTCCTGTTTTAATAGTGGTGCTAGGTGATAATTATATTGATCTTGGCCACATTGCAATATGTGACAGATGGAGAAATTTGAGAGAGATACCAGAGAAGCTAAATTTGCAGAGCTGATGAATAAGCACTTTGCAGCAAGTTCAGTCCCTAAAGGGATTCATTGTCTGTCTTTGCGTTTGACTGATGAATATTCCTCAAATGCACATGCACGCAAACAACTGCCTCCGCCAGAGTTACTACCTACACTGTCTGACAACTCTTACCACCATTTTATTGTTTCAACCGATAACATCTTGGCCGCTGCTGTAGTTGTTAGTTCTACTGTGCATTCATCTCAGAATCCTGACAAAATAGTCTTCCATGTCATCACTGACAAAAAAACTTATGCGGGCATGCACTCATGGTTTGCACTAAATCCCATCACTCCTGCTATAGTTGAAGTCAAAGGCATTCACCAGTTTGATTGGTTGACGAGAGAAAATGTTCCAGTACTTGAAGCTGTAGAAAATCAAAATGGGATAAGGAATTACTACCACGGGAATAATTTTGCCAGAAACAATCTCAGTGAAACCAATCCACAGAAATATGCCTCAAGATTGCAGGCTAGAAGTCCAAAGTATATATCTTTACTCAACCATCTCCGCATTTACTTACCTGAGGTAAGTTGGATTCAACAATTATCAGTTTTCTGTCCTGCTGTGGCTGTCTATGCTCTCTCTGTTATCTATGAGTATTGTTGAAGTTGAATCTTTTCAGATTATAATTCAGAAAGATTTTGGAACAATTTATATTAGATTCGACAAAGAATCTTATATTGTGTGTGATTTATATTTCTGATAGTATATATAGCGTGTAAATAGAACTAAAAATGAATGATACCTAAGACCTTAGAACGTGACTTTTTTACTGCCTCATTCCAAGCTGAGTATTTATCTGTAAATTATGCATTTTAAGCTCCTTCTTAGCTGAATTTGTAGGAAAAAAGTGGCTTGTCAGTACCAAATGTCTGAGTTCTGATGAATTATAGTGATTAAAGAAAACATAAAAACTAGGTGTTAATGAGGAATTCCATTGCACTATTTCATGTAAAATGCTTGGCCCAAAGTGTTTTACCTGTGGAGCTAATTCATTGAAGGAATATAAACCATGAAATGAATTCTCCGCCTTCCCCATGGTGGTAGGTATTGTTGCTCCTGCAAATCGATATTTTTTACTTAATATTTGCATTACTTTCATTAGCATTTAGCACTTGTAAGTTATGTACCTATTTCATACGAAGCCAACTAAGCATGGGAACATTTTGTGTTGGAGAAAATTTTCTTCTTGTTTATGCTGATTGTGTTTTCCTTATGTGTTGAACAGCTTTTTCCAAACCTTGACAAAGTGGTTTTTTTGGATGATGATGTTGTGGTTCAACGTGACTTGTCTCCGCTTTGGAAAATTAATCTGAATGGAAAAGTTAATGGAGCTGTGGAAACTTGCAGAGGCACTGATGAGTGGGTAATGTCTAAGCATTTTAGGAACTACTTCAATTTTTCCCATCCCCTAATTACACAACATTTGGACCCTGATGAGTGTGCTTGGGCTTATGGGATGAATGTATTTGATCTGCGTGCATGGAGATCAACAAACATTAGAGAAACATATCATACCTGGCTGAAGGAGGTAAAGCCCTAAGCCCAAATATACTCAAGCTAATACAATCCATTTGTTCAATTATTTTTCTTTATTTGACAGTATTCAACAATTTAAAGTGCTTGCAAATTCTGAATTTTAAATTATGGCTGTGGTACTAGTTCAAAGGTTCACATGGATTCATAGACATATACATCATATATGTAGTATAAACCATCAATTCCATCCTCAAATTATTACCCTCTCTTAAGTTATCCCTTAAGTATTAAACTTTTCTAGTTTTCCCTGAAACATTTAATATTCATCACTTTAATCCTTAAGTTGATATGTTGCTTTAAAGTTTAGAGACCACTTTTGACAGTTTATAGTATGTGAGGCAATTCTTAGCACAACTTCTAACACTTCCCGAACTACCTAAGTTGTGTTTACTTTTTTTGCTTTGGAGACCACTCAGGAAAGAAGGTAATGCCTGAAGAATGAAAAGACTGTTTACACACACATGTATATATGCTTGTGTTCAAGGTTGTTTGTATATGTATTAGGTGGTAGTATGAGAACACATGACCTTTAGTTTCTTATGTTCTATTTGGTATGGCAGAATCTGCGGTCAAACCTGACGATGTGGAAGCTTGGAACCCTTCCACCTGCTTTGATTGCATTTAAAGGTAATGTTCACCCTATTGACCACTCTTGGCACATGCTTGGCTTGGGTTATCAGAACAAAACGGATATTGAGAGTGTGAAGAAGGCTGCTGTTATTCATTACAACGGCCAGTCAAAACCTTGGTTGCAAATTGGCTTTGAACATCTTAGGCCATTTTGGACCAAGTATGTCAATTATTCAAATGATTTTGTTAGAAACTGCCACATCTTGGATTCATAGTCTGCCATGAGATGCACTATGGTTTGAAACAACAGTGCATGCATACTACAAAAAGGGACGAGTAAATACAGGTTTCATCTAAATTTTTGCGGCTTGAGGTTTTCTTCAAGATGAATTTTGAGAAGTCAATAGAAAATTGGTTGAGAGGGCAAAGTTATGAAGGACATGGGGGGTGGATTTGCTGCCACCCTCTAACAGTTTTGCACACACAGTTGCCATCCTGGCATGGCCATGAGAATCAACAGTCTTGTTACATACAAACACCTCCTATATATTTGGTTGGTGAAAGGATACTGTTATTGGTCTCATTTGGGGATACTATATCAAAAATTCCTTAGTGAATGTTGGAGAATAAACTCAATGCTGAAGATAAAAAAGGGTCATGCTCATGTGCCTGTGTCATCAAACTAGTTCATTGTTGAGAACACAAGTGCTAGGACAGTTAATCTGAGGTTCCCCACTAGTGCAGTGTTCTCCCCCCATCATTTTTTAGTTTGTTAATTTTTGTTAGTACCAATTTTTATATTCACCCTATTGGATATGATATCATGATGGTGAATTGTAGGAGCAGTAGTTCTTGAGATTGCTTTGTTACAGGTTCATTGAATTGGGGAAATGTCTGTAGGATATATCTATTTCTATATTTGTTGCTATTCGTTGTGTATGATTACAGACATTGGAAATGTGCAGATATTCTTTTTTACCCTTCTCCATTTTAGTTATTCCTTTTTAGTGATTCTGTTCTTGATCTTTGTAGCTCATGCATTCACAAAAATTGGCATTATAGAAATTATTTAAAAAAAAAACAATATAAATGGAACAAATAATATGTGCACCAAGAGGGTAAAGATTTTGTATACATAAACTGTCATATATTAAGTTTGTTAACTGTCAAAAGTAATTTTGTCTGGTTGACGTTTAATGATAGTGTACTTGAATTAAACTCAAACAAATACAAATTTCATGGTATTACAAACTTGTTTTTTTTTTTTTTTTTTCAGTTTTATGAAGATCAATGTGTCAAGGGAATAATAGTGAAAAGATTTTATTCTGAAAGAATTTATTACATTTAAACTTCACGAGTTATTTATATGCAAGTTTTTGACTTTCTTTGATGCTTGTCTGTATTGTAGTGCTTACAGAATTATTCTCATGTACCAAGTACCTGTACCAACCTATATACATATATTTAAAAAACACAATATTTTATGCATACAAATTTGACTAAATGTTTAGTTGGTAATATTTTATACTCAATGTTTTCAAAGAACTTTTCTTGAGGATTCTAATCACTCATTTTCTAATCATTGAACCATTGTCTATTCACTTTACCTTTTTTTATACATTATCATAATCTGTTTACCTTATTGCTTTCACTGTCTTGTGTTATTTATTTTCTCTTTATGACTCCACTGTTTTCTTTTACTTCTTTTGGCAAAAAAATCTCAGTCAAAACTTTTCTGGAATATTTGTTTTCAACAGTAAATAGATAACATGATTCATATGCATGGATTTTGAAACACTAATTAGGGTTGATTTATTCCCCTTGTTCACATAAGTCCAAAAGTACCAACGGTAATGAGATTCTGCACAATAAAGAGATTATTAACTTTAACATACACTAAGGATTAACCAAAGAAAAAAGAATGATAAAATGCATAAAAAGAAGAAGAATCTGAAAGAAGGATTTTGCAAAGTTGGTGATGACGTGAATCCCATTTACAACTATTCTGCCTTAATGAACAATGATCCCTTCAAAGTGCTTGCAGGATCTTATCTTTCTTTTTTTAGGACTTTTAAAATCAAAGTTTGGACCTACCATGTCATCTAATGTTTTACTTTTCATGTTTTCTTTAATCATGTTAGTTGACAAGTGATTTGGTTGCATGATTAAAAATTAACAAGTGCCAATTAGTTTTGTAGCCTATGGAAGAGCTTAATCTTACAAATTTTGGAAATACACTCTTTTTTCTTATTCAAATTTAATTGTAAACATGTTTTTAAGAAATATGTCTGCTTTTTATTTTAAATTTTTAACAATTTTGTTCTTGCTTGAGTCCCTAAAATAGATTTTGTTTTATCCATGTTGTATTGACTCTCATAATTTGACACACTACTATATGATAGAAAACAATTAGGACCACCTAACTGAACAAAAAAAGTCTAAGGATAAAACAAAAAATAGGAGGCAAAATATAAAAAAAAAAAATAGGTTTTTAAGGGGTGAAAATTATCATGTTTTGGTAATGAAAACACATGTAATTCTAAAATCAATTCAAGATTATAAATTGGTAAAAATATCATTTTTTTAACAAGTTTCATTAATAATTTCATAATTTAAATAACTTTTAACTAATAATAGAGAACAAAAGAAATATTAGATAATTTAAATTCATTTTTGGTAAGCACTTTCAAATTATACTTTTATACATTTATGAACCCTAATTTTGATGTTTTAGAAACATATCAACATCAGTTTAATTTGAAAATTTTACATAAAACAATAACAAAACATTACATAGAATTTGGACTCATAATATCTTCACATGTAGAGAATCTTCAAAAATACTCATTTTAGAAAAATGGTTAATCTTGCAAAAACTAATAAGAATGCTACAAATTAGTAGCATATATGTAACTATTTTTTCATAATTTATATTTTCAGTTGTCATTAGATAGAGACTATTCCTTGGATGGGTTTGTTAGCACATCAAGGTTGGAATATTGAATAACACCTCCATCACAATGGACAATAATATTGGCTGCTATAGCTATTGATGTATCTATCTGTACCAATTTTAATGGCCATCAAGAATTTTGGCTTTAACTTTTCTCTTTCATGTACCTAATTCAATAAGACAATCCTTCGACTGATCTTTCTATCAGTTTTTCTATAAAGACTTTTAATATAAACAAACATAAAAAAAAATTGAAATTTTCAATAAGAAAATTTAAAATTAGTTTATGCAAAAGTACAAATTTGGAGAAATTACAAAACAACTAATCTAAAATTTTCTTTGTACTTTTTTTTCTTTTAAAAATTCTTATGAAGAAACTTATCCAAGCATTGTTTTGTTAAAGATGAAATTAATATTTGGCAAAATCTTATTTAAGTTTAGAAGGATTTCTATAAATGGTAAACTTTTCTTTCGAGTTATTTACTATATTAAAAAACTTGAATTCAAAACTATCGATTTTATAGACTTTAATATATTTTAAACTTTACAAAATGTATCCTGAATTTAACAAAAAAAATATATATATGGTTTTTCGTCTTCAATTATTACAAGAAATATGTACTTAAAGTTCTTAGCAAGGAAATAACATCAATTTCTTTTATTAAATTTAAATATAAAAGTGTAGTAATTTCCTAATTTGTAGCAAATGAATTTAGGTTACGAGAATTATGTATAAAAGTCATATAATTGTTTTAGAGAATCATGTGGCATCCATGTAAGATCATTATATGATCTAATCTCTCTCTTAAAAAGAATAACATGATTTTTTTGAAAATAACATGGGTTAGTAGTTTCAATCTGAACTTTTTGTAATAAGATTCAACAATCGATATTTATTTATCTTACTCTTGTATAGCAATTTAAAAACTATTTAATATTTTATAAATCTACTTATTTTGACGTGTTGAATATTTTTAAAATATAAATATGTATTCACTATAAAACTAATATTTGAGAATATTAAATTTATCTAAACTTAGATGTATGATCATGAAAATATTTTGGCATATGTTGGGTTTACAAAATTTCGCATTTTGTTCAAAGTTATGCAGAGTAAATGTTAGAAAATCAAAATAGTCATTGTACAAATTTGTAACCTTTACCTTTGTAATAAATTCGTGGTGGTTTTGATTTAATGCAATATGTTGCATTGACCAGCTTATAGAAGACGAGGTTGGAAACCGTGATAAGTTCGCAGATGTTAAGAATGTGGGAGTGGCACACATGGTGTTTGTTTGATTGATTGATTGAGCCTTCTGAACAGTTTCTGACACTGAAATTCAGCCAAAAATTGACCCTCTTGGAATTAATTAGAATAACTCATTTTCCTCCCTTTCCACATATCAATAGAACAACGAGATTCCAACAATTGAAAACTCCTAAGCACCCCTTCCTTCTGTTCCTTTGTTTGCTGTGATTTCAGTTGCTGCATAACAGAACACCACTCAATTCTTCTTCCATCTCCCTTTTCACTCAATTTCTCTGTTTGACAAAACTGCCAACCAGATCAGTGATTGACCCAATTGAGACAAGCCTTGAAAGTTCCGTTTTTTTAGAGTTCTTGCTGGTTTTACAGGTGGCCCAGTTGGGAATTCAAGATGGTTCTGTGATTGAGTATGGATTTGGTTTTGGCTTGTAGCTGTTTTAGAAAGATTCCTTTGTCATAGTGTGTTGAATTCTGCTATCATGTTTCCTTTTAAGCACTACTTGTTTGTTGGATTCAATCACTTTATTCTGTTTACTCATTTGACACAGCTCCAGCTCATTTATTCTCCATTCATAATTTCATATTCTTATGCCTGAGATTTTAGCCTCTACTTTTCATGTCTCTTCATAGTTTCCATGGCTATCTACTACCCCAATTGAGATTTTTAAAACTATTTGGGTATTGAGTGTCACTTGAGAGAAGAGAGGACTGATACTTTTTCTTCTGTATCAAATTTTGCAGAGTACTACTCCAGTGAGATACTTGGTTCAGTTACCTTTATTCATGACTGACACTCAGTTGAAGTGATTCAATCATCCTTTTGGTCTGAGGTTGAAGCTATTTGATTTCTGAATTTTTGCAAGTTTCTTGGTCTCTGGGTATGGCTGGGAGCCAAGATCAGCTAGAGATCAGGTTTCGGCTGAGTGATGATTCGGATATTGGCCCTAAAAGTTATTCTGCTGCTACTAGTATTGCAACGCTGAAAGAAAGTGTTCTTGCTCAGTGGCCAAAAGGTTATTTATCTGTCTTGTTTCCTTTTTGGAATCTCTATTAGTCGTCTAGATATTTATGAGTCTAATAGTAATGTTGTGTCTATTTGTTCCTCTTTACATGCCATATTTTATCAAAGTCTTAAGCTAAATTTTAAAAAACCACGTCGGTTTTAATTCCTATATAATTTGTTTACTGTGTTTGCATAGCCAAGGTTTCATGCCATGTGCCATATTCGCTGTAACTTGCTGCCTTGCAGGTGTACTAGATACAAAGAAAATCACATGCATAAGTTGAAGAAAAAGTGTTTAAACTGGAGATTGTGCTGTCATGCATTGAATGATCTTTATATTAATTTTAGTGATACAAAAGAGAACCCTGAATTTGCGTTTCTGTTTTGAAGATAAGGACTATGGACCAAGAACAGTTAAAGATTTGAAGTTAATTAGTGCCGGAAAAATATTGGAGAACAACAGAACAGTGGGAGAATGTCAGAGTCCATTGTGTGATCTCCCTGGTGGAGTTACAACAATGCATGTGGTTGTGCAACCACCTTCTGTGGAAAAAGGTTTAGCATTACTTTTCACTATTTTTACTTTAAAAGTATGTCAAAAATCTGTTTTACTCTTATATAGCATATATAACCTCAAGATGTAATGGTCCTGTTTCAAACTATGACTGGACTGAGTTCATACTCTTTTCAAATTGTGTGTAGTGGTTAATAACAGAACGATTATGATTGGAAAAACTGTCTCAATTTCTGTTAGCTTTAGCCCATGTAAGTTGTGGCCTTCTGGGGCTGGTGGAGTTGTTTATACTGCAATCTTACATTAACTAGTGAAATAACTTATATAATGAAGCTACTAATCTCACTTTACAAAACTACACCTTACAAAATGAGTTTTTTAGATTAAATTAGATCTAGAACTATATTCTAACACTATGCTTGTAACCTTGATATAAGGCACATTACTCCAGGTCAGCTTAAGAGAACAGTTTACAGTTGTTATGAATACATATCCCAGTTGGCCTACAAAAACTATTTATACAATTACAGGAAAAGAGACTAATATAAGAAAACTTCTGCCATTAGTTTATGCTTAAGTTAATACTAGTTTGTAGAAATGGTTATTTTATTTTCTCTCTTATGAACAAGTTTATCTAAGCATGCTCTTAACTAGATTTCCTCATTAGTGGTAGAAACAACTTAAGTAATTGCTTATACAATGAGACCCTACTTAAGTTGTTCATCCATGCATGTCATAAATATAAAACTTAGGCAATGTGTGTGAGTGTGATCAATTTTGAGTTCATCTGGTTTTGGTGCTTTGTTTGATTGTTTTTGACATTCTGGTGTTTTTCTCTTGAAACAGATAGGAAAGTAACAAGTGAAGTAAAGCAGAACAAATGTGTTTGTGTGATATTGTAGTGTCCAGATTGAACAGAAGATGTCATCTACTTTAGAAGTCACACTTGTATACATTTTTATGGCTTTCAAAAGATTTCCTCAAATTGATTGTATGCCTCAAGACAACTACAGCTAGAAGAGTTTTTGGCATGTGAAGGAGTTGTTGCTTTCTCTTCTTTTTTTCTGCATCTAGTTGCTGCCTCATTGTCCAATTGGTATAATTGTTGATTGAAATGATCTCTACAGTTGTGTTTGTGCTTCAGCTTGGTGCAAAATACTTCCAGTGTTAAACTTGTTGCTTGTTAAGTGATTTATGATCAATGTAAACAACTCTGTTTCAATAAATATTTTTAGAAGAGCTACATTTTAGTGATCAGTTTCCAAGAAAATATTGAGAATCTCTGATTATAACTCTAAGTTTTACATTGAATAAAATTGAAAAAGTTAAGTATACCATATCACTCTTCGGTTAGTCTTAACACATTCGTTCAAAAATCTCACGATCATTAATAAAAAGAATAGACTCAATGGTAATTTTGATAATTTTTCAAATAATGATCAAATTTATGAAATAAAAATGCTAAAAATACAGATTTAAAGTGAAAGATGTGTAATTATATTGCTAAAAATTAACTATATTTATCTAACTATTATCTATTGACTTAAGAATCGAAATTCCACACCATAAAAATGAGAAATCTTGAATCATAATACAGTTTGGAGTTTGCAAAGAGATAAACAAACTTAATAGTTGAGTTCAACTCCCACAATCGAAACATTAATTATTATATATCTAATAAATCCGGTAAATATATTGTAGAAAAACTTTAAATTAAAAATGTTAATTTAACTTTTAAAGATATATATATATATGTAATTAAAATATATTTTAAATCCGGTTCAAATAAGTTAATTTACATTAATATATATATATATATGTAATTTGAAATTTTAATTATTTAACTTTTAAAGATTTATTATTTTACATTTCGCATACAATTAAATTAAAATGAGTTAATCTACATCATCTAAATTTTGACCACTATGTCATTCTTATTATTTGTCCATTAACGTTTAATATTCTGTAGTTAGACTAATGGCTATGAGATATTGAGTAATACAGGTGATAGGCTCTAACCTTAGTATAACCTTTCCATAATTTTTCTAACCTTAGTTGAATAATTTTTCTATGCTAATTCTGTGATGTCTAAAATTGTGATGGTGTTTCTGTCTTATTTGTGTAAATGGAGAAGAAAAGTAGAATAATGAAAATGAATATTATTAAGTTTTTTAAAAAAATCAATTTATCTCTAATTTCCTGGATTTATAAAAGGTTTAATACATCTTTTGGTCCCTACTTTTATGCATTTGGTTCAAAATGAGCCCACTTTTTAAAAAAGTTCAAAAAATCCCATATTTCGTTAAAAAAATGTTCATTTGGGTCCTTTTTGCTGACGCCGTTAAAAATCTAACTATTCAAATACCACCGTGACCAAACTTTAATGAGTTGTGAATTTTATAAATAGGTGGCATGTTAATCTGGATAAACATTTAAAAAAATTAAGATGACATCTTTCACCCTTGGAAAATACAAGTCAGAAAATATATCATGGGCATTTTTGGAACCAGAACGTTGTCAACCCACCATCGCTGCCACCAGGAAAACGACTGCCACCCGGTAGCACCCCATTCAAACCCTCCTCACCATACTGATCATACACGGCACGTTTCTGGGGATCACTCCAGACTTGTTTCACACTTCAAATTAGGAAAAGAAAAACCACCTAACCCCACCTTAGAAAAACCAAAAAATTGGAAAACTTTTAAATATCAAACTACCAACTGATGCTGTAAACCAAAAACCTACCCCAGCCTTTTAGATTCAACCCAAGAAACTCAAAATTGAAAACCCTTGAAAAAAAAATTACAACTTTACACGAAACACTACACCATCAAATTTGAATAGTGTTCTCAAACACTAATTAAACAATTCAACATTCAAATTAGGGCAAAACAAGAAAACCCCACAATTTAATAATAGTTTCCCATCCAAATGCACCATCAAAATTACAACTTCTAAGGAGAAAACAAACAAAAAAAAACTCAAATTACTTTAGAAAAAGTAAAATTTTTGAAATGGACATACTGAACTGACATACATCATATGCTTTGGAAATTTGCTTGAATTTAGCTTCAGCTCTTGTTGTCAGGATTCTTATCAGTGCCACTTCATGGCCAAACTTCCATATGCTTTCTTAATATCATCATCTTTGGCGTTCCTATCTACTTTAAGAATCTTGTAGTAGTCCACGCCCACGTTTTCTGTGATCTTTGTTCACTGTTATGAAATACAAGAAAGAGGGGTTGCCATTTCTCACTCATTTATATAGGTTTAATTTAACCGTGAGAGAGAAAGAGGGAAACGACACAGTTTTGCAGTGCCATGTATTTATAAAATTCACAGCTAATTAAAGTTTGGCCACGCTGGCATTTGAACCGTTAGATTTTTAATGGTGTAAGCGAAAAGGATCAAAATGAACAATTTTTAACGAAATATGGGATCATTTTAAACTTTTTTAAGAGGTGAGATCATTTTGAACCAAACGCATAAAAGTAGGGACCAAAAGATGTATTAAACCTTTATAAAACAAACTGAACGAAAGTTATCTTTCTTTACCTTTTTTCAAATTTTCCTTAATTTTTTAAATTTAAAACATCTCAAATCCATGTCATTTAACTACGTTAATTAAAAATATAGTGTATTGTATGATGTGAAATATATATTAACCTTATTAGATAAAAATTTAATTGATGTAATTTTCACAAAATAAAGATCAATTGAAACATCCAAAAAGAAAGATTTATTTAAAATTCTAGACAAAAATAAAAACTTAAAGAAACATTAAACCTAAACATTATATATATATATAATAAATCCTGTAAATATGTTGAAAACTTTGAATTAAAGATGATATATACTATTTTCATTAAAGTCCCCTAAAAAATCTCCCCTCTAAGTATATGTTCATCCATAATTCCAAAATGCTTCAGAATCGACAAGAAAATGGTAAATTAAACAGAATTATAATAATAAAAGAATATGTAACTCGATGAAATTGATACAATGAATTCTGTTAAACTAAAAATGTTAAAAATACCAAACAAAAAAGCATGCTCAAGAATGATTAAAATCCGTTGCTCATATATATTGTTAAGAATATAAGTTTCCTAAACATGAAAAAAAAAAAACTTGAAACTCTTACCAATTTTAATTACTTACCACATCAAACCAAATAATAAAAAGGAAATGGTACTTTTATTGCGCTAGAAATATAACTCTGAAAATAGAATTCCAGAACCCATGAAAACAATTTGTAGAAAACAGGCCAGAATATAATTATTGAAAAATAATTTTTTAATATTAAGAAATTATTCTTTCTATAATTAAATTAATTTATCTTAATTAATAATGATAATATAACTAATAATAATTTACATAATTTGTATCATTATACAAAAATATTCATCCTTTTGGTCTTTATATTTTATTTTTCAATTTTCCCTTTTAATAAGTCAAATTTTTTTAAAATTAAAATAATTTATTTACCCTATTTATTTTTTAAGTGACTATGTTTTTATTTTAACCCTTTTTTATCTAATCTTTTTCTATATTAATACTTTTTAAAACTAAAATAACTATTTATAATAAAAAATTATCTACAAAATAAATAAAAACTGTCTTTTAGTGTAAAAATGATTTATATTTACTTTTATAATCATATTTTTATAATATCATAATATATTTGAATTTTTCAAATTATAAAAAAATCAATCATTTAAATTATTTTTATTTCAATTCTAAGTATGAAAAATTTGGTTATTGGGTTAAGGGAACTTCTTCATACACACTCCTATTTTCTTCATGGATCCTCAGTATCTGTTATCCTTCTCATTTTGTCCTCTAAATTATGTTAACTGATTTTGAAATTCGATATTATTCTTTGAATTATGTAATCGTAAGCTGATTTGGTAAACCAAGGTATTAATTGTAAGATTCGAGAAAAATAATAAATAAAATAAATAATTTTTGTATAATTATGTTTTGGTGAATAAGTAAATTGATTGATAGTTTTATTTATTTATTATTGTAATTAATGATATACAAATTTTATATATTTTTCTTTAAATAAATGTGGTTAATGATTTTAATTAAAAGAAAAAATAATTTGTTATTTATATTTAAAGGGTAATTTATCTTATTTTTTTAGTAATAATTATATATATATATATATATATATATATATATATATATATATATATATATATATATATATATATATATATATATATATATAAGTGTATAAATAACATTTTTACGTTACACCTTTGTTTCATTATTTTATGATATATTAAAATAATTGTTTTATTTAAGAACGTGAAATTATGGTTTTAATATAGTTTGGGTTGGTTATAATAATATTATATATACAGTATATAATATAAATTCACACTAATATATAGTTATAATATATAAATAAATAATTGTATTATGGGATTTTAGTGTTTAAATATTATTGTTAAATAATAACAACAGAATATCCTTTTAAAATATATCTGTTAGTTTTCTTTATATATATATATATATATAATTGTAGTTCTTATATTACTCTATTATATTATTATAAAAGTTAGTATATATGGGATGATAGTTTAATACAAAGATTTTGTATAATTTAATTAGAAAAGGATATTATTAGACATTCTAAAATATATTCTTGGGATGTTGTTATATACTAGATATATTTTAAAGGATATAATTTTATTTTGAGATTGAGAGAATCGGAGAATTTATAATTATCTGAATAAATTATTTTATATAGAATTTTATTTTATAATTAAATTAGAATTTTGGTTTATTTTTTTGAATTGTAAAAATTTATTGAAGTTGGATATTTTCAATAGTATTATGATTTTAAAAATTTTAAATTTTGATTCATAATCGTGACATTCTATAATTGGGATGTTATATTGGTGTGAATGAAAATATAGAATTTCGTGTTTGTTTTATTGGTGGTGTAGTTATTGTATTTTAAAATCGAGTGTGTATTCGAAAAAGATAATTGTATTAAGATTAAGTGATCCACATTGATTCTGAATTTAAGTGACTGCAGAATTTCAAATATAGAAAATAATATCAAATTTCAAAATCTAGTTAACATTTAATATACCAGATTATGTATTCCGATTAACAACAGTTTGTATGTTAACGAACTATATAAGTAGTGTGAAGTAGAATGGTGAAGATGAAGATGATTAGAATGAAAGTGCTTGTAAACTAGATATATAAAGAGAAAAAAAAATATATAAATGCATGAAAATATAAATTGATAAAATAAATGAATGTAAGTTAGAAAAATTATTGACCCAATTGGAAATTAAGTGAATAAGTTGTTTCTGAATTATTTTAAAAGTTAAAGATATATTTATAACTACAATTTGCATGGTGTATCTATTCTTATGGGAGTAAACTCTATATATATTAGGGTTGCCACAGCTGATCTCACAGGATTTTGGAAAAAAGACGACTATGGCTGAAGTACTCCCTCATGAACTCATATTGGAAATTCTGTCATGGCTTCCTGTGACGAGTCTCATGCGATTCAGGTGCGTTTCAAAGACATGGAAATTTCTTATATCCAATCCTTACTTGGTAAAATTGCACTTTGAAAGGTCCTCTAGAACCCCACAAATCCTCTTACTGGAGAGACAGAGATACAAGAGTCAATGTTTCTTGGCTGGTTTAGACTCTTTACCTTGTTTAATCCAAAATCCTGCACCCTCTTCTTGTGGTCGTATCTTACCATGTCCCAAACCCTATAAATATAATTTATTCGGTTCTTGCAATGGTTTGCTTTCTCTACATGACTCTCTTTTCACAAATCAGTATGAAGAGCATTGGGTCTGCTTTTGAAGTGATTACAATATCATCATTATCTTTAATTTGAAGGAGAATAAAGTAGAACGTACTCAAGTTTACTACAAGCCATTTCTCAGTCGCATCTTCTCGTATATTCCAAGCTTGATTTTGCCTATTTGAGACATTTATTTACCTTAAATTAAGGTAGTGGTTTCACAACTTTTTCAAATATATGGACAGGATTTTGGTATTTCCTTAGTTTGATTTGTTCCATGATTGCTTCACTATTAATAATTGATTTTGGCTGCAAAAATTATAAACCTTTATGTACATTGTCAAAATTAATTGTTTAAAAGTGAGCTAGAATTTTCTAGTCATCTGTGACCACGGTTGAAAACTGTGATGGTGTTTCTGTCTTATTTGTGTAATTGGAGAAGAAAAGTAGAATGGTGAAGATGAAAATGAATATTATTAAGTGTTTAAAAAGGGTATATGTTTTGTTAATTATTCTTACTAAACCCATCTTTTGTCGCTAATATGATATGCTTCAACTCTCCGTAATTTATCTTTTGATTTTATCTAACCAAACTCATTTTTCATTTGTTGGTATTATTAGTTCAATTTTAGATAGATTGGATGCTACTTTAATATATACGATATAAAAATAACAAACACACCTATGAATTATAATTATATTTTTATTAACCTCAAAATATCATAACAGATTTGAAATTGTAATTCTGAAGTTGGATAAGTAAGTCAAATCTGTTTCTTAATAATAAATCTTTTGATATGTCGAAAATTTTTATTGAGTTTTGGATTTTTGTTGTTTGGTGTTGTATTAGTTTATTATCTTTTATCTATGTATTTATTTAACCTTTTTTTCATAATAAATATTTTATGTTTATGTGTGATGTAAAAGTTTGGTATGATCTTTCCATATTTTTTTTTGTTTTACTTTAAATTATTTTTTAATAAAAATGTTATGTATGGCAATTATGTTTAAGATGATATTATTTAAAAATGTTTTTTCAACCTTAAATAAATATGTTGATATGGTCAATGATCATTGTATTATTTTTTTAAAATTTCTCTAACCTTAAATCATAAATTGTATGAAACGATGGAAATGAACGTCGAATAGAATCTTCAAGAAAAGTTGACCGATTTCAAGGAATACAATTATAATATTTTAATAATTTTGTCTCAACAATCCTCAAATTCCTGAGAAAGTGAATTCTTGTAGAGAAAATAAGATATTCTAACTCATTAGAACACACTAATACAATCAAAGAGTCGCATGATAACTGATCTCTTGTTGATTTAAGAACAAAATTTTAGATGAAAGTTTAATTTAGCATAATTAATTGTGATTATTATTTTCCTATAAGAAAATTCTTAAATAATAATCAATTTTAATAACTAAAATATATATTTAAAGATTAACTTAAAAATTAATTCTTTCGATAATCAAAATTGTAATAATTAATTATAATAATTAGTTTAGAAACTACTTTATAATAAAAATTATTTTAATCATAAATTTAAATAGTAATTATAACTTTTTAAACTACTTTAATTATTAATAATTTTTTGTTTATAAATTTACCGTTATAATCGTTAATTATCTTTATCACTAAAATTAGTTATTATTTAAGAATTTTCTTTATAAATAAAAATTTTCCACCTAATTTTCTAAAATTTCATTAATGTATAATTTACCTCTACCAAGTGTATGGTTAAGAAGAATGGGCGAGTTGATATATTCAATAATTTAGGCGTAAAATCTTTTAATATAAATTCTTTTTATAGTAATATAAAACGAGATTAAAGGTTTATTAAATATGATCAAAGGGCTATAAAACGAGATTAAAGGTTTATTAAATATGATCAAAGGGCTTTTAATAACTAGGACAGAGAGTTATTTCCTTCACCATCCCAGATGCGTATTTCACCTATCCATTATTTTTTTTATTTAAAAAATATTTTACATTAATTTAATTTTTACTATTTAATTTTATTTACCTTTTTTAAAACCCTAAATCTTCTCACATCCCTTACCTTTACCTTTTTTTATTGCACACAAATTACTTTCTCTCTTTTTTCTGTTCATCCCACACAAATTACATTAATCACATATTAATTACGTGTTAATATCTGATTGGTCAAAAATTACTCCACAATCAATAACAATAATTATAAACATTATTGTAGAGTAATTTTTGACCAATCACAAATTGACACGTAATCAATGTTCAAATATTGTCAAAAAAATGTTGTCTAAATATCATTATTCAAATAAATATAAACCTTTATATATATATATATATACCCCTAAACCCTAAATATATATATATATATATACACACATGAAGGAGAACGTAATCAAACATTAGTTATAGTGATGTTTGGTGTGGAGCAGTTGATTTTAAAATCAAAGGAAGACGTACCTAGCTTTAATCGGATGTCGAGGACGTAAATTTATCTTTAACGAATGTTGAATGTTGATATCTGTTTATGTTTATGGATGTTTACATCCACTTAAAAATCTAACTTATAATGTTTATGTCCGTTTAAATATTATTAAAGGATAAAAAAGAAATAAAAAATGTACGGAAAATTATGTTGTAATGGAAGGAGTAACTCTCCTATACATATTTTCAATTTTATATCAAAATTACGAAAAAAAACATTTTTGTTGAATATGTTTTTTTTTCTGTTTTCTTTCAAATTAATTTAAATTTGAATAAAATGAATTAAAAGGTTAAAGTTTCTAACTTATTGAATTTCTAAGTGTAAAAGTTGGCATGTTCTTAACAAGTAAATTAAGATGAGCAAACTAAAAATGCAAGCTTTTCAAATATGGTGACTATATTTTTACCTTAAAAATAATGAAAATTAATTATATATATTTTTATCACTTAATTTTTAATAAAAATTAAAATTAGTTTTTTTTTTCGAAATTTTAATTTAATTTAATCTCCCATTTTATTTTTTAACCATGAAGTTAATTATTTCAACTAAATTTTTATTAAATATATTGACCTTTTAAAAAAATTGAATTTAGTAATCGATATATTTTGACATATTTTATATAAAACTGACATATTTGTTTTTCTTTTTTATTTTTTCATTATAATGATAGTTTCTTAAATAGTTTATTTTGACATTATTTTTCATCGATAATTCTAAAATGCTTCAGAATCCACAAGGAAATGGTAAGTTAAACAGAATTACAATAATAAAAGAATATGTAACTCAATAAAATTGATATAATGAATTTTGCTAAACTAAAAATGTTAAAAATACCAAACAAAAAAAAAGCTCAAGAATGATTAAAATCAGTATCGTTGCTCATAAATATTGTTAAGAATATAAGTTTCCTAAAAAAAACTTGATACTCTAACAAATTTTAATTGCTTACCACATCGACCGAAATAATAAAAAGGAAATGGTATTTTGATTGCGCTAGAAAAATAATTCTAAATAGTTAGAATTCCAAAATCCATGTAAAGAGAAATTAGGGCTGGACAAAAATAATTATACTAAACTATAATTAACTGTATTATATTATATTTAAAATAAACTAATATATTTTTATTAAAAACTAAATATTCTATTTTCGGTTCAGATTAAATAACCTAAATCTATTATATTTTTAGTATAGTTTTAATTTTTTTAAGTTTTTTGTGTCCTCGTTTTCCCTTTGTTTCAACGAAAACCTTACTTAGTTCAACACCTCTTTAATATGATCTCCTCCAACGAAAATCCTACGCAGTCAACACTTTCTGCTTACAAACTATCCAGTGACCAGTTTCGATCGAGAAGTGCCCTACACAATATACCTGATAAAGGAAGTCTAGGAATATATAATATTTGAAGAACTTCAAAGAATTAGGGATTCAAACCTGAATCCGAGCCAGAGAAGTTTGAGAAGAAGAAGGTTGTTTTGCTATGATAAGAATCATGTCTCCCCCTCTCACAGAGAATAGTATTTATTATTTGAAAACCCAAAAAGCATAACAAATTCTACTACCTTCTAACAGAATTACAACAAAATGAATGTCACGTGGAGCCACATGTCCTTATTTAAATTCCTATATCAATTCCCCTGCCTTCAAAAATACCCTTGACCTCAAAGATTAAAATTTGGATATTTCTTCTTCAAATCAAAGAAGTATTCCCAAGTGGCATCTTCTAGCAACTAGTGCTTCCATTTCACTAAGACTTTGGTGACAGCTTTGTTGCCCTCCTGACAGTTGTTCGATCCAGAATTTTCTCAGGTTCTTTGCCCCCATAACACCGTCAAACTCTGTAGGAAGTGAGCTGGAACTAGGTGTGTGACTCACCTTTCTTTTAAGCTGTGAAATGTGAAAAACATCATGAATTTTTGACCCTGCGTAAGCTTGAGCTTATAAGCCACCGCTCCAATGTGATCCACTATTTGAAATGGGCCAAAATATTTAGGTGTTAGTTTGGCATTAGATCTGAATGCCACAAAAATTTAGCGGTATGGATGGAGCTTCACATATACAAAATCACCAATATCATAGGATCAATCAAAAACTTTTGTCAATGATTTCCACCTTTGACTCCCCTGGTAAATAAGGAAGGTAAAGTGGAGGAGGTTGTCCAAACATCACCTCATAAGGAAGCCATTTAGCCCCCTCATGGGGAGTATCACAACACATACAACACAAGAACGAGTCCAAACATCTATTCACAACTTTGGATTGGCCATCGGTTTGGGGATGATAAATTGATGAAAGTTGCAATTGAACTCCCTGAAGTGACATCAAATCCTTCCATAATTGACTAACAGAGATGGGATCTTAGTAATTGGTGATAGAATCTGAAAAACCATGCAATTTGAACACGTTGTCCAAGAAGGATTGAGCAACTTCAGTAGCACTATATGGATGTTTTAAGGACATGAAGTGAGCAGTCTTGCTTAATGTATCCACCACCACATATATAACTTGTTTACCCTTGGAAGCTGGTAAACCTTCAATAAAATCCATAGTGATATGCTGCCATATCCTCTCTGGGATTGGCAAGGGTTGCAACAAACCTGGAGAAGCAGATGTGTCATGTTTGCATTTTTGACAAATCTCACATGTTAGTAAAAACCGACTAACATCTTTGGTCATACCTTGCCAATAGACTACGAATTTGAACTTTTTTAATGTAGCATCCCTGCCAGAGTGGCCACTAGTAGAATCTGCATGTACCCAATGCAATAACTCATTTCTCAAAGCACCATCTTTTCGTACAACCAATCTGCCATTCCTTCTAATTTCATTTTGATTCCAAGTATAATGTTTATGTGAGGAAGTATCTTTTTGTAATTCCTGGAGAATTTTTGAATGCTCGCATCATTCTGCCAAGAATATATAATTCTAGTCAACATGTTGTTTTTAGGGATGAGAGTTGTGATAGTTTGGCAGTCCACATATTCTTGTCTAGATAAAACATGGGCTGCTACATTTCCCCTACCTTGTTTGAATTCAATTGTAAAATCAAATTTCATTAATTACAAACTGAAAGTGCTTGATAAACTAGAAATATAAAGAGAAAAAAAATATATAAATGCATGAAAATATAAATTGGTAAAATAAACGAATGAAAGTTAGAAAAATTATTAAATTAAGTGAATAGGTTGTTTCTGAATTATTTTAAAAGTTAAAGAAATATTTATAATTACAATTTGCATTGTATCTATTCTTATGGGAGTAAACTCTGTATATTAGGGTTGATCTCACATGATTCTGAAAGGATGACGGCGATGTCTGGAATACTTCCTCCTGAACTCATATTGGAAATTCTGTCATGGCTTCCTGTGTTGAGTCTCATGCGATTCAGGTGCGTTTCAAAAACATGGAAATTTCTTATATCCGATTCTTATTTGGTGAAATTGCAGCTTGAGAGGTCTTTTAGAAACCCACACATCCTTTTACTGGCGACACAGGGATACAAGAATCCATGTTTCTTGGCTCGTTTATGCTCTTTACCTTGTTTAATCCAAAACCCTGCACCCTATTTTTGTGGTCGTACCTTGCGCTGTCCCAGACCGTATAAATATTTATTCGGTTCTTGCAATGGTTTGCTTTCTCTCCATAAGTCTCTTTCCACAAAAGAGTATGAAGAGCACTGGGTCTGCTTTTGGAACCCTGCCACCAAAAATTGTTCCAAACCTTCACCAAGATTGCGTCTCAATTTCGGCACAGGTGTTCGGAATTGTATTCATTTTGGGTTTGCGTATGATGATCGGAAGGACAGTTACAAGGTGGTGGCAATGGTTTTGGATCCGAGTACACGTCAAACGAATGTTTGGGTTTACTGTATGGGTGACGTATGTTGGAGACGTTCTTTAATGACCTCTCCGGCTTTTCTCCCTCTTGACAGTAATGGATACTCTGTGAATAGCACTGTTAACTGGATAGGAATTTCTTTTCAGGAACCGAAGAAGCCAAATTTTTTTTCATATGATCTGAATAACGATACTTGCAGATGTTTGTCTGTACCCGAATTCGGCTCCAAAAATTCTGGTTTTCCTGCTATGGGTGTTTTGAATGGTTGTCTTTGTCTTTCTTTAGATATAGAGAGGACAATGATTGAGTTATTTGCATTGAAGGACGTTCGAGACGAAAGATCTTGGAGTCTGTTGGTGAGTATAAGTTATGAAACTCTGAATATCTCTCCGTATTCCTATAAGCTGCGGATTTTGGGCATGTTGGGTGATCTTCTGTTGCTCGCATATTCAAATTGGGATGCTTACACTATCCTCATTACCTTTAACTTGAAGGAAAATAAAGTAGAACGTACTCGAACTTACAAGAAGAAGTTTCTCAATCACATCTTCTCGTGTCACTATGTTCCAAGTTTGTTGCCTATTTGAGACATTTATTTACTTTAAGCTAAGTAATGGTTTCAGAACTTTTTCAAAGGTATGGAGATAATTTTGGTATTTCCTTAGTTTGATTTGTTGCATGTTGTTTCACTATTAATAAAATTTCGTTTCTGCATTGATTTTTTGCTGCAAATATTATAAACCTTTATGTGACCAAGGTTCAAAATTGTGATGGTGTTTCTGTCTTATTTGTGGAAATGGAGAAGAAAAGTAGAATGGTGAAGATGAAAATGAAGATTATTAAGTGTTTAAAAAGGGTACATGTTTTGTTAATTATTCTTACTAAACCCATGTTTTGTCGCTAATATGATATGCTTCAACTCTCCTTTGTAACCACATGTAATTTATCTTTTGATTTTATCTAACCAATGTAAAATCCAAAGAAAAATAGTGGAAATTGATAAAATAAAATGAATTAGTCTTTTTTTTTATGTTGGTTGGATGTTAGATTGTTGGTTACTAAATATCTTCATTTATATTTGTAATTATTTATTTATTTATTATTTCATTTTATCTTATTTTATTTTTATGGGTATATTGTTTGTTGTGGGTATGAGTTATATATGCTTTTTGTGCATTACTTTAGAATAAAAGCCTGGGGCATGGGTGTTCTGAATGTTGAGACAACAAAGGTTCAAATTTTCTAAGTACTTTAGAAAATAAAACTATTTATCTCGTGTGGCACATGAGAGAGTTTAACAGGGTAATTTTTGATGCAATTTTTTTAGGTTTGGGGTAGACGTATTTTAGGTAAAGAAGAACCTAGTCCATGAAAATAAAATATAATATTAGGGTTTTGGAATGAATTTTAAGAAAGAGGAGAGAGTTATTTTGGAGTTCAAATATTTTAGGATTGTAAAAAGTTGTTTTAACAATTTCTTTTTATAATTTTTTGACAACATATATGTGACAGTCTATGAGTCGTCTGTTTTAAGTATTTTTTTAAACAAAAATTCAAACAAACCAATAAAACGATGACATGTGTCCTGTTGTCAAAAGATTGTAAAAAATAGTTGTCAAAATATCAATTGCCAGTAGGATTTTGGGATAGAGAAGGAGGATAGATCTATGAAGATATCAGGAAGAGAGCGGCAGAAAAGATAGAACCGTGAAGAAAGTTGTGTGTACACTGCGGAAAGCCATTAGAGATGAAGGGAAAGCTTGAAGAGGGAGACTTTTGCACTTTGCACTGGAACGTGAGAAGAAAAAACAAAGCTTGTATTTTTTGAGGTAGGAGGAGTTAGCTTGAGTTTCCTCTAGTATGGGTTGTTATTTATGAGTTTGTATATCATTGTGTTGGTTGCTTGAGACATTGGTGATAATGAAATCACTGTATATATGCTAATCTGCGTTTTGTTTGGATTTTGTTTTCTATATGAGTGATGTCTTGGTGCAATCCCATTGGTTGTTTTAGTTTTTATGAGTAAATATATATATATATATATATATATATATATATATATATATATACATATATATATATATATATATATATATATATATATATATATATATATATATATATATATATCATGCAACCATTAAATGCATAAATGAAAAAGAAAGGGTAGCTATAGGAATCTAAAGACCTGGTAGGGCTACTGGAAAAGATGAGAAGTTGTCTTATTCATGTTGTAGTTGGGCAAAGGATGAGAGAGATTCGTAACTTAAAAATAAAAATAAAGTTAAGAGGGGTTTTTGAAAATTGCAGTGCAGATGTATTAAAAGTAATATAATTGTCCCCTGTAATCTTATATTGGTGAAAGAATGAATGCATAGATGATTTTATTATATTAGAACAATCAGGAATTTCAAGCTATAAGATTATAGTCTACGTGGTAGGGCCGCTTAGGATAAAAGAAGATGGAATAATATTAAATTAAAGAGGTATTACAGGGAGAGAGATTAATGAGTTACGTTAAAAAAAATATAATAAAAACAAAAAACAAAAATAAATAAATGAATAAAATGTGAAGAAACTTTTGAAATAGTGTGGTTCTGATTGTGTGGTTACTAGAAATGAGATCAATTAAATAAGGGGTGTGTCTTTGTAATGATTTTATTAAGTGTTTCTATTAATTTAATCTTGATATGATATCGGTATTTAACAAATATATGTTTGACTATTTTATATTTTTGGTTGATTTAAAATAGTTAGAATAATTGTTTGATTATTGGCTTGTGATTATCATTATGTGATGGATAATTTTCGGTGGAGTTGTGAGACAACATAGTTTTGGGTATGTTAAGTATGGAAGACTTGTCGTGTGGTGGTATGTGGGTGAAAATAAGACAGGGTGTTGTGGGGTCGTCTCATTGTATCGAATAAATCCAGGATTGTTCTTTTGATTATATGCGGGAAAAAGATTCTCTTCGGCTATGGATGCGAGAAGAGGATGAGTTCGAGTTGATAACTTTTTTTTCCGTGGATGCGGGAAAGAGATTCTCTCCAGCTGTGAATGTGGGAAGAGGATGAATTCGAGTTTATGACTCTTTTGGTCGTAGATGCGGGAAAGAGATTCTCTTTGGTGGTGGATGTGGGAAGAGAACGAGTCCGATGAGGAATGGGAGGATGAATCTAACTAGTTGGATTTGAGGAATGGGAAGTATGGTAGGGTACAGGGGGGATGGACTACTGATTGGTGATAATGATGGGTAACCATGTTGAAATTGTCAGCGTGTTGTTGTTTTATATTTGTGATGAATATCTAGCCTGTATGTGTTATGTTATTCTCTTATGATTGATTCTCAGTTAGTTCACTCTTATGTGTGATTGTGATTTCCATCTTACTGGAGTAGGTGATTGTGCGGATAATTCAGTTAATAAATTATTTTACTGAAAATTCTATTTTGTGATCAATTGGAGTAATGGTTTATTTTTTTCATTTGTGAAAAATTTATTTAATCTGTATTTTTTTTTGCAATAATATTATAATTAATTTTATTTTAAAATTCTACTTGTAACCGTGACATGCGTTAAAAATCGAGGTGTTACAACCAATGTCTTTATTAATGCATTTCTTGAATTCTATATATTTTTTAATTTTCACTATTATTGACTTTATTTTGATTTCCTATGTAACCATTATTTTCTTAACCTTTTTGTTTATTATAAACACAGCATATAGCGTTACCACTGCTAAGAAATTAGTCCTATTCATCCCTCATTTTTATTTGTTTGTATTAGTTCAGGTTTAGATAGATTGAATGCTACTTTAATATATACGATATAAAAATAACAAACACACCTATAAATTATAATTATATTTTTATTAACCTCAATATTATAACAGATTTGAAATTGTAATTCTGAAGTTGGATAACTAAGTCAAATCTGTTTCTTAATAATAAATCTTTAGATATGTCGAAAAATTTTATTGAGTTTTGGATTTTTTTTGTTTGGTGTTGTATTAGTTTATTATCTTTTATCTGTGTATTTATTTAACTTTTTTCATAATAAATATTTTATGTCTATGTGTAAAAGTTTTGTATGATCTACCAATATTTATTTTGTGTTTTTCTTTAAATTTTTTTATTTTTTATTTTTTAATAAAATCTGTATGTTATGATAATTATGTTTAATATGAACTTATTTAAAAATGTTTTTCATCCTTAAATATACTCACATAATATTATTATTATGGTCAATCATCCTTTTATTGTTTTTTTTTTGTTTGATAATATTTCAAACATCAAATCGGTTAAGATAACATTGTTAAAATTTATCAATATATTTAAGTGTTATTTATTTTAAAGTTTAAAGTTCCATTATAATTTTATTCTCAAGAATAATTAAAAAACTTGAAAGAAAAAAAATATATATTCAAATTATTTCTAATCTCAAATCATAAATTGTATGAACTATTGAATGGATGGAACAAAATAATATCAATAAAGATTAATTCTCTTGATGATCAAAATTTTAATACTTAATGATAATAATCAATTTAGAAACTAATTTATAATAAAAATTATTTTAATTATAAATTTAGATAGTAATTTTAATTTTTTGAAACCATTTTAATTATTAATAATTTTTAGTTTATAAATTTATCATTATAGTCATTAATATTTTTATATCACTAAAATTAGTTATTATTTAAAAAATTTCTTTATAAATAAACTTTTTTATCATTAATTTTTTTTTAATTTTCTTTCTTATTAATTTAAATTTCGAATAAAATGAAATAAAAAGGTTAAAATTTCTAATTTATTCAATTTCTAAGTGTAAAAGTTGGCATGTTCTTAATAGTAAATTAGAGCAAACTAAAAAAAGGAAGATGCAAGCTTTTCAAATATGGTGACTATATTTTTACCTTAAAAAGAAAATGACGATTATCACTAATACTAGGTCACACATTTTCGCTTTCACTACGGGTTTTTCAGGAATTCTTCGTTACCTTTTCTATAGCAATAATGATTTTTAACCTTAAAATCATGTCTTCAAATTTTGTATTAACGTCTTAATTATTAAATAAACACACAAATATTATTGTATTAATGTCGTTTACTTATGTCGTTATTATACACTTTTATTTAGGTAATTTAAAATTTAATTGTCGTGTATATTAATTTTGATTTTAATATATTTTTAATACATATTTATTTAAATAATTTATTTATTTTATATTTTTTTCCTTTTAAACATTATATTTTAAATATTTAGAGTTTTAGCTTTAAAGTTGTCATATAATTAGAAAATAGTTAGTTTATAAGAAAATAAAGAAGTTGGAAAAAATACATATAATTTTTTTAAAGATATAAGATATTATATTAAATTTCTTTTACGTTAAAAAAAGGCATGAGTTTTTGCATATTCTATTTTTTTTACAATAAAAATAATGAATCTAATTAAAAAATGAATTAAAAATATTTTTATCTTTTTAACTTTTAATAAAAATTGAAATTAACTATTTCTTTTTCAAAACTTTAATTTAATTTAATCTCCCAATTTTTCTAAACCATGAAGTTAATTATTTCAACTAAATTTTTATTAAACTTATTGACGTTTTAAAAAAATTAAATTTAGTAATCGCTATTTTGAATAAAAATGACATGTTTTTTTTTCTCTTTTTATTTTTTTCATTATAATGATAGTTTCTTAAATAGTTTTAAATATTTATAAAAACCATATGTATTTTGAATATTTTATATAAAACTGACATATATTTTTCCCTTTTTTATTTTTTCATTATAATTATAGTTTCTTAAATAGTTTTAAATATTTAAAACAACCAAATATATTTTGAATATTTTATATAAAACTGACTAATTTTTTTTCTGCTTTTATTTTTTTCATAATAATTATTGATTTTTAAATAGTTTTAAATATTTATAACAACCAAATATATTTTAAATATTTCATATAAAACTGACAGATTTTTTTTTTCTCTTTTTATTTTTTCATTATAGTTATAGTTCCTTAAATAGTTTTTAAATATTTATAACAACCAAATATATCTTAAAATATTGAATTATTTAAAAGATAATTAAAAAAAATTATATTATAAAAAAAATTAAAATAAAGTTTAATTCAATTTCTATATAAAGACACTTACAAAACACAATTCAGAAGTAACAAATGATTGAATAGCTTATTCTTTATTAATCTTTCTAACTCTCAATAGGAAAGATGGAGATGGCGAATTCTTCCGCTACAATACTCGGTGATCGTGATGACCTGATATTGGAAATTCTATCATGGCTTCCAGTCAAGAGTATTATGAGATTCAGGTGCGTTTCAACGACATGGAATTCTCTCATCTTCAATCCCGATTTTGTAAAATTGCATCTTAAAAGGTCTTCCAGAAACTCACAAATCATTTTACTAGAGAAAAAGATAGAAGACAGGCAATGTTTCTCAGCTGTTTTACACTCTTTACCTTGCTTAATCCAAAACCCTACCCCCTCTTCTGCTCATAGTATCTTGCTCTGTCCTAAACCCTATAAATATTTATTCGGTTCTTGCAATGGTTTGTTTTCCCTACATTTTTCTCTTTCCACATATGAGTGTGAAGAACACTTGGTCTGCTTTTTCAACCCTGCCACCAAGATTTGCTCCTTACCATCACCAAGCTTGCGTCTCAATTACGGCATTGGTGTTCAATATGATATAAATTTTGGGTTTGGGTACCATGATTTGAGGAACAGTTACAAGGTGGTCGCAATGGTTTTGGATTGGAGTACACAGCAAACGAGTGTGTGGGTTTACTGCAGGGGTGACGTACGTTGGAGACATACTATAATGACCTCTCCGGCTTTTCTCACTATTGACAGTAACGGATACTTTCTGAATGACACTGTTAACTGGTTAGGACATTCTTCTAAAGAATCGAAGCTACAAATATTTTCGTATAATCTAAAGAATGATACTTACGGATATTTGTCGGTGCCTGAATTCGTCCCTACAAATTCTGAGTTTACTTCTATGGGAGTTTTGAATGGTTGTCTTTGTGTTTCTTTTGATCAAGAAAGGACAGTCTTTGTCGTTTTGGCATTGAAGGACGTTGGAAACGAAAGATGTTGGAGTCGGTTGGTGAGCGTAAGTTATGAAACTCTGAATATCTCTCCTTATTACGATTACCTGCGGAGTTTGTGTATGTGGGGTGATCTTCTCTTGCTCACATATTCACAGCTTTGGGATGATTATGATATCATCATTATCTTTAATTTGAAGGAGAATAAAGTACAACGTACTCAAACTTACTGCAAGCACTCTTCCAGTCGCATCTTCTCTTGTCACTATGTTCCAAGCTTGATTTGAGACATTTATTTAGGTTAAATTAAGGTAGTGGTTTCAGAACTTTTTTAAAGGCATATGAACATAAATTTGGTATTTCCTTAGTTTGTTTTGTTTTAAGATTGTTTCACTATTAATAAAATTTTGTTTCTGCATTGATTTTGGCTGCAAAAAAAATTAAACTTTTATGTACATTGTCAAAATTGTTTCCAGTGAGGTAGAGTTTTCTCGTCATCGGTGAAGAAGGTTCAAAATTTTCATGGTGTTTCTGTCATATTTGTACTTCCGTAGTTCATGCAGGGTTTTCTTGGTATTTTGTTTCAGTTTTTTGTTACAATATGTAATTTTCAAAACGAGAGTTATCAATTATATCTTTTAAGAAATTAGTTGATAATTATATTATGAAGGATAAAATAAAAACAAAAATTATGTAAATATTCTCTTTATGTATAAATATAAATTATATTACTTTTTATTTGCTAATTTTGTTTAACATCTATTAATGATTGAGATAATACTCAAGATTATTAAAAATAAAAAACTTTAAAAAGAAAACAAAACACATGTAAAAACTATTAAAAACCAAACTTATATTTTTTTGTAAAAGGATATATATTAATTTTTTTAAAAAGACAATATGTTTTTCAATAAGTTTTCTTAATTTCGTAGAGTACATATCATCCATAAATTCTATAATTTTAAAAAATTTGGAAAAAAAATATAATGTAATGTATAATAGTATGGTACAAAAAATTAAGTAAATAATTATAATTTCACACATGTAAGACAGTAAAATATTTGTTTCGTAAACTGTTTTATTATATTATTTTATATATTAATATCCAAAAGTTATTTATTATAACTTGTCGTGTGTGCTTATACGCTTTTACTTCCTGCATCTCCACAATTTAAAATGATTTATTTTCTACTGAAAAGATGACTTCAGAAATATATATTTCATAATCTTTCTGGCACATATTTCTCAAATTTTCAAATTAAGATTTTTTTTAGACAAGATTTACGGGATAAACTTTATGGAATTAAATTTTTAAAACAAAATTTCTAGAATTAAATATATAAAAAAATTTCCAAACTTATGTGTTACAAGGACGAATATCTTTGGAAAATATATGTATTCTCTAATTGGAATTAAGAGTGATTGAAATTAGTATTTACAAAGTATATTCAGCTTTATAATAACAGTTGTAATAAATTTATTTTTTATATTTAATTTATAAATTTTTTAGAAAGTTTTAAATTCAATTAATATTACAGTAAAAATATCCATATAATAGACAATTAATTTTATTTGTAGGTAATATTTGAAAATTATTTAATAAATAAAAAAATATGTAAATGTAAAAGATATTACTGTCGTGAAACATAGGAATAAGCACATAAACGTAAAAAGAAAAGTAGACTTAAAACAAGTTACTCATATATAATAAACAAAAATTATTTATTATAATCTGTCGTGCGTGTGTGTTTACATTTTTTAAATATTTATATTATAATATAAATAAATTATTAATATTTGTAAATGGAGTAAGTTGGTATATATAATAAATTTACTTTTGTTAAAAAAAATGTAAATATATCTTTACATATATAGTGTTAAACTGAAATTATTATTTTTAAACTTTTTTTTATTGGAAAATCGAATAAATATCGTTCTTGATTTTTTTTAATTAGAAAATCAAATAAAAATTGATTTTCAGAATATCTTTAAATTTTGGTGTCATTTATTAGAAGTAAATATTTTTGTTAATATATATATATATATATATATATATATATATATATATATATATATATATATATATATATATATATATAACAGAAACAGAAATATTATGTAACAATTGAGTTTACGTAAAAATAATAAGTAAAAATATTATTTATTTTCAAAGGAGTTTTTTAATTTTTTTTAGAAGACATGAATCATAATTTATTGAATTTTAGAAAGTTAAAAATTAAAAATGAATATTTAGATTTACTGAGACATTAGTATAATATAATGGTATAAAATATTAAATAAATAGTTACAAATTTTTTGACGCAAGACTATTGTTACAACGAATGTGAATTAAAAATTTCTCGTAATTATATAATATATTAAAATTTAATGAAATACATTAAATATGTTTTTAAATGTTTAGTTTGAAATAAATTTTAAGTGAGATAGATAGTTGATGCTTATCAGAACACATGGTAGTGTTACCTTATATCCTTGTACCCTTTGCACTCTTCTCTCTATTAATCAATTCATTGATCTAAAAAAAACTATCTATAATGAATTAAAAATTGAAGATGATTTTAAAGATAGTAAAAAATAATTAATTAAAAATAAGGTTAAACTCCTTCGGTTGTCCTTATTTATATAGGTTTTTCTCAGTTTAATCTCTGTTTTTTTTAAATCCTATATTCAGGTTTTAAAAAGTGTTAATTTGAATCAATTGAGCCGGTACCCTTTAATTGGTTTGACGAAGTTAAGTTTTTGCTGATGTTAGAAGTTGACTTTTTAATCATGACATTCTTTAAGTGAAATAATTTTATGACATGACATGTGCAGTGCAAAATATGTAATTAAAAAATAAAAAAGGGGTGGCTGAAACATGAAAGACAAAATTGTCGAATTATTTCCTCTGCACCTTAGCATTTTATGGCTGTGTGGAAATGTTCCTTGTGTCTAAAAGCTTAATTATTTACAAGTTTTTATCTCTAAAATAATCAAAACACAAATTATAAAGAATTTAAAAATTTGAGATTGAGAATCCAGCTTGATTCCTTTATTTTATGGAGATTTAGCTTGATCGTCCTGTTCAAAATTATTGTTCTTTTTCCTTGTCATTAGTTTCACTTGAAGTTGATAAAGAAAACCACGTCTTGGAAACTCAAAGAGATCTTAATAAAGCAGCATGGCTTCCAGAAAAATCAATTTTGAACCTTCCACACCGCCATCGAGACCGCCAAGGCCTATGACCATGCTGCCTTCACGTTCTACGACTTAAAGGTCATCCTCAACTTCCCGCTCGAAGCAAGCATGATGGACGCCACCGTCGAGGCCGAAGGCGAAGGAAGAAGCCGCGAGGAGGAAGAGGTAGAAGAAGTGAAATTGGTGGTGAAGAAGGAGAAACGACATAACAAAAGGTGAACCCTAATTTGGGTTTCAATTTTCAGATTATTTTTGTAATTATATATTCCACATATACCGCGTAAAGAATGTCACGTTTAAAAAATTGGACACGTCAACCTCTAACCTCAGACATCCCAGATTTACTCCAGGCTAAGCACGCTTAACCATGGAGTTCTTATGGGATAGGCTACCGAAAAGCAAATGCATTTGGTGATATGGGTAGCCAAATCAATTCCTTTAAGCTATCTTTCAACTGTATAGTCTCATACCTATACAGTCTCCAGATCCCTCTCATTCCAGTGTATGTTCGATTCGTCCATGTGCTCCTTCCACTCGAAGTCTGCCAGGAGCCGTTCCTTGTCTGTGCCCCCTGCACCATGCCTCTTGCACCGGCGATCACTCCCCGCCCTCGTCAGTGCCCGGGTGTCACAAAAGGCATATGCATGTCTAGTGAATTATGTTGTTGTATTTTTTATTTTATTTTTTTGTAAAAATAATATGTTGTTGTTTTTACAAATAATATGTTCTTGCCTCGTATAGAATCTGTACCTTTCATAGGTCGTTTAAGTTTTTTACCTTGTTTAATCCAAAACCCTACACCCTCTTCTTGTGGTCGTATCTTGCAATGCCCTAAACCCTATAAATATTCATTCGGTTCTTACAATGGTTTGCTTTCACTACCTAACTCTCTTTCCACAAATGAGTATGAAGAGCACTGGGTTTGCTTTTGGAAACCTGCCACTAAAATTTGGTCCAGACCTTCACCAAGATTGCTTCTCAATTTCGGCATCGGTGTTCACCATCATATGAATTTTGAGTTTGGGTACGATGATCGAAGGGACATTTACAAGGTAGTGGCAATGGTTTTCGATTGGAGTACACGTGAAACGAGTGGGTTTACTGCATGAGTAACGTATGTTGGGGACGTTCTATAATGACCTCTCTGTTGGAGACGTTCTTTAATCGAGAATTCAGAAGCTACAAATATTTTCGTATGATCTAAATGACGATACTTGCACATGAATAATTTTGATATTTTCTTAGTTTGATTTGTTCCATGATTGTTTCACTAAATAAAATTCCAATTGAGCTAGAATGTTCAAAATTGTGATGGTGTTTCTGTCTTATTTGTGTAAATGGAGAAGAAAAGTAGAATGGTGAAGATGAAAATCAAGATTATTAAGTGTTTAAAATGGGTAAATGTTTTGTTAATTATTCTTACTAAACCCATCTTTTGTCGCTAATACGATATGCTTCGACTCTCCTTTGTGACCAAATGTAATTTATCTTTTGATTTTATCTAACCAATGTCTTTCTTAATGCATTTTTTGAATTCTAGATATTTTTTAATTTCACTATGATGACTTTATTTTGATTTCCTATTTAACGACTATTTTCTTAACCTTGTCCTTAATATCTTCATCTTTTGATGTAGATACTTTTTTACGTATTTATTCCTCTATCTTTTGATGTGCTTATGCATTCTCAACACACTTATGAATTATAGTTATATTTTTATTAACCTCAAAATATTATAACAGATTTGAAATTGTAATTCTGAAATTGTATAACCTATGTTGTTGAGTAAGTCAAATCTGTTTCTTAATAATAAATCTTTTGATATATCGAAATTTTTTATTATTTAGATTCGGATTCTTGTTGTTTGGTGTTGTATTTGTTTATTATCTTTTATCTATATGTTTATTTAACTTTTTTCGTAAAGAATATTTTATGTCTATGTGTGATGTAAGAGTTTGGTATGATCTCTCCGTATTATTTTTGTTTTACTTTACTTTTTTTTAATAAAAAATGTTATATTATGGTCATTATGTTTATGATGATATTATTTAAAAATGTATTTCAACCTTAAATAAATATGTTGATATGGTCAATCATCATTGTATTATTTTTTTAAAATTTTAGTTTGAAAATATGATTCAACACCAATCCGTTAAAATTTATCATTATTATCTATTTTGATGTTTAAAGTTCTATTATAAATTTATTCTTAAGAAACATTAAAAAATATGAAAGAAGAAGAATATTCAAATTATCTCTAATCTTAAATCATAAATTGTATGAAAGTATGGAACAAAAAATATCAATAATGCATGATGGTAATTTAAAGTGTCCATTAAAAATGAAGTTAAAAAAGTAATAATACAGCAAGAACAAAGTTGGGGAAAAAAAATGAGTGTACAATAGAGTCTTCAAGAAATGTAATTATAACATTTTAATAATTTTGTCTCAACAATCCTCAAATTTCTGATAAAGTGAATTCTTTTACAGAAAATAAGATCTTGTAACTCATTTAGAACACACTATAATACAATCAAAAAGTCGCATGATAATTGATGCTCTGACTGATTTAAGAACAAAATTTTAGATGCAAGTTTAATTTAATTTAGCATAATTGTGATTATTATTTTTTAAATCACTATTCTTTTTATTTTAACCCTTTTTTTATCTAATCTCTTTTCTATAATAATATTTTTTTAAACTAAAATAACAATATCTACAAAATAAATAAAAACTATCTTTTATTATAAAAATTATTTATATTTACTTGTGTAATTATAATTTTATAATATCATAATATATTTGAATTTTTCAAATAATAAAAAATCAATCATTTAAATTATTTTTATCTTAATTCTATGTATGAAAAATTTGGTTGTTGGGTTAAGGGGAGCTTCAACTTTTGTTATCCTTCCTATTTTGTTCCTTTTAAATTATGTAATGGATTTTGAAATTCGATATTGTTCTTTGACTTATGTAATGTTGTTTACTTCATTTGGTAAACCAAGGAGAAAAAAATAATAAATAATATAATTAAGTTTTGTATGATTATGTTTTTGTGAATAAGTAAATTGATTGATAATTTTATTTATTTAATATTGTAATTAATGATATTCAAATTTAATATATATTTTTTAAATAAATATGATTAACGATTTTAATTAAAAATAAAATGATATATATTAGTTATATTTAAAGGATAACTTATCTTTTTAGTAATATTTATATATATAAATGTATAAATAACGTTTTTACCTTATACCTTTATTTTGTGATTTCATCATATATTAAAATAATTATTTTATTTAAGAACCTGAAATTATGGTTTTAATATGGTTTGGGTTATTATAATATGGGACGTTGTAATGTTTAAATATTATTTGTAAATAATAATGACAAAATATTTTTTTTAAATATATTTGTTAGTTGTGAGTTTTTTTTAGAAAAAAATTTCTTTAACAATATTTTTTTTTTACAACTTTTTTATAACGTATTTAGAAGAAAATAATGATAAAATATTTTTTTAAACATAAATTTAAACAGATCAATAAACGATCACACGTTATAAAAAAGTGGTTAAAAATAAGTTGTGAAAATATTGTCCTTTCTTTTATTTATATGCCAATCTCTTTTATCTTTTAAAATAAATGGGACAGCCGATCTCACAGGATTTTGAAAAGAAGATGGTTATGGCTGGAGAACTCCCTCATGAACTTCTACTGGAAATTCTGTCGTGGCTTCCTGCGACGAGTCTCATCAGATTCAGGTTCGTTTCAAAGACATGGAAATTTCTTATATCCAATCCTTATTTGATGAAATTGCACCTTGAGAGGTCTTCCAGAAACCTAGAAATTCTCCTACTACTGACGACACAGAGATACGAGAGGCAATTTTTCTTGCCTGGTACAGGATCTTTAATAGCTGGTTTAGGCTCTTTACCTTTTTTAATCCAAAACTGTGATGGTGTTTCTGTCTTATTTTTGTAAATGGAGAAGAAAAGTAGAATGGTGAAGATGAAAATCAAGATTATTAATAATATGATATGCTTCAACTCTCCTTTGTGATCACTTGTAATTTATCTTTTGATTTTATCTAACCAATGTCTTTCTTAATGCACTTCTTGAATTCTATATATTTTTTAATTTTCACTATGATTGACTTTATTTTGATTTCCTATGTAACCGTTATTTTCTTAACCTTTTGTTTATTATAAACACGCGTTACCACTACTAAAAAATTGGTCTTATTTATCTCTCCTTTTTCATTTTTTGTATTAGTTAAATTTTAGATAGATTGGATGCTACTTTAATATATACGATATAAAAATGAATTATAACATTTTAATAATTTTCATAAATTGAATTCTTTAATTAAAAATATATTTAGAGATTAACTTAAAAATATAAGAAATTTTTTAATTAATAATCAATTTAGGGATTTCACCTTCAAATACACCCTTTTAATTTAGGAATTTCACCTTCAAACGGTGTCATCTGAAAGCGTCAGCATGTTAATTGCGGAAAGGTTTTTATTGATTCAAATTGACAAAATTAGAGACCTAATTCATCACTTCTAAAATTGGAGGACCTAATTAAAACAAACCCCCAAATATAGGGACAGGAACCTTCGAACCTATTAAACCTAGTTTTAAATATTTATAAGAACCAAATATATTTTAAAAATTTTTATAAAACTTTTATTGATCCAAATATATATATATATATATATATAAATATATATATATATATATATATATATATATATATATATATATATATATAAATATATATATATATATATATATATATATATATATATATATATATATATATATATATATATATATATATATATATATATATATATATATATATATATATATATATATATTTAACACTTAATAATTGGTTTAAAGATATTTAAATATTATTTAATTAGTCAAAAGTTTTAATAATTTTATTTTTTATTATTAATATTGATAATATTATTTATGACAATACTAATATTGATAATATTATTTTATAATAAAGTAATTAAAATAAAGAACTTCATAATTTCTAAATATATTTGTTACTGTAATAAATTGTTTTTTCATGATTTTGTATGTAATTTTATTTAATAATTTTACCTTTTTAATAAAATATATTATTATACATGGAAGATATTTGTTACTTTTTAATATTGAGGAAAAATATAACATCCCATTATAAATATAAAACCTATTCAATAAATAGAAAAATTAATAAGACGAGGAACAAAAGTTTCATTACAATCATTTAATATAATTATAAATTGAACTTCGTATACAAGCACTAAACTTCAAGAATTATGTAAAAAACATCTTTTAATACATCCAAAATAAAAACATATAAGGACTACAATATCTATAGGTCAGTACCCTCTCCACTTAAGGCTTGTCCCACTGACATGTCATTACCTTCTTCTCACATCCACCAGATGATCATCGTCAAAACAAACGAATACACAAGAACACCCAAGTACAAGAACTAACAAATAGAATAAGCTAGTGATACAAAACCAATCATATCATATCAACATTTCATACATGTATCATGTTTCACATAAAAATAATTAAAATATTATAATCATGCCTTTGACCTAGACTTGAGCTATCTAGATATAGTATGAATGTCAAGTTATGACGAGTGATGTACTTGTGGTGGCATCTACTGCTCTACAGAGCTAATTTCAATAGGTTTCACCCTACCACACTCACAATTTTAGTTTGTACCACGTCTTAGCCATACTGGAAGCACCTAGATTAAGACCTTCTGTTACTCTCACCAAATGTATCACTCCTATCTAATTGAGAATTAATGATCATTAGATTATCAAGATAACCTCCAAGACCGAGTTTCCTATATTCATACCAACAACGTTTTGATACAACCATTAAAAATGCTCCTTAGGACTCTTATAACCTCAATTCCATATTATCCTATCTTTTAACCCTACCACTAAATAATATTTAAATCATCACACCACTTAAAACCATGCACATAAGAGAAATGAAATTAAAACACCCAAGAATAGCCCAACGCCAAAAACAGGGTGTCTGGCAAATACAAGCTCGCCCAACGAGAGCCAAAACAACAAGCTTCAAAAATCCAGCAAGTTGGCTTGCCTAGCCACTGAAACTTACTGCCATACCCTCATATACTTGCCCAACGAGCCCCCTTTGCTCGCCTAGTGATAACGGTAAATATTACCATTATCTATGGTACAATTGTCATACCAAATCAACATTCCTGAAGCTTTAAACACGCTTAATCCTCTTGAATGATCTAACTTTCTGAATAAACTCAGCTTAAGTTATACACAGTAGTTTTCATCACTAATACTTCACATTTTGTAGGAACTTGTTGTGCTTTGGAAGAACAGTCAAGCTTTGAAGAGTGGAGAACCAAGGAGGAGCTAAAAAGATGAAGAATTGAAGAGGGAAACCTGCACAAGTGGCGCCCAGGCGCCCCTGAAGGGCGCCCAGCGCCCATCAATTCGCACTTTTGCCTATTTCTCACGCCCAGGCGCCCCTGAAGGGCGCCCAACGCCCTTCAACTCGCACTTTTTGCCCATTCTTCACGCCTGGGCGCCCCAGGAAAGGGCGCTAGGCACGAATCCTATCTGATGTGGCACCCTACCCTATAAAAGGCACACAGTTTTCGAGGGTAGGGATCGGCTTGACGGCTGAGACCTGGGGAAGCGTTCCTACACCTCTTGGAGCTGGTTTTGGACAGTGGGAGCTGTCCTTTCCTCCTCCTTGAGTCTCATCTTCACCATTTTCATTCCATTGTAAGCTCAAGCTCTCCATTAATGGAGAGCTAAGTTCATCTTTGTTGGAGAGTGATGTAAACTAAGAACTTCTTATGTAAATGCATTTGCTTTTAAATGAAAAATGCTTCATTCATTACTTGTTGGTGTTTGTGTCTTTTACTTAATGCTAGTTATGACTTGATCAACCATAGCTTGATTGTGGGGTTTACTTAAGGTTGGGAAACTTTGGGTGAAACTTGAACTAGACTAAACACCTAAGGGAAATAGTGTTTAGGGATAGAGCTAGGACCGTTAGTTGTCTCAAACTTCTTTTCTTAATGCGGGTGAGTTTGTTGGGTTACCAAGGGATTGGAATTTATCAAATGAACCTAGGTTATCTCACCAAGGGATTGGGTTTTAGTAATTTAGCTAGTGACAAGAATAAGTAATTGAAGAAGAGTGTTGTGGTGCATTTGCATAGGATGGAATTAGCCTAAGTCATTCTCCAACATTTTCATTCCAACTCATTTGTTAATCATCTTGTTTTCACACGTTTTGGCCCCAAGTAGTTCAAAATTTTACTCATGCATAACTTCCGCTTTAATTGCATACTTCCACACGAAAAATGAAATCATTCTTTAGCTTAGATTAGTTAGTAATTATACGTTAGTTAAGTAATACCGAAGTCTCTTGGGAAACGATATCCGGTCTTACCAGTTTTACTACTTGCACAACTTGGTACACTTGCCAAAGTCTTAACACCTAGCCACTCTGCATTGCAACACCAAAATCTACAAAATTTGCACCCCTCAACCCTTCATGACCTATCCTAATCACTTTTACCAACTTCTACCACTCCTAAATGGAATTCTAAGCTACAATAGACCCAAACAAAAGTGTAAAACCCAAATTAAACTAGTTTTAAACTCATTTTACAACAAGATTCCAACTCAAGATAACCAAAACCTTACTTTAGAGACCATAATTGAATTTTACAAGTTTTAGCTTATATTTGAGTAACTTAAGGGGTCTGAACAAGTAAAAAATAACTCAATTACAGACTTCAAACCCTCCACTATGCCTTAGAACTACTATTTCTAAAATTCATTATTCCAAACCCCTTAAATACACTTAAAACTCTTACAAACATAACCAACTACCTATCACTTTATTCTAGATCCCAAATTTACCAATTCACAACTTAAACAAGTCCTAATCAACCATACAACAAATCACCACTTATCTACTTAGACCAGTATTTCTAAAAATCACATTAACTTAACATTTTAAGCATAATCATTCAACATATACTAGTTACACGCCCTAATAATTATCAATTTATACTTCATAATTCAACATCAAATACGAACTAGCTTCTCTTACCTCAAAGAGAACTACCACAAATCAACAAAGTTCACCAACCTTACTTAGAACTCAAGGAATCCTATAAACGTCTATAGAACACATAATTATGATAAAAAAGAGTCCTTAGAACCTCTGATCAACAAGGAATTAGAAAAAAAAAAACAAACACATGGGAAAGAATAATCCCTATGTATAACCTCAAACTAAGAACAAAAGGGAAAAAGATTTGAAACTTATTAGCTCTATAATATAAGCTGATTGGTAGATAATGGAAATTACACTGTTATGATCTCCTAGACACTTCTTAATCGTCAAACAAATTATAAAAGAGTTATAATTTGTAGAAAAAAGAAAAAGAAAACTCAGAGAAAGAATTTTAGAAAAATGACAAGTGTTTTAGATGATAAAACAAATTTAAGAAATTGTATTTGTATTATTAAATAATTTTAAAATTAAATTACTCAATTTCATTATTTTAAAGGGTTAAATATGTTTTTAGTCCCTATACTTTGAGGCGATTTTGGTTTTAGTCCTTCAACTTTAAAAAACTTTGGTTTTAGTCCTTTTTACCATATTTTTTTAACTTTATTTGTTGTTTCAAGCACATTTCATTATAACATTTGGATTCTTTACACTGTTTGACACATTTTTGCTTCAATGTTAACTGATAAACGCGTTTGAAACAGCAAATAAAGTTAAAAAAATTTGGTAAAAAAGACTAAAATCTGAGTTTTCTAAAGTTGAAAGACTAAATTGTACCTTAGTTTGAAAATGAACTAAAACCAAAATTTCCCTAAAGTATACGGACTAAAAACATATTTAACCCTATTTTAAAATAGCTATCAACTCTAATACTATATTTTTTAATTCTTAGTGAAGATGTCTAACAATTATTAATAATAAAAATTTAATATACAAATTATATAATCTTACTATTTAATTACATTTTCAATTACTAGATTAATATTTAAGTCTAAAAATAATAATAATAATAATGTAGTTTCACTATATTTTAAAAATTCATGATAAGGTTAAACAATAAACGAGTAAACTCCATAAAATTGATGAAACACGTGCATAAAATCACTAAACAAGTTTATAAAATAGAGATTTAATATTGTAAAAATGTAAAACATTGTAAACATATAAGAATGACACAATTTTAATATTAGTAAACATTAATGTCACCATAATAATAAAAAAAATAGTTTAAAAAATAAATATTTTACTATCACACCTATGTGAGATTGTGCTTATTTATTCAATATGTCATACTACATTATATATTATCTTACTTTGTACCTCCGTGTGTATGTGTGTATATGGTGGTATTCAATTGGATGAGTGCTTTACATTAACCATTCTCCAAATATCTTTACAGCTTCAACTTCTAATAACAGCTTAATATTTTCGAAAAAAGATTGAATACGATGAAATTAAGGTTCAACAATTATAGGAAATTCGAGATAATTTCCTAATCAATCAACATTTCGCCATTTGTAGTCTGAATTGTGTCCTTGTTACTCTGTAGGCTTAGCCCTTCACCGTGTTTTTTCATTTCTTGAGACCTCACAAACTCCTCAATTCTTGCTTTTAGCTCAACATTGGGAATCAACATATCCACAGTAAGATGAGAACGGTTGAAGGGGTCAGTCTGCACAAACAATCAAACGGAAAACCATAAACCAAGGAAGGAACATGAAAATACGACAAGGAACAACAAAGGATGAAAGGTATACACTTACACTATCACTAAGAAGATGCCTCTGAATCACAGCACGATCAACCGTCGTCCTTGAAGAAGGCAAAATTACTGGATCCTTCATCAAAGTGTACTGCAATGCACAACATGTATATGATGCGTCAGAATTACCTTATCTTTCTATTCAAACTACCAACAAATTTTTAGAGCTTCTGAAATAAACAAAGCAATTTTTCCGAATAAAAATGAAAAGTAATCATGTATGTAGATGCTATCAAACTTTACACTTAAAAAAAAAACATGTTTAACAGACAGAAATAAGTGGAAAACCCACTTGAATCGGATCAAGGAATTCCTCCGGTATTTCTCCTAGAGTAGCTTCAGCATCCATGGCCTCCGAAGCAGCAACTTTAGCTTTAGCACCAAGTTGAATAAATTCCTGTATAATTCTCCCGTCCTCACCAATTCTGTGAAGGACATCGGCTGCAGCACTAAACAACTGTAGCCAAATACCAGTCCGTTTAAATTAGATTATGGGAATACACAGACAAAAAAAAATTCTTGATAACAATATGCAATATATCAAAAGTCCCACAAACTTGCCTGATCATTGTATGATCGACCATCCCTTGAGATGACAGATGGGAAGATGGAATTCGTGTCACCCCTAGCCAAATGAACATATATGTGCACAATCTGCAAATAAATACACTGAAGTTAGTAGTTTGCTTTGAAAAATCAAGTTTAGTACAAATATATTTGTCACTGTCAATGTCCATTTTTTATGTTGAATCCATCAAATGACCATATTTGACATCAAATAACAGTTTAAAGAGCAATTTGCTTTCAAAATTGACAATGAAGAATTATTTTAATGTATTTATTGTTGAAGGACCAAAGAATAACACTTGCATCCTTAGAGAACCAAAATAATTGTTGAGATGTGAAGAATGGGAATATTGGAGGCCAAGCTGAAGCTGCTATGCATCTTAAGAGAACTCCTAAGCACTGTCATATTAAGAACCAGATCTCCACAAAAGCCTAAGCTGTGGAGTAAGGCAAGAGAATGATGTCATATCTCCAAGTCATTTAAGCGGGCTTTTAACATCACCAGCACAAAAGTCAAAACTGTATCATTGGTCGTCCAAAATTGAAGTTCTTCAAATTTCTCAGAGTAATGAAGATGTAAATATAACACTTTTAGAAACAATCCTTCTACAAGAATGTTAGATTAAGTCTACAGATTACAGAGGATAGCATAGCATCCTTCCTGTCATAATTACTCACCACTAAAAAACTCATTCAAATGTTTCTGAAATATAATTGATGCCAACCTGTTTTAGTAAATGCTTTGGACGAAATTCATATTTCTCAGGATCCTTCAGACTAAGTGATTTTCTTTGCGGACCAACCAATTGCAGCAGGAAGTAATTGAGCATGCTAGCCACTCTCTCAACCTTGAAGAAGAGGTGGGAAAATAAGATTAAACTTGCCATTAGAAGATGAAAATTTTAAAGGAATATCATAGTTAGGCCACAAACTATTTTATGAGATGATGAGATTCATAGCCAGCCATGGTTTGAAAGAAAAAAAATACCATCTCAGGAAGTAGGAACGGAGCAGTAATCTGTTCTGAAGTAAATGCAAGCATGCTCACATCTTCGTTTGCCAACTTCATATCTATTCGAATAATCTATAAAAGTATCCAGCATTAAAATGGTTAGATAAACAAGGAATACAAAATTATATATTTAAACAAAAAGTCAACAGACATTTTCTTGAGAATGGAATAACCGGGTCCTCTCCTGCCTCTCTTGAACTGGTCGTTGCTCCCACTCAACCGTATTAGACATCTCAGCCTCCAATTCTTTTAGCTCAAGAATTTTTTTCAAACTTTCATCCAGAAGATAAATACTATCATTGATCAGAAAGTTCAAGAAATTCAGATAGACACCCTTTTCCTCCTCCTTAGCAATCTGGAAGAAAATTAGTTCCAGAACAAACTAGATAAGTTGAGCATGGTGTAAGACATAATATTTAAATATCTTTCCTTCGTTACCTGTCTCCAAGCATTGCGATGACTAGGGACTTGCCACAGGTATTCGAGGAGTTCCGCAATATTGTGGCGGATGTTAAACTTGTCATAGAACTGTAATGTAACAGACAAGTGACAACTATAATAATCAGCACGGTCATGTATTAAAAAACCCCAAAAGGATAATGATTAAATACTGAAACCCATGATATTTAACACACATATCAGATATCAAAATATCAATAATATAGGAAATATTAACAGGGGCATAATATTAATCATATATAAAATTGGTGCAGTTTGAAATACAGCTCAGAAGTTCCTCTCACTGGCTAATCAATCACATGCATAGGATTTCAACGAAACATTATTATTTATCCATCTTAAGACATCATAAAGTAAAAAAAAAAAAAAAAAACACTAACACAGTCCCCATTTTGACAATCAAGTTTGAGTTTCAACACAATCAAGAAGAGAGGTGAGATTTCCAAACAACTTGACTTTAAAAATAGGTTGGCCATGCGACCAATAGTCTTAAAATGCAGACTAACCTGTGTGTGAGAACCAGTGAACTCAATGTCAACATAAAGTTTAAGAAGATTCCTCACAAGATACTCAAGAGAGAGTTGGTGGCCTTCAAATAGAGTGGCTGTTGCAGATGAGCCACTGTAGAAAGGGAATAGCACAGGAAGAACAAATGTACTCAATTATAGCTTAAAGAATAAACAAATTTTCACAATATAATGATGAAGATAAGCAAACTTTCCAGTTTTACGCAAAAGAAAGACACCAGTTACCTCCTACGAGGCATCCAGCAGTTCAGAACTTCAACCATCTTTGCTCTCAGGTATGGGTTTTTAATAAATTCAGGGCTGGCCATGAACATAATTATAAAATTCATAAATTCATCCTGCAGAACAATAAAAATTCTCATTACCTTGCATAACAAGATTTTGGGAGAAAGAATTAATCCAAGAAAAAAACACTTTTGAGGTGAAGTCTACCAGCACAACTCCATCTAAGGCCTTTGGAATCCGTGAAGCAAATATTAGAAGTTCCATGGCATCTTCCACAAAATGTTCAGGCATGGTAGCAAATTCCATAGGGCAAGTTGGTGGTAGGGGCATCTTGAAACCACCCACCAAGCCAACCAACCAAACAATCATCAAGCGGTAGAAAGAAAGTGCATTTTGAATAAGTGTGTTATCCTACGAAAAAATGTGAAGCCAATAATTCAAAATCAGAATATTTAAATTTCAACTTGCAATTCAGAAAGAACACTTAAATAACAAGAACTTGTCTACCTCATATGTTTGACAAATCAGTATCAAATACCAGTGAACATTTAATTTAGAATAACATAATCCTTAGAATGTAATAATCAAGTTAAGCATATCAAATGTCGGTCACTAAATGGGCACTTTCAAAAACTTTGGTTGCATCTTTATAATTTCTTCTTTTTGGACACCAATAGTGATAGGAAAACAACAACTGGATAAATTTTAGGATTGTAATGTGTTTATAAGATTCATGATCACTTTAAAACATGAATTTTATCTTCTGATTTACAATTTGTATACTATCTTAATGTTATATATTGTATTTACACCAATGTTGTTCCCTCTTGACAGCAAGTGACTGTTGAGCTTTAGGGTGCCGACCTAGTTAGGATCTCATATTTCATAGAGATGTTTTCAAACAGATAGCCTTCATATAGAAAAGGAAAAATCACACCTAGGTTGTGTCTTTTTTATAATTATCTATATCACTGTGTATGTGTCATATTGTATCCATGTTGAAGTAGGTGTTTCTATGCTAGGGAATAAAAGAGCATAAGTTCCACCACTCCCCAAATTTCACAAAAAGAAAATTAAGAAACGCTTCTGTAAGAAAAAAGTAGAAAAAGAAGCTCATTTGTGACAAGCAACAGATAAACAACACCAAACAAATTTATAAATTGCATAGGTCTAAGTACATCCTGTAGCAAAAGGTTTAGCAGAAGAGTACATCTGTAGAATACTACAAACTCTCCATTAAAGAGCATAAAAAACATATGTGCAGCTTGTTATAGATGTAACTAATTTGAAAACCCTTGAGTCCTTGACAGAGTTCAGTAAATACATATGCTAGAAGGTCATTCAAGCTGACTGTTTTACAAGACTGCTGGAAAAGAGAAGTCATAGTCAATTACAGGAAAAAGGACAAGGCTGAAATAGAGAAAATTGGTGTTTCGCATTTAGAAACAGATCCTCACTAGCACATGGAGAGAGAAGGATCTTAAAGAAATTTTAAAACGGAAGTTTAAGCAAACAGCACGGTACACATTTAGTCTTATTTATACTATAGCACAGATCTATGCACGTGGAGAAAATACCAGATGTAGTAACCTTGCAAAAGATTACTTCTGTAGAAGATTAAGACCTCTATATACTATATATAATAATAGATTTACAACTACTAATTGCTACTGAAACAACAAAGCTAAGCAAGGTAATTAATTTTCTCAACCCCACACCCCCTCCCCCAAAAGACACAACATACATACACATAAGCAACTTATATTGTTTTCATATAGGGACATGTGCTAACATAGATAACAATAAAGAAACTTCAAATCAGTAAGAAAAAGGACCAACCCTCAAAATCTGAGCTTCATAACAAAATTTTTCCTGCGAATACAACTCCATTTCTTTCTCAAGTCGATTTATATCCAATTCTGCCTGAGGAGTGGGTGCCCGCTCCTGCATGGCTTTAAGTGTGGATAGAGCATCTTCACACCTAGATATATCCTGTATATAATATGACTACAGCGTTTATACCTATGTAACTTTAGAAAAAAATCATTCAAACCAAATGAACAGTAAGGTAGCAATAACAGTGAGCCCCCATAAAATAATACCAACACTTTCCAACTTTACTAGACATACATGTGATTACCTGAACTAAATGTTTGAAGTCAGAAAATGCTTTTAAAAGGCCTAAGTTGAGCACTCTTGCGGTCATAAAGAAGCATTCACAAATAAATGAATATTTCGTCTTTTCAGCTGGTGCAGAATTTTCATTTGAGAGCTCACCAGCATTATTACTACCAGAACTACTGGCCTCTTGGGATTGTTGTAAGCGTTTCTGATCATCATTATATTGATTGGTTGTCCCAGTCTTAGCTGGGTTTTTACTATTAAGCCATTCAGCAACTTCTTCTGATGATGCATGAAGAGCAGTCAACCCACTAAAATAGAATCATGACCAAAAGTTACCAATAGGTAGATACATTAAACTTCCGTGAGAATTTTAATATCCACAACACAAGCCCTCACCTTATCTTCAAGCGATTTGAGTAATGTACATATTTTGCATCAATTTTATCCCTTTTTGTTAAATTTGCATCTAAAAATGGCTCACATAGACGAAGCATGACAGCACTGAGATTTACAAAGGTGCCTGAACTTGCACAAGTAATAGGGTCAACCTGTTTTTCATAAAAAAAAAAATTAATAAATAAAGGTCATATATTGTCAAAAGACTTGCAACAAAAGAACAGGTACAAGTTAAAAAAAATGTAAACTTTAGCATGAATATGATGACAAGGAATGCAGACAAAAAATTAAAATAAATAAGAACTAACTAATTGAGCACAATTTATCTTGCCTATAAGAAAGAAAGTTACCTGTATATGAGCCCTGGATGCATTTATATTGATCACCTCCGCAAGATACTCAAGTACTCTTTCACGAGTATCTGTACTTTTAAGAAGGATGAGCATAACTTCAGCTAGCCCATCATATAAGTTGTTCATGACAGTTTTAATAGTCGAAAATGAAGATAACAAATCAGCTGGTCGCCTAGTTGATGCATCAGAAAAACACTGCTGCCTGGATTTCAAAGGGGAAAAAAATTGTTAAAAAGGGAGACTGATTAAATAATAAAGAATTAAGTATCCCATTCAAATAAGTCTCGGAACTAGGGTTCATGAGGTAAACATACAGACTTTAATAGAGAAACAGTAAGCAAGAAGTGGAACAAGAATATAGGATTGCATATAAACAAGAGAGCATTTTCCCATTAAGTGAAACTGGTAGCATGAATCAAAGGGTGCCATGATGGTTAGACATAAATTATGTCAAAATATAAATTCTTGATCTACATTCTAATTCTTTTACCTATATTCTCCTCTTGTCTCTGACAACAGTACTACCCACCACCTAATCTAACTCCTCTTACTTAGGCTTCTGCGTTTCTAACTCTTCTGCATTAAAAACCATGTATGACAAGACAACACTACCCTTTCTATCTATAATAATAAGTCCTATCTCAACATTTGCGAAAGGCATTCATCCTATTCACACATCGTCTATTAAGCTGACTCAGAATGCAACACTTTCATTTCTACTCAATTAAGATTATTCTTGTGTTGGCTTTTTAATGCCCAAATTTCAGTTCCGTACAGCATCACAACACTTATGGCAATGTGGTAAAGTTTTCTAAAAAATTAAGAGGTACTTTTTTATTACAAAAAACACCCGATGCACTCCTCCCCCTTTTATAAACCCACTAAAATCTCCTGTGATTTAGATTTCCATTTCAGTCTCCATCATCCTTCATAATGAAACCCAGATACTTCAATCATGTGACTTGGGCTAACATATACACAGTGGCCCCTGGTTGTTGTCTCTAACCAAACTTACATTTTATATATTCTATCTTATTTCTACTTATGCAAAATCCATGATCTTCCAGAGCTTCAGTTCACACCTTTAACTTCCCATTTATTTTCTTCACTGATTCTCTAACCAACATATATTGTCTACAGTCAAAAGGCATACATCTAGGCATTGGGTCTTGGATTTTATAATTAGAATATGATAAAGAGATCAAATTTACAATTGATGTACCCTATGGCTATAGGAAAATCCACTGGCCTCCTATCAGCCAAGTATTGACCCCCTCAACATCATAAACGACCTTGATTGCTCATACAAACTCCTTTCTTGTCTAGGGCTTCCACAAAATCTCTCCTAGCATTCAATCAAATGCCTTTTTCAAATCAAAGAAGACCATGTGTACAACTTTCTTTGTCTTTTCCTTTGATATCTCTTCATTAAACATTACACCAAGTATATCATTCTATGTTTGAACTCCAAGGCACAAAGCCAAATTGAATATCAAGTCTCAAGTACTGAAGTTCAGAATGACAAAGGACGAGAGATTAGTTACAGTACCATACTGTAGTCCTTTATTCAAGGAAGGAGCTAAATACAGGATGATAAATGAAGGTAACCCATAATGGCAATTAAATGTAATTAACAATCAATGTATCAATGTAAGTGAATTTTCCAGTGTTATTTTTCATGTTTTCTTATTGCCGGAGTAGGGAAATTACCACTTATCAGCTAAACGCACACAAAAAAAAATAAAGACCTTCTCAAGGTCTTTTTAAAAGCAGAAGTCGTATCACATCTTAAAAATTAAGAAGCTTGAAGACTAAAGAAACTGCCGAAGTACTACTTCTCAAGGTCCAAAGAGAGGAATATCCTTGTGTTTTCCTTCATAACTGTAGAACAATTATTCACCGAAAAGGACCAACATAACCATTGTTTCTATTCCATTAACCCAAAACATAGAATAGAAAAGCACACAGTCTAACCAAATTTGCTAAACTAATCAGGTATACTCTTAATCAAGTTTTCAAAAATGAAACCAAGCAATCACATAAATGTTGCTCTCTTCGGGTGCTCTCACCAATGCATACAATGAGAAAAGCAAGAAGACTAATAAAACCAGTCAACATGAATTTCATAAAACCTAAAGTCACACTCTTAAGCTCACCCAACATCAGGCTGGCCCTTGAAAAACGCCTGATCAGGAAGAGCACTAATATGGAAGAAGGGACCCAAAATGCTGGTCATTTCAATAGCACGGCCATTCACATAAACCCCTTTGGGAATCCACCACTCGTGATTCACAAGCGACTTGGCACCGAAGGGAAACCTAACCAAATACAACAAAGCCCTCAGAGAATCCTGAAAATTCCCCAGAGCAGACACATTCATAACGCTCCCTCTCAACTCCTCATACAACCCCTTCAGAATCAGGTCCAAGCTGTCAAAGTCCGGGTCCCTGAAAAGCTCCTCCAGAAACCCCGGCGGACTCTTGACCCCGCCACCGCCTCCCCCGAACACGCTTCCGCCGCCTACCTCCGCAAAAATCAGCGGCAGTAACGGCGATTTGGCGTCGGTACCCGCAGATTTCCGGCTCGGAAAGAGCTCGGGATTGGCTAAATGAATCCGGCAGTAGTTGACACAGAGCTTCTTAGCCTGCCTCACCACCGCCTCCATCTCCGAGCGCAAGCTCTTGTCCTTCATGTTCGCAATTTTCTTCCCCTCCTCGTGCGCCCGGTGGTAACATCCGATGAGGTACTGGAACGGTGTCTCACTGGCTTCACCGTTGGTGGAAGAAAAGTCTCCGGAGAGACGGTCGATCAAAACCCTCTCCATTGAATCCCGCGAGAGGCGAAGCTCCTTCCCTTCGCTGAGAATCTCCGCAGCTGTTAGTTCCAAATACACGATTCTTGAATCCGTTGCGCTTGTCTTCTCGATTTCTGTTATGGAGACGAGGAAGATTTTGCGGATGATAATGTCCTCCACTTCCTGTGGAGTGCGTTGGGGTTTTGTCGCAGCCATGAATTGAAGCTATCGGAGTAATCCAAACGAAACTGAAATTGAAAAATGGTATTGAAATTGAAATTGGGGTTTCGATTTTCTTCCCTGTTTTCTCGAGAAAGAGAGGGAAAGTGGGAGAGAAAAGGATCTTAATGTTGAGTGAGAGTGAAAGAGAAGGGTTGAGAATTGAACATGGTTTGGCTTAGATTTTGAGAGAGAGGAACAAAGAAGGTTCCTTCTATATATATGCAATGAAACGATGTAGTTTCATGATATGATTTCCTAAAACCAACCTTTTGGAACAAATTTAAAATTAATTATGGTCTAACTTAAGTTAATATCTTAATCCAAAGCATTCATTATATGATCAGATAGATACTCATAATTAAATTAATTAACTATTTAAAGTATTAGGTAAAACAACATATGAAATAACTATTTGGAAATAGGTTAAAGATTATATAAATTTTGAGAAACAAATTTAGTTTAATATTCATGTACAAGCAACATAACTTCTCTTTGTAAATATATAAATTTATTATAATCTATTGTAATTTATTATAATATAAGAAAAGAAGATAAAAAAATAATTAAGGGTTCCTTTTTTTTTTCCTTTATTCATGGAAATGTTTCTAATTAATCAATCTTCTCTAAAAGTGTAAACCCGCTTTCTTCTTTTTGTCTTGGGTTTATTTATATTTTTGTATACATTATGTTTTTTCCCTTGGATTTATTTATATTTTTGTGGGTAAGCATTATTTTTTCACAGGATTTCGAATTTTGGATTTTAATTTCCATTTATGAGCATTTTAAATTCCATTGTCTAATGTTTTATGTGCACCTGAACAAGGCCAAATATAATAGTATTTTGATTTGATTTTAGGTTTGCTATGTTTGTGATATTCTCTTACTCTTTTTATTTGTTGTGTTTGTTTTTCTGCTAACGCAGTTTTCGATTTGTTTGGTAGACGATCAAGAAATTTGATTTCATAAACAATATTGATGGTAAGCGATGAACACTAAAGCTTGATGTTAGAATATCTGATTTATGGATTGTTCAAAATCGTAATTCTACTAAACATATTTAGATTATCTGATCTGATGAACTATAATGCATGTATGTAATATGTATTATTCACAATCACTACCATGATATAATTGTGGATAAACAATTAATAGGTATTTTTCAAGATGTATGGATATAATTATCGATAAATAATTAATAGGTATTGTACCGTCCCCGTCCGGTCTCATCCGGCCTGGCCCTACCGTAATGATGTACAGTCTCCGTCCGACCACATCCGGCCTGGCCCTACCGTTCGGTCCTTGTTCTGAGGACCACCAAGACGACCCCGGCCAACCATAAGCCATAATAAATGATTAAAGCCCCTAATGAGGGTTAAGATGTGATTGGGCCGTCATTAGGCCCACGAAAGGTAAAAGCCCATTACACCTAGTATAAGTAAGAGTCCCAGGTATGACTTCAGGAGGATTCATTCTCTGCTTATTATACATTCATTTTCAATACCGTTCGGTCACCTAACTGACTTGAGCGTCGGAGTGCCTTTAACAGGTACCCGCCCATTCGGCTTGGAGAACTAGGAGGGAGAACGTCCGTTTCCAACAGGAGAAGCACCCGGCCTTCTCCGCCCGACCGGCTCCACAAACTGTCCAACCTTCTCCGCCCGTCCGGCTCTCCGCACCGTCACGAACGCCCCAGCTTCATCCGTCCCGCTTTCGGTTCTCGGCATCACCTTATACCGAAACATTAATGGCGCCCACCGTGGGGCCGAGTGTGCATCCCCTTTTGTAACCGCAGGGTTAGGGTGAGCAGTGCTCTTCGCAACCTCAGGAAAGCTTCTCCAGCCACTCGGTCCCGGCCATCAGGCTTCAACCGTCCGCCCAAAATGGCAACCTATAAATCAGGCTTCAACCGCTCTGCCAACATGGCCATCTTTCAAGGCATCCGGCCTTTCCCCCTCGGTCACCACTGTTCGATCATGAATCCGACCTAATGTATTTCGGCCTCCAAGTTCTCAACAGGTCTCAACCCCGGTCGTTCGACCTCATGGCCCTTCGGCTCAACCGGTCACCATTCGGCCTCCAACCATCCGGCTATCAGTTGGCCTCCACGTCGGTCTCCTAAGGCCCATACCATTTGGCCATCCCTTGGCTCCACCTCGTCGGCCATCTATTAGGTCTCAACTCCTAGGCCTTTGACATCAAGCTTTCGGCCGTTCGGCCTCATCCTTACCCCAAATTTTTGGTATCATCACTCAACGTTGGGCATTCGGCCCTCGAGCTGTCGGCCGAACATTGGTATCAAACACCCAGGCCTTCAGCCTCAAGGCTTCCTGGCCTCAATCTCTTGGCCCTCTTGGCCAGCAACCCCTCGGACAACTTTACCTCTCCAGCTACTTGGCCTCAGCCACTTCTCTGCCATACTACCTTAAGACTGCGACAATTCAGTCATAGCCTAACATTTTTCAGGTATTTCCCCAAACCTAACTTCGCAGGTACCTTCCCCAAACCTAACTTCGCAGGTACCTGGCCAAAATTGGCGTCATCTCAATCGTACGGCCCATCCGTCTCTGTGACTCGGCCATCCAGTTTCAACGATCCATTTCGGCTGTCGGCCATCAAACCTCAATCGATCGGCAACCCCTCCAGTTACTCGGCACCGGTTCTCAGGCCCTCAACCGTCCGGCCACTCGGTCTCAAATGTTTTGCCATTCGGCGTAATCTGTTTCTCGGGCAGACGACCTGAAGGCTCAACCGTTCGTCCAGAGGCCAACCTTTCCCATCATTCCTTCTCGGCGATTCGACCTCTGCCATCCGGATAACTTGACCTCCAGTTCTCGACCTCAATTATTCGGCCTCAAAACTATTCGGTCATAGCTTGACCCCTTCGGTAAATCTCTCAAACTTGATTTCGCAGGTACTTGGTCAAAATTGGTCTCGACCGTTTCGGCCATCCAGCTGCAACAATTCGGCTTTTCGGCCTTAAAATTCTCGGCCAACAGGTCTTACACCGTTAAGCCTTCCGGCTTTCGGCCTCAATGACTTGCCTCAGCCTTTAGGCCGTGTGGCTTCGACGATTCGGTCTCACGACGTCACCCAACTCTCGGCTAGTTGGTTTCTAACCCTTCAGGTACCTTTCAAAGTTTGTTTCGCAGGTACTCGACCAAGTATTCGACTCTTAGAATCCATATCTGACCACCGTCATGAAGACAACCAACTTGGCCGGGCGGTGAACGGCGATGCCTGCCGCCCTCAACATCTTGAAGAAACCCAAGTTGATGAACGGAGTATAACTCCTGTCAACTTGGTCGGGTGGTGAACGGCGATGCCTGCCACCCTCAACCTCTTGAAGACACCCAAGTTGATGAACGGAGTATAACTCCTGTCAACTTGGCCGGGCGGTGAACGGCCATGCCTGCCGCCCTCAACATCTGGAAGAAACCCAAGTTGATGAACGGAGTATCACTCCTGTCAACTTGGCCGGGCGGTGAACGGCCATGCCTGCCGCCCTCAACCTCATGAAGAAACCCAAGTTGATGAACGGAGTATCACTCCTGTCAACTTGGCCGGGCGGTGAACGGCCATGCCTGCCGCCCTCAACGTCTTGAAGAAACCCAAGTTGATGAACGGAGTATCACTCCTGTCAACTTGGCCGGGCGGTGAACGGCCATGCCTGCCGCCCTCAACGTCTTGAAGAAACCCAAGTTGATGAACGGAGTATCACTCCTGTCAACTTGGCCGGGTGGTGAACGGCCATGCCTGCCGCCCTCAACGTCTTGAAGAAACCCAAGTTGATGAACGGAGTATCACTCCTGTCAGCTTGGTCGGGTGGTGAACGGCGATGCCTGCCACCCTCAACCTCTTGAAGACACCCAAGTTGATGAACGGAGTATCACTCCTGTCAACTTGGTCGGGTGGTGAACGGCGATGCCTGCCACCCTCAACCTCTTGAAGTGTTCAGTCATCTTAGCCGTTCAGCCTCGTGTTCTCGACCACGCAAGGCCTTAACCTTCCAACCTGTCGAATTCAACAAAAATTGGCAATCTCCAAGCTTTCGGCCATTAGGCCTCTAACCGTCCGGCCATCTCGGCAGCACGCCACTCGATCTCGGTCAGAACCATTCTACCTCTCGGCCGCCCAAAGTCTCCTTAACCGTGCGGTCATAGCTGGGCCCCCAACTTCTTGGCCATTCGGCCTCCGAGCTCTCGGCCATCCAGATACTCGGCAGTGGTCGGACATTTAACCTATGGCTCTTGGTAAGCCAAGAGTAGCAACCTTCAAGTTTTCGGCCATCTCGGCCACGCAACCTGTCGGCAATTCGGCCTAGACACTTAGCCAAGTCTGGCATCAACATTCGATCTCGCCGTTCGGCCTCATGTCCTCGGCCTCCTAAGGCCTCCAATGTCTCGACCGTGTCGGCTTCATGTTTTCGGCCTCCAAAGGCCTCAAGCTGTCGGCAATTCGGCCCAGACGCTTGGCCAAATTTGGCATCAACGCTCAAACATGGCGGGCATCCGGCTTCAACAAATCAACTTTTCAGCCCCAAAATTCTCTACCAGTCGGCCGTTTGACCTCAAGCCTCTCGGACTCCGTAACAAAGGCGACTAAAAAGCGGTCACCAACTGGGTGAACCCGCCCTTTCCATTAGGGCCATTTTCAAACCCTTCGCATCATTAAAAACATGCTCGGGCTTGGGGGGCTTAATGTACCGTCCCCGTCCGGTCTCATCCGGCCTGGCCCTACCGTAATGATGTACAGTCTCCGTCCGGCCACATCCGGCCTGGCCCTACCGTTCGGTCCTTGTTCTGAGGACCACCAAGACGACCCCGGCCAACCATAAGCCATAATAAATGATTAAAGCCCCTAATGAGGGTTAAGATGTGATTGGGCCGTCATTAGGCCCACGAAAGGTAAAAGCCCATTACACCTAGTATAAGTAAGAGTCCCAGGTATGACTTCAGGAGGATTCATTCTCTGCTTATTATACATTCATTTTCAATACCGTTCGGTCACCTAACTGACTTGAGCGTCGGAGTGCCTTTAACAGGTACCCGCCCATTCGGCTTGGAGAACTAGGAGGGAGAACGTCCGTTTCCAACAGGAGAAGCGCCCGGCCTTCTCCGCCCGACCGGCTCCACAAACTGTCCAACCTTCTCCGCCCGTCCGGCTCTCCGCACCGTCACGAACGCCCCAGCTTCATCCGTCCCGCTTTCGGTTCTCGGCATCACCTTATACCGAAACAGGTATTTTATATGTAGAGAAATATGATACCTTTTTTTGTTAAGAAAGAAGACATAGGATTGTTGAAGGATAAATTGAAGGTTAAACTTATGTTACCACTAGTATAGTCAAGCGAAACGACAACGGTTATTTTTGTCTATAGGCAGTAGTTTCTGAACCGAGACATATACAGATGAGGCAAAAAAGATAAGTTTTTTGTCTCAGTTCACAGGCTACTGAAGTAGTACAATTTTTCCTTTTTTTTATTTTTTTTTTCGAAGGACTTTTTGTCTCGGTTGAACCGAGGCAGTATCATGGACTCTATTGCCTTGGTTAGGACCTAAACCGAGGCAGTATCATGGACTCTATTGCCTTGGTTAGGACCTGAACCGAGACAGTAGAATGATTTTAACTCTCTCTTTTTTCACCAACCTTTCTGCCTCTATTGTGACCTAAACCGATGCCATAGAGGGTTTTCTGCCTTGGTTATGGTCACCACCCATGGTGTATTGTCCTGTTTTTTTTTTTTTAAGAACATGTCTGTTTTTACAACATTTCCAACTACAGAAACATACTTGCATATATTTAACAACTCAGAACAGTCTAGAACAATCTGAAAGCATAAATTTTCTTTTAAAATTATATTAAAACATAAATTCATTCAATGTGATCATAAATCAATTTCTTAGAAGCATAAATCAATTCAATGTATTCATAAATCAACTTAGAAGCATAAATCAATCCAATGTACAAAGTTAAACTAACTAATAATAAATATGCTAAGGTAGAACTTACTATATCCTAAAGGTTGACATTTTTAAAAGCGGGGACTAAAGGTTTGACATTTTTAAAAGCGGAGACTAAACTGAACATCAGAACTTAACTTAGGGACAAAAAAGGATTTAAACCTTTGTAAAATTGAGTCAATTTTACCCTAACCGTTAAGTTGTCCCATACGATATACGACGTTAACTAATGTTGAAAAATTTTTAAAAATAAATTATAATGAAATATAATTTTTTTGAATTTTTAATTACACAATTACAATAATTATAATTATAAATTATTTAATTGAAATTATTTTATAAAAAATTTAATTTAATTACAAAAATAATTAAAATATTGAAACTTATTTATTTAATAATATTAAAAACTTTAATTCTTAAATTAGATATATTTAAAACATTATTTAAAAATCATAAATGATTTTAATTAATAAAAAATAAAAATAAAAAGTAAAAATATGTGGGAGTCGTCAATCCCCTACAACATCAATTATTTTATAATGTTTTTTATGAAAAATAGGTGTGGTAATAGACTATAAAACATGATAATCAAATACTATATTTTAAAATCTTTTTGTTCGAAATCGTTTGCACTTTTCACGACTTGTCTATTTTTATAATTCAAAAATATTTTATTTAAATAATTTATATTTCAAATTTATTGAATTTCATACAAAAACCGGTATTTTCATTTTCTATACTTTGAAAGAGACAAGTTTTTCTCCGCATCTTACATTTTTTGTACACAGAATATTAAGTTTGTTTTAGTTGAGCTTATTTGTTTTTATTGTTTAAATATAGATTTTTTATTTTTTATTTGAAAATATTTTGTTAAACTTTTATTTCTTTCCACTTTTATGTTTTCCAAATTATTTTATTTTTAAGAAAATGATATTTTTATAGAATATATATACTTTTTAAATTATTTTGATTTTAATATATTTTAAAATTTATGATATTAACGGTTACAACTACTAATAAATATTAAATATAAATTTTAAAATCAAGTTAGATCAGTTAAAACATATTTTTTTTTAGTAATAATTATTTTAACCGTTAAAATCGGTACGATTTCTTTATTTGAAGCCAACTAGCTCCCACTTGTCTATTTTTTAATTTGAAAATTTTTTACTTATATAATTTATATTTCAAATTTGTGCAATTTCATACAAAAATCTGTATTTTCATTTTTTATATTTTGAGTCAGACAAGCTTTTCTTCTCATCTTGCATTTTTAGTACAGAATATTAAGTTTGTTTTAGTTGACCTCATTTGTTTTTATTGTTTAAATATAAATTTTTTATTTTCTATTTGAAAAGGTTATATATTTTGATTAAATTTTTATTTCTTTTCACTATTTTCTAAATTATTTTATTTTTAAAAAATAATAATTTTATAGATGGTTACAATTATCACGAAATATTTTTTTTAAAAATTATTTCAAAGAACAGGTTTTAATATTTCTTTTAAATTTATAGTATTAACAGTTACAACTGTAAGATCCGGTAAAATAAGAGTTTTAAAAGTAAAGTAGTTTTGAGACTTTTGATTTTAATTTGGATATTAGTGTTCTTGAGTTTATATTTTTGTTATAACATAATTGTTATGTTATTTCTTTATTTTTATATTTTTTTGCCTAGGAACAAAAAGGGTGTTTTATCTTTATTTAATTGGTGTAAAAATTAATTAAGGGAGTGTGTAGAAAGGAGAAGTATGCAAATTAAATAATTTAGTTATTTAATAAAATAATATTACGTAAATCTTTTAGAAGATTTAATTGCTGTTATTTTAAAAATTAGTTAAATGTTAATAAGAGATATAATTTTGATGGGTTTAAAGATTAAGATATATATTATTATTAGAGAAAATTATTATTAGATATTGTAGATTTTAAAAAGATTTGGTGGTTGATGATATTTTAAAAAGTAGTTAAGAGAGAATAAGAGAGGATGGAGATAGAATATAAGAGGATAAAAAAGGAGAAGCGTACAAATGAGTAGGCATTTTGGTACCCTACGAGAAAAAAAAGAAAATTAGAAATATAAGGGAGAGATTCCAAGAATGGGAGCATAAAAAATCGGTGATGTTGTGAAGCTTTCTTGGTGATTTTGGAAACAAAAATAGTACGAGACCAGATAAGGGGATGAATCAGTTATATTGTAACATATGATTGGTTTAGGGTTTTGATTAGTGTTTTCATGTTATAGAAAAATATTTTGTAATTTGGTATAATATATGTTCTTTGCTTGTGTATCATTGTAAAGGGGAGTGACTAGAATTATCTTGTGTATGTAGGGTAAGGGAGTGACTAGAATTACCTTGTGTTTATTGTTTGCCATTGTATGATAATCTTTCTTATATGTTGCAATTTGTATGGTTGTTGTTGCAATTTGTATGGTTGTTGGGGTGCATGGTAAATTTGGAGTGATGATGATGATGGGTGATGTGAAAGTGTGGTTAGTGGAAAGGAAAGAAGAGAGGAATGACTTATGGAGGAACCATGGATTTAATAGGACATTACGTGGGAGTGGGGATAAGAGTGTGGACGAAGATGATCTGGTAATGATGACTCTTCGGTCGTGTGATGCGGGAAGGGATGGTCTAATAGTGGTGAATCTTCGTCCGGGTGATGTGGGAAAAAGATTATCTTCAGTCGTGTGATGTGGGAAGAGGATGGGTTTGGTAGTGATGACTCTTTTGGTCGTGTGAGGTGGAAAAGAGGTGCTCTTGGGCTGTGTGATACGAGAAGAGGGTGTCATGTGAATTAGTTATGGTGATTAGGTGGTGTGGTAGTGTAGAGAAAATAGACCATTGAGTGGTGATGTTATGGTTGTGAGGTTAATGTTGAGATGTTAATGTTGTGATGATATATGTTTATGATTTGGTTATGATATTGATGTTGTGATGGAATATGTTGTATGCTTATATATACTATATAGTTAATATGATTACTGTATATTGTGTGTTATGATATTTGGTTGTGGTTTTCACCTGATATTATGATATTTCCAAATAACATGAGTATGTTTAGCTAGGTTTCATATAACTTTTTTGAAAAAAAAATTGTACTGTGAGATCTCAAATTACAACAATAAATATAATTTTTAAAATTAAGTTAGATACAAGATTTTTAAAAAAATTCAAAAGAAAGCAATAAGATCAACCGCCTAGCTTTTTCTATAACCTTGCCTCCTTTTTCTTCCTTCTATATGTCAAAGAGTCATTTCTAGTCAATGCATACTAATATCCTTTACCCGCCTAATCTTAATTTGCATTTTATTATTTGGAAAATAAATAAATCCATTTTTGCGAGATATAGTTTTTGTGATATAAATAAATCTATTTTTGTTTGTATAGTTTTTTTGTGAAGTTTTTGTATGATATAAATTAATTTTGTCAGGAATCAAAGATTGATATTTTATTTTTTAGAAATCATGTAATGCTTTATTATATTAAAAACTATAAAAAATTATTATTTAAAATAAATATGTTATTATAGGTAATAAAAAAATATATTTTTAAACATGAAGTTTAAATATTAATATTTTACTTTCTGACTAATAAACAAGTTATAAGTAGAAGTATTAAAAAAAATAGAATCCAATTAGAAAATTATATAAATAATAATTTTCAAAAAATTTATAATTTATTATCCATTAAAAAAATTATTAAATACTCAACAAAAATTATATATATATATATATATATATATATATATATATATATATATATATATATATATATATATAAAAGATAAATAACAAATTAACATAAATCCTATTTATAGCTCAATAGGTTGTAAGATAAATAACTAACAGGTCATTAAAAGTTCCCATTCTACTAAGTATTATTGTGATTCAGCCAATAAAGAAAATACAACTTAAAATTCATTTTCATTGAAACAATGACATAGAGTAAAAAAACTCATTAATAATACACACCTAACTAAAAACTAACATCAATATTTGAGACATATAAATATTAAAATTGCATATAAATTGGATGAATGAGTGGGTAGGTTGATCATGCCAAAAGGTCGATCATGCATGTCACATTGCAAATAATTTATTTTTTTAAAAAAAAAGTTATTAGATTGACATTTTTGTTGATAACAAATACAATGTGTTTTTAAATATTATTAGGTCAGTTTTTTAGTTTTAAGAATTTTTTTTTTTAATTAGGAGATTTGTCACTCTTGACATTTCCAACTAAACTTTTTTAACCTCATCTTTCAAAAAGCTTGGGTTTTAAGAAAAGAAAAGAAAAAATCACAAGATTGTAATGTAAAATACAATTAAGAAGGGAGCAAACAACTTTGCCTAAACAACATAAAATAAATCAACACCATGTTAAATACTACTTTGAATTTTCTCAATCAATAAGATGGATGAATTATTTTAGACAAATATTCTACTAAAAATAAATCTAATGTAATAAGAAACACAAAAAATAGAACTTTTTTTACATAATATGAGATAAAAAGAATTTATTCAATAAATTTGAAGCAACTAATTGAAAATCATCCAACACTATCATAAGGAAGACTTTGGAAAAAGTCAATAAAATGTTTTTAATGGATTGAATGAAGTTGATCAATGTTATTCCAATTATATCAGTGTTCAATTTCAAAGTAGTTTAATCATATACATTAATTGTCATCAGCATTATTATTATAATTTCATCTTATGATAATGTTTTCATATAAGAATAGATTAGACGTTTGACAATAATTTTGGTGATGATGATGAACAAATACTTCAAGAGAGTAAATAACAAATTCAAGTAAAAGCATAAATCATTGGGATATTTTTTGAAATTCAAGTCATCACCTTGCATGAACATTTCAAGAAATGACTATCATAAACCAAGATGGTTTTTCTCATTATAGAAGAAAGAGACATGACAAATTTATTCATGTGTTTGTTGTTGATTATGACTATCAAGATGTCTCTTGGTCAAGTGGTAGAAAACAAATAACAAAACAATAATAGATAATCTACAAACAAAATAGTTAAAAAAAAGTAAAGAAGTGAAAAATAAGAAGATCGTGTTTCGTCCAAGTTCAACGTGCAACATCACTAAAGAAGATCACACCACTTTATGATAATGATCTTTCCATCAAATTTCTCATTGCAACTTCAACAAACAAAAATGATTCTCCAACGATAAGGAATTATATTTTCTGTTGTGGAAGATTAGTCTAAGCTGCAACTACATATCATACTAAGAGAAATCATATCCAACTATACCAGTTATTCGGAAAAAATGCACTGCCAATGAAAAACATTATTGTCTTTACTCTCAAGAATTATCCTACTAATAGAGAAATAAAATCAACACAACGATACACAAACATATAATGTGAAAACTCCAAATTTGGAGAAAAATCATGGTCGTTCTTTAAAGACAACTAAAAAATAACGTTGTGAAATTTTGCACAACACATAAACCATTTTCCTATGTAATTTGGTCTCAAGTTCGCCCACACTCTTCAAAGTAAGAGTTTAACCCAAAGACAAACTTAAAGTGTCTTTAAATAATCTTTTTTATAAGAAATTTTAGTAGAGAAAATTAAAAATAAAAGATTGACTTTTTTTAAAAAATCTCTATTAAAATGAGCTTTAAAAAAACATTCTTATACAAACTACAGAAAATAAAATGGATCATGATATTTTAACAACTTTTTTTAACAATTTGTTGACAACAAATTATATATTATTATTTTATTTGTTTGTATATTTGAAATAAACCAACCGCAAACTATCACCTAAACGATTATAAAAATATTGCTAAAAAAAATTGTTAAAGATATATTTTCCAAATAAAATATAGCATCCACACATGATTGATATCAATTATCAAAGCCCCTTCCCTTTGATCCGTGCATCGAACGAATAGGTTATCCAGGCTAATGGCAATAACAACCTTCCATATGAACAATTATCGTGACTACAATTGCTCACTCTTACTCTCTCCGCTATAAATAAATGACATTTCTTATCAATTCTTATAACTCTTAGGAAGAATTTTGAAACTCCTTTTTTTGGAAATGTCTCTTACCTTCTCCGAATTGGACGACTTAGGCGACCTCAACGTTTATCAAGATCTTCTTCTGTGAACCTACGCTGCATGAAATATTATATGGTTAGGCAATTATTTCTTGAAATGCAAACTCTGAAGACAAGGTTAGTAGTGAGATTGATACTGATTCTATGAAATAGTAGACTCCAAACTTTTTTCTGTGCGGTAGATAAAAAAAATGGGTTCAAAATCTTTGGTCTGATGAGTGACTCCCTCGTGGTTACTGGACGTGGTCCAGAAAATTGTTTGATTGAATGCATTGGTGTAGAACTAATTGTAACCTTGACATCCCTATTTTATAACATACATGTATACAAAAATCAAGACGTCACCATAAATGATATAATAAAGTAGTTAGAGTCTTAAGGTACTTAAGTTAGGATTACAGTAATCCAGAAAATTTAGAAGAAATTTAAAACACGTGGAAAGATACTAAAGTTTGTTAAAATACATCAGAATTCAAATAAAATTTAAAGTTAAAAAAAAAAGGAAAATCCTAAGGAACTAAGCAGCAGCAGTGTCGTGGTTCTCCTCCAAAGCGTTCTCAACAGAGACCTCATTCTCCTCTGCTCACATCCAAGAATGGATGATCATCGCAACAGGGAATCAAACAACATACATAAACACAAACAACAAAGGCAGGGGTGAGCTAATTATATAAATTCATACAATTGTATTAAACATGTAACATGTTATTTAGACTTAGCTTCTTTTGTCTGTTGACCGGTCGGTCCGGTCGGTCTGGTTGTCTGCTTTGTGTAGTTTACCGGTTGCGCGTTTTGGGCTTGTTTTGGGCTTGTTTTGTTTGCCGGTTTGGCCTGTTGCGCGTTTACGTTGGTTATAAATTGTAACCAACCCCGCTCCTCAATAAAAAAACTTTTCATTCAATAATATTCAGTATTCATTCTCTCGCTCCGCTCTCTCTCTCTCTCTCTCTTATTTTTCTCTGGTTCTAGGGTTTTCTCGAAACGCTCCAAGAACCCAACAATTGGCGCCCACCGTGGGGCAAGGATTCAAGAATTCCCAAGGAGCAATGGCAACCAAGTTCGACGTAGAAAAGTTCAACGGCGCTAATGACTTCGGGCTGTGGAAGATCAAGATGGAGGCAATCTTGATACAGCAGGGATGTGATGAAGCGTTGAAGGGTGAGTCGAGGATGAGTGATGTCATGACTCAAGAAGAGAAGAAGAAGATGGGAGATAAGGCAAGGAGTGCAATCATCTTGTGCCTTGGTGATAAGGTACTGAGGGAGGTTGCGAAGGAGAAGACTGCCGCTGAAATCTGGGCAAAACTGGAGTCTCTGTACATGACGAGATCGTTGGCTCATAGGTTGTGCCTGAAGCAGCAACTCTTTTCGTTCAAGATGTCAGAATCAAGAACGATAGAGGAGCAGATTGCAGAATTCAGCAAGATAGTTGATGATCTGGAGAATATTGAAGTGAAGTTGGAGGATGAAGATAAAGTTGTCATCCTGTTGAATGCGCTTCCAAGAACCTTCGAGCATTTCAGGGATGCGTTACTCTACGGGAAAGATCAAGTGATCACGTTAGAGGAGGTTTTGACGTCAATTCGAACCAAGGAGTTCCAAAAACTTCAAGATTCGAAGACAACCGAGGAAGGAGCGTCCGGATTGATCTCGGTGAAAGGGAAAGGGAAGAAGCAGTCTGGAAAAGAGAAGAAGTTGAATCCGGACGGTACGAAGCAGGTGCGTGGCTTCAAGTGCCAGAAGATGGGTCATATCAAGAAGTTCTGCCCGGAGAAAGGAAAGGCCGGTCGGCCACAAGAAACCGCTGATGTGGCAGAGGCGTCTAAGGGATATGAGTCGGCTGGAGTGCTGGTGGCTTCGTCTGAAGATCCTCAAAGGAGCTGGGTCATGGATTCCGGCTGCTCCTATCACATGTGCCCGGTGAAGGAGTTTTTTGAGAATCTTGATCAGAAAGAGCATGGAAATATACTGCTTGGAAATAACAAAGCTTGCCGAGTGCAAGGTGTGGGGTCGGTGAGGCTGAAGATGTTTGACAATCGTGAGATGGTGTTGCAGGCTGTTAGGTATGTGCCCGAACTAAAGAGAAATTTGATTTCTATTAGTGCATTTGATCTTGGAGGTTACACCACTAAAGTTGAAGATGGAGTAATGAGGGTCTGTTCTGGAGATTCTGTGGTTGCCAAAGGCAGAAGGAGGAACGGCTTGTACATTCTGGAGGGATCAACTGTCATTGGTCATGTCTCAGTAGCAAGTGGGACCGAGAATACCGCCCGGTTATGGCACTTGAGGATGAGACACATCAGTGAGAAGGGTCTTGAAGAATTGGAAAAGCAAGGCTTGCTTCTGGGAGACAAACTGCAGAAGCTGGATTTCTGTGACCATTGTGTCTTAGGGAAATCACACAGGATACCGTTCGGAAAAGGGAAACACTCAACCGAACGCCCCTTTGAATATGTCCATGCTGACTTATGGGGACCGGCAAGAACCTTAACTCATGGTGGAGGAGCGTATTTCTTAAGTATAATTGATGATTTCTCAAGGAGAGTGTGGATTTACGTTCTAAAAAATAAGTCTGAAACGTTTCAGAAGTTCAAAGAGTGGCACACACAGATTGAGAACCAATTGGGGTGTAGGCTGAAATGCTTAAGAACCGATAATGGGCTGGAGTTCGTTTCAGAGGAGTTTAATGGTTTTTGCAAAGAGAAAGGGATCAGGAGGCACAGAACGGTCGTTGGAACTCCGCAACAGAATGGCTTGGCCGAACGGATGAATAGAACCATTCTGGAAAGGGTCCGGTGCATGTTGCTGGGATCAGGGTTGTCAAAGGCTTTCTGGGGAGAGGCTGCCAATACGGCCGTCTATCTGATTAACAGGAGTCTGTCTTCAGCTCTCAATTTTAAAACGCCAATGGAAGTGTGAAGTGGATGACCGGCTGATTACTCACACTTGAGAGTGTTTGGTTCTTTGGCGTTTGCTCATGTCAGGGGTGATAAGCTGGATTCCCGGGCGGCGAAATGTATCTTTCTTGGATACGTCGAAGGAGTTAAGGGATACAGGTTATGGAGGTTAGATTCACCTTCAAAACTAATCATTAGTAGGGATGTCATTTTTGATGAAACAAGGATGGCGATGCACCCTGAAAACTCTGGAAGTGAGAAGAAGATTCTCGTGGAGGTGGAGCATACTACTAATGGAGCTGGCACGCCCGGTGAGACTGAGGAAAACCAAACGGGTGAAGGGCAAGTTGAAAACGGTCGGACGATAGAGGAGAACCGATCGGATGAATTTCGAACAGACCTTGGTGATGATACAGATGGTATGTCTGGCGAGGGAAGTCATGGAAAAGCTGCTGGTGTTGATTTGAGAAACTATCAGCTTGTTCGTGACAGAGAAAGAAGGATCTCCAAGCCAACCAAACGGTTTGGAGAGGCGGATCTATTCTGCTACGCCCTGAATGCTGCTGAAGATCTTAACCGATCGGATGAACCGAGAAGTTATAAGGAGGCCCTTGACAGCAGCGACCGGCATCTTTGGCAGGGTGCTATGGAAGAAGAGTTGGAGGCTTTGAAAAAGAATAGCACCTGGAGATTGGTGGATCTGCCGAAGGGTAAGAAGGTCATAGGTTTGAAATGGATTTTCAAGAAAAAGGAAGCTACACCGGGCGGTGAGAAAGCGAGGTACAAAGCTAGGCTTGTTGCCAAAGGCTTTACTCAGATTGAAGGCGTAGACTATCATGAGATCTTTGCTCCAGTGGTTAAGCATTGTTCGGTCAGAGTTCTGATGGCAATAGTTGCGCATTGCAATTTGCATCTTGAACAGTTGGACGTTTGGACAACTTTTCTGCACGACGATTTGGAGGAAACCATCTATATGAAGCAACCGGACGGTTTCACTGTGGATGATAGGGTGTGTCTGTTGCAGAAGTCACTTTATGGCTTGAAGCAAAGCCCAAGGCAGTGGTACAGGAAATTTGATGACTTTCTGATAAAGCTGAACTTCAAGCGGTGCAATTATGATGACTGTGTTTACACTCTGAATCATGACGGTGAAATGTTATATCTCCTGCTTTATGTGGATGATATCCTAATTGCTAGCAGTGACAGGGGCATGATCGGTGAGACGAAAGCAAGGTTGGCGGATGCTTTCGAAATGAAAGAGCTAGGGGAAGCAAGGCGGATTTTGGGCATAGACATTAAAAGGGATAGACCGGGCGGTAACCTTTTTCTGTCTTTGGAGAGGTTTCTCTTGTTGTTGTCCAGGATTGGGTCTCTACCGGTCGGTCACTAATTGTTTGACCGGCCGTGTCCGTGTTTTGTTTTGTTTTTGTTTTTGAAGCAAGTCTAGGTGGAGATTTGTTATTTAGACTTAGCTTCTTTTGTCTGTTGACCGGTCGGTCCGGTCGGTCCGGTCGGTCTGGTTGTTTGCTTTGTGTGGTTTACCGGTTGCGCGTTTTGGGCTTGTTTTGTTTGCCGGTTTGGCCTGTTGCGCGTTTACGTTGGTTATAAATAGTAACCAACCCCGCTCCTCAATAAAAAAACTTTTCATTCAATAATATTCAGTATTCATTCTCTTGCTCCGCTCTCTCTCTCTCTTATTTTTCTCTGGTTCTAGGGTTTTCTCGAAACGCTCCAAGAACCCAACATAACATACACGAACAACTTATATCCAACAGATTCAAAAATATCACTTAAGCATGCAATTTCTAGACTTGACTCGTCCGGACTTTAAAACTAATGTTTCACGTGACCCATCCCAACTGTGCAAGTTTATTACAATTACGCCGCCTTGTCACAGGTTGTTCATCGATTAGTCCTCTCTAACACCTGTCCTATTCTTTTTCTCTACCAAAACTTACAAGAATAATTATTTAAATATTTATGACAATTACTCGTGAGACCCTAAGAGAAACACCACTTCTTTCTCACACGAATCTAAGCATAAAAACAAAGACATAACTTACCCAAAAACTCTTTTCACTTGGAGCACAAATCCATAGCTTCTGACAGTGAGTTTCCCAATGACTCACTTTTCCCATCAAGACTAAAGCCACATCAATATTTTTATTTCTTTTTTTTTTCTATAACAAAACCTATTATAATATTAAACTATGTAACTACCCACATAGACCCCACATGACCCACCTAATTTCCTACCCTCTTTCCAACTCACGTAAGGCTCTTCCCTCTCCATAAAACATATTTACCTTATTATATATATTAACAATTCACCAAAAAATTTCATATCATTTCCACTTCACGTAAATCCACCTTTTCTCCAAAATCATACTTCTTTTATTAATAAAATAACCAATACCCATCGTCACTTTCTCATTCTCATATAACTTTAATTTACTTTTCTTACTCTAAAATACCACCACAGTAAATGTCACTTCCACACATAGCCTATTTATTCATGCATTAATTATATTTTCCCATTTTCTTCTCTTAATTTACCTCCAACACACTTATAAATCTACCTGTATTAATATAATATATATACTCTGAACCATTAACTTTTTACATAAAACGGGACCTCCCTTTATCATGCGTAGTCCACTAACTTCTATTTTCTCCCTCTCTTCTATCTTACCACTAACCCAAACCAACTCTCACAGTACCTATATCTTGCACCTTCATCTTATATTTTCTTTTGGAAAATGATATGTGAACAACATATTCGGACAACATTTAGACACGGAACACGTGTCTAAATGTGATTCGTCCAGGTGGAATTTGTTTTTTAAATTAAATTATGACATGGTGTCAGAGAGAGAAAGGCCAAAACGTTTTGAATCTGAAACATTTTGAATCTGAAAGCCATTTCGTCTCATTTCACAAACCCGCCAAACCCATCTCTCTTGCCCATTTCGCAAACCCGTCTCTCTTGCCTAGAATCGCGTTTCTATTTCCTCGACGGCAGAAACCCTAAACCCAAAGCCAAGTGAGTCTTCACTCTTTTTCCTCAGTTAGATGATGTCAACTGTACAGATGAAAGTGGAGGATAGGGTTGAAGCAGTTGTAAAAGAAGAGTTTGCGGAGGTAGGGGATGGAGTTGAAGAGATGAAAGTGGAGGGTGGCATTGGAGGAGCAAGGAGGGTTGGGGGTTTTGTCGGAAACGTAGCCGAAGTTGAGTAAGACGATGTGGGGCGTTTGGTTGAGTTGCGTAAGGTAGCCCCAAACGACGTCGTGCAGGGCGGAGAGGCAGAGGTCGTCGGGGAAGAGCATCAGAATCCCATTTCATACACGATGTGTTCATCAACTTTGGTGAAGAAGAAAATGGTCGAAGGTTTGTTTCTCATCTCCACTCTGCCCTTTTACAAGCTCAACTCAAAACTTTGATTAGCCAAGAGAATCTGCACGAATGGAAGCAAACATGAACGTAAGGTAATCAAAGCTTTCCTTCCATTAAGAGTTAAAATCATAAGTTATAACTTTTCATGCCATTGAGCTAGTGTTTTTTTTTTCACTTTAAGAAGGCCTTAACTCTGTACTAGTTCCTCCTAGCCTTAAGCTGATAATATGAATTTGTCATAATTGCAAACCGAATGCAGGATGATTTAACAGATATAGAGAAAGAAGACATTGACCGTGCAATTGCACTCTCTCTGTCAGAGGAGGATCATCTTAAAGGGAAAAAAGTTGTTAGTAAGATTTATGCTCTTGCATGTCGGTAGTTTTAGTTAATTTTCTGATTAGTTTGACTACTTTGGCTCAAATTTAATACTATGATGATTCTACACACTGCATGAGGTACTTAATCTTATCTGAATCTGACCAAAATGCTCATTGGTTTATTACAAGTTCTTAAATACCTGTTGTATTATTTCTTGCATGTTTATGCCTATTTCAGAGTCTTCAATATTGTTTAAGTAAACTCTACTCTGTTGATCAAAGGCTATGATGCTATCTGTTGATTCTTTCATTTACATCCTAATCAAAGGTGAATTATAAGAATCATGTGAATAAGTTAATAGAGTTAGGTTCTATTTTTTTTAAAATATAAATATAATATGTATATAATATTGTGACGATATTCTGATTCTGGTGTTTCTCTTAAGTTGCTACTCAAAAGTTCTCAAATTATATTTCTTATAGTTAAGAGTCCATTGAATAGCTTATAAAAAAAATGCAAAAAAGAGTGAACTAAAGAAACTCTGTTGTTCCGTATGGTATAAATGATAGAAAAGGTATAAATGAAATATAATTTAAGAAATATAAATTATAAGCTATTCAATGGAACAACAGAGTTTCTTTAGTTCACTCTTTTTTGCATTTTTTTTATAAGCTATTCAATGGACTCTTAACTATAAGAAATATAATTTGAGAACTTTTGAGTAGCAACTTAAGGGAAACGCCAGAATCAGAATATCGTCACAATATTATATACATATTATATTTATATTTTAAAAAAAATCAAGAACCTAATTCTATTAACTTATTCACATTATTCTTATAATTCACCTTTGATTAGGATGTAAATGAAAGAATCAACAAATAGCATCATAGCCTTTGATCAACAGAGTAGAGTTTACTTAAACAATATTGAAGACTCTGAAATAGGCATAAACATGCAGGAAATAATACAACAGGTATTTAAGAACTTGTAATAAACCAATGAGCATTTTGGTCAGATTCAGATAAGTTTAAGTACCTCATGCAGTGTGTAGAATCATCATAGTATTAAATTTGAGCCAAAGTAGTCAAACTAATCAGAAAATTAACTAAAACTACCGACATGCAAGAGCATAAATCTTACTAACAACTTTTTTCCCTTTAAGATGATCCTCCTCTGACAGAGAGAGTGCAATTGCACGGTCAATGTCTTCTTTCTCTATATCTGTTAAATCATCCTGCATTCGGTTTGCAATTATGACAAATTCATATTATCAGCTTAAGGCTAGGAGGAACTAGTACAGAGTTAAGGCCTTCTTAAAGTGAAAAAAAAAACACTAGCTCAATGGCATGAAAAGTTATAACTTATGACAGTGATTTTAACTCTTAATGGAAGGAAAGCTTTGATTACCTTACGTTCATGTTTGCTTCCATTCGTGCAGATTCTCTTGGCTAATCAAAGTTTTGAGTTGAGCTTGTAAAAGGGCAAAGTGGAGATGAGAAACAAACCTTCGACCATTTTCTTCTTCACCAAAGTTGATGAACACATCGTGTATGAAATGGGATTCTGATGCTCTTCCCCGACGACCTCTGCCTCTCCGCCCTGCACGACGTTGTTTGGGGCTACCCTACGCAACTTAACCAAACGCCCCACATCGTCTTACTCAACTTTGGCTACGTTTCCGACGAAACCCCCAACCCTCCTTGCTCCTCCAATGCCACCCTCCACTTTCATCTCTTCAACTCCATCCCCTACCTCCGCAAACTCTTCTTTTACAACTGTTTCAACCCTATCCTCCACTTTCATCTGTACAGTTGACATCATCTAACTGAGGAAAAAGAGTGAAGACTCACTTGGCTTTGGGTTTAGGGTTTCTGCCGTCGAGGAAATAGAAACGCGATTCTGGGCAAGAGAGACGGGTTTGCGAAATGGGCAAGAGTGATGGGTTTGGCGGGTTTGCGAAATGAGACGAAATGGCTTTCAGATTCAAAATGTTTCAGATTCAAAACGTTTTGGCCTTTCTCTCTCTGACACCACGTCATAATTTAATTTAAAAAACAAATTCCACCTGGACGAATCACATTTAGACACGTGTTCCGTGTCTAAATGTTGTCCGAATATGTTGTTCACATATCATTTTCTTTTTCTTTTAATAAAACCGAACCAAGAATAACCCCGTTCCACCCCAACACTATTTGTTTTTCTTATTTTTTTTACTAACTTTCCCAATGATAAGACCCGTTTCTTATTCTTTTTATACTTTTAATTTAGAAAACCCCAGAGAGATAATACTCTCCATGTATGAGAGTCCTTCACGTCCTTCCAAGCAACACCTTCCTCATTCTTTCGTTTATACATGTTCCACTGCATCCATATTCTCTTTATTAATTTGCATTTTTCCCTCTCAGCACAATGCTCATTCACTCACAATAGCTCATTACGGTAACATATATTTTTTCAAGCCCATTCGCATCCCTTTTATTTTTCCTCTTATCTAACCTAAGTTAAAAAAAACAACTGCTAATAATAACCACCTTGCAACTCCAGGACCACTTCTCTCTTCCCCAATATCTCATAAAGCTTAACATGCAATCCCAAAACAGCATATCAAAATAAAATTCACTATACATACCGAACATATAAACAATTAAAAAACATAATATAACTAGCTCCCCTTACCTGGAAAGCTAAAAATCAAAATTCAGAGAATGCCCCCAACGGTGACCTTGACACTGCGCTCACTGGACAAAACATATAAATCACCAATTTGGTGATAGAATAAAATTTTTAGAGCTGGAACATAATGGACAGAAAAGTGAAACGTGGAAAGTACATACAACCAGAAAAGTTGGTTGCCCTAGGTTAAGAACAGTAAAGAAGAAAAGGGGAAATTTTCTTACCTGACGAAACAAGAAACCAATAGGATGGTTTCGTAACTCTTGACTCCAGGAACATGGAAGCACCACTAATTTAGGATTCAATCGGTGGAATTTGCTGGAATCCTAGAGAGAAGTCAGAGAAAATTCTGATTAGGGCACAAGGGTTCTTTTTAGAGAGAGAAGGAGAATGAGGAATGAAAATCTGAATTGAGGAAAGAGACCTCTCTCAAGGCCATGTGTCCAATTCGAGTGGGCCTGCTGCCCTTATTAGGCCCAATGACTTATTTATTTTTCTGAGGCCCTTACAGTAACTGGTTAATTAAAATTATATTTGAATAGCTTGAATATGTAATGATTGATTATCTTGGTTGAAGTGTAACAATGTTTTAGAATACTTGGAATTGCAAGTTAGATAAAATGAAATATTATGCTCATTTGTCATTTATGAATCTTGATATTAGTTATTCACAATATCATTTTTTTTATTTATTGTGTAATATTATAGTAATTACTATAATCATTTATGAGCATGAGTTTAGGATAATATTGGTTTCTTTTAGCACAATGATATGTTTCTATTTATTGTACAACTACTATTTAAAGACAACTAGAAAGTAATGCTATGAAAATTTGTACTACTCATAAACCACTTTCTCATATCTTTTGATTCCAAGTATACCCACACTCTCTAAAAGAAAAAAAATTTAACCTAAATATAAACTTAAAGTGTCTTTAATTTGGGACAAGAAACATAATAGACTTAGAGTCCATTATATAGCTACTATCATCCACTCTCTTGCTTTTCCTAAGTGACGTGAGACTTTCCAAGACATATTATTTTCATTAACCCAATAATGATCACCCGTAACTAACTTCTGTAAATCACCTTTAAACTAGTAAAAAAGACCGGTTAACAATTATTCCATTATTGAGTTTGAAACATCACTTAGGAAGACTCTTTAAATGATAGAAGTAGAAGAGAAAATTAAAGTATAATTCTATCAAATGCTTTTATAAAAGACAAGCACATTGGTCAAAACATACGCAATTGAACAAGTATATGATCTTGAACTTTCAAACAAAATGGAAAAGTCAGATGAAATATGAACTTTGATTTTACTAAACCAATCTCCATAAATATCTACCTTAGTTCATTACAAATTCTTTGAATGAGAATTGTTACTTGCCATAAGTCCATTACATGATTAATCACCAATTATGTCATCTAACCTTAATGTAAACTAAAACTGTGTGGAGTGTTCCTTCAAATTCAGAATAATTAAGTGAAAACACATACATGTATGTGTGTTAACAATTTTTATGATGTAAATTAAATTAAATAGGAATATAGTTTTAATTAAATTTAACATAACAAAATATAAATTAAATTTTAATTTTAATTAAATTTATCATAATAAAATATATATTAGATTTTAATTTAATTTAATTTAATTTTTTACGAAGTAATTGATATCCGTTAATATGAATAATATATATTTGTACTCATTTATATTGGTATTATTATTTAGCCATTATTCATAAATACTTAAAACATCACGTATACCATGAATATTTTTGCTTTCCCTTTTTATATAAGAAGAAAATCTTGTAATTTTGAGGAGAGATTCACCCATTCATTACTCTGTTAGATATCAAGGCCTTTGCATGGGTGGGACCCAGGTCAACAAACGATGTCGTTTACCAATGAGTTGGTTTCAGTCAAATTGGAGAAACCACCATTTCTCCCTTTCTTACATGGTGCCACTGTCACTCTCCTCTCCTCCTTCTCTTCACCAAGTCTCTAATTTTGCGCCTAATCGGTATTCTCTTCTTTTCCCCCATCTAATTTCGTTTCTGCTTATTCTTCTTTTTCTTTTCGTGTTACTCAGACGCTTGGTTTTTGAATTAGGTTTTTTGCTGACAAATGATTTGGGATTAAAATTTGCTTTTCTTTTTTTCGTGTTGATTAACTGGTTAAAATGTTGACCGTTTTGATAGGATGCTGTTGTTTATGGGGGCTTTGGGATTTTTAAGAAGCTGATTTTGATTTCTGAGTCCCCATTGGAATTGGGGCTAGCTATGAAATGATTTCATTGAAATGAGGTGAAGTTTGATATGAACTATGCAGAAGTGAGAATATGGAATCTTTTCCCTTAAAATTCTGCCTTTAAACAGTCTCCTGATCTCTGAAATTGGGTGATAGGGTTATTGAAGAAATAAAGGCATGGTTTTTAGAATACATGGAGAAAAAAAATTGGTTTTATGTTTTTTTTTATATATAAAAAAATCTGTGTGTTTCTTTCTCCTAAATTCATAAAATTCAAACACAGGAGATTGGCCTGGTAAGTTTCTTATCTGCTATAAAGTTATTAGTAACTTAAATGGGTTGGAACTTTGGAGTTAAATTTTTAGCTAGTATGCATTTACGTACACAATAGTTGATTTCATTGGTATCTACATGCCAATCTTTTCGTGTGCTTGGCTAAAACGAAAAGTTTAATGCTGATCACTAGGTGGTGAGTTTTGAAGTTAAATGTTAAATCATACCTGTAGATTGTAATCGTGAATACATCCACACATGCCTACGTTTGTGTTCTTCGTGTCTAGCATTCTGTACAAAACAGTGATTGGAAAATTCTTCTTAGAACTGAAGGTGACTTCTTGAAAACGAAAAAACTTTTTATATGGCTAGATGCTATGCTGTTTTGAGATTTTGTTTGTTAATGTCTTTTCATCTACTTGGGTATGAGTTCCTCTGGTTTCATGTTTATTAATTATGTAGGGTTGGAGGTAGTGGCATATAGCCATTTTTTTATCAAACACTGAAAGCTGATTTTTAATGAAATATGTAGGTCATCAGGGCTGATTGCTCCCTGGATCCTACTAACTTATGCTTCACATTTATGGAGTAGCAAACATGGATTCATTAGTTCTTTCATGAGTATGATTAAAGAAATTACTTTCTATGCGTTAGTGTGTGATTCTGACATTCTTGCCAGTTGGCTGGCCCTTTCACTGCCAATCCCAAAGGATAAATAGGAAAAAGTTGGATTTTAACTACTGACAGAGTAATGTGGAACTGGAACAGAAAACTCAAAAGAAAATCTTTATAGGTACAAAATGTATATTAATGGTGTTAATATAGTTCCTGATTGGTGATGGTTATAGAAAGTGTGTCAAATGCATTCAGTAGATTAACTGGGTTGCATATGATGATGGCTATAGCTTTACTTCAAATGAATTTAATTTCAGTCCATACAAAATTTGTATTGTCGAGTCAAAATATTATTATCGCTTTTTTTTTTTGTTTATATTTTATGGTTTATTCTTGTTACTCATGTGAGTTTGTCCTGCAGGTATGTTACTGATTTATGCTTTTGGGTCAGTCATTAATGATAAATTGACATCTGGATGATACTTCCTGATTGGTTATTTACATATTGTAATTCAGAATGTGGAGCTTTGCATCAAATTGCATTGCTGGAACTGTGGGAGTGAAAAGTGATTCTTCAAAGCCTACTCATTCTACGTCAGAATGTTCTGATGACGAGACTTCTATTATAGGCAGAGAGGAAGGACTGGAATGCCCAATATGCTGGGAATCTTTCAATATTGTTGAAAACGTGCCCTATGTTTTATGGTGTGGCCATACTCTTTGTAAAAATTGCATCCTTGGATTGCAATGGGCTGTTGTGAAATTTCCAACACTGCCTGTTCAACTTCCCCTTTTTATCTCCTGTCCATGGTGCAACCTTCTATCTTTCCGTTTAGTTTACCGTGGAAATCTTAAATTCCCTCGCAAAAACTACTTTCTTCTCTGGATGGTTGAGAGCATGAATGGTGATAGACTGAAATCACATTCACCTTTATGTGGTGATAACCAACAACACTCACTTAAAGACAATTTAACCATGGGAAGCCAGGTAAGCCATGGAAACCATCGGAGGGGGCAAGTCCGCCATCCAGAGGTATCAAATTATAATCAATATCATGGCAATACTGGTAATCTCCTCAATATGGAAAGACTCTATGTTTGTTTTCGGAAGTCACTGTTGTTCTTTGTCCAGGTGACGGCAAAGTTCCCATTGGTCATTATATTTCTTTTGATTGTCTTATATGCAATACCGGCCAGTGCTGTCATTTTGGCTCTGTATGTACTTGTTACAATTCTGTTTGCCCTCCCATCTTTTCTCATTTTGTACTTCTCTTATCCTAGTTTGGATTGGCTTGTCAGGGAAATCATCGCTTAAGATTGTGAACTAGTACAGGCGCCAACTTTGCAAGCATTAAGTCAACAACATATATCTTCTACTTTGTAATTAGCCGACATCCCTTTTACAAGCTCTCATTTATCTTCCCATTCAGGGTCACTCTCAATCTCTGTATACTTGAGTCTTGATTTTAGCTTTAGTTGAAGTTGGCTAGTTGGTGGAACCAGGGCCGTGTGGTTGGGTAATGATAAATGCTTGTGCCTCTTTCCTGGTGGCAAGTATTTGTCTGATTATGTCAAGTTTTATTTTGTATGGATGGACACATGGATGTTACTTCCAATACAGCTTATACTATTATGTTTCTTAAGTTGTACATAGTAATCTTGTTATTTGTCTGCCTATGTATGGAAATACAATCTGCATAATTTGAAATTATTGACCTTCCTGTCTATGCTTGGTTGCTTCAACTTCTGCCACTCTACTTAGGAAGTGTATATCTGGCTGTATTAGAAGAACTGGCACCTTGTTTAAGAAATGCACGTCTCACATTTTATGCAGGCATAATGGAATTTGGCAAAGAATTTAAATATATGAAACAGTTTATTCCATTTGTGTGTGTACTTCTGCAGTCTGAAATGAACTTCTACAGAGTATTCAATTTCTGAAAAGCAATTATTCAATGCATTCGAACAAGTTTATATTCATTTTAAACTTTTATAATGTGATTATTTGAATACACAATGAAACTGAAAATATGAATTACTCATCTAGTATTTGGCTGTTCCACAAAACTTGTTTTACAAACTGATATAATCTAACTTGATAATACAGCTTTTATGAAACTTATTTATATGCTTTGAATATATAAGATTAATTATTGTTTCAAGAAATTAACTACGTGTTTAGTCTCTAAAATTAAGAGTAAATTCAGTTTTGTTCTTCAGATTTTCTTTTTTTACAAAATTGTCCCTCAAATTTTGTACAAGGTGTTTTTTTTTAATGAAATTTTGGAGACTAATTCATCTTTAAATTTAAAAGATCAAAGTTGAATTCATCCTACATTTTTTAAGACTTAAAAACATAATTAAGCCTTATTTAAAATATTAATTGTAGTAGTTCTTTCTTATAAATGCTTTCATCGATATTCTGGTTATAATTTTTGAATTATGAAGTTTGGTTCTTTAGGAATATTTCAGAGACCAATAATAGAAAAAAAGTTATTCCTCTATATTACAAATTGTGGTACCCATTACTAAAATTATTTTAGGGCCACCTGGTTGAGAAAATACATTTTATTTATTTATTTTAAACAAATGAATTTCAACCAGTGATTAATATTTATTATTTTAATCAACTGATTAATGATCAGTACTTAAATATAAAGTAGTATAATTAATCTTAAATTTAATAACCTAGTATCAAAAGTTCTTAAAAAAATAAGTTAATATTAAATTGATCCTGAAATATTACATATTACAGTTCACAAAATTTAATGACAGAATATAATTATTACATTTTTATATACATTCAATCACAATGTTTGCGCTTTCAAGGACTAATTTTGTCCTGATTGAAACTAAATCATACTGATTTATGCATTCAAATATCAAAATCATTATTTATCCTACTTTTAATTATACAAAGTTGTCTTATTGGTATTTTTTTTTATTTCCAATATTTGCATGGAAAGGAATAAAATTTATTACATAGATTTTGATACAAGCGTTTAAAAAAATAGTGACATTTTATAATTAAAAATCAAACTTTTCCAAAAAAGAAGCGATTCAAAACTCCACCGAGTTTATAATATATTGTTTAATTATACATAGTGTAATTATATTTATATTTGTACATTATTATTGTTATTTAATTATAAATATATATACTTATTATTACCATTTATAATTAGTTGATAATAAAATTACATAACTGTTAAACTCTTGTTTTAATCAAAATTGAAGATTGTTTTGAGTAATTTGCATTAAACTTTCATGCAAATGAAATAGGTTTAGATATAATTTTTGTTTTCTATTTAAATCAAAATATTACCTCTTATCTTAAATAAAAGTATTTAGTCTTCTAAAAAATTCACAATTCTTGTATGATATTCAATTTTAAATATGTTTCATTTACTTTGTTGATTGAATATTTAACTTAATATGTTCACTTAAAGTATTATTAAAAACACTCAATTAATCAAAGTGTAACAAATAAATACAAACACACTTAAAGATTAGAACTAAAATTGAATTTAAGACAACTGAGTTATTAAGCTCAAACTCTAATTTTAATTAGAGAAACAACATAGTCCAAAAACAAAACTTTCTCTAAATTTTGTCCTAATCTCAAGTTAGTTATTTTTTTCTTGTACACTTCAAACATTAACCTTACTTCACAGCTTCCACAATTAATTTGAGGTTCATAAACATCTCTGTAGAACCATCCACCAACCCAATTCCACGTGTCGAAAGCATATCCAACGAGGCCTCCCACTGCATTTGATGATTACAGTTTCAAAACCATTGCTTTATGGTGACAAAGTGAGGTTCTTCAGAAAATGGTGGCACCCATTGCTGTTTCTTCTCCAAAGTCCACACTTTTGCAGAACCCCATCTATTTGGGTGACTCATCTTCAAGTTTTTTTGGGGGATCTTTGAAGGGTCTTTGCTTGCATCAGAAACCAAGGCCACAAAGAAGAGACTTTTCCAATTTGGCTGTGGCTTCTGCTTCTGCCACCCCAAGTGTCACAAAAAGCAATTCTGGTGGCAGGTTTTACTTCAACATCACTGGATTTCCTTTCCCACTTGGTCCTTTTCTGAACAGGCGCACTATTAGGACTGAGGTACGCAGTCTTGGTTATCTGATGTTTGGATGACTATTTTGATCATTTAATTGATTTGGTTGAGGGTTTTTTTTTCCTTGAGTTGCATATCTATGACTAGATGTTTATAGTAATGTAGTCATCTCATGAATATGAATGCAAAAGTTTGTGCTCTCTGAATCAATCAGAAATCATTCTAATGACTTTTAAGGTAGTTGCTATAAAGAGATCAACAAGTTTGATTATTTCTTTTTGGTTGATTGAACAATGAAGTAATTCCTGAGACTAGATGTGCAAATCACTGTATTCTCTACTTTTATTGGATTCAATTCAAATTAAATGCTTTTAACTACTTGGTGAAATAAGTTTTGTTTTGGCTTTGCATGCAAAGCTTAGTGGCATGTTGATGGTATTTCCTTGTACATAGAAGTCATGTTATTTGTTGTGAACATTTTGCTACAAATTGTGGCAGGAAATTCTGTTTTGGAGACACTAACAGGAAATGTTCTCTGAATCATGTTGTAGGCTGTGAAGGGTTGTATATGGCTATTCGAACAAGAGCAGGCATTAGGCTTCAGCAGTGTTTCCACAAACATAAGAATGACTGTTATCAAACTCAAATCTGGGGGCTTATGGGTTCATGCTCCCATAGCACCAACTGATGAGTGTATTCAGGTTCCACTCTGACAGCCTAGTCTCTTACTTTGAGCTTGCAAACTTGTAAATGGTAGTAAACCTCAATGAAAGTAAAACAACGTTGATTCCTTATCAATGCTGCTTGGAAATTTGTATGATTTGATCCAAGGTTACTTTTATGAAACATGAATATTGTAAAAACAAAACATATCGAGAGGGTGATTCTGTTATGCCTTGTTAACATGCCATTTTTTTTTTTTTTTGTTTCTTGCAGCTTATTAAGGAATTGGGGGCTCCTGTTGAATATATTGTTCTCCCCACTTTTGCTTATGAGCACAAAGTATTTGTTGGTCCATTTTCTAGAAAATTTCCCCTTGCTCAGGTGTGGGTGGCACCAAGGCAATGGAGTTGGCCATTGAACTTACCATTGGAATTCTTTGGTATTTTTCGTGCTAAAACCTTGACAGACAATGATTTATCCACTCCTTGGGCTGGAGAAATAGAGCAAAAGATTCTAAGCTCACCAGAAGTTGGTAATTGCCACTTCTTCATACATAATTTTAGACTTGAGGCGTGTTTGAGTAAAGAACTAAAAATTATAACACTTATTTAATCAGAGTTTATTAAATAAGCTGTCTTCTATAAATTTTACAATGAAGTTTATTGAAATAGACTACAACAAAAAAAGAAAGAATCCTTATCACTAGGTAAAGTCAATAATTACATGGATCACATGTTGTCATTTGACATGGTTAAGTATCAACATTTGAAGATATTATTTACCTTGAGAGGCTTTGTAACAACTTCCAATGTCCTTTTTTGTGTCTCTCTCCCTTTTCACATTACTAAATAACATGGAATCTACTCTCGTAACTTGTTCTTCCACTGATCCCTCCTTTTCATGTTCTAAAACCACATTGATGAAACGAAAGGTGGGAGAGGTTACAACACATAAGTCACTTTCATAAGCTTAACCAAATATTTGTGAAGTACTGGTATAATATGGCTTGTAGAATCTCTTCAAAATTCCTTTCAATCCTTGTAAATCCATGATGAAAAATCTTATTTGCTTGTGGTTGTTTCAGGAATTGGACCTTATGTTGAGGTAGCTTTCTACCACAAACCTTCAAAAACACTATTGGTGACAGATGCTGTTATTTTTGTCCCGAGACAACCACCTGAGTGTATAAGCAAAGAATCCTTGTTAGCATCTGCGAAAAATGGTTTGGCTGTGAAACTTCTCAGTAAAGGAAAGGAGGTACCTAATGAACCTGTAGTTGACGACAAAAGGAACCGACAAAAAGGTTGGCTCTATATTGTGATTATTATAGTTTTCAACTTGCACAAAGCATGTTACTTTTCATTTGACATCACTGTCAAATTGAATCTGATTGTTCTATTCTGCAGGATGGGAAAGAATGGTCCTACAAATCTTGTTTCTTGGTCCATCAAATCTTTTAGAACCCAATGCAAGCTTTGCACAGATGTCACAAAAGTTGATAGTTTCACCAATTGTTAAGACTCTGGTCTTCAGCAAAGTTCCCGAGAAGGTAATACACTATCTGTCATATAATGCTGATAAAAAAAACTATCTGTCATATCATTTCTTTTCTATTAAGAATATGTTGACCTGGTTCTATTTGATGTATAGCTATTTGTTGACAACTAATCTGTTTAACCTTAAAATATTTTCTTTTTTACATTACTCTGTCCTGGATGTAGTTAAATTTATGTTAGACATATGTCCTTCAGTGTAATGTGCAATGACGTTCCAAAAAAGTATGATATCCTTCAATATTTTATACTCACGGATATATCTGTTAAAATATTCTTGGTGGGTTCTAGATAAACAAAATCCATGCATTTTAGTGGGTTAAAATCAGTTTAATCGGTTGCAAATCTGATTAAATGTGATTTAATCAATTAAGTCAGACAAGTTTCAGATGTTGCCTTTTATTTTCTAATATGTAAATCTGATATAATTTATTCTTTTTTTATTTTTCATATTTCACTTTGAACAGTTTAATGGATTAAATCAGAAATGTGTAAATAACTTTTCTACAACTTTTAAAACCTCATTCCTTTGTCTTTTAACATCTTATCCCATACAGTTTAACTAATAATCGAACTAGACACACATAAATGTTAGATCCAACATAAGGTTGATATCTTCAAATCTTCATCACTTGTAGGAGGCATTGCATCACTTGTCAACAAATTCCCCCAATTTGATGCTAACAACTTTCTTTCATCTTGATAAATTATGTGTTCTGATCCAGTCTTGGGGTCATGTAAAAGAACAAAAAATCTTCTGCACCCTCTTTGACATTGTTAGGACACAACCTCCTATTATGAAGGTTCATAAAAGAAGAAACAAGGGAGTTAAGTTTGTTGTTGTGTTGGGAAGCTTGTATATATATAGGTGTGTTTTCAGGTTTGGGGAGAGGGGAGAAAGTTAGTTGATTAGTGGGAGGTTCCTGGATCGTCGAAGTGCAAGTGGTGTGTCCGTAAAAGAATTTCTGAAACTTCTATACGCAATTCTCAGTTCCTTTGTTTGAGTGCCACTTAACTTTTGTGATGTTTCTCCATCCAAGAAGCCATCAAAATGCTCAAGATCTTCAGAGATAAACATAGCATAAGGAAACTTATAATCTGGAAATCCTTTTGCCTTAAGCATTATGATGCCACAACACAGATAACATGAGACTAATTTTCCTCTTAAGTGCATAAAGAAAAATCAAATTACCTTCGTTTAAAAGATCATGATTGCTCCCTCTTGGTTTAAGATGCCAAGCTATAATGAAAGTCAATATTTTGTCATCAACTTTCACACCTCCAGCATCAAAACCTTTGAACCTTGAATTAGGATCTCTAAAGCAAGATTTACAAACCTTCAGCTTGTTAAAACCTGCAATAGTTGAAATACTGTTTTCAGAAACATCTGAGTCCGTTAGATAAACCAGCAGTAGCACCTCAAATTGAGTCATCAACATTATTGTCCACACCTTTTACTTTGGACTTAAGTATAATTCCATAAATTGTCATATTAGTATAAAAGACCTGACACGATCAGGATAATACTTATCATCTAATTCAAGAAATAGAGACTATTTGTAGTCTTATTTTCTATATGGAGATCTTTTACTTGACTAGTGTAGACAACAAATTCTGTATTGTGAAAAAACTTGATTCACCTCTTGTTGTTGTTTTCATGCAATCTACAATACAATTTATATTCCTACAATTTTCTAACTGTTGTACTCAAATTAGACAAAAACGACTATAAATGGCTAACTCATTAACTACCTAGACTCCAACGGTTAGTACATTAAATATCTACAACGGCTAATACATTTAAGTTTATAACAAACCCAACAACTAAGTCGCTAGATTTTTTCCTTACTTTCATTGAGAAGGGTTTTCCACATAAAAGTTGTTACTATTCTTCTTTTCTATTTTTTGTTTCCACATAGTGCCTATTTTTCATTTGCAGAGGAGGGAATATGATATGTTAATCCCTGAACAGTATATGTGTGTTGTCCTTATGTTTTATACTTTAGGCTCTAGCTTTGTAGGAATGTCTGTTTCCTAGTTAAGTCTGGTGTTTATGCTTCATGATATCAATCAGAATATATTGACAAAGTAAGATTTTTTTACATTGTCATTCAATCACAAATTGTTATCAGATAAGTCTGTTAACTTTTGCAATTACTATTTACAAGTTCATATTTACCATCTTTTCTAATAGTGTACAATGATTAAACCCTGGACTAAAAGTGAAAACTAACTAAACCAAGTTAATTCTGAGAGTGACAAATTTGAATTGAAAATGTTGAGGGAATAAAAATAGATGAAAAAGACCTGGATTGACATTTTGTGTTACTTATTATGATCCAGGTTAGAGAGTGGGTTGATAGCATTTCCAGAGATTGGAGGTTCAAGAGAATAATCCCTGCTCACTTTGCTGGTCCAATAAGTGCAAGCAGGTCTGACTTTAGGGCTGCATTTGCATTTCTAGATGAGTTTCTGGTGGAAAGTAATGCTGCATGGCCTTCACTATCCCTTCTCTTCTCATCAATCATGGGAAAAGCAGCCAGCTATTTTCCTCCAGATGACATGAGGACCCTTTCATCCCTTGACCAGTTTTTGGTGTCTGTTGGAGCTGTGAAGAAAACTGTTTCAGGAAGGAAAAGGTGAGAGTGAAAGATATAGAGAGAGAGGTGCATCACAACTTGTTAACTTTGCAAATGTAAAATTAGTATAATTTTGTTGCAGGGGGAGTTTGATCCTTAAAGATGTAAATGTTGTTTGACATTGATTGATTATACAAATAGAGAAAGATAATTTGCTTGAAAAAAGATCTGAGAGATATGTGAAAGGTTATGTAGAGTTAGTAATTTAAATTGAGTTGGAAATCCCACATTACTTAAAAATATTAGGTACATTGAGTAAGGGAAACCATATATAGCTTGAAAAAACCCTAAGTTTTGGTGTCTTGATATTTTAGTTTTAATGAGGTATTTTAATCTTTTATGAGTTTGTTCATAAGCATAAGGTTGTTGCACATTTTATTTTAGAAAATTATTGTAATGTAATGTAAAAATATGGTTAGAGACAAGTGATGTTAAAGAACAATTGGAATCCACAAAGTTCTATGATTTTTAATAAATTTTATCTAATAAAAATAATGTTTTCAAAACAAAGTATTATGAGAAAAAAAAATACATAACTGAAAATCACCATGAGCTTGATGAATGAATCTATAAGTAACACAAAATTGACTGTTCTTAACCTTTTTCACAATTTGTTAATTTTAGTTATATAAAGATGGGTTGAGGTTATGAAAATGTGAAGGATGAAGACTGTGTAACAAATCTTCAAGTTAGTGGGTGTGATGTTACTGTTTCCTTTTATAATAATATTAATTTATAGATTGGATGATAATTATTTTGTCCACAAAATATTGTATGTTGTGATAATAAAAAAAATCAATTAACAAATATTATAGCATTAAAATTCAATAAGCTTTGATAATGACATATTTTCACGTTCTATTTTGTCAGTCATAAATTTCTTCTGCATATAGTTATTTTTCATTTTATCATTTTCTTTAATCCTCACACATTATTCCTTAAACTTTTAGCAATGATGCATTAAACAAACAAATAAAGTAAACACCAAAGGACATGTTTGTGGTTTCCAAATTTAAAAAACAACATTGTTTTAATTTTTTTTTGGCACGTGGTCAATTTATTATGAACTTGGAATATTAGTAAAACGTGTGAAAATTACAATAAATTGATGATAAAGTATTTTGAAAAGATTAGGGGACAAAATTTGGGAAACGATAAGTGAAAAAAAAATGTTACGTGCTAAACTTAAGGATTAAATAGTATATAATTTATAAACAAATTTAATTATTTGGTAATTTAAGTGTTGTAACGAAAAATAAAAGGATTAACAAGAATTTCTTGCTAACTCTTGTTGTATAGGTTTTTTCTTCTTACTACCTACAACTCTATAACTAGGTGGGTGCAGGAAGCAAAATCCTATGGGTTTTCTGCTGGAGTTTTACTTTCTACACTTCACAATTTAAATAAAATAAAATTACATTAATAATTATTGATATCAAAATTCATCTCACGTTTAATTATGAACTTTTGTAAATTCAATGTTTATTAGTTATTCTTAATCAGTGGACACTGATTAGCAGGACCCTCTTTTTAAATGCTCATGCATTTAAACATGTTTAAGAAAAAGCTTTCCATAATACAATAAATACATCTTGGAAAAATGAGGTTTTTTTTTTATTTATTTTTCCTCTTCTTCTTTCTCTTTGTAATGTTCTTTCTCTCTTCTTCCTCAGTACCAGCGGTGCGACGGTGACGGTGGTGGAAGCGGCAGCAATGAGGAAGGTGTTTGAGTCTTTTTCTATGGACTGCAATTAGTAATTATAGGGGTACAGAAAGTTAAAGCCTTTTTGCTGACACAAAAATTGGTTGGGTCGTATATTTCAAGTAATTCGCTTTTTATTATAATTAAAATATTATTCCACTCCAATTAAGTACCTATTATTAACCTTTCCTTTCTATACTCACATCTTAGTTCGTTCTCAAATAGTAATGAAAGGATGAAAATCAAAGAAAATAATAATATAGCTAAAATAAAAATTAGTTAACTCTTATTAAAGTTTTGTTAGTTGATGAATCTCAAGAAAAGAAAAAATTTAGAAATGTGGTGTTTAATAAAGGTGGGATTAAAGGGGAAGAGTATGGGCAAAAGGGTTTGAACCTTGTTATTAAATCCCTAAGTATGATTATGACATTATGACAAAACCCCATACCAATGTCAATTGGATCATAGTAAAAGACTACTTTTATTTTTTTTTTTTGCTGTGGATCTTTTCACTTCTTTGTTATAATTGGTTTGGTGGAAAGTTTGTTTCAGAAATATAATTATTGGGTATGTTTTTATTAGGAAGTTTAATTTATAGATATTGAAAAGGAAACATCAAACATATTTGTAGGGAGAATGGAGTAATGTTGTTGGCCACAAATATATTGATTACTTATTATAATGCTCAAAATGTTGATGGCAAAATTAATAGTAGAGAATGGTGAAAAAAAATAATTGAAATTGAATATTGGTACGAAAATTTGTTAAGATAACATTACTAAATTTAGTTACTACATCAAAAATATTATTCACTTTGAAATTTAAAACTTTTATTACAATTTTAACTTAAAAAACCGTTTCAAAAATTAATAGAAAAATATATATTTAAACTATTGATCTTGATTTTTAAACTATATAAAACTATTAGAATGTGGAAACATTATTAGCATAATTTAATACTTGCAATACTTAAAGTATCCAATAGGTAAATAACTAAAACTTGAAAGGATTAAAATTACAAACTAAATCTAATGAATAAAAAGAGTGTAATCCATGCAAATATAAAAGGAAAATGATATTTTAACACCAATTTTTTGACACTATTTTAACACTGCACACGTGTCAAAATGTGGTCGGACGATTTCAAATTAAAAAAAAACTTTGGTTTTTTCTTCCAAATATGTCCTTGCATCAGCTTTATTTAATTTGAAATCGTCCAACCACATTTTGACACGTGTACAGTGTTAAAATGGTGTAAAAAATTGGTGTTGAAATATCATTTTCTAATATAAAAATGAAAAATAAGATTTCTCTTAAAAGAAAAAGTTAATCATGACTATCAAGTAGCATGGCCTAACTATATAGATAACATTAGATGAGAGTGGTTAGAAGGCTATGGCCCAAATCAGGTTGTCATAGAATCTAAGTGGAAAATTTAAGAGAAATATAAAATAATGAGTGAAGAATAATATATTATTTCTTAGTTTTGCTTAGAGAAAAAAAAATAGTGAATGATTCCACGTTATCCTCCAACATTAATATATTAATAGGCACGTGTTTGGTTGCACATCTTATATCTCGTTGTTTAAATCACATCAAATAAGAAAAATAATAGAGAAGTTACAAATAGTACCTTCTTTGGTGTGTAGAGAGAGTTTTGAAACCCTAATCTTTTACAAGTTTCCTTAGAGACTTGTTTGTTTTTATTCTTTAAACAAATTAAAGAAATATTAATGGCAATATTTTAAAGAATTACATGGTTACATGTTAAAATTAAAATTAAAATACACAAAATTTCTCATTTATTAATTTTTGTGACTTCAAAAAATGTCATGCATGTCCTACCTATATGAGCAATTTAAAATTTTCATTTTAAACTATTACAAGAGCAACAAAATTCAACATGTTTTTCACATCTAACCTAACTAAGAAACTAGAAGATACACATTTTCTTTAAACATTTAATCCTCCTAGTTGGAGGGTCACCTTGACTAAGCTTAGCCACCAACTTACTTTCTCATCAATTTCATATTATATTATATTATATTATATTATATTATATTATATTATATTATATTATATAGTGAGAAAGAGAGAGAGGAATCCTATGAAATTTTATATTTTTGTTTATATATCTTTTAACTTTTGCTTCTTTTATATATGTTTGTGTGAACCACAACTTTTGATAATGCTTAAAGGCATGCATGCTTCCCTGCATTTATGCAGTATGAATTCTTTCTCTATCTCCTTCCCATCAAATAATTTAAAAAACACAACTTTTTCATTACTTTTCTTTTCCCTTAAACCACTATAGATCTTTCCCAACCCCACCTGGGTGCCCAAGTTTGTGTAAAAGTTAGGTTATTATTAATTTATTTTTTTACAAATAAAAACTTCAATCCAAGTTATTTAATTTTTTGTAAAACAACAATATGATCGGTTAATATTAAAAATTTATATAAATAAATAAGTAAATAATAGAAAAGTAACTAAATCTAGAAATAATATATATATATGGTTCACATGAGGCTTTATGTTAGCTTTGGTTGGAGAAAATGCAGTGAAAAAGTTAGCCACTGAAACTTAATGGGTTAATGGGACCTATAGTGATTCCCACATTGAGTGCATGGTATGATGGAAGGTGGAACACACACCAAAGCTTTTAACATGGATAAAGGGTCATTCTGTTATACCCAACATTCTAATCATTGCCATCAAGATAATTACACTAGTTTCTCAATCACCTTTTCTTTAGAAGATTTTTGGCAAATGAAATATCATACTTATGATTAATTTGATTGTTTATGGAGTTAATGTAATGGAAGAGTGCCTAACTTAAAAGTTGTGCATCTCAATTACGAGTTAAATGATGTAGGGTTAAATTATTTCTGGTTTTTCAATTTTATGCAATAGTTAAAATTAAGGTTTAATTATTTCTTTTGTCCCCAGTTTGGTTGAAGTGTGTCAAATTCGTCCCTCTTTTAGAAAAATGTCAATTTCGTCCCCATATAGAAAAAATTTGTGTCAATCAAGTCATTTCCGTTAAATACAAACTAATGGTATTAAAAACTTAAAGTGAGTTTTGAATAATAAACACTTCATGGGTCTGATCCCTGATATTGTAGTGGATAAAGTGAGTTTTGAAAGTAATGATTTTTAACGGAAATGACTTGATTGACATAAATTTTTTCTATATGGGGACGAAATTGACATTTTTTTAAAAGGAGGACGAATTTGACACACTTCAACCAAACTGGGGACAAAAGAAGCAATTAAACCTAAAATTAATTTCTTTTTAAAACTTGAGTTAAATATATTTTTAGTTTCTTAAATTTAAGTGAAAATTGGAATTGATTTTTTTTTTTAAATATCGGTTCAATTTAGTTTCAAAGTTTATTTGATATTTCAAATACGTTTAAAACGTTAAATAAATAATAAAATTTGATTAAAAAGATTAAATTCGCATATTTTTAAAATTAAAAGACTAAATCAGGTAAAAGTTTTAAAAGTGATTAATTCTAATTTTCACTAAATGTTAAAGAACCAAAAATATATTTAACTCTCAAAATTTTCACTTAATTTAGTCTCCAACAATAAAAATGCATGGATTTAGTTATTTTAACCAAGTTTTGTTAAGTTTTCAATCGTGTTTCGTGATAGTATTCGAGTTATTTATAATCGACATATTTTCACATCAATGTTAATTCACTCAAAATGCGTTTGAAATTTTAAATAAACTTAATAAAATTTAGTTAAAATGATTAAATCCACTCATTCTTAAAGTTGAGAAATTAAATTGGGATAAAATTTTGATAATACATTTTAAATTTTATTAAAAATTAAGTAACCAAAACATATTTAACTCAATTATATATAAAAGTAAGAAAAAAACTTTGACACAAAAACTTAATTTAACATTGATTGTAAGAGTAAAATAGTTATAAAGAAAAAGTAAATTTTTATATTTATAAAAAGAAAAGAAAGGTGAAAGATGGTGAAGGATAATATAAAATGAGTGTAAAAATTTGTTAAGAGTCAAAATATCACTTACCTAATATCACTTTCAACTAAAACCCTCAAGACATATAGATTTTTTTTTTCTCATGTATATTGTTTATATCACCCATCTTCACTAAATATAGATATTATGATTTTTCACTTGAACTTCATAAACAGTAACACTTCTTCTTTATGTTTCTCAAGAGAGATATTGAATAGTAGAAAGATTTATGAAATAAAAAAATATATTAATGAATTGAAAAATAAACTATAATTAAATAGAAATTTACCCAAATAAAAGTTCAAGTTAATAACAATTTTTAAAATAATAGTAGTGCAACCATGAACATGATTAGATATACTCTTTTAAGTTTTAAAAATAGTATAAAGTTTTTGAGTTTTCATAAATGAAAATGAAGCTTAGTAATAATAATAAAAGAAAAGCTGATAATAATTTTTTTTAAGTTAGTGAATTGAGAAGCACTGAATTACTAAATTTAATTATAATGTAATATTAGATTATAAAAATTGTCTTCAAATATATTGAAATAATATACTTTAGATGGATAATTGGGAAGGGGAGATTTTTAATTTAAGATTCTATGAATTTTTTCAATAAGTAATCTTATTTAATCTTATCAAACTATTTGAAGTGAAAATTTTTGATAAAGATTTAATATAATGTATATATAAATTTTGATTCAATGTTATTTGTAACATTTCTTACAACCGATAAAAAGACATTATAAAATAATAAAACAAAATAAATCGTCTAAAAAAAATTCATATATACAGAGAGAGGGAAAATTAATATATTTATCTCCAAAAGTAAATAATTGTAAAAATAAAATGTATATAAAACAATTAATAATGACTTAGAGTTTTGGAAAACTCTTCTACATAATAACTACAACAAGAAAACTACTTTGTGTCATGATGACTCTATATTTCTAATGCTTGAATTGATATTCATCATACATAAGTAAATGAAGACGTAAAAATGAATGGTAATGAAAGATAATCAAAGTATACGAGGAGATGGATGGAAGAAGTGGTGTTTATGGAGGATTCATACTAGGTGAGGTTGCCTAGTTATGGAAGGAGGCATAAGGTCTCTCAAGCTAATAGCATGTCATTACTATACTCAAAAGTGTCTCATACATGGTGTAAGGTGATGATTTTATAAGGAATTTAGTCCCTCATTCCTGCCTATTATGCATTGTTGATTATCAGTTGTGATATGTGGATCAAATGTCACGTGGAAAAGCACATATAATAGATTTAACATATAAAAAAAAAGTGGGCATTGGTTGTTGGACGTTGACGTTGGGCATGCACATGGGCAGCTGGGCGATTGCCTCGCTTGGTGTGCCTAAGCACTCGTTCGTTGATCTGCTGCTTTCAAAGATAATTTTGTTTTCCATCTTCCACTTTTCTTTGGTGTCTCATCCTCTAATTCTTCTTGCATCCTCCTAATCATACCTCTTGTAATTGGTCAATTGGTTGAACCCAACTCATCATTTCTTCCATTTTGAGAATGATTTGTCCTTAAATCTAGAAAGTCTTCTTTAGCATCAACATTTTCTACAAAAGGTCGAAGGTGAGATACATTAAAATTAGTATGTACTCCATATTTCTCATAAAGATCTAACTGATAAGCATTGTTGTTGACAATTTGGAATGGGCCATCACCACGAGGATTAAGTTTTGACTTCCTTGTTGAGAAATCTTCTTTTCTAAGATGAAGCCAAACGAAACCCCCTTCTTTTAAGATAAATTTATTTTCTCTCCTTATTGTGATATTTTTCATATCTCAGAGTTTGTTGTTGAATTTTTGTTCTAACCCTCTCATGAAAATCTTTGATAAATTGGGATATAGATATCCATTCTTTATGAACAAAATCAAAAGAAATAGGAAGAGGTATTAAACCCAAAGGTGTGAAAGGATTAAAACTATATACAACCTTAAAAAGAGATTCTGAATTATCCACCATTTATGAAGAGTGTTTACACGAGTGTCAAGGAGAATTCTATCTAAATCATAGATATCTTTCCAAAAAAAAGTAAAATTTATATTCAACAAAGTTTATATAAAAACTCTTTATCAAATAAATATATTAAGGTGAAATAGTGGAACACTTTGGAGTAGACAAAATCTTAAACATGCTTAAAGAGAAGTTCTTTTAGCACCATATAAAAAATGACTAAAATTTCAAATTATATTTCATCGTGGATTTTAAAGAGTGTTACTTTTTTTTCTTCGTAAGTTAATATCTTTTATTATATTGACTATAGTGTATAGCTTTTATTCGTTTCTATATTCCTCTTAAATATTATTAACTAGATTTAGTCCATTCTAATTAAAAAATTTGAAATTTGAATCTCGACAAAATTATCAAATTAATAAGCATAAAATTATTATTTTTCATTTTAATTGATAAAGTTAGGGCATTTCAGGATAAATATAATTAAATCAAGTAAAAGTATTTAGAATCAATAAAGTTATGATTTTTTTTTATTTAATTGATAATGAAGTTGAATGTTATTTAAATAATAATAATAATAATAATAATATAAATCAAAATCTATATAAATTTTGCGGGCCATTAATGCTATAATTAAGAATGTATATTTATAACCGATCCTTCGGTTACGACACGCAAAGTATTAATTGAAAGTACAAAGTACTATTTTTAGCAGTTCATTTTTTTATAAGTATTTTTATAATGTTTTAATGTTTCATTAATCTGATTAAATAACTTAAAATTTATGATTTAAATATATTTTCAGAATTGTTTTTTCTAAATTTACTGTGACCTACAGTAAATAAAATACTACAAATTAATAATTAAATCATTAATATATTAAATTTAATTTGTCTGTCATGGACCCTGCAACCACACTGTACCTTCATGTCCCGAACTTCATAAAACCCTAGGGAAATAAAATATGTCATTTTAAATAGAGAAATAAATAAAGATTAAATACAGAAAAAAAAGTACTTATGACATCTTTTTACCAGTCACTTCCCTGACAACTTTTTTTAATAAAATAAATTTATCCTAAAATATAAAAATCATAATAAATTATTTATAAAAAACATAAACCGACACAATACTTCAAAGTTTGTGTTGTGACTCTAGTTAATATGGCATCAGACATAAACCAAAACCAACTGGAACAAATAAATAAGGATAATTTATGTTATTGTAATTTTAGAAAATTATAAATTATAAATAGTTAATATTATATTACATAAATATTTAATGACTAAAGTCCTCCATAAGTTCAACAAATTTGGACCAACCCAAAAAGTAGGCCCCACCAGTGGAATCAGTGCCCTACAAAAGGTAAGAGGATTCACACTGGGGTAATATTTTTTCTTTCTCAAAGTCAAAAACTGAGAAATTTCAATGGTTTAAAATAATTAATTAAATTATTTCTAGATGGAATGTAAGGTTGGAATTTAATTACTCAAGGTATATTCACCTAAGAATTAATTTATTTCTTGATATTATTTTTTGACCTTTCAAATATCTAAAATTATAAATACTGTAAAATATCAAAATGTTTAAGATTAGGTAAAATAAAATCCGTTGGTAAAGAAAAATATTCTATATATTAATAAAAATAAATTTTAAAAGATTGAGAAAGTGATTATATGTTGAAAGAAAAATTATAAATCGAGACAAACATGTTATCAAACTAGAAGTTCATGAAGATTAAAAATATTAAGTTAACTTGTTTTAAAAAAAATACAAGTGAAACTTTTATAAAATGTAGTATATATAAGTCACATTAAATAAAACAACAATACCAAAAAATGCGAGTATATAAAAATTGAATTATATTTTTAATTGACAAATATTCTGTAAGAATATATTGTTCTCATTTTGCATTTGAATTTATTCCTTAAGTCTGTTTAAATTGTTTTAAATTTTAAATTTTAACATTTACTTTCCTCAATAATTTATTTTCCACCAGCTTTCATTGATGTTAAACTTGTATTTATAACTTTCTATAATGCATATACTCTGTATTCATTTTTTGTTTTCTTTTATAAAATTAAGTATAAATGTAATGTTATCGTAATTGAATTTTTTATTGATATTTCTAACTTTTAATATTTTTATAAGTTTGGTAAAATGCTTAATTTGCTTCAAAGTTCATTCAAGTGTAAGTTATTAGTCAAAATAATAATAGAAAAAACTTATTTGTGTTTTATTTGTATTAAATGTTATTTTCGATTACATTCCTATACAAAATTTCATAAAGAGACAACTCTAAATTACATTAATTTTTAATTTCACAATTCAAGAAACCCATAACAAAAGACAAACAAAAATTATTATTTATTAGAAGAAATTTAAATGTATTAAAAATTACTAATCATGTGTGATGTGATGAATTGAATTTTGAGTGTTCATGCTTGTATATTTACCTAGGTCTCATAATTGTATTCAAAGAGATATATATAGAAAAACATTATTAATTATTTATAAAAATATAACCATTTTAATTGTTGTATCTTGAATCTTAAAAAGGATGTGAAACGTGATGAGCATATTGTTTTTGGAAATAAAATAATTTTTTTTTTCATAAAAGTTGTGAAAGATACAAAGAAACCCACTTTTAAATTGAAAGGGAAATTCAATTAAGACGTGACATAGTGCTTAATGTCCAAAACCCTTCATTCTATAATTTTCATTGGGTTGACAATCTCACACATACTTTTGCACCACTAAATTGGAAAGTTTAATTAAAATTCATAAATCACAATTAAAGTTCATAAATCACGATGATTCTATATTTTAAAGTATTTATTATTATTTTAGTATATCAATAAGGACAAATTAGATAATTTTATTTTCTTTCTACATTTTAAATTGATTTTTAAAGACAAAATCATAGACTTCAAAAGACAATATATTAGATACACAAATTGATTCAACAATATTATCTCTATGACTTTGAAATCTAAATAATTAACATTTTATATTAGTTATATTATATATAAAACTTAATTGATTATAATTTTCTTAAAATACTTAAGTTAGGAGAAATTTCTGAAGTATCTATTTATAAATTATCACTCACAATATTTTATAAATCACTTAATGTAAACAAAATTAAGTATATGTTCTTCACATGATGAGTTGGAGTGAAGTTTTCTTTGAATTGACGTGTCATGTTAAGCTAAATATATTGATGTTAAATTGTTTTTTTATTATTGAATATTACTAAAAAAAATGCTTAAAATAGGAAATACACTAAAAATGAAGTTGCATTTTGACCTTATTGCACTTAGGCGGTGGCACAAACTTCGGTCAACACACGAGTTAAACTGATTTTGCCTTTGACTTGAAGTAATTTGAACAATTCGATTTATACAAAAATAAGCAAAATCAGTTTTTGTTATTTCACATTTTAGCACACAAATCGTTCAAAAGAGGAAACAGAGTATTGAAAAAGGTAGCATTTTTTATAGGTTTAAAAAAATACCAATGTTTCATCATTGTTTTCTTTCTCGTTGGTGATCTTTTACAGAGCAAATTTCAGATACCATTTTAAGGTTTTCACCAACCTACCCACCAACCAGCCATTCTCAAGTTTCTTAATGCTCCCTCTGATTCCTGTTCTTTATTGTTGAATTTCTTATTATACTTTGCTAATCTCATCGGTTGTTTTATTTCGGCCAAGACCCAAAAAATAATGCAAAAAAATTGAACCTTTCAATTCTCTTTCTGTCTCTCTCTGTTTCTCTCTCTTTGGATTCTGTAACAAACCAAGGCAGTGAGAAGACACGCAACACCGAATCAGAAACAGCAGGGGAGAAAAAAAAAACTTGCTTGCACGTTCTGTTCCCAGTGGTCCCATCTCCTTTCTTCTTCATCTTCTTATTCACTTTCTTTTTATTCACCTTTTTCTCTTTCTCTTTTCTGGTTCAGAGCCACCCTTTGTTTCTCAGAAAACAACAAGGTATGCTTGTTCTCCTACACCTGCCTAATAAAAATCCATCATCTTGGTCGTGTTTGTTATCCTCTAAATGCAAATGGGTCTGTTGAAAAATTTGATCTTTAGTGGATTGAAATGGGATTTCTGAACCTCCCCTGATTCGTTTTTTTTTTCTGTTGTATTGGATTGGTTTTCATCTGGGGTGCCTTTTTTATATTGGTTTTTAATTTTTATACAAAGAAAATTGATTTTCATCTCGTGATTCCAAAATACGGTTTCAAGATGATCGTTAATGGTGGTGGTGTGTGAAAAAAAGTTTTCTTCACCATTAAGTTTTTCAATGTGTTTTTTATGATGTTTGGTTGTGACTTTTGCTGAACAAAATAAATATCTGGTGTTGCTTTTGGATGAATATTCTGCTGCGTTTGATTTTGATTGAATTATGATATGATTCTCAGCACCGGGGTGAATTTTGTTGCGTTTCTAATTCTTCATTGATTTGCTTGGATGATTGGTTGTTCGGTTAATGTGCTTGCTTGATGAGTGTCTTCTTTTTATAAAGGATCAGTTCATGACAGAGCTTACTGTTTCACAATTATTACAAGTAGTCTTAGATTACCTACGTTTACAAGACATGAAAATGTGTTTCATTGAAGTTTGCTTGAGAAACAGTAGTTTGCCTGCTGGGGCATCATGATTTTTCTTTTTGGTTGTTTGATGACTTCTTTTCCTTTCCCTGTTTGTTGCTGTCTGGTTGGTTCCTGTTACATTAATAGTTTCATACATTTTATTTTACAGTGATAAAAAAGAGTGTATTGTTGTGGATCGAATGAAGAAAATCAGATTTGAAACAGTATAAATGTTTTTTCTTTTGTGCATTTCCATTTGAAGACACGGATTATAACTTTTAATTCAAACGAGATCAGTAATTTGTGTTTTGGAAAGAATTTCTCTAAACTGAGATCGGTTTTAAAAAGCAAATTCTTTCTCTCTACAACTTTGAACAAGCATTTTCGCCTTTCTACCATAAGTGGTTTGTTCTTGTTTCTGAACTTAGTTATACTGAAATATTGAATGTGCTTTTGCTTTGTATTTGCAGTTTGAATCCACCATTGCTTAACATTCTGTTCTATATGTATAAGCTGTATTTAACATTGGTTTTCGTTTTTGTTTTGTTTCAGGATTGTTGTCTGAATCTTGTTCTGCTCATTAGTTCATCTCATCTCCAAGATGGCCAATGAAAGTGGAGAATTACCAGTGACCCCAGAAGTGACTAACTCACCCGTTGTTGAAAAAAGAAGGCATTTACCTGACAAAGCTAGTTCTGGAAGCAGTGTTGAAAAAGTTGTTCCTAATTATCTCAGAGCTTCAACAGGTTCTTGTCATGATTTTTGCAAATATGGGAAGAAACATGAACAAGAAATGATGGAAAGACGCTCTATACCTCATAGAGCTAGGAGAAAACAGCTTCATCAAAGTTTAGAAGGTGGTGTTGGTGGGATAACAGCGATATCAGTTGCTAGGCTCAGTGCATCTGTAGATTCCAAACTGACAAAGGTGTCAACGAGAAAACTGAAAGAATCAGTTGATTCCAAGATGATTTCTGATACATCAGCCACTTCTAAGAAAAAGCTGTTAACAAAGTCATTTGATAGCCCAAAGGAATCAGGAAACGAAGTTATTGTGAACCAGAGAAAATTGTGGTTGGCCAAGGTTAAACCATCAGTCGTGAGGTCCCTTACATCTCCTTCAACAAAACAAGAAATTTCTTCAATGAAGAAGGTCCAATCTCCATCAAAGTCTGCTTCCAAAAAGGTTGGAATTCCATCAAAATCAACATCTAGGAAAGTGGATTCTCCATCAAAACCAACTTCTAGGAAAGTGGAAGCTCCATCAAAATCAACTTCTAGGAAGGTGGAAGTTCCATCAGAATCAATGGCCAGTAAGACGGACTCTCCATTAAAACTTACTTCCAATGAGATGGGGAATCCATCAAAACCAATCTCCAAGGTCAAAACTTCATCAAAACCATCTTCCTATGTGGTGAAAACTTCATCACAGTTATCTTCTCTCAAAGGTAAAGAAGCAAAGTCATTTGAAAAACGTGTGCCTTCTTTAAATTTAAGCAGTGCTAGAAAGAAGCGAATATCTTCTATGAATACCTCAGATGGCAATGATGGCCAAATATATAATAAGATCAAGTTGGAAAAGAGGGCCACGTCCTCCAAAGCAGGTTCAAAAAAACTGATTGCACCTCAGAAGGCTTTGTTATCCCCCAGAGCTTCCCTCAGAAGAGTTTCAAGTATAAATTCAAGAAAGCTGAAGAGCCTGAAAATTGCATCTAACCTTAAGCATCAGCAGACTGCCAAAAAGGTTGAGCACAAGGAAGACGACAACAACGAGGTAGAGGAAAAGACTTTGTATGTCATCAAGATGGAAAGTGAAAACAAACCTTTGCAATCTGATCAGAATGAAAACTATGATGATGAATCATACGTCCCTCAGTTGTTATCACCTGAGTCTTCAATATCCTCAGTTTCCAAATCCTTTTCCGAAGGAGACCAAGAGGAATCTGAATATACAACTAGTGAATACGAGAAGGATGAGCAGGATTCTTTCTCAGGAAACCATGAAGTTGAATGCATAGAAAAGGAGAAGACATTGGAAGATGAGAGGAAAAGCAAGAGCACAAGGAATGGGGTGGCATATTCCAAAAACAAGGACAACAAAATGGTAAAATTGAAGTTCAGAAGGGGAAAAGTGGTTGAAAATCAAACTGAGATAAGTAGTCCAAGGAGGATTAAGTTTCGGAGAGCAAAAGGGTTGGGTGGGAGGGTCAATGTTAAGGTTGACACCCGGAAAAGCTTTGAAAGACACGAAACCTGTGCTGACAGCAATGATGTTGCAACTGCTCCAGAGAAGGTTATTTTAAGACATCAAGATATGCAGGACAAGAAAGATGCACAGGGACTATTCAATAATGTAATTGAGGAAACAGCAAGTAAACTAGCCGAAACTCGTAAGAGCAAGGTTAAAGCATTGGTTGGTGCCTTTGAAACTGTGATCTCTCTTCAAGAGAAAAAACCTTCTGCAAACACACTCAGCTGACAAAATCTGGAGTAGACATTTTCTAGCTTTTTCACTTGTTTTGTAAAGAAATGATAGGAAAATAAACCTTAGCTTTGGGAGTAGTTATTGTGAGGCCTACAAGCTGAAGGTACTGCAGAAAGTAGAGGTAGATTTGCCTTGAATTGTCTTTAGAAACTCTGCATGTAGAGTTTGAAGGGGGTTTTTTGTGTTGTCAAACTTACCTTAACTTGCATCATATACTTTTTGTTTCATTCTGCTTTGGAAATCCATACCTGTTGTGAATGATTTGTATCTTCTAATTTTGAATAAAATATCAGACAGTGATGCCAATGGCTTTGTATTTTTATCCTGGAAAGCTAACTTGCTTTGAACTTGTGAAAATTTCTGTTACTTCTTTGATGTTGTTCGTATCAAAGTAAGAGTTGTCAGTATTGTACATTTCTTTTTTGTAAAACAATTATCTCTTAAATCTGCTGTTATCATCTAGTTAACTAATTAGTGTGTGAATTTGATACATTTTCTGAGATATTAGTGTTATTTGGCAACATTTAACTTAGCATAAAGTATGGTGCAAGAACCTTTTCCGTCTGCTTTCTTATAAATTACCAACATGGAGAAAATATGGTGATTCTGTTTGTGCCTGAATGAAGTTGCTATCATTGTCTTTGTGCACATTGGTATCTTTTTACCATCACTTTGATAATTTTGTTTCCCACAAAAGAAAGTGATTCTCCATCTAAAACTGAAAAAAAGTCTATCACCTATGATTCCTGCGGTGTGTATGAGACATTATTCTAACTTAGGAAGCAGCTACTGTGTTGTAAAACAGATCATGGTTGGAATACTTTTTTTTTTCAGAAAGAGAGCCTCAAATTCAAGATTATGTGTGAATAATCTTTTCTATAAGAAATTTTAGTAGAGAAAATTAAAAAGAAAAGATTAACTTTATTTTTAAATCTTTATTAAAATGAACTTTTAAAAAAAAAAATTCTTATAGAAACGCAGTTACACAAAATAAAATATAGCATTGATATCAACTATCTACTAATTTTTTATCATTGCTTGAAGATTTAGCTAATCATGTCCATTTTAAAATTGGTTGCCTATTGAATGCTAGGTAGGGCTTTCTTTTTTATGTGTTTATGTTCATAGAAACCTTTAGCTTAAATTGTTGGTTAACCCCAAAATAAACTATCTTAAATAATGCATGGCTTGTATATTCATACATACTTTGATATTAAATTATCTAATGGAAAAAATTGTTTAACAGTGGTAAAAATTGATTCTCATCTCTTTGTGTATTCCATATCTCTATTGAACAAGATGTTTATTTATAATAACAAATAGCCTTTTCATTACTATTTACAGCATGTTTAGTTTAATTTTTTATTAGCATGATTTCCATGTAATTGACAATTTACAAAATATATTAATATTTCTTCTTCAAAATATGCTTTTCTATATAAAAATTAAATAACCTTCTACAAAATAAATTAAAGTTGAAATTGTACCAAGATGACATACTTTTTAGTTAGAGTATTCTAAACTAAAGTAGTGTCAACCGGACAAGATTATTATTAAAATTATGTCATTTTACACGACTTGAATTTAAAATACGGTGAATTTAAAATTTACTATTCTATATATTTCATTTACTATAAAAGTTTTCACAAAATTCATTAGATGAGTGTTTCCACCAGAAATAGTTTGCTTTTGTATATCTCTACTATTTTTTAAATTAATTTTGAGGATATATATAATTCAACAGAATATATACAACATATTTTTCACTTATCAAGAATTTTAATAATTGATATGCTTTGAAAAATAATTGAAATTCAATTCTTGATCTTTTCCTCAAGTTTTGGAAGCTTAAAAATCCCTCCTATTAAAACCTGTGGGGCGGTTGTGATGGATGGATTGACCCGCCAAAGTGTTTTTTTTTTTCATCATCCAAAATGTAATATTTTATTTTTTTATTTTTACTAATCAGGTTGTCGGATTAATTAATGATAAAAACTAGGATTAAATATGTTTTTAGTCTCTATACTTTGGGGTGATTTTGGTTTTAGTCTATTTTCAACCTAAAGAACAATTTAGTCTTATGCTAATTATTTTGTTTTTTGTTTTTACGAATTCGATTTATTCTTATGCTAATTTTGATTAGGTTTGATTTGATTTCAGTATTCAAGAGACACTTTTATCTTGATTTTCTGAACTTTTGCTTTGAAAATTTTGAAGTTAACATATGGTCTTCAAGATTGAAGTACTCTTTATGCCAAAAGGTAGTTAGAAGAGTACTCAAGTCTTGAAGACCATATGTCAACTTCAAAATTTTTGAAGCAAAAGTTCAGAAAATCAAGATAGAAGGGTCTCCTCAATACTAAAATCAAATTCAAACTCAATCAAAATTAGCATAAGAATAAATTTGATTCATAAAAACAAAGAACAAAACAATTCTTACTTGCCCTCCCTTCATTAGTTATATCGGCCTCGTGATTTTTTGGAAGAGGAGAAACTACATCACCTAACAACCCATTTATATATCCTGAATAATTAGTCTTTTCTTAAAAGGGCGAATTTTAATTCTATTCACATAAATTTTAGAAATTTCTGCACTGAGATATGCAATTATATCAGAACTCAAGCTGTGTAACAAGTGCAGCGCGAACATAATGGTCAATTGAAGATCTCAGTGCAGAAATTTCCAAAATTTATGTGAATGATTTGAAATTTGTCTTTTGAAGGAAAAACTAATTATTCTGGATATAAATGGATCGTTAGCTGATGTAGTTTGTTCTTCTCTAAAAGATCATGAGGCTGATATTACCATTGAAGGGACGACAAATAATAATTATTTTGTTTTTTGTTTTTACGAATTCGATTTATTCTTATGCTAATTTTGATTAGGTTTGATTTGATTTCAGTATTCAAGAGACACTCTTATCTTGATTTTCTGAACTTTTGTTTTGAAAATTTTGAAGTTAACATATGGTCTATAAGACTAAAGTACTATCTATGCCAAAAGGTAGTTAGAAGAGTACTCAAGTCTTGAAGACCATATGCCAACTTCAAAATTTTTGAAGCAAAAGTTCAGAAAATCAAGATAGAAGGGTCTCTTGAATACTGAAATCAAATTCAAACTCAATCAAAATTAGCATAAGAATAAATCAGATTCATAAAAACAAAGAACAAAACAATTCTTACTTGCCCTCCCTTCAATAGTTATATAGGCCTCGTGATATTTCGGAAGAGGAGAAACTACATCAACTAACAACTCATTTTATATATCCAGAATAATTAGTCTTTTCCTTAAAAGTGCGAATTTTAATTCCATTCACATAAATTTTGGAAATTTTTGAACTGAGATATGCAATTATATCATAACTCAAGCTGTGTAACAAGTGCAGTGCGAACATAATGGTCAATTGAAGATCTCGGTGCAGAAATTTCGAAAATTTATGTGAGTGGAATTGAAATTCGTCTTTTAAAGAGAAGACTGATTATTCTCGATATAAATGGATCGTTAGTTGATGTAGTTTGTTCTTCTCAAGAAGATCATGATGCTGATATTACCATTGAAGGGACGACAAGTAATAATTATTTTGTTTTTTGTTTTTACGAATTCGATTTATTCTTATGCTAATTTTGATTAGGTTTGATTTGATTTCAGTATTCAAGAGACACTTTCATCTTGATTTTCTGAACTTTTACTTTGAAAATTTTGAAGTTAACATATGGTCTTCAAGACTCAAGTACTCTTTATGCCAAAAGGTAGTTAGAAGAGTACTCAAGTCTTGAAGACCATATATCAACTTCAAAATTTTTGAAGCAAAAGTTCAGAAAATCAAGATAGAAGGGTCTCCTGAATACTAAAATCAAATTCAAACTCAATCACAATTAGCATAAGAATAAATTAGATTCATAAAAACAAAGAACAAAATAATTCTTACTTGCCTTCCCTTCAATAGTTGTATCGGCCTCGTGATCTTTTGGAAGAGGAGAAACTACATCACCTAACAACCCATTTATATATCCTGAATAATTAGTCTTTTCTTAAAAGGGCGAATTTTAATTCCATTCACATAAATTTTAGAAATTTCTGCACTAAGATATGCAATTATATCAGAACTCAAGCTGTGTAACAAGTGCAGCGCGAACATAATGGTCAATTGAAGATCTCAGTGCAAAAATTTCCAAAATTTATGTGAATGATTTGAAATTTGTCTTTTAAAGAAAAAACTAATTATTCTGGATATAAATGGATCCTTAGGTGATGTAGTTTATTATTCTCTAGAATATCATGAGGCTGATATTACCATTGAAGGGACGACAAGTAATAATTATTTTGTTTTTTGTTTTTACGAATTCGATTTATTCTTATGCTAATTTTGATTAGGTTTGATTTGATTTCAGTATTCAAAAGACACTTTTATCTTGATTTTCTGAACTTTTGTTTTGAAATTTTTGAAGTTAACATATAGTCTATAAGACTAAAGTACTATCTATGCCAAAAGGTAGTTAGAAGAGTACTCAAGTCTTGAAGAGCATATGCCAACTTCAAAATTTTTGAAGCATAAGTTCAGAAAATCAAGATAGAAGGGTCTCTTGAATACTGAAATCAAATTCAAACTCAATCAAAATTAGCATAAGAATAAATCAGATTCATAAAAACAAAGAACAAAACAATTCTTACTTGCCCTCCCTTCAATAGTTATATAGGCCTCGTGATATTTTGGAAGAGGAGAAACTACATCACCTAACAACTCATTTATATATCCAGAATAATTAGTCTTTTCCTTAAAAGTGCGAATTTTAATTCCATTCACATAAATTTTGGAAATTTTTGAACTGAGATATGCAATTATATCACTCAAGCTGTGTAACAAGTGCAGCGCGAACATAATGGTCAATTGAAGATCTCAGTGCAGAAATTTCGAAAATTTATGTGAGTGGAATTGAAATTCGTCTTTTAAAGAGAAGACTGATTATTCTCGATATGTAGTTTGTTCTTCTCAAGAAGATCATGATGCTGATATTACCATTGAAGGGACGACAAGTAATAATTATTTTGTTTTTTGTTTTTACGAATTCGATTTATTCTTATGCTAATTTTGATTAGGTTTGATTTGATTTCAGTATTCAAGAGAAACTTTTATCTTGATTTTCTGAAATTTTACTTTGAAAATTTTGAAGTTAACATATGGTCTTCAAGACTGAAGTACTCTTTATGCCAAAAAGGTAGTTAGAAGAGTATTCAAGTCTTGAAGACCATATATCAACTTCAAAATTTTTGAAGCAAAAGTTCAGAAAATCAAGATAGAAGGGTCTCTTGAATACTAAAATCAAATTCAAACTCAATCAAAATTAGCATAAGAATAAATTAGATTCATAAAAACAAAGAACAAAACAATTCTTACTTGCCCTCCCTTCAATAGTTGTATCGGCCTTGTGATATTTTGGAAGAGGAGAAACTACATCACCTAACAACCCATTTATATATCCTGAATAATTAGTCTTTTCTTAAAAGGGCGAATTTTAATTCCATTCACATAAATTTTAGAAATTTTTGCACTGAGATATGCAATTATATCAAAACTCAAGCTGTGTAACAAGTGCAGCGCGAACATAATGGTCAATTGAAGATCTCAGTGCAGAAATTTCCAAAATTTATGTGAATGATTTGAAATTTGTCTTTTAAAGAAAAAACTAATTATTCTGGATATAAATGGATCCTTAGCTGATGTAGTTTGTTATTCTCTAAAAGATCATGAGGCTGATATTACCATTGAAGGGACGACAAGTAATAATTATTTTGTTTTTTGTTTTTACGAATTCTATTTATTCTTATGCTAATTTTGATTAGGTTTGATTTGATTTCAGTATTCAAAAGACACTTTTATCTTGATTTTCTGAACTTTTGTTTTGAAATTTTTGAAGTTAACATATAGTCTATAAGAAGAGTACTCAAGTCTTGAATACCATATGCCAACTTCAAAATTTTTGAAGCAAAAGTTCAGAAAATCAAGATAGAAGGGTCTCTTTAATACTGAAATCAAATTCAAACTCAATCAAAATTAGCATAAGAATAAATCAGATTCATAAAAACAAAAAACAAAACAATTCTTACTTGCCCTCCCTTCAATAGTTATATCGGCCTCGTGATCTTTTGGAAAAGGAGAAACTACATCACCTAACAACTCATTTATATATCCAGAATAATTAGTCTTTTCCTTAAAAGTGCGAATTTTAATTCAATTCACATAAATTTTGGAAATTTCTGAACTGAGATATGCAATTATATCAGAACTCAAGCTGTGTAACAAGTGCAGTGCGAACATAATGGTCAATTGAAGATCTCAGTGCAGAAATTTCGAAAATTTATGTGAGTGGAATTGAAATTTGTCTTTTAAAGAGAAGAGTGATTATTCTCGATATAAATGGATCGTTAGCTGATGTAGTTTGTTCTTCTCTAGAAGATCATGAGGCTGATATTACCATTTGTCGCAACCGGAATCGCGACGGGACGACGATCCAAAAAGAAACGAGTTTGAAAGAGAGTTTAGAGATTCGGAGTCGCCACCATAGTTTATTTTGGAAAACTACGGAAAAACCATAAAAATGATAAGGCACAATTTACAAGAACCGGATTCTAGGTTCGGGAGTCGGTTACGTGTGGGGAAGGTATCAGCACCCCACAACGCCTACCCTAAGGCAGTACGTTTAATTAAATACACGAATAAAGATGTGGTTTGCAAAATGTTTAATTTCCCTTAAAAAGATAAACTCTAAAGAAAACAAAATATTTTTATTTTTTTGTGCCCGACAAGGATTGACCTCGCTCCTACGTATTCTCAAAGTGAGAAATCAGGGTTACGTAGTTCTAGGAGAATTGATTGTTATTTGGAAAATGATGTTTTGTGTTTGAAGGTTTTTTTGTATAAGGAAGAGAAAGGTTTTCAACACAAGGCCGACAGAATGGTCACACTTGTGCTTAAACCCTTTAAAACAATTTATGATTTTTTTAAAGAGAAATAAAAAGGTTTTTAGCACAAGGCAGACAGAATGGTCGCACTCGCGCTTAAACCTTTTAAAACAATTTGTGATTTTTTTTAAAGAGAAATAAAAATGTTTTTAGCACAAGGCAGACAGAATGGTCGCACTTGTGCTTAAACTTTTTTTAAAACCATTTGTGATTTTTTTTTTAAAGAGGAAGAAAAGTTTTTTTAGCACAAGGCAGACAGAATGGTCGCACTTGTGCCTTAACCTTTTAAAAATATTTTTCTAATTATTTTTTTTTACTTTATAATTTTTACTTTTTATCCCTTTTTTTTTTAATTTTTGCAATATGAAAATAGTCTTTACATAAGTGTTTAAAATAGATTATAAAAATAGTAGTAATAGTTACATAAAGATTTAATATAAAATAAAATTGATATTTACTTGAAACAATGATATTATTTTACAATGTTATCTACATAAGTATTTAAAATACAATTATAAAATATGAGGTGAAAATGCTACTTACGTTTTAAAGAAAAGACTAAAATAGAAACAAATTAGAATTATGTTGTAGTTATTAAATAACTAAGAAACACTAAGGCTGTTATTTTTATAATTTTGCAATTTATATAAATATAAAGCTAATAAGTCGAAATTTCTATGTGTTCACTTGCAAACAACGATGCTGTCATAAATCCTGAAACGATTTTTTTAACTTTATAATTTTATCTTCTTCTTTTGTGCCTATTATATGTTTATGATTTTTATTGGATCTTTTTATTAGGAAAGTGACTGTGTGCAGTGAATGTTAGATTACAACAAACAAAAACCCAATAAAAATAAAACACGAGGTAAAGGGAATGAGATTATCCTACAAGGTCACAGTAAAAACTTAGGTAAAAAACAAAACATAGGATAAAATTCAAACAAACAGGCTTAAAAAAAAAATAAAAAAAAATAGAAACGCAAATGTGAAAAACTAGGAGTGTATAATCCAAGCCCATGACGATGGGGGACAGCAATGAGATTTAGGGGTGTGTGAACCAAGAAGGAAAATTTTTTTAGCAGAACCTGGCCCAGGAATTTAACTCAACGCCCCTTGGTTCAGAAATTAGGGTTCTATTATATTGCCCCCACTTTTGCATTGAACGACCAAGACCTAGCCTCCCCTCCTTTTAACGAAACAAACAGAGAAGGGTTTGCCTCCCTGCTCGAGAGCGTTGTCGCCTCTGCTGAACTAACTTCCACCGTACCAGCCTTAGTCAGCCGCCGCGCATCGTGTCGGAGGAAGCTGCATGCACCGCCGCGCTGCACTCAGGATCTTCGCCAGCCACGGTGTCGAGCTCCTCTCCTCTCTCTATTCTGACTAGCGCGTGAGAGGGAAGCTTTCCTCTTTCTTGCCGCACGTTTCCCTCTTCATCTGGCTCAGAATCGGGGTTGAGTTTTGGGTTTAGGGGTTTAGAGGGAATGTGTGGGAAAGCTCTGATGCATTTGTGAAGGGTGTGAAAATGAAAATGGTTATGTGTGTTGATGCGTTGTAGCGTGTACCAGAGGGGGCTTGGGTTTCTGTACGGTGGTTGGGCTTGTGGAAAATGAATTAGTGGCAAGAAGGTTTCACTGTGTATCTTGGTATTGTGCGTGTGGATGATGCGATGGAAAGGGTTGGGTCGGTTTGGGGATGGTGTATGAAGACGTGGTGGTGGTAGGGGAGAATAGACCGCAAATGGGGCCGGCTGGTTCCTTGTTTGCTTACGTGGAGCAGGGGAGCTATGAGCAAGATCTCTCAATAAGGACGTAGATGGAGATATTGGCGATAGAATCTCACATTGAGGCAAGTCAATGATTTTGGGCGAAGAGGAGTCAAGGTGTAGATCAAGAGGGTTTGATTAAAGATGAAATGTATTCATGTGTAGGATGATGCCAGATAAAGGAAAAATCCAACCCATAACATCATATTCAAAACAGAGCAGTAACAAGTAACATACATTACAACTAGTTTACATGATGATTGTGCAGCAAGGTGTGGGCAAGGTGCACTTACCTCTTGGAGCTCCGATTGCCTTGGTCGGCTTCGTACTTCCGGTGATGATCTCTTTCTTTTCGCTGGCTTCGTTATCTCTCTGCAAGTAAATGGATCAATCCCTCTAACGACGTGTATTCTTCTCCTTTTTTCGGGCTGAAGATCCCCTCCTTTCGTTTTTTTTGCTTCTTCTGATATTGTGTGCTTTTAGTGGAAGACGCTGAGAAGTTTTTTTTTTTCTCTCTGAGTGAATTGACGCTCCCCCCCAAAACTTCCTGAGTCTCCCGATAGTGATTTAAGGAGTTCAGTATTGAATGACCTCTGTCCCCTCTGGAAGTCAGCCTTCTCTTGTTACCCCACCCGAGAGGATCCATTCTGAATCTGCGAAAGCCACCACCTTTCTCAAACGCTATTCCTCTTTGGTGTATAGTCAGTGGTAGAAACCATGGTGCCCAGGGGTTCCTATCCAGAAAAGGGAAATTGATTGCGTGTAGAGGTACACGCTGTTGTGTGTTGCAGGATAGAAAGCGTCGTAGGAAGGAAAGAGGTGAAAGAAAAGACCGCCAATCCAAAAAATTTCCAAAGAAGAAACACAGTTGACTATTAAATATTTTCTCTTTCCTTTTTTTCTTTTTTTGGTTTGTTGTTTGTTTTTTTCTTTTGGTTTTTTTTGTTACAACAGTTTTGAGTACAAAATATAAGAAAAGGAAAAAAATAAGTAATAAAAGAAAAGAAAGGGTGAGAAATAATAGATAAAAATAAATAAAGTGAAATAAAATAAGGGACAAATAAAAATAAAAACAATAAAATAACAAATAAAAGTATTTGAAGGAAGAAAAAATAAACGAAATAAAATAAAATAAGATAAAAGGGAAAATAAAATATAAACAAAAATATTTCCTTTTTTTCTTTCTCTATTTTTTTTTAAAAAAAAAAACAAGTAAATAAATAAATAAATTAATTAATTAATATGAAATTTCTTTTTTAACTCTAGGCATTTGTAGTTAACAACCCGGACGGAATTGGGTATTGACACCATTGAAGGGACGACAAGTAATAATTATTTTGTTTTTTGTTTTTACGAATTCGATTTATTTTTTTGCTAATTTTGATTAGGTTTGATTTGATTTCAGTATTTAAGAGACACTTTTATATTGATTTTCTGAACTTTTGCTTTGAAAATTTTGAAGTTAACATATGGTTTTTCAAAACTGGATTAATCTTTATGCCAAAAGGTAGTTAGAAGAGTACTCTAGTCTTGAAGTGCATATGCAAACTTCAAAATTTCAGAAAATCAAAATAAAAGGTTCTCTTGAATATCGAAATCAAATTCAAAGATAATCAAAAGTAGGATAAGAATAAACTGGATTCATAAAAACAAAGAACAAAACAGTTCTTACTTACCCTCCCTTCAATTGTTATATCAGTCTCGTGATCTTCCGGAGGAAGAGAAATTATATCCGCTAACAATCCTTTTATATATCTAGAATAGTTAGTATTTTCTTCAAAGGAAGAATTTCAATTTCATTCACATAACTTTTGGAAATTTCTGCACTAAGATATGTAATTATGTCAGAACTCAACCTGAGTAACAAGTGCAGCAGGAACAAAATGGTCAATTGAAGATCTTAGTGCAGAAATTTCCAAAATTCACGTGAATATAATTGAAATTCGTCTTTTGAAGAAAGGCTAATTATTTTTTATATAAATGAATCGTTAGTTGATGCAGTTTCTCCTCCTGTAGAAGATCACGAGGTTGATATAACCATTGATGGGAGGATAAGTAAGAATTATTTTATTTCTTTGAATAAAACAATTCTTTCTTGCCCTCACTTCAATGGTTATATTGGTCTCGTGATGTTTTTGAGGAGGATAAACTACTTCACCTAACAACTCATTTATATATCCAGAATAATTAGTTTTTTCTTCAAAGGACGAATTTTAATTCCATTCACATAAAGTTTGGAAATTTCTGCATTGAGATATGTAATTATGTCAGAATTCAAGCTGTGTAACAAGTGTAGCGGGAACAAAATGGTCAATTGAAGAACTTAATGCAAAATTTTCCAAAATTCATGTGAATGGAATTGAAATTCGTCCTTTGAAGATGGGACAAATTATTTTGGATATAAATGGATCGTTGGCTGATTTAGTTCCTCCTTCTCTACAAGATCACGAGGTTGATATAACCATTGATGGTAGGACAAGTAAGAATTATTTTGTTCTTTGTTTTTATGAATTAGGTTTATTTTTAAGCTAATTTTGATTAAATTTGAATTTGATTTCAGTATTCAACTTACCTTTTTATTTATTTTTTGAATTTTTGCTTCGAAAATTTTGAAGTTGACATATGGTCAAGACTACAGTACTCTTTATGCCTAAAGGTAGTTAGATGAGTACTCTAGTCTTGAAGATCATATGCCAACTTCAAAATTTTCAAAGCAAAACTTCAGAAAACCAAGATAAAAGGGTTTCTTGAATACTGAAATATAATAAAAATTAGCATAAGAATAAATCGGGTTCATAAAACCAAAGAACAAAACAATTCTTACTTCCTCCTTCAATGGTTATATGAGCCTCGTGATTTTCCGGATGAGAAGAAACTACATCAGCTAACAACCCATTTATATATCAAGAATAATTAGTGTTTTCTTCAAATGATAAATTTCAATTCCATTCACATAAATTTTAGAAATTTCTGCACTAAGATATGCAATTATGTCAAAACTCAAGTTGTGTAACAAGTTCAGCGGGAACATAATGGTCAATTGAAGATTTCAGTGCTGAAATTTCCAAAATTCATGTGGATGGAATTAAAATTCGTCCTTCGAAGAAAAGACTAATTATTTTGGATATATAAATGAATTGTTAGCTGATGTAGTTTCTCCTACTTCGGAAGATCATGAGGCTGCTAAACAATTGAAGGGAGGGCAAGTAAGAATTGTTTTGTTCTTTGTTTTTATGAATCCGATTTATTCTTATGCTAACTTTTATTAGGTTTGAATTTGATTTTAGTATTCAAGAGACTCTTTTATCTTGATTTTCTCATGTTTTGTTTCGAAAATTTTGAAGTTGGCATATGGTCTTCAAGATTGGAGTATTCTTTTATATCCAGAATAATTAGTCCTTTCTTCAAATGACGAATTTCAATTTCATTTGCATAAATTTTGGAAATTTCTGCACTTAGATTTGTAATTAAGTCAAAACTTAAGCTGTGTAACAAGTGCAGTGGGAACAATTTCTTCTTTGTTTTTATGAATCCGGTTTATTCTTATGTCAATTTTGATTAGATTTGAATTTGATTTCAGTATTCAACATACTATTTTATGTTGATTTTATGAAGTTTTGCTTCGAAAATTTTGAAGTTAACATATGGTCTTCAAGACTTGATTACTCTTTATGCCAAAAGGTAGTTATAAGAGTACTCCAGTCTTGAAGACCATATGCCAATTTCAAAATTTTCGAAGCAAAACTTCATAAAATCAAGTTAAAAGGATCTCTTGAATACTGAAATCAAATTCAAACTTAATCAAAATTAGCATAAAAATAAACTGGATTCATAAAAACAAAGAACAAAACAATTCTTACTTGTCATCCCTTCAATGGTTATAGCAGCCTTGTGATCTTCTAGAGGAGGAGAAACTACATCAATTAACAACCCATTTATATTCTTTTGGTTAAGGAGAGAGAGAGAGGGGGGAATTGATTTCTGTTTTGCTTTCTCACTGAATTTTCTCTTTCGGTCGGGCGACTTTGTTTTTCTTACATCATTTGCTCTATACTACTTTGGAAATGACTTATAGCATTCTTATGTTTTATGAGCATTAAATTTTAATACCATTCAGAGTCGTTTCTTTTATCCTCACTTATTAATTCCTTTCTGGTGTATGGTTGAAAATGTCTTGTTATATTGGTGCTTTCATCTTTATTGCCATGGTCGAGAATACTCCCCTTAAAGAATTAATTGTTGATGTAAAAAGAATCCTAGAAGTAATGGAGACACGAGAGAACATGCCACTAGATTTGAGACCCTGGAGTCCGTTGTTGATACATTATTGTAGCACAAATCCGCAAACATTTCCTCATCGTTTCATGTGCATAATGTCAAGCTAAATTTTCCTCGCTTTGATGGGTTTGATGTCTTGCAGTGGATCTTACCGGCAAAACAATTTTTTTCGTATTACAATACTTTAGATGATCACCATTAACTATTAGTGCCATACATTTGAAAAAGGATGTGGTTCCTTGTTATCAAATGATGACTCCTCATGATTCATTTCATTCACGGGTTGCATTTAGTCGAGCCTTAGAATTGGAGTTTAGTCCCTCTCCCTAAGAGTGTTCTTGGTCTCATCTGTTTAAATTAACACAAACAGCTTTTGTGCATTATTATTATGTTCAATTCATTACTCTGGCTAATCATGTGCAAGGTATCACCATTGAAGCTTTGTTAGATTGTTTTATCGAAGGCTCGATCGCCCTCAACTTTGATTCGCTCTGTTTCCTTGGCAAAGTTGTATAAAGAGAAATACCTTTCCAAACCCAAACACGATCAAACCTACCCAACAACATAAACACAAGCTACAAACATTAGCCTACCTATAAGCCAAACTATTAAATCCACTAGTTTACCACCCCTCCGTCGTAATCCTATTACAACTTCATCCACCACCACCATCAGAAATACCAATATTAAGAGAATAAGCCTAGCAGAGATGTAACTTAGGAGAGAAAAAGGTCTTTACTATACGTGTGATGAAAAATTTTCCCCAAGCCATTGGTGCCACAATAAACAATATTTACTTCTTCATTTACAAGATGAGGACTCTAGAGAATTATCACCAAACCCTCTAGATCTTGAGCATAGTGTTGAATTACATTTGTTCCAACAACATCATTTATCTTATAATGCTTTAAAAGGAGCCTATGGCGGTACAATGAAATTTCAAGGGTCTGTCAAATGACATAATAGTGCAAGTGTTATTTATTAGACAGTGAGAGGATTTCTTGGCTTTACGGGCTATTATAGAATATTCATCAAGCAATATGCAGCAGTGGTTGCTCCTCTCACCAACTTATTAAAAAAGGACAATTTTAAGTGGAATGATTCTGCTCATGCTTCCTTTATGGTTTAAAAATTGCAGTATAATGCCACATAATATTGTCAGTGTCATGTGGCAAGATAGTGCCACGTGTTAGAGACAATGCTAAGTGTCAATTGTCCTGGTTTTAATTTAGTCCCTATATGTCTTTTTAATTCGATTTAGTCACTTTTTGTTTTAAATAAATGAAATAATATTATCTCCTAAATTAAGACCAAATTTATTATTTATATAAATATTATACTTATATTTTTATAAATTTTTTTTAACATATTACATTATTATATATTATTAATCCATGTTTTTTTTAATAAGATTATAACTAATTAGATATAAATGATTTAAAAAAGTTAAGTATTTAAAATTAATATATTATTAATCTATATTTTATATAAGAATAAATTAATTAATAACATTCATACAAATAATAAATTTAGTGATTTTTTTCAATTAGGTTTGTATTTATTATTTGAATAAATGTTATACTAATATTTATATTAAAATTTATTACAAAAGCATGATTAATAAAACATAGGTTAATAATATTGAGTAATGTAATATGTTAAAATGTCATTTTTAATAAAAAAAATTGGTAATATAACATTTATACAAATAATAAATTTAGTCTAAATTTAGAGAAAAATAATATTGTTGTATTTTTAAAAAAATTGTGATTATAATAAGTTAAAAAAATATAAAGACCAAATTAAGATAAATATAATATTTGATAGTAACACGTACACAAGATATATTATCATAATAGAAACTTGACACATGGATAACAAAGTCTTTTACATTTTTTTTTTTAAAATGACATTGACAAATAGCGTGTTATTAACGTTAGTAATTTTCTTTTGAAAAAACTTAATTGAAGTATTTTTTTCATTAAAACAAAAAAGTTAAAGAAATATTACTTTAAAACTTTCTCACCAAAGTGAAAACCAAACTAATAACTAAGTTTATATATATAAAAGTAACTTGTTTTAAGTCTACTTTTCTTTTTACGTTTATGTGTTCATTCCTATGTTTCATGACAATAATATCTTTTACATTTACATATTTTTTTCTTTATTGATTAATTTTCAAAACATTACCTACAAATAAAATTAATTGTCTTTTATACAGATATTTTTACTGTAATATTAATTGAATTTCAAACTTTCTAAACAAATCATAAATTAAATATAAAAATAAATTTATTACAACTGTTCTTATAAAATTGAGTATATTTTGTAAAATCTCTAATTTCTATCACTTTTAATTTCAATAAGGTATTAGTTCTTTTCAATCCGAATGAGGTTAAGTTTTGATGTTTAAGTCAATTAAATGTGTAAATAATAATAAATGTTATAATTAATGAATGTCCTAATATATCTTATATTATGATTTATGAACTTTTTTACCCAATGAACATCATCTGCTAATTAATTATCTTGATTACTTTTTAGGTTAATAATTATGCTAATTATACTTTAGTCATGGTTTTAGATTAATCAACTTAATCCATATTTTCTCCTAAGATTTTCTTAACCTATATATAAGCGACTATGCCGTTACGATGAAAGTTCATACTGTTAAGATGGAATACATATAAGTTTGAGATATCCAAGGACATTTTGTAAATTTTATGCTAAAGACAAAGTTTAATTTACTTAAAACAGTCCATTAATTTATTTACATATATGGATTCAGTTTCAGCAGTATATTTGCAGTAATAAAAACATACTATACTTTACAATTAAAGACTTTTTTTTCTTCCAAAAATATGTGACTATTGTTTCATTCACTCTCATAATTGCTAAATGTACCTTCACAATAATAGAAAATAAAGACTCAAGCTCTTTTTATCACAGCACCACACCACCGAAGCTGCAGAGAAAGAAAAAAAAAAAAGAATACGAAAAGAAATACTTAATTCGGAAAGCTTTGAAAATTGTATTCTAAATGTTTTGAAAAGATTTTTTTTTAAAATATATTTTATGTAAGGATATTCTGAAAAAATATTATATAAGTTTTAGAAAGTTTGTTTTAATTTTAGAAATTTTGTTTTAAAAATTTAATTCCATAAAGTTTATCCCGTAAATCTTGTTTAAAAAATCTTATTTTGAAAATTTCAGAAATCTGTTAAAGAAAGATTATGAAATATATAGTTCTGAAGTCATCTTTTCAATAGAAAAATATCATTTTAAAAATTTGTGGAGGTGCACAAATAAATTGTAGAGGAGCAGGAAGTAAAACCGTATAATGTTCATATAACATAGGCCCAAGCATTTTTATTATTGGCCACCGTCATTGGAACGCAACCTTCACTATATTTATTATTACTATTGGACTCTGCGTACTTTAACCAACCGTCGCATTCTTCTTCCGAACCATGGCAGAACCATCCACCGCCACCACCACCACCACGGCGGACCTTCCGCCGCCGGTTACCAAAAGATGGGCTGACGAAGCGGACGAAGAAACCGAAGCCTCCTCCACCGCCACCGCCACCGCCACTGAAGCCTCTTCCGTCAACCTCGATTCATTAAAAATTGAAGACAACGATGGGAACCCTCCCAAACTCTTGGATGACCCCGACGATTCTAGCATCCAAAAGGTTCTTTTTACTCGCAACACAGCACTTCTCTCTTTCTTGTTCTCTCTGTTTACAGTCGGTTAGGGTTTTGTAATGTTGACAGGTTACCTCTGGAGAGACGCCGTACACGTCGGCTGCGAAGTTCGAGGACTTAAACCTCTCGCCGGAGCTTCTGAAAGGGCTCTACGTGGAGATGAAGTTCCAGAAGCCGAGCAAGATCCAGGCGATAAGTTTGCCGATGATCCTCAACCCGCCGCACCGCGACCTCATCGCGCAGGCGCACAACGGGTCTGGGAAGACTACGTGCTTCGTGCTTGGGATGCTCAGCCGCGTCGATCCCAAGGTGCAGGCTCCGCAGGCTCTCTGTGTCTGCCCCACTCGGGAGTTGGCTAATCAGAACATCGAGGTTCTCCGCAAGATGGGGAAGTACACAGGTATTGCGTCGGAGTGCGCTGTGCCGACGGATAGCAATGCGCTCTCGATCGCGAAAAGGGCGCCGATTATGGCGCAGGTGGTGATCGGAACCCCTGGCACCATCAAGAAGTGGATGAGCTTCAAGAAACTTGGGGCCGCCAGGTTGAAGATTCTTGTTTTTGACGAGGCAGATCAAATGCTTGCGGAGGTAATTTTATTGCGTTGCCCACTTGCTGAACTTGTTATTACCGTGATTTATTGGAGGATTGGTTAGGTTAAACTGAAGATAACAGTACTAGTAGTAGAAAACCACATTTCTTGACCATTTATTTGTGAGTTTAATTTTGATACAGCTTTACCGTCACCTAGGTAGAAATCACTCTGGATATGTCTTTTAAGTAATTATCTGGTGAGTTAGTAATCTTACCATGCATAACAATTCATGATTGCATAACCCGTATATTATCAAGACAATATGTATGCAGACACCCTAGCACATACATTTTGGTAACTTCAAAGCTGTTTGATAGCTGCTATAGGGATGCCAGTTTTGTTAAGATTATAATGCACCTTGTGGGTTGTAATGTTCTACACATGGGAGCAGGTCCTTTGGGCTGGATTGTGCGTAGGATTACAGTTGACCAGGATCGGGAGAATGATGTGATCTCTCATATGCTAATAGTGGGATTTACAAAATCTAGCAAGTCATGGTGCCCAAAAATTCTGGGACGGGCCCCTTTGATTTCCAATGCCAGTAAAAAACCCTAAAATTCTTTCACCCCAATGGTAAAACACTTCTTAGTTATGTCCTTGTTTGAATGAGACCCTTGTTCCATACTGCACATAAGTTCTAGATCTTTTGCAACTGTTGGGATGTCCATGCTGTACTACAGATGCAGCTTTGGCCCTGCTGGTTGTATCTCTCTTGCGAACTTTGCTTCATGCAAACAGAATTGAAAGTCCCTTTGTCCTTCTTTTCCCAAGGTTTCTCTCATCTGACTTGCGAATGGAACTTCTTTTTTATTAATTTATTTTCTTGTCTCTTCATCAATTTGCCTAGTGTTTTTAAATGGACCCAAGTGTATGTGAGTGTAAAATTTTTCAAAGATTGTTACAGTGACTTTTAAAACGATTATAATATAATATATAATTATGATATTTTTTACTGGATCTAAGTGTTTTTCTCCTTTAATTGCTCATAATCATAATAATATATGATTCTGTTAATTTGAAGATATTATTGTCATCATGATTTTTTTTATTTACGTTTGTTTAATATTGGGGTTTTTTGTCTGAGGAAGTGGTTTTGCAAGTATTTGCTTTATCTATGTTCTTTTTAATACACATGCATTGTATATTGTGTATTTATATTATGGGTATAATTCTTCATTTTAGGTAGGAATATAGAATCTTTCAATCCTTGAGTTACAAGCTTTCACCCTGTCTCCAACCTTGGTAGAATCTTTATTTTAATAGTATTGAGCGGTGCTTCTGTGCTACTGTGTTGCTGAATTATAACTTTTGTGGCCAGGATTGTTGCCACAGTTTCAATATGAGATTGGGGATATTCCCTATTGACTTATTGAGTTGATTTTATATTATTATGCCAATATTTATGCAGCTTATTTTAGTTGCATACAACTAAATTTTTATGCATATGATTCATGTATATTTCAACTGCTCTTTGACTACTGCATTTTGCCCATCATACATTGTCCCTAATATCATAAAGTCGATTTTTGGCCTTCCTCCATTTTTCATGATCCGTATTCTATTGCGCACTGTTCATGGCTGTATCGTTCTTCCTGGAATTGTTACTGCATTTTATTGAAGAATTACTTAGTGAAACTGCTGAAGCTATGTTTAAAATGGTTTGCGTGCTGTAATTGTGTTGCTGGGTAGATTGTCAGTTTGTGATGGATATAGAGGAATATAGAACTAGTAGTATTGAATAATTTGTTTTGACGATTTATTCATTTATAGTTCATAAATATGCATGCCAGAGATTGAGCATTACACAGTTTTAGGTTCGGGAATGTTCGTATGGTCACATGTTCATTTGTCTTATTTTTAATAGAAATTTGCTGATAAATATTCCATGTCTTGATTGTTATTAACTTTAATGTTGCAGGATGGATTTAAAGATGATTCCCTGAGGATAATGAAAGAAATAGAAAAAGTCAATTCTAATTGTCAGGTTGGTTGAATTCTCTCTCACGTTGTCCTTCCATGGATCATGATATCTCCATTGTCCATCTGCACAAGAAATTATTTCATAGATTTGTCTACGTGACTGAGATATATGCTCCAATTAGACTCAGCCATATATTTTACATTGAAACATGTGCTGCAGTGGGTGAAATTGATTTTTTATAGTAAACCAAATGGAAGCTAAGTAACGGCATGATATATTTTTTCTTGATGCAATCACTTTACAAGTGATGTGTTAGTTTCTCTGATTGGTTTAGCCTCTTCAACTTGTGTGGTAAATTTTTGCATCCATATAGTGACTGGTGATTGCATGTGCATGCAGTCATACGTGTAGAGACATGATACGTAGTTATAGTCCCCTATTCTTCTGCATATTTTTTTGTTAGTTCATGCAAAATTTAAATCACTTTGAGTCCTTTTATAAAGTGTGAAAGATATGAAGTTAACCATCCGTTCTATTACGAGAAGAGAAAACAGTCTAGTGAAATATATCTTGTTCAGTCAAACAACATCACATGGATATAAAGATTACATTTTCTTTTGGTTGATATTAATGAATTGATACTAGTCAATTTGAATTTTCACAATTTTGGAGCATCATAACTATTGGATCTGCATTTGAATAAAGCTTTCTGCAGTGAGTTTCTTTTTATCTAGAAAATTGATTGGTCTTGTGTGTACCTCCAGGTTCTTCTGTTTTCTGCTACATTTAATGACACCGTCAAGAATTTCGTTTCAAGGACAGTCAAAGAGGATCATAATAAACTTTTTGTAAAGAAAGAAGAACTATCTTTAGATGCTGTGAAGCAATATAAAGTCTACTGTTCTGATGAACTTGCGAAGATTGAAGTGATAAAAGATTACATATTTGAAATAGGAGAGAATGTGGGGCAAACCATCATATTTGTGCGTACAAGAAATAGTGCACAAATGTTGCATAAATCACTTGTTGACATGGGCTACGAGGTTACATCTATACAAGGTGCTCTTGGTCATGACGAGAGAGAGAAAATTGTTAAGGAGTTCAGAGATGGTTTGACTCAAGTTCTTATTTCAACTGATCTTCTTGCTCGTGGCTTTGATCAGCAACAGGTACTGTGTTGGTTCTCTCTCCCACTCTTCTCTTTTTGTCTGTCCTTTTTTCTTTTAAATGTGGTTACATCCTAACAATTTATACTTATTCAGGTTAATTTGGTCATCAATTATGATCTTCCAATGAAACACACTGCCAGCTATACCCGTGAACCTGAGCCTGATTGTGAAGTGTATTTGCATAGGGTTGGCAGAGCTGGGCGTTTTGGGCGCAAAGGTAATTTCAAGATTTCTCTGCTTACACTTATGTAGTTATAAGAAATTGTTAAAGTTGCATTATTAAGCTAGGAAGCACTGAGACCTTGGTAGAAAAGTGTGGTGCCGTGCCCAACACTTGTCAGACACTTCTATTAGATGTCCAAACCCTATTCAACTGTGTCACAATTTTTGGCTGGCTGACATCTCTTTGACATGGTTTGGCTGACGCTACTGTATTTAAAAATAGCAAAAAGAAATTAAAAGAAGACGACCTATATTAGAAATAATGGATAACTTATTTTTTAGGCTTATAAAAAAGACTGAAGTAGTTATTTTAACTATTAAGATTACATGTTTGTTATTTAAGATTTACTGTGAAAGATGTTATTGCAAGGAAAACCTTAACAAATTTGTTTTTACAACATGAAAATCTTACTCCTCAATTGAGAGTTTTGTCCTGATGCTTATATTACATGTATGCATTTGCTGTGGGTGTGTATCAGCAGTTATACGGTGTCCTATATTTTGGTCATTAGCTGTGTTAGTGGTGTCAGTGTCAGAGTCGGTGCTTCATAGGTATTAAGTGAGCCTCCCTAATTCCTTTTTTTGTGGTGCTACTTGTTTCAATATATATTATTACTCTGACGGGGTTAGAAATATTTTTAGTTAGTGGGCTGTTGAGTTGGTGGGACACCTGAAAATCAGATGACAAAGGAGATTTTGAAAATTGACTATTTATCTTAAGTTCTTATAGACTTTATTACTTCATGCACTTTTTTTTGCTTTACCCTTTTATTCCAAAGAAAGTGATTCATAACTCCATTCTTCCTGGAGTTATGAATCATATTTTCAGCGCTGGTATAAAATAGTTAAGTTATCCGTTTTTTCATCCTACAGGGGCTGTATTTAACCTGATATGTGATCAAAAGGATGAAAGGCTCATGTCGAAGATTGAGAATCACTTCGGCACTCGTGTAACTGAGGTGTGCCAATTGATTCATAGCACCGATTCTGCTAAATTTGATTTTTTATTAACTGTTCTCAAGGAGTTGTGAAAATATCCATCTTAAATAACATTATTTTGTTAATGTGACTGGGGATGCAGGTGCGAGCACAAAGTGTTGAAGACTATAAAGGTGCTCTCAAGGAAGCCGGTTTACTGCAATGATGTGAATATGCACAAGTCGAAGGCTGTCGATAACTGTTGTGTTTCTCCTCAATATGCCTGGATTCTGGCCAAGGAATTCGATCATAACAATGAATGGTTTGATTATTCTGCAGGAGCACATGCGGATGATGGTTAAGTTTTGGGGATAGAGAGTTCTTGTTCGGTCTGTTTTCAATACTGCTGCTGTCGTGCTTGATTTCTTCCTTATAATTGGCAGTGTGTGTAATTTAGATTTTTTCTTGAGTCTGAAATATACCATTATAAACAGCTGATGATATTAAGGCATCATAACGTCAAAGTCATCATCATGTATAATTATTGTCACAAAAATAATTGACCACTTTTTGTTTTAAAAGTCTGAGATCCTTGCAATTTTTTTTCCCAAATACTATGTGGCGAATTGAAAACTGGCATTCTTCCGCCTTGAAAACGTTTGTAACAAATGGGATATCTAACCCTATTTACTTTTCTCATCAGTTACTGAGTTTGTACGATGCTAAATATTTTTATTAAATGTTTTTGAAATTATTTTTGAATGAACTTTAATTATATTATTGAAATATATTTTAAAAACATTTGATAAAATGTTAATTTTAATAAAAAATTTATAACATATCATTCTTATAAAACTATTAAAAATATTATATAATAACATATATAATATCAACATAATTATCTAAAATGACAAACTATAATAATAAAATATATACAAATTTTTATATAAAACTACTATCACATTAAGAAATTATTCTACCATATCTTTGCCTTCTATTAAAGATGTATCATCAACACAAAATATAAGAACACACGGAAGATAATGTACAAAAAGAATTATCATAAAATATTTAAATTATATAAAATATAAGTTAAAAATGTATGAGGTAACATTAGAAGTTAGAGAGGTGTGCACTTGTGGTTTTTAGGTATTGCACGGCCTTAGTTCCAAAAGATTATCACCTAATCATAGACAAAATTAATCCATTTTGCGTTTAAGACCAGGTAAAATTCATATATTTATCTTCACAACATAATATATTCTACTTAACTTGAGTGTAAATAATTATTAGAGTGTTAGAATACTCCTTTATTAAATCCCATATGTTAATGTATAAACAAAAAATTTCCTTGAAATCTCTTGAACATTATTATCATACATGTTTGCAATAATATCATTACCTCAATCAAACACAATAATAGTCATAAACATTCATAAAGTAACAACTAAAAAAGGAAATAGATCCAACATACAAATCGGTAGGTAATGCTAAACTTTTGCAAGGCTCTTAGTAGTAGTTTTGGCACTCAACGTCATTATTCTCGCAAAATATTGCTCTCAACATCTTGGAGCTAAAATATTATAGATCTCCAATGCAAAGATGATACTTCATAATGCCTTGTTGCCATTCAGTACCAAGCATTCGCGAGCATGACACTTAGCGATGTAGATGGATGCTCAACGTTCTCGAGTTAAAAATGCTTCCAAACTTGTACAATGAAGTTGGCACTCAATGCTAGTTTAATATTGCTCAGTGTCATATCAGATATCAACACTTGTATTTTGTGTTTTTCAAGGAACTTATACTTGCTCAATCGATCAAAATGGTATTTCTTTCTGAGTGATTTGATTCAAAATAGTTGTAAACATAGAAATTTGTACCAATTTATCCAATTACTCATATTATAAACCCTCTCAATCACACAAAACCAAGTCCAAACCAGCAAAATTCATGAATCAAATATTCAAACCATACAAGTCAAATCAATCATGCTCACCACAAATCCAATTCATCAAATTAGCAAGAACATTACAAAAGAATTAAGGATTAGCTCCCCTTACTTTGACAAAGCTTCTCAACAAATCCTAAAGAGTCAAGACGTCTTCTGACTCACAAATTATCCCTTTTCTACACCTAGAGACAACATCAAAACAATCTGACCATGCCAAAAAAGACATTAATCAACACAAATTCAAGAAACCCGACACAAGAACATGTGTGAGAAGGAAAAATCCTACATTCAACCAAATAAAACTTTTAGAAGACGAGGAAAGATGTTGAAAACTAACTTACCCTAAAGAAGAAATTGATCGGTTGGTCTTAAGGTGCTTGTCACAAGAAAAAATCCTATGGCCTCTGAACCTCAAAGGGATGAACAAATTGTGAGAAATTTTAGAAAAAAAAAAGGAAAAAGCTCTTGTAAAAGAGTTTCTAGAGAAATAAAGTGTTTTTAAGTAACGAGACTCTTTTATAATTTTATATTTATATAAAAATGTTTTATTATTAAAATAATAGAGTCTTAATATTTTAAAACATTTTCACTCCTAAATTATACCTTTTTAGGTTCTGACAATGTTAACTAAACATTTATATAAAAATTAAATTTAGTATAGATTTAGAGAGGTGTAAAATTGCTTCATTGAAAAAAATAAGATTGAATTAAATAAAAATAAATATAGAAACTAAATTGAATATAAGACATATCACATAATTACTATCATATCATATTAAGAGTGTCATGTGACATGAAACTTAATACATGAATGATTTTTTCAAAATAAAATAAAAATTAAAAAACACAAAAAATATTGCGGAAGTAACATATGAGATATATTTGATATTGTTTGGTACAATATGAACAAAAATTATTCAATTGTATCAATTTTAAAAAAATTAGAGATTAAAAGAATTTGGAGACGAATTTAATTATCATGGCAAAAACTAAAACCAAAAGAGTAATTAAATATAATTTTAATGTCAACATTTTTAATATTCATAACTCTTTTGTCCCTTTTTTACCTACAAAGCTGTAATACTTTATTAGTTTTTGAGATGGTTTTACTTATTTATACGAGTTTGGAATAAAAAGTTGTTAAGTAAAGGTCGTTTAAATTTAAATAATGTTATCTTAATAGAGTAATACCGTATGATCATTGATCATAATAAGAAATGTAAGAAAGGTACAGAAATTCCTTTTGCAAATTGTTGTGAATTGGTCCTTGAAATGATTTATTGTGTTGGGTGGTTGATTTTTGAAAGAGGTTTTGGTGCATGAATTTGAAGTTTACTTAGTTTGTGGTTGATTGAGTACAAAGTATTCCCAAAATTGGATTTGGAAAATTGAAATATTGATTAGATTGAAAGTCACGCGTGAAAAAAAGGTTGAAATAGTACATATTTCCACTTCAATAGTGACATCAACATTCTCAAAAAGACCAAAGCGACCCCAATTCAAAGAATGGGATATCTTTCCATTTAATCTTTATAGGAAACTTTCCTTCAAGGGCCACTTTTAAACTAAGTACGAGGACCATGCATCATTTGCAATTTGACTCACAAATTCAAATGTGAACTTATGTTTTATATTAAATAAAATTAAAAAATTACTACTGTATAAAATAAAAACTCATAATAACCTTATTATTTTAAGTTTTTTTTTTCTAAAGATGGAATATAAGAATGATAAAAAAAAGTTAAGTTTGACATGTTAGTCCATCAAGTGAAACAAAAAAATTCGAATATAATCTTCAATTTAAGAGTTAAACTAATATATGTCGAACTAGTTCGGTAGCTTGAAATAAAAACTCATAATCTTCTTAATTTAAGTTTCTTTTAAAGGTTGATCTAAGAATGATAAAAAAAAAACAAGTTTGGCAGGTCCATAAAAAAGAAAGATTGGGACATAATTTTCAATTAAAGAGTCTGAACCAACCTACTTTGTCAAGCCAGTCAGGTCAGTGAGTTAGTCGAACCAACCCGATAGTCGAACTTTATTAAAAATAATTTGAATTTGCGCCATGACATTTCATATTAACAAAGTTCGATAGCCCGATTAAAGTATGATACAACTCGACCAAGATCTGAAGTAGCTTGAATGACAAACCTTTTCAGCCCAAATGACAACCCTTTTCATCCTGGATGACAATCCTTTTTAGTTTGGAATTATCTTGATACCTTGGCATCAAACCGTTTTCATAAAAATATCAAATATTTCAATCTGTTTCCATGTGATGTTAGACTTTCAATGACAAAAAAAAAGGTGGCCCAACCTGATAAACCGTCAATAGATGAGTCGGGTTGTAAAGTTAAATCCATTTTCCATTTTAAGACTAGTTCGATTCGATCCATTTTTTGTGACTCAAAATCAAGTTAAGATTAAATGGACCCAGTTAATCTGTTTTGTCACCCTTAGTTGGATAAAAAATTTATCAAATTCTAAAATTATGAAAATAATCATTAAAAAATACTAATAAATTTTAAAATTATTTAACACAAAAAACTTTGATAGGTCTTTTTTATGTTTAATGAATTTTTTTCCAACAATTTTGTATTATTAGCATAATAAATGTAAAATCACTTATCTCTTACCTTAAACCTATATTTATGAATTTTAGACAGAACTTTTGATTAGTAACAACTTAATTACAATTCAATTATAAAGAATTACATTTTATCTCTAAATAGATTTAATAATAATCAATTAACATGATGAATAACCCATGGGTCAGGTTCCTCAACCATTCAATCTTAACAATAATTTTTTCAAACTCCTCCTAAACATTAATAGTGACAAAAAGTGTACAATAAATATTAACCAATTCATTAACATTCTTCTTAAGATCATTAACGTTGAATACCATCTTCACAGTTGATGCATTCAATTTTATATTGTTGTTCAATAAGATATTATCATTAACAATGGTAAGTTTGGTTAATTTTCATAATAATTATATTTAGGTTTATGGGTATCAACTAAACTCATTCTCACCTTAATTTCCAGATTAGACTCATTTAATGTTTACAAATTGAGAATTTGGTGAACATTATCATCAAATTTTCTTCTTCTCTTTTTTTTCCATCTCAATTTTTAAAAATGAAATTGAAAAAAAAATCATATCAACATGTGCGCTCCAAGAACTGATTTCTGAGACGATTTTTTTCTATTTTTTCTAAAATTTGAAAAAAAATAAATATAAAAAGCTATTTTATATTGAGAATTCAGTTCGTGAAAACTCAAAATCTCACAGATCCAAGTTATAGAAATTAAGGTAGAAGTGGATCTATTTCGATCATATTTTAAAATAGGTTTATCTTGAAAAAAAATATAATTAAAAATCCATATTCCACTTTATTTAAAACCTCATTTGAAAAATTAGACATTATTGGTATTTTAATCTATATATACTTAGTTTTATACTTAGTTTATATATATATATATATATATATATATATATATATATATATATATATATATATATATATATATATATATATATATATATATATATATATATTCTTCTTGAAATTTTGGAGATATTTCGTTTGTTTCAATTTCTCAGATAGATATGAAAATTAGGATCTAAACATGATATGTAAATATTTGATTTTCGATGTTTTGTCTCGGGTTTCAAAAAAATAACAGTTTTTCATTTCATTTTAGTTTTTTTTTATGTTCTTTTTGTTTTTATCCTGTGATAGGAGAATAATTTATTTTTAGTTCTTGTTTTTTTTTTCGAAAAAGAATAAAACAAAAAGTATCCATATTTATAAAAATTAAAATAAAAAAATAAGGATAAAAAGAAATTCTAGAGGAATCAAAAGTCTAACAAAAGTTTTTGGAGGAATTAAATATAAAATATGACTATGTTATTAGAGAGCAATAACATATTTTCTAATTTCTTGTAAATATTTTTTAAGACAATTTTATTTTCACCAGTGTCAAACAATTATCTTAATATTAAATTTAAGTAATACCAATAGTGAGTATTTGGATATTATTGTAGGGTTAAAAAGAAGTACATGTGTATGCATATGTAACAAAAAGACAATTAATTTTAAATAAAATATATGGATAATAATTTATATGCTGTTAGCATTTAAAAAAAATATATTTTTTCCAGATAATAATTAGCTAGTTTCTTTTTGTTCTATTTTTCATACTTTATTCAAGTAAGAAAATATTTAAAATTAAATAAATTTTAAATTTTAAAATATTGAAATTATTTTTATAAAATCAAAATGAAAATAAATTTAAACATTGCAAGCTTATTTTTTTATTTATTAAAAGGGTCAAAATATAAATTTAATTATTTTGTTTTACTAACGTTTAAATAAATAATTTAAGTTTATTGAGTTTTATATTTTTGGAAAATTGTAATACAAGCCCATTTTCGTATTTTTCCCCTTTCCTTTTCATTATCTTACATATATCTATCATTATTTTCTATTTTCCCTCGTAGTTATTTATCAATGCACTTTTTAACTATAGTTAAAAGCATTTCATTTTGAAAACAATTAATGTAAGACACGTTGTGAATAATATTTTTTTTTTGGTTTAATATCTATTTTGGTCCCTCTTTTGGGAGGGTTTGTTCAAAGTGGTCCCTCCTTTTTTCAAAAGTTCACTTAAGTCCTACCTTTTGCAAAAGTTGTTCAAAGTGATCCCTCCTTTTTTCAAAAGTTCACTTAAGTCCTACCTTTTGCAAAAACTGTTCAAAGTGGTCCTTTTTGCTAACAGCGTTAACTTTCTTAACGGCACACTTTCAACCGTTTGAACAATTTCCTACCTTTTTGCTAACAGCCAAAACGTTACACCTCAGCAAACTGTTCAAACTGTTCAAAGTGTGCCGTTAAGAAAGTTAACGTCGTTATAAAAAAGGACCACTTTGAACAGTTTTTGCAAAAGGTAGGACTTAAGTGAACTTTTGAAAAAAGGAGGGACCACTTTTAACAGTTTTTGCAAAAGGTAGGACTTAAGTGAACTTTTGAGAAAAGGAGGGACCACTTTGAACAAACCCTCCCAAAGGAGGGACCAAAATAGGTATTAAACCTTTTTTTTTTAAAATAAACATATTCTTATAATTTAAGAAAAATCTTAATTAAATCCTACAAGATTTTGTTTTATAATCTTAATAAAATAACTTAAAAATTATTTATATTATATAATTTATAACCAATACAAAAGAACAAATTATGAAATCAATGAAATTTTATTTTTACTTACTATTATAAAGCCAAAATTGTAAATTTGGTTGAATCCAATAGAAAGAAAAAAAAAAGGTTGAGACAAGTGAGAAAGGAAGAAAAAGAATAAAGAAATTGCAAGTTGTGTTTAATTAGCTAAAAAAACTAAAAAAAATGTTGACAGCTGAAAGATAAAGCACCAAGTTGACACAAAATAACAATATCAATTATATCTAAATAAAAAAATTGAAAATGAAAGCCCAAACATTAAGATAGCGCCACCTGGCAGACGTGAACTGTACCTAAAAATAAATCTTTTTAGTCTTGGTTAAAGAAAATGAAAGAAAATCTTTAACAATAGATTAAAATAAAGTAAAAAATAATAATAATAAATTTAGAATTAAACAATTCAATAAATTATTTCTATTTTTTAGACTAAATTATTTTATTTTATCATCCGTATAATGTTTTCTCTTTACTAAACATCCTATTTAATAAATAGAAAATTATTGAACTTACAACTACTTTTTATTTATTTATTTCATTTCATTTTTATTTTATTTTTTCCTTCATAAAAAAATATAATAATTGTTTTTTACGGTTTTTAAATATAAAATCGAGGTCAATAATATGAAGTTTAATAAATTATTTAAAGATCTAGAAATTATCTTTAATACTAAGTTTTTTTGTAATTATTTATCTAAACTATTCATAAAATACTTTTATAAAACGTTCTGATAATAATTTAAATATTAATTATATAATAAAGATAAATAATCAGTTTTTTTATTTATTTCAAATTTATATTTATAAATTACGAACCAATTATTAATAATTATAATTTCTTTTTAAGTTGTTCATTAATATTTTGATCATGGACCAATTTAATTCCTCAATCATCAATTTCGATAATGATTTGTTTGTGCATATCAATAAAAGTTAAGTAGACAACACACTTATATTTCTTTTTCTTTTATTGATATTTTTTTATCAAGGAAAGTGAGTAATTAAGACATTATATTATTTCATGGAGGAAATAAAAAGAATACTTTTTTGAATTATTATTAAAAAAATCTTTTTCTTTAAAAACTGAGAAGAAAGTGTTTGAGACAACTTGGTTGAATTTTGAATACCCTACAAAATCAGCCTTAGAAATGCTACTTTAGAATCGTGGTGTGCCAGCTGGACCAAGATGACATCGTTGACACGTTTCACAGTATGATTTGTCTTTGATACAATCCGTACTCACTCAGTTACTCTATGCATGTCTTCAAATATATTACACTTTTTTTCCTCTTCAAATGTTTCTGTTTATGGTTCTTTTTCTTGCTTTGTTTTTTCATCTTCTTTGCTTTTCTTCCTCGTACCTTCTCTTTATCTCTTTGCATTTTTGCTGCTTCGAGTTGAGTGTGTTGCCCTGTGCTTTTTCTGGACCGAATTGTCCCTCCTCAGAGGTCAAAATTACAGATAATTTTACGCCACTTTTGCAAACAAGTTGCTACTTTTCTCCTTGTCTGTTTTTGATTTTACTGTTTCTCTGATACCCTTTTCCCTTTTCTTTCCCACAAAGCAAACCATTGTTTCTTTTATGGCTAAAGCCGGTTCCATAAGCTGACTCACAATCTGGGTTTGTTTTGCTTTGGTTTTTCTTGTATTTTTTTTTTATATCTAATTTCAAGATACCGATCCATCTTTCTCTTCTTTTTTGGTGGTTTTATTCTTCTTTTTCGTTTGAAAGGAGGGTTTTCTTAAATTTCTAGTTTTGAGTGGGGATTCTGTGGAATCTAGTGAAGGGTCATTTTGGAGTTTAGATTTGTCTATGTAGTAAGGATTAAGGAATTTATGTTAAGCTTCAGGTGCCATGTGAGATGTGTCATGTCTTTTAACTTTGTTCTGTGACGTGGCTGCTGTAGATTGGGTTATTGGTGTTGGGAAATGAAAAATGTCATTTAGGTGTACCTCTGGAATGCTTAGCTTTGTCTGATACATTTAATTATCTTTTTTATGCACGTATGGTTTGAGATTGTTTTTCACTCTTAGATTCTTGAATTTTGAAGAATTTTTAAGGCTGGTCTTGGTTGCAGTGCTGTTGCTTGAACTGAAATATCCCTCTATCTATGATATTTGTTTTCTGCATTTGAGTTTTGTTGTAAGAACTATTGGTTTGTATTTTATTCCTCATTCTTTATGAATATTGCTTCATCAGTTGTTCATTCCTCCTTCCATGGAAATTTACACCCTTCATTTTCTGTTTGAAGATATAGATTGGATTTTATTGATTATAACTTATGAAGCACAGATAGCTCAATTTACATATTGTGTTGTATTTACTACAAATATCATATCCATGCACTATAGATTCTAACACTATCAATTCTAGTTATATGGTATGCGTTTTGGATGTTATTGTTTTCATAGTTCAGTATTGGTTACATTCATTAGTTATCCTGATGTTTCCTGAGTAACATGAATTGCACAATTAAGAAATCTGTTCATTAAGATTTGTCATATGTATGAATATTCTAAAGTATGACATGGAAAAAGTAATAATAAGAAACTAATGAGTGTTCTGTGTAAACTTCAGGTGAAGAAAATGATTCTCACTAAGCAGTATCGATGTGTACATTCAGCAAGCTGTCAATGCACCAAGGGACATTTAAGTGAAGATGTGATATTCTTGGTGTTTCAGCATTTGAATTGGAACCCCAATCTAATTGCTACACTGTCGTGTGCATGCAAATGGTTTGATGATATTGCAAAGAGAGTTTTATGGAAAGAGTTTTGCAGAACAAGAGCTCCTAAGATGATGCTTGATCTGCAATCCAGTGGAAGTCACAGTGCAGATGGGAACTGGAGGGCTCTGGGGAAGCTTCTCATATTCTGTTCTGGTTGCACACAAGGTGGTTTGTTCGATAATGTTGAGGTTCCTGGTCATTTTGTTAACAAGACTCGGTTTTCTAAAACACTAGGAAAGAGCTTTCTCATGCCACAGTGTCTGAATGATGTTTTGTATGTGTCTGAGCCTTGTGAGCATATTGATCAAGGTGAAGCTGGTGATTTAGGATTCTTCAGAGGAATTTTCAAGTCGTTTGCATCATCAAACGTTAAGAAGATGATAGTTAACAGAGGTGCACAGCTCCATCCAACCGAGATTTGCCCCTATTGTAAGGCTAAGTTGTGGAGTATGCTACAGGCCAATATGATTCCACAAACTGCTAAGTGCAGGTTGGGTTCCCATAAAGATTATATTGAGTATTATGTCTGCCTAAATGGTCACTTGCTTGGGGTCTGCACATTGTTACCACTGTCTGATTCAGAGGATGTATCTGAAAATGAGTAAGATATTAATGATTCTCAGGTATTTTCCTATGTCTGTGAAGTCCATAATTTCCTGTAATATTTAATTATCCTTTTTTATGAATGAAAAACTAGTTCTATGTGAGAACTAAACCCATTTTCATGAAATTGGTTATGTTGATGAGCAACAACTTATCTTTTTTAACAGGTGTTTCAGTTTATTATTGGTTAAAAGTTTGTACTCCCTTCAGAATTGAAGTTTCATCTGGGTCATTGACAATTATTATAACTTTTATTATGCAGATTATCAAGATGAAACTCCAAATCTGAGTAGAGAACACACCAACAACACGTATGATGTTAGACCAGTTTGGTTAGACTTTGAAAATATTTTTAAAATAATCACTTACTTAACAGTTTATTTTTATTTTTTTTTTAAAAAAAGGGAAACTGTTTATTTTTAAGATAAGCAGAAAAGACAAACACCCAAAAGAATCTGAAATGTGTATATTCTTTTAAAAAACACTTTTTGAAAAAAATAAAGACAGACAAACTCATTCATTGTATGATTTTTTATTCTCTAAGATATAATTGAGAGAGGAAAAGGAGAGAATGGAGACTTATGAATAATTTTCTCTTGAGCATTGTAAAGAGTAAAAATGCTACAGACATATATGCATTATCTAATTTTCATCTGAAATTTGTGATGTTTCCTTGGCAGATTGGAATTCAATCTTAACATAAAATTTGGCTGAGCGCAGTGCTGTTTGCTCAAGGGTGAAATTGTGCTCAGCAACAGCTATAAGTCTCATTTTGATTCAAACCTCTACATTGCATTATGCTTCATGTTGCTGTCTCAACTCATGCCAGCATTTTCCACTGATTATAAATATTGCCAACATTTTTTTAATAAATCAAATAGAAGGTGGTTCTTTACTTAGAACTGTGGTACACTGAATTGTTTTGTAGATTTCTGACATGGGTGTGCAATAGTTAATACTTCTTAAAAATCATTTTGATTTAGTAGCATTTTCCAATTTCAGATTCATTTGAAGAGAATTTTTGTGCTCCACTCTTCGAAGTCCACCTGTGAGTAAAAGAGTATACTAAAAAAGTTGTGCTCTTAGTCCACATACTCAGTCAAACATGGACAACATCTTTATATTTCCTTTTTGTCAGAGAAGAACAGAGTCTTTGTATTATTATACTGATGAATTTAGATATCTAACTATGAAATTAACTGAAATCAAAAATTAAAAATTATAGAAAAATATAAAATTATAAATCAATAATTAAAGAAGGTAAGAAAGTAAGATATAACGTATTTTTCACTCGACACATTTTACCTAAAATCATGAGAACTTTTAACATGACAATGACTGCATGGACACGTTTGAAACTGCACTGTATCTGTCAAATAAAACTAATTTTACGTACTGATTCTGATCAATGACCATTTTATGAAACATTATGCCATAAATATACGCATCTGACATTAATGTTACCAATTACAGGGAACACATTTATTAAGTAAACAATTTTCAACTTTAATAATGATAAAAGGAATAATAATCTTCTTAGTACTTTTTATAAGATTAAATTATCTCGTTTATCAGAAGTAAAAAATAATTAAACTAATAACATTAAAATTGTCTTAATTAATATATTGTTTTAAGAATTACTTATATAATTTCTTATAGAAGAGATTAACCGAATTTTCTTTAATACATGCCAGAGGATTTACTAACTCGTGATTAATTTATAAGAATTTGGAAAATTATGATCCACTCATCAGACATCCGAATTTCTAATTTTGATCGTATGAAAAGGTTCCAAATGAGTACATAAATTATATGCTAAGAAAGTGAAATAATTTTACTTGGTAAACTAATCACAAATATAAAATATGATAATTTAGTTGACTTAAATAATAATACTACTTTAAAAATGACATCACTACTGACACATGGTAGGTTGGCTAACTGTAGAACTATGATAAACACTGTCAATGCTAAGCCATTAAACTCCTAATTACAAAATGATCACCGGGGGTTGTAAATGTTGTTCACTCATAAAATTGTGGTTATAAGTTAACAGTGTTTATTATTCTAAATTTGTCCTGTTTCTATCTTTTATCCATTCAGATGGAGCATATTCTTCCGTTGTGTACTTCAATAATCCAATTTAAAGACATATACAGAAGCTGGGAGTGGAGAACCTATTTTCTTCAATTAAGGATGAACTTTTAGCCAAACCACACATTCATACCTTTCTACAAAACAATGTTCTGCATGATTGGCTTAAATCATGTCATTTCACTCTTTCTTTCAGTCTCTTAATGGACATAAACTAGTTACAAAATATCATTGTTTTTTCTACTCAGTCTCTTCATCTTCCTCTGCTCCAAAATCCAACCCAGAAATTTTCATCTTTCCTATGTTAACTGCAATTATTCAAACATCAAATAAAACACTGAGCATGCAAGGGGTGAGGAACTGGTCCAGATATATAATATAATGCATTGAACAAATTAAACTGATTGTGTATCTTTGTGCTTAAGCTCATGCATGCATCACACTTCTCAATATCTAAATGGTAGTTTGGTGGTCCAAAAAGAATGCAAGATTCTTTGTGAAAGAGAAAAAAAGTGTCCCATGCAAGTACCTGCCATGCAAAAATCATGAGAATCAAAATATCACAGTACTCAAATACAGCAGCATCTAGAACCCGCCACAAGCTGAAATCTTCAGGTTTAATCAATTAATAGTAAAAGAAAGTATAAGAAATATGACGCTGGTTTCTTTTAGCAAAGTTAACTCCAGAGAAATGCCTCATGGTTCGGTTCAGTTTGCATGGCATGATCAAATCCTGGTCTCTTTATTACGCTTTCACTTCCTCCATTCAAAATGCATGAAAAGATATACAGGCCACAACAGGGAAATAGCAAAGACAAGGACCATAAATTATCAAAGATCTCACAATTGTGTAATGAGTGTAGAACTATCATCCAAGACTAGCAACAATTTAGAATTGTGAGAATACTCTTTTGAGCATCTCTCCATTGTTTCACTGTTTAACCTTTTTTTGATAAAATAAAAAGGATTCTTCAGAAGATAAGTATAAAAACAATAAACCAACCAAACCTTATCCTACTAAGAGAGGTTGACTACACCAATCACATGATGCCATTGGGCTTGGTAAACGAGATGATAGCATTTAAAACAGCAGACGGAAGCAAACATGGAAAAACTAATGAAGGTGGAAGGTGTGAAGTAACTTGTGTCACATTCACTTACCAACAGCATCCATCCCAGCTAACTTTGGCATGAATTTCTTGATGTGATCTTCTGCTGCTTTATCGGCTTTCAGTGTCTCACACTCGAACGAAACAGAGATTCTTTTCTTCCCATCCTTTTGCTCAACCATACCAGTGATATCCTTACCCCAACTGTTCAAAGGTGGATGCAAACAATAAGTGGAATATGCCAGCAATGAACTTGTTATCATAAAAAATTCAAAGTGAAGAAAAATTTAAATGAGTGAAAACTTCAATCTGTGTGAAAAATTCAAACATGCTCTGAAAGAGAAACTAACCAGTCAACAGAAGACAAAGAATCAAGATAAAAAGAGAAAATTTAATCTAACACAGCCAATTACTGATAATCATTCATGTTAAATACAAAAGGTAGTTTCATTCATTTGGACTTTTAGTCTTTTAGGGACCAGTAGTTTGATAATTGCAAACTATAATGAAAAATCCTTCACAGAAAATAGGGGGAAATAACCTAATGAGTAGAAACCATAAGGACTAAAAAACCCAGATGAGTGGGAAATAGTGACTAAAATCCAATTTGTGTGAAACTATAGTGACTAATAGTTCAATCTAAAATAACATATCCCAAAGTACACCAATTAAGTGTTTTGTATAAAATAGAAAATAATCTTTACGAGGACCATAGGTAAACTAGATATAACTTGCGGATTATCTAATTATGTGTCTTATAAGCTGCTCTGTTCCATTGGCATGCTAAACAGCAACAAGCTCATTTGTCTGTAAGCATCATTATAGTTAAATACTTGTAGAATCCAATGACAAAGATTGACTTCATTTACTTGACTATAGTCCAAAAGTTATAACTTATATCTCAGCAGTTGCCTGGTTATAGAAATGTAGTTTCCTCAAAATAATATTATTCTCACTGTTTAACTAGAAAGTTATACAGACTAAGAACCAACTTAAATTAGAAAACAAAATCATAAAGCCCAGGTGAGCATTCAAAAAGAGACTATACATGAAAACACTGCTTTACCCATGAATATGATCAATGCTGTGGAACCGTGCAGCATCATGGCCTTTGCACTCCACAACAGTGGCTTGCTCTTTCTTTGTCTATTTTATGAAAACCAAATGTGAATAAAGTATATAAAGGAAGGAAAAGACAAACAACACAAATGGCACAATTACTACATTGAAATCAGTGATCGTGAGTTTGATGACGCGATAATCCTCACCCCTACTGCATTCCCTTTCACATGCCAATTCTTTCATGAAAAAAAAAGTACACGTAATTACTACATGGATACAATAGTGCATAAAAAAAGTCGCATAAAAGAGACAGATCAAATACAGGACCATGAACAATTACTAAAAATATTTGTATAAGAATCGATGCACTAAAGGATATTTACTACTCTTGCAAGCTGGTAGTAATAACTACAATCTTTAGCTGAAAGGCTAACAAGAAGTTAAATTAGTTGATGAATTTAGTTTAATTTAATTTTAAGTCAAATAATATGGAACCTACGGGCCATTTACATCAATTCCTTGTACAAGGCATGGACATAAAGGAGCCCTTAAAATTTTAAATAAAAACAAACCAGCTATCCCATAATACCTAAAGTTCATTACAAGGGAATAATTCTAATGTGATAATCTTTCACTCTTTAATCATTTGATGCTTAAAAGTGACTCTAACTTAGAAATCAATCCTGAATGAATTTTTTTCAATCCCTACTAGAGGATATAATGCAATAAGTTTGTTAAGAATTCAAACTTCAGCAGCATAGTATCAGCATGGACCAATGTGCACTAATGAAAGCCTACAAAGATTAGAACTTAAAATTTTTTCAAAGAGAAAGTTATCTTAAAGTCATGTCTTATGTAGGAACATCTAGGACTAAATAATCGTTTTAACCTAATCTTTGAAGTGAAGAGAAGGGGAAACATGTATCAGTCAAACAAAGAAAACATGAACATGCATGATATACCAGTGCCAGAAAGGCCATAGCATGTAGAATGTGGAAGTTGGATGAAGTGTCCTGAGATAGAGCCACACGGCAACAATGCTATTGATGCAACTCCTTCCATCATCATCAACTCTTCCACGTTTCCCTCTTCGTTCTCCTCTGCCGGAAAATCTAACCCAAGAAAAAAAAACAAAGAAAATGAAAATGGGTAGGGGGAAAAGTGATGGGAAAGCGAATTGAAACACAAAGTTTCAATTTTTTATCACTGCAATCGCAGGATGAAGGGAAAAAAAATAATACCCATTTGTGAATGTTAGAAAGAATGATGAGTGGTTCGGTTCTGCGACACAACAAACTGCAAAAGGAAGAAAAACACTGAAACGGAGAGAAGAAGAAGAAGAAGCAGGATGAAAACGTTGATGGCTGTAGCGGCACGAAAGAGTGTCCTTCCTTTGCCTTACTTTTTCACCTTTGCATTCTAATTGTCATTTTGCCTTCATTTATCTAATTTTTAAGATTTATATTTTTAAAAATTATTTCCATCGTTATCTTTTTTTTTAAAAAAATGAGTAATTTTGATTCTTTAAATATAATGTTTGATTTTTTTATATTTTGAACACTTTTTTTTATTAATTTAAGACGTAAAATTTATATCATTAATCTCATGGAAATATGAATGAAAGGATAAATCACATATAATAAAACAATAAGGATGTGAGTATGTTACTATGAGTATAAAAATGTCGATCTTTACTTTTACTAACTTTTTAGAAATTTATTTATTATTTTTAATGTTACAAAACTAGAATAAGAAATTTGATGTTTCACATAATTTTAATAAATTTTAAGAATATATATTGCAATTTTCATTTAGTTAATTTTTTTTATAGTAATCGATATTTTTTTGTTCAAATTTTAATTAAACTCGACTTTGACCAAAAAAATTATAATTTCAATAATATACATATATAAAATAATTATTATCTCAAATAAATGAGTATTGAGTTTTACTTTTGTGATTGTTACAAAATATGGAATATTACAATGTATGAGTTAAAGATGCCCATGGAGGATTCCCCTCACTCTCGTGGAAGAAAAAATTATTCAACACAAAATGTTGGTACATATATATATATATATGTATGTATATAATGTTTTTAGGAAAATACTAAGAAAGGTTGTATCTTGGAGACCTGTAATATATATTAAATTTCCATGGAAATTTAAATTTTCGTAGTTTTAAATTTTAAATAGAAAAGAGAAAACCTGAAAAACTAAGGATACTAATTTCCATGGAAATACATAGGCAGTTTCTTCTTGCACCTCTATAACTTTTCCTGCACTCCAAAAGTGTATTTACCATTTTACCCTTTCTGGAATATCTGAAAGTCAAAAACGACTTCTGAATTGTGTAAGTCGGCCATTTGAGAAACCAACTACTGCTCCAGCTTTACAATAAAATTGATTTTCATAAAGTCAACACTTCTTTAGCATGGTATTTGTATTGACCAACAAAAGTTATTATATGGAAAACTATAAACTATTTCATGCTATGAACAGGATCATCGAAGTTGCATAAGTGTAAGAAAGTGACAAGCACCAAAATTTGTTGTGAAACCTTGCATGTTGAGAAACAAGGAGCTGTGATATGCATTCACAGAATCTGTGGAGAGCCTTCCCGGTTGTCTTTAACAGTAGAACTGGATTCTGCATCAGTTCCAACCCTCCCAAAAACTAGCTTTTGCTGTGGAAGTTGACCATTGGCAAATACTGTCACTTCTGTATCCACTAAAATTGTGTCTTCATCTCTGAACTCTCCTCTAAGAATACCTTTGGCAAGTTCATTCTCCACATTCTGCTGAATCACTCGTTTGACCGGCCTAGCTCCGTAGTTTGGATCATACCCCAAACTTCCAAGGAGTTGGATTGCAGCTTCTGTCACTTTGATTTTCATCTTGCGATCTGCAATTCTCTTTTGCACCCTCTCCAACTGTAAAAGACGTAGGAAGTGAGTCTTGTGAGAAAAAATTGAAAGACCATGTAACAATTCCCAGAATTCTCTTTGACTTTCATCATTGAAATGTACATAGGTATTTCTTCTGAGTATAATATGTTTTTAGTCTTTCAAAATATCTCAAAGTTTAGTTTAGTCCTTTTAATGTCTCTAGACTTTACATGTACCCAAAGTGGTATTGTTTTGGTCCCTCACTAGAGACTACAAACATATGTTTATATCAAAATATAGAGTAAAGGTGTACTAAATTTCATGGATACTAAAACCAAATTTTGAGAGATTAGAAACATATTTTACTCTTCTTTCTTTTATAGGGGTGTGTGTGGTGGAGTAATGGACTTCAACATAAATGTATATCTATTAGAGAGGAGAAAATTACCTGTAACCTGACAATACTACCTATTTGGTCACGGTCTAGAGGCCGGAAAACGATATACTCATCAACTCTGTTCATGAACTCAGGGCGAAAGATTGATCTTGCTGCGTCCATTACCTTCTGCTTTATGGTTTCGTATGCTGACTCTTTGGGTACAGTGTCATTATCTGTGTTGAGAATGTACTGTGATCCAACATTTGAGGTCATAATGATAACCGTGTTGGTAAAACTTACAGTCCTGCCCTGTGAATCAGTCACTCTTCCATCGTCCAAGATTTGAAGGAACACATTGAAAACATCTGAGTGTGCCTTCTCAATCTCATCAAACAAAATGACAGCATAAGGTCTGCGGCGAACGGTCTCTGTTAGTTGCCCTCCCTCTTCATACCCAACATATCCTGGTGGAGCCCCAATCAATCTCGAGACAGTGTGTTTTTCCATGTACTCACTCATGTCGATTCTTACAAGTGCTTCTTCTGTGTTGAACAAATAAGAAGCAAGGGCCTTGGCTAGCTCAGTCTTTCCTACACCAGTCGGTCCCATAAACATGAAGCTAGCAATCGGCCGATGGGGATCTGAAAGACCCGCTCTTGATCGTTGGATAGCCTCAGCTACTGCCTTAACAGCAGGATCTTGACCAACAACACGCTTATGAAGCTCTTCCTCTAAGTACAACAGCTTCTCCCTTTCTGATTGTTGAAGTTTTGAAATTGGAATACCAGTCCATTTGCTTACAATTTCAGCAATATCATTCCCAATAACTTCTTCTCTCAACATAGACTTACCAGAGTTCATATATTCGTGTAACTCCTTTTCTACACTTTCAAGTTGTCGTTGCAAGGAGTTTAGACTGCCATACTTCAATTCAGCTGCACGATTAAGATCATACTCCCTCTCAGCCTGTTGAATCTCAAGATTTACCCTGTCTATCTGCATATAAATGAAAATCGGAAAGCATCAGATTTTTTAACATAAAGTCGGGTCTTAATGCAAGTGCATTTCTAATGTTAATGCACAATTACCAACATACTTGCACTGGTTCAGTGTGATCAAACCCCGCAAAACTCTGTCTTATAAACGTTCACTTATTTATAAACTGAATGCACATTTGACAAAACATAAAATTCTGATAACATACCTCCTCTTTAATAGATTGCAGACGAGTCATTACAGACTTTTCATGCTCCCATTGCCCATTCAATTCATCCTGTTTCCCTTTCAAGAGAGAGAGTTCTGTCTCAAGTCGATTTAATCTATCTTTAGAAGCCTTGTCTGTATCATTCATGAGAGAGAGCCTCTCCATCTCGAGTTTCAAGACTGACCTATTAATCTCATCAAGTGCAGTAGGTTTTGAAGTAATTTCCATTTTTAGTTTAGCAGCTGCTTCATCAACCAGATCAATAGCTGTAATTTAGAAGTAGCAAGAAGTTAGTGCTTTGTGAGTATTGTTGAGTCAAGTCCACAGAAAAATGAAATACAGTAAAAGTTTACATTTTTATTGAAAACTAGGAATGGTTTTGTATAAAAGGAGGTAAAAAAAAAAATGAACATAAGCTAATGAATGGTCCAAAATTGATATTGGCTTGAGATTATACAAAAGACAGTATCGACCTACATCCATACTAGTATGAGAATCATAATCCCAATTGAGGAAACCAATTGGTGAATATACTGAAAAATAGGAACCAATCCTAAGCAAACATCCGAGATACTTTAAGATATCCTGAGTTCCAATACTAATATTATGAGACGCTTTTCCATATATTCTGAAAAAATTAACAAAATAATGTAAAGAAACAAATAAATGATAAAGAAAAGGAGAGAAGTTGCAGCTATAAATTCAACACATTGAAAATGAATTAGACAATGGTCACAGTAATGCTCCATACAGTGGGGAAGTTCCATATGGTTTTAAAGCTCTTAAGAACAGTTTCTATTAATACATTATATCATTTATTGCTAAGACCCTAATCCAGAATCCAAACATCATTCTCTTAAAAGAAGTAAGGTATCATAATACAATAACTAATTATTTGCCAGAAAAAACTTAAAACAATTTCTTAAGCTTTGTGTATTAATACCTTTGATCAGTTATTAATACCTTTATCAGGCAGAAACCTGCCACTTATGTATCTATCCGAGAGAATTGCAGCATCCACAAGTGCACTGTCAGAAATGCGAACTCCATGATGCAGTTCATATCTTTCCCGTAGTCCCCTCAGTATTGAAATGGTATCTTCAACTGATGGTTGGTCAACAAAAACTTGCTGGAAACGGCGCTCAAGTGCAGGGTCCTTCTCAATATACTTTCGATATTCATCTAATGTTGTTGCACCAATACATCGCAGCTCCCCCCGACCAAGCATAGGCTTTAAGAGATTACCAGCATCCAAAGCACCACTTGTAGCACCTAGCATGTGACAGATATAATTTCAATCAAGTTCCACGGGCAACATGTTTAATTTCTTTTATCAAATCACCATTGCTACAGACAAATTCAATAGTTTGGGAGAAATATATTCATTGAAATGTATCATCTTTCTCTAATCTGAATATCCATGGATTTGAAAGGTTTTCACACAGAAGTCATGCAGACAGAAAGAAAAAAAATGTTGAAAAAAATACGGGGAAAGTTGTATTTCAAATAGCTTTTGCAAAAACAAAAAATCAGTTACAAAAGGTGGAAAATTCTGAAATTCATTACCTGCCCCAACAACTGTGTGGATTTCATCAATGAAAAGTATAATCTGACCATCAGATTCTGTTACTTCTTTAAGAACAGCTTTCAGTCTATCTTCAAATTCTCCCCGGTACTTTGCTCCTGCAATAAGTGCACCCATATCAAGGGATATGAGCTGAAAGTGACAAGTGTATTAGATTAATTTTACAACTCACGGTCAACACACAGCTCAAAATGGAGAAAAAAAAAACAAAAAAAAAACATACTTATACAGCAAATCAATGGAATTAAGGGTAAGATTTAGAGGGCGTAATATATATTAATGTAATGAAAATGAGATAAAATCTTAAAAAAGCCAGTTAATGTAAATCTATCCCACATTCCCATTCTTTCCCCTTTATCTTCCATTTTGAGCTTTTAAAAAATATTAGGAATTCAGAATAGCCAAGAGAAAGCACATACCCTTCGATTCATCAAAGCTTGAGGAACATCTCCTTGAACAATTCTTTGAGCAAGTCTGTTTCCAAGGCATTTAGATCAATGTTTAATGAAAACTACCACAAGCAACCAAATAAGGTATAAACATTTGTCCTTCTCATCTAACAAAATTACAAGAAAAACCAAGACCTCTGGTTGAACAAAAATGTCTCAACAGCATCACTGAACATGGTTTCAGAATTTAAATTACATTACTTCACCTGATGTAACCGCAATATTAGGGTTGATGCAGTGTTTGCAACTACATCAGCCTGAAATTGCAGGTTGAATTCACAAGAAAAACTGTAATGGCCATAATGTTGCTTCTGTTTAAAACAAAATGACATTTCACAATTGCAAGCTGGGAAATAATGCCACAACACAACCCACATCGGTTGCAGTACCCACAATGCCTGAAATCACAGCAATCGCAAAGTAACTGCAACCACAATTTAAATTGACTGTGGTCTCAGTAACCATATATCGGTTACATTCTTTCTACCATTGATTCTAATATATAATGCTATAGAAAAGGAAATGCCTAAATGTTTTGTTTTAGTATGATAGAAGAAAGGAATAATTTGTTATTTCAAACAATGTGTAACCTCTTGCACTCAATTTCCAGTTTCAAGGAACTTTAGTTTCATGAACAGAAGAGAACTATCATTTTAAACTAGGACAATCTGCTCAACTTACTTTCTACTTTTATGAAACTTGTATTTTGAAATATTAAACTTCCATACATAAAAAATTATGATTTATCTCTTAAAAAACTAATAAAAAACTGTACTGTCATGTTCAAATTATTTGTATTTTATTTCACACCATCGCATGTGGCATTCTTGTATGTATGAAACAGGTTACACATGAAATTCAGGTAAAAGATGATAGAAGCAACATCTAAAATTTAATCAAAAGATAATTTAAAGTTAAATGCTTAAAAATAAGACAAACACAGGTAACACTTGGGAGGAAGACCTAAAGACTTACCCTTCAGAGATTGCTGTTTTTCCAACACCAGGCTCTCCAATTAGCACAGGATTATTCTTTGTTCTCCTGGAGAGAATTTGAATGCACCTGCGTATTTCATCATCTCTTCCTATGACTGGGTCAAGTTTTCCTGCTTTAGCCATTGCTGTCAAATCTTTCCCATACTTTTCCAAGGCTTCGTACTTTCCTTCAGGATCTATAAGAAATTGAAACTGAGGCTTATGAATCAGAAGATATTTCCAAATGAAAACATTGCATCTACAGATACTCATAGCCCATCATCAAGCACAGGTTCTAGCACAAACAAAGAGATTATGGGCCAGTTTGAGAAAAAGTTTTCTGTTTTCATTTTCTGTCTTCACTTGTACAGCAAACAGACAAAACAAAAAATAAATGTTTTCAATGTTCCAGCATAAATCTTTGAAAAGGATGACTGTTCTGTAATTAAAAATAAAATAGAAATGAAAACGGAAGTAAATAGACCCTACAGTTTTTAATAGCCGAAATCAACACCCTCCCCCCAAACAAAAGCAAGTAACAAATAGAAAACAAAAATGTCAAGAGACAGCAATATTATATACATTATAATTATAAATGACCTTGGTCAATAACTGACTGGCGTCCCCTTATGGACTCTATGGCAGATTTAAGACCTTGCTCAGATATTTGAAAATCTCTAAACAAAATCTTCCCAAATCGTTTATCTTGGGCAAAAGCAAGAACAAAGTGCTCAACTGACACAAATGAGTCCCCATATGCTTTCTTCAAGTCCTTGGCTCTCTGAACCAATGCCTCCAAATCACGCCCCAACATTGAACCACCTGATTCCCCAAGAACCTAGCATAATAGGACAACAGTTTAATAATCAGGTTCTAGGATTACAGAGCGTATTTTATAGGCATCTAAAAAGATACAATGAATTCCTATGAGTTTTCCTCCATATCATTTGCATATGCTCAAAATTGTATATTGATAACTAATAGTAGATTTGGGAATATAAGTGCTACCCATAGATAGAAAAATTAAAAATATCCACAGTCTGAAATACTGGATCTGAACTGCAACCAACACCTGTAAGTCAGCAATATTTCGAACATCAATGAAACGGGGTATTTTCAAGTATCAGCGGTGAAAATCATTAAATATAGACTGCTCACACAATCATACTGAATCAAGAGTGCAAATAAATAAGAGATTTTTCCCACATATGGTAATGTAATTTGAATAAAGGAAAAGAGTACGGGCTTGAATTGCATATCGCTAATATATTAACTGTTTGATCAAATTAGTTTGGCATTTTACGCCTTTCCTCTGCAATTTTTGCTTGAATGGATAAACTATAAAGATTGATCAGACCACGACCACATGCGATGTAGTACATATCAGTCTCATGATTCAAATCAATGTTATGGCATTATGAAAACGGAAGTAAATGGCTAGAACTTTCACTCCAACTTCCAAGCTTCTGTTAGCTTGCATTTTACTCAGAAAAAGTTGAGGATTAATACAATTTTTATTTAGGTCTTAATTCTGAAAGAAAAGTACACCTACAATCCAAGTTACCAGAGAATATGGGTAAAACCAATAACATCTTATACCTCAAATAATGCCAAGAGGAAGGGAGACTATGATAACAAGATAAAGACATAACTATGAGCACCAAAGCATATGCAGATTAGACTTGTTCAAATCACCTTGGGTTGCCGTTTGATGTGCTTATCAGTGGCCTCTAGAAGCCGAGTATTATCTACCCCAACCTTAGAGAAGATCCGGCGAGCAAGGCCATTCTTTTGCTCTAACAAGGCTTTCATCAAGTGCTCAGTCTCCACAATCTGATGCTTGTTCTCCTTAGCAACTTCTGGTGCAGTGGTAATTGCTTGCCATGCCATTTCTGTAAATTCCTGTTGTATAATCTGTCATTGCATCAAAACCCAATATCAATCACTACACCTCTGAAACTCCAATTAGACCCGATCAATATCACAAGTGACCCAAAATCACAAACAATTAAAATTGCCACAATTGAAATGAATCCAGTTCAGCTGAGTTAAGCCAAACTTGACTTGCATGAGCTAATATCAAGCTTTACTTAAACTCCAACCAATGACTTAAATTTAACACAATAATGTACTTTACATATGTTTAGTAAAAAGTAATTTAGTATTATTTTGATACCAACAACAAGACCAAGAATAAACTAAACATTAACATATTTTAGGTTTAAACACCTTTTTCATTCCTGGAAATATACAAGTTTTTTCTTTTAATCTGTAAACTTGTGTAAGATCTTTATAATATCCAAATCTTCCATTTTGGTCCTTTTGTTCTAAAAACACTAGAGGCGTTACGAAAGTGCTCGTGTAACAATAACAAATGGTGTCAGATAAGCATTTTGTAGCAGAGACCAATGACAGAGACAAAGAAAAAGATCTCAATATTTCAAGGATCATAAAAAAAAAATTACACGCGAGCTAAGAAAAAAAGTTTGCAGGGGTGGAGAAGGTACCTGGGTCAAGTATTATATAAATTGCTCTCATAAATTCATTCAAAGATTGATAGACAAATAATACAATTCAATTAAATACAGATGAAATTAAAATAAAGCACAAATCTTAAATCCAGAGGGTTCAAATGTTTTGAAAATGAAGCATTACAAATGGTTCACTTTATTTAATTATTACACATCCTGTCAAATTAAAAAAAAAAAAAATTAATGTTCCAACAGAAAAAAAATGTTCATTTTAAGTCAAAAAAAAATTAATCTCTTAATAATGTCTACCTCTCATGAAGATGTACCAAGTGTAGTTTTTGTCCTTTTTTTCCACTTCAATTAATGGTATCCCCTTAATTGACACATTCATACTTTTTTCCAACATTTGAAGTGAAACCAAAAGTGACAATAGTACTATTTAGTAGTAATTTCAAGGTAATATAAATGACATTAACACTTCCTCTTATTCAGTACACCAAAGTCTTCTTCATTCTGTCCTACAATGTTTAAAAATCATTGCTGACGTCTTTTACTCATTAACTGACTTTTCCAAATTGATTGAAAAGTATCAAACATTAAAAAGAAGGTATCATGAAATCTGAAAAATTCTTAGGGAGTGAGTATAATTTTCTTATCCATTACGCATTTCCTTATTTTCTAAGCTCATTAACAATAATTTCAATCTCAAAAAGGATTGATTATAACAATGAATACAGTAATGAACGTTCAAACATACTTTTCCACTTGATGAAACTGAGCATCGAACAGAGAACGGCGCTAGGATTCTTCCCGTTCTCGAAGACCCATTTGAGAAAGCTTCTCTTTTCTTCGACGGTACTGAACTCAAACTCTTCAACGAAGTGGGGTTCGCGGGAAAGCCAAAGGAAACTCGACACTGTGCTAATCGAGCATGACTGCTGTGGCTGCGAATTGGAACGGAGGGACGAAGAGAGACACCCGGAAAAGACGTTGCAGAGGCCATCCCCGGTGACCGTAAAGGGAGAGGAATTTTCCGGCGAAAATCGCCGAGATTGTTTGTTGGTGTGGTGAAGGTTGTGTCAGTTGTGGTGAGTGCGCGTAAGAGTGATGGATAAACCGTGCGCCACCTCAACAGGGTTCACAAATGTGGTTTCTTTTGGATGTGCTTTCAATGGGATCACAAACTCTACAATTTCTCTTTTTCAACCTTTAAATTTTATCTATATAAATATAAAATATAATAAACTATTAATTTTGTGTAAAGATAAATTAATTAATAAAATAAATAATAACGGTTAGATTGGAGGAACGAAGGGTAATTTTGTTGGTATTAGATCCCATTTAAAAATGAAGTTTAATATTTATAGGTGTATTTTAAATTCAAAATTTATTTTTCATATGATGTTTTTTTATTAAAATTTAATAATGAATAATTATAAAAGTAATTGATTTTAATTTTTTAAAAGTTTGATATATTTATTTCACTTATTTAAAAATAAAATAAAAGTTTAAAATAAATATTGACGAATCCTAATAATCGGTCTAAATTAACTCATTATTCAAACAACTTTTATTTATAAATTAAATCATAAAGGCAAAAATAAAATATTACATTCTGTTAACTTGAATTGTTCATATTGATCCGAATTCTACTCATTCCAACTAATTTTGATGTCTACCAATAACACGTGAAATTTATATTATTTGGTTTAAATTCCCTTTGATTCTTAATTAGTCGTGTTCCATTTTTTCTTTCAAGTGTTCCAATTTTCATCAATTAATTTGATTTTATATACGTTTAGGTGAATAATGTATCATGCCAATTTAGGTTTTTTATTTCAGTTTTTGTAACTTCTTTTATATTTTTTTTCATTTGTATTTTACTTTTTAATTTAAAAAAAAATTGTTTACTATTATGTCACATGTTAACGTGTTAGTTTGTGATTGTATCATTATTTTTGTTTAATTTAGTTTATATATTAATTATTTTAGTTTAATTTAGTTTATATATATTTATTATTTTTGTTCAATTCATTTTTATATTTTTTTAATTAAGTAATTTTGTTCATTCTAAATTAAAAACAAATTTAATTTTTATATGAATATTGTACTGATATTTTATTAAAATTAATGTAAAGACTTAAAAAATAATATTTTATAATTAATATTAATTTTAAAATAATAAAATTTGATTATTTTAATATTAAAAAATTTTATATAAATGTTTTGTTATACGAGTTTAATTATTTTAAAACTCATTGTATCTAGAAACATGTTTTTAGAAATAATTACTTATCTGTTTTGAAGAACTATGATGGGTTTTTTTGAGAAATTCTTCAATTTAAATTAATCAATTTTTTAATTTTCATAAGTTAAGTTTTAGTTTTTTTCAAGATCTATTTTTTATTTTTTGTTATATGAGTTTTCTTCCACTTATTTGTGTTTTTTTAATTTTCTAATTGAGACTTTCCTAATCAATGATCATGTTGCTGCAGTTTGATTGTTATTTTATGTATATAAAAAACGGTCTATATAATTGGTGTTTTAAAGTTGTTTGAGATGCCTTTAAACTAATTATACTCGTTTTAAATTAAACTATACTTATTTAATATGATATGTTCTTTCACTTAATCTATTTTACATGTGTCATTTATATGAAATGTAATATATTGAATTTTTCAATAATCTTTCCAAACAAGCCTTTTAGAATTTAAGAAATAATTTTTTTTAGTATAAATACATATGTATTTTTCTTCATGCACCCCATATAAATAATAATCTTCCGATACATATTTAGAATAATTTATTTATATTTTAGAATTGTTTAAGTCTATAATTTCAGACTTGTAATAACTTGAATACATGTTTGAGAAAAGTTATGAAAATGACATGACTTTTCAAAATGGTTTTTGACTTATTCCGATAATATTATCCCTCATATTTTGTGTTATAAATAAAAGATGTTTTAAATTATTTGTTTGTATCCAAAATTTCTCATTGTTTAAAGACAATCATCCAAATTATTCTCTCAATAAATCATGCGATTAACTTCATGTGACAAGTTTATATATACTCTTCATTAAGTATATATTTGTAACATTAATTTGTTGCAAAGGTCAATCTTTATTTCTTGCAATAACATAATACTTACTAAAAAAAATTGAGATTAATTACCTAAGGATTTCTACATATAAACTAGATATTACATATAGATTTTATCCCACATCACATTACATATAGACATTGTTGATTTACTCAATTCATTTCTTTCCTCTAATGTGATCTAAATGTTAAACATTATTTCAATTAAATCTTTTGTTAATGGTGTTGATACATGCAAGAAAGAAAACATTATGAAGAAGGTTAATTAATTTCATAATTAAACTTTTTCGGTATAGTCTTGCAGTAACTACCAACATTAGTAATTATTTTTGTACAAAATAATTCTCAACAACAAAAATAATTTATGTGAAGGAGGACAAAAATTGGAGTGCATCAACTTAGAAGATTTTTCTTATGTACTACACTTATTATTCATTTTATTGCTATTTTATTAATAGGTATATCGATAAGGGTAAAACTTTGTTGAGAATTTTATTCTATTGAACTTAAGCATCTATATCACATATAATTAAATTTTAAAAGAGTTATTTAGTTGTGTGTTCTATTGACAAATGTACCAAGTTACTTGTTGAATGAGAATTATCATATTCATATGGATTTAATAAGTATATTGGTAGTTAGTTTTTGAAGTTTTAGATTGTGATAGAAAGTACACATATAAATAAAGTCAATTTATATTGTTTATTTAATTTTTATATCTTCTTTAATTACATCACTAATATCTTGTTTATTTAATTTTTACTCAATTGAGTTTCATTAATTTTAAATAAAGTCAATTTAGTTACACATTTGTAAGATTATACTAATGTATTTATTGTAAGAAGTGTAAAGTTAAATATGATATATATATATATATATATATATATATATATATATATATATATATATATATATATATATATATATATATATATTCATATTCGTTTGTGTACAGTTTTATTATTAATTTTATGATACTAAGAATAAATTTTTTAATAAAATTGTTTCTCTAGTTGTTTTAAAATCCTTAGTAATTAGAATTGTCAAAACAGGTAATTCGGTTCGACCCGGTTCGTCCACCATTGGTTGGTTACTTCATGAGCCAACCCAATCCGACTCATTTATTAGTGAGTCAGAAAAATATGAACCCGGCTCGACCCACCACGGGTTGACTCACTGGCCCATTTAATTACAATTTTTTAAATAAAAAATTACAAACTTTCTATATTCAAATTAAAAAAAAAAAAAACTTCACTCCCAAAAAATGGTGTTAAACTGAAGATAATTCAAAATAATAATAAAAAGCAATTTAATCTGTAACACAATTTCACAAATGCAAAGATATCAAAAACAACTTGTTCAAATAATATATACTCAAATTGTTTAAATAAAATGAACAAACTCTGATATATAGGGTTTTTGAAAACCCTTATTTTTTTCATTATAAAGTTTTCGAAAAAAAAAAAGAAAGATAAGTGAGAAAACAAAAATATGAGAAAAGAGAAGAAAAAAGGAAAGGTGTTTTACCGGAAGAATTTCAATGAAGAAGTGAGAGCGACAGCACCGTAAATGAGAGCTAGTTCCGTGAGAGTGATTTGTGAGAGCATATGTTACTTTTTTTGTTATATACAATGAGTGAAGAGTGTATTTTATTTTTTAGGGTTTCATAAATAAAATAATAAATTAAAAAAATAAAATTAGGTAGGTGGGTTGGTGGGCCAACCCAGCCCACTACGGGTTCAACCCGCATGAGTCGGGTTGAAATCTAATCTACATAAAAAAATTCAATTTTTCCAAACCCAATCCGGCCCAAACCCGCGGTGAGCCAAGTTGGCTCGCGGGTTGTGACTCATTTTGACGATTCTATATTGGTAACTAGTTTGTGATGTTTAATATAGGTAATGCAATTTTTGATGTCTTTATGTTAAATAAAATTGTACAATTATAATATGTATTAACAAAAGATGATGATTAAATTAGTATGTGGAAGAGAGAAATTCATGTATAGAAACCACATGATAGTTCATAGTAATATTTCGTATAGATAATATCAACCATAAAATGTTCAAGAATGAGAGAAGAGACATTCATTAAGCTTCTACAAAGGAAAATCTTGCATTCATTTCATGGTTCTTCTCGCCTTTGCACCTATTAGATATGAGCTTTAAGGTGTTATTGATTTTGGGTTTTTGATAAAATTATTGAAGTGTTCTTGAAGAGCTTTTGGACGAAAAAGGTTATATGGCAACTGTATTATCAAGTATATATTTTTTTCTAACACCTCCATCGATGTAGCAAAATACTAAATTATACATAGGTTAGAAAAAATTTGAATTGTACAATTTAGAAACATTTTTTCAATGGTATAATTTAGAATTTAAAAATATATTTTATATTATATAATATGAGAATGTATTAGAGATTGTATAATCTAAGATGTGAAACTCTTGCATTTAGTTTTTTTCTAAAAGAACTTCTTCAAATGGAAAAATTTCCTTAAATTTATCCTTGAAATTATTGGTTGTGTTCTAATCCTTTTCTTATCTCAACCAATTTTTTATTTTCTTTTACAACTTTATTCTTTTTTTTTTTTTGCATTATTACTTACCGTTACCCCAATCTTCTAAGTTTATTCTATTCAGAATGACTTTTTCAACACCTATTTCACTTTCAAGCATAACATCACTAAGCATATAACTTTACGAGTACTTTTTGAAGCCCCACGGTTTCTTTTTGCACCTCCGTGAGAGTGTTGAAAATATCTCAAATACCCATGTTTAGATTGTCAAACTTGGAAATGTGTTATGGATTACACATTTTGGAATATATTTTTGAATACATTCTGAATTCTGGATTGTGTAATTCGAAAATATATTTTAGATTTTTGAATTATGTAAGTAAAGAATGTATTGTATTATAAATTCTATAGTTTAGAATACATTTTCAAATTTCTAGATTACATAATCTAAAATTTTGTTTTGGATTCCATGATTCAAAACACTTTGTAGGTTTTGTGCATAAACCTTCGAAAAATAATAATAGTTTGGAAGCAACCTCATCGAAAATAAATACCATGATCTCGTTGTAGGTCATAAAATCTTCTCAATTTAGTTTAACCTTTAGTCAGTGGTTAGTGTAAACTCGTATTACAAGTAACAATATGTATATGTTAGGGCTCTCATTCGACATCTAAAAATAAATGATGTCTGACCGCATACATAAACGACGTTAAACTGTATTCTAGGTATACATATAACGTCCGTTTAAGCAAGAACATACGTCCATATCAAAATAAATTAATACAAAACGTTCCTTATATTCCCCATAGTTTCACTTTGAAAAGAGTTTTAGGATCCTTTGAAAATATTACACCTTCATTCACCAAACTTTTACTTTCTTACATAGTTTTCGTAACCAACAATCGTTTTGTTAACTTTTTGTCTTTAGATTTCTATTAACTTCTTTAAGTTCACAAAAGCAAGACATTTTTTTATCGTTGATTAATCGTCATTATAAATAGTTTTTGTGAAACTTGAAGGTATGATAGAAATTCGGAGCAAAAAGCTAACAAATATGGATTTCAAAAACCTTCTACATTTTACATATAACCTTTGGTTCTTTTGCTCGTTTAGTTTTCATGTTTGAGCCTATGTTTTGTTTAATGGATTTCTTTTGTTTTGGTTTTCATTGTTGAGCCTATGTTTTTTAATAATGGATTTCTTTTTGAAATCCTCGAAGGTATTTGACGCTGGATTAAGTGAATATACGACCTCATTTTGCATATTGACGTCGACTAATAACAACGTCTAACATCATTTTGTATATTTGGATTATTCATTTCTTAAGTTTCTTGATGGTAAAAAACAACTTCAGAAAACTTAAAAAATGAATCATTCAAATATCATAAACATTTAGACTATATTAGATCAAACTATGCAATAGTAGTGATATTTGTTAAAATTGTTTCACCATTAAACATATTGTGAACCATGGTTTAATTTTTCTAAAGACTCCCCTTTCAGTAAGATTTTATCACATTTGTATCCCCAAAACAAATTTTACTGTCTTCAAATTTCAAAGTACACCTCCATTGATACACAAATGAGTTTTGAAGATGCATGTGCACTTTGAAATTTAAGACAACAAATTTCTTTTTGAAGACAAATGCTCTGAACTCTGAAGGAAAGAAAAATTTTCAGGAAACATAAAAATGGATCCTAATATGTTCAATAGGGAAACAATTATGAACCAAAGTAAGTCTTGTGCATGGTATTTGTATACGAGTAATGGACATCAATTTGATGCCAAACCCCTTCTCAGCTCGACGTTAAACCCTTTGTTAGTAATTGCAACGTAATAAATGTTCCCAACTACTCCCTCCCCAAACCGATTTCAAGTCGGACCCTAGCCCAGTTCGACGTCAAACTCAGGTTGGTAAAAACACATAGACTAAGTTCCATGGTCAGACGACATCCCAGACGACTCAAGTTATATCAATTATAAGTAAACACTTTTAACCCATTATCATAGTTCATATCAATTTTATGTAACAATTTATTTTATGTATCAAAGTTCATTATGATATGCAGGATGAGTTGGTTGAGCAACAGACTCTGGGTACATTTGTGGGCCAAGGTAGGAAGGGAATTCTAACAGCAACCACAAGTCGTGTGCGTGCCGTTGGAGGATCTATTGGATTGAGAAACTACTTTGGCCATAAACCAAAAAGCATAGGGGCCCCGAGTCAGGAGGCGTTAAGTAAGGTAAAGCAACAAATGTAGGTCCATATGGAGGAAAAATTCAATGAGCGCATGAGCGAGGTCATGCAACGCCTCTAACAACAAGAACAATATCACAAGCTTCTTGAAGAAATAATTCATAAGATGTCCCAACAATAGAGGGAGGACATCCCCACAGAAGATCCAACCCCACATCGTGTGAGCACCAAAGGCTCATTCTCTACTGCAAATTCTACCGATTATACTTGCCAGTGTGAACGTTCGGTTGATGAGGATCCTCCTCGCGTAATTGTCATGGGAGGATAAATTGCAGGAGGACAAATTGCAGGAGGACAAATCATTCATAGTGTTCCTTTATTGCCCACTCACGCGCAGGTCACAATTGATGAAGTTAGAAACCCCCACGCTTAAGTGTCTCTGCCAACCTCTAAAATCCAATTTGTGGGGGAGGCCTTAGGCACATTTATAGCTTGGCCTAAGGATTTGATCAGGTCATACTTTTGCCCACCAACAATATTATATTGTTATTCTTAATATTTTTATGTTCAAGTTATAAATAAATAATTAATAACTTTTATAAATGTGTCTTTCAGTTCTACTATCCTGACAAACAACCAATGGCTAAACCTGTGAGCCATGAAGATGATGAGCCAGCAGAAGATGATGATGATCCTCTAGCCATATTGATGAAAATAATACACAAGTTGAATAAAGGACTGGTAGAGCTGAAGTGGAAATTAAGAGTATTTGGCCTCCCATGTCATGTGTCATTGTATATTGCTCTAAATGATGCACTGGAAGTCGTTGGTGGAGAAAGAATGTTAAACATTTCAATCATACAACTATGATGCATGTAAGTTTTTTAATTATTTTTCACTTTTTAAATATTTAAATTATTACTTTTTAATATATATATATATATATATATATATATATATATATATATATATATATATATATATATATATATATATATATATATATATATATAACTTTATTGTTATAGGTACATGGACACTATCATAGTGGACCAAGGTCAGACAACCATATATGACTTTCTTGAACCTCAAGCCATTCAATAATATGGAAACACACTAGAATACAAGCAATCATATATGCAAACATGGATGACTAAGTCTAAAATAGAGTTTTATATCGCATCATACATTGATGGGTATGTGTTACTCAATGTTGTTCACTTTTATCAAAATTTAATTAATAGACTCACTACTTGTTGGTACATATTAGGGGCCATTAGCAAATGATGGTGATCATACCAAGAAAAATCCAAGTTGTATGGTTTTGTTCCCTACATAGGAAGATGAAATCTGACTTGAAATCCTTGTTACAAACATAAGTATTACATTCTTTCATATCAATTCATTATGATATTAATATATTAAACCATCATATTTGATTATTTTCTTTGTCATGTTTAGTGTAGCAAGCAGGCAAATTCCTGGGCATGCAGATACAACATAATGTCATGGATGAAGACAATCATTCAAGCAGGAATTAGAGATGGTTGGACTGAGGTAATAATTTAGATTTGAAATTTTACAAATCACAATCAACTTTCAACATTAGAGTAAAAATAATAGTAAAGTTTCCTTGATTTTGCAATGGTTTAACAATTCATCTTCATTAACAGATGTCACAATAAGAAAGCTAAGACAGGAATGAGTAGGATATCTTAATCAAATATAGAATTAGGCTAAAATAGTTTACCTTAAGTTTTTTTTGTTTTGATATTGATAGCTTTAGTTTTTAGTTTTGATATAGTTTCAACTATGAATAGATGAGTTTTGGATATATTAATTGGAAAAAGTGGTTTTCTGATTTTCAAGTGTGGTAAAATAATTAAAAAACGAATCATTAAAAAAAAACCTCAATTTAACGTCAAACTATGCACTCTCAAAGTAAATATTCTTTGAGCAAATTTTTTTGTGGCTTAGCAAGATTGACATCAGCCCCTCAGTAAATATCACGTCAATTCCACGTATGACGTCTTTGTAGTGGACGTCAAATCTTCCTTTCCATCCAACAGAAATAACACCTAATAATCATCATTATGACGTCATGTCATATGATGGGCCGACATCATATATCTTAATTTAACGTCAGGCTTTATAGTTCGACGTCAATATAATGTCTCTCACTATGACGTTGGTTTCAAGTTGGACGTAAAAGGCCGAGAAACATTGACGTCGAAACCTATTTTTGCACTAGTAACAACTCAAGTACTATTATTAAATGTGTTTGAAATGTTAAATAAACTTAATAAAATTTAGTTTAAATGACTAAATCCATATATTTTTAAAGTTGAGGATTAAATTAATTAGGTCAATATTTAGAAAAAAACTAATTCTATTTTTTAGTTAAAATTAAGAATTAAAAACATATTTTATCTTATATTAACGAGAGTATATACATCATTATTTCCTTGAAATGCGGATTGTCACCTCAAAATATAAATAATAAATAAGTTAATAAAAATAAATAATATTGAATATATATATATATATATATATATATATATATATATATATATATATATATAATATTTAATTTATACAAAGTGTTTATAAATAAGAGGGAAAAGAACATTTGTCATCATAATTAATTATCCAACCCGTGCATGTAAAAATACAAAACATCTTTATATATAATGCGGCTAATAGTAGACAAAAAGAAAATTCATAATTTGTAACACCAAATAGCCTATTCACAAACCTATTTTATAATCATAATTTAATATATATATATATATATATATATATATATATAATGATATAATATAATATATAATGATATAATATAATATAATATATAATATTTAATTTATACAAAGTCGATACAAGTAACATAGGAAAGAACATGTTATCTTCCTAGTTAATGATCTTCATGGGATGATGCAAAACTTCTCCCATTCAAAATGCAACTAATTATACACAAAAAAGATTAATCTGACATGGAACACCACATTACTTATTTTATGGTCTAATATTTGTTAATATTTCTTAATATTTATTAGTTAATAATTCATAATATTACTTATTTAATATTTACTATTTTACTATTCAAAATACTTTTAGGAATTTTAACCCATTATAAATAATTGTTATAACTATCAGTTGCAATTTGAGCCCAACACATTCAAAAACATGTTAACAAAATAATAAAATTGTAAAAGCTACAATGGATTTAAAATTTATTATTATTTATTAAGTAATGTTTATTAATTGATAATATTTAATTATTTAATATTTAGTATTCAATACATTCAAGAATTTTAGTCAATAATAAAAAAAAATTGTATCAATTCAGGAATCTGTCACCGCCAAATTCCAAAAAAGTGTTAAGTTTTCTAGAAAATCCGTTATCCATTCTTCGTATATATGTAATCACTCATTATAAATCAAAAACTTATATTGCAAAAAATCAATAATTAAGCAAGAAATAAATCAAAGAACATGTAGCTGTAATGTCTTTAGCGCTCATAACATTAAATAATGTAAACACCTAAAATATAAGCCAACAATTTATTTTTACAGTAATCAATTTCAACCTAAGATACAATATTAAATTAGAAAATTTAATATTTCAAACTAAATTTATTGAACAGAATTTTAATTAGAATACTTTAATTAAATATGTAAAAAAAAATATAAAAGAGACCATGAAACTACACAGAACGTTTAATTAATATATAAACACACTTAACATAACATTAAACAATTAAAATCTATCACTCATGAAAAGATTGGGTGCCTTTCTATAACTTGGTATAGACTGTGTGTTGAAAACATTTAAAAAAAATAATATTTGCAATGTGACATGCATGATCTACTTTTTGGCATGATCCCACTCATTCATCCAATTTATATGCAATTTTAATATTTATATGTCTCAAATGTTTATGTTAGTTTTCAGTTAAGTGTGTATTATTAATCCGTTTTTCCTACTTTAATTTCATGTCATTGCTTCAATGAAAATGAAATTTTATGTAAACTATTTTCTTTATTTGTTGAATCACAATAATACTTATAAATTTTGTAAATTAATAAAATTAATTTTAGTAAAATGGGAACATATTAATTTATTTTAATTATTTACAGTACTATTTTAAGATATAAATATATTGTTGAGTATTTAATAATTCATATTTAAAAATTATAAAATTTTAGTTTAATTTTTTGAAAATTACTATTTATATAGTTTTCTAATTGGATTCTAATTTTTTATTTAAACTTAATGTGTAAAAATATAACATTTTTCATTACTATAATAACACATTTATTTTAAATAATAATTTTTTATAACTTTTCATATAATAATACACTAAATGATTTCTAAAAAATAAAAATAAAACATCTGATTTCTAAAAAATATATAAATTATTTAAAGTCTTTCCTATAATTCATAAAAATAAAACAATAAAAAAATAAAATTATATCATACAAAAGAAAAAGTATGAGAATTATTTATATCATAAAAAAATCCCAGACAAATGCCTCACGGCCACGAGCGCCACGGCCACCGCCACCGCCGCTAGCTGCAGGGCATAATGCCGGTGGAACCCTTGGTTTTCTCCGATGCGTTAATCCGCTAGTAGCTAGTACTGGAACAATTTCCTCTACGCGTTCCTCCGCCGTCAGTGCTGTGTATCATGTCTCTTTTTCCATCTAATGTAAAAGAAAAAGAAGTAAAGAAAAAAAAATTATTAGCTTTTGTTTCTGAATCTAATGATGATTACTATTTTTTTTCATGTACCAATAAAATTTCTCTACTTTTCAATTTCATTTTTCTTGATCGTGTACATGTTAAACTGGTTTTAATAATGTAGAATTGAGACTACTTACACTGCTCTAGGTTAAAAACCTTTTCTGTTCTATACTGCTTTGAATATAGATTTAGCTTGGCATAAAACTCTACACTAAGAAATTAGTTATTTTACTAGTGGATATTGAGAAATAATTGAATTATATATGTTATTCATAACTCTGATTGGGTTGCATATTAGTGATTGAATTTCTTTTTTAGCAAGACTGCATGAAATAAAAGGCAAAGAGATACCTATATCTGCCTGTTGTAATCTATCCAGACTTAGAAATACAGTATTTCTGATGTGTGGTATGATACACTTGTTAGGTAATTTCAAGTTTAAGAAAATGGTGAAATCAACATGTTATAAAGATGCATCTGGAATATGCTACTGTCACAAATGCAAAACAATGTGAGATATTTGTAAACTAATCCAACCTATAACCGTAGCTAAAATATGCATACTCTTTGATGAAATTCCTAAGAGAAGCTTAAATGCATTCTAGGTTTTTGATGAAATGATTCTATGAATGTTCATGGAATTATGTAATGCAGAGCTAATGTAAGGTACAACTAAAATCTAATGGAAATTTTCTAAAACCAAAAAGTCGAACTCAAGTATAGAGAATGATAAAAATGAGTTTAATGAAATGTGAATCTTGTGTATATATGATTAATTAGGTGGAATGGATAATGAAAAACACTTAGAACTATCACAATTAATGAATGAAAGTAGAAATTTAACAAAATAACAAAATAGATGCAAGTCAAGTCCCAGTTTTCATCTTCTTCAAATGCAGCTTTGATCTTCAATTACAGGTCACTTTGAATGATTTCAATGTGTCTCAGACCTTCAACACCTCTCATTATATGTTACTTGAGAACTTGCACTTGAGCTTCATAGGAAAAAGTTAACTCTGCAATCAAACTTAAGCTACTCTATGTTATATTATCACTATTCTAATCTAAAAAACCACTAATTGAAAGAAAATACAACTTAAGGCCTAACTATCCAATATACACTAAAAATGTCCTAAAATAGTAAAACTCACACAAATTTGCTCCTAAAAAGTGATTTTAAGCTTGAAAAATTCTAGCACTTTGAGACTCATCAAACACTAGTACAACAATTAAAACCCAAACAAAGCTTTCACAGAATCTGACACTAACACACACTCACTACAACAATTCCGGACACACATATGTAAAGCAAGCTGAAATGAGTATTAAGACAACCAAACTAGTCAAATGCAGCTTATTTCATTGTAATTTAGTAGAAAACATGTTATTCACTTGTGCAGAGCAGTTTCAACCTTACTTATAATTGGGACAAAGAAACTGAAGCAAAATACTAAGAAAAATTCTTGCTTTGAAGAGATTGTGTATTTGGGTCAAAGGGTTGAGAGTCTTTTTCTATGTATTGTCTAAATTTTTACATTATTTTATGGATTTTATGGTTGTCTCATACAACAATTATGGGTTTTCTCCGAATTTGGAATTTCTATGTTATGTTATATCTTGTGTAGAGTGATTCTCATAAATAAAAATGAATACATGTTTTTTTCTAATACTACGGAATACTCTTCTTTACTTATTCAAATTCTACACGTTTCTTGTAGGATTTAGAGTCCATGCTTCAATATTTTATATTTTAGTTCTTGCAAACTTTATAACGTGCTTTGATTGAGATGAAGACTTCTTTAATAAATAAAAAACACCATATTCTCATTTTCATTAAAGAATATTATACTAACTTTTCAACTCCAAAAAATTCTTAATTAATGATAGAAATATTTAATCAGACTCGAATATACGAAGATATAAGTTTATCATTTTGTATTTATTATTATGCTTTGCTATGTGTGAAGGACATATCAAACATTGACTCTAAGATATACTATAAATTTGAACCGAGTACACCGAATGGTTTGAGAACGCTTGTATTGAATCCTGATAACGTCTTCACTAACCATCAGTTAATGACTTCACCGAACATCAGAGAACAACTTCATCGGACGCCTGAAAACAAACTAGCAGTATTGCACTAAACGGCAAAGTACTGAGGCATCGAACGGTCAGATGAAGTGACTAGAGAAAGAAAAAATAAAAGTGATATGGGCTGAAAAATCTACATGTATTATTCACTCACTAAAATAAATACATGTGTTATGTTTTTATAATAGAAAAGTACAACAGCCAAAGATGGTTAAATTATAGTTGTCTTGGCTTACCAACTAATAACTTTGCTTACACGTTAATATTCAATATATCAATAATTTTGATATGATTTAATGAACGAGTTTAACCGTCATGTAATGTGAATGTAATTCTTGTATATAGTTAATAAGTTTCTACATTATAATTGTTCCTTTTATATACTTCGTATGGAATTATTATATAAAATTTCCATACGTAGTGATTGTGTTATAGATAGATAATGTTCTTACTCTTATGCATAACCACAAAAATTAATATTTATAGTTAAAAATTAAATAATATATATTTTGATCAAACGTCCGTTTTAAAGAATTACTTTTTTTTAGATAAAAATATTATATATTTTAAAACCTGAAGTTTATCAGATATTGTTTTCAAATAAAACCATGTAAATAGAAACAATTCAGCAAGTGAATAATTAAAAAAAAAAAACTAGATGAAATTCAAATGGAACTTGGGAACGATAAAAAGAGTTTCATAATTAAACGAAAAATGTTTATTGACACATTTAAATTTTTTATATTCATCTGATATTATTCTTTTCTATTATTTTATTTTGAAAAATATAAATGTTTACGTTTTTATAACTATTTTATATTTTGTGTCAAATGAATGTAAAAATATGTCATGATAATGTTATTTTAGTTAAATATGATAAACAGGTTAAATTTCATTAGGTTAAGAAAAGAAAAGGTTTAATGTTTCAATATATCTTTATTTTCGTCTAGAATCTTAAATAAGTCATTGGCTTTTTTGACATATCAATTAGGTAGGTCCTTATCTTCGCTAAATTGATGCAAATAAATCATTTCAGTTAAATTGATCGTGTTAATGAGTATGTCAAATTGCAGGATGACAGTATAATTTTAACATATGTGTCATTAAAAACGTGTTCCAATTCTAACTTTTTAAATTTTAAATTAAAAAATTAAGTAAGCATATTGGAAATATAATTATAGAAAGGACAAAATTGGATTTCTAATCCTATTTTCTGCTGAATGTGTCTGTTCTCTCTTCAACGAAATTGAAACGAAATGAAATTGGGGGAATTTAATTTTGGATAATGATATTTACACAACATTTTTTTGACAACATTTGAACATTGATTACGTGTCAATCTGTAATTGGTCAAAAATTACTCCACAATCAATAATAATAATCATAAACACTATTATGGAGTAACTTTTGACCAATCACAGATTGACACGTAATCAATGTTCAAATGTTGTCAAAAAAATGTTGTTTAAATATCATTATCCTTTAATTTTTAGGGTTCATCCCTCATGAGACACCACAGGATGATGTAAATTAGAACTAGAACCTTTAGGGTTCCTACGACGCAATTGAAGGTGGATAAAAGAACCACTTATGCAAATTGCTAGTGTAAAAATCAGCACCAATTTCCTTCATGTCAACATCAGTGCATCCAATGGAATGAGCAGCATCAACAAAAACCTGATCCACCCCCTCCTTCCTGCAAATTTGAATCAACTCCTTGATAGGAATAACCACACACGACATGGAAGTCACGTGATCAATCACCGCTAATCTAACCCTATTTCCGTTACTTTTTCCTCTCTCCAAGGCCTTCCTAAAGTCAGAAACGAACTCGTCGTTGGAGTTAACAGGGAAAGGGAGGGGAACCTCGACAAGATTGCTTTCGGCGCGAGTGACGTACGCTTCCATGGATTTCTTGACGGCACCGTAAACGTAGTGAAGCATGAGGACGACATCACCTTTCCGGAATCTTCCTTTGCGGAAGTTCCATGCGATGTGCTAGAGGACGATGGCGGCATCGGTGGTGGCGTTGTCGACAATGGAGATCTCATCGACGTGGTCAGCGTTGACGAGGTCCTTGATTAGGGTTCGCGATTGGAGGATGCCGGTTTTGAGGTCATTGAAGTAGAAGTGGTCGGGCTGGCGGAGGTACCGGAGCTGCCAGGGGTGTTGGGCGGTGATGATGGAAGTAATGTTGTCAATCCCTAATACTCAACTTTCTCAATTTCATTTCCATTTGCAACTGCAGAGAGGGGCTTTCCAACTAAAATAAGATTTTCCAACTATGCCCTTTCATTAATTAAAAAAAATAATTGATACACGTCTACACACTCATTAACACGTTTTTTACATTTGACGGAAAGGATTTATTTTCATCAATTCAATAAAATAAGGACTTATTGAAACATTAAAAAAAATGTAACCTATTGTATTTCGTATAGGAAAACGATACGTTAACACCCTTTTTTGACACAGTTTTGACAACGCCACATGGCGTTTGTCGATTGGCCGTATTTTTTGAAAAAGAAATCAGTTTTTGAAATTAAGCTAGGGGCATAATTGGAAATTGGAAAGCAAAGAGAATAAATTTTCATTTCGCGCCCTCCTTCATTGTTTCATTTTCACGATTTCCTCTTTCGTTCTCTCATCATCCCTTTTGGTGGTCGTTCTCTCGTGCTCGTTTTCTCTCGTTCTTTCACTCGTTCTCGGTCTTGGGTGTTCTCGTTCTCTCATCATCATTGTCGCCGTTTGGGTCGCTTTGTGTGAGTGCTCTGTCGGGGTGGGTGTCTTGGGCATCCTTGGTGTGCACTGTTGAAGGTCGCCCTGTACCATTGCCCTTTTCGTCGTTGTTGATTTGTTGTTATTTTTGGGGTAAGTGGAACTGCAAACTTACTCTAACCTAATCTCCAATAGAAAGGTTTTTTTCTTTAGCGAAACCTAACTATTTTTGTGGGCATTGTTATCACTGCAGGTTCAATGGTTTGAAGGAAGGAGACGTTGTTGTCTTTGAGGTTGACAAACATTGTCATGATATCATAGTACAAGTTCACATTAATGGATGTAATTGTAATATTAACCACACAATATCGGTGTGAACCAGACTACACAACCACAATTTATGTTCAAGTTCTTCTATTTTTATATTTCATTAAAACTTTGTTTAAGGTTTGTTGGAATGAATGAAGTAGGGTGAAGTATTCAAAATTGACTCTTATTCCCATGAGCAGGTCAAGGAACATTATTATCCACTCTAAAATCAGAATAACACAACATAACAACAAAAATTTCATGCCATGGTCCTTTGTGAACAAAAAAAGGGTTCCCTCTGTTGAACTTTGTGTCCAAAACCCAAAACCAGGTCCTGTAATCGTTTACCACTCTTTGGTAAACGATTACCACAACTTTTTCTGCATAAGTTGTTTCAGGACTTCATTTGAGGTCTTCCACTCAACATCATACTTTTCTTGCATACCCAAACACGAACAACCACACTTAGAACACCTCCAAAGCACTAAATGACACCAAAACAGTTCCACCTCTACTCTACATTCAAGAATTCATACGATGGTCCTCTATGAACAAAAAAAGGGCTCCCTCTGTTGAACTTTGTGTCCAAAACCCAAAACCATGTTTGTGATTCCAGCAAGTTTGGTGAAGTCCAAACACTTGTGCAGTAGACAAGTGAGTAGTAATCGTTTACCAGAGGTTGGTAAACGATTACCAGAGTCAAATTCAGGATTTGGACACAAACCTCAACACAGGGAGCCTCAATTTCAAACGCAGAAGACCATGGTCATTCTCTGTAATGTTTTTGACTGAATCCAATGGTTTTGAATTGAAACTGTTATAGAACCTTGTTTATAGTGTGTAAGGTGTTGTTTGGACACCCCAAGAGGGAGGAAATGATCCATGTTTGTGATTCCATCAACTTGGGTGAAGTCCAAACACTTGTGCATCAGACAAGTGAATGGTAATCGTTTACGAGAGGTTGGTAAACGATTACTAGAGTCAACTCCAGGATTTGGACACAAACCTGAACACAGGGAACCTCAATTTCAAACGCAGAGGACCATGGTCATTCTCTGTAATGGTTTTTACTGAATCTAGTGGTTTTGAATTGAAACTGTTATGAAACCTTGTTTATAGTGTGTGAGGTGTTGTTTGGACACCCCAAGAGGGAGGAAATGATCCATGTTTGTTATTCCATCAACTTGGGTGAAGTCCAAACACTTGTGCAGCAGACAAGTGAGTGGTAATCGTTTACGAGAGGTTGGTAAACGATTACCGGAGTCAATTCCAGGATTTGGACACAAACCTGAACACAGGGAGCCTCAATTTCAAACGCAGAGGACCATGGTCATTCTCTGTAATGTTTATGACTGAATCCAGTGGTTTTGAAATAAATACAGAATTTTTCTGTTGCATTTTCTTCCAGGTCCTCAACTAAGTTATTTTGTTCAAAATACAGAATTATTTCCTATCTCAAACAATCATTGTTTCATTCAACATTCAAATACATTTATACTACATTTCAATGCAAACTTTATTCATTAACAATTCAAATAAAACCAGATTTCCCATTTACAATAGCAATATCTTAATAAAGGTAACTTCCATTTTTATAACATTCAACATAATACAAACCAAATTACAAAACATGTGTTCATGTTACAATATCTCCATATTACAATCTCTTAACAAATCTATACTAATATCACTCATTTTTAATTCTAAGCAATCCTACGTAAGGAGTCCTAAGCGCTCTGCTCTTATAACGCCTTCGTGACCCCATCCTCACATATGTCTTCATTGGAAGAGGATCGGTGGACATGCCTCCCGGGGAGATGTTGCCCGGGGAGATGCCGCCCGGGGAGATGCCGCCCGGGGAGATGCCGTCCGGGGAGATGGACGATTCTTCACGAGGCACACTCTGTCCACCATCCTCTGGTCTTCTTCGTCTAGCTTTCTCAAATGTCACTTCTTCCTCCAACACAAGAACCCTCCTTTTAAGTTATGCAACTAGACACTGAGTGACGAACCGTCAACTGCATACAAAATCCAAAAACCAAAAGAAATGAAAACAACAAACAAAACCAAAACGCAAAATATGAAACACTAAACACCAAAACCCACCAAGGATGAACGCGCTTAGCTTGCTCGAAGAACTGGCCATTTCACAAAACGAACACACCGACAACCGGGGATGACAGCGACACCCACACCGATAATGAAGGCCAACAGGGCAACGAGAAGGACGAATGACAGTCAGATGACGAAAACGAAGGCAATGACGATATCGGAAGGGCAAATACAAAACCTACAAACCTATCCGAACGGAGAAATTGGAAGAAAGAGAATTTAAAATCTGATGAAACGGAGAAGGGCAAACTTTGAATCCAAAAATTCAAATCTCTTCCTCATTAATGACGTCAAATTTTTTGTTTTTTTGTTTTAAAAAAAGGGTCCAATCGCATGCTGACACATGGCGTTGTTAAAATAGTGTCAAAAACAAAGTGTCAAAATATCGGGATCCTTTCGTATAGGATCTAAAGTTCTCAAGCAGATCTAAGCATAAAGGACATAAGTAATAACAACAACCAATTATACAAGAGATTTTTTTATAAGAATAATTTTCTAGAACAATTTTTATATTGTAAGCTCGATTAATTTATGTTTTCTTTTCTGCAAAAGTACTGTAAAGGAACAATTTAAACCTTTTCATATTTTTAAATAATTAAACCTAACTTGTGATAATTTTGGCTTTTATATTTTCCCGGAAAAAATGAGTTGAAAAATAACTAGGATAATCTGAGCAACTTGCTCTTTAACTAAATAGCAATGTATAGAGTTTACTCCCATTATAATTTATGAAAACATACCATGCATTATAAATAGTTCCAATTCAGAAACAACAAATTCACAGTTATGAACTTAGTTTGCAAGGGTCAAGAATTTTTCTAATTAAATATAAATAACGTTTGCATAAAATATTTAGATAAGAATATATAATATTTTTTTCAATATAAAGATGATCTCTTCTTTTATCCTTTTTATTATAAGGCTTAAATCCTTAATTGGTCCCCATGTTAAGAGAGAATTTTCAGTTTAGTACCTACTTTTAAAAGTGTATACATTGGGTCTCCATGTTTTGCAATTTGTGTCAACTTAGTTCCTTTTAACCATCAATTTGGCTTGAAAATTGCAAGCAGCATGTTTCTTAATTGTTTGAACGTTTGCACACCTTCCAATTGTTGTTACAAACTTGTTTGAAGTGTCATAATTGACTAAATTGACACAAATTGCAAAACATGGACACCCAATGTATACACTTTTAAAAGTGGATACTAAACTGAAAATTCTCACTTGACATGGGGACTAATTAAGGATTTAAGCCTTATTATAACTATTTATTGATTTTTTAAACCAGATTTTCTAACACTACTATAAATTTATTAAATAAAACATCAGATTGATAACACAAAACAAATAGTTAAAAAGTATATAAAATATTAATATAATTATTCATCCTCATAATCATAATAATAATATAATATGTAGAAAATCACAAGAGTTCATAAGAAAGAAAAGAATTTTATACATAACAATTAAAGAAGATTTTAAGTTACTTCGCAGATTCGTATTTTAACATCTCATACAGTAAAAAGTGATCATAACAACGAAACATAATAGAGTAAAAAGTAAGATAATGTGCAAAATATTTAATATAAAATAATCACAATATACTATTTTATCAACTAAACATATAACATATCATAAATTATTTATTCACACAAATAATTGACACTAAAGTCAATTATGCATGTCTTTAAAATAGGATTTTAGTGTAGATGTGCACTTGTATTAATATTTATGTTTTGTAGAGTTATGAACCAAGGAGTTTTACTCAAAAGGTTTGTCCCTTTTGTACTTTGGACCAAAAGTCTAGGACTAGGATATCCTGTCATTCTTTCTCCCACCTTATTCCTCTCTACATTAGTTGAATGGTTGGTAGTATTTCAGGATACTTTCTTTCTAAACTCTCATATGTCAAAGCATACACTAAAAGAAACCACAATCAATCCTCCTTGGATCGGTTCCAACCATTCAATGATGAACATCACAAACTAACCATCATATTAACATTCACAAAATCCAACAAATAAAAAACATAAACAAAAAGAGCATAGGTGAAAAGTAGTATTATACTCTTTTAATGTTGCTCGGTGAGAATATCTATTCGCTAAGCAAGTAGTACTTATAAATAGTTTATAAAAGAATAAAGAAGTTGAAAAAATTCATACAATTTCTTTTGAAGATATAAGATATTATTTAAATTTATTTTACATTAAGAAAAATATGTGTTTTTGCATATATTTTTTTTACGACAAAAAGAATAACTATAATTAAAAAAACTTAATATAATTAGAGGTCAACAAGCATTGTTCAACTGTGATTTTTACTAAGTCAAGTAGATAAGATTAAGAAAATATATATAACATTTCCCTTCCCTTCAAGGAGATAGATTCAAATTGTATTACCAAGTTTGATTTAGTGAAAATATTTGTTTCTGTACTCGATTAATACAAAATTATTAATGATTGGTTAAGAGGACATAAAAGGCGAAATATCAATCCAAAAAACTCCCCTGAGTAACAAATTTGGGAGGTTTCTCCATATAAAACTCTTTTTAAAAATCAACCTCTTCTTACAAATCGTGGTTGATGAATGCTTATTAACATCTAGTGAATAAAGATGTCATTGTTGAAGAGTCATCATGACTATAAATAAACTAACAAAAACCATTTTGCCACAGAAGAAAAACAATATATGGACAAGTCAAATGCAATGATGACATAAAGAGAGTCAGAAGAGACAACAGCAGAAGAAGTTAGGGATGAAGAGGAGAAAGAAACCTTAAAAATCCAAAATTCTCTAATTCAGGCACATGAAAAAGGAAAAAGAGCAACATTGGTGCTCTGAATAATTGTTTGAGAGGAGACTAAACATGCGACAACACGTGAGGAACCTGAAAGAGAAAAAAGAGCGACCTTGACACTCTAAAATGTTGCCTAAGAGGAGACGAAACGTGTCACTACGCACAACGGAAAAGAGAGAAAATTCAGAACTTCAAAAAGTGTTAAAAGCGTGTAGGAGTTCCAATGAAGACGTCGTTGACGAAATAGTTGTCATCTGGTTGAGACGGCGTCGTTAATAGTGGTATATGGCGTTGACATCCAGGTGTAGTGGCAGAGGTAATAAAACTTTTTTCCTCAAAAGAATCTTAGGTTCTAGATACTATATTGAATATAGAAAAAATTATCTATGTGATTAATCTCTCTTAGATTAAATATACATATAAGATATTTTATTTATAATAAAAGAAATATGAATTAAACCTAAAATAAAAATAAAAATTAATAACAAAAATAAAATATTAAATAAAATAAATATAATATATCTAAACGTAATTATTTTAATTATGAAAATAATTATCAAAACATAAAAATAATACATAAAAACTACAATTATAATAAATAAGTATTTCCTTTTAATTAATTATTTTTAACTATTTTTAAAATTGCCTTCAAAGAGTCCAAAGAGAGCAAAGTGAGAAGAGTGCAAAGAGTCCAAAGGGAGCAAAGTGAGAAGAGTGCAAAGAGTCCAAGGATAAAAACTAACATTACCAAGTGTTCTGATATTTGAAATATAATATTATATAATTATCAGCATTATCAATTCAAACAACAATTTTTGTGTATACGCATAAATAAAATTATTATTATTTATCCAATATTTTATATCATTATATTGCATTAATGTCTCACAAACAAATCACAATATTTAATTTTAATTTTTAATTTTTAATTTTTAAAATATAACAAATTATGGATCATGCTTTGTTACATACTCTTTCAAATATAAAAAATGATTTTTACTCATTACTTCTATACATAAATCAAATAATTTATATATATATATATATATATATATATATATATATATATATATATATATATATATATATATTAACAAAAATATTTATTTTTTAAAATGACAGAGCAACTCAAACATATATTGACCATCAATCTTTATTTAGTTTTTCAATTAAAAAAAACTTTAAGAATGTAAATCAATAGATAATACTATCCGTTAGTATTTTTATTTTTACATATATATTTCAATTTTTTAACAAAAATAAAATTACTAGTATGTATAAACTTAATTGATTTACAAATATTAATAACTTATAATATAATATAAATATCTAAAAAATGTAAACATACGTACAATAGAATAAAAAAAATTAAATAATAAAATAAAACAATTTAAAAAACGAATATTTTACTATAGCACATGTACAATATTAATAATATATATATATATATATATATATATATATATATATATGTATCTTTTTTTCAACAATATATATAGAAATGAATATTATACTTTACTCAAAATAAATATAATTTTATATGATTATTATTATCTATTGATTTGGGAAAAGAAACTAAAGCAAAATACCAAGAAAATCCTGCACGAACTGGGAAGTACAAATAACACAGAAACACCATAACAATTTTGAACCTTAGACTGATCACAGTCTTGCTCACTGTAAACAATTTTGACAACGCAGCCAAAATCAATGCAGAAACGAAATTTTATTAATAATGAAACAATAAACAAATCAAATTAAGGAAATACCAAAATCATGTGAACCAATGTCTGTCATGTCCATACCAAGAAAGTTCTGAAACTACTACCATAATCTAACATAAATAAATGTCTCAAATAGGAGAAATCAAGGTTGGAGCATAGGGAAAGGAGAACATGGTAAAGACGATGGGCTGGAACAACCCTTCAATACTTTCCACTTTATTATCCTTAAGATTAAAGATAATGAATTCGCAATATCCCATCTTTGAATATGTGAGCAACAATAGATCACCAGACATGCACAAAATTCGCAGGTTGCTGCTATATTCATTGATCTGAAGACGGTTATAACTTACCCTCACCAACTGAGTCCAAGATGTTTCATCTTGAATATCCTTCAATACCAAAACAACAAAGTCTGTCTTCTCATGAAGAAAAAAACAAAGACAACCATTCAAAATTCCGATAGAATTCAGGTGAGGTTCTTTATAGGGGAGTTCAGGCACCGACAAATATCTGCATGTATCGTTATATAGATCATATGAAAATATTTGTACCTTCTTTCTCGATTCATCAGAAAATCCTAACCAGTTAACAGTGTCATTAAGAGAGTGTCCATTACTGTCAATAGTGTGAAAAGCCGAACCATTTGTCAAAGTACAGTTCCAGTGTTCGTCACCCATGCAGTAAACCCACACACTCGTTCGCAGTGTACGGGTATGCAAAAGCATTATCACCACCTTGTAACTGTCGCTTCGATCATCGTACCCAAATCCAAAATTCCTAAAATAGTAAAAATCATTGTTGTACCAGAAATTCCTAAGATACTGAAAATCAGTATCGTAATTGAGACGCAAGCTTGGTGAAGGTCCGGAGGAAGTCTTGGTGAGAGGGTTCCAAAAGTCGACCCAATGCTCTTCATATTCATCTGTGGAGAGAGATTCATGTATGGAAAGCAAACCATTGCAAGAACCGAATAAAATTCTAGAGCTGATGGGAGAGTGCCCGACACTAGCACGAAAAGTGGGTACAGGGTTTTCGATTAAAGAAGATATAGAGAAGAATAAAGCCATGAAACATTGCTTCTCGTGTTCCTTTCTCAGCATTAATACGATTTGTGGGTTTCTGGAAGACCTTTCAACGTGTAATTTTACAAAATAGGAACCGGATATAAGGGATTTCCATGTATTTGAAACACACCTGAATCGCCCGATACTTGTTATAGGAAGCCATGAAAGAATTTCCACTATGAGATCATCATGATCAGCGAGTATTCTACCAGAAGAAACCGTCGCCATCTTCCTCCCAAAACCCTAGCTTTCGTCTCTCTGTAGACTCTGTGTTAGTAATTTTAAAATATTTGTATGGATTAAATTAATTAAACATATATTTATATATATAATAATAAGGGTAAGTAGTTAAATCTTAATGGTAAACTTATAAATGAAATAAAAAAAAATCTGTAAATTTTATACAAAAATATATGTCAAAACAAATTGTCGGTTTTATTTTATAATACGTTAAATAACAAAATTTAGTTAAAAATAAATTCTTAAAATATGGATTAGAATTTCGAATAAAATTTAATTTTAATTTTTATCAAAAATTAAAAGATTAAAACCATATTTGATTTTTTTAAAATATATTTACTATTTTTGTTAAAAAAAATAAAATACACAACAAATCATGTATTTTTCTTAATGTAAAATAAATTTAATATAGTATCTTGTATTTTTAAAATTTTTGAATGTATTTTTCCAACTTCTTTATTCTCTTATAAACTATCTATTCTCTATTTATATGATAATTTTAAAGCCAAAACTTTAAATATTTAAATTAATGTCATGTTTAAAATGAAAAAATATAAAATAAATGAATTACATAATTAAATATGTATTAAAAAGTATGTTAAATTTAAAATTTCTATACATGTCAATTAAATTTTAAATTACTTAAATAAAAGTGTATAATAAAGTTCAGGACATGTGGAATATAGTCACTTTTTCTTCTTTTCAAAACATCACTCCTCCTCGTGTGTATTCTTCAATATTATTTTATTAATGTTACAATTGACAACATCAATTAAACTATCATAAATAAAATATTATGTAAAATATTGAGTTATTAAATAATATTATCAATATTAATAATTAAAATTAAAATTATTAAAACTTTTGACTTGTTAAATAATATTTAATAAAAAAATTAACTTGTTAAACCAATTATTAATTTGTTCACAAATTTATGAAATTGATTTATTTTAACCATTTTATACACATGTCACATCACACTTAGAGTACTTTAATTTTAGTTGCATTTCAATCATAATATTATATCTTGGAAGTTCTATTCGAAATTTAAGGAACAAGTTTAACAGAGTATTCTAATTTTGGTAACATTTCAATCCTATATTTTATATCTTGAAAGTTGTTAACAGAATATAAATGAACAAAAAGAAATTATAATCATACGCAATTAAATAGTTAAAACGCAATTAAATAGTTAAAATTAAGATTAAAGAGAAACACATTTGTAATAAATTGAAAAAAAAAATCTTTATTTTGGTAAAAATTTGGGAAAGTAGGAATAATTTTGTAGTCATAGTTTTATGAAATTAATTTATTTTAATTATTTTAGACACATTTCACATCATGCTCCAACTAAGTTAGCTTGTATTCGAAATTTAAGGAACAAATTTAACATAGTACTCTAATTTTGATAGCATTTCAATCATACTCGGAAGTTATATTCGAAATCTAAGGAACCAATTTAACATAGTACTCTAATTTTGGTAGCATTTCAATCATACATTTTATATTTTGGAAGTTGTTAACGGATTATAAATGAACAAGAAGAAATTATAATCATACGTAATTAAATAGTTAAAATTAAGATTAAACGGAAACACATTTGTAAATTGTAAAAAAAAATAACATTTATTTGGGTAAAAATTTGGGAAAGTAGGAATAATTTTGTAGTCATAGTTTTATGAAATTGATTTATTTTAATCATTTTAGACACATGTCACATCATATTCGAATTAAGTTAACTTGTATTGGAAATTTAACCAATGAATTTAATCAATTACTCTAATTTTGATATCATTTCAATCATACATTTTATATCTTGAAAGTTGTTAACTCCACTTTTAAAATGGATTATAAATGAATAAGAAAATTTTAATCAGACACAATTAAATAGTTAAAATTAAGATTAAAAGGAACACAATTGTAATAAATTGCGAAAAAATTAACACTTATTTTGGTAAAAATTTGGGAAAGTAGAGATTAATTTTGTAGTCATAGTTTTCTGATGGTCATTATAGGTCTCTTATGTGCTCCATGTTAGATGTTGATCTTACATTACAATCTCATTCATTTATTTTTGCAAAATGTAATTTACATTATTGCAAACAATCTCCATTTCTAAGTAAATTAAGCCCCAAAATATAAGTGTAGTATCCTTACAAAATATAGACAAACAGAACAAAGAAGGTTCTCTAATTTCTTTATCATAACTCGTGCATTCAGACCAATGAAAGATGAACTGCAGAGTGTCATGTAGAAAGGGAACTTTTTGATATGACATGAAAAGATATTCCATTTTGTTGAAGCCTTTCCTGGAGATCAGTTGCACCAAATACAATCCCAGGAGTGTAAACTCCTCCCTTTGGTAGATTCTTTCTTTGGCTGTGAAGAATAAGAGCACACTGAATCAGAATTATAGGAGTGCTCACATATCCCATTTCAGGTCCCATTACTCTTGTTATAATTTCCATGTCAGGTTTCTTCTTTCCCTCTGCAGCAAGCCTCTCACTGCTGAAACCATCTCCAATAAACCACATCTTAAATGAAGCACTCGCAATCTCCTCTTCAGAAGGTCCATTCTTGCTGAACCCTCCAAAGCTGAAGATGGAAGGATATTTCAACAGAAGCCATCTTCCAAAAGAGAATCTTCCCAAAACACCAATCAGTATTCCAATCATAATAAATCCAAACATGTGCAACAAAGATTTTGAGCCCAGTTTCACTCCAAAATGAGCCGGCTTCACAGATGACCAGAAGGCTTTCCTTTTCTCAACCATCTCTTCACTCTCATTCATCCCAGGTACTCCATCAGGGGATTCAGTTAGAGTTGAAAGAGTTCTTCCAACAAGAGTTGCATCTGCTGATGGTAGTGTTACACCCCACATGCCAATTTTCTTCTGGTGTTCTATTATTTCTCCCTTAGGTGGGGGTCCAGGAATCTGCAACCATGCATGAATATATACTCTATGATTAGTGTTCTCTGTCACAAACAATACAAAGTTCCATGAACATGATTGATTACATTAAGTTAATCACAAGTTTAGATGATGATGGATAATTGATTTTTTAAAAGAAATGAAAATCAACAACCAGCACAAGTAACTCAATGATCATAATAATATGATGCCCAGTCGAAGAGACTGTGTGTAGTGTGAGGAATGAAGACCAGATATCTCAAACATCTTGAGGGTTCCCAAAAACTGTTATATATTGCTGGTTGCTGGCAAACATTGTCGTTTGAGTTCTGTGAACTCTGTTTGCTGTATCTTGAGCTCTATGAAGGGTAGAAATTAAAAACCAAAAAACTTTCCAATCATATCAAAATTCATGATTAGGTGATATGAATCAGTGAGTTTAATAATTGTCAGTGTAAGAGTTTCAGCAGCTAAAACTAATCTGACACTATATTCCTACTCCAAAACCCAACAAACAAGAATGAAGAACACAAATCGAATTAAATTCAAGTAACCTCAACTCTCTCTTCAAGATTGTGTCATCATGGTTTCATAACATTGAAGAACTCAACTTCTAAGACTCAACAAAACTTGTCACATAATACATATGAAAACTTGTGATTGGAAGACAGTGTAAAAGGGAGATCTCTACATGAATGATTTCTTCTCTGTAATCTAGTTCATTCCTCCCTCTTTCTCCTCCACCATGGAATTCAATTCTTCTGCAGGTATGATTTCCACTGATCAAATCTCAGATGCTAAACCTAATCTAATTATCTATTGCTACTCAGAATCCCAACAAACAAGAAAAAAGAATGAACAATAAATTGAATTAAATTCAAGTGAAATAAACCACTCCAATCAAAATTTGTGCTTACCATTACTATCACATCATATCATACAATACCTTAGGTTTTACTCTGATGACTCTCCGTTGTTCAGTCTCGTTCAAATCCTTAACAGCCATAACCGCAGACTCGAACGTTCCAAAATTCCCCACAATCCTCCTCTCAGATTCCAAGCCCAGATACGCCTCCACCCTGTTGGGCTGGGCCGGGCCCACCCACTGCCTCGAGTGGAACAAAAACCCCATCTCCGCCGGCACCGAGTCAAACCCACAAGCCGAAACCACCAAAGCTCCGTTCTTTACAGCCTGCACGTGGTGTTCACGCTCCATGCGCTCCATGAACTCGGTCTCGCCGGTGATGTCGAGGTAGTCGCAGCCGGCGGCTACACACGCGGCGACAACGGGCGCTCCGTGGCGGCGGAAGGGGCCGACGCAGTTGAGGAGGATACGCGCGCGGTCGCATAGCGCCCGGAGGGAGGCGGCGTCGGCGGCGTCGGCGGCGAGGATGGGGATGGGAGGTGGCGGATTGGGCCTGGCAGCCCAGTTGAGAGTTTGGGCCAATTTGGAGGTGTCGCGGCCCGCTATGGCGATGGAGTTGAAATTTGTGAGGAATTTTAGGGCTTCTCTGAGAACATGCTTGCCGGTGAAACCAGAGGCTCCGAGGATTACAATGTCGAACTTTGAGGTTGGTGCTGACACTGCCATGTCTTTTTCTTTCTCACTTTTCACTTCTTCACATGAACAACAAAAATACACTTCATGGAGTTTCTTTGATTTTTGCAAGAGAATTGTTAATGGTTGAAAGCTCAAATCTTGGATATCATGATGTGAGTGATTTTTTTGGGAATGAATTAAAGTATAATTTTTAAGATCGGGTTTTGTTTCTTTAATTGACCTGTTTTGTACCTGATTGAATATGAAAATGATTAATTAGCACGCTTAAATTATGTGATTTTCATTTCAACTGTCAACTACCATAAAATCTGTCACAAATCAGTTTCCAAGACTCAAACTTTCACTGCCTTTCTTTTTCTTTTCAAGTTGTACGGTTAATAATCTTAATTTACAAAAATCAATAAGATAATTTGTTTAATATTGAATCTGATTCTAAAAGATTAAAAAAAAGTAATAATCAATTGATAATAAGAACTAAGAGTGTAATATCAGTTATTAGCAATTACATTTTTACTAATCCTTTCCTAAACATCTTTAAAAAACAAACATATATATATATAATAAAAAATTTCATCTCTTAATCACTCTTCGTGTATCATAATATAATTAAACTTTGACCTGAAATATTATCTATTCATATATAATATTACAATTAAAAATGACACAAACAATAAAACATGGTGTGTTAATATATTTTTTTAAAAGTAAAAAGTATACATTTCTAAAGTCAAGTATTCATAATTACATATTTTCATGTCACATTCATTAGTTAATTAATATCATTTAATCATAACATTAATCATAATGGACATTATCTCTACTTTTAAAAGAAATTAAACTCACATTTTACATTTCTCATATAATCATTCACTTACAAAGAGTTACATTCCAATAATTAAGTATTCTTTATATGGTAGGATAAATTTCTTACAACATGATGTAATTTTTTATAATATATTATATTTAATCATTTGCACTGCCGAACTATGTAACTACAAATTTTCATTTCAAAATTTTAAAATACTAATTTTCATACACTAACTTTTTGTCGCTCAACACATATGTTTATCTTGTGAGACAACGTTGAAAGCTTTTAAATATCCAAAGGTGATTTGGGGGAGATGATTTGAATGGATTTAAGTGGATTTGAGAATGATTTTTTTGTTGTTTTTTTGAGTGGATTTGTGAGTAATTGAGAGTGGATTTGGAAGTAAAGTTTCTGAGAATTAGTGTAGGATTTGATTGATGTGATAAATTTAAAAAATTTGTTTAATTGGTAGAAATTAAAGATTACAAAAATACCCTTAGTTATTAAATTAATATAAAATGTTATATGTTAAATTATATACTTAATTTTAAAATGTTTATAAAGAGTAAAAAAATTAAAAATAATAATTAAAATTAATTTTAATATTGTAAAAAAATTTATTTTAGTAAAATAAATTTATTTTTAATTGTAATATTTGTATTATTATTTATTACCAAAATAAATTATATTTTTAAAGAAAGAAATAATTCATCAGACAACCACTGCCACCCAAACACAGCCTTTCTAATTAATTTGAAAGTTTTAACCACCACCCAAACCATACTTACCACCCTTGCTTTAGAAGAATGGGGATGGAGTAGGATTACGAAAAAAAAAGTCCCAGCGTCTCGCTGTATGAGGATGGGCAAAGATGGTATTTGCTTTCAATTCCCTGCAAATCATCTCATGCATGCGAGGGATAAAAAAAGTACCTTTCTCACAAATCCCTCCCATTCCGTCTGCGCAAATCAGCCAAAGCGAACACCATCACTCCCGCAAATCTGCACTCCCATTCTCTCGTAAACAGTACTATCAGCTCAAACGATAGTGAGACACTTATTGAGATATAATTGATTCAATCGAAAAAAAATTCTCTGGTTAGTTCTATATATTTTAATTATTGAAAGAATTTTGCTCAATAAGGAGATTGACAAATTAATACATTATTGATGCTATCAAATTAATATTATTTTACAAGACAACTTTATTATTGTCAAGTTAGTAGTTAACAAACTAGATAGGGTTAAAGTAACTTTCAGTCATTTTCCAATGAATACGGAATTGTTTTTCAATACTTGACTCTTATGAAAGACTATAAAATATTAGTAAATCACAATGCAATACTTAAATATAAAAGTAAAAATCTATCCTAATGAAATTAATATTGAAGATTGATGTGAACTTCAATGAAAAAATAAAAGACTTTGAAACAATTATAATAAAATAGGCTAATTCCACTGTTTTTCTAAATAGATTCATCATTGGTTATCCACAAATTGTTGTTTAATTGATTATTGTTTTAGATTTTTAAATTAATTAAAATACATTCTTAATTAATTTGAGGGTGATCTTACATTTAACCAAAGTAGATTCTCAATCAAAAGCAATACCTTTTTAGATTATTCACAATAAATTTAACCAAAATACATTCTCAATTAAATCATATTATGCTTAATCATATCCTTTCTTTTATCTCCTAACCTTTAATTAATCAAAGTACATTCTTGACTAATTATTGTTAAAGCTTTTACTGTTAATCAAAGTACATTCTCAATCGGTAACAAAAACTCATTCAATCATATGAAAGTTTTGAAATTCAATCAAAGTACATTCTCAATCAAAATTAGAAACCCTTTATACTCATATGATTAATATGCTTGTAGATTAAGACACTTTATGATGTAAAAACTATTACCTTTGACTTGATTGAGAGATGAAAGACATATAAGAAAGATAACTCAAATCAATAATCAAAAGAAATAAAGACATTATTTCAATCTAACTTCCAAATCCATAAAGAAATTATAATGAAATAACCTTAGAAGCCTATCCTTTCATGAATGAAGTGGAATACATGATGAAAATAAAAGTGACGAGTGGTGAATGCTTCCAAGTGTAGGAGTTGTTGAGTGTTCCTTCTACTTTCCCTTGGTCTCTTTATATAGAACTTGATTGGCATTGGATTATGATTTTTCCATTGTTGTAATTTTTTTTATGATAATGTAATCTTCAATTATCTTCTATATAATTGAATATTTTTAAGATATATTTGATTGTTCTGGAGATCTAAAAATATTTAAGAAGATAATTGTTCGATTTAAAAAGATTTGGCAAATATTATCTTTTCAAGTGTGAGGTCTAGGATCACAATCAAACACTCCACGTCACACACAGGTCCAAAATTGTCTCTAAAGTACAAGTTGTGTTGTTATCACTCTCCTAACTCCTTGTCCAAGCTGTGTAGGGTTGTACCTGTCAAAGGTACTTCGACGCTAAGTCAGTAATATGATCGATAGGTTAACACAATATAGTCTTAAATTCGTAATAAATGCAAGCACCTACTTCCTTACCTTACACATGTATTTATAGGTTTCAAAATGGACTTTTAATTTAGGTTGGCTTAATCACGACCCAAAAGATGATAAGTATATTTTACCTGTAAACGTGTTCAATTTGTAACATGATCAACTAACAGGTGTTTGATCGATCAATTACTCACTATTTTAGTGGGAGTCATCCGGCCCGCAGGGTAATTAGGGATGGAAACGTTGATCGCCTGGTCAACTGATGACCTGGTTGGTCATATAATACATAGGTCAGTCATACAGTACAGAGGCCCCCTAAGCCCGAACCAAAGGTATCTGGAAAAGGGATTTCTTTTATCTTAATTCAAAGCACATCATTCAAATAGAGCATTCATTAATGGACCAAGAATTTAATGCATGCTATAAACAATTAAATAAAACCCCCCAAATTTTATAATCATAATTTTTCATAAAATTGGAAACTTGAAATTAATGTTTGTGCCCATTACTCACTAACATGCTGTGATACCAATTGTTAGAATTTATGATTGACAAATTAACAATTAATGAGCAATAAACCCTTAACATGAGCAATTCCCAATACTCCTTAAAACAATAAAGGGGAAGCTTACATGAGGTATTAGACATTGGGAACAATTAACAAACAACCTGAATTGGTCTCTGATCTTTCCTTTCTAGGACACCTTTAGTTCTCTCTGAATATTATCCTCAGATAGAGATAAAAAGAAAGAAGCATGAATGATACAACATGTGCTCACATATGGGGTTCATAACCCTTTAAGTGACCTGTTGGTTACTTTTCTTTAGTTTCAATAATTATAATTTGGTCCCTTCAACAAATTAAAATTAGTACTGATCTCTACACAATATATTTTTCATGAGAAATAAACCCTTAACCATATTTACTTAATTCAATCACTTTATATAGAAAATATAATAACCCTAATACATTTAATTATTATATATATATATATATATATATATATATATATATATATATATATATATATATATATATATATATATATATATATATATATATATAAAAGTAACCGGGGGTTTGGAAAAATTTTAATAAGAAAAAATAATACATAAGGTTTTCTATATTAAAGATCACATACATGTTGTATCATCATCCCTATACATCACAATCTTGCAGTATACATTTTTTATCTATATAAGTAAAAATACATAGCTAAACTCTCGTATTTGAACTAAACTCTAAAGTTCCATCTCTCACAAGATATTATATTTTATCCAACTCACATTTGATGCTCTTAATATTTCTACGACTATAGTTTTTTTTTCTTATAATTACTTATATTTTATCCAACTGACATTTGACGCCCTTAATATTTCTATAATTATAGTTTTTTTTTCCTGATATTTGATATTGAAAAAAAAAAATAAAATAAATATCATTTTAATATTGAATACTTAGTAATATTATATTTTATTTATTTTATTTTTGTTGATTTTGCAAACAAGCACTTAATTTATATTTAAAATAATAAAAGATGAATTTGGATATATGGGTACGAATATAAAAGTATAAACTCTCTCTTGATATGAGTCACAAATTGTATATAATTGAATATAAAAATATAAATAAAGATGAAAAATGATAACTATAATGAACATAAAATAGTCAAACTTCCATTCACGTGTTCACTTGTCATTCCTCCATCAAAATCGACAAAATATAATGGAAATTCACTATGATAAGTGGTTAGATGTTTAAGTTCATCAATCTAAGTCACTTAGCAATTCACAATAACTTTTTATTGTTATATAGTTGTGTGTAGAATGTCATTGATTGTGTTATCGATATAATGTATGGTATAAGCACAAATTTAAATTTTATTTTATATACTATTCTTCCTTATTTAAATGTAATAAATATTATATCATTAATCTCTGAGTTATTAACTAATATATTTACATTAAAATCTCATATTTATAAAATACTCAAATTTAGAATTGAAATATTACTATTTTTTTGAAGTATTATGCATGTTAGTCCCACCACCAACCCATTCTAAACAAGCCAAATTAAAAATGGATAGGTCACATCGGTAGTCAAATAAGAACATTAGGAAGCCACCTAATGGAAAACTTTACTTCACTCTACCATTCCTCAATACCAATTTCATTAATAAAGTTGACCAAAGTTTCATCTATCATTATGAATAATTTATAAAACAAGCCTAACCATATTGAGAAAAATAAAAGCAGTTAGTTTTGACTCCTTCTATTTAGCTCAAACTTAAAATATATTTATTTTGAATTCACTCTATAATTCCAATTTAAAATGTAAAAAATAATATATATTAAAAAATGTATATTAAATTATTATTTGTATTTTAAATTGGGTATCTATTTTTTTAATGGAGCATCTATAGGTTTTATAAAGGTACTACTAAATTTCTGATAATTTAAAATAGAGTAATTATCCTCTCCCATTCTACATTTGTTTTATAACATTTATAAAAAAAAAGTAAAATAATTATAACAAAGAAATAACTTTTGTACCTGTAAAGAAAAAGAAAAAGTAAAAGATAATACAAAATAGTGTTAAATAAATCAAAATAATGACTTTTTCTTTATTTAATTTGTGGATCTAACAAGGTTGATAAAATTGATAAAGGTGCATTTTTTTTAAGTAATTGGAGGAATATTGTAAGGAGATTTTATTTTAAAAAATATAAACATATTTAAGATATTTTAAGATAAAAAATTTCAGTTTTATGAAATTTTGATCCTATAAATATGAAGGATAGTAATATTTTAATAATATTTTTAGTATTGTCTAATTTTTTATTTTAATATTAATATAGGTTAATATTTATGATTATTATTATTATTGATTGTAATTACATTAAATAATATTAAAACGTTATAAAAAAGCTGTCAAGTTATGGTCGTCTAAATATAAAACGTAGTTGTTTGAATTGTTTGTATGTTTACCCTAAAAAGGCAAATATTCCGAAGACAAAAGTTGTAACGTCGTCAGTGTTTGGTGTGGTCTTTGGTCTGTTCTCACATCGCCACCTACTACGTTTCAGGAGTCCACACAATCAAACACTCTGTTCTATTCCCACCAACCAAACCTTTTCCAATGTTTCAATCCTCGTTTCTCTCTCTTTCTTAACTCTTCCTCTTTTTCTCTCTTTCTTACTTTTCCATAACCACAATTCACTTTCTCTCCAATGGAGTCCAAGCTCCTCACAAACACCCATTTCCTTCCTTCCACATCCACATGCCTTTTTCATCCCACACCTCGCAGGGCTTCGATTTCCTTCAACCCCACTTCGGATTTTCTTCCAAAAGGCAGTCTTTCTTTCCGCCCACGCGCTGCTTCCATTGAGTAAGAACCGTTAAATCATCTGCATTCACGTGGGGTTTCGTTTTTAATCTCAAAGTTTCGATTTTTTTCATTTGGGTGTTTGTAATTGAAATTGTGTTTAGAATTATGATCAAGGTTTGGGATTCAATGGGACTTGGTGGATTACAAAGAGGAAAGTGCATGACGATGGAATTGGGTTCCTTGTATGTTCTTGATGAGTCACGGCAATGGTCCTTTTATTTTCTAATTTTAAGGTTTGCTAGTAAGGGGATTAAAACACTTTTTTATTACTTAAGGCTGTAATTTTATGACGAAAGTGTGTTTTTTTTATATTTTTAGTACTGTTGTTGATGCTTTTCTCTTCATTGAATATTTTATGAATATCATATGCATGGATAGTGGGAATTTTTTTTTATACTATTAACCAATCTGATATTACAATGTGAAACAAGTTTGTTCATTCTACAGTAACTAAAAAAATTACATGTATAACTATTCATGATGGATAGAGATAAAATTTATATTTATACTTTTTTATGAGTTCATATTTTATACTTAAATATGTTGATTTTTATTCTTCTTTTGTTATGCTTTCAACTGTGATTGGTTGTCATGAAGGGATACTGAGGTTGCAAGCGTTGTCTTCCCCCATTATTTTTTCCTTTTTTTTTTTATATTTTGTTCAGTCATGTTTTAAATTTGCCCTATTTCTTCTGTGTAGATCAGTGCCAACAAAGAAAAGAATTGATGAGAGTGAATATCTGACCCTTGATCAGATAAGGCATTCTCTAATTCGTCAAGAGGATAGCATCATCTTCAGTCTCTTGGAGCGATCACAATACTGTTACAATGAAGATACATATGATCCAGATGCCTTCTCCATGAATGAATTTCATGGATCATTGGTGGAGTACATGTTGAGGGAAACTGAGAAGCTTCATGCCAAGGTCTGAACCTAAGCTTATTTGTTATAATCTAACTGAATGTTCTTAATGCATAAATATAGTTGAGGATGTGCATAAAAAAAAAATCTGTATTGAATTTCTTCTACCAAAAGCATCCAAGCTGTCCCTACCAATTTTAACTGTCACAAAAGTCTACCCTTTTGCTCAATTGATGAGCTATATTTTAACTGTTTCTTCCTATCATATTGTCCCCAAAATTTATTCATTAATGGTTTATAAATTCATGCCTACTTTGTTCTGATGTGCATCCAAACTTTCATCCTCAAATCCAACTGCAATAAATTTTGTCTCTCATTTTCAAAATATTGATTTCACGGACTGAATTTCCATTCCACTGAAGGTGGGCAGGTACAAGAGCCCCGATGAGCATCCATTCTTTCCTGAAGGCCTACCTGAACCAATGTTACCACCATTGCAGTACCCTCAGGTACAACATATTCCATAGCAGTGATCAAGTTTGTACTGTTAAGATTTTCTGTTGTTGCTAAGTTTATTATGTTCAATTGCACTGAGCTACATTTTCAGGTAGATGGAATAACAATGTATAGAACTCTTTGAAATCCTCCTCTCTAAGTCCATTTGTATCACTAGTAGTGATGTAGTCACAAAGATGACATGTCAATTATTGAATTCTTGCTTTTTATAGAATTTTAAAACTGATCGAAACTGGCTTATAAAAGGTTAATTGTAATGAAGCAGTTCCTTATAGAAGTATAACATCGGTAAGATGTGTTCCTTTTTGATGAATTGAAATGACAGTTTTTTCTTTTCAATAATGATGAAATTGAAACATTAGTTACATGAAAAGGGAAATATGTACACCAAGTTACCATTCTATACTTCAACCCAACACGTTTGCCTAGTAAAGTGAATTGTAAAACGAGTGGAAGGAAAATCAATTAGCTATTAACCAAAAAATTTACGGTTTAATTCTTTCTGTACTTCTTATATGCTTAATGAATTTATAAAAATGGTTGGCCAGTGGATGACATGCCTTGCGAGCATAGAGTAGTTCTTAGTTGTCATCTTTGGAATACTATGTGGACCATATCCATGTACCAAAATAAATTGGTGTTGTATCTTTCTTGTGCTAATTGCTTCTTCTTTGAATTTGTGTCATGTATGAATAGGTGTTGCACCCTATTGCCGAGTCAATTAATATAAACGAGAAAGTATGGAGCTTGTACTTTAGAGTTCTCATCCCTCAAATAGTTAAGCAAGGAGATGATGGTAACCTTGGATCTAGTGCTGTTTGTGATGTAACATGCTTGCAGGTACACACTATTAGTTTCCTTTAGTTGAGTTCGTATCTACATTCAAATGGTTTTCAGGGGTTGTACAACATTGTATTTTCAATTATTTTATTTACTTCATTTTAAGGTATCTCAATGCATACTGTTCTATTATATATGAATCTAGCTATACCGTCATTCATATCCTTTTTTATTTCCTCTTTGGTATTTGATAGGAACCTGGAAATAGTTAGGCTCAAATCCAAAATATCTAAGGTGTATGTTAGACAGAGAATGAATGACAAAGTAGATAGAGAATAAATGACAAAGTAGGGGATCAAAATGGCATGATAGAGAATGAGAAGAATCCTTCCATGTAACAAATTGTTGAGCTAGCACGGTAGGAAAGGAGTGATTGTGTTGTATGGGTATAAAGCATGAGAAGATAGTGGGGGAGAATAGGCTAGTATTTGGGAGAGACTAGGCACTCTCTAACTGTCTAGAGATGCTTTCTACTTTTCTTATTGTTTTGTATTTTCTTTCCTAATTCAGGCGTTGATGTCATTCTGATACGGTCCTGATTTCATTACTAATACAATGATTATTTAGCTATACTTGTGCTTTCTTATTCCTTGTACCTATCAATAGGTATCAAAGCTCACGATTCCCGGGGTTTGGATGGTTATGAAATAGCAATGGAGTCGAGAGTTGAAAATTTAGAGAAAAGTATGCTTGAACGGAAGCATGAGAGTGAAATCCAAATGGACGAAATCAAATAGCTACTGAAGGAGAAAATTTGAGGGTACACAAGCAGCCAAATGACATTCTCCAAAACGAAGAATGGAGGGGGAGAGTCAGGCTAGTCTAGCTATTTCATCACGAGTTTTTGCACCTTTTTTCAGAACTCGTGATTCTTTGAGGGGGAGTCAACCACCAAGGGGAGATTACAAAGGGAGAAAATTGGAGATTCCAATATTTTTTTTTGGAGATGATGCTTATGGATGGATTAACAGAGTCAAACGCTACTTCAAGCTGAACGATATGGATGACTATGAGAAGCAGGGTGCGGTGTTAGTAGCATTAGAGGACGATCGGGCATTGAATTGGTAGCATTGGTGGGAGGAACAAACACCTTTACCAAGTTGGGTCTAGTTCAAGGAGGTAGTGATTTGGAGGTTTCAATCGGAGATAGTGCATAATCCTTTTGGGCCATTGTTGAGCATTAAGCAAACTGGGACAGTCATGGATTATAGTGAAAAATTTGATATGATTTCAGCCCCATTGAAAAACACTGACCAGGTAATGTTAAAAGGAATTTTTCTAAACTCATTCCGATGAAGAATTGCAAGCCTAAAGCTATACAACATGGAGTCACTATCAGAACTCATGAATCGAGCCCTATTGTTGGGAGAGAGGAATTGGGCTTTGAAGAAAGGGGTATTAGGCTCCAGTAAGAAAGCGAGCACGAGTGAGAAGGGGACTTCTCCAACGGTGACAAAATGAGTAGATCATATAATGCAATGGTAGATATTGTGAAGAATAAATTGTATGCTCAAAGGCCCAATTACGGAAGTACGGGACCAACTTAGCCCAAACCACTAAATGGGTCTAGCGGAGAGAAAAAAGACACTATGGGCAGGAGGCTTTTGCAAGTTGAGTTGCTAGAACAGACTAAAAAGGGGTTGTGTTTTAAGTGTGGGGAGAAGTGGGACCCTGAACATGAATGCAGGCTGAAGCATTATGAGCTGATTTTGATGGAAGAATGGGGGGAGGAAGAATCGGAGGATTGGGATGAGGAAGAGGAAGAAAAATCAGAGTTGGAGGACAAGACACTTCAATTGTCTTTGAAAAGTAAGGTGGGGCTGACCTATCACAAATCTTTTGAGATTTGGGGAACTATTGGCAAAAGACGAGTGCTGATATCATTCGATTATGGAGCAACCAGCAACTTCCTTTCTAGAAAATTAGAAGCCAAGTTTGATCTTCAAGTGGAGAATACTCCTAATCATACCGTGGAGGTGGGAATGGGTGAGAAGGTGAAGGTAGAGAGGACTGTGTAGAGAGGAGTTGATCTTGAGGTGCAGGGAGTCAAAATTAAACAAGAATTCTTTTGTTTAATTTGGGTGGAACCGAGGTTGTGTTAGGTATGGACTAGTTGGGTGACCTTGGTGACATTGAAGCTAATTTTCGAAACATGATTATTAAATGGAGAGATGAAGGAGGCAATAAGGTTTTAAAGGGAGACCTTCACTAAGCAAGACACAAGCATCTTGGAAGTGCATGATTAAAGCCTTACAAAAGATTAAGGAGTAGGCTACTATATTGCACACCGGCAGTTGAAGATATAACCTTATAAATTAAAGAGCTTGGCTAAAAAGGTCAATCAAAAGTTAAGTCTGAGATATTATGGGCCTTAGGAAATTGTGGAGTTTAGTCCGGCTGCCTATAAACTGCAACTACCTTCGGGAAGCAAAGTTCACCCAGTTTTCCATGTTTCTGCAATGAAGAAATCCATCACTACAACAATCACCAGCCAACTGTTACCTCTACTTTTAGCAAATGATTGGGCATTGAAGGTTCAGCCAGCAGAAGTGCTTGATGTTAGAAGGAACCAACAAGGGGATTTCGAAATTCTTATTAGGTGGAAGGATTTGCCAGATTTTGAAAATTTGTGGGAAGCTCTATCTACACTCAAGGAGCATTTTCCTGACTTTCACCTTGAGGACAAGGTGCATCTTGAGGAGGGGAGTGTTGATAGGAACCCATAAATAGTTAGGCCCAAACCCAAATTATCTAAGGTGTATGTTAGATGGAGAATGAATGACAAAGTAGGGGATCAAAATGGCATGATAGAGAATGAGAAGAATCTTTCCATGTAACAAACTGCTGAGCTAGCACGGTAAGAAAGGAGTGATTCTGTTGTATGGATATAAAGCTTAGAAAGATATTAGGGGAGAGACTAGGAACTCTAACTGTTTAGAGATACTTTCTACTTTTCTTACTGTTTTGTATTTTCATTCCTGATTCAGGCACTGGTATCATTCTGATACAGTCCTGATTTCATTACTAATACAAAGATTATTCGGTTGTACTGAGCTTTCTTATCTCTGGTACCTATCAGTATTTAACCTTTTAGTACATGTGCTATGTGAAGCCCAATTGATTTGTTCTTTTTGAAAATCTTTCACTGTAATGAAGAAAAGAAAACTGACCCTCATAAAAATAAGATCAACTAGTGAATTGTTTGAACAGGGAATGGTGAAAATTATTATAGCTTGCAAATTTCCTTCTGAAAAATTCACCAATTTCATTGCCTCAATTTAGTAAGTTTAGATTGTAATGATAAATTCTGTCTCTTATATTGATGGAAACTTGTGATTTGTTGTGACTGCAGGTTCTTTCAAAAAGAATCCATTATGGAAAGTTTGTAGCCGAGGCAAAATATCAAGCTTCTCCCGATTCATATAAGCCTGCCATTTTAGCTCAGGTACAATACAATTTGTGTTACTTATTTGCTTATACGGATTCATACTATCAACGGTAAATCTGCTTCACCATGGACACATTTTATCCAATTAGTGATAAACAAATCATGCTAATTTTGTGATTAGTTTTTCTTGTCATATCTATAAAATAAATCTGCTTGGTTTCTGGTAAATGGTACTGATTTTGATGGAAATCTGCTTTAAAGTGATAAACTTCTGGTGCTAATTTTATGTCATAAGTTTTTTGTGTTATGTATGATAACATCTGTTTTGTTTCTGGTAAATAGTACTATCTTCTATCTCATTTATAAGTATAAAAAAAGCTAAGTTCATACAGGTTAAGAAAATCAATTAGTTTCATTATATTTTATTAATTTTCTAATATTCTTAAAATTCACTTTTCTTAATCTCGTAAGACAAACTTGTACACATAATGATAATACAACCGAATGTCAGAAAAATTATCACCAAATGGAGTTGAAACAGTTTGAATTTGCTTATGTTTGAGAGAAAAGAAGTCCTTTTTTGCTTATAAACCAGAAGAGGAGTACTGATTTTGATGGACATGCTTTACAAGTTTCAAGTGTTTACAATCTTAGTATATTGCTAAGGGGAAATTTTGAGGTTGTTTTCAATTTTCTGTAAGCTGGATTCTTCACATAATCAACTTGTCTTGGTGTTTTTTCAGGACAAAGAGAAATTGATGGAATTGCTTACATATCCTGAAGTTGAAGAGGCAATCAAGAGGAGAGTTGACATGAAGACCAAGACTTATGGGCAAGAAGTGATCATAAACTTGAAGGAACACAGAACTGAGCCAGTCTACAAAATAAATCCAAGTTTGGTTGCTGATCTTTACAGTGATTGGATCATGCCTCTGACAAAGGAAGTTCAAGTTGCTTATTTGTTGAGAAGGTTGGACTGAACATAGCAAGCACATTTTCAATCATATTGTTCATAGGGTATATTATATTTTCTAGGAAGTATACTTGCAATGGGTAATTTCTCTTTAATCATCACCATAAACTTTAGCTATTGTAATTATAACATATGAGGAATTTGATTTTGGGCTCTTGTATAATAATTTATGCTATATTCTATGTTGTTTTTTCCTTGTGTTGAAAACCTTGTAACTTCAATCTTGTAGTGTTGTTATAATAAAAGGAAGTGAAGAGTTAAATCCTTTATGTTTCAATCATATTTTTCTTGAGATGTGTAAAGCTTAACATTTCAACACAACTTAATTGGGCTTAGCATAGCTTTATTGGGCCTTTCTTTTCCTTCATGGTAGTACTTAATTACTTCTTGCACCTCGTTATGATGACTCTTATTTGATTGATGGTGTCATAAGTTAATATCATATTTATTCTAATTACAAGATTTATTTATTTAGTTTTTTCACAAATCTCACAACTAGTGGTTAAAATTCACGTAAACTAAAAAACTTGTAAACTAACCTAACCCAGTTGAAAATAAAAGTTCGGAAAAACTCACAAGCCATATATATTCTTAGTAAAATGTTCTTTTAATAATTTTTTTACAACACATACATAGTAATTTGTAATTGGTCTAAACAGACAAATAAAATAATGACACATATTTTATTATCAAAATATTGTTAAAAGAATCAAATAATGACACGTATTTTATTGTCAAAAATTGTTAAAAGAATATATGGTCCATAATATTATATTTTGATTACATTTGCATGTTATAAAAGTTTAAATCATGTATACCTCAAATGTTTTGTTTCTACGTGGAATACAACAAATTCTAAACAGATTCAGCAAGAAAGCTCACACTGTTCCACAAGTTTAATATATTATATATAGGTTTAATTGCTTCTTTTGTCCCCAGTTTGGTTGAAGTGTGTCAAATTCGTCCACCTTTTAGAAAAATGTCAATTTCGTTTCCATATAGAAAAAATTTGTATCAATCAAGTCATTTCCGTTAAAAATCATTGCTTTCAAAACTCACTTTATCCACTACAATATCAGGGATCAGACCCATAAAGTGGTTATTATTCAAAACTCACTTTAAGTTTTTAACACCATTAGTTTGTATTTAACGGAAATGACTTGATTGACATAAATTTTTTCTATATGGGGACAAAATTGACATTTTTCTAAAAGAAGGACGAATTTGACACACTTCAACCAAACTCACAACAAAAGAAGCAATTAAACCTTATATATATAAATTTAAGAAATAGGTATTAGACAGCAAAGTTTGCATGTCGTATTAATGTACTTGTTGTGTTGTGGTATCGTGATTTTAGGAAAAAGCAGGACCACATTCATGGCTAAGAAAAAAAAATGTTATTGTGTGGATGTTGATATCAACCAACACATGCAACAAGAGAAATAAATAACAAATACAAGATAAGTATGGTAATATAATATAATATTTATTGGTCCAGGTGTCAAATTCATACACGTTCATTTATTTATTAATTACTTTTTTATTCGATATATTATGTAATTTTTTTTTTCTTTCAAACGTTTGAAATATGTATTTTCAAATAAAATCGTGATGAGAAAAACTATCCATATTCCAAACGGTGGTCCTTCTCGTAATAAAATAAATGTTTGAAAAGAAAAACTAAATTTTAACCAGTTTTGGAGATAGCATTTTAGTAATATAAAACTAATTTTTAATTAGAAACATTTAACCTGTAGTTATTTTTAAGTATCTGAACCTATTGTGTATTAATGCTGTTGAATTGTCTGAGTATAAAAGTTAGTATAGTATAAGATAAAGTAATAATAAAATATAAATTAAAAAGGTTGGAATTGTATTTTACCACTTTTTTTTTTCAAACCTTAATTATATTATACTTTAATTTTATTACTCTCATATGTATTGATTTAAATAATTCCAAAGTCATCTCTTAACAAGGAAGTTTCTAAGAATATAATTAATTTATTGGTCATAGCTATATTGCTTGCATTCATAATATGAATTTAACCATTTACCAAATCTAAATATATCCCTACCATTTAAAATCATTAAATGATTTCATTCAAATTCAAATTTGATTTATATAAGACGAGTGATAATTAATTTTAAGCATTTAATATAAAATTTGAATAATTAATATATATATATATATATATATAATAAAAAATAACAAAGAATATAAAGAGTTTTATATTTTGCATTCAATTTCCATAAATTGAAAACTAGCTACGGTTGATTATGTTATATTGGTCTTTTCCTAATATTTTTTTTTCCAAAAGTCTTATTACGATTATGTTAAAAATATTTTCTTTTATATCATAAATATCTTTATATTGGTTAAATAATCAATATAAAATGTCATTTATGTAATCCTAATATATATCTTTCTTATAATAATGAAACTTTTAAGTCACATATATATCAAACGGGAAAAGAAATCATTCTCTTATATAGGTTTGAAATTATGTTTCAAATATTTTATTTTTCCTCAATAAATTTTTCTTCAAAAATTTCATTACAATGTTGAATGTATATTTTTTATATCATTCGTGTCTTTATTGGTTTCTAATATTAATTTTTTTTAATGACTTTTGTTTGTATTTGATAATAGGTTGATATGCATATAACATGAAATGAGAATGTCAAATCTATAGAATTAGGTTATAGTCAGAAGTAAAATATTACGGTGGGTTGAAGATTTCAACTAATGAAAGTTGACTTATGCTTTCATTTAACTTGTATAATTTTTTTAATATTTTTTATTATATACTGCATATTTTGATTTTTTTTCATTATTTCATTAATATTATATATTTAAAATATGAATTTATATATTTATTCTATATTTTTTATAACATACTTATTTGTTTATTAATTTTTAAGTTTTACTTTTATCGTTTAAAAAATCCTTATAATTTTAATGAAATACTTGTTTGATTGTTTTTTCATTCTTTTAAATTTCCATCATGAATTATAGGAAGCAAAACCATTACTCATACATAATAAACTGCACCTAATAATATGTAACTCTTTTCCCAAAAATTATTTTAAAAGATATATCTAATTTAACTCTAATAAGTTGAGAGTATAAAGTATATTAAGGAAAATATTTATGTTTAATATTCTGTCTAAAAATATGACTTTTTTTCATTACCTAAAATAACAGTATCCATATCATCATGATATTTATTTTAAATAATTGTTTTTTATAAATTCTTCTTCAAAACCCTGAAAGTAAAAACCCAATTTTTAGGAAGAAGATACCTTAAAAGCTGTACTCTTTCCTGCCTGTTGTGATAAAAAATCAATGGTAGATCTAGAAAGCAACAACAACCCTAGAAAATTGAGATTAAATAAGAAAAAAAACAACTTTCACACAACAGATGCTATTAAAAAATCCCCAAAAGAACCAAAAGGAGTCCTTAAAAGGCCAAAAGAACAGAACATTGTGACAGAGTGTTCTAGAGTTTGTTCTAGAGTTTGTTGAACTGTGAAGAGAAGAGAAGAGAAGAGAAGAGAGTAACTGCAACCAAGCAAGCGAAGCAGTGATGGAGGATAGGATGAAGAAGAGGGTGTTTTCTCCACCCATTGTGCTTCTCTTTCTAGCTTTATCACTTCTTCTCTTGCTTCCAGAAGCTTCTGCTACAAAATTTAACGTTGGAGATAACAAGTTTTGGAACCCCAATATCAACTACACTGAATGGGCCAAAGGAAAACATTTCTACCTTGGAGATTGGCTGTGTAAGTTCCCTTTCTCTCTTTATCTATTCGTGTGTTGTTTCTGTGATGGGTGTTGTGTTGCTGCTGTCTCTCCGTGAACTGGATCTGATTTAGTACGAGGATTGGATGAAATAGATAAAGCTGTTATCTTTCTGTTGTTTTCATCGCTGAATTTACTGTCTTTTGAAGCAAGAGGGTGCATATTTGATAGTTTCAATTTCAGATCTTTTGGTTTTCTTCTCTGTCTTTAGTTAACATTTGGGTCCTTTGTTGAACTCGTTCTAGGTGGACAAAAACAGTGAAAGAATTTGAATGGTGTTGTAGAAGAACTGGGAATTGTTGTGTGTATGATATTACCAGCATTTTGTAAATGAACTGTAAAAGTTGTGTTTTTAGGGGAATGGTGTTGGAGTTTTTCTCCACATTCCCTGGCTCATTTCATTTTGATTTCTTAATTGATAATTTCTGTCTAGAGGGAGTGTAAATAAAAAATAGGGTTTTGAATTTGGATCGCTTTTTGTGCTTTTGTTGAATTGGTCTGCATTTCCAAATCCTTAGTTAACATCCTTATTCTGTTGCTTGTTCGTGCATTTCTTTCTTTTGAGTGAAAGTGAAACCTTAAATTCCTCGTTTTTGTGCTGTCAAAATTTTCATGGTTGCTTTTGGTGTGAATGCAAGTTAATTTGTGTTTTCCATGGTTGTTGCATCTTCTGTCCCCGTTGGTGTTGAGTTCTGGATGCTCACCATCAAGATAAGCCATAAACATGTGAATGGTTAAACAAAAATGTGGAATAGCAATCAAGCAATTGAGATGTGAACAAGAATAGAAGATTGCAGATCTTGTTTAACCTTTAAACAATTTTTAGCTGTGGCAGGATGCACTCTATACTGCCATATTCTGTGTATTATAGCATGTTGCTCAAGTTTATGAGTTCACTAATTTACCCAAATTGATCAAAAGGTTAAGCTGAATATTCCCATCAATTAACATCATAGTAAAAATGAGGTGAAGTAAAGTTAAAAGAATAACTTTCACCCTAAACATAACATAACAGATATAATAGTACATGTTTGAAGTGTGAAACGTACTTTTGAAGGACATTCACTATTAGAATGAGGGTAAGGGTAATCCAAACATAGTAATAGGTATTCATGATTATTGAAGATCTTATATCGAGTGGAGATAAGACAGATATAAGATGAGTTTATAGTATATAAGTGGATACAAAACTCACTTTTGGTTTTGTTGAGTTGAGTTATACTAAAATTCACTTCTTAATAATTATCTCCTTTATCTTAGAAGTTTTCTAGTCTAGTTTTGATTTGTACTCTCATTGTCTTGTCATACCTCAATTTTTGGTTATAGAAGCACACAAACACTTGCTAGTAGTAGCAATAAACAAAGTTGTGTGGTGGTTGGGTGCAAATTTTGAGTTCCAAACCAAGATTTTATGGAATGCAATGTTTCCTAGTTCATGTATTCATGCTAACTATGTCTGTTTTGCAGATTTTGTCTACGACAGGAACCAAGCTAGCGTGCTGGAAGTGAACAAGACCGATTATGAGACTTGTAACTCTGATCATCCAATCACAAACTGGACAAGGGGTGCAGGAAGAGATGTGGTTCCTCTAAACGTAACCAAAACCTACTACATCATCAGTGGCAAAGGGTTCTGCTTCAGTGGCATGAAGGTGGCTGTTCATGTTGAAAAGCTACCACCTCCGCCGAAAGCCGCCCCTGTAAAATCCGGTGCACCAACACTCTTCTCCACCGGCCACATTCTTCTCACGCCGGTCGTTTTCGCCGTCGGAGCAGCGTGGGATGCATTCATTCATTTCTGGTAGTGAATACCACACCACCATTGAACAACATCATTGGATAAGTGTTAATGTTGTGTTAGTTGATTTTATTTTTTGTTGAAAGGCAATTGTTGTCTGCATTGCATGGTGATAGTATTTGTTGGCCTCAAATGGGTCAGACAAAAGGGTGATTTTTCAGCAAGTTAGGTAGTGTCTGTTTGATTTTCAAAATGTGTTGTGTTTCTGCATGATTATTGGCAGAAATATGCCACAAACTGGTTTAAATTAATTTGATTTATTGGAGAATTCAAATGCGGGAATTGCGGGAATTTGTATCATGCTTTAGGACTGGTAGGACCTTCTGCATGTGCTTGTAGCATCATCACTGCATTTTACTTTTCATCAATGTTTTTTCATGTCTTAAAAACTTAAATCCCAGATTAATACGTATTTAGAAGACCCTTTTTCATATAATTAAGAAATTTTAGTTTATTTTTGACACTTATATGTCAGATTAGACTTTTATTGTCAAACATAAAGATAAAGTTCATATCTGACTTTACTTGAACAGAACTACATTGTGACTAAAATTCATGTGATCTGCAAAAGGAGATTAACATCAATGACAAAGTGTCATAATCTAAATCTATTACCAACAAAGTCAATATAGAGTATCAAAAATTTGCTTCATTCTTCTACATTTTCTGTTTTGTCAAGCAGAACAAATTCAATATAGAATGTAAAAAAGTTCTACCATTTAGTAGAGTTGAATTTCTTAAGCTTGGAATTAGTGGTTAAATTTTTAACTTCATAGGACTAAACTTCGTTTGAAGAGACAAAATTCATTTGGGTGATCTTTTGTCACGAAAAGGTTAATAATATTTTATTGGCTGAGTCATGTTCTTGGAACGCACACAAAAAGTAGTTGCAAAATGGTCCCTCAAAAGTTCAGTTAATGATTTTTTATGATTTGAAGATTCAAACTAGTAATGTAAGTATATAGTGTAATTCAAATTTCGAGTATATATATACGAAGAATTAAGATTAATTTTCTCCCTTCTTTCTTTTTTCAGTAAATGGAGAAATGAACGATAACTTCAACCAATTTTTATTTAGCAAGCATACTTTCCAGTAAAACTAATTTACAAAGAAAATATTCTATATAGTAAGATATAAAAAAATTATGTTTTAATTTATATTATTTATTTGGTTTGTGTCAATTTTTTTTTTGAACTTTGGATTACTTTTTAAATTTATTACGGGTGTAAATTGAGTCGTGCACCGGTGGGTGACGATTAAAAAATCAGGAATATCATAGACAGCTTTTTAATAATATTGAAATCATACTCGATTATAACCACTTCAACCACATTAAATTAAATTAATCAATTTTAAATTTTAAGTAAAGTCATATAATTGACGATTTCGACTTTAATATATTTGAATAAAAATCGTGCATGAGAATGATGACTTCAACGTATATACATATACATTAATTGAAGTACGTATGTTACATAATTAATATACATTAATTGAAGTACGTATGTTACATAATTAATAAGTTGGTAAAATGTACAGAGAAATCAGATAACTCAATAAAAAGTCTAAATAGTTCGATAATATGAATGAAAAAGTCAAATAATTTAATGAGAAGATACGGAGAACTCATAATGTCTTGTCGAGTTATTTAGTTATATAATATAATATTGATTGATTAGTGTTGAAAAGTTATTGTAAACCTTTTAACACAAATTTATTTCATAGATAAAAAAGATGTATATTATTTTAAATAAAAAATATTTCAACATTATTTTAGCTTTACATATTTCATTCTTTTGTTAGGTTGTGTAAATGAGATGTAATTGAAAATTTCTCCTTTATTCATGACACGTCTCATTGGATTCTACAAAATGATCTTAAAATAAATTTTGAAATCCTACTAAAATTAAGGACGAAAGTTATTATTTAAATTTAAGTTCACAATGTAATTATTTTTAATGCGTTTTAATATATAAAGTTTATTAGTAGAAAGTAATCAATATTCTATATCGTTAACAATATTTCTCTAGAACTATTAAAATTTGGACTGTAAATTGATGGAATCTTATTAAAAATAATCGATAAATATAAATTATTCGAATCGTTAAATTATAAATTAATTCCGATATAGATTAATTTTAATCTAAGAATGTGGAATTTTGAATGTAAAATTATTAATATAAACAATAAATTAATAAAAATATTTTAATCTATTGAAGGTATAAGATTGATTATAGTTTTTATTATAATTCTAGTCATCGTAGTACATTCTATGCAAGTATGATGAATTAAAGAAACAAGAAATGTATAGTTTAAATTTCAATTGATAGGCTATGATATATTTATTGATTGTAACTTTCTTAAATTCATTATAATTTCGTATTTAATTGATAATTTAAAAGGATTGTTATTTGAAACTCGCTTAATAGTTGTAATTTTGTCATATTAATAAACTCATTAAAAATTCAATTGGCGATGTTATAAATTGTAGTGTTTGAATTTTCATTGATGAGTTTACATGATTAAGCGATTGAAATTTTTTAATATAAATATCAAATTATAATAATTGAGATTGATTATAATCAATGTTATTATATTTATCAAGTTATTTTATATTTAATTTAAGAGAATAACCTTTTATTTTAATTTTTTTTAATTTAATTATTATAATAAATAAATCGTTTAACATTTAGGTTTAAAAATAGTTAAAATAAAGAATAATTATCTTAGAGTTACACTTAAAATTACATAATCCTTTCTATATATATATATATATATATATATATATATATATAAAACTAATCTCTTATACACATGCAATAAGATAACATAATACGAAGATATTTTAATTAAAATCAAAGTAAATGATATTCATGACACTTTGAATTCAAAGTTGAAAACATCTCACTGAATTATTTAAATAAATTAAAATAATAGTGAATTAAAACGATACTTAATTTTGAATATATATTAAGAAGTTATATCATACTTTTATTTTTAATCAGATTACAATGAACTTAAACAATACTAAATGAACATGAAATTAAAATTAAATTAACACAAACATAATTTGATAAAGAAAATTGGGTAGAACAAAACTTAATTTATAAAAATTCACAAGTCTACACAAAACTTTATTATCGCATATTCTAATATGTGTCCCATAATTTTCTTAAATAAATTTTCTCCAATTGATTAATTCTATTTCATTTATCGAAATGCACCATTACATTAAGATAATTATAACTAATATGGTTTTAATGATTTCACCATTCAATTTGATAATATAGTTATATATTTTTATAATCCAGATCAAGGCCTAAAGTGATTCTTAAAGTACCCCAATTACAGGAAGCCAACCTAAAGTCCTGATGATGGAATGACCCGTATAAATGCAAAGACCTAAAGTATTGATTCTGGAATGATCTGTATATATGCAAAGACCTAGAGTAGATTTCTCTAGATTGCACTCTTTCAATTTCACATTATTACTGACGTGAAAAGTAGAACACTTTCAATAACCTAATTTGCTCCTTTACCTTATGATTCACATTAACTAAGATAACATTGTAGCCTAACATATAATCTGTCACATTATTCAACTATATAATGTAAACTTTGTCATACATACAAGAAATTAATTCGCTATTCTAGTTAAAAGGCTCATCACAGCAGTCATTATAAACACTAATAACTTGACATTTTCTCAACTCAATTTCTGAGGCTATCAAAAAGGGACTTACATAACAGGAAGAGTGTTGGTGTTTAGCCAGAACCGGAATCAAGAACAGGAAGCCTGCAATGCAAGCTGATCGATTTATCAGTCTCGCGAGTGCCTGGAATGAAGAACTGAAATATAACTGTGAGGCAACTGCCCTGTGGACCAATCCCGTAGAAAGCAGAATCTGGTCTGGCCAAGTGACACTGGAGGCTCTTGGCGAAGTGCTTCACACTCACTTGCACAGATTGTCCATCTCCTCTTGAAATGGACCTTGACGATCGTGTCTGAGCACTGACATTTTGATCTTCAGAAGGGGCGTTTGTTTGCTCCCCAATCACCACCAGTCTCCGAAACTCAGCACCCAGACTGATCAGTGTGGTTGAAACCTGCACGCTCAAATCCCCATGCTTACTTATGAACACATTCACAACATCTCCCACCTGCTTCATCCGATCCACCAAGTTCAACAATTGATTCGAATCAGGCACCTGCATGGATTTCCAAATTAAATCAGTGAAAAAGACTCACATTTCCATTGATTCATCTTCTCTTACACACAACCACGACTACACAATCTCATTAGCCACTACAACCCTCTCTGATCACAACCCAGTAGGAGAATTATTCACACATTACTACTGCAATGTAACTTGCTAAAGAAAATCTCTCTCTACCAATTCAAACTAATCTCCTCTTATAAAATATATTAGATTCTCTTAATCGCGTAATGATTTTAATTTCAAAATAACTTCCTATCTCAATATTAACTACACGCCGTAAATCAAAACAACCTAATCTTTACAAAAGGTTTTAGAAACCTATCCGCAACCCTGTTTTTTGAAGTGTTCAGAACTGTTATTCAACGGCAATTTGACCACAACAATCAGAAAGTGTCTGCAATTTTCTCCAATATCAAAAAAATAAGATAAAGCTATATATATGAAATTGGAAGAGTGAAGAACCTGAACGAGTGTTGGAGGGAGATCCTGCGCCGAATCGAGCGCGTTCTGAAGCTCGGTAACCTGCGCCCGGGACAAGGGTTTGGAGATGGGAATGTCCTGAATCACAGCGGACTTATAGCCACGCGTTTCCAGCGTGAGGAAGGGCATGGACTGGGTGGAGTTCGGGGACAGTTTCTTGACGAGCTTGATCTCGAGGCGCGTGGCGGTGGAGGAGGAAGCGGAGTACTCGGAGGCGATGGCGACGGCGCTGCGGAGGGCGCGGAGGAGGAGGGAGAGGTCGAGGGCGAAGGCGATGCGGTCGTCGTTGTTGCTGGAGATTCGGTAGTCGTGAAAGAGCGCCTCCTTGCGGAACTGTGCGACGGAGTGGACGCCGTCGCCGTTGAGGAGGTTGTGGAGGAAGAGCGCGTGGTCGCGCGTGAGGTAGAGGTGGCAGGATTTCCCGGTTTTCTCGAGGACGGGGAGGAACCGCTTCTCGAGGAGGTTGACGCCGTTGTCGGTGACGAAGGCCTTGAATTTCATGGCTGCAACGATTTGAATGAAGAAATTGAAAAGTTGGGTGAATGAATGAGGAGAGTGAAGAACTTTGAGATTGTTTTTGGTGGAAAAATTGATTCGATTCAGCGGTTTTTTTTTGGGGGGAAACCAAAATGGGAATGAAGAGATACTCATTGAAAATTGGGTTTAGAAGGTTGCTCAGAAAACCGGACCGGTCGGTCTGTTTGATCAAACCTAGTGGATAAACCGGATGGAGTTAGTATTACATTACATTCCTCATAGAAAAATAAACCTTATTTATTGTTACATTAACTAATTAGAAAAATTGTGGAGATTCTATTACTTAACTATTATTTTTGTGAAAGTTTAAGATCTCCTTTATATAATAACTTATTTACATTCATAATTTCTTAATTTAATTAAAAATATATTTTATAATAAAAATAAATAAAATATAAAATTGTAAAATACACAAAAATTAATTTTATTGATGATTTAAAATAAATTACATTTATTAGCAACTACAATGTAAATATTAAAAAAAATACATAATTTAAGAATATTAATGTTTACATATGAAAGGTGTTGTAAAAAATTTAGGGGAAAGTGGAAAAAAGATTTGAGGAAATTTAAGTTTAGAAAGAAAGACAGAAAGATGAAAAGTGTTTTATAATTTGTGGAAATTATACACTTCTTCAGAATATAATTAAAACCTCTACTGTTATCACTCTTAATACAATATTATAATAATTTTGGATAAAGTTAATTTGTAGAGGGTTTTTATATCCAAAATAATTTCTGAAAAATAACATTTTTTTAGTGTACTATTATAAAATAGGTTTCTTATTTAAGATATTTAGAATTAATTACATTATATAAGTGAGACTTATATGTAAGAAAAATAAACTTACGTCAATCATAATGTGCAATGAAAATAAAGGCAGATGAAAGTTGGGGTTTTGTATTTAGAGACCCCAACTTAACTCCCAAAAAGATACAATTTCAATTTCAATTTCAATTTCAATAATAATAATAATAATAATAATAATAATAATAATAATAATAATAATAATAATAATAAATCTAAAACACTTATTTCAATAACACACTTATGTCTATAAATCACCGATTAAGACAAAAGTCACTTCCAAAATCTTCACAAACATAAAAAAAGAGAAAATTATACTAAAGTAATGTTAAAAAGAAAGAACACAATATCCTGATATAAACATATTTATGTCAAATGCTTCAAAAGCTAACATAAAACTCAATATTTATGTTAGATTGTATACAAACCTAACATAAATATCTAATTTTACATTATACTCTAAAATCTTGATCATATAAAAAATTATACTATTTTCAAGAAACGACTTTATAATAACATTTCTTATAAGGATAATGATATTTAGACAACATTTTTTTGACAACATTTGAACATTGATTACGTGTCCATTTGTGATTGGTCAAAAATTACTTCACAATCATGTTTATGATTATTATTAATGATTGTGAAGTAATTTTTGACCAATCACAGATGAACACGTAATCAATGTTCAAATGTTGTCAAAAAAATATTGTCTAAATATCATTATCCTTCTTATAATGTTGTCATCTATCACCTATAAAAGAAAAACAACACACAAACATGTCGTTGATATATACTCTCAACGTCAAAATCCTTAATCGTTAATGATAGCATTAACATCAGTTAAAAAAAAAAGAGTTTGTTAAAATATTTAAAAGATCAACGATTACTTGATTGTTTAATGTAATAAAATAATGCTCATGCCTTTTAATTTAACAAATTTCCCATTACTTTAAACTTTGAAAAAAGGGTAAAGGGCACTATTGTTTTGAAAATTTCGAACTTGTAAAAGCATAAAAAGTTTAATTAACTAGATAGTTAAATGACAGAAACTATAATAACAATATGTAAATATATTTTTTATTAAAATATCAAAATAAGCAAAACGTTACACCGGGAAGCATTGTTATGAACAACATCATGATTAGTATTAATTTGCAGTTATTATTAACTATAATTGCATTAAAAGACAACAATGAGTGAGTTAATCAATCGTTAACACTCAATTCCATGAAGAGAAAAAAACAAAAAGCATGCTTGACGTTTTAGCTTTCTCTGAGGCTGTTCTTCTTCTTTTGCACCATTTCATAACTTTAAAAAGCATCACTATCTATGCTCCACTTTTTACACATGCTTCATTTCATCTCATTTTCTCCACACTATTTAAGTGACACATCTATCACTTATGTTTCTGATGAAGAGAACAAACACTAACCAAGAGTTGTGAAGATTAGATCGACGTATTTGTCTATCTATCTATTTATCTGTATGTGTTGTTTGCTCGATCGAACAATGACGATATGGAAGAACATGATGGTGGTGATGGTGAGTGTAATGATGATGGGGTGGTTGTCATTGGTGGTGATGGGAAATCCGGTTCTTCATAAGGTGGGAGGCACCAAAGGTTGGAACAATAATCATGATGTGAACTACACTGAATGGTCTGCCCAAGAACATGTCTATGTTGGAGATTGGCTTTGTAAGTGCATGCATATATACTTCTTTATGTTTCTTAATTTGATTCTTTGTTCTTAAAAAATGATAATAAATTTCACTTGTTCTATCTTATTTTTCTTCTCTAAACCAAAATCATGATTTGTTTCTCTTTAGGTTTTCCTCACAATAGGGTTATGAGATCCATCAATTTTCGTATATGATGAAGTCATAGTATTCAGAAACATGTATGTTTTTAAAATGATTATGTGCGAGGGAGAGAAGATTATTAGTCAAAATCACGTATATGAAAAAAAATCATTAGATTATTCTAAATCATTATGTTTTTTTTTTCTTATTTCACAAGCTATATATGATATAATTTTGTTGGCTCTCTCAAACCTTTCAATTGGATCTTCTAATATTTATAAAATTTATGTGGTTTTTTGTGATAAAAAATACCTTATTATTATTTGGGGAGTTGGAGTATTGGACAAGAATTCTACTCATACATGCAAAAGAGGGATTAAAAAGAAAGCATAGAACTCTTTTACCCTTTAGTTAAATTGCCATAATTAAGTGGCAATTAAACGTGTTAATTAATTATTGAGCGGAAAATACAATAAAATGTTTGGGTATTTGGAACAAATTAACCTTAAGTAATACTATTGAAAGTAAATATAGGTATGTGGTAAAAAGAAAAAGTTAAAGGCATAGTCAAGAGGAGTATACGATCACATTAGAAAAGAAAAAGAAGAAGAATCTTCCTTTCAAAACGTTCAGAATGGAAGCTTTAACTCAAAATCATACAGTGATATAAAAATTCTAATAGCAAATTGAAAGCATCATAAAACTAAAGGTGCTTTAAATTTTGGATAAGTTTGTATATATATATATATATGATATTGTTATTTGATTTGGCAAATAGCAAAAATAATACAAGATCATACCATTATATGACATGTGAATGGATTGAAATACATGTTAATTGGTTTTTTAATTTAACTTCTTTCAGCATAGGTAAAGTGAATATGTTGAAATATATGTTCTTTGGGTATAATTTGTTTTGATCTCATAAATTTAAAATTTGTTTATTCATCTATATTATTAAAAAAAAATGTTCCTTTTAGTTTATGTATTCCAAATATATAACTATAATTAATTTAACCTAATAATTAAATTAATTTCAGGATAACTTGTTTTCATTTTGCATTCTGCTACTCAAACCTATGAAATTTTCTCGTAATGGATTCAGTGATTTCTTTTGAATTCATCATATCTAACATTTTCAACAAGTAATTTTCTATTATTTATTCATTACTGCATGATATACATTATTTATTCATTACATGCTAATGGTGATGAATTTGATATGAAGTGTTCACGTTTGACAAAAGATACTTCAATGTTCTGGAGGTGAACAAGACAAGCTACGAGAATTGCATAGACAGAGAGTTCATAAGAAACGTGACAAGAGGTGGTCGTGATGTTGTGCAGATGACAGAGGCAAAGACCTATTACTACCTCTCAGGTGGAGGCTACTGTTTCCATGGCATGAAAGTTGCTGTGCATGTTCAACAACATCCTGCAATCGCACCAGCTCCATCCATGCCTGTCTCTGCTTCTCCTTTGCTCTCGCTCTCATCGTCTTCCTGCATTTCGATCATTCTCGTTAATGTCCTTTATTATGTCAACTTCCTTTTCATGGATGGTTCGTGTCAGCTGAGCTTTTCTTAGTGTCATCTGTTGTGCTTTTAAATTAAAAAAAAAAATCAATATATGTCAGTATATTTTAAAGGCACACCATACAAAACAATTCAATAGAAAATCTAAATATTCGATGATAAGATTATTAGGAAGAAGCGTTCATATGGTTGTTTGTTGTTGAAAGGTTCAATGGCTTGTGTTGTTGGTTAAATGTTTAGGATTTGTGGAGATATTTGATCATGGTGAAGGAAAGACCTTGTTTATCTTCTTTTATATATATATATATATATATATATATATATATATATATATATATATATATATATATTGATTTTATCTTATCATTTTCTTTTTTATGATTGAAAGTATTTATGTAAACATTTTTTAAATATTGAAAGCTGTTTTAATTTATCTTCAAACCTTTATTTGTTTTATTAAGTTTGAAGGGTTTTGGTTCGGCACTTTGATCAACTGAACTAAATTAATTAATTTGATGTAAACTTTTTGTCAATTAGGGTAGAGCTGTCAAAACGGGTAATCCGGCTCGACCCGGCCCGGCCCACCACGGGTTGGCCATTTAGTGAGCCAACTCAACCCGGCTTATTTATTAGGGAGCCAGAAAAACTTGAACCCGGTCCGACCCACCACGGGTTGGTGGGTAAACGGGTTGGCTCACTAGCCCATTTAATTATTTTTTTTGAAATAAAAAATACAAACTTTCTGTAATTTAAATTCAAACAAATTTCACTCTCAAAAAATTATGTTAAAGACAATTCAAAATAATAATAAAAAGTACAATATAATCCAAATGTCATCGAAAAACAAACACAAAAACCATACAAATAAGTTTCTTATATTCATCATTTTTTGTTCCTTATCCATTTACGATATTAGAATCTTGAATAGATAAATCCACAATATTATGCTCTCTTGAATCATCCTGAATGTCAAACCTACCTGAATGTAGTTTATCATATCAATTCTTGTAACCCTTGACCCTTGTTCTTGTTGTCTCTAAATTCACTAATAAAGATTTTCTTAATATCAGAACAATTCTGACAATCAATAAAAAAAATATTAGTAAAAAAAAAGAGAACCAATACTCAATAACATCAACAAAAAATTAATAGTTTAATTTGTAACATAATTTCCCAAATTCAAAGATATCAAAAAGAGCTTGTTCAAATAATATATACTCAAATTGTTTAAATAAAATGAACAAAATCTGATACAAGCATGTCAGAACATGAAAAAAATCATTCCATGTCTTCAAATCCCCCAAAACAAAAAACAAATTCACAAACCCCTATTTTTGTCATTATAGGGTTTTCGAAAAAAAAAAAGAGAAGTGAGAAAACAAAAATGTGGAGAAAAGAAAAGAAAAAGGAAGGGTGTTTTACTTGCTCCTTGAAGAATTTTAGTGAAGTGAGGGTGAGAGCACCGTCAAATGAGAGCAAGTACCATGAGAGTGATTTGTGAGAGCAGATGTTACTTTTTTGTATACACAGTGAGTGAAGAAAAAGTATTTTATTTTTTAGAGTTTCATAAATAAAATAATAAATTAAAAAAATAAAATTAGGTAGGTGGGTTGGTGGGCCAACCCGGCTCACCACGGGTTCAACCCGCATGAGCCGGGTTTAAATGAGCCGGGTTGAAATCTGACCCGCATATAAATGGGTTGTATTTTTCAAACCCAACCCGGCTCGAACCCATGACGGGCCGGGTTGGCTCGCGGGTTGTGACCCATTTTGACGGCTCTAAATTAGGGTATAAAGTGTTTTTGTTATGTGTTGGTTTAAGAGTTGATAATTAAAAGGAAATTGATATTTAAATTGTTTATACTGTGAATTAATTTTACAAGTATATTTAATTCACTGAATTATCTTTTGATGATTTTAATTAGGAATTTTTATATTTCTTTCTAATAACAATATTACTTTGTATTTTTATATAAAAGTGAAATGGTGTATGAAGATTAAACTATAGGTTTAATTATAAATTTGGTTCTGGTATTCTTTTAGTTTGGTTCAATTTTTCTTTTTTAATTTAGTTCTCTTATTTTATAAAATCGATCAAATCCTTTTTGTTAATATTGTATCATTATATGTAAATAGGTAGAATTTTCAATTTTTTTAACATTAAAAAAATATAAGAAAATTAAAATTTCTTATGTGACATGTACAAACACGATGTTAATGACAATCTAAGAAAATTAACTAAATTGAATCGTTTTAAAAAATAAGAAGACTAAATTGAATAAAAAAAATAGGAGGCAAAATTGTACTAATTAAACTAAGAAATACATGTACCAAATATATAGTAAGACTAAACTATAACAAGGGAAAACTGGAAAAGATTAAGATGAATTAAAGTTATCAACCTCTATACATAAATTGCAAGAATGTAAATTGTAGCAAACTAAATTACTAATGATAAAACAAAAATTGATAAAGGAGATTTATGAAAACGATGACTCAATCATTAATGAATTTGTCATTTTTCTTGTTTATGACCTTCTTATAGTTTGAATTCTAACTTCAATTTGTTACCTTTTTACATTTGAATCCTTCTTTTCTAAGTTAAACTAAATTAAAATAAAAGAAAATTACATAAATTATGATAATTGTTTTAAAATTGTCATAGTTGTGTCAGTTAGGTCTCCCAATATTAAAGTGTTTTTAGTTCTTTCCGTTAAGACATTTATTATTTTGTTAGTAGTTATTGTTCATATGAACAATATTTTTGTACCTAAGGTTTTCTGTTTTTGGGGTTTTTCAATTTCGGTGTTACCGGAACCCTATATAAGGGTTTCCAGCGTCTAAGAAATAGTAGAAGAGATACAAAAGAATTAAAAGTTGTTCCTTTTTTTTTCTCTTAAAAGTTCAGATTACTTACCTTAAAGACGCGCAGTTTCTCCTTGCCGTCCTCTTTTTGATCTGTTCTCGCCGTTGATCACCACGCCGAAGATTCCAACTTCGCTGACGTACACGCCGAAATCCTCCATGAACGTTGTACTCTTCCTTTCGCTCTCGCAGGAGACTCAGACACCAACTTTCTCACTTGGTTTCTGACTTAGTGAGTCTTCGAGAGAAAGAAACTTAAGTCTCACATTTCTGGGCCACTTGTTTTGGGCCTTACTTGGGCTGGCATATTTCTTTATGGTACCAGAGCAGGTCTTGGACCTGTTCTGCGTTTCCGCTGCACATATCACTCGTTCTTGATCCTTCTTGCACTTCTTTTGTTTACTTGGCATCATGGAGCAAACAGACCAAACTAAAATGGATCAAAGCAAAATGGATCAAGCCAACAACCCCTATAGTCCTTACTATCTGCATCCAGGGGAGAACCCAGACACCTCTCTCATCTCTCAGATTCTCAATGAGTCAAATTACACTTCTTGGAGTAGAAACATGAGAAGAGCCCTCCTCTCAAAGAACAAACTCAAGTTTAAAGATGGCGGGATTAGAAGGCCTCCAAGAAACGACAGTCTTTATGATTCTTGGGAAAGAAGTAATATGATGGTATTATCTTGGATCACCAAGACACTTTCACCTCAAATAGCTGAGAGTTTGATTTATGTGGAAAATGCTCAAGAACTTTGGGAGGAATTAAAGGAGAGGTTTTCCAAAGGAGACCATTTCAATTTTTTAGATCTTCTTCAGGAAATCCACTCCATAAAGCAAGGTGAACGAAGTGTAAACCAATACTTTACTGATCTGAAAATTTTGTGGGAAGAATTGGAATTTCTCAGACCTATCCCTAATTGTAGTTGCAAAATTCCTTGCAGCTGTGACTTGTCTAAAGCCTCACACAAATATAGGGACATGGAGCACGTCATATGCTTTTTGAAAGGCTTAAACGAATGTTATAGCACTGTCAAAACTCAGATATTACTCATGGAACCTCTACCCAACATTAATCGAGTGTTTTCACTCATTATACAGCAAGAAAGACAAGGAAAGTATGACTCCAATCAGGGTGACAGCAAAGTACTGGCTAACACCACTGACAAACAAAATCAGTGGAAAAACAGCCAGGGTTGGAAGACATATGGACGTGGAAATCCACCCAGAAATCAAGGAAAAGGAAGAGGGAGGAATTTAAACTATGGCAAACAGTGCTCCCATTGCCACAAAATGAATCACACCGTTGATGAGTGTTATTCCAAGCATGGGTATCCACCATGGTATAAGAAAAATGATGGCAATAGCGAAAATGATGCTGGACAGAAGGAGTGGGGCTCAACAAACACTTGCTCCACATCTACTGGGACACAAGCTGATCAACAAAGCATAGTCCAGAACCCCTTCACGCATGAACAGATGCAAAGGATACTGCAGTTGCTAGACAAGACTGATAGCTCATCTCACAGTATCAGTCAAATACAGAAAAGTAACACAGAGGACACACAAGGTATGTCCTCATGGATTATAGACACAAGGGCCACAGATCATGTGACCCATGACAAAAATCACTTTACCACCTTCTATAAAATCAATCCCATATCTGTCAAATTGCCTAATAACTCTTTAGTTACTGCCCAGTATGCAAGGACTATCTATTTCAGTAAGGATTTGGTGATTTTTAATGTTTTATATATACCTGAATTCACTTTCAATCTTATATCTGTTCAAAGTTTGACTAGAGACATAAACTGCACTCTTACTTTTTCATCTAAGATGTGTGAAATCCAGGACAATGCTACATTGAAGATGATTGGATATGCTAGTGTGTGCAAAGGACTCTACCACTTACAATCTTTTGGAAGGAATCTGATCTCTAGTTGTGTCTTCTCTTATGAACATGACAATGTAAATCTATGGCATTATAGGCTAGGCCATCCTTGACACAAAGTTGTTGAAAAATTGTGTAAAATTGTTCCTTACATACAAATTGCTACTAACAGTGCTTGTGATATTTGTCACTATGCTAAACAACACAAATTGCCTTTTCCTAAGAGCAATTCCTTATCTGCTAACTGCTTTGATATGATTCATTGTGATATTTGGGGTCCTATTTCTATATCTTCTGTACATGGGCACAAATATTTTCTTACTATTGTTGATGACCATAGTAGACACACTTGGGCCTTTCTAATGAATAACAAAGGTCAAACCAGAGATCTCTTACAGGCTTTTATCATGAAAATCAAAACTCAATTTAATAAAACCATTAAAATCATTAGGACATATAATGGCCCTGAATTTAACTGCCCTGCTACCTATAATTCTAATGGAATTGAGCATCAAAAGAGTTGTGTTGAAACCCCTCAACAAAATTCAGTTGTTGAAAGAAAACATCAACACATATTAAATGTTACCCGTAGCTTAATTTTTAAATCAAATATCCCTCACACCTATTGGTCTTATGCTTTGTCTCATGCTGTCTTTTTAATCAATAGATTGCCTTCTCCTGTTATCAATGACAAAACTCCCTTTGAACTCTTGCATAATGATTCACCCACCTATCTTGATCTAAAGGTTTTTGGATGTCTTTGTTTTGCATCTACTTTGGAAAATAATAGAAGTAAACTTGATCCGAGAGCTAGGAAAGGAATATTCCTAGGATACAAGAGTGGAACGAAAGGGTATATAGTTCTTGACATTAATAGTAGAGAAATAATCATTAGTAGAAATGTGATTTTCTATGAAAATGTATTCCCATATAAAGACAAATAGAAAGGGAAAGACAATAGTAGTGGTGATGAAGGAAATATATTTTTCCTTGATGATATTAACTGCAGGTATGAGAAAGAATCTGCAGGGGATGAAGTAGGGAACTCAAGTCCTACTCAGAGTAATTTTGATGACAGAAACTTGGCCGAGAACAGTGCTGCCACTGAGAACACAAATTCCACAGAACAACAGCAAGAAAATGTTCAAAGAAGATCTAGCAGAGTTAGAAAAACTCCAGAATACATAAAGAATTATGTTCAGGAAGGAGATGAATCCCCATCTACATATTTAACTGTCAAAAATGGTTTGAATACTCCTTATCCTATAAAAAATGTTTTGTCTTACAAATCTCTTTCTAACAAGCATTTAAAATACACTCTCGCTATAACTAGTGACAAAGAACCAAGTTCTTATGAACAAGCCAAGAACAGCCCAGAATGGACCAATGCAATGCAAAAGGAAATTCAAGCTCTACAAGCAAATAAAACCTGGTTCATGACTCAACTTCCTCCAGGAGAGAGATCTATTGGATGTAAGTGGGTCTATAAGATTAAACACAAGGCTGATGGTAGTGTTGAAAGGTATAAGGCTCGGTTGGTTGCCAAAGGGTATACCCAACAAGAGGGTATAGATTTTCTAGACATTTTTTCCCCTGTTGCTAAACTTACTTCTGTTAGAATGATACTTGCTCTTGCAACTTCTAAAAATTGGTTTCTACATCAACTTGATGTAGACAATGCCTTTCTTCATGGAGACTTGAAGGAAGATGTATATATGGATCCTCCACCAGGCTTAAATGTTGGAGTTAAGGGTCAAGTTTGTAAGTTGACTAAGTCCTTGTATGGCTTGAAACAAGCCAGTACACAATGGTTTGATAAACTTTCCACGTTTCTTATTTCTTCTGGATACACTCAATCTAAATTTGATCACTCTTTATTTGTCAAAAGTACCAATGCTGACTTCACAGCTTTACTTGTGTATGTTGATGATATTGTTTTGGCAGGAAATTCAATGAAAGAAATCAATTTTGTGAAAACCCTTTTACACAACTAATTTCACATTAAAGACCTGGGAGAACTTAAATATTTTCTAGGTTTTGAAGTTGCTAGATCTAGAAAAGGAATACATGTATGCCAAAGAAAATATGCACTTGATATTCTTGAAGAGACATGGATGCTTGGAATCAAACCCAGTTCTACACCATATTTAAGCAACAACAACTCATTATACAAGGCAGAGGACTACATGGATAATCCCAGTGATTATCGGAGGCTAATAGGAAAGCTTTTCTACCTTATTAACACTAGACCTGATCTATGCTTTACAGTTAATCTTTTGAGCCAGTTTATGCAGGAACCAACCAGGCATCACTACCAGGCTTTACAACATATACTTAGATATGTTAAATCGAGTCCTTCTGAAGGACTTTTCTTTGCTTCTGATTCAGAGATACAAATAAAAGGTTTCAACGATTCTGACTAGGCCACCTGCCCTAATACAAGAAGATCAACCACTGACTATTGCATTTTCCTGGGAAAATCTCTTGTCTCTTGGAGATCAAAGAAGCAGAGTACTGTCTCGAGATCCTCTACAGAAGCGGAGTACAGAGCTCTTGCTGCTACAGTTTGTGAGATGCAATGGTTGCATTATCTTCTTCAAGACCTCGAAGTCACACCAGTTAATACAACTATCTTATACTGTGACAACAACTCTGCAAGGCACATAGCCCATAATCAGAGTTTTCATGAGCGCACGAAGCACATAGAGTTGGATTGTCACGTTGTCCGTGAGAAGATACAATCCAAGCTTCTACATTTACTACCTATTCAGTCAGAAGAGCAGCTGGCAGATGTCTTCACGAAATTTCCTCACCGCAATCGTTTCAAGTCAATTATTCCCAAGCTTAGAATGGTGAATATCCACCATCCAGCTTGAGAGGAGGATATTAAAGTGTTTTTAGTTCTTTCCGTTAAGACATTTATTATTTTGTTAGTAGTTACTGTTCATATGAATAGTATTTTTGTACCTAGGGTTTTCTATTTTTGGGGGTTTTTCAATTTCGGTGTTACCGGAACCCTATATAAGGGTTTCCAGTGTCTAAGAAATAGTCGAAGAAGAGATACAAAAGAAATAAAAGTTGTTCCTTTTTTTTCTCTTAAAAGTTTAGATTACTTACCTTAAAGGCGCGCGGTTTCTCCTTGCCGTCCTCTTTCCGATTTGTTCTCGCTGTTGATCACCACGCCAGAGATTCCAACTTCGCTGACGTACACGTCGGAATCCTCCATGAACGTTGTACTCTTCCTCTCGCTCTCGCAGGAGACTCGAACACCAACTTTCTCACTTGGTTTCTGACTTAGTGAGTCTTCGAGAGAAAGAGACCTAAGTCTCACATTTTTGGGCCACTCGTTTTGGGCCTTACTTGGTCTGACATATTTCTTTATGTACTCATGTTTTCTTATTTGATTGTTTAAGATAGATTTGTAAGGAACTTTATGTATATTTATGATTATTATTATGTTTAATTGAAATGATAATATGGTTGTGGAAATGTGTAGGGGTGATATTGAAGGAATTTCAATAAAGTCTTAGTTTAGGATATTTTGACTAAAGATGATAATGCACTAACCTTCTGTATGATAAGTGGAATCTATTGATAATGACTTTGCACAACACTAACAAGACCTCTGGAGATTTCATATCAATGTTTGTACTTGAATAATTGAGTTTAGTGTTTGTGTGTATCTTTTTTATTTATTGCATTTAACCCATGTTTATCTTACATTTGTTATTTTGTATTTGTTTTAGTATATTTTTTTTACACATTAGGTTACCCGTTTCTTTTGTGTCATCTTGCGTAAGTGTTGAACCATTTTTTGTGAAAAATGGTGATGTTGTAAAATACTTTTCTTTTTCGTCTAAAAGTTTTCCTTATTTGTTTTAAATATATTTTATTATTATGATTATTTATTGGTTTTAGATAATTATACTATTAATATGTAGATATTTATGTAGAATATATATATATATATTCTAATTTATTTTATCAATGTTATAATGTTCTTTTTTATCTAAATGGTTAAAAATGAAATGCTACATTTAACCATTATTGCTTATAGTGCCAATAAATAATAGAAAAAAGAAAAAAAAAAGAAAATTATATAAATAATTTTTTTATAAGAAGTTTGAAAATGAAAAAAAAAGGATTATGATATTTATTATCATTATAATACACTTTCTTTTGTTATTTTAATTTCTATGTTTTTTTAATCTTTTACTCTTACCCATTAAATTATCGTATTTTCTTTTAAAAGTTGTTGGACTTTCATAAAAACCTAAAACGCAATTAATGTAAATTTCATAGGACGTGTTTTGAAAAAGAAAAAAAACCTAAAATGCCATTAATGTAAATTTCATAAAATTGTTTTGAAAAACATAAAATTTTTTATGCATAAAATTGGCATGTGTCGTGATTATAACATTACATGATTAACACCCCAAATAATTTTTTTCTTTTTCGGTTTTTTTACGTTTCAAAACTACCATTTTAAAATAAGTGCTAATTCAAAATATTTTTTTATTACAAAAATGATTTCAAAATCTAAATTTCTTTTTAATTTTGCAATATGATGTTCCCAAAATATCATTATTATTCCAAAATAATAAATCTATTATGTATATTTTTTTAAAAAAAAGTACTTGAGAAGAAGAAAGTCTTATCCATCTTCAAAATCGTCATGGTTTTTTAGTGGCACTTGAGAGGAAGAGACACCAGATATACAGATACATTTACCATTTTTCTCGGAAAATGATTCGAATATATCAGATATACAGACTTTATTCGGAATGATGCAAGAATCTTGAAACAATCTTTATTCAGAGATTGTTTCAGAAATAGAACTACATTTACATAGTTCGGAAAATGTACAACTAGTTCGAATATACAAGACAAACTTTATTCGGATGAAGAATCTTTAATCTTCTTTCTAGTTGTCGGAGGAATTGTTGTTGGAAGAAGTACTACGCTTGCGATGAAATAATGGATTCGAATAGATTACCAAAGTATTTATACTACTGTTTAGTTTTCATGCTGATTTTATCTTATCATTTTCATTACTCTATGATTGAAAGCATTTATATAAACATTTTTTAAATCTTAGAAATTTTTTTTAATTTAAGTGAAATATTTTTTGTTTTTGTTTTTACTTGTTATAATTATGAAGGATAGCAAAATTGGTAGCTAAGGTTATTTTGATCCGATTTTTTTATGTTCTTAGAATTAAAAACTGTTCTAGTTGGATGTATCTCCTAAGTCTTCCTACACAATTTCTCATCCTCGAATGTTCGGTCAACTGCTTTTCCTCTCATTCACTTCTTTCGAACCTTGATTACTCTTACGTCCGGTCGGGTACCTGCTAAAGACACTCCGACGCTCAAGTTAGTATTTCACAAAAAGGGGTAGAGATAGAAAGAGAAAGCAGAATAAATGTGCATTTAATGTAACCAACTACCTTTCACCTTTGACTTGTATTTACAATACTCGTTATGAGCCCGTGATTAACTGCCCCTTAATCGCGGCCCAATTTGTGGCCCAACCTTCCTAATTGCGTTTTAGCTTAATCCCATTTTAATACCTCTTATCGCCACGATTGGGTTCGTCCAACCATCCGTCGCTGCGGAGCGGCCGGTTGTTACCTGTTGACATTCGTTCAACTTTTGGTTCGCAGGTGATGCTGCGACCTTAAGAGGTTATGCAGATCTTCGTGAAAACCCTTTAACATTCGCTAGGACGTCGTCTGTCCTATTCGATATGGCGCTCGTGGTTATCCATGCCTGAACGGCTGGGATGCGCAGGTTTCGCCGTTGTTACCGAGAAAAGGCAATCCTCTGTAAACCCTAGCTCGTAACCATGCTGGTTAAGGGTACGCTTTTCGCCAGACGGGACTTACTCGTTGGGCGTCCGGTATGTCCTTGGGTCTGACCGGCCCTATGGTACAAAAACCTTTACTGGTTTTATTAAGTTTTAAAGGTTTTGGTTCGACACTTTGATCAGTTTGATTTTGGTTAACTAGATCAGTTCGACTTTGACTTAAACTTTTTGTCAATTAGGGTTTAAAGTGTTTTTTAGTCAGAAATAGAGTGTGTTGGTTTAAGAGTTGATAATTAACTTGAAATTGATATTTAAATTGTTTATATTGTAGATTAATTTTACAAGTATATTTAATTCATTGAATAATCTTTTATTGTAGATTTTAATTAGGAATTTATATATTTCTTTCTAATAACAATATTTACTTTGTATTTTTGTATAAAAAGTGAAATGGTGTATGAAGATTAAACTATTTGTTTGATTATAAATTGGTAAGAAGACTAAATTGAATTAAAAAAAAATAAGGGAACAAAATTGTACTAATTAAACTAAGAAATACCGGTGCCAAATATATATAGTTAAGGCTAAACTATAACAAAGGAAAAATGGAGAAGATTAAGACGGATTAAAGTTATCAACCTCCATACATAAATTGCAAGAACGTAAATTGTAACAAACTAAATTATTAATGGTAAAACAAAAATTGATAAAGGAGATTTATTAAAGCGATGACCCAAGTAATTATTAATTAATGAATTTGTCATTTTTCTTATATATGACGTTGTTATAGTTTGAATTCTAACCTCAATTTGTTACCTTTTTATATTTGAATCCTTCTTTTCTAAGTTAAACCAAATTAAAATAAAAGAAAATTACGTAAATTATGATAATTGTTTCAAAATTGTCATAGTTGTATCGGTTATGTCTTCCAAACTCGTGTTTTCTTATTTGACCGTTTGAGATAGATTTGCAATGAACTTTATGTATGTTTATGGTTATTATCGTGTTTAATTGAAGTGATAATATGGTTGTGGAAATGTGTAGTGGTGATATTAAAGGAATTTCAATGAGGTCTTAGTCTAGGATATTTTGGCCAAAAATGATAATGGACTAACATTATGTATGAGAGGGTAAAATATATTGATAATAACTTTGTACAACACTAACAAGATCTTTCAAGATTTCATATCAATGTTTGTATTTGGATAATTGAGTCTAGTGTCAAGTTTTTAAGTGTATCTTTTTGATTTATTTTATTTAACCTATGTTTATCTTATATTTGTTATTTTGTATTTGTTTTAGGATATTTTTTTTTTTTGCAGACTAGGTTATCCTATTGTTTCTTTTATGATCATCTTGTGAGCATATGAAAGATAGGTGTTAAACCATTTTTGGTGAAGAACGATGTTGTAAAATGTTTTTTCTTTTTTCATCTAATAATTTTCCTTTGTTTTAAATATATTTTATTATTATGATTATTTATTGGTTTTAGATAATAGTAATATTAGTATATATATGTTTTATTTTATCAATGTTATAATGTTTTTTTTAATCCGTTGTAAACGGTTAAAAATGGAATGCTACATCTAACCATTATAGCTTATAGTGCCAATAAACAATAGAAAAAAAATTATATAAATAAGTTTTTTAAACAAGTTTGAAAATGAAAAAAAAAAGGGATTATGATATTTATTATCATTATAATACACTTTTTTTTTTGTTGTTTTAATTTCTTTGTTTTTTTAATTTTTTACTCTTTGAAACATTAAATTATAGTATTTTTTTTAAAAGTGACTTTCATAAAAACCTAAAATGCAATTAATGTAAATTTGATAAGACGTGTTTTGAAAAAATTACATAAAATTGTTTATGGATAAACAAATATTACATGATTAACACCCCAAATGGATGTTTTTTTACATTTCAAAACTACCATTTTAAAATCAAGTGTTTATATGCTAATTCAAATATTTTATTTTTTTTATTACACGATGATTTCAAAATCTAATTTTTCTTTTGTAAAATGGTGATACCAAAATATCATTATTATTCCAGAATAATAATCTATTATACATATACATTTTTTCAAAAGTAAGAAAAGATACTTGAGAAGAAGAAGGTCTTATCCATCTTCAAAATCGTGGTGGTGTTTTTGTGGCACTTTGAGAGGAAGAGACACCAAAAATGGCTTCATCTTCTGTTCAGTGTTGTTCTGTTTGGGTTCCTTCTCTTCCCAACCTTAACACTAACACCCTTCGCTTCCTTTCATTTAATCCAAACTCCGTTGCTTTCTCTTCCCCTTCTTTCAGAATCAGAGCATCTTCTTCCTCCCCAACCCTCGAAGAATCTGCTATGAGCATCGACAACCTGCGACGTTTCATCAACCTTAACTCTGGAAAGTGGAACGGCTCTTTCTATGTACCATCTCAAAACCCCTTTCAATAATTTTTTCTTATACCCTTTTTCTTTCATGGACAAACTTTGCTTTTACTTCTTTGTGCAATGTGCTTTGTCTTAGAATTCAAAACACAGTTATAAGGATTTTGACTTGTTCGTAATGTTTTTACAAAATGTAGAGATTATATGCTCTTTACACTGTCATCCAATCCAGTTATAATTTCACATGTATGCTAAGTTTGTGTTGAATTTCATGATAACTACCTTGAGAAATGCCAGAAACACATATGAACACCCTCCCTTTAATTAGTTGAAACTTCATGACTTTGGAGTTGTTAGTGTAAATTTTTTGCTGCCTAAAAAATCAAAAGGAAAATGCTATGTGGTTCTGTTGGGGTACTGGCTAAATAATTAAAGAAAAATAAATTTTTGTTTGGAGTTATGGGAAAAGATGTTGCAAATCATTTTACAAGACCCAGAAATTCAACTACCTCATGCACAAACTAAGGGCATTTTACACTGTCATCTGATCAAAATTGACATGAATGTTAAGTTTGGCGATTTTCAGAGTAACTAATGTAAAAGTTCGGCTAGAATGATTTCTGGTTAAATAGCAATGCAAACATTTTTACTGTGGTAGTGTGTACAAATTAAAATTGAATGATTGTTATTGTCTATTAAGTTAAAATTGAATGATTGTTATTGTCTATTAAGTTAAAATTGAATGATTGTTATTGTCTATTAAGTTAAAATTTCGAAAGGAAAAGTACTCAACTTAAACAACTGTGCCCAAGTTATTTTCTATATATTATTCATCTCATTTCCTTTTTGAGTAGCAATCTTTTCCTCTGTTTTGTAGCAATTTGATTCATGTGGGAATATGTTACAACAACTGAGTACCAAGCTTTCCGCTAGCTCTTATGGGGAAGATGAACTCATGAGTCTCATTCAAACGTAATAAACTTTTCTCTCCCTCTTATCAGCATGCTTATTTTCTTGTGAACAAAGCAAAAGTAAATAATGCAACACAACTAGAACTTTAGAGGAGTTGTAAACAAAGAGCATTGATTGGTTTTATCTTATTTTAAATTGATATAATGTATTTTTTGGACAAAATCTTCTTTTCTTTTTGCTTTTGTTTTATGGTTTTCAGAATTTACAAAATAAACAAAGAAAATAACAAAATAGTGTTTTCGCTCTCTCCTTTTTTATAAACTTTGAAAGATGAGGACAAAAATTTAAAACGAATGACATTTTTGTTATTGTTAATAGAAAATATCAATTAAATAAACAAAACGCATCGGAAATTTTGTGTTACTTGAATCTGAAGCACAGATGATTTCGACCTTTACAAGGAGAGTGGATTCAGTCTACTGAACTGTAACCCCATTGTATTAAATCATTTAAGTCTGAGAATTATTTGTTCATCATCAGGTTGCTTAAAGGTTGAGAGGAAATCTTATGTTAATTGTTGCTTCTTGCAGGCTTTATATTAAACAACCTTCATCAAGTACTTCAATTTCTGGAGATGACAATGATGCAGAATGGGCTGAGTACAAAATTAAAGAAACCAATATGTTTACTGCTGACAAATATCAACAAGTGAGATTTTCTTCTTATGCTGGAATGTAGAACTTGACTGTAAACCATCATCTTTTCAAAACATTTTTTGGTTCCTTCTTTATGATCCCATTGTTTCTTTAGTGTATCCATCACAATTAGTTTGCAGATAGGCTTTTTTCCATCTGAGAGGGCATTTGCATTGAGATACCAAACAGCTGGCATGTTGGAAACAGTATTAAGGCAAGGTGTTCTCGGAGAAGATGACACCGGTGAAGAGTCACCAAGGTAAAAATGCTTCTTTTTATAGAAGAGACCAGGTAGTACTATTTGACTGATTTCTATGTTTGTGAAGTGTAACAATTGCTGACGTTATAACATTTATCATGCATTACTGCTTTAGTAAATGAAGTCTAGCTGCATTTGGTTTGGTGAAGATAATAATGGAGTGTGCTTCACTTGTTCAGATTGCCATGGCAAAGAGATAAATGGCTAATAGTAATGAATTCTTGTCATATCATTTGGCAGCTTGCATAATATAAGTGGTAAAGTGAGGAGTGTGGTGGGTTGGTGTGACACTATATCTTTATTTCTACTCTTACTAAAATAATAAAGTGGTAAAATAACTTTGCTATGCTCCATTGAAAGCGGAGATATAAATTATGAAATGTCAACATTTAAATGTGACGCTGCAGTCGCTGCTCTTGATGATAGTAATTTTCAACTTGATGTGAAGTTTTATTCCAATGTAACATATGCTGGTGTTGCCTTATCATTTACATCATATTACTTTATCAACCTATTTTCCTTTGTGCTGTTCAACTGTTGAGGCATACTAAAATAATGACTTGATGCTAGTATTATAGTCTTCCAGGCAAAGTAGGGAAACAAATGTTTCAAACCCTGATTCTTTGGTTATAATTAACAATATATAATGGCAATTGCTTACTTGGTTACTTTGAAACCTTCGGATTTAATGTCATTTTGATTAATCTGAAACATCCTAGAAACTAAGTTTTATTTGACTAGGTTGTTTTTCACATTGATTACTTGATGACATTGCTGTGTCAAAAACCAAGATCTTCTTTAGTAGTTTTTCTTGGCTTTTTCAGTTTTACCCTTTCCCTTTTAACACCCTAATGTGAAAAACCACACTATTTGCCACCTTACATTTGTAATGAGAACCTTTTTCTCTTTGGATTGAAGGTTTTATTGTTGAGTGATTTGAGCACTGAGCTCCGACATGGTAAAAGGAAGGCATGGTAAATTACTAGCATGCATGTCTTATTTTATGGCTTAGATTATTTACTTTACACTTCCATACGGTGCAGAAATCTCAAGCTTCCCTCTCGGCGACCTTCTGTTGTATGTGAGAATTGCCTGTATTCTCTCCAAAGAGATAAGCGAGCAAGAGCCTTTCACATTTTGGAGCCAAAAGGTACTGTAGATATGCTTATCGTCTTCCTAGAGGAAAGAAGTGATGGGGCTCCTCCTCTACTTGACAGTTCTAAGGTGAGCTTAACTGAGATAGGTGTATCTTTCTTTTATTCTATAGTTTCTTATGACCTTTTTCATTCATTTTGAATTCATTTCAGGATGCAAATAGTAGGATTACACCTTTTCTTGGTAAATGGAAAGGCCATTCCATTACAAAACGAAGTGGTGTTTATGGTTCCACAATTGCCAAAGCCGATACCGTTGTGTTACATGAGATGGATCATAATGACCAACTTATTCAGGTATTTTACAACTCAATAACAAATGTGGCCTACTCATAGTGAAACTTTACTTCAATAGAATTGTTAAAGCACTGAATTATGCAATTTGTCTGTGAAAACAAGTCAAAATTTTAGTGCCCTGATGCTTTATTTGTGCCCCTTTGCTTGTCTTCTGTTTGAATATCTTTTATGAAGTTTTTACTCTCTAATTCCCTTTTGCAATATTAGTTCTACTATTCAGATGTTTGAAATGGAGTTATTAACATACAACAGAACAAAAAATAACGTCAAAGTTTTTCAGAAGATGCAGACAAATACTATATGAGATGTATAGAATCTTTATTGAATGACATTTTCTTCTGTATAAAAACAAGTTATTTCTTCTATTTGACTCAACATGAGTCCTTTTCCCCTACCTTCATATGTTGTAGACCATAAGATATTTTAAGATTATCACCACTTTCTGAATACTGGAGGTTTACGTTGTTGCTATTTTTGTTTGGATATCAGGATGTTACTTCAATATCTGATGGGGAAAATGTTACAACCAATGTGCATTGGAGTGGCAGAATATCAGAGTATTTGGTGACATTTGATGGAGGTTATCAGATGATACTATTACCGGGGGGCATGTACATGGGATGCCCTTGTGATATAGCAAAAAGTGTGGCAGAATCAAAATCGTTCCATTTGGAGTTCTGTTGGTTGGAGACACCTGACAAGAGGCAAAGACTTGTTCGTACATATGATGTGCAAGGCTTGGCTGTCTCATCTACTTATTTTTATGAGACCAAATTGTGAATCCTATGTTGTCCTTTTTCCTGAAAATGAATCCTATAGTTGAGTATGAAAAAAATGGCCTGTGCAATAAATGTTCATATTGTCTTTGCATCCATTGAAGGAATGTGATTTTCTAGTATATTTATTGAGCCTCTGGTGGGAATGCAGATTTTTGTTGTTGTTGGGTTACATAATATTGATGGTGTGTCAACTTAGATGATAATTATGTTTATGAATCCAAAACAAATATATTATTATTGAACAATTCTCAATTTCCTTAAAACAGTAAATTGGATTGGCCGTTGGAAATAATGAATTTTTGTAGCTGATTTTCTAATTATAGAACATCTTAGATGAATTTTGTATCTGATTTTTTTTCAAAGTCTTTCCTTTCTATATATGCAAGTCTTTATATCTTTTCTTTCACAATTCTTTTAACCCTCCACCACGTTACAACTTTAATGAAATCTACATCGAAGGTTCACTTTATAGTCCTAAAAAATCTTAATTTTATGATAAAAAGACTTGAATAACAATATGGTCACTAAAAATGGCGACACCATCCCAACAACTGTTAATACTCATTTTCGTTTGGATAAGTCACTAAAAAACAAAAATAAAAATGAAAGTTAAAAAATAAAAATAAAGATTAATGTTAGGAAAAAAAAGAAAAAAATATAAATTAAATAAAATAACTTTTTAAAAAAATATAATTTTCAAATTTTAATTTAGCTCAAAAAAGAAAATATTATAATAATAAAATGAGCCCAATATGTTTTAATCATTTTGGATAGTCCAAGAATCCAAAAGTTTTAATCATTTTGGATAGTCCCAATATTGTAGATGTCATTTTCGGCTGATTCCAATTTTTGGCTAATTCTCATTACATTAAATTTCTTATGTTGTTTTCTACAATTTTTAAAAGTTGAGGCATATTTGCTGCAAATGAATCTACAAATTATTAATTGGACTTTTAGACTTGAGCCCAAAATTATTAATTCCTATGCCGTTCTCTTAGTTTTATAACTTTTCGTTTTCTACAATTTTTAAAAGTTGAGGCATATTTGCTGCAAATGAATCCTACAATTTTCTTTTATTACGATTTCTTAAGAAGAGTAATAGTTGGTGTAGAGTGAGTCTTGTGATATTTATCTAATATTCACACTTATTTCTATTTCTTTTTCATGTGTTTATGTGTTAATTCTCATGGAAAGATGTATAAATTGTATTTAGTTGTTCTTATATTAGTATAATTGTCTTGTGTGCTTATTTTGCAGGAAAATGAAGATTGTAGAAGAGGTCTCTACCTACACTATTCCTCCAAGCTAACAATCCACTCACTCAAGCCACTTAAACTAATCCACTCATCCAAGCGAGTGGTGTGTCTTGTGTTAACTCATTGACAAGTGTACCAAATCGTTCAAGTAATATAAAATGACAAGACCAAGTATTGTTTCTAAGAGACTCGTGTAATACTAGTTAATTGTACGATTAGTAACTCATATAACCTAACGAGTATACGAATAAGTGCAATGAAATAAATTGACAAAGAAATAAAATTTGTCTTTGGCATCCAAAGACACTTAGGAGTGGAAAAAGGTCGGAAATGGTAAGGAATGACAATGTTAGGGGTAGATTTCACCGAATTCACTCTCTTGCACACATGGAATCCTATCCTTGCCATCAAACACTAATGTCAATCCATTAAAACACTTTAGCCTTAATCTCTAAGGTGGAAGAGCCTAGGTTCTTTAGCTAAGTGTCAATCCCTTGATCACTCAACAAGTAAACCTGTATGAAAACCTAGGGTTTTAGACAACTAATAGGTTAAGCTCAATTCCTAAACACTAGCCCCCATTAGATTTCTTGGTTCAAGTCTAGGGTTTACTAGATTCTTTCCAAAATCTAGCAAATCACAAATCAAGCTATCCACATCCTCATTTCAAGCAAGCATTAAGAGTAGAGACAAGAATTTAGCATTCAATGGAAAAGGCATTTATATAATCAAGTCATTTACAACGTACAAGAGAGTTTAGGAGCTATAAAATACCCTTAACAAGATGGGTTTGGCTCTCCATTTCCATGGAGAGCCTCAAAGCTTACAACAATGAAAGATGGAAGAAGGAGACCCAAGGAGGAAAAAGAAGATGTTCCCATATGCTCCACTCAGCCTCCAAAAGCTCCAAACAATGAAGTCGCACCTCCAAGAAACCAAAGACCCAAACCCCTTCACGTTTTAGGGTTAAATAAGCTAAATCTGCCACATCAGCAAAATGGCGCTTGCGCACCCATGAAGGGGTGCCCGCGTGCGAGATTCTGGAAACATTGTTTTTTTGCTCCCATTTTGTGCAGATCTGTTTGATCTTGTGGCTTGTTCAACTCTATACATTGGTGGAGGTTTTTCCAAGCACATCATTAACTGGAAAATAAGGGGATTAATGATGAATTTATATCAATGTAGCCCAAAATATAAATAAATGCTAAAACAAGATAAAAGAGAGGATTTAAGTAAGTAATAAGCTAAAGGGGAGCTAATTTTTTCTCTAAAATGAACCTCGGATAATGGTAAGAATTACCATTATCAGCTTGCTCAAGCAAGCAAGTTTTTCTAACTTGCTTAGCGAATTGTGCAACTCGCACAAGCGAGTTGACTTATTTTGGACACTCATTAAATGAGTCGAGAACGAATTCAGAAGCAGCTTTTGGAGAGTGGGAATGCTGCCAAAGTCACAACCTTGGGTTTAGGTGCTTCCTGGGTGCAAGAACTTCATTTTCCACCATCCATTCCATCACTTCAACTCCATCTTGCTTCCTAGATGTATGATGTATGAGAGTAACTAAAACTCCATTCATTGAGGTTGGAAGTAATGTATCGAAACTCTATGTAAATTTCTTTATGTAATGCATTATCTCTGTTGAATCTTGTTATTCATGCATATGATGAGAATGTGTGCTACTTGAGTGGTTTTAATCATTGAAAAATGTTTAGACAATGGACATAGGTAGAACAACCAAAGAAATTTGATTCTAGACCTAGATTGAAGCTTTTGGTCATCATAAGCATCATGTTTAATGGAAATCTTGTGTTTGAAACAGCCAAGGAATTGGTGTTTTTGCATGAAGATCTAGAATTTGTCATCTAAGAAATTAAAGACTTGTATGCTTTTGATATTGATGCTTGATTCAGTGAGAAATATATTCCTTAGAGAGTTTACATGGTAGAGAACAAAAAATCCAATCCCAGGGAATCTATACCCAAATTTATTTCATAAATTGTTACTTTGAAATTTATACGTTTTGTTTGTTAAAAATCCATTGATATTCTTATTTTTAACCAAATTAGTAAATAATCACAGTTAGCTAATTCAATAGAAACTTAAACTTACCATTATATTACTTGTGAGATTCACTATAAATAATCAACAAATAAATATGCAAGCCTCCACCACGTTACATGTCTAATGGTCACTAAAAATGGTAAAAATAGAAAACGATAAAAATAAAATAGAAAGGAAAAATATGAAAGATGTTTAAAGTGCCTCAATTGGTGGGTAACATTGTTATTGCAAATAACCAGGTCACTAAACAGAAAACAATAAAAATAAAGAAGAATCAAGAATAATTGTATCTGTTTACATAAAGGAACTATGATAGGTTACTCTTTTTTAATTTTAATATTTATAATTTAACCTCTCAACAATTCTTTATGATTTCTATATAATAATCTTTCATCTTTCTATATAATAATCTTTCATGACATATATATCTTTAATTATAATTTAATTAATTAAATAAATTTAATAAATTGATTAATAAAATATAATAGTTTTAACATATTTAATAATAATGATTTCGTGAAAATATATTTTTCCAATTTTACCTTTTAATTTTATTTTCAACTAAAATAATTATATTTTCATTCTTTTAAGAGTCTAAAAAATTGTATTTTCGAATTGATAATAGATTTAAATAAATAATACTAGCTTATTTTAATATTAAAATTTAAAATGTAAATATAAAAATTTTATAAAAAGTTTTATTATTTAAAGTTATATCATATTTTAAGAAATCATTTTTCTAAAGTTTTCTTAATTCTTTCTAAACTTTCTTACTTTTTACTTTTCTATTTGAATTAGAGCCGTCAAAATGGGTCACAACCCGCGGGCTAACCCGGTCCGTCACGGGTTCGGGCCGGGTTGGGTTGGAAAAATACAACCCACTTATATGCGGGTCAGATTTCAACCCGGCTCATTTAGACCCGGCTCATGCGGGTTGAACCCGTGGTGAGCCGGGTTGGCCCACCAACCCACCTACCTAATTTTGTTTTTTTAATTTATTATTTTATTTATGAAACCCTAAAAAGTAAAATACTCTCTTCACTCACTGTGTATACCAAAAAAGTAACATCTGCTCTCACAAAGTGCTTGCTCTCATTTGACGGTGCTCTCACCCTCACTTCACTGAAATTCTTCAAGGAGCAGGTAAAACACCCTTCATTTTTTCTTCTCTTTTCTCCACATTTTTGTTTTCTCATTTCTCTTTCTTTTTTTTTTTCAAAAACCCTATAATGACAAAAATAGGGGTTTGTGAATTTGTTTTTTGTTTTGGGGGATTTGAAGACATGAAATGATTTTTTCATGTTCTAACATGCTTCTATCAGATTTTTTTTAATTTTATTTAAACAATTTGAATATACATTATTTGAACAAGCTCTTTTTGATATCTTTGAATTTGGGAAATTATGTTACAGATTAAACTATTAAATTTTTGTTGATGTTGTTGAGAACTGGTTCTCTTTTTTTTTACTAATATATTGATTGTCGGAATTGTTCTAATATTAGGAAAATATTTATTAGTGAATTTGGAGACAACAAGAACAACGATCAAGGGTTACAACAATTGATGTGATAAACTACATTGAGGTTGGTTTGACATTTCCTACTTTTGCATATAATATAGTATTATTGTGCTTTGTGCATGCTTGTGCGGTTGAGATTGAAGATTGTTCTGTAACAAACAAACAAAGATAATGCCAGAAAGTTTGTTTAAATTTAAATTACAGAAAGTTTGTATTTTTTTTTATTTAAAAAAAAATTAAATGGGCTAGTGAGCCAACCCGTTTACCCACCAACCCGTGGTGGGTCGGGCCGGGTTCAAGTTTTTCTGGCTCGCTAATAAATGAGCCGGGTTGGGTTGACTCACTAAGTGACCAACCCATGGTGGGCCGGGCCGGGTCGAGCCGGGTTACCCGTTTTGACAGCTCTAATTTGAATATTGGAGACTGTGAATCGTTGGAGTGATCCTCACGTCGTGCTCTCTAGTTCTAAACGATCAATATATATGTCTATAGATGTGTCCCATGTCCTATTTTTGTTTTTAATTTAACTACATATCTGTGTTTGTGGCTATGTCGTATTCGAGCTTCATAGATCCCGATGCTCTAATAACCATCTAATTTCAAGTTGATATGGATGGGATATATGTGGTGGAAAGAATATGAGGTCTTAGTCTAGGGAGTTTACTTTGACCAAAGATGTTAATGAACTTAGGATAAAATCCATTGACAATGATTCTGCATAATAGTAGAGACCACCACAAGTACATAACTTCCCAAAGTTTGATATCAACGCATGTATCCAAATAATTGAATCTTGTATGAGTTTTTGTATATGATATGTTTTTCTTTATCAATAATTTGTATGAATGACTAAGTGAGTGGTATTAATTTTATTTCCATTATATGAAAATTCTTTTGAATATTAGTTTATTTTCTACTATATTATTTTCTTCTTTGTAATTATCACTTTACCACTTTAGTTGGTGTGAACAGAAGAGAAAATAATAATTGATCTAGCTTAGGAGAAAGGAGATGCAAGAATTTATTTTCTAGGTTTGAAGTAGTTGTACATAATCCTTTTGAAAAACTTTGCAGTTATCTTTGTTTTAGTGTAGTATCTTGAAGATATATAAAACCCTTTTATACTTTTCTTTTGGTATTATTAGGGCTGTTCAAAAATAACTGAACTGTACTGAACTGCAGTTAACTGTACTATATTATACTAAAAGTATCTGATCCACTCTTACTAACGGTTCAGTATACTATTTTATGGTTCAGTTTTTAAAAACTGAACTTATAACAGTTACAGTTCAGTTAACTGTGAGAACTGTATCTACTCTTACATCTTCTCTAGTTCCAGTTTCGTCTTGTCAAAAAAACTTTATTTAATAATAAAATATTAATAAAAGCAATTATTTACATAAAAAAATAATTAATTTTTTAAAACAATTTTTTATCACAAAATTTATATTTTTTATCAATAAAAATAAAAAATATAATTTATATTTTAATATTTTTTAAGTTATATATATAAATAATAAATATATATATATATATATATATATATATAAAACGAACGTATATCGAACGTTATATATATAAAACGAACGTTATAAACGAACGTACATAACGAACGTTATATATATATATATATATATTGTATTAGAGTATGATGTTATTTTTTATATTAATAAAATAAAATAGATAAATAAAAAATAAAATAATTTGTAATAATAAAAGAAATATAAATAAAATAGAAAATAATAATATTAAATAATTAAAAATCAATTTTTAGACACTTATGAATAAAATAAAATAAATATTAAAATAAATTTCAATTAAAAAGAACATGTATTGTTATATTATTTAGTTTAAAAATTAGTACAATCCAATTTAAAATTAGTATAGTTACTAGTTCAATTCAGTTTATATTGTAGTTTAGTTAAAATTAGTGTAGTTTACAATTTAGTTAATAGTTCAGTTAGTGTAATTTACAATTCAGTTAATAGTTTAGTTCAGTTAGTGCAGTTTACAATCCAGTTAATAGTTCAGTTAGTGTAGTTTACAATTCAGTTAGTAGTTCAGTTCAGTTCGTACTGTAATTTAGTACAATTCAGTATAGTTCAGTTCAGTTCAGTTTATAAAACAAAAAACAGTTCAGTTCAGTTTGTACGAACTGTTTTATAGTTCAGTTCAGTTTTTAGCAGTGCAGTACAGTTCAGTTCGATTTGTCCACCCCTAGTATGGTTATACTTAAGTGAACTATAATAACTTTTCCTCTAGATATTGGATTATCTGCTATTGAATTATTGATTTTATTATGCTTATTTTAGTGGTATTAATTTATTAAACGGGATATTACATTTTTAACTTTTAAATAACCAATAATTTTAAATTTAATTATTTTTTAAATTATAATAAATGTTTCATCATTTTATTTTTTTAAATTATTATTTATTTAAATTTGGTTACTTTTCTAATTAAATTATTTATCTATATTAAAAAAAAGTACAAATTTTCCATATTTATATCAAAATAAAATGTTAAGTGGTGTTATTTTGTTATGAAGGATATGAAACTATTATTTTCCAAGTTTTTTTTAGTAATAACTTTTATGGATTGAAAACAGTAAAGAAGCAGCATATTCGAACATTAGAACGGAGATGCTGATAACAATGTGCCACCTAAGCGACAACGTATGGCGCATGAGCTGAGTTAACTACTTTACTTCAAATTATGTCTTTTACAGTTACACCACAGTGATCAACCTTGTTAATGTTTTGTTTAGTTACCCTTAACAATACGACATCATATACAGAAAAAAAGTTCAGTCATTCCTTCGTTTTGTGTCAGAAATGAAAATCTGCACCACCTTATGCATGCTGGCCATGGTTTTGGTGATGATGAGCAGCGGCTTCATCACCGTCATGGCAGTGACTGAGAGTCACATTCCAACCACTTTGGATGGCCCATTTGAGCCTGTGACCCGCCGGTTCGACCCATCACTGCGACGGGGCAGTGATGACCTGCCCATGACTCATCCAAGGCTCAGAAAGAATGTAACTTTGAATTTCCCTGAACAGATTGCTCTTGCAATTTCTTCACCAACTTCTATGTGGGTTTCTTGGGTTACTGGTACTTTACCTCCTCTCCTCAGAGTTTCCAAAAAAGCTGTCATTTTTAAGAATAATTAGCCCATGATAGTTCAAAGGGGTTTTATTTGGCATCTGATCTAAAAAGCTTGATAGTGAATTTTATCCTCACAAAAAATGTCTTTTAAGGTAGTTTTTGTTCTTCACATTCATCACATGTTATCCTTAAAATGCAATTTAGTATCTCCGAGTAAGAATTAAATTGCACTTGATGATAATATATAGGACGATGGCTACTTTCATGGACCTTTTTTCTTAATTTATTTGAATTACAGGACTATATTGAATCTGTCATACACTTTGAGGAACTAAATAGACCATTCTACTGTCATAACAAGGATGATTTATGATTTGCCGACAGTGTAACATTCTTTAAATTGAAAGTGGACAGAAAATAAATTATTTTTTGAATGTTAATAGTGTTGTGTTCTAAAGCATCAAGTTGTTGTTACTTGTTTGTGTTGTTTGGTTTCGGATAAGGGGATGCACAGATTGGCCTCAACGTGACGCCAGTAGATCCTGCATCTATTGGAAGTGAAGTGTGGTATGGAAAAGAGAGTGGCAAGTACACAAGTGTTGGGAAAGGTGATTCTGTTGTTTACAGTCAGTTGTATCCCTTTGAAGGCCTATGGAATTACACCTCTGGTATCATTCATCATGTGAAACTTGAAGGTATGTTTTAGTTTCTTTTTATTTGTATATATGCTCAAATGGAGGGTTGCAGTGTTGGAAATATAAGCGAGTCTAAGTTCCACGTTGAATGAATAGAGATGAAAAATTTGAATAACATATAAGAAAGAAAGACTCAAAAACTCATTATGAATGAATAGAGATGAAAAATTTGAATAACATATAAGAAAGAAAGACTCAGAAACTCATTATTTTAAGATTTTGAGTTGGAGGTGATGTCAGTTCTTTGTGTAGGTTGAACTCATATCTCATTGGTATTATTGTTAATTATCCTAGGTTCTTAAAAGCAATACTTTACAAAGTTTGATGTTTGTCTTGTGACACAATTGTTGGATAAAAGAACTTACATTTTTGAACGATTGTTCTTGTGATAAAAATCCTTTAAAAGAATGTGACTTATTTTCTGTAAATTTTTTAAGATACAAACAGTAAGATATAAACCAAGTGAATAAGTGCAATGACACAAATTTGTTATCAGTTTGGAGAAAGTTCAGAGATACTTCTTTCTTGGTGCAGGTCTTGAACCTGGAACAAGATATTATTACAAATGTGGGGATAGTTCTATTCCAGCCATGAGCCAAGAGCGTTTTTTTGAGACTTTTCCTAAACCTAGTCCAAATAATTATCCAGCTAGAATAGCAGTTGTTGGAGATCTAGGTCTCACAAGAAATTCTACATCAACTATTGATCATCTAATTCATAATGATCCCTCAATGATTCTAATGGTTGGAGATTTGACATACGCAAATCAGTATCTTACAACTGGTGGAAAGGGAGTTTCATGTTATTCATGTGCATTTCCAGATGCTCCTATTAGAGAAACGTATCAACCTCGATGGGATGGGTGGGGAAGGTAAACTACCTCAACTTCTGAGTTCTATGACAAATTATGTAAGCTGAAGCAGACTAATCTAATTGTGTGTTAAACGATATAACTTGAAAAAAAAAAAAAAATCTACTTTTCTCTATATGGACATGGGATAAATAGGCATTTTGTTAAGAATTTATGTAAGTCTAAGTTCCACATGAATTTTGTTAGGGACAAGTTTTTTTCAAAATGTTTCTTCTGCTTTGATATTATTCTGCATATTCTTTCATTTGGTAGTTTTTTAGGCTTGTGAATTTGCTGCATTATTAGTTCTATGCATATGCTTGTTAGAAAAACATATTGAGGGTTGAAGGGGAAGTGGTGAAATATTAGAATCTCTCATACAAATAGTTGAAAAGCAATTTGATTTCTGAAACATCAGGTTTATGGAACCTTTGACCTCAGAAGTTCCTATGATGGTTATTGAAGGGAATCATGAGATTGAACCTCAAGCTGGTGGGATCACATTCAAATCATACTTGACACGATTTGCAGTTCCTGCAGAAGAAAGTGGCTCTAAAAGTAACTTCTACTACTCTTTTGATGCTGGGGGCATACACTTTATCATGTTAGGAGCATATGTTGATTACAATAGTTCTGGTAAATGATAACTAATGCTTACCTTGTGTAAATTAACCACCGAATGCACATAATTTTAGATGCTTCAATTCAACTTGAAGTATTTCAATTCAGGTGCACAGTTTTCTTGGCTGAAGCAAGACCTGCAAAACATAGACCGTAGTGTGACCCCTTGGTTAGTAGCTGCAATGCATCCTCCATGGTATAACAGTTATGCTTCACACTATCAAGAATTTGAGTGTATGAGATTGGAAATGGAAGAGATTCTTTATCAATACAGGGTTGACATTGTTTTCAATGGTCATGTGAGTTAAAGTTTTGTGCTTTAGAACATTAGTTTGAAAATATCCAAGATCTCTCTTCTGCAGTTTTACATAGATTTTTTCCTGTGATGGCGTTATGTTGTTCATATATTATAGGATTAGGAAATGTGAAAAAATGCATTCTAAGCTTGCCTGAAATTCTAAACCTAGAGCTTTTATGGAGATAAATTCATGGATGTTTCTCTTTTCACCTGTTAATTTAATTAATTAGACTAGGACTTTTTTTGGCAAAATATGTAATGAATGTCTTATTTTGCACAATTTTTACAAATAGAATTTATCTGCAATTTTGTTGAAATTAAGAGTATTTTACAAGTAGGTTTTTCCTATTGTTCACACAAGCAGTGTCACATGTTGTCCATGTTGCAGGTTCATGCTTATGAGAGGATGAACAGAGTTTATAATTACACATTGGATCCTTGTGCACCAATCTACATAACTGTTGGAGATGGTGGAAATATAGAGAAAGTAGATGTTGATCATGCAGATGACCCTGGAAAGTGTCCTTCTCCTGGAGATAACATACCAGAATTTGGAGGAGTTTGCAAATCAAATTTTTCCTCTGGTCCTGCCAAAGGAAACTTTTGTTGGAACAAACAACCTGAGTGGAGTGCTTTTAGAGAAAGCAGTTTTGGACATGGGATACTTGAGGTTAAACCTTCATACTCTGAACCTTTTCACAATAATAAGACAAATTTACAATACACAAGTGGGTGCAAACTTCACCTTACAAGCTGATTTTATAGGATTGAGTTAGACTTAAAATACATTACTTAAGATGGTTATAAAAAACATTTAAAAGTCTATCCTAATGAAATTTATTATTTATTAAAACTATTTTGCCATCTGTTATTGAAGCATCCATAAATACCTAGTCCCTTGCTCAAAATGTATATGTCTTGGAATGATGAGGTGTGTTGAAAGTTTCAGATTGACAAAAGACAAGAAAAATTTACAATATATAACTCGGTACAAACCTTATTTTACAAAATAATTTTATAGGGTTAAGTTTGGCTTAAAATTTACTTCTTAAGAATTTCTATTACCGGTTCAATTAGCTCATGCATCTATTGTTTTGTTCAAGTTAAAGTTCATTGGAATATGGATAATACTATTACTCATGAACTATGAATCTATTTGGATAAAGTTTTCTATACACTTATAAGAAAGAAAAAATGAAATGAATTTCTCCATAAATTAAAATAGCTTATGCATAAGCTATTTTGTAGAACTTGTCTTAGATTAATATTTTATAAGACAGTTTTTTAATTATGTATATGTTAGTTTTGTTAGTTTGTGCTTGCTTCAACATTGCAAGATGTTTACACCAATGTTTAGTGTTGGTCTGCAACTTTATAAGCAAATAATTTGGTTGTTACATTCATTTGTACATGGAATCAACTAGAAAGAATCATATATTTAGGTGTAAATGAATCAACCTAGTCAAGTATTTGAAGCTACTGGCTAATGAATAAAGTAGTGCTCCAACTTGAATGATTTATGTAAACAAGTCAAATTCAAATCTTTGCAAGTTGGAAAAGGTTAAAGAGAAAAAAAAAACAAAAGTAATCACAACATTATCTTGTTGATGAAAAAAAATCAAAGAACAAAATACTTAAACAAAAATAAAAAAATATTTTGAACACTCAGTAGAATGAAACTTTTTTGATAATCGAAAAAAAAAATCCAAAGTTACAAAATTACTTAAAATTGAACTAAATCTACTATAATTTGAGTCCCACAAACACTACGTTCCTTAAAATGGGAGAGTTCCCACAAGAGATTATACAAGTTTAAACTTTTGTTGTGTGTGTGGAATAACAAACAAATTTGGGTCAGCATTTATCTCACCTTTTTTACTGAAAACTACAAAATTTGGTAGAACTATTGATGTGTAATGATGAGATACAGAATATTTACACAATATGAATCTATCTATACTAATAATTAACAATATTATTAAGCATGATTAAACAATATATTAACGTACATAAATATATATTGGAAATCTAAATATGAGTCTAAGTCATATATTAAATAAAAATAAAAAAGTAAAACATTATATAAATATGGAAAACACGTTAACGCATTAGATACTAATTTATTTCGTAGTCTTACAAACATTCAAAAACACTAAAAAATCTGTCATATATATTGGATGAAAAAATTTTCTTTTTATGTGGTTATATAATGTATTTCATTGAATTTCTTTCTGTTCATGACATGGATACAGTCCATGGATTCTTACCTACATGATATCTATTCTTTTCTTCAAAATTCTATCATCCTATGTTGTTGCAGGCTGTGAATTCCACGTATGCACTATGGACTTGGCACCGAAATGAAGAAAACTATAAAGAAAATGCAGTTGGTGACCAAATATACATTGTGAGGCAACCAGAATTATGCATGAAAGAGTTAAAAGTAATGTTTCCATAAGCTTTATCATGCACAAGCTTTTTCCTGAATATGATATTATATGTGAATGTGAGGATTTCATAGTTTTTTTTTATCTGACATAGATAAGAGATAAAACAAATTTACTGCATATAACTGAATAAAAATCTTATTTCATAAATGTGTTTTATAACGTTTAGTTTGACTTAAAGTTTCTTCTTTAAAATGATGTAAAAGAGAATTAAAATGTTAATCTTAAAAAAAACTATTATTTGTTAGATTTATCGTCTAACCTGTTATATAAGTAACGGTAAATCTCATTTTAAAAACTGATTTTATATATAAGTTAAGCTTAAAATTAACTTCTTCATAATTGTAAACTAATATTTTTTACGGCAGATGTAAACGGTTGGATGTCCCATATCGACTAAAGATAAGGTCAATTCATAGTATATAAATGGATGTAAATCTTATCTTACAAGTTGGTTTTCTGAAGTTGAGTTAGATTTTAATTGGCTTCAAAATCTTTGTTTTGTTGTTCAATTGCACAGTAAAATTCACTTGATAAGTATTATTTTTTGTGCAATTTTTTCCAACTTTTCCAAGCAGCCATTGTTGGTTTTGGCAAGAGTTGCATTATTGATTTCTATTTGTGTAGAATAGAAAGTTTTCACTTGATATTTTACTTATTACAAAAGGGTTTTGTTTTGTTATGTCAATAGTTGATTATCAATTTTGTTTGCTTTACTTTAATTGTCAATTTTTCATAAACTAAAAATATTGAAGTTATTTTTTGGTTTTTATGATTTCAATTTTCCTTTGCCTTTGTTGTAACAGCCACAAGATTCACAACAATCACTTCCATACAATTCTAACCCTAAATCCTCTCATGCTCCTACCCATCTTTCTCAGGTATGTATGTATGCTCCTTTGTGTTTATTTTCTTTACTTTAAGGGTTTGTTTGGAAACATTTTGTTTTTCATAAACAATTTCAAGAGAGAAAAAAAAATAAAGCAAAATTAGTTTTTTGAAATTAGTTCATATGTAAGTTAATTTGAAGAAGCATAAATTAATTTTAATTTATGAAAAAAGAAATATTTAATTTTTTTTATTTGTCACTCGTAGAATTCTATCATCACATTCCTTGGGCTTCTCTTTATATATGGTCTATATTCTCAGGTAAATCAGATTGCATCTCTTGTTTGTATCATTGTGAAATTGTGTTGTGTGAAAAATTATGTCTTAATATTACAAAATTAAAGTGTTCCAAATTATGTTGTTATTGATGTTGAAAAGATTATTGTTCTCTTCTTAATTTATTGAAAAAAGGGTACCTAAAAACTTGAAAAAAAAAATGAAAGCTGTTGAAGAATTTGCTCTGATTGTTTTCTTTTTCTTTCATTTTGAAGGTGAAATGGAGCTAGGTTTCATTGTATAAAATCACAAGACTATTGGAGTGTAAAGAATATTCTCTTGATATTTCATGGATATATATTATGGGTGATTTTATTTGGCTTTTAAGAGAGGAAAATCACTTTTTTTAAAACAGAAAAAGCACTTATTAATGTTCACTCTTTTTAGTGATTGATACATGGCATTGTTAAGTACAACTCTTATGAGATTGTTTAGCACTTCCATGATGTTTGCTTTTTTTTAATTGATATATTTTCCAACTTCAAATTATTTGATATAATATAATGGAAGTTAATGATCACAATTAAATATTGTTTCTTTAAAAAATAGAATTTCAAAATTTGTTTTTAAAAGACATTTTAAATTGTTGAAGGAGATAATATATTTAAATTAATTTTACTTTGACTTGTGAAATTATTGGATATATGAAAATAAGTCTCATGATATAAGGAAAATGATGATTCGTATTTAAAACCACTTTTCTATTATCTTAAATTAAAACTAATTTCTTTAGAGAATAAAAATGTCCGTGTGAGACCTCATTTTTGTTTCTATAGATAACATCAAATTTTCAACCTCAAATTCCTTAAAATAACATAGCTAATAATATAACAAGTTTAAATTATTTATTATAATAAAATAAAAAAATAAAATAATTTAAATTTAAATTAAAGTAATTTAAATTTAATATATTTTAAAAATTGTGAGATTTTCCGTCTGTTAAATTTTATAGATCGACCCTTACTCTTATATTATCAATATATAATATTAAATACTCCTTTCATTTATTTTATTTTATTTTCATTATTTTTACAATTTTATAATACTAATAAAGAATTCTTTTATATTCATAATTAAAAATAAAGTATTGTTTGGACAAACATTTGGCTAAGACAATATAATAGGAAAGGTGATCAAAAGATCACCACAATGCTAATTAAAAGAGAGTTTATGTCCTTATACAAATATATGATTGTGTTCACTTTTTTATATTGTTAAAGAACACTAGAGTGTTCTATAAAAAGAACTGCATAGGTTAGAGCAAAATTTATTGCAAGCTTTTTTACTTAATTTTTTTAAGATTTGTAATCTTGAAGTATGCTTTATTCTTTGTCCTTTTAGATAAAGAAAGTTGTAATAAATGTTTTTCATGAATCATTACATGTAAATTTCTTCCTGAAAAAACATAGGCTCTAATTATAGCTCTGATACCATTTTAGATGGTGAGTTTTAGGCTTAACTCAACCTCACTAAACCGACTTGTAAGATGAGGTCTACACCCCACTTATATATTATAAATTAACCTTATCTCTAGTCGATGTGAGACTTTTAACAAAAATATCTCAAATATTTAGCATAATCCTTTTAGTAGGGAGATAATAGAACAATTATAAATATTTATAATTTTTAGTTTTACTATATAATGTTAGAAAAATAATTCTTTAACACTCTAAATTTTTTATATTCATTTGATATTAACTTTACTTACTTTTTACTTTTTACTTTTTTTCTTTTTTGAAAAAATATAAAAGTTTGTACTTTTATAACTATTTTACTCTTATATTATGTGTCAAATGAATGTAAAAATATGTCATAATATATTTTTTGTAATGTTAATGAGTACATGTTATCATTATCATATGTCTAAGCATGATCCTATAAAGATAAGTTACACACTACTTCATATGCGGTTATGGTTATTAGACAAAGCAATTGCAATTTTTAGAGATTTGATACTTAAAACATATAAGTTTTTATATTTCAAACTTTATTACTTAATCAAAATCATTTATGATAATATTATTAGGTTTATTAAAAAAATGTCTAACAATTTCGTTCTATGTTTTTTTTTTTGCAACAAATGCAAAAACATTGCAAGCATATATGACATAAGTTTATATCTTAATTACGTTTGAATTTGTCATTGTTTGCATTCTAATTGATTTTAAGATAAATTAATTCTTATATTAAACCATTCATATGTCAACATATATTATTATTATTATTATTATTATTATTATTATTATTTCTTAAAACATATAATCTCTAAATAATGGAAAAAAATTATCTTTTTATAAATTTATCGTGTAAAATAAAATAAAACATTATTTCAAAACTTTAGTTAACTCACTTTTTTATTGTTTGATGAAGAAATGGAAAGTAATGGTTTTCGTTATATTAATATTATTAGTATTTAAATATTGTATTACTTTGGTTTCATTTAAAATGTTTATTGAATACAAATTCATTTAAAATATTATTATATTATATTGATAATAAAAAAACTAGTTTATTTATAAATAAAGTTATTTTACGATTATAAGTATATTTTATTTTATTAACTTTAATAATATTTTTATTTTTTTTAGTAAATTAAATATTGACTCAACAAACTTTATATTTTTAATGTATCCATGTTTGTAATGAAGTGATTCTTAACCACTTTACCATGACATGTTATATATTATAGCTTAGTATATAATATTTTGTCTCTTCTTATTTAATCAAAACATGAAATGAATAATGAGAAAAATAAAATGATAATCCATTTTTGTTTTCTATAGTTTTCAACAACCAAAATGCATGACTGAATTCTGACCCATGAATTTCTAATTCTCTCCTTGAAATTCCTCCAACCCCTTATTCCTTCCGAAATCAATGGAGGACAGAGAGAGAACAGGGGAGGAGAGAGAAAATTTGGTGAAGGAGGGGGTTGTTCGTTTCCTTGTTCTATTCCACAACAAAGCTACCATTTTTCCATGTGCGTCTCGCACACCCTCTTGGGAAAACCCAAAGGGTTGCATTGAATTATATAGAACAAAGACGAAGAGACTCAAAATCAGGGAAGAAGAGAAAAGAAAACCAACAAGAACAACAACAAGGAACAAATAACAAAGTTGTTGTTTTTGTCGGAATTCGAAATGCCCCTGTTTTCTGGTTTTTCTCATCTCCCTGTATTCTGAGCTCCTCTGTTCTGTGTGTAGCAACCACATTGGAGGTGTTGATGTAGGGGAAATTCTCCCCTACAATCGCCATCGTCCATTTTCTTCTTTTTTCTCGTCGTGATCATCTTCTTCTTGATCAAATGGGTTGCATCAGCTCCAAGAATGTGGTTGCCAGAGCGTATTCTCCATCTCCAACAATGGTGGAAATTTCAGAGCCGATTCGCGCTTCCAGCAGGGGCCATTCTGGATTGACGATTTTGGATTCTAAAGGAAATGTAGACAATGAGAGAAACAACAACAGCAACATCAAGATTAAGAAAAATAGTTCAAAGAAGAGTAATGGATCTTTTAGCTTACGGCATGGGTTGATTCACAGAAACGTGGAGGCTGAACAAAATGCTGTTGGTTGGCCGCCATGGCTCACTGCTGTTGCAGCAGAAGCCATTCAGGGATGGATCCCTCTCAAAGCAGATTCTTTTCAAAAGTTAGAAAAGGTAACAATAATCATAATCATAATAATAGGTCTATTGTTTATGTTTTTACGTTGTTTTGTTTTTGTTTATGTTTCTTATGTTTTTTTGTTCATGTTTATGTTCAATCCCTAAAGTTTATGTCGATAATCAATCTAGTTAATATAGGTTATGATAAAAGTAATCATAAATTACTCTCATATGGAACTTCAATTCTAATAGGAATCCAACACCAAAAGTTATATTTAAATTTTATTTATGAAAAACACAATTTAGAATTTTTTGTGATTTTATGTCATCTAATTTTTACTATAAAATCAGCTTTTAGAGTTTGGTTACTTGGTAAGATAGAAGAAAAATAACCAATTAGATAAAATTTGATATTTAAATTAAATGGAGGGTGGAAAGAAGAAAAATAATTAAGAGTAGGTTTTATTTTTCATAGGTTTTGAAATAAACAAATAAATAGACTTGTTTGATAAAGTAGAAATATTTTTATCATAATTTTGTTCTTTTGTTTGGGTTTGAAAAGTTGTAAAGTTTAGATTTATGACATAACTCATCTAAAAATACTTTATTATTTATCTTTTTACTATATCATCTTTTTAATTAATTATTTAGAGGGACCTTTAAAACCTCTTCAACAGTTGCCATGGATAAATAAAAAGAACAATAACTTTAAGTTTTTGTATCCTTTTCTTACTTTTAAATATTTGAAAACAATTCTTGTAATTTCAATAAAATTCATATTGTAAATTAATTTATAATTAAATAATAATTGTTTAAGAAAATAAATTTTGAAAAAACAATACAATCAAATAAAATTTTCTTTCATTTTCTTATCGTCTCCCACCAAAGAAAAATAAATAAATAATTAATTAATGTATTTTGGTTGCCATTTTCTTCGTCTTCGTTTTTTTTATTAATCTAACATAATTATATTGTAAAAGTTATCGAGGTCAAACTTTTAATATTGATGTTTCTTAATATTATGACATTTTACATTAACATTTATAACATTAGTCATTGAAATAATATTATATTGTATTACATTTTAACATAACGAGGTAATATTAAAACCAAATAAAGTAGAGTACTAATCATGAAAATTGTTATGATGGCATTTATCATAGCAAGAAAATTTAATAGTAACAGAGGAGTAATGTAAAAATTAGATGAATTGCTAAATTAATATTTGAATATGTATGTTGTGGACAATTTAGTCCTTGAATGAAATAAAAATTAGATAACCCTCACATGTTGATGATCACACATGAGAACATCATGAAGGACTCTCATCAATGACAAAGTGTTCAAACCTTAATAATCTTTTGGATTCTTATCACAAAGTTGTTAGAAAGTTTCCTATTTTGTAAACTAATTATGAATTTTTCTGATTAAAGGATGAAAGTATTTGCAAGACACACATTTGAAAGGCAAAATTGATTATTTACCCTATCAAAAATCAACTAACATACTATTTGATATTTATTATGGATAAGGATATTTAGACAACTTTTTTTGACAACATTTTAACATTGATTATGTGTCAATATGTGATTGGTTAAAAATTACTCCACAATAATGTTGTCTAAATATCATTATCCATTTATTATATAGTTTACTTACATGAAAATTTAGTATGATTAGAAAATTTAAAATTTCAACTAAAGGATTATAGGTTAGTGTTGACATTTATTACTTATTGTAACATTTTATTTTGACATCACATAAACCATGCATTGAGATAAAGTTTCAATTTTATCTTAAAAGTAATTGAAAAATCAATTAAAGTGTTATTCTTTAGTTCATGTAATAGTTGTTGCTTGTTGTATTGTTACATTTAAAGTTCCCAAACACTATTTTTTTTCCTAATATGTTATTTTAAAATGAATATAAATTATGATATTATTTAACATTTAACTTTAAAAAATAAATATTTTATGAGTATATATAGTTGTTAAAATCTATTAAGATATTTTGAACTAATAATTATATACATATATATTGATTAATAGATTGGACAAGGTACATATAGCAGTGTGTTTCGAGCTCGTGAAGTTGAAACTGGGAAGCTATTTGCTTTGAAAAAGGTGCGGTTTGACAATTTTCAACCTGAGAGTATTAGGTTTATGGCAAGAGAAATAACCATCCTTCGAAGGCTTGATCACCCAAACATCATGAAATTGGAAGGCATAATCACTTCTCGCCTATCAAATAGCATATACCTCGTATTTGAATACATGGAACATGATCTTGCTGGCTTAGTCTCACGTCCTGAGATAGTATTCACTGAATCACAGGTTCGTTTATATATTTTAATTAGGATTATGATATTTTAACAATTTTTTTATAACAGATTATGTGTCACTATTTTATTGGTTCGTATATTTGAAACAGATTAATCTAAGCTGTCACATAAATGATTGTAAAAAAATTGTTAAAGATACATTTTTCTTTGAACTATTTTTAAAACTCATGTTTCGTTTCTAACATAAATTATATATTTATTTCGTGGATAATGATACTTTGACAATATTTTTTTGACAATATTTTAACATCATTTAAGTGTTATTTTGTGATTGGTCCAAAATTACTCTACAATCAATAATAATAATCATAAATATACCAATTACATAATAACAGGTAAATGGTATTAAAATGTTGTCAAAGTATCATTATCCTTATTTCCTCCTTACACTTAAGAAAAGTGATGTAAAATATTATTCTCCACAAACTACATTACTTTCACAAAATGCAAGGATCAAATAAACATATAGTTTATATTAGGGAAGAAACAATTTTTAAAAATAGTTTGAAAACGAAAAACATATTTAATCATAAATCTTATTCGTTATGTATATTAGACAAGACTAAGTGCAAATTTGAATTATTTTTACATTCATGTGTAATGTTTTCTTCTCATAGATAAAATGTTACATGAGGCAACTTTTAAGTGGACTCGAGCATTGTCATATGCGTGGTATTATGCACAGAGACATCAAAGTATCAAATATATTATTAAACAATGAAGGTGTTCTCAAGATAGGAGATTTTGGGTTAGCAAATACAATTAGTACAAGTAACAAAAATCCTTTGACAAGTCGTGTCGTGACTTTGTGGTATCGTCCTCCTGAGCTTTTGATGGGATCAACTAGCTATGGAGTGTCAGTAGATCTATGGAGTGTTGGTTGTGTATTTGCAGAACTTTTTCTCGGGAAGCCTATCCTTAAGGGAAGAACCGAGGTAATTTTAATAATTGATGTATGCAATGTATAATTTATATTTAGGTTAAATGACGATCATATTTTAATAACTTTTTTATAATTAATTATGTATCATTATTTTATTAGTTTGTATATTTGAAACGTATCAATTACAAGTTATCATATAAACTGTTTGACATATATTATAAATTGTTGAAAACTAATTTCATAGCTTGAATGTGTTAGAAATTGTTTCCTAATAAGACATACACTTTTAAAAATAACACCAACACTAAACTTACTTTTATAATTTCACATGTATGTATTTCTTGAGTGTATAGGTTGAACAATTGCACAAAATTTTTAAGTTGTGTGGTTCTCCACCTGAGGAGTTTTGGAAAAAGACCAAACTTCCTCATGCAACCATGTTTAAGCCTCAAGCAAATTATGAAAGCTCTCTTCGAGAAAGATGTGCAGATTTTCCTGAAACTGCTATAGACCTACTTGAGACTTTATTATCCATTGATGCAAGCAACCGAGGAACTTCCTCATCTGCCTTAATGTCTGAGGTAAACATTTAATTGATTTGTACTTTTGTATAATGTATTCTTCATTTTTAGAATTCTTTTTATCTTATAATGTAAGAAATAATTGATGTTTTATGTATATGACTTCATAATTGTTTTGCTGGAAATGTTAGTTGATTAGATGTTTGTTTAACAACCATCAGTTTTTAACAACTTTTTCACAATAGATTATGTTTCACTGTTTTATTGATTCGTATATTTGAAACGGATCAATCACAAATTGTCACATAAACGATTATAAAAAAGTTGTCAAAAAAGATAAATTTTTCTTTGTTTAATGTGTACCACTTGTGTATAACTAACTTGAATTTCTAATTTTCTTTTCATTGTATATTCTTTATAGTATTTTAACAATAAGCCATACGCTTGTAACCCATCAAATCTCCCAAGATACCCACCAAGCAAAGAAATGGATGTAAAAGTTCAAGAAGATTCATCCAGGTATACTATTATGGTATTTTTTTGTTTATAAAAGGATAATTAGTTGATTTAATAGAATAAATATTAACATATTTCATTTAGTATAATAAAAACAATATTGTCTTAGTATGAAAAGTTTAATTCTATTAATTTTGTTTGAACTCCCTAAAAGTATTTAAACACTTTTGATCTATAACAACTATTACACTAATATGCAAGTAATGTTAAAGGACCCTTTAAATTTTGTTTTTGTAAATTTGAAATCCTTAGATATTCTTTCAAGTTAGTGTTAATTTTCGTTGTAATATACACACGTGATAATTACTAAAGACAAAATACATATTTAATTACTTTAATTATTATCGAAGCTCAAACCAAATTAACAAAATTAAAAGATTTGTACTAAGATTGTATTTTTTTTCTTATTGTACTAAAAATGAAATATGTCAATATTTGTTGTATTGAACTAACCATTTAGTTTTTATAAAACATTGTCATAGATATAATTATTTACTTAGTTGAATTATTTTATGCATTAATTAAGAGTTTGAGTTTTATTAGTAATTATCTCATATGATGTTGTATGTATTGTAATTAAAATCACTTAGAGAGATAAAGATTTATTGTTATCTTTTTAGTATTTTGGAATATCCCATTCCAATTAAATCAAATGTATCTTCTCTTATTTCTCATTTTTAGGACTAATTCTTGATCCTTACTCTTAGGAAAAAGATTGAAGGTAAAGTGAGAGAGGTTGCAACATCAAGAAGACAACCAAGACGAGCCAATAAACTTTTGTATGATCAAAACAATTTTGGTAAATCAAGCTCGAAAGAGGTACTATTTTTTCAATGGAATGTTACTACAACACTTAAATATCATTATTTTTACAATGGATCATGATATGTTAACAACTTTTTGTCAATATACTATGTGTTACTATTTTACTAGTCTCTATAACAGATCAATCGCGAACTATCACATAAACGGTTGTAAAAAAATTATCAAAATTTATCTTGTCTTGTTTGTGTAGAACATACAAAACACTTCTCAAAACGGCCATAAAGATGATGGTAAAACACATCTTACAAAAGGAAGAGGAGGAAACATGTACAAAGATCATGCAAAGCCTGCAATGGATACCATGTCTGAGACCTCCCAAATGATGAATCTTGTTAATGGTAATGGATACAGTGTGCCAATGCAAGTCTCCGGATCTACTAATGATTATACATGGGTAAAAAGAAGAAAACAAGATGCATCATCAACAGTATCAGATGGATCAAAAAGCAAAATTAGTGCATTAGATACCAACTTTGCCAAAGGAACATATGATTTATCTAACCAAAGGGTTTCCATGGATTTTGATCCTGCTGAATTGGTGAATGCTCAGGTAAACATTATCCCCAAGTAAATATTTTAAATTATTAAGTCACAAAACCTACAAATTTACCATTGTTACTTAAATTAATCTTAAGGTGTCAATAGTTGTTAATATAAGTTAACATAAGTTTTAGTTTGATTAGTGAAAATTAACATATGACATATATGGCTATAGTTAAGAATTCAAGCTTGAATTTAAGTTTTACATTAGAAAAAGATGAAAAAATTAAACATTATACATATATATAAAAAAAATCATAAATTTATTGTTTTAAGATTTTTTTAAAGATGATTTCAATTACTAATTTCTCATTATTATTATTATTAAATTTTTCCTATCAATTCCCTTATAAAATACTCATTAATTACTACATGGTATAATATTATAATTGTCTTAGATGACAATCTCTACATGACACATGAGTTTTATATTTTTATTTTCTTGTTAGTTAATTATGACATCTTTTTCTTTCGACAATGAACTTGAATTGCTAGGTAAAATATTTGTGTATTCTATTTATATCAAATTAATTTATATGATCTATTTAACATTTTACAGGGTCGTAGAGAAAATGATGCACAACGTGCAATTCGTAAATCGAGGTTTGGAAGAGGTAAGCAAACATTTATATTTGAAAATTTTCATACATACGAGAAAGAAAAGAGAAATGCTATATGTGAAATAATTTGCATAATAAATTACACAACAAATAAAGTGAAAGAAGAAAAAATAACTAAATTAAAATGTAATAAATTATGGAGGGATAGAGAAAAACAAAAACAAAAAACTATTAATTTTGTACAAAATTTTACCTAAATTGTCTTATCTTATAGTATATTTAAATAATCCACAAGAAAGAAATTAAAAAAAAAATGTTATACAAATTGTTATATAAGTTGCATATATAACACAATTAAAAGTAAAATAAAAAAATAAATTTTTATATTTGGGGTGAATAAAAATTTGTATTGTAAAAGATGAGATTATAAGTGAACTAATGATGAAATTGTTGTTTACAGATAAATGAGATGAAGCAAGGATTGTGAAAGTGGTGTAATCTTCATCATTACAAGGGTGACTATAGAAAACATTTATGCTATTGATGAACTTTAGTAGGGACATTTGAACCATTTTAATTTTTTACTTCACCTCTATTGGCATCTTGGTGTCATTTCCCTCTTTTGATCACACTATAGTTAATTCTTCATACCCTTCAATCATTAACATTATTAACATTCAAAAACAAAGATTACACTATATACATGCAACAAGCCAAAAAATGGAAGATGATACAATACAATAATGCTTTACATTTCTCATGAAATTTCACTTTCTTCACATTTGCAAATTTTGTCTTTTAAGTGTAAGATTGGTTTTAAGAAAAGAAAAACAATATAAACAAATACTTTATCTTAGTGTGTTTCACTATCTCTATCTTTATCTCTAAAATTAAAATTCATTTTTCATCATATTTAATAAGTATAAATTTTATGTTTCATCCTCATGTCTATTAAGTAATGAATATACTTGCATTTGCTCTTACTATTTCAACTACTAATTAAATAGTTTTTTATTAAAAAATTAAAATAAAAATCACACCAAAATAAACATAAAATTATATATATATATATATATATATATATATATATATATATATATATTATTTTTAATGTCAAATATTAAGAAATAAATTATAATTGTAAGGTAAATAATTATAAAAAAATAAAAATAATCAAATGTGTTGATTTAATGAAATTGATAATAATATTTCCTAATAATTTGAATGAAATGACACGAATAAAATAAATTTGTGATAAAGTTGTGACGAGAAAACAAACATCTTAGATATTTAAATAGATTTGGTGCATATCAAACGAGTTGAAGTGTTGAAAGATATTGAAATTTTTTTAGTGAAATAAAGGTTTTTTTAAATAAAACAAAATTATGAGTGGAAAGAGAACAAAGTAAAACAAATTTTTAATATTACATACTAAACCAAAGGTTTACGTGATTGAGTTGAACCCATAAAATTGAAAGTCAAACACCTTTATCTAAAAAAAATAATAAATAAAAGGTTTAAACCATTTAGTTGTCCCTATTTTTGAGAGGTTTTTCCATTTTGATCCCTGTTTTATTAGAATTTCCAATTGAGTCCCTATAAGTGTTAATTTCAATCAATTAAGCCCCTGCCGTTAAATTTAGGTAACGAGATTAACTTTTTTGCACAGCTGGGAGCATGACCGGTTAATTTCTATAAATGTGGCCTATTTAGAGTTGAAACGTGACATGAATTGAGTCCCATAAGTGCTAATTTCAATCAATTTTATCAATTTCAACTCTAATTCATGCCACGTTTCAACTCTAAATAGGTTACGTTTACAGAAATTAATAGGTCATCATCTCACTTGTGCAGAAAAGTTAATCTCCTTAAATAAATTTAACGGGAGGGGCTTAATTGATTGAAATTAGCAATTATAGGGACTCAATTGGGGATTCGAATAAGACGGGGATCAAAATGGGAAAACCTCCCAAAATTAGGAACAACTAAATAGTTTAAACCTAAATAAAAATACTAAGTAGAAATAATTAAGCATGTGGTTTAAAAATTATTTGATTAAACTTGAGGCTTGTATTTCTTAAAATGTATACTATTTGAACACATTCACATAAAGAAAAATATGTTATCAAAATTATGAAAAAAGAGAAAGTTTCTTCGCAGCAAACTTTGTAAATTTTGAACAAGTTGAACAATTGACAAAAGGGAACAAAAATATAAGTGTTGTAGGCTACCTATCAACTATTAATGTTTTAGGGATTTTAGGAATTTAAAATAGGACGCATATGAAAACGAAAAAGATATGAGAAAGTACATGATAAACATGTATACACTTATTCTGGTCCTTATATCCAATTAAAGAACTAAGCAATACCCGTACCCACATCAATACAGAGATTTTTAGTCAAAATTAGTATAATTGTTAGGATAAGACAAACTCGTTTATAGCAACCTTGCATGATAATAAAAGCTTGTTTATAAGAATTTTGAAGTTTAATTAAACATGTTGAAGTTTAATTAAATAATATAAAAAGAAGTTTCACAAGAGGAATAAGAAAAGTCATAGGATAGAAAATCACAAAGAAGTTTCATAAAAGAACTCATAGGATAAAAAATCACAAAGAAGTTCCATAGAAGAACTCATAGGATAGAAAACTTTAAGTTAGAAAAGGCAACGAAAAAGTTTCATAGAAGAATAGAAAAACTCATAGAATAGAAAAATAAAAATAACCCTAAACGATAGAATATAAAAACCCTAAAATTGGAAAGTACAGGTATCCACACAACATACCTTAAAACACTAAGAAGAAAAGAAATAGATGATCCTCTCAAAGATGTCTAACACACCAAAAAATCATGAGAAAGTCAAACTAGGCTATCAAATTAGGAAAATAGGACAAGTAGAAAACTAAAACGCTAACTGGATACAACATAGAAGAAATAAGATTAGACTACCTGAAAAAAAACACCCAGGAAACAATAGGAAAACATAAACAAAATATTAAAGTTAGGCCAACAAGTAAACACTTAAGATCTTAGGAAATACAAAAATAACTAAGTCCAAACACCCAGACACAATGTTAAACGACTATAAAGTCAAAAGCGTCTAAGGAGTTGAAGTTAAATGTGTAAAGCTTATCATACCTAAAGGGTGTTTAGTTTAGCTCTCGGGAAAACAAAGCAATGTCAAGACGATGTCATTGACAAAACACATTAAAAGACTAAAACTAAAGACACTAGAGAAAACACAAACAAAGCTAAACATTGTATGTCCAAAAAGGCAAAATCAGGAAGCGTTTATTCTGTCTAAACAATATCATTACTTCGTCAAACGATGAAGTCTTTAATCGACACTTGATATCTATAGAGAAAAAGCTTGATTGTCAAACGCTATCTCAATGGTAGGAAATCAAAAGCACTTTGTTGTTTTGAACAAGCATTAAATGACAATAAATGTTCAACGTTCAAAAACAACAAAAGTGATATTTGTCAAACACAAACAAAACAATGGAAAACATAGAATCCTGTACCAACGGTGAAAGTTTTTGAAAACACCAAAACAAACAAGAAATAGGGCATACTTTTTATACAAACTTCTGTATTATCTTGTGTAGAACAATTGCTACAAACGATCAGTTACGTCTTCTTGTAAGTATCAAAATGAACTTTGAAGATAAAAGAATAACTGATCAGTTTATCAAAAGTTGTGTCCAATGAGAAGTCAAATATGTTTTTGATAAAAGCTCTAAAAAACGCGTCTGCTTTGACAAAAGACTTCATCCTATGACAGACATCCACACCAATAGCCAGAAAAGGACGGATATCAAGACAAGCTTCGTCAAATGGTCATATTGCGAAATCTCAAGAAAAGCTTCGTCATAACGACTATATCATCAAGGTGTATAAATAGAAGATAAGAAGAAGAAGAAAGTGACGATGATGAAGATGAGATAAGTATGAAGATATACCATCATCAATTAAGCAATGAAATCTCTTGAAGCTACTAAAAGCAAAATTCCCCTAACCAAGGGAACAATAAAAGAGAAGAGCTCAAGAAAAGAAATATACTCTCAAGCTTCATCATAATATCTACTTGAAGGAAGAAGAGAGTAATTGAGTGAAACACTTAGAAATTCTCTCAAGCCTCATTTCCATATCCACTCACCTTGTGAGGGAAGAGAAAAGAGAAAAAGAAAAAGGAAAAAGTTAACCAATACTCTCGAGCTTCATTGTATTATTTGCTTACTTTTGTAAGATGAGAGAAAAGAGTAAGGAGAGAAACACCTGCGAGTGTTTAGACTGATTTGTATTGTAATTACATCCTCTCTGTGAGAGGAATAGTCTAAATGACTTGTAAGCAATCGTTGATACAATTTTGGAGAGAATAAAAAACACTTACAATTTGACTCTAGAGAGTTAAGGAAATCTAGGAAAGGTTGTTTAGTACCAAGAGTGGTACAAATACTAATTCAATCTTGGGTAACAGGAGGTTATTCGCTGACTGAGACCATGATTGATGTGAATACTCATCTAGTCTAGAGTAACAAGAGGTTATTTGCGGACTGAGACTAGGAATGGTGTGAATACTCATCAAGTCTAGGGTAACAGGAGGTTATTCACTGATTGAGACCAAGAGTGATGCGAATACTCCACTAGTCAAAGGTAATTAACAACTACTTGTTGACCGAGAAACCAAGAACAGTATGAATACTCAACTGGTCTAGGGTAACTGGAGGTTATTCGTTGATCAGGGATACTAGGACTGGTGAAGAATACTTCATAACCAGGAGTGGGTGAAACTCAATTAGATGATATATCACAATGATACTAAACCATCTAGGAAAGCTAGGAGTGGGTAAAATTCAACTAGACGATATATCACAATGATATTGGAACCATCTAAGGATACCAAGACTGGTGAATAATACTACGAAATCAGGAGCAAGTCAAACACAACTATAGTCAAAAGTAACAATGGTTACTCAATAGGACTAGGAACACCAAGAGTGGTTTAAAGAACTCAATTGTACTTCATTGAATATTTAATAGAATACTCTAAGTTAACTTAGAGGAGAACTGGACATAGCCTTAACAGATGAACCAACATAAAATTGTTTGTGTTGTAGCTGTCTAGGTAAACGATTGGTTGTTGATGAAAACAATCTCCTTAAGTGCTCGAGTTAGCCTTAAGTGCTCGAGTTAGCCTTAAGCTATCAACTACCATTTACATCTTCAACAACTTACTGCTTGTATATCTTTGGAGAAAGTTGAGTTAGTCTTATAAATGATCTTTGCAGAATAACGTTTATAGACGAAATATGAGTAATTCTCAAGTGATATGTACATCATATTTAAATCTTCCGTCGTGAAAAGATCTAAAAAGACTATGTTTTCTCACAACTTTAATAACTTTATAGAAAACTTGTGTGGAAGAGTTTATTTGACATTCATAAAAGTATGATTGCATTTGGATATATAATTTTACAAATTTAAAGACATTCAAATGCATTCCATTTAAATTGATATAATGTATAATTTCATTTTCCAATATTTTGCTTTTCTAAGTTAATTTGAATTTAAGGAATTTTAATTTTCTCATTAGAATAAAATATTTTAATCACCACTAAATAAAAAAAAAATTTAAATAATAAATAATTTTTAATTAAAATAATATCAATGTTAATAATTATTAGTTAATATTAAATACTAAAGATTAAATATATGTTTAATTACCTAAATTATTATTTAGGAAATTCAAATAAAATTAATAAAATTAACTTTTTATATTAAGATTATAATTTTTTTTATTATACTAAAAACGAAATATGTTGATCTATTAAACTAATTATTTTCTTTTATCTTTTTAAACTCATCACACTTTAATAGTTTTTTTTTCCTTGATAGCTTTTCAAGCTATTAGATTCTGAACTTGATTTTATTTTAATATGCAATTTTAATACACGACAGATAATTAAAGCTGAAAATGTTTCGTTTGATAAACGATATAATATTGTGTAATCTTTGTTTATGTTTAAAAAAAGCTAAATACTTTTAGATGATAAAATGTATAGAATTTAACTAACTTAGTACCAAAATTAAAAACACAAAAAAAATGTTACTTTATGTTGTAAAATATATCTATCTCTTTCGTTTAAAAAACAAAAAAAAAAAATACTTTGACATATTTAAATTTTTTTTTACATTCATTTAACATTACATTTTCTTATTTTTTTACTTTCTTTTTTTTTTTAAAAAATACAAAACTTTATATTTTTATGACCATTTTACTCTTGTAAAATGTGTCAAATGAATGTAAAAATGTGTCATTTTTGTCGGTTTTTGATACTAACTAACGTTATTATAGACGTCTGCGGCTAGGATGTCGGACGTCCCATTGACGTCACCGGTTTAGACATCGGTTTAATAATAGATATTAAAAGTCCAAAATAACCGACGTTAACAACGTTTTTGCATTAGTGATTTGTGATTGAAAAATACAAAGAGCTGAAGTTATTTTTCTTCACCAAATTTTTCATCAAAAATTGTCTATTTTTGAGATGAATTACATCTAGATATTGAAATGCTGAGTAAAGAAGAAAGAGGTATTTATTGTTGCATGAATTATATTAAATGCATCCATTAGTATCAAGTTCTTCCATCCAAGAAAAATACATTAAAAAAAAAGTGAAGCTACTCAGCTCTCAAAAGAGTTATGCAAAATTACTTTTTTTTTCAAGAGTTTATATAAAGTCATTCAAGAAGAAAAAGAAAGAAAATGACCATATTGTCTTTTGTAAAAACATTAAATATTTTTTTAAGCCAACAAAAGTTTAAAGAGAAACATTACTAGTGTTCATTTGGGCAAGTTAGAAGAAAGAGAACATCAAACTTATATATATCAAGAAATTATTATCTTCTTTATAAAACAGATGTGTGAGAAGTGATCACAATTTTTACAATCTTTACATGTTATTAAGAAGAATTGTTTTGTAGAGAAACTTATTAAACTAGAAGTTGTTTGTGACAAAATACCTCTTGAGTTAGGTGAAATAATACTTAAACAAAATTGATTAAGAGTGATTGGGAATAAAATAATATCTTGCTAAATACTTAATTAGTCACAAGTGGTTAAAAAAAGAATACGAACTGAGACTGACTTGTTGAAATAATATTAAAAGAGTTAGCCAAAATTAATTACAAGTCCAAACAATATTCAAATTTATTTAATGAAACTTAATTAAATGATTGAAATTTTGAAGTAATGTTTGATTTATTGAAAAAGAAGTTTAACAAAATATTCCTAATTAAATTAGTTAAAGCTTAATTCTTCATCAAAACACAATAAATGAATCATTCATATATAAAATATAATAATTATCTGAACAGATGATATTTGTAAAAGAATAAAAAAAAATTAAAATTATAATTCAGCTTTTTTATGTATTTTTATTTTATTTTCACAAAAATTGAATGATAAATTATAAAATATTAAAAAGGAAAAAACAAATAAATTTGTAAATTGAAGACCAAAAAAATAAAAATGTTGATCATATGTCATTGAAATTAAATTGAATTGGACACAAAAATTAAATGATAAAAAATTAATTAGTATTTTTTTATACTTTTAGAAAAAACACAAAATATTTATATTATTATTTATTTATTTATTTATTTATGTGTATAGCTATAGAAAAAGGAAAGAGACAAAGAGATGAATTGCGTGGCGAAGGGAAGAGAGGGGGTAAGAGAAACGCAGCATCTTACCGTAATAATAGCAGCAGCGCACGAACGAAGAGTGCAAACAATGCTCTCTTCTATCTTCCTTCACAATCCACCACTCTAACCTTCCTTCTGCTTCGGTGAGCGTTCCAATTTCGCCTTTTCTCTTATTGCTTTCTCGGATCTTAATTCTCCTCTCTCTGCATTCCCTTCCCCTCAGATCACTGCATTCCGATCTTCTCTTCTGTTTCCTTTCCTCGATTTGCCGTTTCCTTTTCAATCTGTTCGACTCAGCTTCTAAAATGTTTTTCTTTTTCAGATTTTTTGTTTGTTTTTGATTGAGTTTGCGGTGTTTGTTGTTGTGCGTCGGTTGCAATGCATTTTGCACGCCTGATTTTGTGTTTTCGTTGGGAATTTCTTGAAACGGGGGAATTAGGATATGGTAGATTGCGACATTTCGTGTCTGTTGAATGTTTGATTACTTTGATTTGATGTTAGTGTGGAACACTTGAGAAAAAATGTTATATTTGGTGGAAACCGGAAAGGATTTGATTAAGGTATGGTATATAAGGAGGTAGGTTTTTGAGAAGAGGGGTTCTTTTGTCTTGGCTTGAGGTTGACTTGAGGCCCTGAGGGGTTTCGATTGCCTTGACCTGAGAGGCACCAGTAGGTTGCATTGCATGTCTAACAGAAGAGAGGTATGTGCCAGTAGGTTGCATTGCATGTCTAAAGGTGCCAGTAGCCTGTGTGTGACGTAAAGAAGATTGCCAAAGACCTGACAATTCGTTAGATGTCTGGATATTTTGAATCTTCTTTAACAGCTACAAGTAGAGTGTGCCTTGTGTGAACTGACAAGGCTTGCTAAAGGTACCACGGATGTGGGCTGGAGCAGCATCTCAATCAGCGGTAATGAGGAAACGCGATCCAATATGCCCACCTCACAGAACTATTTTGCATTTGTAAACGGAAGAAAGGTGCCAATGGGTTGCTTGTCTAACAGAAATAAGGCGTCAAGTTTGGGACAATTTTGTTGATTTTAGTTTGTCCCAATTAGCATCAAAGTTAGCATTTTAGATGGCTGTACATTTTGAGATTTTTTTTTCCGCTACTGGTAGGGTCTGCCGTCGATGAACCAAAAGGGCTTTCCGAAGGGGCCACAGGGATTGGCTGGGTAGTACCACAATTAGCAAGAGGCGCCAAATTTGATGTGCCTTATGGTGCATATGTTTCGTCTTTTCCCTCTGTTAGCTCTTCTATGGTAAGTGAAATTTTTTACACCAATTAAATGTCGGAAAAATTATATCCTTAGATGTACACCATATGCTTGCAATTAAGCAGCTGTTTTCCATGAAATCAGCATTGATAGTAATTTATTTAGACCATTTGTCAGTTCTTCAGTGTAATATTCAACACTTTAGATGATTGGGCATGCTGTGTTATTTATGGCTATCAATTACTCTGTCCATTTCAAAATAATTGTTAGTTTTTAGGTTTCCTAAAGCATTCATTACTTTTTTCAACTTATCCTTGTTCTTTTTGGTATTTTACTTTTGGAATGAGAAAACACTTATGAAATGGGATGGTAATGTAGTAAAATAGAACTTATTTTTGTCTTAAAATTCTAAATAGTTACAACTTTCTTAATCCTCTGCAAAACCTTACAGTGACAATTATTTGGAAACAGATCTAATTGGCAGGTGCTAAAGGTGAGTGCCTTACTTGCACTAGAAAGGTATGTATAAGGGATTAGTGATACATTTCATTGAAAACCAGGGTTCCTAACCAGTAAGCAGGGCTGACAACCATTTTGACGGCTTGCCTCCATGCTTCTAGCAGTGTGCCTTTTGATGGACTGGTTGATATTTGTGGGTTCTGTCCGTTTTATATCTATAAAAGAAAAAAATTGTCAGGGGAAAAAATCAAGTTGATTTCATATTTATTAGAATTTGAGTTTAGGACCTAACTCAACCGTACAAAAACCATTTTGTAAGTTGAAGACATCCCACACCTTATAAGGGTTGCATTTGCCATATATCTTGTCCACATGGGAATGGCAACCCAAAATACCCAAGACTAGACATCTGGAGTGTGGACAAGTGCTGGTCACCCAATAACTATTCCCCTTTGTGCCTAGACATAAACATCTATGGAATAGATAATTAGGGTGGTCCTATAGTAGATCTAGGTTAGGCTATGATTTCATATTAACATTTTGGGTTTAGAGCTCAACTTAACCCTACAAAACAGCTTGCTTGTTAGGTGAGAATTACACAAAGCTTGTAAGGATGGATGACATTAGCCATACCTCTAATCAATGTGGGATATCAATAATATTGAAAGATAGCAAGTTCATATTATTGTATCTATGTCCAAAATTTAGCCTCTGTAATTGGCACTTTGCATACTTTTGGGTTTTGTTTCTTGCAATCCAAGTGAAAATTATATGAATCTATCCCTCCCTTCATGGAAAAATGGGACCATTGTCATTCTTTTAATAAACAAAGAAGAATTTATTGAGAGAAGAAAAAGATGCAATAGTAAGGATAAAAAATATTCAAGGGAAAAAAGAGAGCAGAGTAAAGTCTGAAAGGAAAAAAAAAATGCCAAAACAGCAAAGATCAAGGTCCATGAAGCAAAGCAGGCCAATCTCTCTGAAGATGTAATAAAGAGACACCAACAACGTCACTCCCATAAAATGACCAGTAGCAGACTTCCACATGGCAGGTTCAAAAACTACTCAATCCCAAATGGGCTTAAGAGAAGACTGCTCTGACTAGAGAAAATTTGAGCATTTGTTTCTATTCACCAAAGAACTGCAAACTGGGTGCATTGACAAGCTTTTTGGTGTCTTTGGTAGTATCAGAAACTCTCAAAGCAGTTCAAAAGAACTGCTTAATATCTGTGGGTGTTGTGACAAACCCAATGTTTACTTGTAACGTCATACAAATTATTCAAAGATTTGAAGTTGTCGATATAAAAACCAGATCTAGAGTTGGAGTCAGCAATGGCAGACTATGGGGGATTATGGCAGATGGCATTACTGTTTATGGTAGAAGCATGGTGTACAGGTGCATGTATGTGTTTATCTATATAATTCAAAATTGCAATGTATAGGTATTGTCTAGCAGTCAAAGAATAGTAGTACCGTTGAGTTAGTGAGAGACAAGAGTGAGGTTACAAGCAAAGACAAGTTAGAGAGGGAGTTGAAGAATGGTTGTATTTGAAAAGCACTATTGCTAGTAGTTTTTGTTGCTAGGCAGTTGTCAGAAAATCACATTAAAGATAGGGGAAGGTCATTGGTTGCGGCTTGGGCTCATTGTTTGAGAAAATACATTTAGTTTGGGTTTTAGGTGGGTGGTCGTGGGTTGGGAGTTTAGGGTCTTCTAAATTTGGGCTTGGATCGGGCTTCTGTTCTTTTATCTAAGACTTTTTCTTCTCTCATCACTCCTTTCCCATCTTTGGCTGCTTTTTAACATCACTGTCCATAGCTTATGGGGACTAAAGCAACTGAGAACCTTAATGAGTTAAAATAATGCGGCTAAAATTTTGAATCAGATTTTAGTCCGTATTTCCTACAGTTTCTATCAATTTGAGTTTTTATCCATATGGAAGGGTAGGGATCAATCCTTCATGGAAAATAAAGATCTATATACCTTAATGAGTCAAAGCTATCAGGAATCTAACTCAGAAACTGACATGTGCTTGTCAAATGTCATGCATGAAGAGTGTCTAACACCTCGTTTGGAGGAGGCGTGTCTATGCTTCACAGCTTGCTATAGTATTTTAATTCTTAGCTGCCGCATGCTACTATGTGAGACCCTGTTGAAGTTTTACTAACTCACTGTAAAGCTGTGCTTGTTATGTACAATTATTACAAAAACTCTTAGCATTTTTTTACCATTTCATTCATGGTGCCAGTATTTTTGTTTCATTTGATGAAATTCTTCAATCTAATTTTCATTTGTGAATCTGTGATTGTATACTTTTATGTGTCTGATTTCTCATGTTCTTTTTTTTTTCTTTTTTTCTGAATTTTTCTCTAGATTATAAAAATGGACAGGTCAACTGGCCGCAGTGGTGGTGGAAGTGTGGACACGTGTCTACCAAATTATAAGTTGGGGAAAACACTTGGCATTGGATCCTTTGGCAAGGTGAAAATTGCCGAACATGTACTGACTCGTCATAAAGTTGCTATAAAGATCCTTAACCGGCACAAGATAAGAAACATGGAAATGGAAGAAAAAGGTCTGAGTCATTTGCATAGATTTAATGTTTACTGTTTGTCTAACTGTGGGACCTGGTTTTAATTGTTTTCAGTCTTCCAATAATTTTCAGTCAAGTTTATATGTATATGTACATGTATAGCTGCTTTCCTATATCATTAGTTTTAAAATTCTGCATGTTTATACCACTATGTTTTGGTTGGATATTGTTGAAAATTTTCCTTAATTGATGTGATCCATAGCCTGCCTTAACTCCAGCCAATTAGAGTTGGTTGAAATCATTGAAGATTGAATGAAATGTTCTTGTGTGGCCGGACATTGACTGTGTGTGTGTGGGGATGGGGGGTTAAGAATTAAATATTTTATCTATATTTTTCTTACCTTTAATTTGTTGTAGAGTTGATAGCTGAATCACTTTACTTATGGTTTTCATATTTTGCATGTTTGCTATTAGTAACTAGCAAATGGTTGAATATACTTACAAGTTGTAATGTTTTTCTTCTCAAATATGCTTACATGTTGTAATGTTTTTCTTCTCATTGCTTTTACTTCAATTTGTTGCAGTTAGAAGGGAAATCAAAATTTTAAGATTGTTTATGCATCATCACATTATACGACTTTACGAGGTCATAGAAACCCCATCAGACATATTTGTTGTTATGGAGTACGTGAAATCTGGAGAGCTCTTTGATTACATAGTGGAGAAGGGTAGGTTGCAAGAGGACGAAGCCCGCCATTTTTTTCAGCAGGTTTAATTTTTAATATTTTTCTGCGCTTCAGAAATTTGTGCTTGTTGCTAATTATATAATCTAACTTGTGTTATCGAACATTCGAAGCAGATAATTTCTGGTGTGGAGTACTGTCACAGGAATATGGTGGTTCATAGAGACTTGAAGCCTGAGAATTTACTTTTGGACTCCAAATTTAATATCAAGATTGCTGATTTTGGCTTGAGCAATATCATGCGTGATGGTCACTTCCTTAAGACAAGTTGTGGAAGCCCTAACTATGCGGCTCCTGAGGTTTGTAAATAATTGGATTGTAATTGAATAAAGATATTAAAATTATTACTACACTACACCACTATTTCTGAGAATTTTACCTTTTTTGTGATTAACCTATCCAAGAATAAATTATTTTTCATAGGTTATCTCTGGGAAATTGTATGCTGGACCTGAAGTAGATGTCTGGAGCTGTGGTGTAATTTTATATGCTCTTCTCTGTGGCACTCTTCCTTTTGATGATGAAAACATTCCCAATCTTTTCAAAAAGATAAAGGTAATATTGCTCTCAATTTTCCTTTTTCTGTCTATGTTCAAAATATTGGTAGTCAAATTTCCTGCCACTTTCAGGTCAAGTTATTTTCTGACACTGTTGCTGATGGAGATTTTGACAAATCTAGAGTGGTTTAATACCTTTAGGTCAATGCTTATTATATCTTTTGCTGTCTTTGTTTAAAGGAAGGTTGATATTGTTCCTCCTACATTGCAAAAACTAATTGGTTATCGATAACACTTCTATTTATGAAACACTCCTCGGAAAATCAGTAAATTATCTTTATAATACTTACTAAAGGCATTAGTAACCTGCAACAGTTAATAATTCTCGGTGACTCACTAAAAATAGATTTATATTATTTCATTTAGTTTGTCTAATCTTGTATGTTAAAATGTGATGATGATTTTAAATTTATCCGTTGCATATTCATACAGTAAATGATGTTATCTTTAAACTGATTTAGTTTTTCTTATGTGCACACCTTACTAATTACCATTTCTTGTAGGGTGGGATATACACTCTTCCTAGTCATCTGTCACCTGGTGCTAGAGATTTGATTCCAAGGATGCTTGTGGTGGATCCCATGAAGAGGATGACCATACCTGAGATACGTCATCACCCATGGTTCCAAGTTCGTCTGCCACGTTATTTAGCAGTGCCACCACCAGATACACTGCAACAAGCCAAAAAGGTTTGGATTTTACTTGTTTTTGGGTTTCTTCTTTATTAAGTTGTGGCATATGATACACGGATACAATATGTGTATCTGAATTATACGTGATATATGCATTTTGAAAAATATACTAAATTTTTTAAAATCATAACATGTGATTGTTATTATGTGATCCAAATTAAAATTATATGTATTAAAATGTTGTCAAAACAAAAAAATTATAAATTATCATCACCATAAAAGTATTAGTACTTTATAAATTAGATATTTCATAGATAAGTATTGGTATAAAGTATCCTAAAGTATAGGCTATGGGTGTCGGATAGGATATGTAACACAAATTGAAGTATTGATGTATCATAGGTTATGTTCCATACTAAAGAAAATTTAAATCTGAAAAACACCAATTCTGTTGTCCCTTTTTAATTTCTCAAAATGAGAGATACAATTTATATAGTACAAACATGATTATTTGTCTGCTTGCATCATTATTTGTTAATTCTATGTTGTCTAAATACACTACCTTTTTTATCAAAGTGCTTAGATATAAGTGTTGAGTATATTTTCAAGCCATTTGTTAGGACACTCAACTCAAGAACAGAAGCCAGTGTATGAGTGTTATTGAATTGTAAAGAACTGAGCCAAAGCTCTTTTAAGTTCACAACAAATCCCTCAGGTCCTTCAAGAAAGCTATCTCCACTTCTGCAAAAAGAAAAAAATAAAAAACTGACTTGCTTCACACATCTTTTCTATGTTCCTACTGCTCTCCTAATCAAATTGCCAAATCATCATAATTCCCTTTCCTTATGCCATTCCATTGCCTTCTGAGATGCAGTATTTGGATCACATGTTTCTTTGGGCCGTGTCCAAATGCAATGATTGTCTAACCCAACTTTTAGGTCATCTAATTTAGGCCCATAACATAGTTTCCTATCACGGTATACCTTTTTACGGTTTTCGTTTATGTTTGCATTTCTGTAGCATACTAAATGTTTCGGTGGACTTTGTATGTATTTTTTTTTTCATACATCAAACACAAAGTATTACAGATTGTTTGTTACTTGATTTGTTCTTTTCAATCAAAGAAAGAAAAATCAATGAATATCATGGTTTTGTAGATTGACGAGGAGATTCTTCAAGAAGTGGTTAAAATGGGATTTGAAAGGAATCAATTGATTGAATCTCTTGCAAACAGAATACAAAATGAGGTTTGTGATCTTCATTTTCACCGTAAGTGTGTACCTGCCAGATTGTCTCTTATCTCTGTCTATGAATTTCAGGGTACTGTAACATACTATTTGCTATTGGACAACCGGTTCCGTGTATCTAGTGGTTATCTTGGAGCTGAATTTCAAGAGACAATGGTGGGTTTGTTATATAACCATTGTAGGTTTTCTATTCTTGATATTACATTTGTTTCTTTTAAAACGGGATAGGCTTATAAGTTTTTCTTTTGTAATGTGACTGCATAGGATTCTGGTTTCAATCGGATCCATTCCAGTGAAGTTCCTTCGCCAGTTGTTGGACACCACAGCACAGGGTATATGGATTACCAGGGAGTAGGAATGCGGCAACAGTTCCCTGCTGAGAGAAAATGGGCCCTTGGGCTTCAGGTGTAATATTTTATTTACTAGCTGTTTCATACTGAACCGGATTAGATATCAAGTTTATTTTCATGCTTAGTGTATCTAATTTATACTACTATCACCAAGATGGTTCCTAGCCTTATAATGAAATAATTATGTTAATTGTCCTGAACTGGTTCCATCTATCTTGTGACTGAGGCATCATATTTGTTGATTGAAGGTGTTATGTTATGTGTGCAACTTGTTTGCAAATTGTCATTTTTAATGAGTTCTAGCAACAGACTTTCTAATGCATTCTGTATTCTAAGTTTACATTTATTGGAAATTACAAAATCGTGTGTTATATTATATAAAATTTGATACTCAAATTTTTGTCACTTTCAATCAATTTCTATCAATAATAGAATGTGGTACTAAATTGATTGAAGGTGTTAAGTGTGCAAGTTTTCTCAAATTGTCATTTTTAATGAGTTCTAGCAACAGACTCTTTCTAATACATTCTGTATTATTAGTTTAAATTTATTGGAAATTGCAAAATCGTGAGTCATTATATAAAATTTGAGACTCAAATCGTCACTTTCAATCAATTTCAGTCAATAATAGAATGTGGTACTAAACTGCTAGCGTTCTCTATTATTGATAGTTTCTATAAGAAATGTTTGCTAACTTGTGACAGTCTCGAGCACAACCACGTGAAATAATGACTGAGGTCCTTAAAGCTCTGCAAGAATTAAATGTTTGTTGGAAGAAGATTGGACACTATAACATGAAGTGCAGATGGGTTGCTAGCATTCCCAGTCATCATGAAGGAATGATTAACAATTCTGTGCATAGTAATCATTACTTTGTAAATGATTCCAGCATTATTGAAGATGAGGCTGTTTCTAAGTCAAATGTGGTCAAGTTTGAAGTGCAGGTAATTTATCTTGACAACCATAATATCCGTTGTGCTTGGATTTAAATGTGGATGTTTATTGACAAGGTTGGTGGTATTTTTTTCGTCTGTTAAGAGCCTTAGTATTTCCCTTCCTCCGACCTCTTTTGTTTTTAATATTAGAAAATTAGACTTGTTCTTTGGGTGTACAGTATAATAATCCTTTCAGTCCAATGACTAGTATGCTAGTAGTCCATAATTTGGTAAATGAGATTTTCTTGTATACTTATTCTTCTGTCGTTATTGGATAGAACTATTGTCACTTTTTTTTTTTTTTTATTTGAACGTTCTCAAAGTCTGATAATTTCTTTGGCAGCTTTACAAAGCTCGTGAGGAGAAGTATCTACTTGATCTTCAGAGGGTCCAGGGCCCACAGTTTCTTTTCTTGGATCTCTGTGCTGCTTTCCTTTCACAGCTTCGTGTTCTCTAGCATAAAGCTCATAAGTCACAAAGGAGCCCTCGTGCTGCATGTGAATAAACTTACATTGTACATACCAGTACCCATTCAGTATGGGTATATCTATTTGTCGGTACTTTTAGCCTACCCCCAGTTTTTATGGGTTATCATGATTGAGGCAACCTACATATGGCATTTGCTTCCGAAATCATGGTGTCTGACTAGGTCCGTCTTTTTACCAGTTAATTTAATTTTCACTATCCCCTGAAATCCCTGAGATTTTAATGAAAGCTTTCTCCTCCAACAGAGACATCTGTTTATGGTATTGAACTTATTGTTGTAATTGACTGCTTATGTCTGTTGCTCGGAAGCCGAGGGGTTGTTTGCCTAGGCTGCATCGAACATGAGCTTGCAGATAAGCATTTTCTCCCCGCTTCCCTACTCAATTACTGCTCCTTTTATGGATGCATTTTATTTGGCAAATCATGGCTTATGTATTTTAGAATCTGTGTAAACCATATTATTTCGTGCATTCTTAATTAGTTATGATTAATCAGGCTGCTTGATGCTTCTGTTATATATTGCTATGTTGATTAGATTATCCTTTTCCACGCCCCTTTCTCTTTTTCTACCTTCATGTTGAGTTGCATTTCCATGGTAGCGAGACATGTTAGAAATGAATTAGGATAAATGTCAACAAGTAATCTGGCCTCTTAAAGATGTCATTTTCTACATCTTTTATTTTTTTATTCATTAACTTACTTGTGCAAAACATTTGTCAATAGAGTCATGAACTAAATGCAGGGTAGGAATGGTTGCCTTAGTTAGAGGCCAGTTTGGGATTTTACAATATTGGTCCACATGTGTTCAAATGGTGAGTGATGACATGTTTTATATGGTTTTCCATGGATTTGTTCTGTAATGTCTTGTTTGAAGCAATGGGTTGGATGTTGCTTTTGCAGAGAATTTCATTGAAAATTCTTGGGTTGATTTAGTAATCCCCAGATATGGTTAACTTCGCCAAACCGTAGTTTTGATGTTTGTAAACCTTTTCAAATTCTTAAATGTTTTATTTGTGGTAATTTCTCGTGCATTTTTACAGTTTTAACTACCGTCAGGTCAGTGTTTTGATAAAGAATTTTAATGTTTTATGGAATGTAAAATGAATGAGAATTTAATTTAATTAATTTTCTTTCATTTTTAAAATGGTCTATTTGCATTAATGACTTACATTTCTCGGGTTTCTAATTTGCTATTTTGTAAAGTAATTTAATTTTGATCAATAAATTTATTCCAAATTACTTTTTATTCTTTATTGTCAAAACTAAAATAAAAATTAACTAATTTAGCAAGAAAGTAAAACGGGTATTTGTTTGATAATTGTGGTGATGTCAGGCACACTAAACAAAGTATCACTTGTAAGGATGAGAATGAGTCGTTAAAGTTTATAATTGTCATGATACTATTTAGTTTAAATTTAAATTCTACATAATTGATATTAAAATAAGTGAGAAGAATCTTGATCACCATAGTCATACTACAATATATGTATGCCTAAACGCAAGGGTAAAATAAATATAAAACCTACATTAAGTTATACTTTATAATGAGTATTTTAAAACAATTAAATTTATTATCAATCGCGTTGTACAAATGTTTTTTAATAAATAAAAAAGTTATTACTAGTACACAATTGGTTTAAAATCTTATATTTTAAAAAGAACATTAAAATCTTATACTACTTCAAGATTTGTATATAAATAGTTAATTTATTAAATCCCATGAAAATTATTTAAATTTAATTAAAATATTATTAATTTACGTTTTATTATACTCTTAATTTGAAGGATAATTTTTCATTCATAAATTCTGCTTATATTATTAATTTGCCAATCAATGCATTTTCTTGTACATAGAAAGAGTGTTTCATTCATAACCTTTATAACAATTAAGGCTATAAAGTGTAATTTTTCAGATAACAGGTAAAGTATTTATTGGTAGATGAATAATCTTCATCCAAAGAACTTAACCAGTTAGCTTTACTGAATCTTCTATTCTCACCATATTCTTTTTAATCTACGAGTTTATTGAAACTCAAACCTTGTTTAAAACTTCATAATCACACGCACTAACAACTTCATATATATAATTTCATCACAGTAAAAGATGTCCAAATATATTAATATTCATTAGCTATTAAGCTTAACCTGTAAAATATTTCACTGTTTAACAAAAAGAAAAGAAATAATCAAAATTAAGCTCAAATATAAAAATGGAGTAATTTCAAATTATATGAATGTGGCATTAGGAGTTCACATATAATTTCCAGGAATGTATTTATTGAATACAATTTGTATTTGGACAAAAAAAATAAAGAAACAAAGATAATAATTTACATTTTTCTAATTCTTTTTATCAACAATAATGTATAATAAGACATGGCATAAGCCAAAACCCTTTTACAAATAAATTGGAATACATTGCAAAGATAACACATATTCATGTCATACTAGTCTCAAATTCATTGTCAATACTAGCTTCTGTAACAGAATAAAATTCAATGTTACTCATCCATACTAAGAACTATGAATAAAATAAGAAAATATAAAGCATTTCAATTAGCAGAAGATATTACTTCATGCTTACTAAAAAGCCTAATGTTACAATATAATTGTTCTCAGAATAAATAATGTTACACAAAATGAATGATATTGCTAATTGAATGAACCGTTTTCTAGCAAGTTAACAAAGCAAATTGGAGGAAGATCTAGTGAATTCCAAAGTAACAGTTCTCCATCAACACTAGAAGAATCCATGTCAGTTGTTGTTGTTGATTGTTGTTGGTGTTGTTCTTCCTGTTTCTCATCCATTGTTGCCATGTACTCTTTCTCCTCTTCATTCTTCTCAAGCCTGTTTTTGCTGCAGGCCATTTGGAGGCTGGTTAATTGATCAGTTATTATTCCTCTTCCCTTCATGTTTGCTGATTCAAGTTTCAACTTCAAGCATTCAGGTATTCCATTGAAGGCATAGAGAGAAGCTGAGAACTTCCTCTCATATGTCATTCTCTTCATCATAGCTCTGAGCATTGAAGGCTCATCACCACCATAGTTCTCTGCATCCACAGGCTCCTCCATCTCTTCAGCCATCTCAAAAGGAGAATAGTAACCAGGTGGAGCAATGTTGTCTAGAAACCTGAAATCAGTGCCTTCTTCTTCACTGTCCTCCACTCCTGAGTTGCTGTCATCAGTACTTGAAGTCTGTGGTGTCACAATGCTGGTTTTGTATTGCACATCCACTTTTGTATCTTCAGTCAAACATGATTCAAAACTGCTAGTAATGTAGTCAATCTGTGCACTGTTGTTGATGAAGTCATTGCTGCTGGTGCTGTAATCTTCAGGGTCATTGAGAAAGTCAGTGAATTGGTCAATTGAGAATTGTGTTGATCCATCACCATATGCATCAACCTCTTGTTGCATATGTTGGTGGTTTATGAGAAGTGAGGTGGAGGTGGAGGATGAGGAAGAGGAGCAAGTGTTGTTGTTCCTTTCTTTAAGCCTTTGAAGGAGGAGATTTGTGATTTTTGATGAAAGTGCTGGACTTGTGGAAGATTGAGAACATGGCCAGAAGTTTGTCCTTGTGTTTGCACCTCTAAGCAAGCATGCAGCCTCATCATAGGCTCTTGCAGCTTCCTCAGCAGTGTCAAAAGTCCCCAACCACACTCTGATCTTCTGAATGGTGTCTTTGATCTCAGCCACCCATCTACCTGATGGCCTTTGCCTCACCCCAACAAACCTCTTTCTGGCTCTTTGGACTCCTCCAAGTGCTGCAGCTTGTTTCATCATCTCATCCCAAGCCATGGTTCCCTCACATATGTTTCTCTCTTCCACAACTTCACCAACTTTTCTCTTCCTTGCCATCTACCCCTTTTGAGCTTTTTCTGTTTCCTGAATTGATTAGGCTTAAAAAGGGTGATTCTTTGAGAGCAATAACTACTATGCTTGCTTTGTTTGATACTTTGCTTAAGCTTATACTAAAGGGTGAGTGTTAGAAGGAACTGAAGTTTGGTTGCTATGTTTTTTGCCTTAGCTGGTTTGTGCTTTTATATGTGCAAAGTGTGTGGCTCTTTGAACTGGTTTAGTTTTAGATCTGACCAGGTCACAGTTATTAGTTCCACATATTTGATTCTTTATCATTTCTGGTTCTATATCCAAACATTTGGCAGTTTCTCAGGCTTTGTAATTGGTGAAGATTGTTTGACTTGGACAAAGGGAAAATAGATTATTTGTATTGTATGATAGAACTTCAGTTCAGCATATTCTATTTCACAGTGCAAGCCTTAGTTGGTCATTTACCACTTCATATAATCTTCCCCTGTGATCCAAAGCTACAAACTAAAATAGTGTGATCTGTGATCTTTTTTAATTACCATTTTCTTGTCCTTCTTCATTTTCACTTTGTCCAAGGCAAGAAGTTAAATGTGAGACAGAGGATTTCACACTCAGCTGCCAAAAACAAAAACAGCATGTAAAACAACTTGAGTAGCCAAAACCTATGTGCTTGTACAGCAGAAACTAGACTATTTTACTAGCTGCAGTTGATATTTGGATTTTACCTCATATTATATAGTTTGGTTTATCTTTCCATCATCAACTTTGATACTTTATGAACTTCTTCCATAGATCCAGTCACATATGTTTTGTGTAGGGAATAGAGTGAGAGTAAAATAAAAAAAGTACATTGTAGATATGGTAAGTACAGGTAATACTACCAATCTTTGTTTAGGATATCAAGGTTATCAATATTTGTTAGCTTTCTTTTCAGGTAAATTTACAAGTATGGTTGATGTTATTTAAATAGATTTAGAGTTTCATAGTAGTAATGTACATGGTAATACAAGTTTGCTCAGGTAACATCATTAGAGTTAATCACTACATCTGATGTCCTGTCTGTTTTAAAATTTGAGACTCTGTCATAGTTTTGTCTTTAAAAAATTGTTGAAGGAGAAGGATATATTTAATTTGTCTTTAACTTTGACTCTTAAGCGATGTGAGGTTATTAAATGTATCAGACCAATTTTCAAGCTTTTGCATACTTTTTTCCTAACAAACCACTACACCATGATAGGTTGATTCTGTTGCTTGATCCAAAGCCGATAATATCTTACCAGTATTGAGATCTATGTATGTGTTGAACCTCATTATAGGTTCTTGGACAACTTTTATTGTTTTTATGCTAATAGTAAATTTGTTTAGATAACGTTATTAAGGTCAATCATCACATTCAAGAATTGTCTTGTGAAACTCTCTCACAATCTTATTCTTAAAAGACGTGTTGAAGAAAAAGTATGTATTTAATTTGTCTTTAATCTCGATTTCTAACTAACTAACTAACGGGAGACTATTAGGTGTATCGGAATAAAGAGTTTCCAAGGTTTTGCATTGGAATTTGAAAGATGTTTCATTCAAAGTTATTCCTTAACAAAACCAGTGCAGAATGATGGGTTGGTTCTTGGATAGTGTTAAGTATGAAAGAAACATTTACTGAAGTTAATAAGAGTGGGTAGGAGAAGTCTCTTTCAAGCAAAACAAGGAGTCTGGCATTATCCTAAATGAATCATAAACACACAAAAAAGTTAACTGATGTTTTGTGTTCGTCAGTGCTGATGAGTGTCAATAAATGCGATTCCCCCAATGCCCCACCATGGACATTCCAAGCCTAACCCACTTGAAAACTCAACAAAAAAAATAAACTGATTTTCTTCAAAACCTTTTTGTAATGTCGTCATCAAGCTTTGATTGATGAATTATTTTTGTGATGATTAAGTGCTTCAATGTCCAAAGCTTTTATGGGATTTTCGTCATGCAGCCACTCCAGATAGTGACATTTCTGGACCAACTTAGGAATCATCTTCCTCTCAAACATTTTCGATTCTTGCTCATAACATACATCAGATGCTGTTTAAGTGAAAACCAAGTTCTAATTATGCATTTCACACTTCTAATCATGCTTTCCTTTAATCATTATTAAAGCGTATTTTACCTATAAAAAATATACTTTTGACAATATTTATTTTAATATTTTAACATCGTTTACGAGTCATTACGTGATTGGTCCAAAATTATTTCATAATTAATAATAATAACTATAAACACTAACATGAACCAATCACAAAATGACACGTAAATAATGTTAAAATGTTGTCAAAGTATCATTATCCATAAAAAAACTAACTCAACAAAATAAATCAACAATAAACTTCCCTCAATAAACAACAAATTTTGATTAAAATAAACTTTAATACCATATTAAAAATTGATTTTAATTTTAATTCAACTTTATAAACTTAATTTAATTTATATATTGTAAGATGAGATTTAGATTCACTTGTATATTTATTGACTTTATTTTTGATAGATCTGAAACTTATATTTTTTGTTATATCAAAAGTAAAATCAAAACTGCAAACAAATAATTAAATTTGTCATATTTTAATTAAATTGGTAAATTGATTATTACGATAATTATTTTAAAATCACGTTCAAAGAAACCTCTAATTTGATTAAGATATATATAAAAAAAAAACTTTTGAAATTAACATCTAACAAAATCAAGCTTAAAAATTTTCAGATTTTCATTGAACTGAACAATTGTTTTTCTTCTCCATTTGGGTTGATTTCATTTGCTTTGACTTTCTAGGAATCTTGCACTGTCTTGATAAGAACAAACACGAAACGTTGAAGAAAAATGCTAATAGTCTTATAATAATAATGATAATTTAATTAATTAATTAAAACGAATGATGGTGACTTGTGAGAAAAAGAATCGCACTGTGTTATTACTTAAAATAATAAGCAAATAAATTTTAAAAAAATAATATTAAAATGACGTGCAGATGAGACAAACTTGGCCTTTTCCCTGTTTACTAGTTTTTATTTTATCATCACATTGATATTAACTAATAATAATATCATTGCTTTTAAAAAAAAATCTAATTATACTATTCTTAATTAGCCATCACATACATCATTCTAGAATACCTAATTTCATACAAACAAGAGAAAATTCCCTATAGCAAGTTTTAGAGTTTTCGTGATATATCTTCAAATGAAAAAAACTAGCATTCGCATAATTGGAAGAACTTTTCTAAGAAATTCAAGATAGTGATTTCACTAATTTACATAATACTATAAGCAATTTTAACTAATAAAAAAGTATTAGAGATTATTAATAACATTTTCTTATTATTATCCAAACAATATATATGGATTAAAAAATTATCTAAATATATGATATTGTGTTAAATATTTACATAAATAATACAATATTTTTTAGTCAGAATCTGGTCTTCTGAAAACTAAATTCCGAACTATGATTGAAAGAAAATTAGTTGAAAATAAATTAAAATCCAATTCTTCAAAAATAAAATTCTAAACTATGATTTGGAAAAATTCTGAGCTGAATTTTTAATTCTTTTTTCATTTAAAAAAAAGAGATTTTGGAAAAATAAATTACAAAAAATAACAGTTCAGAATTTGATTCTCCTGAAACTAAATTCTAACAAGAAAAAAAAATATTTATATAAACTTTTATCTATATTTATGTAGTTATATGGAAATAAAAATTGAGCTATATGTTCAAATAAAAAAAGCACTTTTCCTTCATGAATTTCTATTTTTTTTATATATTTTCTTCTATCTTTTTTTTTTTCACAAACACTTCATGGACAAAATAAAATTCTAAAAGAAATACCAATTTGGTTAGTGTTAATTGTCTTGAGATTAAGAAATAGTAGCAACCAATTTGCAAGTCAGAGGAAAAAACACAGAGACGAAAAAGAAAAAGAATGCATAGAATTAATTTAAGATTTGGTGTGAGCAACAAGCAAAGAATGAGACAAAGTCCTTCAGAAAACAACAAATTGTGCCTTTATGTCTTTTATTTGAGTTTTCTATGATCAACCCTTTGATATTAACTAACATCACTTTCTTCCTCTCCCTCTACATAATCATCCTATTTTTTTTATCCATAAATTTTGAATTTGATCACAAATCTCAATCACAAAAAAGGTGTATGTCATCTACTGATAAAATAATTGAAGGAATAGATTTTCATATACAATGATATTTAAACAACATTTTTTTTGATAATATTTGAACATCATTTATGTGTCATTCTGTGATTGGTTTATGGTAATATTTATGATTATTATTGTAAACTACGGGTAATAATTTTCTTAATTTTTTTCTCTTTTTATTTCTCCTTGAAAATAAAGAACATATATTAGTAAATTATGAATGACAAATAAATTCATTTTGTGTGTGTATTGTCTAAATATGACCTTGTTTTGACGAGAAATTTCTATATTGACCAAATGTATAATATTCGATTTTTTCAATTAGATATGAGAAGAAGTGTAAATATTTGTTTTTGTCAATGTTATAATACTCAGTAGCATAAATTTTTCATATATAAAAAACTTATTAAACTCCAGACCTACTACGTCCATTTCAAATACCATGAAGCAATAATTTAATTAATTAAAACATAAAAATAACGTGTTCAGAATGAATTTCACTAAAAATTCAAATACTCTAAAATCTGATAACTAAAATCACAAAAAATAAAAAACTACATATTTAAAATAGAAGTGACAAAACCTATTATTAAATCAGTGAAATTATTGTATGGATATAATATAATTGATGCTTACATATAAAATTAAATCCTAAATTTATAACCAAATGGTGACTGTATTCAAACATTGACCAGTCCATCCTCTCCCTTATTCTTCCACGTGGCAGGCTCTTAACGAATGAATTGTCTCCATTTAATTGTTTACGAACTTCGTAAAAAAATTGACAAATGTTTCAAAATTTTGTTGCTGAAAATAACGTTTGAACATGAATGATGTTCATTGTTTGATCAATTAAATTCCATACACATGCAATTCTATTATATAAATTTGTTCCACAAGTTAAGTTATTATATATTTTGAAGATTTATCTATCACTTTCTTGTTTTAAGAAGATATCAAATATATACAAATAATAACTTTTGAACCTATAGACCTAGTTAAAATCTGTTAAATAAAATGTTTATTATATTTTACTGTGTGTGAAGAAGAACTAATAATAAATTTCATGATGATGTGCACAAACATACAAACTTTGCCTTTTTTGCTATTTATTAACGTTTTAATTTTGCTTTTCAATCCTACCATTAATATTTCTAACTATTAGTTTGACTTATGTTATTCACATAGTCATAAATTATTATTGCAAAGATAGGGTAAAAATCTAAAAAAGAATACAGAATTTAATTAGTGGTAATTTAATTATTATTTTCTGGAGAGGAAAATATCTTTTAATAGTTTTATTTTAGTTGAATTAGAAATTCTAGTTAAAGATATATCTCATGACAGCTTGTCAGACGTGTCTCATTATTTATCGAGTATATTTAAAAAAATTGTAATAGTTTATAAAGTTTTTTATAATGACTCATATTTCTCTTGCTTAGTGCTGATTAACACTAAGACTTTGAGTCTGACTGGAGGTATATTGTCTATCAAACAAAGTATATACGATGGTGAAGCGATCCATCATGTTTGTAGGTAGAGTGTTAAACCATGCTAACGCTTATCCTTTTAGTGATAGAGAAAAGGCTTGGTACCACACTGGGTCACTTGATGAGTAAAAGGTTATGGTGTTTGCAAACGAGCGAAGGTGTTTGTCCAGATCAGTTGATTCGTCACACTTTTCTGGCATTCGTGCTTCCATCACCGCAGCAATGAATGGTAGTAATCCCTCCGCCTGAGCGGTCTAGACATAAAGGATGCTTTTGACCGTGATGCTACTTGCTTCCTGCCCGGTCCGGCTTGGTTCTCCCACCTGGCTATTCTCCCTCAAAGGGGGGTGGGAGCCTATGATATTGATTGTTAGGTAGAATGCTCCCTCTGTTCGGCAAACATTCAACCCTTAAAGCCACTATCTCAGCATCATGTCTCCTCTACATTTCCTGCGTCTACCGCTGCATCTCTCGAATCAGCTCCATCGAATCCGTTGTTTTCCCATGTTTCTAGTGGTCACCATTGGATTTCTTCTGTCGTCTTCGGATCTACAATAGACACCAAAATGTTTAGGTTTAGGAGTCGAGGATCTGCCTCCTTGCTTACTGTTCCATACCTCTTAGCCTTGATTGTCAAATAGTTTATAAATGCCCTTGAGCAGTTCGGTCTTCTTGAAAATTACCTGCAAAAAAAGTACTTCGGTGTTCAAGTTAATAATTTTTCTTAATGATCATGTAATAAAATTGGATTATGAAAAAAAAAACATATTTTACTTCATCGACAACCTATATTTATAAACTTCATAACAAACTTCTAATTAAATTAGACTTATTAATTCGTCATTAATGACTTTTATTATTCTTATTAATCACCAATCATAACTTTTATTATTTCTATTCCTTTTTCATTAATTATTATCTCTGCACGCTTGAATGAGTTATTCCAAAATATAAATTTTAAGAAATTAAATATAACTTTAATTTTATATGCTAAATAAAAAATACAAATATATGAAGTTAAATTTTATACAATTCTTCGATAATTAATATTAATTTCATTGATAATATTGTTTTGATCACTTCAATTTTTTTTAACACTAAAATAAAACTCATTAACAAAATTGTCCAAAAAAATATATAAAAAATAATTATGAGCGGACAGCAAGTACTTACACTGAACTTATAAGTAATTACTTATGTGTATTTATAAAAGATAACGAATTTTGTTTTCATCCTAATTGTGTATATATAAAAATCATCCGTAGTTTAGTAAAAGGCACGAGGATTAAAATAAAAGAGAGAGAAATAAATGTTATTAAATGTTATTTATATATAACTACATTTGTTATTCAAACAAATTATTATATAATACATTTATTAATCTTTTGAATAATTACATGGTGCTTTTGTACAAATACTTAACTCTAACCAAGCACACAGAAATTAAGATAAAGAATAAATTACATTCACGGTTAATTTATATTTTTATCTTGAGTTTTAAATCATGCATTCTCTTTGTTCTATTTTAATAAATAAATAAATATTTTAGTATTTTTCCCTAATAGAGATTCTTTATATGATTGATCATAAAAATCTCTTGAAATTGTTTTGAACAACTTTTACTTTTATTGAAAAGATTCATCTTTTATATATATATATATATATATATATATAAATATATATATATATATATATATATATATTCATTTATTACGTTATTTATAAAATGATGATATTATTAAAATAAAAATAAATAAAATTAGAATTGAAGCAAAAATTTTAAAGGAATAATTAGATATGAATCATTATATTACAAGAAAACAAATGAAATAACAAAAATGTAAATGAATTGAAGAAAAAAAGACGACATGCTATTGATGAATTAAACAAATAAATTAAATGATAAAACGGTAAATAAATAAAAGAGGAGTGATGATTTGAAATAAATTAAACATAAATATAATTAAAGCAGCAAAGAACAAGTATGTAAATAAATTAAATGAAAAATATAAAATTAAGAAAGAAGATCATTATCTAAACTTAAATTAAATAGTATAAATATAAATTATCAAAAAAATTAATATTAAACTGAAAATAAATAAAATAACTTAAAAATAAATTACTAAATAGAATCAAATATGTAATTTGAATTCTGAATCATTACTGTACCAAAAACATCTGACACATTATAAGTAATACATAGAATTCTTAATATACATTTATTAGATAAATCAATATATATATATATATATATATATATATATATATATATATATATAATTATGAGATAGTTAATAATGGGAAATTTTCATCTAAGATTAACTTATATGTGGAATTTGATATTTTCATCTCAATTTTATTTTTAAAATACATCTTAATAAATTATAAAAAAAATGTTTATACATTATTTTAAACCCAGAATTAAAGTGAGACTTAAATTTATTGAAACATATAATTTTTTTTTACAAAACTAAAATAAAATTTGTATTTATTTATATATTATAAATTAGTTTTATTTTTAAGTGATCTGAGACTTTAAAAAAATATAATATAAAATGACAAAAAGACATATTGTTGAGAAGTCTACAACATATCAATCTAAGTGACAAAATCCTTTTTACATTGACAAAATTTTGCTTTATGCAGATTAATTTATTTTCTATGAAAATCTCTTCATAACTAACAGAAGAAAATAAATGCATGACATATGAAGAGTAAGAAAATAGTATATTCATTTGATATCAAAAGTCAATTTCTTCTATTATTCTTTTCATATTTTCAATGGTAGAATGACTAATTGGCAGCATAATATGGAATATGCTTCATCTTTGCTTAGCATTGAGTGACGAATTAACAATTGTTTATGTTGGAGTTCAAATCATTATTTGCCAAAATTTTATATTGAATTATATAAGAAATAAATTATATAAAAATAAATAGTTGTTTTTAATTCTCACAATAATTTAATAAATCTCCTAGAATATAATACATTTCAATAATTGTCTCTTGTTGAAAGGTTAGAAATTTTTGTCAGAAATTATTTGAAAAAAATTGTAATTTTTATCAGAAAAGTAATATGAAAATATCTATAATTTTTTTTCAGAAAAAAAAAAGTTGTATGAAGTTTTACAGTTTTTAACAAAAGAAATTGTAAAATAATAATATTTTTATTAAATATAAGTGTAAGACTATGTTAAATTTATAATGTATTTTTGTTTTTTTTGCTCTTATTATTTTCCATTTGTCATTCACAACTGTTTATTATGTAGTTTTGCAAGGATTTGAAGAAAAAATGTTAGATATAATTATTATATGATGTGGTTTCTAGAAGATGTTCTTTCTGCTATACATATGGAAGCTCCTTTGAACAAGAATTCACCATACTTGATCAACGTAATTATTAGTTGTAAATTTGTAATTAAATAGCTGTGTGTATATTTGTATGCCTTTATAAATAATGTTTGAAGTATATAAACTAAATAAAACTAATTAAATAATTTATAAATACGAAATTGAAAATAACTTGATCTTAATTATTTATGGGTTAATGGCTAACATATCTCTGCAATAGGATTATGAATTTGCCACCTTTATAAAACTTATTAAATTTTGTTTTTCATAAATATTCTTCTAATTTATTATGTCATAGATAATCAATATATTAAATATTATTTTAAGTACTTTAATATATTTATAAGATCTATTCCAAGAATCACTTTTTATATCTATCCTCAAGATCTTATTTAGACAGATTTAATGCCATTTCATATAATAATTCAAACACTTTATAAACTTAGCTTTGTCAGAAAAGCTAAACTTGAACATACAATAGATATTCATAATTCTAAAAATAGATGATACCATAAAATTTTCTAAAAACAAAAACCAAAGAATTTTGTTTAGAGACTAAAATCAAAACTCATAGTATTACAAACTCACAGATCTTGCAATTGCTTATACTGATATTACAAGTTTCTGCACTCGTTACAAACGCACATTATCAACTCCAACCATTTACAAAGAACACTACAGACATTATCAAATCCAACAATTTACAAAGAACACTACAGACATCCAAAGGACAATCAAATACACTTGTTAGGAGGTTTAGCCAAGGCCATAGGAAGGTAGCTATGAACTATTCAGAAGTGGAGATCTCTGGCTATCAGATCTCTCAGAATACTTCTTTGGCATCAGAGCTGGATCATTGTATGCATTGGCCAATTCATCATAAAATTCTATCATATTATGCTGGTTCTGATCTGCTCTGTCCTTCTTAATCAAACACTGCATGTGGCAAGACATCCATTCGTAAGAACACAGAAGTTGAAATAGAAGACAATAACTCAATAGAAAAACATGCCCCTTTGAAGCAGAAAGAAATGACAAAGATTTGTCAAGGTTAACATAGTTGAAATGAAACCAACCAAACAAGAAAATGAAAAACCATTGGAAGTAACGTAACCAAGGTTATCAAACTCGAGAGTTTACGTAAATGTGAGAGCGGAGTAAACTCGTAAGTTTACTTCAAATGAAAAACATTATATAAATAATATCTTATTTCAAATAAGTCTACAAAATTATATAACTTTAAATAAATAAAATTTATAGATATATTGTTCATAAAAATAAATATTGTAAAACATAACTACTTGGTTATTGTCATCAATTTTGATGCATTTCATTAAATATATAATAAAAAAAGACGATCTTGTTTTTCTTAATTTTTCCTCCTTTCAAGCTCGCAGAATCGCTCCCAACTCACGATTCTACATGATCCTACCGATTTCACAATCAATTCTACCGAGTTTACGCAGAAAACGAGTTTACTTTCGAGTTAACTCGGAAACCGTGTCTGGGAACACATAAATTCGTAAGAGTTTAAGAGTTAACTCGAGTTTGATAACCATGATCATGACTACTAATCTTTTGGGGCAGTTGGAATGCATATAGGTTACATTATCATAAGGGAGAATCAGATAAATTATCATTAACTATCAATGGTTAACATACCTCTGCAGGATAATCCTTGAAGATAGGGAAAAACCGTTTCTGGCAATACTCATTGAATAGCAGTGTGAGAATTGGAAGAGGAATAGTCAATATGGAAGCAAGGGGAAGTTTCTTCAAGCCAAAAATACCAATGCCTATTATATGCATCAGTACCAAAGAAAAAATTGTGGAGTTGTGCACTGTAGGCCAAAACTCTCCTCCAGTTTCAAACTTTGGCACATAAACTTTCAACAGCTGTCATCAAAAGATATTTAAGACATCATTAGAGTTAAATATATATATATATATATATATATATATATATATATATATATATATATATATATATAATTAATTAATTAATTTGTCCAATGCACCATGAACTCCTGCTTCCAACTTTGAACTCTAAATGGCCATCAACTGACCTTTTTACACTCTAAAGTCATATAGATCAAAGAGTACTGCAAATAATATTAAATTGTTTAAATTTTATGGATGAAACTCTCAGCACCAGATGGAAATATGATCACCAAATTCATATTTCCCATCAACAGTTTCCAAAAGTAGAAAAAACAATAGAGTTACTATCTGTAGGTGAGCATATATGAGAAACATATTAACAGATGAATCATTTTTAAGAGGGGTAAAGAAGCAATTAGCAGACCTGGTTACGGAAAATGATGTATCCCATACAAAAGTAGACTAAGAGAAATGGCAGTATCAAAGGAGCAAGGATGAAGTATGTTACACCAAGAAGACCAAAGAGACGAATCCTGGGAATTTCACTATGGTAAGGTATTGAAGGGGGATCAAAATCACCATCACTATTTCTACAAAAAGTTCTGCTCATAAAATTGTAAAGAAGTGTAGTCAATTGAAATAGTTCTGATGCTATAGTGGTCCACCCAGAAGTTACAACATATGCTATGAAGAAGGATGCCTGCACCAAATATATAAATTGTTAAAAAATGAACTTGATGTCCTCAAATTTGCAGAATAATATCTAATAAATATCATAATATCTGTGCTTTCCCGTAAAAGTAGTTTTGAAATCAAAAGTTATATATTAGATAGTGAGCATTGATTGTAATTGATCATTGAATTCGATAGAACAATATATTCTCTCTTTCATAAGTTTCTCTAACAACAAGGAAGCTCGTCTCACTGTTTTATCAGCTTTATCAATGCTAATGCAATGTTAATGAACTATTACAAGTACATAGTCAGGTAGAAAAGAGAAATCATCTCAATAATAGCATATCAACCCCAAAACTTCAGAACCAGTGGATTCCTCCATTTTTAAACACCATATGAAAACCTGCTTTAAAAAAGTATCAAAATTCCAAGACAACCAGACTAAGCAGCTAGAGACAACAAACTACATGGTGCATATAAACCACATATTTGCATTTCTTTAGAAAAAAATGGCAGGTCTTAACCATCAAACTTGAAAATTATGATAAAAATGATTTATGTGCAACACCTTATCATGGGGTCTATATCCTACACGATGCATACATAAATTACATGAAACATCATTCCTAAAGCTACACTTTTGGGTATAGACAAATATAAAAACATAAAATTCAATAAAATTAAGAAACAAAACTGCTCATAATGCAATCTCAATTAATATAATATTGGATAGCTTTGGGAAGTTCATGCACTTGTCTCATGGGGATACAATAGCTATTCTCACCTGGGATGGTACAGCTTCCGCTAGTACTCTGGGAATCTCTTTTGGCTCAAGAAAGACGTTCACTCGATAGAGAGCTGACCCTGATAGTACATTTGCAAAGAAGATGTTCCATATAGTAAACCATAATACTTTAGTGCATGCACTCTTTTGTATTTGACTCCATGAAATGTATCCTTGCATGGATGAAAGCATAATCATAATAGGTGGAACAAATGACAAAAACAGCTGAAGAATCAAACTGGGAAGGTATCCTGTTATAACTTGGCTCACAACTGACCTGAAAACAAATATCGGGAAACTTCAGTTGAAAAATATTGAAATTATCAATGCTAAAAGAAAACAATACTCTTTTACACAAACACAGAGTCAACTTCAAGAAAAGAAAAGAAAATAAAATCATACATTTCTAGAAAACTGTGCACATATATTGGGTATTAAGGATTTATAAACACTTATAATGAAAGAAAAGGATAAATGAGCCAATTATTAAGGAAAGCATCTAGGCAAGGTAGCACGAATAATTTGGTGAGAAGTTTAATTTACTTTATGAGAACAGGAATAACAAGGTTTTAAGTCATCAACCAATGTCATAAAGGTGATAATCATTTTAATGAAAAACTCAAGCTGTTAAATGCATGCTTAACATTCTCAAATTTATCAAACCAAACAAAGAAAGCACGTAATTCTTCCATTTTCTCCCTTTTTCTTCTTTTCAACTCTAACCAGTCAAATTCCCCCAATCTTATATCACTTTGCTTAAAACAAACATGTAATGCATATTATGTCATTAAATGTATAATTCCTAGCTTCACACTCTGATGGGATCTTGGAAATGGAGTCTTCACCTCAAGAAGAAATTGGAAAAGAAATTTCTAGAAGACAAGTTGAAGAGTATAAGTGTGTGAAAAATACAATAGAAAGCCTTCCATGTAAAAATATTGCTTGAAAAGTGGCACAGGCTAGTGCTTCCTAGAATAGCTTATTCTAGGGTAGAATAGGAATAAATTGAGTGCCAAACACAACTAGGTGGGAATTCAAGTCAAGTCCTACATTGTACATAAGGCTTGGATTCTGTCTTAGGATCCAATTACAAGATATGAGAGTCCCACGTTAGAAGTGTAGGATTTTATTGTGTAGCTTATAATGCCTTGGGCTCTCGAAGTACAATGGCTAGTTTTTGTGATGTGGTTCACCTAAGGTTCCTATAAGTCTACTGTGTACATTACTTTTATGCTGAAAATAATAGAAACAGAACCTCTACAGTAATCTATAATTTTGTAATCTGTAAAAGCTGAAGCACAAATTGTGGCATATGTGCTCAAGGTAGATACACCACAGAGCAACAGAGAGAATAATTCCATAACAACTTACAATCTTTTTTTCGGCCAACATCTCTATCTTACCATCTGAGTTAATAAATTCAACCCTACAAAACTAGTTTGTAAGATAAAAATAGTGTCACCTAATATTGTATCTTGAGACAATATTTAGTTGATGTGGGACATGGGTTTTTACCTAATATGTTGCTTGACATCACCAAAGATAGCAATTTTCTTTCTGAACTATAATAGTAAATAGTTATGCCTAATATTTGTCTGAAATTGTAAATCATAGTATATGATTATTCAATGGAAACCAACCGTCAGCCAGCATGCACCTAATTAATTTCTCAATCCAGAAAAGCCCGGAAGCAACAGAGAGCTACTAAATGGAGATTGTTTAGAATGCAAAAATACAAAAAATAATTCAAGATAAAAGGCCCGAGAAAATCGAAGAAACATTGGAAACTAAAATCTAACTAGCCCTTCTTCATAACAAACAAAAAACGAAGATAATCTACCACCGGAGATGAAAGATGAAAACATGTTACCATATTTAAAGTAAGAATGCAAACTAAGACAAAATGACAAACCCAGGTGATCAAAATATAAGTCTATTAAAAATTACAAAGGAATAATTCAGCAAGTAACTATATTCTAAATAATGAAGAGGAGAAATCCTAATTTCAAAAGCTGGAAACATTTGCTTCATATTACTAGTTTATCAATGACATATAACCAGATATTTCATGAAATAGAAATGGAACTGCAAGCAAGAGTACCATATTATATTATGACTCCGATGTATGTCCTCATTGAGAAAGATAAATTAAGGTAAAATTCCCCACTTACAGTCTTAGTATGCCTTTCAAAAAGGGGAACCACGTCTCCAATTGATCAAGATGGGTAAGACCTTGTACTATTGCAACTGGGATCAAAAAGAGAACCGTAATAGAAGTACAGGCAACAAAGACTACCACCTTGCTGATCCATCTTTTGAGGAATGAAACGGTAAAGAAAGGCCAATAAACATCATGAGGCTCAGGAGCTTTCTCAGTAACCCACTCTGTGGGATCGACACTTTCTTGAATGCGCGAAGCTATTGCAGCACCAAACCGTGTCTTAAATGAGACAAAGGCAGCTTGAACTTCCTTTAAGTTGAAAGTGATTACAGAATAAGGGTGTATTAGACATCTCCCAAAGAACCATAAAAACCTAGGTATTAACAAATAATATCCATCGTAGGAACAAATATCCAAGAGTATGGCACAACTTTTTAAGATCCAAATCCAGTAAGCAACATATTGTTTACAGGAACTATTGTTCTACTGCTGTTGTTAACATATTCGTTGTTACATTAGTAAATCAGAACATATTTGTTGTTTATTTTGGTGTTGAGTAATAAATGGGTATACTATGTTCTTTTATCTAACAAAACAAAATGTTTTCTAGTTCAGAGCATAGTTAATCATAGTTAATGGTTGAGAGTTCTGGAAACAATTTCATTTGAGTTTCTTTCCCTAGCATATTTTCATTCTCCAATCTCATTTGGCTTCCTGCCACGTTGTATTGTACTATTACCCAGATTGCCAATAATGAACAAAACCAAGTCTTAATATCACAAATCAAGTTAAATATGCTGTGAGAGCCAATCTGGTTTATGCAAATGATAATCCAAGCATTTCAGTTTGATACTAGGCAGCTTACAATCCAAACCAGACTTTAAACAACTTTACACTTCAGAGGAAACATAATTATTTTCTCAGAATTCCAGTAATGTAGGTTCTTAGTGGCTGAACAAGATAGTTTACCTTTGCTTCTAGAGAGGACTGTTCCAGTCTCACATTATCTTCTATATCACCCAATCTCCTTTCATAGTGATCTACAATATCGACTTTGCGGCCACAAATTCCCAAACAGCCATCTCGTCGGTGCCTTTTAGGAGCATCATTCTTTTGTTTCAGATTGGTAAGCTTTTTGTACAGTTTATCTGCATCATTCTTTAAAGAACAAACTTTAACAGTCAAAAAAGTGGAAGTACTATTTGAAGAAAAACTGACTTTAGTTACAAGAAAAAATTTTATTGGAAGTTCAACTTCAACACTCCTGAAGAAACATAATACCAAATTCAATTAAAAAAATGCACCATTCCTCCCCTCTCTCATAAAAGAGAGGCCATTTGGAAGTAAAAACAATGGGATAAAACAAGAAAAGGAACATGTCTAGTCTCCAGCATATCAATATAAATTGAAATATTTTAAGAATAGGCCAATGTCTAATCTCAACAATATTGGAAAGCGGTTTTATCTTTTCAAGAAACCTTTCAACTTCAAAGTTTAAGCTGTTATCTAATATATCAATAATTGCTTTTAATCTGCAATACTTAATTTTCATTATTCAGTATGAAAACCATTATAATAAGGTAGTTATGCAAAGCATTAAGGATAACACAATAAGATATAGATTTTTCGCATATGCAATACAATACACAACAAGTAAGCCAAGAGAAAGCACAAGAAACACCAAGTCTGGTTACTACGAAAGGCAAGAATAAAACACAAGGAATCTGGGGTGTAGTTTGGTTATCCCTTTTTGTTTTGTTTGGTGAGTTGCATACTAGGCACCTTTTTGCATTCCTGTATCTTTGGTGGGTATTAAATTATGAGCAGGGTTTATATTTTGAATCATAATCAGGTATATATGTTGACCTGGCTCATGTGGGAAGCTTTTGTTTGAAGCAAGCTTCTCTTTTGGGCTCTTTAAACATCTTCTGTAGAGGGCTAACATGCACATCTTTTGTAAAAGGGTTAGAGTACCCCACAAATGCTCAATTTCTATTTATTTTTTCTTTGCTGATAAAGAAACCAGAACAAGTAGGATTGTAAGTTATTTTCCCAGAACTAGTTTGCTCTCACAGATGTTCTTTTTCACAGATCCTCCTCCATTGTAATTCTTCTCTCTTAATTACTTGTTCTTTAACAAGGTAAAATATGAATGTTTCAAACTAGACATGCAAGTACTTGGAAGCTATACTCTCCCTTTTCAAAGTGATGCATTACATGCCAATGATTTGCTATGAAAACAACAATCGAGAGAAAAAGATTGAATCAGTTGGAGCTCTAGAAAAACACTTACAAGAAGACTTTGAAGTTTGTTGTTCCGGCGGATCACCGAATGTGAGAGATATGTGGAAGGGTGATACTCCAGGAAAAAACGCTCAACAGTATCATGACATGTACTTCCAGGTGGAATAGGAATACCACGGACTAATAAGGTAAACTGCTGAGGTTGAGGCTTGGATGAATAGAAATAAGCAATTCTTTTGGATGAAATGTACAAATACTCCTGCATAAGGAATTAACATTAAACATGAAATTATATCCCTAACTTCATAAAAGAAGAGGAAAAATAAAAGCTAACTTGAACAATAAAACTTACACAATAAAGAAGATAGCAAACAATTCCAGTGAAAATATATGCAGCCGAAAAGTGGACCCATAACCTGGATAAAGGCCAAATGAACACGTAAATGACAATGTATTATTTACATGTTCAGGCTTTGGGTGAAGAAATGAATTATTTAAAAACCCCGACTTTACAAAGTAAATGTATGACAACGAAAATTCAGGCTTCTTAATCTAGTCAAAGCTTCCTGTCCCACTCATGGGAGACAATGGAGAGATCAAATGAAGATATGAATTCAAGAAAATCATGTTATCTATTAAAAATGTAAACAACAAATAGTGAAAAAGATACTCAAGAAAATATCCAATAATCCAAAGTCATCAAATAAGACAATTTAATAGAAGTATATAGAAATCACCACCCCTAGGCAGTCAATTTAATGTGCATAATGTTATACTATATTGACTTGCTTTGAGAATTTAAAATGAACATAGCAACCAAAAATTATGCATGAGATTACATAAATCCTAACAGTTTTGAAATGCCTGGTTAATATTGGAGCCTTGACAGGCTATTTCATTTGATGCATGAAATAACTAAAGTTTCACTTTCAGTCCCAGCTACTTGCTATAGAGGTGAAAAATAAGATTTCTAGCATAAATTTGATTTTTACAAACTTTAAAGATAGAGTTTTACACAATGAACAATATCTTTCATCAAGTTTCTAGGTAATAATACATAATGACTGAGTTGAATCCATATAGTAGTTACATTGCTCATAATAGTTCTAGAGGAAAAGTTTTCCAAAACGAATTCCTCTCCTTTTTTGTGAGCCCAGGAAATCCAATTCCATGAAAGCAGCTCCAGATTTCATCAGTTTCATTCACCATAAGGTCAATGCCAACCATACACAAAACTAACTCCTCTCTCACACATAAAACTGGGTCAACATTGGAGAAAATGAAATGAAACTAACTCAAGAATTACAAATCAATATTTTATACATGTTCTGCATCATGAATAACTAATTCCCAACAGTTAAGACCATTTTGATCCATTACATTTACCTGTTTGAGCCATTATTAACATTAGAAATACTGAATGAATCCAGAGACTTGTGTTGAAAATCCGAATCATCACTAAGTTGACTCCCCGCATAATTAATTGGAAGAAGAACAAACATACCAATAAGTCCACCAACAGCAAATACTTTCAAACTGTACAATACCATAAAAAGATGGAAAAACATTAGCTGAAACAAGTAAAATGTTCTTCAAATGAACAGAATAAGGTCACAGAAAATAGAAAGACTTGGACATATTTTACAGCAAAACAAATAGTTGTAATGAACATACGATTGGCTCCACAATAAGATAAAAGTTATCTGTCACTTAAAATAGTTGGTTGCGTATGAATGTGTATCATCTTGAAAACATTACGATTTACATTTAGTTAGACATTCAAGAATACAAGCAGCAAAACTTGGTGCCAATCAGGTGAAAAAAATTAAGACAATTGAATTGAATATACAGCAGTGTAAACCAATAATAGTATAATATAGAAAATCCTCTTCCGATGGAAAATCATCTATGCTCATTTACGTATACATAAAAATATATATAAACTTAAGCTTAAAGATAGATCATTGACACATGTAATGCAGGAATTTCAATAAAAAATTATTAAAACCTCAAAAACCTAAGTTATCTAGCAGATTTCGGTTTGATAAGAAATGTCATGATACATCTTCAAATTTAGAAACAACCAAACATATTATCACCTAAAGATAAATATGCGCATGAAAACAAAAGCATCTAGGCCTGAAGATGATAAAAATTCGTCCTCAGAAGGCTCCCATGCCTGCTTCACCCAACCAGCAGTAGGTAACAATCTTTCCAAGTTAAAATGGCCACCCTCTTTAACTTTTCCTTCAGCAACTAGGCGTGGCGCATAGACAGTGATATTACCAGGCTGCCTTCTCAATATGGAATATAGGGTGAAAAATAAAAAACAGAGGCCAAGATTAATTCCCACAGAAGTTAAAAGGGCAGAAAGAATCATTGTTGAAACTTGGTTTAGAACCAGCAGATTGACTTTTACACCCAATAACACCACTGTACGCTAGAAGAAATCAAACAAATTGGATCCCTTCATGGTTGAATCTGCAAGAATAATAAACCATTAATAGTTGGAACAGAATCAACATAAGGTTCTTCTGTAATTAGTGTGTATATGATGTGCAAAATGCAAAGTACTGACAATTTGGAAATCAAACATAGCAACCAACCAGCAACCATATAGAAAGGCCACTACTTCAGCACCAGCACCTGACAAAAAAAGACAAGCATGGTATATATTACATAGTTGGAGAGTTTATATGCCTGAAGTAATTGAAAATTCCTCAATCTCATAAAAATTCAACTCTCAAGTACACTGCTTTACTTGGTTGGATTAAAGCTAGGTGATGGATTCTTGCATAAAGTTTGTGAAGAACTGCATGTTGATATATTTCTTCCTCGGGTTTCAGGTGTCTACATTGTATTTCCTCTAAACAGCAAACTTCAAAGGTATATTTTACACTTCCCAGATTCTAGAGCTCCTCAGATATCAATGATGGAGAAGTTTAAAACCAGGTTCTTTTCTTGTTTCATTTATCGGATCAATTTCATTATCAACGGGTAGAAGGGTTTTGGCCCTGTGTTATTTTTGGTAATTGTAACTTTGTCCATTCATCCTTGAAAGGAAAGGGTTTGAGGAAAAACAACAGAGACAGTTCTGGCAGCAATGTGCTTGTTACCTGATAATTGGTATATTTGGTTGGATTTATCGGAAGACTTTTGGGCTAATTTTGGATTCAAGGAACGAGACAACAAAGAATAACATTAGTTCCCATTCTTTGAGTTATTTATGATAGGTTGAAGTGGAATAGAATTGAACCCACCAGAGTCAACATAGTAGTGAAGGGTTTGGGTAGTTTGCTCCAGGTCCTAGGTTTAAAAAGTTGTTGTCACCATAGTACAACTATAAAAATGGAATAGAATCTAATTAAATGTACTATACTTCATCCAACACCTCTGCTTTTCTTCCCAAGTAGTTCAGATTCCAGTGAATGCAATTTCCGGATTCATGAATTGCAGTAGTTTCAATTTCAAAAGGTAAAATATGTTTCGTTTCTAATTGTCCTATTACTTTTTATATAGGCACAAACTTACAATCCATCATCATCGAGTGTAAAAGTTAAAATCAAGAACAACCCAGAAACGCTATTGCTTTCAGAATTCAATGTGCAGCATACAAATTTGTTAATTCTATGTCTATTATCAAACAAATATCATATGCATACACCCGAGAGAATAAAAAAGAATAGACTTAAAGAGAGAAAGAGAACCTGGAAATGAAGCAAAAGAGAGAAACGTGTGTGCAGTGAGGTGATGAAAAAAACACAAATAGGAAAGTAATAGGAAAAGACTGAACTCAACAAAGTGTTTCGTGTCACTTTTGCATCGAAAGCAAACTGACACGTGCAACCACCTCATTTTTAGTTTGTTATGGCTTTCAACTCAAGTAATTAATACTTGCATGTGAAAATTTATTTGTTTATTTTTATGATTCTTTTTATGTTAGTAATTAATTATATATAATTAAATTTGGAGTTTTTTATAAAATGTATTACTAGTTTCTAGATGCAACTATACCATTTTCAACACCGATTTTTCTTTTGTCAAACTTAAAAGAGATTAAAATTAAAATAAGTTAAGTTTTCAAAAAGCATTTTTTCGTCAATAAAATTTTTTTGGTTAGCACTGACCATCATCTTCCAAATGGATAATGTGAAGTCCTGTTTCAACATTAGTTTCTTATTCATTTAAACCTTTTTTTTCCTTAGTTGGATTGATACACGTTTGCAAGAAAATAATATAAAGATTTATATTATTTTAAGGGAAAATATACATGAACAACATATTTTGACAACATTTAGATACAGGACACGTGTCTAAATGGTATTGGTCCACGCGGACATTGAATTTAAAATGAAATGTTGACGTGACAAGGAGAGAAAGACGCACATTTTGAAATTGGTTTCATTTACGAAATCTGAAGGAGAGAGCCCTATCTGAGTTCGCATTACCGCTCGCGATCGCCTCCACCATCGTGTAGTTCTCATGCTAATCAGTCACCACCGTCGTCAGAGAGCCACAGTTCATTGGAAGAGGTGTCTCTCTCCTTCAAATGGCGTAAAATTGAATCTCAATTTCAAAATGTCCGCCTTTCTCTCCTTGCCACATCAACATTTCATTTTAAATTCAATTTCCGCGTGGACTAATACCATGTAGACACGTGTCTTGTGTCTAAATGTTGTCAAAATCTTGTTCACGTATCATTTTCCTATTCTAAGAGACTATTAGTTGAGTGTAAAAGAATAGGAAAATGATATTCAGACAACAAGTTTTGACAACATTTAGACACAGGATACGTGTCTAAATGTGATTGGTCCAGGTGGACATTGATTTTAAAATCGAATGCTGACATGGCATGCAGAGAAAGAGGCAGATTTTGAATCTGAAATGCATTTCTCAAATTTTCGCATTCGACAAGAGAGAGGGAGAAGCCAAGTGCGGTCGAGAACCAGCCACTACCGCCTGTGAGCATCTCATGCCCATCGGCCACCACTGTCGCCGCCGGAGACCCGCCGCCCATCCGCTGTCTTCCATCCATATTTCTGAAATTTTCGAGCTTTGAGAGATAGGGAGAAGCGAAACGCATTCGAGAACCCAGCCAGTGACGATCTTGTTCCGACCGGCCACCACTGCCGCCGCTGGAGACCCATCACCCGTCCGCTGTCTTCCATCCACCCAGAATCGCCTTTCCATTTGGTCGATGGCAGAACCCTAAACCCAAAGCCAAGTGAGTCTTCACTTTTTTCCTCAACTAGATGATGAATAATTTTTTCTTGCTTTCTCTATTTTTTTTTCCAATTTTTATTTTGTGGTTTTTGTTTTGTTTCAATGTCTGTGATTTGAGGCTCTGTTGCATGCTTCCGTGGTGATTACTACTTCGGATGTTTTGGTGGCTCTCAGTGCGGATCATTTTGGAATTCATAACAGGTGTGATCATACCAGGTGTTTGTGGCTGCAAAATAATGTGAATTCTAATTGCATTAACTGTTAATTGGGTATTTTTGCTGCTAACAACACAAATAACAGTGTGAAATTTTAATCATATTAACTTTTAATTAGATTTAGGCTTTAAATGAACCAAATCCATTCACCTTAGATGGTGAACACAGAGTGCATTAAAACAATATAGGAGAAATGTTGATTTACACAATTTCACGATCCGTTCGATTTTGCTGTGCTATGGTCATGCGTGATATTTGAATCGGAAATACTATGCAAAATCATGGATAAGACAATTTTACAAGTTGAATCTCAATTTCACAAGTTAACTACATAGTCTTTTGGTGCTCTTTAATACTTCCATTCTTTAAATGAAAACCTCAGTGCCTTGTCCTTCAGGTTCTTAATTTCCTTTATAGAATTAAAAGTTATTATTGTTGACTGAAAAATGGGCAGTAGGAAACTATTCAAATTATTGGGTTTAGGTGCAGGAAGAAGAGAAAAAGAGACTAAATAATGTGAAATTGATGGATTTGATGTGATACTATTGATAAAACGTTAACCCAAATTTAGTTATTATTAGATTTCATTTACTAATTAAATAAAGGAAGAAATTATGAAACATAAGAAGTTTGGAAATCATTGTTAAGAGATATGTAAAACACTCCAAATTAGTATGAGATATAATAGTGATATTATTATATATTTTTTGATATTTTATCTCTGCTCTTAGACCATAAGTATATCGAACTTTGTTGTGACATTTGAATATGAATTAGGATCGATTTAGTCGTTGGTGGACAACAATGGTCACACCCATGTGGTCACTTATAACATGGATACCATGAATCCTAGAATAACTAATGAGTGGTCTGAAATGAAAACCATATACCCTCAAAGGTTGAACGATGCCCATATAAGCTTTGAATATCTTGGTAATAACAATTTCAATATCACAATATATTTTGGTACTTGCTCCAAAGAGAATAGGGAATCATTCATTTATGATTCTATCACATATCCTAATACGTCTCTATTTGCGGTGAAGTTGACAAAATCACAGGCACAAGGAAGTCATTTGGTACGTGGTGAATACAATTTGTTATAATCAAATTATCATAGAATTCACAATGTCATTTACTTGATATTTGTTATTGCACAGGACTTGCAAAGTGCATTTGGGAATTTGATCAAGAGCAAAGGCTTCACGGAGGTTTTCATCCTTGGGCACAAGGATGGGATCATGTGCAAAGTTTTAGTTTTGGAAACTCAGAATTCAACAAAGTTTGGAAAAAGATGGAAGCAATTTTGCATCAAATATGGGTTGAAGGAGGGAGATGTTCTCGTGTTCGAGATTGACAGTCATCGAGATGATATTATATTATATTATATTAATGGATGTCCGTGTAATGTTATACATCCAATTTCAGTCTAAACCACAAACTACATCATCAATTTAAGCTCATGTATTTCAATATTTATGTTTGAATGAAAATCAAATTATTATTTCTTTGTCTCAATTACCTAGGTATTTATACCATTGTTTTACTTCAACTAAATTATTTTTAACTTAACTTCATTTGGTATGTTTAAATAAAAAAAATAACTAAAAGCCTTCCAATATAACATTTGTTATAATATTGAACAATAATTTGTTATAATATTGTCCTCATGGTAACATTCAACCTAAGCCACCAATTTACCAAGTTAAACAACATAAGTAACTTTAAAAAATTAAGTGGGACTTTAGTTGGAATAAGTGGGTACTTATGTTATAAGTTTGGCACACAGGGGTTCCTTGACTTCTAAATTCATCTTTCAACCTCACAAAAATTTATTATGATGTCCAATAACATTTTGTTTAGACAGGGATGCATTGTCCTCATGGTAACATTCAACCTAAGCCACCAATTTATCAAGTTAAACAACATAAGTAACTTTGAAAAATTAAGTGGAACATTAGTTCGAATAAGTGGGTATTTGTGTTATAAGTTATGAACACAGGGGTTCCTTGACTTCTAAATTCATCTTTCAACCTCACAAAAATTTATTATCAATTCAATATTATGTTATCAGTCTTGCACACACCTGGTATAAATTTTACAAGGCTCCACTGCCTTTTTCATACAGATTTTCAACTTCTAATATTCAGCATCATGTTCAAAATCTGTTCATTTCATCAACCATTCCAAAAAGATCAAAAAGCATGACTCACATTATGACAATGGTTCACAGATTCCAATGTTTTTCATAATCAACAACAATTTTCAGCAACATACCAAACATCATGATATTAAGTCAAATTTACATTTCCTATTCTAATACAAGTTATTTAAGAACTCATTTGTTTCTTCTAACATGTTCAGTCTAGGGAGTTCTTGTTGTCACACTCTTAATCCATTTTTGGGGATCAACTTTCATCTGATCATACATTGTGCTTTGTTTCATTTCAATACCACCTTCAAACATTGGGGTTTGGTGATGATATTGAACCGATGTGCTTTGCAAATGATCTTCACTTCCACAAAACGGTTGTTCCACAAAATGTTCACCCTTATCTTCATTTTTGGCTTCAACCGACTTCTTTAATTGATCAATACTACTTCGCATGTCGACAAGAACTATTGTTTATTCATCTACAACAGAAATTAATTTCTCCTTATCTCCTCTATTTTGCTTGATATATGGAAAACCATGTTTTTGAACAACGTCTTTGACCACTCCATAACAAAGCTCCTCTTTGGACACACCAACATCAACAACAACCTGCAATGTCATTAACAAATTTCATTTCATAAAACAGAAAATGTTAAATACATTGCACCAACACACTCCTCTAATCAACGACTACTCATCGATCCCTTTGCCAATGCACTTGCTATAAACTTCTCCCCAATATTGATATTAATCCAGTTCAACAACCTTGGGAATTTTGTTACCCTGGTACGGTACATACATCAAATTCACTAAACCCAATAACTTTGTCTCCAAAATAAAACCCTCTCATGTTATCTACCCAACGACCACATAAATGAGCTAACAAATTCCTACCTATCTTTATACAATCTGGCAAAAATAACAACCAACCAAAAACATTTTTCTAAATGTAAGTCTTATGTTCAATTTTCAAGCGTTCATTCAAAGCACCTATGAAGTTGGTCTTGCAAAAGTGTCTAAACACTAACTGCATAAAAAAACATATTTACTATTTAAATACATTACAATACAACACTAATTGTATGCAATCAAATACAACCCTACATATCTTCTTCCTCGTATCAGAAGCTTTACTGTGTTCACCGAGTTCCTCCATGACACTGAACCAAAACCAAACAATGATAACAACAAACAATTCAAAAGTACAAAGCATACTGAAATGTTGTTGTAGCAATGAAGTTGGACTGAATAAGGATTATGCAGAGTTATTTTAATCATATTAATAAAACCAACGTAACAAAAACAACATAGTTGGACAGATCAATGTTGATCAATGCGTCACTTTGATGTTAGTACTATCTTCTTTTACAGAAAGAATTACTGCAAATAAGAAAATTATAGACCACAAAGAAATCATAATCATACAAGTTAACATCCACTTTGCAATAACATCTCAAAGAAATCATAAACATACAAGTTAACATCCACAATATACATCTCAAAGAAATCATAAGCATACAAGTTAACATCCACAGGATACATCTCAGAGAAATATAAATTACCAAGAAGAATGAATTCATTTTTCCTTTGTTTCTGTGAAGTGAACATGATGAAATATTGATGGTAATGCAATATGAAAATAGTGATGGTAATGCAATATGAAAAAAAGAAGTATAAGTGGAAATCTTCAAAAAATAAATTGGAAATAAGGGACATAATAAAAAACACGTACCTTTGACAAACTAGCTGATACGACGACACTATGTTTTCCTTTGTTTCTGTGAAGTGAACCAGAAGCTCTTAGTAGGTGTTAACACCAAAATGCTGATCACCAACAACTCTTCCCGAATATCCAAAGGTCTAATTTTGAATCTTAACAAGGTTAACACAAGTAAACCTCAAATGACATAACTTCAACAGAACTTTTAATACATAAGCGAATCTTAAACTCTAATCATATTATACTGTTAAGGTTTGTTGATACCACGTTGAGCAACTGCATCAACCATTATCCAATTTCACATCTATGACCTATTTTAGTTGCAATGGAGTTATAAATCAATCAGAGCTCCCAATGAAATTCTTTAATTTTTTTCAGTACCCCACATGAAAAAATTTTGTGTCTATGCTTAATTTTTAATACATAGGCAAAAATTTAGTAGTCTGAGTAGAAAATCAAAGTCAAATAAGACTATTTTGAGAGAATGAAATGTAATTATTTCAATAAAACAGTTAGATACAATCCCATATATGGGTAGAGTCAATTGAGTAAAATTGTGGCACAATTCTCTTATGGGCAGAGCCAATTGAGTAAAATTGTGGAACAACTATATCAATATAGACGCTAATACAAAAAAATTGTAAAATAAGTAGACCCAACGGTACTTAAAGAATTGAGTAGTGCTTATATCCTCATAACACATCCTTTTTCTACAAACACTCTTGATGCTGAAAAGGTTTAATTCGTTCTAAAATGTCAAATTAATCCATCTTTTAAAAAGTGTGTCAATTAGGTCAAATTTAATAAAATTTGAATGAATGAAATCCCTTCGTTAAATCTCTCTTCTACTTTTTCTATGCTTTTGTCAGCTTTTTTACTATTCTTCTTCTCTCTCTCTTCTAACAATTGTTTGAAATATAATTTTTTAATATTAATATTATTATTATAAATTTATTTTATTATTTATGTTTACGTTTGTCGTGAAAGTTGAAATTATTAAAATTATTGAAAGGCAAAAGTGAGACAAATGCCCTCTTGCAGCATCCGGTCGAAACCCTTTTTCCAGAGCAGTGTCCAATGCCCTCTTGGCTTCATCCATGTCCTTTTTCTCACAGTGGAACCTTCTCACGATGGAGTGGGTACAACAATGATATCAGAAGCGCAGTGATTTGTTAAAAGCCTTGAAAGACAGCAAATCCTTATCAACGGAGGCTTGTTTTCTTCCCCCTCTCTTCCTTCCGATAAATGGTTTCAGCAGTTTCTTCAACACCTTGTGACGGGTGTGACTTCTGCAACTTTGGTTCCGAGAGGCTCCGACCCAACATCACCCTGCTGAGTTGTGCCGCTTGTGCCTCAAACAACAGCCTCTCGAACTCGTCCAACTGCTCTGTCGGTCGCCAAACCTCGTTCCGACCACTTCCATTTTCCACGATGTGCTTCCGACCAACACTTGTTCTCACTTGTTTATAGGTGAAATTCGACGATTGCAGGCTTAAAGGGTTTGCATGTTTTTACTTCATGTGTGTGTGGAGTGAGAGAGTGAGTTTCTGGAGAGGAGTTTAGTAGTTTCTGGAGTTTAAGAAGGAAGGAGATAAATGAAGGAATAGAAAGAGCAAGGGGTTGGTTTTCTGTTTGCAGGAGGGAGGAGATTGTATCGGAAAAGCAAGGAAAAATGTGGAGAGAAAATTGTAGAATGGGATTATTAGAGTTTTGTTCTTGATCGGGCTGGAAAAATCGAATTGGAGTGAGCAAAGAGAAGAATGGAAAATAAAGAAGAGTGTGCATGGGAGGTAAGGGCTACGTGAGTGATATGGGAGGAGAGAGTATTTAAAGTAGAAGAAAAGTAGAATATAAAAAAAAAAAAACCTGACATAAAGCACAGAAAAATAGAAGAAAAGTAGAAGAGAGAGAAAAATAATTAAGGCTACGGAAGGATTTCATTGATTCAAATTTGATTAAGTGAGAGACAAAATAGAGTATTAAACTTTTTGGAAACAAACTTCTAATATCTTCTTAAATTAAAAGAATTATTTGGATCTTATCATGACTAAGGACTGAGGACTTAATTAACTCAATCTTCACCGAAGCTCTGCATTACTGTCTAAAGGACAGAAAATGAAAAATTTATTTCAGGAGTGTTTTTCGACTTTAGCTTTTCTAATATGATGTGTTCAGATCACAGATATTGAACAATGTGTGGTCTTTCAGGGAGAGAGAGACATGATTGGATACGAGTTGAAAATGGTTATGAGAACTTTAATGGAAATATAACCTTTTTTCTGTAAAAAGACAAATTATGGAAATCATGTTTAACTTTTTATTTGAACAGACTTTAAATCTTATATTTACCTGTAATTGTTTGGTCTGCTTCTATCTGATGTATTTTTTTTAAGTGAAGTCAGGGTTATTCGTGATCAGTATTTTCGTGCTGATGAACTATGCAGCAACCTATTGAAAGTATGTGTTGGAAGAGGACAACGTGCTTTTTATGTTTTGGGATTTACTAAAAAGTTAAGTAAAATTACTGAAAATGGGTTGGAATATGGGAGGAGGTTTTCAGCTTGAAATGTAGCAGAAAGTGCTTCATGTTGATGTATATTTGAAAGCTATCCACTACATAATTTCATTGGGATACCAAATGTTAAAATCTTTTGTATAGGAACTAACGTGGTGGTTTGTAAGTCTTCTGTTATTAGACACTAAAATGTAACGATTGTTAAGTATAGAGAAACGGACTAAAATGTATAGGAAATAAATTGTGTAGCTTCTAGATGAGCTGTTGGTGAAGATTAAAGAGCATGAGCTTGTCCCTGAACATCAGGTTCTCACTAAGGCAGAGAAGAAAACTTTGGTTGAGCGATACACTGTGAAAGAAACCCAGGTTGATCACTGTCTTCACTTTGTTCTACAGATTTATTTTAGCAGTGTTTTTCGACTTTAACTTTTCTAATATGATGTGTTCAACCTGGACAAATCACATTTAGATATGTGTCCTGTGTCTAAATATGTCTGGATATATATTTTCAAAAAAAATAAAGAAATAAAGAAGAACTAAAATTTTCGAAACACGTCCCGCTCCTTCATAATTTTCCTTTTTTTTAATTCTAAAATTTATTACACCTATAAGGAAAACAATGTATTTTAAATAAACAGTAGTCTTTCTTATTCTAAAAAATTTATAAGATTTATGTAAGACCCTTCATTCCAAAATAAGATGTATTACTAAAAAATATGTTTTATTTTTATTCTTTTAATTTAGTATATTATCATATTAAAAGATTTATTTAAAATAGATTTTAAAATATTTTTTATTTTTCAGGATTTTAAAAAAGAAAATATAAAAAAATTATTTAAAATAAATATCAGATAAATATTTTAGAATCATATTTCAAAATATAAGTTTTATTTGTTTTAATTATTAAACCTAAGTAATGGTTTCCATTCTTATAAAAATAATTAAACAACAAAGTCACTAGTACAAAAATCATATTTTATGACGTACAAAAACGAACTATGACGGACATAGTTTTGTATGTTATAATAGGTTTACACAATTTATGACGTAGTCAAATTTACGTCATCTGAATATATTATGACAATTTCTAAAATTAGTCCATTTACGTCATAAAATATGTAGATCTATTATAACTTACAAAACTATGTACGTTATAAGTCATTTTTGTACGTCATAAAATATGATTTTTGTACTTACAAAAATCATATTTTATGACGTACAGTGTACATAGTTTTGTACGTTATAATAGGTCTACATATTTTATTACGTAAATGGACTGATTTTAGAAACTGTGTCATAATATGTTCAGATGACGTAAATGTGTAAACCTATTATAACGTACAAAATTATGTATGTCATAGTTCGTTTTTGTACGTCATAAAATATGATTTTTGTACTAGTGAGTATCTCATAAAAATATAAAAATAAGGTTTTTTTAAATAATAAAAGAAATACTTAAAAGTTAATTAACAAAAATAATATAAAATAAAAAATATAGAATAAATATATAAATTCATATTTTAAATATATAATATTAATGCAATGATGAAATAAATTAAAATAAAGAGTATATAATAAGAAAGCATTAAAAAAAAGTATACAAGTTAAATGATATTATAATTCAACTTGCATTTTAGTTGAAATCTACATTTTGTAAAATTTTACCTCTTATAAATCAACTCATCATACATTTTACATTCTTCTTTCTAGACATGATATATGCATGTCAACCACCTATTATCACATACATACAAAAGTCATTGAAAAAATTAAAATGAAAAACTAATAAAGATAAATATGAATGATATAAACAAAATATTAGAACTGTCAAAATGGGCCACAACCCGTGAGTCAACCCGGCCCATCACGCGTTTGGATCGGGTTGGGTTTGAAAAAATTATATTTTTTTTATGCGGGTCAGATTTCAACTCAGTTCATTTAAACTCGGCTCATGCGGGTTGAACCCGTGGTGGGTCGGGTTGGCCCACCAACCTGCTTACCTAATTTTGTTTTATTAAAATTTAATTTTAATTTTATAAAAAGATATTTATTATTATTTTTTTTGCTTGAAAAATTTATTTAAGTTCCATATTTTCAAAATTAATTAAACATTCATGTTGGGAGTGAAATTTGGGAGTGAAATTTGTTTATATTTGAATTATAGAATGTTTGTAATTTTTTTATTTTAAAAAAATTGTAATTAAGTGGGTCAGTGAGCCAACCCGTTTACCCACCAATCCGTGGTGAGTCGAGCCGGGTTCGAATTTTTCTGGCTCGCTAATAAATGAGTCGGATTGGGTTGACTCATTAAGTGACCAACCCGTGGTGGGTCGGGCGGGTCGGGCCGAGTTATCCGTTTTGACAGCTCTATAAAATATATTGAACCTAAATTGTAATGAAACTTTTTGAAGAAATATTTATTAAGAAAAAATAACATTTCCAAACCTATATTAGAGTATAATTTGTTTTTTTGTTATATATATATATATATATATATAAGTTTTATTATTATAAGGATTACAAAAAATGACATTTAATATTGATAATTTAAATGTTTATGATATAAAAGAAAATATTTTTAACATAATTGTAATGCGGCTTTATATTCTTGTTGATTTTTTTGTTATATAATATATATATATATATATATATATATATAAATGGTTTAAATTTTATTTTTAAATGTTTGAAATTATTTATCACTCGTCTTATCTTCTAATATCTATGTATGTTAAGACAAGTGAGATAGATTGTATAACAATTCTTGTTTTAAAGTTTAACAAATGAAATCTCAACGAAATAGAATTTTCTAAATAAAATATCTAAAGGAAATGTTTGCTTAAAAACATCGTTGAATGACATAAACAAAGCGTATAAAAAAAGTAAGTGTAAAATGATATATATTCTTTTACAAATAATGTTTACCAAAAATGTGATTAATCATGAAGACCGTCAAGAGCGAATTTGTGACTGGCTTTATGAGATTGATGGTGTGATCTATCCATTCTTGTATAATTTATTATATTGCTGATTGACCTTCTTGTTGCTTTGGGCATATATTATGGCGACGTAATTCTTCAAAGACTTGAAGCCTACAGGGAAGCAATTGTTGTTGTCGGTAAGGTGATGGGTTTTGGCCTAGCTGTTCTGGAGGCCATTACCCCTCTTCCATTCCGACTGTTGGGGGATAATCCTCCATATATACTAGAAGGCTTGTGCTGATAACTACGACAAAGGGAAGGAGAAAGACCAAGGCGTCGAGGAAAAAAGGTGATCGACAAGTTTTTGTTAGAACAAACTAAAACCTTAAAACAATAGGTTTATGAATCTTTCTATTTATATATTATTCACCTTTATTCCTTTTTATCGAATGTAAAATTTCTAACTCACTTAAATTATTAATTTTTTCATATTTAATGATAAATTAATTAGAAGTTTAAGTTATATTTATATAAATTATTTATTGTGTGTAGTATGAACCCATTAGTCAAATATCTAGCACCAATTGATCGACATGCATATTGATCGGTCATTGGTATCAAAGACAACCGATCGGTAGATGTTTATCACAATCAACTAATCTAAATGTAGTTTAATATAAATAAGTCAAATAGTTGTAATTAAGAAACAATTGAGTTATGGTTAGGTCGATGGTAAGTAAAAACTCATTAAAAATAATATAAATATAAAGTAGGTAAGGTAGATGGATTATAATAATATACCTTGTACTCTAACATCTATTGACTTAACATCAGAGTATTTTCTGCAGATACATCCCAAACAATTTGAGAAGATCGAAACATTCTTTGCACTGAAAAACAGAAAATAAAAGCGACATGAAGATCAAGACATCGTAGAATAAGAAGTTTCCAACCAATACTGTAAAAGTAATTTGAATTTCAAATTTAAAAACTTGTGTATACTCATTTCTAAAGCATTCATATTAAGACTATGATTTAATTGCTATGGAAGATAATACTTTAGAAAATAGTTCTCTTTATTCAATAATCTCATTTGTTGAATACTCAACTTGTAAACTTAACGATGAAAAAAGTTTCTTTAACTTTACTAGTTGAAGATCCACGTAACACTATTGAGAAAAATACATATTCAATTCTCTTTAGGTCATGTTATTAATTTAAAAATTTAACATAATATGTTAATTTAGGTGAGAGTCTTTAAATAAACTTTTATTTGGCGATTAATGTTATAAAATAATAATAATTGTAGAAGAAACACTAAAATTTTTTAAATGTTGACCGACAATTTTTTTTTTCTCTCATTAAAGTTTATAAGTGTCAACTGCCAAAATTTTATTTCTCAAGTCATCTTCTTATTTTTCTTCTTTTTTTTTTATCATTTTTGTACTGTAAGTTTATTCTTTTACTCTCTTTAGAATTATTTTTATTAATTCTAAGATCTTCATAAATTTTTATAAAGTTTTTTGTTGAATTATGATAAACTTGGATAAATCCTTAAAAACAATAATCTATATGATTTCGAAAATTTTCTTCATTGTTAGATTTTCTACCACAATTAATATTTAAAATCACTTTAAAATAACAAAAAGTACTCTAAAAATGGTATTCTAAAATACCTTTTCTATATAGCTTCCAGAACCTGTAACTCTAAAGCTTTCTAATATAGAACTACATGAAGAAATTATAAAGAAAAAAAAAACAAAAATGTTGTTAATAATTTTGTATTCAATATCGATCTCATATAAGGAAAACCAGTAAAAGAAATTTAAGAGTGGTATAAAAATATAATATATGATTACCCAATTAATGACATATAAATTTATTATTTTATAGTTTAATAAAAAAAACTCTAAGAAAAAATAAATACGTATATGTTACGTGTATATGTTTCTATTAAAATATTATTATAAAATTATTATCTATGCAATTGGATTACTTATTTAGAATATTAGGATTACATTTTTACATTTTAAAACAACTTTTTTAATAATTTTTTGTAATGTTTTTTGTCACAAGATTCTTATATATGAGATGTGTACGAGAATCTAACATTAAAATAAAAATTCTACTAAAAATTTTATAGACAGAATAAAATTTAATTATTTCTAAAAATCATATTTTTTGTGTGCTTATCAAACATCCCAACTCAATAGTTTTTATTAGTGATTGCATTTATAAATATATAACTATTAAATCAATATACAAATATAAAAAAAAAAATTCTTGAAGACAGGAAAAAACCAAAAGTATTGAGTGTCAAAAATTACAATAATTTGATTTGTATCTTTTTCATGCATAAATAAATAGTGATTTTTTTCAAGAATCTCAAAGTTTCAAAAGTAATATAATAATAAAGAAAAACAAATAATTTATATGTATGATAAATATAAAATCATATTTCTACAGATTAAATATGATTTTAATGTTTGAACTTTAATGCAAATTTAAATTTGTATTTGTTCAAAACTTTAAATATATTTTAATTTTCAAATTTTAAAAATAAATTAATATAGTGTTTTAATTATTTCTAAAATTTGAAAATTAAGATGTATTAAACTTTCATAAAAATTTCTAATTTTGCGTTAAATTTGTGAATGAAAAATATATTTAATTTTTTTATTAATTAATGAAAATATAAACCTTATACACACTATTTACTGATTAAATAATAAATAAATTAATAAAATAATAAGAAAAAGTCAAGAATTTCTCCTGATGATCCTCCATAAATCAATTTCTCTCACTAAACTCAAAAATCGGTTTAATACTAAAGTAATTGAACCTCTGACTCTGACAGACAAACTCTCATCATTCTCTTCCACTACTTTTCGCTACCTTGTCGTTTTGATCATTCCCTCAAACAAAACGCACCTTCTCCCTTTTCCCCAAACTTCGCCACCATTTCTCCGCCCAATTTCTCGCGTTTTCGAACCTCCGACGCTATCTCCGGCCACCACAGGTACCCCCTTCGCTTCGGATCTCACGCTCCTACACACGCTTTTCTCTTCTCGCTTTGCCGATCATCGTCGATTTTCTTACGTTTACGCGTTCGAATAGGGTTTCGGTGCCGGGTTCTTGATCCCTGGGTTCCGATTTCGTTTCTCTATTTACGTTTCCACGTTCTCTTAGTTTTATAACTTTTCGTTTTCTTGATCGTGAATTGAAGCAGCGAGTGAAGAAGGTCGTGGACGATGAGCAACGTGTTCGAGGGATACGAACGCCAATACTGCGAGCTCTCGGCGAATCTTACGAAAAAGTGCACTGCTGCTGGTGCTCTTAATGGAGGTACTGAGAAATTCTAACTTGATTCTTCGTTTTTTTAAAAAAATTTCCAGCCGTCTTGTGTTGTTGGTTTTGATTTTATAATGTATAAATTTAATTAATTTGCTTGGTTTTTCTGGGTATTTTTGTCTACTGGTATTTCTTTCTTTTGTAGGATATAGTCCAAAAGTTTGAGTTCTTAGTTTTGCATTTGTTAAGATATGATTGAAACTCCTATATTGTAGAATTCGGTTACATTGCTTTAATTTAGATAATGACATTTAGCATGAATTAGGATCATTTAAGTTACTGTTGTGTGTACAGTTAATTTGTCTAGTTCATTTGCTTATTTTGTTTATAGGTTTTTCTTTCTATTTTAGAATATGATCTAAAAATTTACAAGATCTTAGTTTTTCTAAAAAGATATGATCCAAACTCCTTTATTACTGAATTCAGTTACATTGATTGAATTTGGATGATGGCACATATCATGAATTAGGATCGTTTCACTTATTGGTGTGTATAGCTCCTTTGGTCCTTTTGTGGCTCTCTCCTGGTGGTTGAAATTCTGTCCAGAAAATTTCTCCTATCAAAAGTTTCCAAGATGTCACAGCTGGTATTGTTTTACTTTGGTAATGACTAGGGACACTCTTTTATTTGTGTCTTCTATATGTCATTTTAGAAATGTCTCATAAATTTTGGAGAGACAACTTCGAAGATCTTGCTAGCGTTTCATAATTGCAATCTTCAATTTCTTCATTTCTTGATGATGTAAGCTGTGTTTTGGAACAGATATTTCAGAACTTGTTTTTCTCCCTTCTATTTTTGTTGCTGCATCTTTTTTTGCACTTTTTGTCAGTTGAATGGGAGCGGGGATTGCATTCTAAAGGATGCATAGTAGAATAAAGTGAATTCTTGTACACATTTGGTATGCCAACAGTTTTTTACTCTAAATATAAATTCTTATGGATCTTAACATATTTATAGAAGGTTATCTTAATTCTTGAGTAATGAACTATAGGAATGTCAAACTATTGAAAGTTTTTATAAGGATGAAGTGTTGAATCTTATGATTATTTTGGAGCAATGCACATTTCATTATACTTTTTTCGACTTCCTGTTTATTTTCAGAGCAAAAGAAACAAAAAGTTTCTGAAATAAAGACTGGAATTGATGAAGCTGAAGCTTTGGTACTTCTTTTTCTTCTGCATTGGAAAGCTGTATTTATTTTCTCTATACTCTGGTTCAGATATGGTTTTATCTAATGAATCTGTAGATTCGAAAAATGGACCTCGAGGCAAGAAGTTTGCAGCCAAATGTCAAGGGTGTGCTTCTTGCTAAGTTGCGGGAGTATAAATCGGATCTAAACAATCTTAAAACTGAAGTGAAGAAAATTGTATCTGGTAACTTAAACCCTTCGGCACGGGATGAATTGTTGGAATCAGGCATGGCAGATGCTATGACGGTATGACTAATTTATTTTAGCATCCTCTTTAGATACTTGAAGATGATTAATTTTGTTATGAAGCTATAACAAGGATGCAATTTCATTATCTTTTTCCTCTGTTTATATATACTTCTCTAGTCAAATCAATGGGGGTAAGCAATGCCTTGTTGGTGATATTGCTTTTCCCTTTCAAGCAAGCCATGTACCTCCCTCAGTAGTCAGTTTTGTTTTCTAGGCAATTCAAATAACAGTTGAGTTTAGATTACGGACTTCTTTGAAGCTATTTGAACACTAGAGATAGCGATGCAATTAAGACCAAATTATGTGGACCAAAATAGTATATGACCCTTATTCATTATTCTTCAACACAGTGTTTATATTATTATTCCATACATTGACTGGGTTGATTATGTGTGTACTTGATAATAACCCATCATTTATGAGATACATCCATCTTATTGATTGTCAAACTAAGCAAATGAAGTTTAGGCAGTATCTTTTCACACTGCATGAGGAGTACTATACCTTTAATGGTAGATAAATTGTGAAGAGTAGGTTATATATAGTTTTGTTGGCAGATAGTTATTATATATCAAATACAACCTTAATATTAGACCTTTTTAAGGTTAAATACAAGGTTAATTATCAAGAAACGGCCAAGCAATATGTATCCAGTTGACTCTTTTTAAGTATCGGATGACCATAGAAATTTTTATCATATTGATTCTTTGAGTATTGGTTTTGTTCCATTGCCATGACCAATCTAGTTCTTTTTCACGCATAGTCTAGTGTATTAACATTTGGCAATATTAGTTTGTTACCCATGAAATACTAAGATAACTATATACTAATTGAAAATTTGAAATGTTAATGTATTTTTTAGAAATTATATTTAACTAATTTAAACCAATTTAAATTATTGATAAGATTCATATTTATCTGATTTATTACTATATTAGGTTAAGCATTAAAGGTTTAATCTGATCATTAATGGATAAATAGATTTTTAATCTAATTAACTTTTCTTCTACTAGATGCTTTGATATTAATAAAATTTGTGGTGAACTGGTGGTGGGACCTCCAAGATTAATATATGTTAGATTATAAATTTGCTGGGCTACATCCAGGGCCAAATTGCATTTCTATTTTCTGATTTCCAGATTTGAATTCAATCTTCATTTTTGAACCAACCCTAAAGCTGACATCAACTTGTAATGCAAATACGTTAGGCATCTGCTGACCAGAGAACAAGATTAATGGTGTCAACTGAGAGGTTGAATAAGACCAGTGATAGAGTTAAGGATAGTAGGAGAACAATGTTGGAAACAGAAGAGCTTGGTGTCTCGATTCTTCAAGATTTGCATTCACAGCGCCAATCTCTATTGCATGCACATAACACGGTAATCTTTTTTCATTTTTGTTAAAAAGATCATATATTTATAATTGTTTTACTATTAGTGACATGGAATTTTACTTTTCTATTAAAAGTAATTTCAAGTCAAATATAAAATGTTCTTTTCCTTGAGTCAAATGCTTAGTAACAGTAGTGTTAAGACCACAGAAGTACATATCCATTGATCTACTACTGGTTGTATTCCATCATGCAGCTCCATGGAGTAGATGATAACATAGGCAAGAGCAAGAAAATTTTGACCAACATGTCAAGAAGGATGAGCAAGAACAAATGGATTATTGGTGGCATTGTTTTGGTTCTGGTTATTGCGATCATCGTGATCCTGTACTTCAAACTTTCTAAATAGCCAATCACAGACGTTTCCTTGTAATGGTCATAAAGGTCACTAAGATACAATGATTACTATTATTTCCCATTGTGCCCCCTTCTCGTCTGATTGTGATTTGTGAGTGTTTTTGGTCAAAGATGATACGTTGTGCAGTGTTGCCATACAGCTTCATACTGTTAGCTTCTTTCAATGTATGTATCTAATGATGGGTTTGGCATGTATGGAGTACTGATTTTGATTTTTTTTATGGTCAGTTGTTGCATGATTTTAATCATGAAACCAAATTTTGTGTGGTTATGGTCTTCAAATATAGACTAATTTTGGTTCTAATCCATTTGAGTAAAGTATGCAATTACATTTTTACCATCATGTATAATAAAAACTTCAGAACTATTCGGTAGTTTAATGAGAAGGATGACGTGAAATGTGAATGGAAACCATGTTAAATAATCATCATGCGTATTAATTGCCTAAAGGATATATGTTCTCCCTTGATTTGATTTATCAAAATGAATTTCTTACTTCTGCAACAAATTTTCTTTTTAATTTAAGATAGAATTAAACTTGTTCCCATCTATAATTTAATCAAAATAAATATTTTGGTAAAGGGAAAAAGAAATGTTCTTTAAACAATAAAACGATTTTTATTTTTTACCATTCATTAACTTAATCAATAGATTAGATTAAAATTCAGTTAAATGACGATATATATTCCATCTAATCCAAACTATTCTAATCGAATTGAATACGATTAAAACCCTTTTAACCATACATTATTATTATTATTATTGCACCTAATTTTGTTGGCTGAATTTCCTTAATTTTGGTTTAAAATCTAAATATTTTGAAAGAAATTGACGAGAGAGCGAGCATGCATATAAATTTCCTTAGCCTTAACTCCGGCCATTGTCCTAGTATGGTATGGTATGAGATGGTCACAGTCACTCATCAGACAACATCACTGTCCTCTCTTCTTCCGTTCTCTTTTCCGGAGATGCGCCCGCGCCTCTGCCCTTCGTCCCGGCAAGCAGCTCCACGCTGCCGCCACCGTTGCCGGCCTCCTCTCCTCCCCTTCCTACTTCCTCCTTAACGCCCTCCTCCACCTCTATGCTGCTTGCTCTCTCCCCCTCCACGCGCAGAAACTGTTCGACCAAATTCCCCACACTCACAAGGACTCTGTGGACTACACCGCCCTCATCCGCTGCTCCTACCCCCTCGATTCGCTCCGTTTCTTCCTCGAAATGCGCCAACGTGCCCTCCCCGTGGATGGGGTTACGCTAATCTGTGCTCTTGGCGCGTGTGCCAGGCTTGAGGAGGACAACCCCGTGGCGCAGATGCACGTGGGTGTGGTGAAATTCGGGTTTTTGAGGCACACCAAGGTGTGCAATGCTGTGATGGATGGTTATGTTAAGTGTGGACTTTTGGGTGAGGCTAGAAGGGTGTTTGAGGAGATTGAGGAACCCAGTGTTGTTTCTTGGACTGTGGTGTTAGATGGTGTAGTGAAATGGGAGGGCGTGGAGAGTGGGAGAGTGGTGTTTGATGGAATGCCTGAGAGAAATGAAGTTGCTTGGACTGTCATGATAAAGGGCTATGTTGCAAATGGCTTTACAAAGGAGGCTTTTATGCTTCTCAGAGAAATGGTTTTTGGTAATCAACATGGGTTGGGTCTAGCAGAAGGAGCTAGTTTCTCACAACGTGGTGAACCGAGGTTTAAATCTCCTTTGAGAGAGGTAACCACATATAGTGCCAGGCAATGGCTTGAAGAAGATAAAAAGCGGGTTTTTGATAACCAAGATGCATTTTGTCATGGGGAAAGAGCTAGCCTCCTACGATGTAGCGAATCAAGAATTGAAATCTTGCGGGAAAATATGTCTACTTTTAGTATTCGACAATATGTTGAACGTGATTGCTTTCGTAGAAAGATACTTGTGGAAAACCAAAACGAAAAGGGGATGGTTTATTGTTGTGGATTTGGGTTGAATTGGGTTACTTTGTGTTCTGTTTTATCTGCTTGTTCTCAGTCTGGCGATGTGAGTGTGGGAAGGTGGATTCATTGTTATGCTGTTAAGGCTATGGGGTGGGATGTGGGTGTTATGGTGGGGACAAGTTTGGTTGACATGTATGCCAAATGTGGGAGGGTAAGTGCTGCGTTGATGGTGTTTAGGCACATGCCACGAAGGAATGTGGTGGCATGGAATGCCATACTTGGTGGGTTGGCCATGCATGGGATGGGGAAAGTTGTAGTGGAGATGTTCGATTCCATGGTGCAAGAGGTGAAACCTGATGCCGTGACTTTCATGGCTTTGTTAAGTGCTTGCAGCCATTCGGGTCTTGTTCAACAGGGTTGGCAGTGTTTTCATGATATGGAGTCTGTTTATCGGGTGCGACGGGAAATAGAGCATTATGCTTGCATGGTAGATCTTCTTGGTCGAGCTGGACTGTTGGAAGAAGCTAATGTTTTCGTGAGGAAGATGCCAATTCCTCCAAATGAAGTTGTTTTGGGGTCCCTATTGGGTGCTTGTTATGCACATGGTAAGTTGAACCTGGGGGAGAAGATTATGAGGGAATTGGTTCAGATGGATCCCCTCAACACAGAATATCATATCCTGCTTTCAAACATGTTTGCATTGAGTGGGAAGGCAGACAAGGCAAATTCCCTTAGAAAGATTCTTAAGAATAGGGGTATCAAAAAGGTGCCAGGAATGAGTTCTATATATGTTGATGGCCAACTTCATCGGTTCATTGCTGGGGATAAATCTCACCCAAGAACTGCAGATATTTACATGAAGCTTGATGACATGATTTGCAAGCTGAGGTTGGCTGGTTATGTTCCCAACACGAATTGTCAAGTGTTGTTTGGTTGTTCCAATGGGGATGATTGCATGGAAGCATTGGAGGAGGTAGAACAAGTGTTGTTTACTCATAGTGAGAAGCTTGCACTTTGTTTTGGCCTAATGACCACACCACTCGGTTCTCCCCTCTGTATTTTCAAGAACCTGAGGATATGCCAGGACTGTCATTCTGCTATTAAGATTGCTTCTCATGTATATAAACGTGAAATTGTTGTTCGAGATCGGTATCGTTTTCATAGTTTCAAGCAAGGCTCTTGTTCTTGCTCTGACTATTGGTGAATTACACTTTTAACTTGAAGCCACCATTTGGATCAGGAAATTTAAGTCTTATCGATCAGGACTAAGAATGACAGTTTCTGGACAATGTTTTCTGTAATTTTGTCAATGATATGTTGTACATATTTTTATAATTGTCTATTTCTTTCTTTCTTTGTATAAAATATTTTTATTGAATAATTTTTTATCAATACAAAATAGTTCAACAAACTTATAGTTTTTAGAAATATTAAAACAAAACAGGTTGGATGGTGAGAAACAGATTCGAAATCATACATCAAATCCATTTTCAAATTTTAATCTCTCAAAATTAACTTTAAACTAAAAGTTAAGTAAATTTGGGTTATTGAATTTTCAACAGGGGATGTAGCTCAAATGGTAGAGCGCTCGCTTTGCATGCGAGAGGCACGGGGTTCGATCCCCCGCATCTCCAATTTTATGTAATTTTAATACTTTTATGTTTATATTTTTAATTTTCTGGTGGAAATTATTTTTCTTTTTTTTTTGGTTAAAATGAATTTTGTAAGAAGGAATTATTATGTGCTATATAAAAGCATTATTGACTTGGCAAAATACGGAAAGCGAGTAGATATTGATTTTGACTTGAAAGGAAAGAGCATAACCTTTACGTTGTTGTAGTTTGTACTTTTGGTGTTTATACTATCATAAACAAGACCATCGTGTAAAGAAACAAAAGCGTGGAAAATTTGACAAACGTATATCATATTTTTGTACAATGTTTTTCTAAACATATGATTTATTTTAAAGCTTCAATTTCGCTTAATTAACATGTAGCTTTCAGCAGTCGGTATATAATAAACATGTTGAAACACTCATACTAAATATAAATATAAATAAGAAATAATACAATCAATTTATTCATAATCTAAAATTAATTTTTGTAAGTTAAAATTTAGATTTCCGGAAAACTATTCAAAAATAGTTTCTACACCATTAAAATATCTTTCACATTAAAATATTGGTATTAATGTTTCTTCTCGATTAGAATTTTTTATTTATAATTGATTATTCTTGTTAAAGTTATAATTCAAATTTCTTGATTGAAGGTCTATGTTAATTTCTTTTTTCCTTATTAAGAGTTTATTTAATTATGCAAGAGATTAAAGTGGTGTTATAAAGATGTTTGCATGACTCTCTTGCAAAAAAAGAAGAGTCTTATTTTAATTTTCTTTAATTACTTCTAGGAACAAACTACAAATTAGGCTATCAAGATATAATTTTTTAATATTGATTGTAATGGAAGAGGTTATTAATTAAGTTAACAAAATGTGTATAAGTGTATTAGATTAGAGGTTATTAATTAAGTTGACAAAATGTGTATAAGTATATTAGATTTTAGAGTATGATGTTGGTGTTTGAATATAAGTCTATCACTTAGATATATTTGAATGTATATTAAATGAGTTCAATATGTTTTTAGTTCTTAATTTTGTATGTGAAATTTGAATTAGTTCTTATTTCAAATTATTCTAAATTTTGATATATTTTAGTTTCTAAACTTTAAAATGAATAGAAATAGTTCTCATAATTCTATGAAGTTACTTATTTTTACATCTTAAGTGATGTTATAGACTAATATTAAAGCTGAAAGGTGTCAAAAGACGTAAACAATTCGTAAAAATATTTAATGTAATTAAATTAGAAAAAATATATCCATTCATTTTTAAAATTCGAGATCAAAGTATATCAAAATTTGACACAAAGATAAATTATAATTTTGCATCAAACTAAAAGCATATTTAACTTTGTACCAAATAGTTTTGACAAAAATACAAAACACATATATACTTTATACTAGGATTGAATAAAAGCTTAAGACTGTGTTTTTTTTTTCTTTTTGCAAAGAATAATAAATCACATAATAGAAAATATATAATATAGAAAACATCACATGTTTATATTGGTTTATCCACAGTTTTGGATGAACTTAAATCCACTTTAAATGGATATTAAAATATTTCACTAATAGAAACTTTTCATTACAATGAGAATACAAATAATTTCTGTTTCAATAAGCACATTGTAAGGTAGTATATCTCCAGCGGTCGGTTATACAGTTATACCGAACGGCTACATACATCAAACGTAACAAATAATATCCAAACAGAGATATATCAAACATATCAAATAATATCTGACCAAAGATATTATAACAGAAATATATCAGAAGCATATCTAACTAATGATATCGTTATCAAATAATATCTTACCAAAGATATTATAACAGAAATATATCTACCCAAAGATATTTGGATATATTCAGTAAGTATGTTTACATTTTACATCTTATTCTGTTAATATTTTATTGATATCATATCAGTACAAGGTCTATGAATAATAAGCCAAGGTGACAGGTCAGGTACGTTCCAAATACACTTCACTCACAATTCATTTAGCATATTCTTTGCTATCATACATCATCAATCCTCTCCCATAGAGGATCGAGTTCTCTCCTACTGAGAATCTATCATACACGCCTAACTTGGGCGTCGGAGTGCCTTTTCAGGTACCTCCCCCCTCCGGTTAAGACTTGAAGATCACCGGACGGTCGAAATCAACACAGAGCGTGCGGTTGAGATCCAGAAGAAGCAGACAGAAAGACAGAAGACGACGTCATCAAGGTCAGTCCTTCGGTCCCAAAAATTTATACCGAAACATTTTGGCGCCCACCGTGGGGCCGGAGGGCATCCCATTGAAAGCCGCAAGGAACCAAGACAAGCTCTCGGTATCAACGTCGCTACTTCGGATCAACAACAAAAAATTTCAACAAAGCGAAAACTATCCAACAAGAATCGTCACCCTTACCGGAAGTTTCCATCAACAAGATAAGTATTAAAACAAGACTCAAGAATTTATTCTGCTTCACCCACAACCATAATTAATTTATTGCTGATTGATGTTCAAAATTGACTTGTTCGGAATCAACCGGAAACACCTAATATGCATATATTATTATGCGTGCACCTTCATAAAATTATTTTGCTATCAATGCAAGATTTTAATCAAGATTTATTCTACAACAAGATTTCTTTGTATATATCACAACCAATTTTACTTATTTATAGACATACGTGAATATATATATCCCAACTGATTTTTCAAGATTGACATCTTCCTGTATATGTATAGATATATTATGAATCCTGGAACGGATTAACATACATATATATTATCATAATCAAATACCTGCACCTTTTTTCGCTGGATAGCATCAGCCCTTATTTTCATTCGTTTTATGGAGATACAAATCAAATTCATTTAGTTCAATTGGAAAAAAGGTCATTTTACTCTCTGAAAATAGTAAAAGCTTACTAAACGTAGCAATCTCTATATTCTTGTTTGATACTGACATTGCAGCTTTTATAGCTGCTTCTTCCCACTAATTAATTTTCAAGTGCAACAATCTTCAAAAGTAAAGCTGAAGAATTTTCATCAGTCAAAACCACGGCTCGCTACTGTTGCGACATCTGGAACAAAACCATAGGCGAAGAAGGGTGTAATCCCTTTACACCTAGTTGACTGCCTCGCGTGGAGTGCAAGAATTCAACAAATTCTGAGGTTTCGCCGCCACCTGCACCAACCTTGTTCATCATAGCTTGGAGCATATATTTCAAATTCATCATCATGGAATGTGGGAAAAGCAAAAGTGTTACACGCCGGTTCAAACACATAGGCGGTCAAATGGACATTAAAGCCAATCACTATTTTACAGCGATGATTAAATAAATATTTTTATATAAATCATATTTTTTGCAGGTCTAAAAGACTTCACATGGATTTTTCAAATGATTGAACGATCTAGTTTATATTTTCAGAACACATGACTCTAAAGTCGTTGAATCTTAACCGACCGGTCTCAATATATCTTCCATGTTATATCTCTTGCAGATTACTAAAGCACTTACAATCTTAAATCTCTTGCAGATTACTCAAGCGGTTGCATCTCAACCGATCAGTTTCTGATATTATATCTCTTGCATATTACTGAAGCAGTTACAAATCTTAACCGATCGGTCTCGATCATATCTTTGATAATATATATCTTGCAGATTACTAAAGCGGTTGAATCTTAACCGACCGATCTTATTATATCTTTGGCATTATGTATCTTGCTGATTATTGAAGTAGTTACAATATCAACCAATCACGTCTACTGGGAGGTTCTCCAGGAACTCCTGGGCCACGGACGATCAATTTTGTCTACTGGGAAGTTCTCCAGGAACTCCTAGGTCACGGACAATCAATCACGTCTACTGGGAGGTTCTCCAGGAACTCCTGGGCCACAGACAGACAATTTTGTCTACTGGGAGGTTCTCCAGGAACTCCTGGGTCACGGACAATCAATCACGTCTACTGGGAGGTTCTCCAGGAACTCCTGGGCCACGGACGGTCAATTTTGTCTACTGGGAGGTTCTCCAGGAACTCCTGGGCTACAGACGGACAATTTTGTCTACTGGGAAGTTCTCCAGGAACTCCTGGGTCACGGACAATCAATCACGTCTACTGGGAGGTTCTCCAGGAACTCCTGGGCCACGGACGGACAATTTTGTTTACTGGGAAGTTCTCCAGGAACTCCTGGGTCACGGACAATCAATCACGTCTACTAGGAGGTTCTCCAGGAACTCCTGGGCCACGGACAATCAATCACGTCTACTAGGAGGTTCTCCAGGAACTCCTGGGCCACGGACGGTCAATTTTGTCTACTGGGAAGTTCTCCAGGAACTCCTGGGTCACGGACAATCAATCAAGTCTACTGGGAAGTTCTCCAAGAACTCCTGGGTCACGAAAAATCAATCACGTCTACTGGGAGGTTCTCCAGGAACTCTTGGGCCACGGACGGTCAATTTTGTCTACTGGGAAGTTCTCCAGGAACTCCTGGGTCACGGATAACCAATCACGTCTACTGGGAGGTTCTCCAAGAACTCCTAGGCCACGGACAGTCAATTACTATCAAAAAGCACGGATCACCGAGTCCGGACGCTCACTTACTAACAGAAGCACGAATCACTGATCAGAAAGTAAAGCCTCCCTCGAACTTTTAAGTCCTACAGTCAATCGTGGCTAAAGCCTAAACGCTTCACTCGGACTTGGGGGAGATGATGTACGGTAGTATATCTCCAGCGGTCGGTTACACAGTTATACCGAACGGCTACATACATCAAACGTAACAAATAATATCCAAACAGAGATATATCAAACATATCAAATAATATCTGACCAAAGATATTATAACAGAAATATATCAGAAGCATATCTAACTAATGATATCGTTATCAAATAATATCTTACCAAAGATATTATAACAGAAATATATCTACCCAAAGATATTTGGATATATTCAGTAAGTATGTTTACATTTTACATCTTATTCTATTAATATTTTATTGATATCATATCAGTACAAGGTCTATGAATAATAAGCCAAGGTGACAGGTCAGGTACGTTCCAAATACACTTCACTCACAATTCATTTAGCATATTCTTTGATATCATACATCATCAATCCTCTCCCATAGAGGATCGAGTTCTCTCCTACTGAGAATCTATCATACACGCCTAACTTGGGCGTCGGAGCGCCTTTTCAGGTACCTCCCCCCTCCGGTTAAGACTTGAAGATCACCGGACGGTCGAAATCAACACAGAGCGTGCGGTTGAGATCCAGAAGAAGCAGACAGAAAGACAGAAGACGACGTCATCAAGGTCAGTCCTTCGTTCCCAAAAATTTATACCGAAACACACATAAATTACTCCTAATTATAATTTTTAGTGCCCCTTAGACTAAAAACTAAACAAACATTCTTTTATCTTCACTTTTTTTTTTCTAAATTGATAAAAGGTGTTATAGTAAAGTTACTCTAGTGAGGAATATAAAGTATATTAATTTCTTCTAATGACTTCATCTTTGTATGTATATGGATACTCATATATGATTGGTGTGTGTGAAGAATCTTGTCTTTAATTTGTTCTTTTGTATTTCTAATAAAGGTAAATAGGCTACTACCACACAAAAAATTGTCCTTCAATTATTATGATATTTTACTTTAATCACGTGTGATCTCAGATGTAGTACAATAATTCATTTTCTTGTGGGAATATGTGATATATTAACACTTTTAAAATAAATTAATTAATTCAAAATTTAATTGGTATTTTGATCTTAGGAGATTTTTTAATTTATTAAAATTGATTCAATGCTCTGGTAAGTTTGTGTTAACATGTTTTTGAAAGATTAAGATGAATGCTTTTAAAAATATAAAAGACCCAAAATATATTTGGACAAATCCATGTTGGACCCAATTAACACCCTAAAATATTAAGATGTAATAAAACCCGAATGCTTTTATATAAATATTTTTTTTCGGGTAATTTTCTTAAAACAAAATCTCTCAATATCTCTATATATTTAATTCATATTTAGGAAGAAGAAAATTAAATTCTTATATCTACTTCTAATTCTAATAGTTTTGTAGAATTTAATCATTTATTTAATTTTAATTGTAGAAAAAAACATTAAAATTAAAAAATTTAAACGTTTAAGTAAAGATAATTTATTAACCAACTCAATTCATCACAAACTCAAGTAAGATTGGATTGATAAAATCTAAGTCCTTTTAAATACAGGTTAAATTAATCATCATTTACTTTCATGGATTAAACCATTTCGAACACGATTGAAGGTGGACTTATGTGTAATCTACTAAGTTGAGAAATTGATTCTTTTAAATACTAAATCTTTTGAATAATAAAATATTGTTCAATAGTTTTTGAATAGTTTTGATATTTAATTTATTTATTTATCATGCTAAATAAGTTAGTGTTTGATTTTTAATTATTGTCTTTTTAATAATATTTGATAAAATAAATAAACATTTTTATTGTAGTTATAAAATAATAAATCAAGTAAATATACTTTAATTGTACTATATATATATATATATATATATATATATATATATATATATATATATATATATAAAATAAAAATACAAAATATTCTTAAATAAGTCAATTACCTAATTGATGAAATTGGATTACAAAATTTATCTTTCACCAAATATAATTCAGATTGAACTGATTTATTTGTAGTTCAATCCGTAATGAATCTATTAACTCACTTTTGACACTCTTTAATTTAATAATCAACATATGACATATATATATATATATATATATATATATATATATATATATATATATATATATATATATATATTAGCAAAAGATTAAAGTTTCATAATTTTAAAAGGTAGAAAATAAAAGGTGTAATTGAAGTTGTATACGGGATAAAATTGCGTGGTCACACGAACAATATTTAAGCCAACATTAAAATTAATACCAAACAAAAACATTTTACGAAGAAACAAAACAAAACAAAACGGTATTGGGATTGTGATTTGTTAAAACCACACGCAATATCTATGTGTCTGCCGACACGTCTTGTTTGGAACATTTGGTATATGTCGATGTTCTTTGTTTATCATCCAACGATTATATCACAAATATCTAGACAAAATCAACTAACCAATTTCTTGCTTGCCAAACTCTATTAAGTAAGAAAAAACAGAGTTTAATCAATTATATATATTCATTTAATTACAAATAATTTTTTATTTAATTTTTAAAATAATTATCATAAAATTTAATACATAATAATTTATGATTAAATGATAATACAAATTATTTTATATTTTTAGTATATGACAATTTCTTTTTTTAAAAGTACCTATCAAAATATGTTGCTTGCATGCTTGAACTCGAGGGAAACAAAAACAAAAGGACTATCACTTAATAAGTATTTCATTTCATTTGAAATCTTAATTTGTTCTAACAAAATAATCCTATTCTTATTTGTTAAAATAAGAAATGAAAAAAATGAGAAAAGAAATTCAATGTAATAGAGTAATTTGAGTTTTTTTAATTAAGTTCTTAAACTTAAAAGAAAAATTGATAAGACAAATTTATTTTACAATTATTGTTGAATCGACATAGTTAGCATATTTATTTATGAATAATAATAATATGATATACTTTTATATTCATTTGATACAGAATATAAGAGTAAAATAATTATAAAAACGTAAAATTTTATATTTTTTTCGAGAAAAATAAAAATAAAAAAGAATAAAAAAGTTTAGGAGTGTAAAAAAATCATTTGTGTTTACTTATTTCATGAAAAATAATTTGAAAAAAATAATCCATGCATATGTACAAAGTGCAGACCGAAAATGTTGAAAGCTAGACAGAGAAATCCGAATCTCTCTTTTTTCCTTTACAGAGATTCATGACAGATTATCAGAATTACAAAGATAGAACACTAAGTTTATACAGAAATCTTCTTGCTCTTGTTTATCTTGAACTTGTTATAATCTTGCAGTAATCTACCATGGAATTCCTTCTTCATTGAATCCCACACTGTTTTGAAAACCTGTTAATGAATTGATTAATCAACAACACCTCCTAAAAATATTTAATTCAATTCATAATTCATATAAAAGATTAAGATCATTTTTTTAATTCAGAATCTTAAACGTAAATCTAACCAGCTCTATGGCATTATGCAAGACGCTTTCAGGAAGGAAAGCTGTTGCTGGAGAAACACAAAATGCTATCTCCATCTCCATCTGATTCTTGAGCCAACTATGTTTTCCCTTCCTTTCTGGGTATATGGTGCCTCTAACATCAAGGTTGATCTGGTAAGGCTCCTTGTAAAGGGCACTCAGACCCTCTAGCTCCCACCTTGTCTGCATTTCAGTAAATTTCTGCATAAATACTTACACAGAAGAAGAACAAGAAGAAGAAAATAGCTAACAAGAATGAATTATAAACCAAAATTAGATTATCAGAAACTTTCTGGTTTATTTGGTTTTCTAAAACTTGTTTCTTTTGTTTGTAAGTAAGTACTTTTTGAGAAGAAGTTGATCTAGAAAAGGGCTTACAAAGTGAAGCTCAAGAACTTTGGTGACATGATGAGGAATGTGAGGTGGGTAATCTTCTCCTTTAGACTTGAATGTTAATCTCACATCTGCTACTGGTTTCACACTCAGAAATAGGCATTGTATGGTAGGCATGTTTATCCTCCATTCTTCCTGCATACATGTATAACACCATAAACACTTTCTCAATATCATCATCATCATCATTACATTGTTTTTTCAAAAGCTGTTCATGAAAAAGTTCATCTGAAAGTACCTCATTTATCTGTATAGTTGTTCCTTTGTCACCAGAGAACACAGCTCTCAGAACTCTGTGCTTGTCATCCATGTATTGATCAAAGGAAGCCTGCAAAGAACATTGGCACTTTCCTGTTAGATTCATTATGAAAGTTTTTGTTGAATTTTTTAATGTTGTCCTAGCTGAACATTAAACATATTGATGTATTAATTCTTTTTAATGGATTTTAAAATACCAAATCCAGCATCTATCAGTACATTTTAAAGATAAAGGAGAAACATAGTACAGAAAAACCCAACAAAAAAATTGAAATTCATGTTCATATAGTTGTGAGAATATGTCACCCCAGGAAGTTCACGAAAAGGAACATTGGCATTGCTTCTGAAACTGAATGAAGAACTTTTCTGACTCCTAATAATGGAGTTTGATGTTGCTGCTGGTTTTGGATGGCAATGGCTCTGCAACTTCTTCAGCAATTGATGCTGGCAAGGAACCATGAAAAGGGTTGCCATAACAATGTTGACTTCACACAATGAATAAATGAAGCTTTATATATATCAGATGATGTCTCTTCAACACAGCAAAGTATTCTCTATTTTACACTCTTTGCCTTTGTTGATGTGTGTACACACATAATGGTATTTAAGTACTCGTCTACCCAACTTTAGAAATGGATATTTATATTTATCTTGTTTTCTTTTAAATTATTAACGTATTTTTAATTTGTTTGATATTTTATTTTGAAGTTTATATAATTATAATTCTTTCATATTATTATTTAACGTTTTAGAGGAGAAGAGACGTATTTTTGCTTTTTAATTTTACGTTTGGTAGTATTATATTTATTTGTTGTTCTTTTAAATATCAATGTTTAAGTGGATAGCGATCAAACTATAAATATAACCATTATTCAAGAAAATTGAAATAAGACGCAAATGAAAATAAATATGAAGTTTTATTTATGGTTGTTGTGACAATGAGTTGTAACCCGCGAGTCACTCCGATCCACCAGGGTTTGAGTGGGTTGAATTTGAAAACAATGTAATATTTTTATGCGGATTAATTTTCAACACGGTTCACTTAAAATCCGACTCACCTGGATTGAACCTGTGTTGAGCCGAATTGACTCATCAACCCATCTAATTTAATTAAATTATTTATTATTTTGTGTTTCAAGTTAACATTTCTTTTTATTATATTGTAGATGGTGATAAAGAAAAAGATGTTTCAAGAGAGAAAAAATGTTATAGATTCTAATATTATAAATGGACAAATAATATAAAAATTATCAATATTAAAAACTTATTTGTTTTTGTACATGATTTTGGATTACGCTTAGATAGTATGATATTTTTTATTTTTATTTTGAATTGTCTTTGGAGTTTAACATTATTTAGTATGAAATTTATTTAAATTTGAATTAAAAATTGTATTTTTTTATTTTAAAAAAATTTATAATTAAACGAATTAGTCGTTTTATCCACCAAACCGCGGTGAATTGAATCAAGTTCAAATTTTTTAAACTCACTAATAAATGAACTAGATTGAATTGATTCACTATATTTAAATCGTGATAAACCGGATCAAATCGAGTAAACAGATGGATTGTTAATCATTAAAAGGATTATTATTAAATTTTACTTAAAATAAGAAAAAGAAAAGTCAAACTGACCCTCCATGCATACAAATCACGTGTTATCTCAGGCGTAGTACCATAATTTTTCCTTTTTTGTGAACATGTGCCGCCAAGTTGCACTCAGATAGTAATATACATAATTAAATACTTGGTTATATTTTTACTTGATTTTGTTTAAGACGAGATTTTTCTTAATGTTTATTATAATTTTAATTTTTATAATTTATATTTAATTTGATATTTTTTATAGTGTTATTTAAATTGTTAATAATAGATGGTATACGGAAATTAGTTATAATTGTCGGTCATTACTTCAACAACTAACATTCTTTATTTTTCTTTACCAGAACTCTTTTATGCTTTCAGTCACCATGTTCCTTAAATCTATCGAACTATTGATTTCCATGCACAGATTCATTTCTATCGCAAATCAACCATGTACGATAGTCACTATACTGCATCTGCATCGAAACCAAAATTAAGGTTTCTCATATTAGAAAAACAGAACCATAATGCAACGAACACACATCTCAGATCGTGAATTTATCTCGCGAGCGAGACACCTAACCCATTACTATACAGATCCCCATTACTATCATAAATTAAAAAATTAAAAAAGTAATAATATTATGACATACTTTTATATTATTTGACATAGAATATAAAGATAGAATTATCATAAAGGTGTAAACTTTTGTATTTTTTCAAGAAAAGAAGAGAGTAAAAAGTAAAAAATGATAATGTCAAATAAATGTAAAAAGTTTAAGTGTGTCTAAGAATCATTTTTTCTAAATTAAATCCAACTCACTATGACGGATCATAGAAAAAAATATATATTTTGACACGGTTTTACACTCATTTGACACGTTATTTTCCACTTTTCTATTGTAAAAAATGAGTGTAGGTATGTCAATCTATTATTGTTTTAGAAAAAATGGAACAACTAATTCAAACATTGTAACATGTATATTGTATTGTTAACATTTAGACAATATCATAAAAAAGAATCAAATTAAACATAAATTATTAGAACCACGTTAAACATTTTAAAAAAAAATTTTTACAATGAACAAAGTGAATGGAAATAGAAACCAAGAGAGTATTTAAGCATAATATATTTTAACTCTTTTAAATAAAATAATTAATTTAAAATTTAATTGGTATTTTAATCTTATGAGATTTATTTAATATGATTTTTTTATTAAAAAGGATTAAACGTTCTGGTAAATTGGTGCTAACATGTTTTTGAAAGTAATATTAGTTTTATCCTACTTACCTTATTATTCTCTAAAACTAAAACAATAATTTCATGAAATTTTTCAATGTTTGATTTCTGACTCGAAAGACCTTCTTATTAATTTACAAAGTTATTAACCTTTTTTCTTATTTACAAAGTTAATAACCTTTTTTCTTATTTACAAAGTTAATAAGATGTAATTAGAGAAATAAACTTTTTTTTTTGTATATATTATTTCATAGACATTAAATGATTATATATTCAGAGTTTGTGACTTGAAAACTAGAAAATAAAATGTAAACGAAGACTTTTCAGAATTACGTACGGGTTGGTTAAGGGTTCGCTTCACTTTGCTAGGATGGTAACAAAAGCTTGCAAGATTGGTAGATCGTTGTTTGCTTTCAAATATATTCCCAAATTTGGACCACATACCCTATTTTGTATAAGCAAAATTATTATAATTTTTATAAAATTCTGATTGTAATATGTAGATTATTAAGGATATGGACGAATTTTAATTAATAATTTTAAAATGATTAAACTATTATTTTAAAAATAAATATAATTTCAATGTTAAACTTATATATATTAGAATTTATTTTTCACATATTACAGAGTATTATGTTTACCATTCCAAATAAATTTATATTAAACATTATAATAAATTTTGATGGCTGAGATATATTTATATTTTAAAATCTATTTATATAAAAAATTATTAAAATAAAAATATAAATACAAAGGGTGAAAATCACATCAACAAGCCTTTAATAAAAAAAATTACATGTCAAGTAAACTATATTTATTAGAAAAAGATTTAAAATAATTCATAAAGATAAAACATTAATCTACTTTTATTTATTAGCATAATAAATTTCTTCACAAAAAATATGAAAAGTTACATATAATTGAATTTCATTTTAAATTATTATTTTCACTTATTCGTGAAACTAATAGATTAAAACTACACTTTTCTTTTTCTTCTCTTCACATACATGTGAAATTTGTTAAAGACAAAATCCTTTAGAGATTAAATTATGTTTTAAAGTTTAACATACAATACTCAACAAAATATTAATTATTAAATGAAGTGTCTAACATATTGTATTGACTAAAACATAATAGTGAATAAAGTATATATCAATACAATTGTCTATTCAAAGTGTTGAATGAAATATAGTACTTTGACGTAAATATTGTCTAACATATATGATTTACAAACAATGTCTGATATAATGAAATTATTTAAGTAAACGTTGAACTTAATACTGAATATCAAGATTTAGTATTCAAACAATATAAGACTAAATGACATGAATCATATCAGTACGCACTAAACACTATCAAATGATATATAAATATATGATATCACAACTGCATCTAATGTGTAAACTTAAAAAGCGTTAAATGGTATAAAGCTCATAATAGAACGCCTAATCACCATAATGTCTGAACAAAAAGACAAAGCGTCTGAAGACAAGTAAAAATAAACGTCCTTACAATTTACTCAAAATAGACAAGCATCAAACAATTATATCAACCATCACGCATAAGCACTTAAGTTGTCTAACACACCAAATGGCTAGATTGTGTAATGGTTTGAATGCATGTATGTTCAAGTACTTTTTGTCTATTGATTTGTGCTATATTTTTCTGTGCAATATCAACTTTATTCAAAAACCTACTCAGAATCAAAAGAATGTTTAGAAACATAAGGATATTCAAAGAAAGTTTCATACATGTCTTTTGTCTGTCTCATGCGTACATAGCATAATTTCTCTAAAAGAAAACAAGATAGCTTTTGACTCTATCATATAAGTTACATGCATACCTAGAAAAAAAAGTCAAAACTATGAGAAATAATCGTCTCTCGAAGAAGATTATATAAAGAGGACTCGCAAAGAGAAAGAAAAAACAAGAAAAAGAAAGAAAAGAGAACAAGTCCTTGAATCATTACGTTGTTTTATCTCTAAGTTCATATTGTCTAAAACCTTCATTCAAAGAGAAAGAACTTTTACAAGATTTCAGAAGTTCTTAGTATTATTCATATATCTTCTTTATGAGAGTTGTTTTCTGTCTTGTAAAGAAACTAAAAACACTTGTGTTATATTTAGAAGTGAATTCAAACACTTGTATTGTTTAACTCAGTGAAGTTAAATGTTTTAGATGAGGTTGTCTAGTGTGGATATCAGGAATGGTTAATCTCGTTCTAGTTAGGTTGACTAGGGTTGGAACCAATAGTGGTTGATAATACTTGGTATATACCAGTAGTTGTATGTACTTGTTATAATATTTGTAAAAGATTAGTTAAACCTCTTAAGATATCATCAGGGAGACTACATAATTCAAGTTAAACGAACTTGTACAAAAATATTCTTACTTAAAACATTTTTCTAAATATTTTATTAAAAATACACATATCTAACTACAATTCCAGATTATCCAACTCCTAATATAGTTATTAAACATTAGTTTGCAAAAAAATTTAAAACACCTATATTTTAAAATTATTCTCATTAACATTCCAACCTTTGTCTTTATCCTAAGAAAAGCATTAAGAAATATATAAATCCAATGAGATTGAGAGATTAAGACTATTCCAAATTATTTTAAGATCCACTTTATAAGAAGATCTTACTTAAATTATTGTTTTTCAAATACTAAATAATAATAATAATAATTACCAAATTTACAAACTAATGTGATGACCACTCTAAGTTATGTGGCAGTTCCCGTATTCATATATCTATATCCTACCTAAATGTTAGGAAACAGTTTTTGTAGTGATTATATCTAAAATTTGTATAACTAATTTTCTTATTGAACAGACAGCAGTGGAAATATGTGTTGTGGGAAACCCTAATTTGGTTATTTATAACGTGATGACGTGTTCTTGCGAGTTGGCAACAACGAAAATGGTAAAGTATGACCTGACAAACATGTTGGGAGAAATATCTATAAACAAGCAGAGAAAAGTCATCATTATTAGCGTACCACTCATACTATCCAATATAAGAAATAATTTCTAAGTTAGATCCCCAAACTTCTTTCCGTTTCATGAATATTAAACTGAAATGAGACAAGGATTAAGGAAAATAACATAAATAGTTGTTTTTTTACCTATGATGTTGTAGTGTTTTAAAATAGGGATGAGTGTAAAGCCCAAAAAAAAAAAATTAAAATAAAATAAAATTTGTAGTAGTTGGAAAAATGTGTTTTAAGTTGTTTGTAAATGAATAGGTGAATTTATAATTTGTTGTTTTTTTTATTTAAGTATTATAAATTACTAATGGTATGTTTGGAAGGGTTACATTGGTATATTTATTTATAGATGTCAGCAAAGTTGGTTAGGATTTCTGTTTTATTTTATTTCAATAATGAGAATAGCATAATATGTTGACATTTATTTGATATACGTAACAAATGGTTTTAAAAAGTGATTTTTTTATAATTTTATTAAAAAAATAAAATATAATGTAAAATAAATATAAAAAAATTATGTGTGTCAAATTTGTTGTTTTAAAAGTATAGTTGGGACCCGCGAGTTATTATGAAGGTGTATAGTCTAAAAAAAGATAAAGTGGCAGAGCCACGGTTTTGGTAAAAGGAGAATAAGAAAAGAGAGGTTTAGGTTTCTTTGTGGTTGTACGTAATACAATTATGTTATTATAGTATTATACTATTAGTAAAACTTATGATATATTATACTATATAATTATATAGAAAAATGTTATTTTAATAACTTTTTTTACAATAATAACATATAATTTATTGTAAAAAATTGTTAAAAAATTTATTACTAATACATAATTATGTTAACAAAAACTATAAAATATTTTCAACATTGTAACTTTTAAATTTTGTCTCATCACGTGGATTGTTTTAAGATGCACGTTACAGGTGGATAGAGAAAGAGATAAAACACAAATATGATAAGGGTGGTTTGAAGGGTTGTTTAAAAAGGAAGAAAACAGTATTGTAATAAACAAAAACCAAATAGAATCAGCTTTTTATAAATGCCGTTTTGAACATAATACATAAATTATTGAGTACATTGTGACTTTTGTGCTTTCCTTTGGTTTTTGTGTTCATCATCTTCGTCTTTGTCCAATGTGCATGTGAGGAGTGCTCTAGAACTCTAGGTCGAGTTTTTCTCTGGCTTTTCTCTATAACCTTGAGACTTGTTTCATTATTTTTCTTTCTTGTCACGTGGGACTTAATATGGTATAAAGAGCATAAGTTCAATAGATCGACGTGTGAGTGTGGATGTGATTGAAAACTGGAAGTGTGTGTATCTAGAATAGGAAGAATTCTTTGGAACGTGTGTATCCTTAAAGGTAAAAAAGGAAATCAAAGAAACTTCAAGATCTAAGCAAGAAAGAGATGACAGGTTTTTTAGGGATACAAGGACCTTTACCAGTGTTTGATGGGAAGCTCTTTGATGACTGACCCATCATGATGCAAGCCATATTTAGCTTCCAAGATTTTTCAGAAGTAATAGAAGATGGGTTGCTTGAGTTGGGTGCAGAGGCAACTGAAGAGGAGAAAAGAAATTACAAGATGCAGGTGAAACTGGATAGCAAAGCCATATTTTTATTGTATCAGTATGTCAGCCCAAAGATCTTTAACAAGATCTCCAAGGCTTTCATTGCTAAAGAGGTGTGGGACATCCTAGTGAAGACATATGGTGATGGAGACAAGAACAAGAAAGTAAAATTGTAGACCTTGAGGAGGTAATTTGAAGTTCTGACCATGGATGAAGGGGAAACCGTGGTAGAGTATTTTGAAAAAGTGCAGGAGTTGGTAAATGGAATGAGGGTCTGTAAGGATGAGATTTTTTATCAATATGTTGTTGATAAAATTCTGAGAACCCTAACACCCAGGTTTGATCATGTGGTGATTGCTATTGAAGAAAACCGTGATCTGGAAATTCTAGAAATTGAGGAGTTGCAACACTCATCAGAAGCTAATGAGTATCACATCAATAAGCGCAAACAGTGCCAAGAACAGGCACTGCAGGTCAGGTCTCAATACAAGGGGAAAAAGGTGTTCAAGAAAGGCATTAAAGGCAACAAGAAGCATAAAGATTCACTGGAACAACAAAGAGAATAGTCCAGTGAATCAGTGAAAGACAAGAATCAAAAGTCTAGTGGTGAGTGGAAGTTTGACAAGAAGAAAGTTAAATGTTACAATTGCCATAAATTTGGCCATTATGCAAAGGAGTGCTGGAAGGGAGAAGGAGCAAAAAATAAACCCAAGAAGAGGGCTGATCTGGCCTAGGAGGAAGAATAAGATTCTGAAGCAGTAATGCTGATGGCCAGCATTGAGGAAGAACAACTAGAAAATATTGTGTGGCATTTGGACTCTGGTTGTTCCACCCACATGACTGGGAGGAAAGACTGGTTTGTGAGGATGCAGGGGGCTGTACAAGGGAAAATCAATTTTGCAAATGATAGGAGTTTGGCTGTAGAAGTTTCTTGCAGGGTGGTCTTGAGAGATGAGGATGGGAGAGAAATGATAATTGAAGAGGTACTGTATGTACCAGGTCTGAAGACAAATATGCTCAGTTTGGGGGCAACTATTGCAGAAGGGGTATGTGATGAAAATGGAGAACAACTGTCTCAACATTTTCAAATAGAATAAGAAGATTGTTGTGTAGGCTCAGCTATTACAAAACAAAACTTTCAGGGTGGTGATGAATGCAGTAAAACACCAGTGCTTTACTACAACAGAAAATAGAGAAGAATGACTGTGGCATCTCAGATTTTGGCACTTAAATTTTTTAAGGATTTCTCTCACTTAGGCCAAAAGAGTATGGTGAGTGGCTTACCAAAGGTCAAAATACCAGAACCAGTATGCAAAGAATGCATCCAAAGCAAGTAGACCAGGGGCACTTTCCAAAAGTTCTTACCTTAGAAGTCAGCAAAGATGCTAGGGGTGGTTTATTCAGATGTTTGTGGTCCTATACAAATAGAAACACCTAGGGGAAGCAGGTATTTTCTACTGTTTATTGATGATTGGACCAGTAAGTATTAAAGTTATTTGATTAGGGGAAATAGGGAGGTGTTATAGGTGTTTCAGAAGTTCAAATGTCTTGTTGAGAGACAAAGTGGGAAGAAAATTAAAGTGTTGAGAACAAATGGAGGAGGAGAGTATACCTCCACTGAGTTCAACAATTTCTATGGAAAGGAGGGTATAGTACATGAAGTTACCCCTCCCTATACACCACAACACAATGGGACAACAAAGAGGAAGAACATAACCATATTAAATATGGTTAGGTGTATGCTGAAGAGTAAAGAGCTGCCTAATTTCCTATGGGGAGAGGCTGTGTTGACAGCCACTTATATTCTAAATTTGTCTCCAACAAAGAGGTTGGATAGCAACACATCTGAAGAAGCTTGGATTGGGGTAAAACCAAATGTTAAACATTTGAAAATATTTGGTTCTAAATGCTATGAACATGTGTCTGATCAGTTGAGAAAGAAGCTAAATGATAAAGAGGTGTCTCTAATTCTGGTGGGATACAATGCTACTAGAGGATACAAGTTGTATGATCCTATATCAGGAATAACTTGTATCAACAGAGATGTTGTAGTAGATGAAGCTGGAGTGTGGTAGTGGGAAATCTCTGAGTAGGGAGCATCAATCATTGTCTTGGAAGATGAAACTGATGTAGTTAAGTTAGATAGGTGTAGGAGGGATGACAACATAAGGTCATTAAGGGTTACTCAATTGTCAACACATTTAAGAGACTATGACCTGTCTTATGATATTACACTTACATCAGAAGGTAATTTTGTTCATTATGCTTTAATAGCAGAAGCTGAACCAGTTGAATTTGATCAAGTTGTGAGAGATGAGAGGTGGGTAAGGCAATGCAGGAAGAAATTGACTCTATTGAGAGAAATCAGACATGAAAATTGGTCGGTTTACCTTCTAATAAGAAGCCTATAGCATTAAAGTGGATTTATAAGTCGAAGATAAACCCACAAGGTGTTGTTGTAAGGCACAAGACTAGGGTGGTTGCTAAAGGTTTCCTACAGAAGGTTGGAGTGGATTATGGAGAAGTTTTTGCTCTTATAGCTAGGGTTGAGACAATCAGGTTGGTGATGTCCCTGCTACTAAGTTTCACTGGTCATTACATCAACTAGATGTGAAGTATGCTTTCCTAAATGGAAAGCTTGAGGAGGAGGTTTATGTTATTCAATCATAGGGGTTTGAAGTTAAAGGGCAACAAGACATGGTTTACAAGCTGATGAAGGCTCTCTATGGACTTAAACAGGCTCCAAGAGCTTGGAACCAGAGAATTGATTGGTTCATGAACAATTTTGGGTTTGATAAATGTGTTTCAGAACATGGGATATATGTGCAGTGTTGCCAACATAGTGGCATAACAGAAAAACTAATTGTATGCATGTATATGTTGATGACCTATTAGTCACTAGGAGTTGTGAGTAGCTAATTTCGAATTTCAAGGCTCAAATGTTGAAGGAATTTGAAATGAGTGACCTGGGAAGACTTAGGTATTTTCTTTGGATTGAATTCACTAAGACTGAGTGTGGAATTGTGATGCATCAGTCTAGGTATGTTCTAGACCTACTGAAAATGTTTGAAATGGTGAATTGAAATGTTGCTAACACCCCAACAGAAGTGGGGTTGGGGCTTGAAAAGGAGCCAGAGGAGGAAGTTGTAGATCCCACAACTTACAGGAGAATGGTTGGGAGCTTAAGATACCTCTGCAACATTAGACCTGACTTGAGTTGTAGTGTTAGAGTGATAAGAAGGTACATGGAATGCCCTAGAATATCACACTTAAATGCTGTCAAACGTATTCTAAGGTATTTGCAAGGTACACACTCTTATGAGATACTACTGGGAAAAATTAAGGCTGGTAAAGACGTTCAAATCACTTCTTATTCAGATGTAGATTGGTGTGGTGATAAAGTGGATAGAAGAAGTATTATAAGGTACATTTTCTTCATTGAAGGGTCTCTTATTTCCTGGAGTTCAAGAAAAGAGCCAGTGGTTACTCTATCATCATGTGAGGTAGAATACATAGCTGCTTGTGAAGCTACATGTCAGGTAGCTTGGTTGGGTTCTTTGATGGAAGAATTGAAGGTGGAGCTAGCTAGAAGAGTCAGACTGCTTGTGAACAACAAGTCAGTCATATATCTGTCTAAACACCCTACATCGCATGGAAGGAGTAAGCATATCGAGACCAGGTTCCACTATATTAGGGAATAAGTCAGCAACGAGAAGCTTGAAGTGGTACACTGCAGATCCAAAGATCAGCATGCAGATATACTCACAAAAGCCCTTAAAAGTGAACGCTTTCTATCACTCAGAAAGTAGATTAGAGTCGTACGAGAGTAGAGATTGGTGAAGATCAGTCAAGGAGAAGTTCGAAAACCTAGGGTTTTCGTCGAAAAGAAGAGGGTTACTCTGAAAAGGGGTTTTTCTCGATTTTAATTGGTGAAAAACATTCGTATACTCGAAAAAAAGTGTTTTTACCGATTTCAATCGGTGAAAATTGTTCAGATTGAAGGAGGAAGGAGTTTCACCGATTCAATCGGTGAAAGGAAGTGGTTTTCTTCATAAAAAGGAGTTTTCGTTGAGATTAGGGTTTTTGTTTAGGAGGAGTGTTGTGATAAAAAAAAAACAAACAAAATTAGTTTCTATGTTTTCTTATAAATGTTGTAAATCATACATTTGAACATAATACAGAAAGTATTCAGTACCTTGTGAGTTTTGTGCTTTCCTTTGGTCTCTATGTGTTCATTATCTTCGTCTCTGTCCAGTGTGCGCGTGAGGAGTGCTCTGGAACCCTAGGTCAAGTTTTTCTTTGGCTTCTCTCTAGAACCTTCAGACTTGTTTCATTCTTTCTCTCTCTTGCCACGTGGGACTTAATAAACAACTAGAATGTGAAAGGAAGAGGAAATTAAGAACATTAGAGACAACATGATAGTGATAACAAGGAGAAAAATGAGACAAACCCTGAGACGAAAAACGTTGAGAAAAAGGGAACCCAAGTTAACTCTTTTTGATTATGTATGTGTGGTGCACTATAGTTAGAGCTTAGGGTTTTCGTTGAATCATAGAGGTGCTTGTGATGCAGTCATGCATGTTGCTTGGGTTTTGCTTTAGTCATCGGGATTAGGTTTTACGTCTTTGTTGCATTGATGTTGTACAAGGTTGTTAGACTAATGATTCTTTGACACCTAAATTTTTTACATTCATTTCACACTATCCTTTTTTTACTTTTTATTCTCTTCTTTCTTGAAAAAAATACAAAAGTTTACATGATCATTTTATCCTTGTATTCTGTGTCAAATGAATGTAAAAGTGTGTCACGGTACCATTACTTAGGTTGTTAATATAAGGTATTATATTATAGCCATTATGTGAATGAGTTGGTTTCAACGTTAGAATATTAAAGGGGTTGCATGAGCTTAGTAAAAGAGAGGCTTGTAGTTATGGAGGTTAATGGGTTGCAAACCAAGAGTGTTGATTATGCAAATTGTACATTTTGGGTATATGATATTTAGGGTTGTTTTCATCCATTAAAATTGTGATATACTGGGAGGTGATGAGTTAGGGAGATCTACATATGTTATCGTAGTGTAAATAATTGCATTGGTATTGTGTTATAAAGAAGAACTGTATTGGAGTTATGTATCTTGTGTATCATAAATGTATTTAGGTTTCATTCAACTTTTAAAAGGGTAAGGTCTCTTTCATGGAAAAGAACATGCGCGTGTGTTATGAAGTGTATGAGAAAGTTTTTGTGTTTCTGGTTTAGGTTGATATATGTGAAAATCTAGTTGCATGGTGATCTTAATTGCTAATGAAAAGGCAAATGGTACTAGGTTTCTGTTGGAGTCTACGGGTAGTCTTTGTATTCGAGGACAGAGAAACCTCTTAAAGAGAGAGAGGAAGAGAAAATACTTTTTACTTGATTCCTTTAACAAAACTTATAATCATATATATATATATATATATATATATATATATATATATATATATATATATATATATATATATATAACACACCCTTCTAACAATATTTCCTAATGGGTAACAAACTTGTAGTGTACAATACAAAAGGTTCTAGAACTTTGCTGACTCATTAACTACTAATGAATAAAATCATCCTTGTGCCTCACACGGGTTTGGATCTCTCACTGCTAATAATATTGCTTGGATGGGTTATGCAACAATACCCTACCCATGAGATTCAACCTTGTCCTCAAGGTTGTAGAAGGATTTCAGCTCATTCCAAATTTCCCAAGAGGTGTCATAAGTGGACAGACCCAAAAAGCAAACCCAAAAAGCAAGTTACAACTCAAATGTAATCCAAAAGCAAACCCAAAAAGCGAATAAATAAATTTATACTATTGATAATTTTTGTGTCACTTATCCATTATAATATCAGAGTCTTCAATAGATAAATTTATAATATTTTGCTCTCTTAAAACATTTTTTTCTTTATTCCAATTTTTAATATAATAATAAAATGGTTAATTAAAAATATTAAAACATAAAATAGTAAATAATTAAACTAAGTTAGATAGGTTGGTGAATCAATCTGACTTATCACGAGTTCAACCGAAATAATTCGAATTCTAAGTGAATGGGATTGAAAATTAATCCTATCAAAAAGTTTTGTTTTTCTCAAACTCAACTGACTTAAACTCGTGAAAAAATTCACTTGCGATTTCTAATCACTACAACACTAACTCAATATATTTAATACGTGGAGTGATTTCAATTTTATATATTTATCTTGTTTTGTTTTAAATTATTAACATATTTTAATTTGTGTGATATTTTATTTTGAAGTTTATATAATTATAATTCTTTCATATTTAACGTTTAGAGAAGAAGGGACGTATTTTTTTTAATATCGAACGTTTGGTAGTATTATATTTATTTGTTCTTTTAAATATCATTTAATAAATGTTTAAGTGGATAAGGATAAAACTATAAATATAACCATTATTCAAAGAAAATTGAGATAAGACACAAATGAAAATAAAATATGAAGTTTTATTATTGTTCATCATTAAAAGGATTATTATGAAATTTTACTTTAAAAAAAAGAAAAAAAAAAGTGAAACTGGACCCTCCATGCATTCAAATCACGTGTTATCTCAGGTGTAGTACAATAATTCATCTTTTTTGGGAACATGTGCCGCCAAGTTGCACTCAGATATTAAATACTTGGTTATATTTTAGTTAATTTTGTTTAAGGTAAGATATTTTATTTTCCTGTGGTTTTAATTTTAATAATTTATGTTTAATTTGATATTTTTCATAATATCATCTAAACAATAAACTGTATTTGGAAATCTTAGTCATCAGTGTCAGTCACCACACTTCCAATAATACCACGAGCAAGCTTAAATTCTTTCGAATAACTGATCTTTATTATTTCAAAATAAAATAATTAATTTAAAATGTAATGGTATTTTGATCTTATAAGATTTATTTAATATGACTTTTTTAAAATTTTTTATTTATTAAAAATGATTCAACGTTCTGGTAAGTTGGTGCTAACATGTTTTTGAAAGTAATATTAGTTTGATCCAACTGACCTTATTATTCTTTAAAACTAAAACAATAATTTCATGAAATTTGTCAATGTTTGATTTCTGACTCGAAAGACCTTCTTATTAATCTACAAAGTTAATAACCCATTTTATTAATTTAAAAAGTTAATATAAGAAATAAATGCAATTTTATTGACCAAATTAATAATTTATTTGTCAAAATAATAAAATGTAATTAGAGAATTGAACTTTTTTTCGTATATATATTATTTCATACACATTAAATGATTATATATTCAGAGTTTGTAACTTGAAAACTAGAAAATAAAATGTAAACGAAGACTTTTCAGAATTACGTACGGGTTGGTTAACAAATGCTTGCAAGATTGGTAGATCGTCGTTCGGTTTCAAATATCTTTCCAAACAGGAGCCAATAAACGTATAAATCAAATGAATAGTTTAGGATATTAGTGTAAGGCATTCAACGTTATCATTATCATTATTATTATTATTATTATTATTATTATTATTATTATTATTATTATCATTATTATTATTATTATTATTATTATTATTACAAAATTTACAAAGTAATTTGATGATCACTCTAAGTTATGTGACAGTTTTCGTATTCATATATCTATATCTTACCTAAATGTTAGGAAACTAGTGATTATATCTAAAATTGGTGTATATTGGTATAACTAATTTTCTTATAAATAAACAGCAGTGTGGAAGAAAATATGTGGTGTGGGAAACCCTACAAAAATGGAATAAAGTGTATGATTTGACACTTGGGATAAATATCTAAAAACAAGCAGACAAAAGACAAACATTATTAGCGAACCACTCATAGTACAATGACTATCCAATATAAGAAATAATTTCTAAGTTAGATCACCAAACTCCTTTTCCTTTTAAATTATATATTCTTGCATTGTTTTGGATATTAATTAAATTATTTAAAAATTAAAAATTGCAATAAAAATATGTATTACAAAAAGTTTAATGTAAAATGATTTATTGTATTATTTTTTAATTTCAAATTTAAGATAAAAGTTATAATTTTATAATTTTAAAAAAAATTATTAAATAATAATTTCACGATTGAATCCTTAAATAAATAATAAATAAAAATATTTAAAATAAAAACAAATGACTAAATGTGTGTTTTAAAAATGATTTAATCAAAGGTTTGTATTTTTTTTAAATGTAATACATTATTTAAACAAAATTACACAAATGAGAAAAAAAAGATATAGTTCCCTTTATATACGAGTAAATTATATGAATATATACATGAATCGTAGAAAATAAAAAATTACATAAAAAATGCTATTAAACTGAAATGAGACAACTTCTAAGGAAAATAGTATAAATAGTTGTTTTTTTACCTAATAAATTAATGATGTTTTTTTACCTAATAAATTAATGATGTATTTTAGTATAAATTAATGATGTTTTGCATAGAGATTTGATACTCCAATCATGTTATCTCACCTTGAAGATTAAACACTTGGTAAAGGGAGTGTGTTTTGATTAGTTTGTATTTTTATTAGTTTTTTTTCCCATAGTTTGATCATGTCATTAATTTTAGAAAGCCACTTGAATTTGGTTTGAACTTAACATGATATTAAGAAAATTTTATTTAATTAAAATATGTTTTTAATTTTTTAAAATGTTCACAAGAGGCTGACCTTGGTAGTGAAATAGAAAGACCTTGGCTCCCCTCCAATATTTTTTTTAAAATTATATAAATTAATATATAATTTAGTTTTTTCTTAATTTTAAAATATTTTATATATTAAATATCACAAATTTTTTTATGTATCTATATAAATATTTTATCACTTTTAAAATATTTATTGAAAATCCGATATATATATATATATATATATATATATATATATATATATATATATATATATATATATATATATATATATATATATATATTATAACTTTCTTTTAAACATTTACTGATAATGGAAGCTTGATTGGTGTGGCTAGATAATTGGATGTAGTTCTGAGAAAGACTGAACCACTGCAAAAAATTTTGTGCAAATTCTTCTTAAATTTATCTGTTCAATTTAATTTGTTTAATATATTATTGTCTATCTTGATCTTTATTGTCTTGTGGTTAAAGTGTACTAATATTTTGAAAGCTTAAGTTTTTATTTCTTGAAGTGCAAGTCACCAGTTAAACAACACAAAAGAAATATATAATCAGAATTATGAAAAGATGTAAAGTATCTTAAAATTGTGATTGAATTTTGATAATATTGAATTAATTAAACAATTGAGAAAAAAAATAAAAGAGTGTGTAAAAAAACAATTTTTAGATAAAAAAACAACGGACAAAATAATAAAGATAAGTTTTTGAATTATCTAATAAAATATTAGTATTTTAATAATTTAAAATGAAGATATGAAAAACTAAACATACAAACTATATAAGAACATAAACGAGATAAATATATTCATATGTAATTAACCATATCCGATGCATTATTTAAAAATCCGACAACTAAATATATGTTTATATGTTTTCGACAACCAATAAAAAAATTAATTAAATATAAATAAAAATATACATAATTAATTTAAAATGAAAGTTATTCTTATTCTGTCTATATTTGGAGTATTCCCATACACAGCTAACGAAGCCCTATCAATTTTTTATTTGATTAAACGTAAATGTTTGCATAAGAAGAATACATTTTATTTACATCTCTTATTCTTTACCAAAGTATTGTTGAGGGCAGCGGGGAGTGGCCAAGGATCGGTCATAAATGAAAACCTACTCCTTTTCACTAGTGGAAAAAGAGGATTTTATAACATATTATTATGATAGGTAAAATTTACCAATCATAATATATTGACTGGTGGCAATTTTGTAATAAAATTAAGATATATTATGATGTATTTTAAAAAATTTATCATAATAATTATAACAGTGATATTTTCATAATAAAAGTTACATGTATTATAATAGATAAAAAGTCATTTATAATAATAAGTTAGACGCGGTGGCAAAATGGAAATTATGATAAAATCATATTATGATAGATATTGGAAAGAATTGTCATAATATAGTAATAGGTGCAAACACCTCTTCTTTTCATTTGGAAACTTCGTTCTCGTTCCTGAAGCGTCTCTTCCATTTTCACGCACCCCTCTCATCTCCATCTTCTCACATTTTTCGCTTCTCATTCTCGAGACTTCTTCCACAGGAGCATACATCTTCATTCCCTCTGCTTCTTGTTGATTTCTCATTCGTACATCAGAGAACCACATCTTCGTTGTTGTCTTGCGAGTTTTCTCCAACTCTAAACATCACCCTCTGTCAGGGTTTCATACTTCTCCATGATTTCCTTTCTATTTTCAGCTTTTTCTTCGATTTCACCGATTAAATCATTGTTTATCACCTTTTCCACCGATTAAAACACATTTTCTCTGTTCGTTCCTCATTTCCACCGTTCAATCTCGCCTTTGAACCGATTAATTGGTTCACATAGGGTTTCCTCCGGTAGATTCCTTTCTATTACTGCAGTTTGTGTAATAAAAGAATAGGGTTTACGTATAACTTAATTGCTCCCGGAGACTCCGTCATGGCCGTTACTGTTAGGTGTTATTTTCTCTCAATTCCTGCTTTCTTTAATCGCATTATCTGTGTTTTAATTTTCATATTTCTTTCGCTTTCTTGCTTGTTGTAACTTTAATAGGAAGGTTGTTAGAGAGGCCGTTCGTGGCGGTCGAGATGCAGAGCGTGTTAAGCTCAAACTGGAAATTAAATTCGAAGAGGTATTTTTGCTATCAGTAGGATTTCTGTTCGGTTTTTCTCGTTATGTTATCTTGATTTTGTTTTATACTAGGTTGCTGATTAGGACAAAGAAGGTTCTATTCTGCATGTTAGTGGAAAGAATATTTTAGAGAATGAACATGTCAAGGTAGTGAACTGTGATATCTTCTTTAAATTGTTACTGCCGAACTTAAGTTTTCATCTTTGTAACTCGTTACAGGCAGGAGCTTTCCATACTCTAGAACTTGAACTACAATGACCGGTTGTGGTCAAAAAGGTATTTTCTCTCAAATCATTGTGCTTCTTGTTACAAATCATTTTACATTGTTAAATATGTGCTTCACATGCATATAAGACATGCCTTTTGCTTGTATCTATCAATGTGCCATTATGGTTAGAATAGAAAATATAACCTAAGAAACGAGTAGTGAGGAATCTTTATGAAAATAACATTGTGATAGTTCGCACCCTACTGGTACCTTTTCTAATCATAATTACTAAATATTATATTCTGCCTCTTGTAGGATGTTTGGGATTCTTTGGCTTTGGAGGTACTACAGCAGGCCTCTTAAACTGAAATTTGGAAGAAACTCAGTGTAGATCTAGATGCTTGGAGACCCCTTAGGCTGTATAAATGAGTTGGTGCTGGAGATAAATCTTTGTAGTCAAGATCTCTTTCTGGAATTGAGGTATGGAAGCTAATCCAGTCTTTTACTTGAAAGTAAGAAAAACCAATCTGTTTGGACTAAAAGTTTACTTTGAAGTTATTGTATCTAAAATGTAACTCTGAAATTTATTGCCATCATTTGCATCTTACCTTGTGTTCTGTTGAAAATTTGGTGTGTTTTGTATAGAAATTGGATACGGATGGTTGCTGAATGATGTAGCTTTTATAACTATTTGGTGTGTTTTCTCTCAATGTAGCTTTTATGTGTAAAGATAAGAAGAATTATATATACCATGGAATTTCAACAATGACCTTTGGGTTACTGAAAACTTCCGCAGCTCTGTGTCGCTTGTTTGTTGGGATATAGGTTCACCAACAGTTGTGTAAGAATCACAAATGACCTTTGCAAAACAAGTATCAGTTTAACTTGATAATATCTGTGCTTTAATTTCAATCAACATGCCATGAGACATATTTCAAGCATAACAACCCTTACCAAAATATTGTTACCACCACGGAAAGGATCTTTGAAAATTGCCTGGGGACTGGGAGGATGAAAAACAGATTCAAATTAAGATTGTAATGTGGTAGAGTTAGCAAGATTAACATACGAATAAGTGCCAAAATTCTTATTATAGGATTACTTCACTATCTTCACCAGGTGCCTGTTCAGTACTAGATCCATCATAGTTCCATTTAGGAAGCTCAGAGGGATGTTCAACAGGCCTTGATATTGTCTAAAAAATGATGTATAGGGTTCTCATGAGTATAATGAAATAATTCGAATGACAATGGTAATACTAATTCCTCTTACCTTGTTTATAACATTATAAATAACATACTCTTGATTTATTGCGCACATCAATTCTTGTTCCTCTTGTGTTCATGACCATACTTTAGGCATTCTTTTATTTTAATTATTTAAATCCATCATACACCTGTAGTAAGATGTCAGAACCACCATATCTTAAATTTATGCTTACTTTATTATTTCAATTCATTATATACTACTATTATAACTTTTCAGAGTAATTTTTTAAATTAACATTAAAGCATCTTTTAATTCTTCAAGATACTTTTTAGCCGATCAATGTTGTTTTGTGTTAAAATGTTTTGTTAAAATTCCTTTTGCACCCAAATCAGTTTCTTCCTCCGTTGCATTATAAATTCTTGGTGCTTTAACCATACATAAACTTAAGTTGAGATGTTTCTATGAACATTTCTCTCGGGTTGTTGTTTATGATAAAACCTCCACTTTTATTATACGTTGTAGTAAATATTATTCTTGGTGCTTTAACCATACATAAACTTAAGTTGAGATGTTTCTATGAACATTTCTCTCGGGTTGTTGTTTATGATAAAACCTCCACTTTTATTATACGTTGTAGTAAATATTGATTCTAACCGTTGTATGTTGCCTAAATATTGATTCTTTAGTAAGAAAGGATGCAACATATATTATTCCTTTTGGTCTATCCAAACATCAAAACAAGTGAACACAAGGGAAATGCCCTTGGATGGGTTATGAAAGTATAAATGTTGTTGTTTTTCCCTGTTACTTATTGTTTTTGCCTATTCTTTTTTCCTAGGAGCTATTTGTCGTGTTGTGGTCAAGGGATTCCAATCAAACCAATATGAGAGGCTTGGTGGTGGTGCCAACACTCTGAGTAAAAGATACTCTAAAGGTGATCTTGGAGCAAAAATTGTAGGCACATTAGAACCAAAGTGGACTTTTTTTTATTTTAAGTGTTAATTAATTGTAAAAACTTGATTAGAATATAGTGTAGGTTAATGTTTTATTTGGATTTAATATATGGTTTGATGTATAAATTATGTATTAAATATTATTAGACAATTTAATGTTTGAAATGAATTTCATTATGTTAGTTTAATTGAATATGTTCATTTCATGTTATATTGATTATAAATTGATTGATGAGATGATAATATATGAAATTAATTGTAAATTGATTGGATATGTCAAATGTAATAATGAATTTTTTTAATGAAACAAGTTTTTATGATAGGTGAAGAATGTATGTAATAAAAGCTTATTTCTGAAAAGTATATATTATGATAGGTGAACAATTACTTGTCATAATATGTTCTATATATTATGATAGGTGAAAAAATCTACATCATAAAAAGCTACATATTATGATAGGTAAATTAGTTGCATCTGTCATAATATACTGGACCTATTATGATAGGTGACAGAAAGTATGTCATAATATGTTGGACCTCTTATACTTTTCAGTCTTATGATAGGTAAAAAGGACCTATTATGATGGACTTTTCTGTCTATCATAAAATGTACAAACATATTATGATGCCCAGAACTATGATGGTAGCTTACCTATCATAATAGGTCCTTTTTACCTATCATAAAAAGTTATTTTTCCACTAGTGTTTAATGATATTTCTTTGCTTTTCTTATTTTACATAAAGCTTTTAATGAGATTTCTTTGTTTTTCTTATTTATTTCTTTTCTTTTCTTATTTTACATAAAGCTTTTTCGAATTAACAACAACTCCTAGAAAATATTTATTTTTACCTTTTTTGAATTTAGTATATTATTGTATTAAAAGATTTATTTCAAATAGCTTTTAACATATTTTTTCATTTATATTCAGAGTTTTGAAAAAGAAATTATAATAATTATTTAAAATAAATATCAAATATAAATATTTTCTTCCATCACATAATTCTAAAATATAGGTTTTGTTTTATTTTATTTTTAAATTTATTAAAACTGTGTTAGATATAAAAGTGTAACTTATATTATATAACTTATATATTTTAAAATGATTAATGAAAATAAAACTTGTATATATTATTAGGTCCAATTGTATAAGCAATTATAATTCGACTTAAAAAAATAAAAAATTAATTAACAATTATCTCATAAAATAGTATAAAATAATGATATTTTTAAATAATAAAAGAAAAAACTTAAAAATTAATTAAGAAAGTATATAATAAAAATAAATATATAAATTCATTTTTTAATATATAATGTTAATTAAATAATGAAAAAAATTAAAATAAACAGTACATAATAAGAAAACACTAAGAAAAGAAGTATAAAAGTTAAATGAGATTATAATTCAACTTGCATCTTAGTTGAAATCTTCGTCCCACTTCGTAATATTTTACTTCTTATAAATCAACTCATCATACATTTCATATTCTCATTTCTAGACATGTTATATGCATGTCAACCACCTATTATCTCATACATACAAAAGTCATTGAAAAACTTAAAATTAAAAACCAATAAAGATAGATTTGAATGATATAAACAATATATATTCAACCTAAATTGTAATGAAACTTTTAGATTTATTAAGAAAAAATGACATTTTCAAACCTATATTAGAGTATAATTTGTTTTCTATTATATATATATATATATATATATATATATATATATATATATATATATATATATATATGTAACATAAAAGTTTTATTATTATAAGAAAGATATATATTAGGATCACAAAAATGACATTTAATATTGATAATTTAACCAATAAAGATGTTTATGATGTAAAAGATTTTTTTTTAAACACAATTGTAATGGGACCTTTTGAGGAAAAAAAAAATAGGGAATGATAATGAAACATAATTAACTATAAGTAACTAATTTTCAATTTATTGAAATGGAATGCAAAATATAAAACTCTTTATATTCTTATGAATTATATATATATATATATATATATATATATATATATATATATATTAATGGTTTAAATTTTATTTTTAAATACTTGAAATTATTTATTACTTGTCTTATTTTATGATATTTACATATGTTAAGACAAAATCATCTAGTAAAATAAGATTGTCTAACCATTCTTGTTTTGAAGTTTAATAAACGAAATCTCAACAAAATAATATTTTCTGAATAAAATATCTAAACGAAATGTTTTCTTATAAACAAAGCGTCTTGAAAAGCATGTGTAAAATGATATACTCTTTTACACGCAATGTTTATTAAAAATGTGTTTAATCGTGAAGACTGTCTAAAGCGAATTCCTTCGAAACATTATTCTTTATAGAACAATGTGTTACTAAACAAGAACATATTGTTTACAGGAACTACTGTTCTAATGTTGTTGTTAACATATTCGTTGTTACATTAGTAAATCAGATAATATATTTGTTGTTTATTTTGGTATTGAGTAATAAATGGGTATATTATGTTCTTTTATCTAACAAAACAAAATGTTTTCTAGTTGAGCACACAGTTAATCATAGTTAATGGTTCAGAATTCTGGAAACAATTTCATTTGAGTTTTCCCATGCATATTTTCTTTCGCCAATCTCGTTTGTCTTCTTGCCACGTTGTATTGTATTATTAACCAGATTGCCAGTAATAAACAAAACCAAGTCTTAATATCATAAATCAAGTTAAATATGTTGAGAGCCAATCTGGTTTATACAAATGATAATCTAAGCATTTCAGTTCGCTATTAGGATTACAATCCAAACCAGACATTAAACAACTTTACACTTAATAGGAAACATAATTATTTTCTCAGAATTCCAGTAATGTAAGTTCTTAGTGGCTGAACAAGATAGTTTACCTTTGCTTCTAGAGAGGACTGTTCCAGTCTCACATTATCTTCTATATCACCCAATCTCCTTTCATAGTGATCTACAATATCGACTTTGCGGCCACAAATTCCCAAACAACCATCTCGTCGCTGCCTTTAAGGAGCATCATTCTTTTGTTTCGAATTGGTAAGCTTTTTGTACAGTTTATCTGCATCATTCTTCAATGGGAGGCTCCTAGGCATTGAACTTGGACGGTAGTGTTAGGGGGAAGGTTTTCATTCTTTCCCCTAATTACCATAGGAAGCTTTTAGTTCCTTTCTAATGCATTGAAGGCTATCCTACTCCTTCATCTATAAAAGGAGAGACAACCTTGTATAAATTTTTAGAACTATTTTGAATGATAGAGTTTCTTTGCCAAATTTTTAAGTCTCATTCTCTTTAGTTCTCACTCTAAGAAATGTATTTCTCTAGACTTCTTCTTACCTTCAATTTCAAGGTTGGCCTCACCTCCTAGAAGGACTTCTATCTAGACTATCCAACACCAACCACATCTCTTAATCTTGAAAAGCTTCCGCAACATTCATCATCTCACATAGAGAAATGTATTTCTCTAGACTTCTTCTTACCTTCAATTTCAAGGTTGGCCTCACCTCCTAGAAGGACTTCTACCTAGACTATCCAACACCAACCACATCTCTTAATCTTGAAAAGCTTCCGCAACATTCATCATCTCACATGGAGTCCATCCTTTGAAGAGCTTCATCAATACACTTTGGAGAGCATCTCTTATTGAAGAAGCATCATCAAAGCCACAGTTGCAAAAACCTCATTGTAGTCCATACCTTTGACTTGGTTAAACCCCTTTGCCACTAATCTTACTTTGAATCGAGCCTTCTGAACCCCAGAATCTCACTTGACCAAACCCTCATTTGGTTTGAAGATTTTTCTCTCCCTATCACAAACAAGTTGATTATCATTGGTGGCTCGATTTAAATCCTTGGATTCGAAACTGTGTGCTCAATGTCGCTTGATGAACTTTCTGGGTCATTATCAAGATCTTGTTGAGATTTATCAATAAGAGTCTCCACCTTGAATTGTGTTTTCTCCTTCTCGGATTCTTGGTTTAAAGTATGCATCCCCATCCTTGCTTCATCAAAGTTTGGATGATTTTGGATCCAGCCTCCACAATCTTTATGGTGTATAGTTCTTCCTACCGACATCTCAGTCATTTCCAACAGAATGCATGGTGGCTCACATGTTTTCTGTCCTTATTTTGGTATGATACTTCTCGACCTCCTTCAAATGTAACACCCCTACAAGGATGCCACGTATAACTTATAAAAAATTTATTATTTACAAAAATCTTAGATATCATCACGAAAAAGTAAATTAATAAAATCTTTAATAATTTATCTCATACTAAAACAAAGCAAGTGAAAAATCACCTTATTCCTAGTTTAAAATCAAAAATAGTATTCCAAAACATTATACATTATATTACATAAAAGATAAACATTATCTTAAATGTCTTTAGAAAATTCTCATAAGATTTTTCCACGCGTCTCTTTACTCTACTCAACACTGATAATATCTTTAATATTTGTTAATGTATAACAATACAAGTTATACAATCATTTCATAACACAAACAATAAAGTAAAAGTGAGCTACCAGAACAAAGTAAAATAATATACAATAATCATACTCACCTACTCTACTTAAACATTTGTTACAAGCAAAGAGTTCACACCACAAACATGTCATAAGATTCACATCACCTCCAAGTGATAACATCCTAAACCATACGAAAAACATATCACCTCCAAGTGATACTAAACCATATATCATTCTCCCGTGCCTAACTATACAAAACATATTTACCAAAACAAGGCAATTTAAGTCATCCTACCGACACAACAAGGACTTGTCTCCCCTTCTTCTTGAGGACTTACGAATAAAAAATTTGAAACATTACACACCGAGCATTATACTCAATAATGAATCGGAAACCAACAGCTGAAATATCCTTCCCTTCTCCATTGCTTCACACAAGCCAAAAGGTGGAACACTCGAACCTATACCTTTCTTGAGTAATCATCAATAATACTCAAGAAGTATGATTCTCCCCTATGAGTTTGGGTCCTGGATGGAACCCATAAATTTGCATGAACATACTCAAAAGGTCTTGCAGAAGTCTGCTTTCCTGCTCCAAATTTCACTCCATGAACTTTGCTTAAAACACACTAGTCACAAAACAACAATTTATGAAGTTTATTACTCGTGAGCAGTTGTTGTTTCTCCAATTACTAGCCCTTTCTCACTTTTGTATGGCCCATCCTCAAATGTCATAATCTTGTATTGTCTTCCATGGACTTACTTGCAATAGTTGCATGATATATAATAGTGGATACATCTAAGATGTATAAGCCATTAACGTGAACACCTTTGGCAATTACGAAAGCTCTTATTGTAACCTTCATCAACACATTCTCAACCTTTGTTGAATATACCATAAGGTCAAAAGCACTAATCGAAATCAGATTCATTTTCAATTTTGGAACATACCTCACTCTTTGTAGCAACATCACACGATTCTTCTTCCTCCTTTGTGTCCTCCATTGTTCTTTTCTCTTCTAGACATTGTCTCATTTTCTTCTTCTTTCTTTTTCCTTGCAAATCGTGGTTTTACCATCACTGTCGTCACTTGTCATTAAGGTTTTGGATACGAAGCTTTTTGCTTTTGTCAAATCCTACTGTTGTTTTCATCTTTTTTTTCTTCCATTGTTCAAGCTCCTCCACCCATTGGTCACCAAGTTGCATTGATAAAGGTATTAGATATATCTTCACTCTTTCTACACAACCTTAACTAAAAATCGTTCGATATATGAGTTTTTTTCTCTTTCTCGTCATATTTGCAAAGTCTTCTTCCCAACAACACCATTATTATTCTTTGCACGATCCTTCTTTTGAAAAATTTAAGGTGTAATTGTGATCTAAGATCGAAGATGTGAATGATGAAGATTTGGAAATAGACATTGGTAATTACCGTTGTTTTGAAAATGCTTTTTTTGGACATTATTTTATTAGCCAAAAATATTAAAGTGATCTAATTAATATAAAATTATGGTTAAGGACACATATGTCATGAAATAGTGTAAATACCATAAACAATATTTTTAATTTGATGAGGACGAAATTAGAAATATTACAATTCTAAATGGAACTTATAGAAGTTATGGAAAAGGGTTATGATCCTCATTTGTAGAGACATAACATTATTACAATATTTTTCGCTTCTTTTCCATTAAAAGAGAAATCCAAAAAGGAATCTATGATACTCTACATTTGAAAGAAAACTACTTATTGCTAATCTCATCAACTTTATGATGTTCAATGGCAAATTCAGGTACGCTTCCATATTCTATTTTCGTCATAAATAGGAGAATGTATTTTAGGAGAATGTATTTTCTTTTTGTATATGGGAAGCATATTCTAACAGGTACTTTTGATTTAGTTGCACTTTGAATATATAAAGACCTCTTTTTACTTTTAAACATTTTGCTATACACGCTTATTAAGATGAATTTGGTTTATAGAAGACTTCAATATAAATCATGATTTGAATAAAGATTGAGACACCCTTCTCCTTGAGCTCATGCGATTTATTGAACTAATCTCGTTAGTCATGTATGTAATTCTTATTGTGTAAAATAGATACGTAAGCAAAAATCCAACAATTCATTCAAATACGGTCAATGTGTAAATTTAAATAACATTATAAAAAAATCTAGTTAAATATAAATTATCAAAATTGAGACCATAATAAATACTAAAAAAATTCACATTAAACAAAATCTATAAAAATAGATATTAAAGGAGTATTTAAACATCCTTTATAAGAAATTCTTAATTGTTTGTACTATTTATTTTTTAATATGATGTACTTTTGTCATAGGTTGACTTATTTTTTATTTTTTGAAAATTTTCACACCATATTCATTGTATCAATATAGTTAATTTGTAAAATTGTAAAACAAATAAAGTTAAAAGCTTAATCAACCTAATTAGGTAATATTTCATTTGAAACGAACATTAAACTTAAGGCTTAAACCCTCCATATGTCCTCATATTTGTGTGCAAATCCCAGTTTGGTTCTAAAGTTTGAACTATCTCAATTGGGTCATAATTTTTGTAAAAATGCACATATTTTACCATAACCGTTAAGTTGTCTCAAACGGTGTTAATTGATGCTGAGATGAATTTTTATTTTAGGCTTAATCCCTCCCTTGGTCCTTATGTTTGTGTGAAAATCTCAGTTCGGTCCTCAAGTTTTTCCTCAAGTCCTTATGAAATGCAAACATTTTACAACATTTTACCTCAACCGTTAAGTGTATTGAGACGGCGTTAACTTTGAACTGAGCTGTAATTTTTTTTTTTATGTTTTAAAATCATTAAATCCACGTGGCTACGGTCTTTCTTTTTCCTTCCAATCAATGATCACATTTTTTCCTCAAGTCCTTATGAAATGCAAACATTTTACCCCAACCGTTAAGTGTATTAAGATGACGTTAACTTTGAACTGAGCTGTAATTTTTTTTTATGTTTTAAAATCATTAAATCCACGTGGCTATATGGTCGTTCTTTTTCCTTCCAATAACTGATCACAGTTCACTCATTCCTCCACCCTCAAACCCCCCAACTCACACCTTTTCTCCCTCTCAAACAAAAAAATGTTGTCGTTGTCGACAATTAAAAAATTATGACTCAATTGAGACAGTTCAAAACTTGAGGACCGAACTGGGATTTTCACACAAACATAAAGATCAAGGGAGGGATTAAGCCTAAAATAAAAAATTCATCTCAGCATCAATTAACGTCGTTTGAGACAACTTAATGGTTAGAGTAAAATGTGTGTATTTTTACAAAAATTATGACCCAATTGAGACAGTTCAAAACTTAAGGACGAAACTGAGATTTGTACACAAATATGAAGACGAATGGAGAGTTTAAGCCTAAACTTAAAATATTCATTACATCGTTTGATAAAAATTAAAATCAAACCCAAATTCAAAAATATATATTAACAATACAATAAAATTAACAACAAACTATATGTTCTGCATGATCTGGTACGTCCCGACTTTTTTGTCCGAGATATCCTTACGTAATCTTCGAACGAATTAGAAGTAATAAAATATCTGTATATACTTCGAAATTCAAGTCGATGTGATTTTGGTAAAACCCAATCGAGTGAATATATTTCAAAATAAACTTTATCTAAAATCATATCACCTTTGAATATTTTATAATTTGGGTTCTTCCCTTAATAGACTAACTCTCTGTATTAGAAATATAATCTAGGAAGATTTAGATTAGACAAAACTGGCATTATTGCCTTGTCAAAACTGGCATGATGCGGACATTGCACTAGCCCCATATTTCCTATTGAACATAATGCAACAAGAGTCTTAGACAGAGATAATGCAGACAATTATGTTCTGCAGAATCAAAGGAATCTCCTTTAGCTTTGCATGCTGTTCATTGACAACAGGGTTCACACTTAGGTGAATAATTATCTCATGATACCCAATTAGGTGAATAAAGAAAGGATGAGAACTAATACATCAAATAAATTTTCATGAATATAAGATAATTGATGGAGAAAATATATTTACTTTTATACTTTTAAGTCAGAGAATATCCAAAGAATTACAGTTTCCTTCGTCCATATAAAGTTTTGGTTTCAAAATAATGTATACCAAATCAGATGTCACTACTGATTTCTTATTGTCAGACATTCATTCATGCATTACAGCTGTGAACATTTTTATGATCAGAAAGACTAACAATTATTGTTTCACTGGGGCTCACAACCCTCTTTCTATATTAGGATTTCATACTTTCATTATAGTATCCCTGCATGGAATTCCTGTGGTAAACTTGCATCTCAAATTACACACTTCTATTCACCATTTTCCAACTCTTATACCATGGCAGCAGAAATTGTTGGTGGTGCTCTTCTTTCTGCTTTTCTTGATGTTGCATTCGACAAGTTGGCTTCTCCTAAATTTGTAGACTTCTTTCATGGAAGAAAACTTGATGAGAAGCTGCTCGACAATTTGAACATCATGCTGCACTCCATCAATTCTCTCACTCAAGATGTAGAACAGAAGTAGTTCACTAATTCAAACGTTAAAACATGGCTTTTTTCTGTCAAAGAGGCTGTCTTTGATGTAGAGGATCTCTTGGGTGAAATAGATTATGAACTCACCAGATGCCAAGTGGAAGCTGAATCCGAACCTCAAACCTTTACTTACAAGGTACCAAATTTCTTCACCTCTACTTTTAGTTCATTTAACAAGAAAATTGAATCAAAGATGAAATAAATCCTTGAAAAACTATAATATCTTGCAAAGCAAAAAGGCGCTCTTGGTTTGAAAGAGAGTACTTATTATGATGATAGATCAGGTAGTAAAGTGTCACAGAAATTGCCATAATCTTCTTTGGTGGTTGAAAGTGTTATTTATGGCAGAGATGCGGACAAAGAAAAGATCTCTAATTGGCTCACATCTGAAACCGACAATCATAACCATCCATCAATAATTTCCATTGTGGGAATGAGTGGGTTGGGTAAGACCACACTCGCCCAACATATATAAACCCAAAGATTTGTTAAGTTTTAATGAATAGACACTGATGGCACAATGAATATGTAAAAGATTGCATAGTTTATTCAGTCATACAAAAGCAGCTTTTATAAGCTTTACAGACTCTGGACGAAACAGAATAATAACAGAGCAAAATATCACGAAACTGGTGCCACTAGTTTAGGCGAAAACTAAGTCATTGACTAGACCCAATCAGTCCTATAAAATAGGACGGTTTATTGACACGTTAAAGTAACTAACAATCCCTCCCTTAAGCTTTAGCTTATTTCATCAACTGCAAATATTCCAAGCATACGTCTAAGTTTTTCAAACTGATCAAGCTTCAAGGCTTTTGTCATAATGTCAGCTGCTTGCTCATTTGTATTGCATTACTTCAATGTAATAACTTGATCATTAACTAAATCTCTGAGGAAATGAAACCTTACTGCAATATGTTTACTCCTACCATGATAGACAGGATTCTTGGACAGTTGTATAGTAGAACTATTATCACAAAAAATCTCAGTAGTTCCTTTTCTTTCTATTCCAAGATGCTCTAGGATTCGTTTGAGCCAAATACATTGACATGCACAATATGCTGCAGCAATATATTCAGCCTCAGTGGTAGAAAGGCTTACCACAGGCTGTTTTTTCGAAGCCCAGGATACTGCTGCAGTTCCAATCATAAACACTGAACCAGTAGTGCTTCTCCTGTCATCTGAATCCCCTGCATAGTTGTTGTCACTATAGGCAGTGAAACTCTTCTTCTTTCCCTTTTGATAGAAGAGACCATACTCAGTAGTACCTTTTAAATACATGAAAATTCGTTTTGTTGCTGCCCAATGTGACTCCTTGGGGTTGGCCATATACCTACTAAGTAAACTGACTCCAAACATTAAATCTGGCCGTGTGACTGTTAAGTACATGAGACTGCTAATAGCCTGCTTAAACTGTGTAATATCTACTGGAATTCCTGCTTCATCCTTGGATAAGATGGTTCCCGGTACCATTGGATTTTGTACTGAGTTGTTGTTCAACATATTAAAGCGTGCTAGAATATCACGTGCATATTGCCTTTGGCAAATAAAGATGTCTGCTTCATTTTGTATAACTTCTATTCCAAAAAAGTGTTTCATTTTGCCCAAATCTGTCATGTCAAACTCCAACTGCATTGAGTGTTTAAACTCTTCACATATAGCTTTGTTATTTCCAGTAAATATTAGATCATCCACATATAAGCTAACTATTAAAATATTGCCTTTAACCTGTTTCGTGAACAAGGTGTGTTCACTCGGACAACGTGCAAACCTTTCCATGGCAAAGTATGCTTCGATTTTACTGTACCAGGCTCGTGGGGCCTGCTTGAGGCCGTATAGAGCCTTCCTCAACTTGTATACTTGTTTTTCTTTTCCTTTCTTGATAAAACCAACAGGTTGATGAACATAAATTTCTTCCTGAATTTCACCATGCAAGAAAGCACTCTTTACATCAAGCTGAAACACATCCCACACATTCTGAGCAGCCACAGCTAACAATACTCTCACAGTATCAAGCCTAGCAACAGGAGCAAAGACTTATGTATAGTTGATGCCATATTCTTGAGCATATCCTTTTGCTACTAAACAAGCTTTATATTTATCTATCTCTCCTTTTTCAGTGAGCTTTGTTTTGAAAACCCATTTCACACCTATGGGTATCACACCTTCAGGTGGATCAACTAAATCCCATGTGTTATTTCTTTTAATTGCTTTCATCTCAGTGTCCATGGCCTCCTTCCATTTCTGACTTGTACTAGCTTCCTCAAAGGTTTGAGGATCCTTACAATCGGTCGTCAACATTGCTAGCAAGCTTTCCTCTTCTACAGCCAAATTGGTTTCATAATCGGTCATCCACGCGGGTTGGCGTCGAGCCCTTGGTGCCCTCCCTTCAACTGGAGGATCATTGGATTCTAAAATAGAAGTTGATTCAGGCAATTCTGAACTATTATTGCTACCTCCGGGTGCAATAATTTGAGGTGTAGAATCAACATGTGTAGAATCAACATTGTCACTTCCTTCTTCATCTAGACTCTCCATATCAAGAACAGGAGGTGTACTCTCAATTACACCCTTATGCCAACTCCAACCTTTGTCTTCTTCAAAGACCACATCCCTGCTTACAGTTACCTTCTTTGAAATGGGATCAAAGAATTTGTAAATTTTTGCTTCATCACTCACACCCAAGAGAACGCACTACAAGAAAAATATCATTTATATACGAATTATTATATACGGATTTTAATCTGTAGAAAAGAATTTCATTATATACGGATTTTACATACGGATGAGTTACATACGGATTTTTCCGTATATAATGATAAATAAATTTATATACGGATTTTTTGTATGTAAAATCCGTATATAAGTGTTTTCCTCTTTAAATAGAAATATTACATACGGATTTTAAAATAATTAATTATTTAAAAAAATTAAAAGTTATTTGCTTTCAGAATTTTGAAACCCTAACGTCTCACTCTTTCGAAAATGACTAAGACCCTTCTTCCCTCTTTTCTCTCGAAAAATGACAAAGAACTTTTTTCCTTCTTCTAAACCCTTGTCGTCGCCAGCTTCCTTGGCATCACCACACCTTTCCCAGCTGGCTAAAGTCACCTCCGGCATCGATCACTACCGTAATGTCACCGACATTAATCAATGTCGCGAACTACCTCTCTTCTCATTTCTCCCAACCCGCGAAACCCCGCCTCTTCCCCACTCTTGGACCTTCCACGGTCGACTAACATCGTCGATAATAACACCAATCCCTACCAGAGGCGTCGCCGGTGAGAAACAAATGTGCACGATTCTCTTCTCATTCCCTCAACACGCCAACCGAAGAATGGACCCAAACCCCGCGATGGTTGGTCGAAGTCGGAATCCCCGCCATCGTCGCCATGCTCTTCCTCCTCTTGAGCGCGAACCCCCATGGCCACCGCACGAACCCTAGGGCCACTGCTGGTTCTCCCCATCAGACACGTCTTCTTCTCTAGGTCACGCGACTTCTACTTCCACCAACACCAGCTGTACATGACCCTTCCTCTCCACTTGATTTAGGTATTTGTACCTTTTTTACTGTACGTTTTCTACTGTCGATGAGGTATTTCTAATTCTCAATTTGTATTTGTTTTATTGTTTTCTATAGTGCTTGTAATGTTTATTTGGTGTAGAGCATGGCAAGAGACGGTCCTGTAAGGCATTTTTGATGGATCAGTGGCTGAAACTAATTTGGAGTTGCAAGAGGGTAACTTGATTGTCCATAAACCAATGATAGTGTATTTTGTATTTCAACCTCATTGTCTCTGTCTTTCTCTATTTTTCAACCCATTCCCCTAGTTAAATGAGCCGCCACTTTGGCATTGTAGGTTGGAAAAGGTATATCAAAAGACTTTAAAATACTCTAAAATGATGCACATCTAGATTATCAAGAATATCAAGAATTAAGAGACTAATACTATATTACTAGTATAAAAGTAAGGGTGATTACTTTCTGTTTTCTATCTTAGATAATCATTTTTCTATATGTCTAGTATAATAGTATTATCCTTTCGTTACTTCATTCTGTTCTTAACAATAGCTACGAGATTTCTTGGCAATCTTAAAGCCTTTAGAGTTGTCTTCAGCTTCTTCTTTTCTACTTGTTTCCAGTCTCACCCCTTATTTGGACAATAAAGCCATTAATCTGTTATAGCATTAGTACAAAAAAAATTAGAACTTTTTGTATTAAACAATCAAAATGATAGTTTACTAGAAAACTAAATTTACTTTAGTGTACCTAACCTTAAGCCAACAGTGTTAGAAAATCTGAAATTGATTGGATTGTATAGTTATATGCATTAAAGTTTACATGCCAACTTTTAACTTTATTGGATTTTGTAAGGTTTATAATCTGACAGAATTTTATTCCACTCTACCTATTTAAACATAATTTGATGAGTCACTGACTTCATCAACTATAGAATTGACATTTGATTCCTCACCTCCAAATATATTTGTACTTATATCACTATGATAGAAATATTTTGAATGTTATTGATGTTTTACCAGGGCTCTTTGATGTTTCTAGTTGACGTTTTTCTATTCCAATTATGAAAGCCTTGTAACAGAGTGAACATGTATATGCATTTTATCAATCAATATTTGTCTATTTATATACACAGTATGAATATGATGTTTACATAGATATCAAAGCCTCGGTCTTTATCTAATTTAATGCAAGACCCATTTTTCTACTGCTATTGAACTAAGAGTGGAGAAATGTGTCCCCTGCGTATAATAACGTGTTTTTATCTGTTTCAGCTCCTAGGTTAGCTACATCACGGGTGAAAACACCTTCATATCATTCACCTACCGCGTTATATCATCATCTGGTTCTTCAGGACGACATTCAAATATGTATAATATGTGCAGTATAAAATTCACAAAATTAAATATGTATAACTTTGGATTTGTATGTCACTACAATAACCTGTTACATTGTTTTTGGTTTTTGTGTTTCAGGTTGATGAGTTAGCTCAAACCCATCCTTCATTTCTGACATTGAAGAGTGTGGATCTTTCCTCCAACAAGTTAGATGGTTGTTTCTTGGTGAGCATAGTTTGTTGCTATCTCTAAAGATTTGGTATTTAACTGAACTGAATCATGTCGTGTCATAATGTGGTTGATCTCATGGAAAAGTTCATCTTATCTTGTTTATGTTACTTTCTATCAAATGATTAGCCTCTGTTAATTTCCATAGTACATAAATGTTATACTGAATTTTCATCATTGAATAGGTACCCAATTTATATTATCCCAAGCCGAAACAATGTAAAGGAATTGGAAGTTTTATGAGTTATATAGTTTATAGTTTTATGCTCTTTAGTTTATGTAGGCAATTGTCAGTGTTTCTTCTTGCATTATTCATGTTAAACTTTCTGTTCCTAATTATTTCTTTTTGAATTAGGGGTGGCCTATACAAGTTGCTTCATACCCTGCCTCCGAATGCTTCTGAGTACATTTTACAAGCTCTGAAACCAAGGTAATCAAGTGCATTTTACAAGCTCTGATAAGTACTTGATTGGATTCTCTCTTGCATGTTACGTGTACTTCATTTGATTTTGTATTCATATCACATCAATTACCCAAGTCTTTTTTAAAAAGAAGCATGATGAGTAAAATATTTTAATAATTTGAGTGTACACATAATTCATGGTGAATTTGAGTACATATCTTGAAATTAATATAGTATTTTATGTTATTTATGTTCTGAAAAAATAATGATTAAATTTACATTTTATTCGATAGTTTTTTGTAAGTATGGTGATATTTTAATTAAGATCACTCCAATGCATGAACCTATCAATGACTTTCCTTCAAATAGTTTTTCATTATAAAATTGCCGTTAGCATTAATGTTTCATAGTCACGCTTTCAAATTCCAATCAACAACTATTCCTCATTCATATTATATATGCGATCAAATTTTGCCTTTTACTTTTATTTTATTGATGAGATTAATTCTTTGAGGATGGATCCTTTCACATGATTTTGTTAGCATAAAAGAAATATAGAGCTCTTTTTTATTACCACATGGAATTTGCTTTTATTACCACATGGCATTTTACTTTTTTATTTTGAATGATAAGCTCAAAATGATTTGTAAAAGTTTCTTCCAAAGGCTCCCAAAATGGGTTAATGAATTTGGGACAATGGTATACTTAAGGTGTTTGATTATTCATTCAGGCTTTAAGCGTGCCGATAGAAAGGTATATTTTATGTTCTCTGTATGTCTCTCTTTCTAACCTCTCTTTTTTAATTTTTGTCTTTGTTTTGAAAACTATTTCAGGAACTTAAGAACCTAAGGCCTTAACTGCATTCTTTTTCAGAATATTGTGAAAAATCTTATCTTCATAGTGAATTTAAATTATTACATTTTCAAATATTCATAATTGCTTGCTTATTTGCTTTCTTGTTGGGTTTGACATTATATGTGGCATGTAATATCCTTGGTAATTTATGTTGTTTTTGGATTTTTTTTTCTTTTTCCTATGGACTAATCATCACTTGTAATGGATAAACTTTTTTAGTATTTTTAGTGTTCGATTTTCCCACTAATAGTTATTTGTAAACAAGTTATGTGTTAATAACTTTTTTATCAAAGTCAAATAAGAGGAATATAGTGTATATTGTTGTGTTCAACTAGCCTAATAGAAAAGTTTAGTCTTGTTTTTCTGACTAATAGCAGCTTGCTGAAAAGCATTTGTATTAGGTTGATTAACCTAACATACTTGTGATTGTTTTCAGGAAAAGTTGGCATCCATAGAAGAGCTTAAACTTTTTCCAATCATGTTAGTTTCAATGTTTCTTTTTATAATTTTAGGTCACTGTTTATAGATTTCTTTGTATATATAATCATTTAATTATTGTATTGTATACTATTCTTCATTTGTATAAAGGATCAAAATATATTTTTAAATTCTTTCTTCATTTCTGTCTAAAGCTTCTACTTCCCTTCTTTGAGATAATTAGGTAGAGTGTATGTTATCACTGATATTAATATGATGTTACTAATCATAAATTAGCATTATATTGAAGTTATAAAGAAATAATAAAGTGTGCAGCTTTGGAGCTAACTTTTTTTATTTAGGTCTATCTATAAATTCTTTTATAATTTTTTTTTATAAAGCTATAAAGTTATATACGGATTTTTTCGTATGTAAATTATATACAGATATTACATACAGATTTTTCCGTATATAATTATATACGGATATTATATACGGATTTTCTGTATATAATTATATACGGATTTTACATACAGATTATCCGTATGTAATTTATATACGGATAATCTGTATGTAAATTATATACGGATAATCCGTATGTAAATTATATACGGATAATCCGTATGTAAATTATATACGGATAATTCGTATGTAAATTATATACGGATAATCCGTATATAACTTTATCTACACTCTTATTATATACGGATTTTTGGCCGTATATAATCCGCATATAACACCATTTTATATACGGATTTTGGAGGTTATATACGGATTTTGGCTGTATGTAACTGCGATTTTTCTTGTAGTGACGCATGTGTGACTCTTGTCGTCTAATTTGTTTCTTTTTTTATCTGGAATATGAACGTGTGCAATACATCCAAATGTTCGAAAGTAATCAGCACAAGGTTTTATTCCACTCCATACCTCTTCCGGAGTTCCATGATCTATGGCAGTAGTGGGACTTCGATTTTGAGCATGAACACACCATTCACTGCCTTGGGCCAGAAGGACTTTAGAACTTGTTTTGCATGAAGCACAGATCATACTGCATTCATAATGGTGCGATTCTTGCGCTCGAAAAGTCCGTTCTGTTGAGGAGTGTAAGCAGCTGTGAGTTGTCTAGAGATACCGTGATGAGTGCAAAAATTAGAGAACTCCTTGGATGTGAATTCCCCTCCTCTGTCAGTTCTCAAACAAGTAATATGAGTGCCAGCTTCCTTTTCAACAAAGGCTTTGAAACTCTTGAATGTATTAAAAGTTTCGGACTTTTCATGTAAAAAGCAAACCCATGTCTTACGATAATAGTCATCAACAAAACTTAATATGTACCGTTTGCGGCTGTTTGAGATTGGTGTGATCGAACCACATACATCAGCATGAACTAACTGTAATTTAGTTGATGCGCGCCAAGAACTTGACTTGGGTATGGTATCACGGTGCTGTTTACCAACAAGACATGTAGTGCACACAACTGTAGAAATTTTCAAAGAGGGTAATCCGATTACCATTTGCTTTTGTGCAAGTGTATTGAGTCCTTTGAAATTGAGATGACCAAATCGTCTATGCCATAATTGCGTTTCTTGTTCTGAGATATCTTCCACTTGGAAACATTGAGAATGTTGAGTGAACGTTGAGGTTGACAAGCAGAACATTCGGTTCTTTTGCATGGTAGTGTGAATGATCAAGCCTTTGTCTCGATGAAATATTTTGCACGTACCATGTTGGATCAGTATGGTAAGTCCTTTCTCCTGAAGTTGTCCCAAACTTAAGAGATTGGTTTTAAGTTCTAGAACATAATAAACATCAGAAATAACGTGGGCAGTATTATTGATCTGAACCCGAATGCTTCCTTTTGCAACTACCTCCATTTTTGTATCATTGTCAAGCTTGACAATTTTATGGGGTCTTTCTTCATGTATTTTTGTGAACCACTGTTTATTTCCTGTCATATGGTTACTGCAACCAGAATCCAAAAACAATCCTCCATCTGAACAAAATGTGTCACCTCTTCATATGCGACCAACAAAATCTCTTCCTCAGCGTTAGTTTCTTCAAACATTGTATAATGAGTTTGCTTCTCAACACTAGGGCACTCATACTGAAAATGTCCTAGCTTATGGCATTGAAAACATTCAATGAGTGCCTTGTTGAAAGGTTGTCTTCCACAGCCTCTCCCACGTCCACGGTTACTGCGTCCATGACCACGACCTGCTCCTGCTCCATAATCATGCGTAACTTTCAAAACTTGTTCTTCTGGTTGAAAATTCTGCATTGGTTGTTCATGAAAGAGCAAGCTGCCATGAAGATCATCAAGACTCAGAGTATTCAAGTCATTGGACTCCTCGATAGAACATACTACATAGTTGAAATTTGTGGTTAAAGATCTGAGTATCTTGCTAACCACTGTGCTAGAATCCATTACTTCACCATTAGATTTCCTTTTTGTTAACCACAGTGAGTGTGCGCCCAAGGTAACTGTCAGTCTTCTCGTCGTCCTTCATTGCCAGTAGTTCGAACTCACGTCGAAGTGCTTGAAGTTGAGCATGTTTGACCCTCGTTGATCCCTGATATTTTTGTTGCATTGAACTCCAGATTTTCTGTGACATGCTTTTGTCCAACATTGTTTCAAGAATTTCTCGATCAATAGCTTGAAACAAAAAATTCTTCACCTTCAGATCCTTTAGTTGTGCCTCAGTGACCCTCTTTCTTTCCGCCTCAGTGGATGTTGCATCAAGTGTTGGTATTCCATTCTCCACTAGCTCCCATAGTTCTTTGCTACGTAGAAAGGTTTCCATAGTCATGGACCAAAAATCATAATGTCCATCAAACCGTGGAATGACTGGTTGAACATATTTCTCTGAAGTTGTCATGACTTTACACCTAATGTATCAGCGTTGCACTCTAGATCTGGATGCTCTCTTTACTCTCCTTGGATCAGGCCTCTTGCGGAGCTCTGATACCAATTGTTAAGTTTTAATGAATAGACATAGATGGCACAATGAATATGTAAAAGATTGCATAATTTATTCAGTCATACGAAAGCAGCTTTTATAAGCTTTACAGACTCTGAACGAAACAGAGCAAAATATCACGAAACTGATGCCGCTAGTTTAGGCGAAAACTAAGTCATTGACTAGACTTAATCAGTCCTATAAAATAGGACGATTTATTGACACGTTAAAGTAACTAACAAGATTGAGGAAGCTAAATTTGATATCAGAGCTTAGGTGTGTGTTTCCGATCATTTTGATGTTTTCACAGTGACAAAAACAATTCTTGAGGCAATCATTAAATACAAAGATGATAGTGCAGACCTCAAAATGGTTCATGGAAGATTGAAAGGAAAAGTATTTGGAAAGAAATTTCTTCTTGTTTTGGATGATGTTTGGAACGAAAGACGAGAAGAATGGGAAGCTATGCGAACTCCTCTTAGCTATGGGGCTTCAGGAAGTAGAATTCTTGTCACAACACGTGTTGAGAAAGTTTCTTCTAACATGAGATCTAAAGTGCATCACCTAAAACAATTAGAAAAGGATGAATGCTGGAAATTTTTTAACAAACAAGCTTTGAAAGATGATGATCTTGAATTGAATGATGAGAAAAAAGAGATTGGTAGAAGGATAGTTGAGAAGTGCAAAGGACTACCTCTTGCTTTGAAAGCCATTGGAAGTCTTCTCCACACAAAGTCACTCATTTTAGATTGGCAAAGCGTATTGGAAAGCAACATATGGGACTTACCGAAAGAAGTTGAAATAATCCCTGCTCTATTATTAAGTTATCAGCATCTTCCTTCTCACCTTAAGAGATGTTTTGCTTATTGTGCTTTATTTCCAAAAGATTATGAATTTGACAAGAATGAATTGATTTTGTTGTGGATGGCTAAAGGTTTTCTCCATCATTCTCAACTGAACAAGAATGTACAAGAAATTGGTGAACAGTATTTTGATGATTTATTAACGAGGTCTTTCTTTCTTCCATCAAGCTTCAAAATGTTATTCGTCATGCATGACCTTCTGAATGATTTGCCAAAATATGTTTGTGGAGACTTCTGTTTCAGGGTGAAATTTGATAAAGGAAATTGTATACCCAAAACAACCCGTCATTTTGCATTTGCATTCAATGATGTAAGATATTTTGATGGTTTTGGGAGTTTAACTGATGCTAAAAGACTGTGTCCATTTGTTCCAATCAGACATATTTGGAACCATACCCCTTCTTCTTGGACGTTCAAGATTTCTATACATGATTTGTTCTCCAAGATTAAGTTTGTACGTGTCTTATCTTTGTCTTGTTGTTCAAGATTTAGAGAGGTTCCAGATTCTGTTGGTGATCTTAAACATCTTCATTCGTTGGACCTTACGGGTACTTCGATACAGAAACTGCCTGACTCAATATGTTTGCTCTATAACTTGCTAATACTGAGATTGAACTATTGTTCAAATATGGAGGAGTTGCCGTCAAATTTGCATAAACTTACCAAATTGAGCTGCCTAGAATTTGAAAATACGAAAGTGACAAAGATGCCAATGCATTTTGAAAAATTGAAGAATCTTTAAGTACTGAATACGTTTTGTATTGATAAAAATAGTGAACTCAGTACTAGGCTTTTAAGAGGACTCAAACTCAATCATCATGGAAGGCTAATAATTAAGGAGGTGCAAAACATTGTGAATCCTTTGCATGCATTAGAAGCAAATTTGAAAAATAAACACCTTTGTGGTACTAGAGTTAAAATGGAATTCGAATCATGTCTCTTGATGATCCAGTGAAAGAAAATAAAGTATTCGAGAATCTACAACCTTCCAAACACTTGGAACATTTGTCAATCATTAACTTTGGTGGCACACAATTCCCAAGCTGGGTATTGGATAATTCATTATCAAATTTAGGGTCATTATGGTTGGCTAACTGTAAATATTGCCTGTGTTTGCCTCCCTTTGGACTTCTGTCATCTCTGAAGACCCTCACCATTATGGGGTTTGATGGAATAGTGAGCATTGGTGCTGAATTTTATGGGACCGGCTCTTTTTCGTTCAAGTCGCTGGAAATATTGGTATTCTCCAACATGAAGGAATGGGAATGTAAAACTACTAATTTTCCACATCTTAAACATCTTTCAATTGATAGATGTCGTAAGCTGAAAGGTCTCTCAGACCAACTTCTTCATTCAGAGCAACTAACTATTGATTCCTGCGATGAGCTCATCGTTAGTGAGAACAGTATGAACACATCGTCGATTGAAAACTTGCATATTTATTCATGTCCACTTGTGAGTATTCCCACTACGCATAATGATTTCCTTGAAGTAATAAAGATTGGTGGTGGCTGCGACTCTCTTACAATCTTTCCGCTAGATTTCTTTCCAAAGCTCCGTTTACTTCAATTGCGGAGGTGCCAAAACTTGCGAAGAATTTCACAAGAGCACACTCATAATCATCTCAACGAACTGACAATTATCCATTGCCCTCAATTTGAATCATTCCCCAACGAAGGATTATTTGCACCGTGTCTAGAAATAATTGCAATTGAAGGAGCTGAGAATTTGAAGTTGTTGCCAAAACACATGAAAATCCAGCTTCAATCTCTTAAGAACCTGCGGATAATTGATTGTCCACAAGTGGAGATGCTCTCAGACGAAGGTTTGCCAAGAAATGTAAAATATGTGTCTCTTTCAAGTTTAAAACTTATGGCCTCATTGAGAGAAAGCTTTGATGAGAACACATGGCTTGAACGGTTGTGCATTGAAAAGATGGATGTGGAGTGTTTTCCAAATGAAGGTTTGCTGCCACGCTCTCTCATCTCTTTACAAATCCTTAATTGCCCAAATCTTAAAAAGCTGAACTACAAGGGTCTCTGTCACCTTTCGTCTCTCACACTTACTCACTGCCACAACCTTCAATGTTTACCGGTGGAGGGTCTACCCAAATCCATCTCTTCTCTCACAATTCGGGGTTGCCCATTGCTCCAACTGCGTTGTCAGAATCCAGAAGGCGAAGATTGGGTAAAGATTGCTCATATTCAAGAATTGATTATTGGAGAGTAAGATGAAGTAAAGTTAGATGTGTATAATTCCCAATAGTATGTCTCTTCAAGCACTGAGTTTTATAGGAAATGGGGAGATGAGTTTTAATGAATGATTTGTTAATTGACAATAATATGATTCCTTTTCCAAATCAAACATTTTCTACGTGTTGTCTTTTTGCTATTGTTATTTGGTAAATCGATATATGTCTGAACAATAATTTAATTTAGTTTTTTAATATCTCACCTTTTTAATATAAACATGCATCTTGCTGTCATGGCAGTTGACATTGTGAAGCTTTAGCATCGCCATTTAATTGGAGAAATCTGAACACATAGCTCTACAAAGTTTGTATGCAGAAGTGTTTATGATGAATCCACTCATTCTTTATGTTGGGTATTGATTTTTAAGTTAATGATTTAAATGGAAGCAGAAGAGCCCTGTGCTAATCTCGTGTTTACATTATCCGTGTTTATGCCTAGAGGTAGTAGTAGACAGCCTCTTTGGCCCTGGATTCTCAGCATCACACTGAACAATGGACTTTTCCATGAGCAGAAACGAAACTGGATGAAATTTAAGGTAAAAGATTGCAACTCGTGTATATATGAGACTTGAATCAAAGAAATTCAAGAACACCATCCATCTTGTGTTAAAGCGTAGATATTAAGAGCAAACTTGTCCCAACATTGTTTGGGTAATGTTATTGTAGTTACATAGCCGAATATATATTGTGAAGAGTCTTTTCTCATTTCACTTACATCTCCTATTATGTATTCATTCGCTAAATATTCTTTGTCCTTTTGATACTCATCCTCTACAAGGATGATTGGGTGAGATGTTTAGAGAAGATTTTTTGTTGTTTAAGTTAGTTCTCTGGATCAGATATTGTAATCAAAATATGATTAATGTGAAAAAGTGATGTCAAAAATCTATTAAAATAATATTTATAAGAGTATTTTATTAACCATCACCCCTACTTATATGAACTTTAATCATAAGCGTTATAGGAATATTTAGTATTTATGGATCTTTATCCGGATGGACTCGGTTTTCGGATAACCCAAACCCATTAGTCTAATGGCAATTTTACCTTTAACGATGTGCGATCCAATAAAAATTTTACCTGTGACGATGTGTAGGAAACTTTAGCTAAGTTATGAAGAGTATTGATGTGTTTGGCAAACAATGGAAATTTTACTTGTGACGATGTGTAGGCAACTTTGGCTAAATTACGAAGCATATTAATGTGTTCAAGAAGTAGGAATAGGTACCGGTAAGCGGTACCTGGCTCCACTAAGGAGCTCATCCATCAGCGGATGACATCATGGCCTCTTCCAACAACTCCAACTTCTTATAGGTCTACCAGTAAAGGATGTTCACTAAACTGCTTTGGTCAACCAACACCTTAACTACGAAATTCTCGGCTTCTACCGTGATCACCATGGGATCATTTTGATCTAGGTTCACTTCTTGAAAATTTGTATTAGTAAATTTGATGGGTGGCTTCCTTTTGAATAAAAAATTCTTGGACATCACGTTTACCGATTTGATCGCCCTCAAATGCCTCTTCCTTGCTAAGGACGTCACTCTTTCTCTTGTGAAGCCTCTAGATAGTGTTGATAGTGCCCCTAATGGGAGGCTTGTCGCTTGCAAGTCTATCTTCCTGTCTCCTCCTTCTTTTCATTCATGTACTTGTTTTTGTCTTTTTTCCATTCTATTCGATCATCAAACATCCTGGGTAGAGGGATGAGGTCCGCATGAAGTGTTTCCTCCAACACTCGCGACGTGGGGACATTGAGCGGAGTGTAGCACGAGAACCAAACGGGCTTGGGCTTTCCTCTTGATTGGGGATCATTCTTCCTACTGACATTCCGACCATTATCCTTCTTCTTAACAGACGGCATGGTGGATCACATGTTTTCTGCCCTCACATTGGTACGATACTCTTTGACCTCCTTTAGATGTAATACCCTTTTAAGTATGCCACGTGTAATTTATAAAACATTCATTATTTACGAAAATCTCAAACTCTAATACCATCATGAAAAAGTGAATTAATAAAATATTTAATTATTTATCTCATACTAAAAACAAAGCAAGCGGAAAATCACCTTGTTGAACCGATATCGTCAAACACATAAGCAATTCACACTGTGTTGATCTCGCAACGTAAAAAAAATTAAACACTGTCAACGTATACAATATGTTGTTAACAATTTAGGCAACAATATAGAAAATGACCAAATTGAACAATATTATCAAAATTATGACCATTATAATGAATATAAAAAAAAGAGAGTTCCATTTTAAATAAAATCAACAAAAATAGAAAAAAATATATTTAAGTCTTATTAAATCATTATTGCTAATGAATATTTTTTTTGTTATATTATTTGAGAGGAAGAATAAGATAATGAAAAAGGGTGAAACATTAAATTTGATAGAAAACTTGTTTAAGAAAATATTTAAAATATTTTAAAAAATTTGTTCCAAAATATAAAGCATTTTATATATTCTAGAAAACTTATTCTGAAATACTTAATCCAAAAAATATTTCATATATTTTGGAAGTTTATTCTCTAAATCATTTTCAGAAAATTTACTTAAAAATCTAATTTTAAAAATTTGTTTCAAAAGATTTTCAGAATACGTAATCTCGAAATCACAATTGAAATATAACGTGAAGTAGATAATAATGATTTTAAAATTTATGAAATCTATTAGTAATTATAGAGGGTAGGAAATAAGAGCCTTATTTCGATATCCTCCTAAGAAGCACAAAATCAACACGTTAAAGATAATAAAATTAAGAAAATAAATATTATTATACGTCACATCTAGATTATCAATAATTCAACAACTATTTTTACATATAATAAACATAGGATTTGACAGGTCTTTCATTCAATATTCACCACGTACAATGATATAAAACGATATTTTCAAACTTAAATGTTATACTTATAATAATACATTTTTATAGTATACATCTTTTATTATTAGTTATATCATATAAAAAATAAACAATTTATTATATATATATATATATATATATATATGAAGCGAAATTTATATAATAGTAAATACACAAATAAATTGAACATAAAAATAAAATAAAATAACTAATTATAAGATATTTATAATATTTAATTACGATTATAATATCATTTATTTTTATATTAATTATTAATTATACTTAAATTTTATAGTTAAATATTTAATATAAAAAAATAACTTTTGAAGAATACTTGAATAAAATATTTTTTTTATTAATGAAATTGTATTATATAAATAATTAATAATTTATAATTATAACATCAATATATTTACAATATTATCTTATGTATAATTGTAAGACGATCTTTTTACATTAATTGTATTTAAGTTTTTTGTTTAAATGTATTTTTAAAAGTAAATTGAGAAATCATGAAAAGGGTAAAAAAAATATTAGAGAATGATTTTGAGGTGCTAATTTGTTTCTATTTTTGAGTTACCTAATTCAAATTGTGATTAGAACCTCGTAAACAATTGGATTAGATCAAAAATTTTACAGAGTATTATTAAAATATTATTCTCCATTATGTGGTGTGATTTATAATTGGAAGTTTATGCTAAGAGAAGTAAAGCTTGACACTTTCATGATGTGCACAAATAAAGAAACACAATGTATCACAGAAAAAGAAGTACAAATCGTATAGGCATTTAATGTTAAAAGTTTATAAGCATGTTTCGAGTACTAAGCCTTTAGTGCACAAGTTTGTTCTTTGAGTAACATTAGGTCGTTTACATATAGTTTAAGCGATGGTCACATGTATCCTAGACGATCTAACTTGTTATTAGATAGTTATTAGATACTATTATGATCAGGCAATCTGTTATCAACCTTATAGCATTTAACGGTAGTCAAACATTACTTAGACGTTTTTACATGATAAATGTTCTTCTATTGTTTATGCTCTTAAAGAGTAACATTTAGCGCTTCTTAGTTAGTTTTAGACACATTTATAATATAAACCGAATTTTGAACAAACATTGTGTGTAAGTTGTATAACATCTTATTCATGCTTATTATAGACAATTTGCTTAAATTATTCAACACTGTTTTTAGCAAACATATATTTTAAACGGATTAACTCGTAAACACTATTTAATTGAGTATTAATTTGTTAAACTTCGAAACAAGATATGCTAAAGTCTTGTCTCTCTAAACGATCTTGCCTTAACATTTATAACCTCATTTTTTTATATCTATTTGTCTCTTTACTTTATTTATTCAGGTGCTTTTTATCTTATTTTTATTATTTTTATTTATTTCAATAGGTGAAGTGTTTTATAATTTCATTTTTTTATTTTTATTTACATATTTATTTTATTGGTGAGGCGTGTGTAACCTTATTTTTAGTTATATTTATTTTATTTAGTGAAGTTTTTCTAAACCTAATTCTTATTTTATTTCAATTTATTTATTTAATGAGGTGTTCATAACCTTATTTCGTTTTAATTTTACATGTGAAGTATTTGAACACAAAATGAACTATGTTCATCAATAAATGAATAAAAAGGAGAATTAGTATATTAGCGGGAAAAGTGGGAAACCTTCGGAATATATGTGAGGTTTTTTAAGCCTATATCTTATAGTCGCCCTTCACAAGGATAAGACGCAAAAACGTCGCATACTCATGATGATAATAATTTTACCTCGAAAAGAAGATTTTTAGTTTTAGTTTGAAGACTAAGAAGAACATAGTTTAAAAGTTCTGAAACTGTTAAGTAAAAAGGATATTGAAGTGTGTTGTGTGATTGAGAAATACATAGAATTATTGTATTGATATATGTTGAATGAATTGTATGAATATGAATAATTCTAAAGAGAAATCCTCAAATTGTATAGTGTAATGTATATATTGGTGTAGGGATTCTAATGTGAAGTCCTTCAGACTCTACTAAATTCTCATACTCATATAGTGAAGGTTATTTATGCGGTGAGGGTCGAAAGAGGTTTCTAATCTAGAGAATCGGCACAAAATAGTACAATGACTTAAAGGGTGAAATGGAACTAAATATGTCATTGTGGTTTTTTGATAAAGATGATGATTTTGGGATGAGGATTGTGGTGTTGAGATAAGGAAAATGTTGTTGTTTATGATTGAATTACTACAAAGACAATTTTATAATAGGTGCAAGACTTTATAAGAACATCAAAACCACATGTCTTTGAAATTAGAGTCTTATAGGTTTATTTGTTTTTAATGTTTTTGATGAATTGAATGTTTAATATCTGATTGTAACTTTATTGATATGATATGAAATGCAAGATCATTTTTTTATAACTAAGCTTACATTTGTATTTTGTGCTTAAGGTTTTCACTTGTGATTATTGTATATGTATGTTTATATATACGGGAATAGACATTTTGCAGATAGTAGAAAGGATCGACAATGAGCTTTTGATGTTTTATATAGGAATAGACGCATATATATACATTTATGTGCTCATATATTTGACAATGTCTCCTCTTTAATAAAAAATGTTTGTATTTAAATAAAATATTTAAATTTTTTGAAAAACTATAAATATGTACTAATATATTTACACTTTTGTACTTAATATTATTATTTAATAATGATCTCATTATAATAATAGATTCTAATATCTTAAAACTAAAATATTATAAGTAAAATTAATAACAAATTGTGATTTTCATTGAATTTGTCCATAAAAAATATGTTTTTTATTTCGTACTTTATTTTAAAAAAATATTTTCATAAAAAAACACAATTTTATCGTACAATATACTAAATAAAAATGCATTTTCAATTTGTTAGAATACATCTCAACGTGACAAAAACACATTTCTACAAAAACACATTTCTTCTATATAAAGAAAAGAGAAAATATAGATTAGAGTAAACATTAATTTGCAATATTTTTTGTAAAATTAAAATTATAAAAGAGTAAGAAAAGGTTACGAGAACAACATCTTTAAACATGTTTATAAAGGACCACTGAATTGAATTCTATTAACTTTGATCCCAATTTTATCTATTGCACACAAATATGGATTCTTTTCATTCTTAAAAAAAAAAAAAAAACAATTTAATTACTCATTTGATTCCTGCATTGGTCACAAAGTTTTAATTTGGTCTATCCTTTCTAAAATCAAAGACACAAGTCAAATTTTTACTTTTATAAAAACACATTTAAACAAATTTTTTCTTAAAGACCATTAAAAAAAATAAAGCAATCTCTTACAAACTCAGTTTATATACAAGTTAATTTGTTTAATCTATGAATAAAATCTCTTATAAATATTAATTTTTAGTTTAAAAAATCTATTTACTTTTAAAGTGTAGAATGTCATTCAAAATCATTTGAATATATCTTTATTACCAGTTTTGTTAAGTTAGACATTCATTAGTAATATACTCCTCCAATACTTTAAATACATAAAGTATTAGGGAGTTTAATATTAAGTCAACGTCACTCCGATATACATATTATTTTAATTCAAATTTTTAAGTGAAATTATTTTAGGTTTTTTCTTCTTTTAATATAGTTCTCAAATCCATTTTAGTTTTTAGGTTAGAGGTTTCTTTTACTAAATTGACTTATTTAAGTTTAAAAATTAACTATTAATAAAATCAATAACTAATTTAAAATAATTACACAATAAATTAAGTTAGTAGTTAATTAATTAATCTCTTTGAAGCTAAAATATACCTCAGAACTAAGATCACATTGTTGATTTAATCCACTAATTCAACATAATTAACTAAAAATTGATTTTAGTTTTATGAAACCAAATTATAAAAAAAAAAAATTAAGAATATGTTTGGATAAATTTCTCTAATAAAAAAGATAGAACACATGAGTTTTTACATCTTCAATCTCTTTTCCATAATTTTAGTCTCTTATTTATATGTTTTGTAATATTTAGATTATTTAATTTTTAAGAATATGTAACTTAGGTCAATTTTTAATTAAATTATCTATTATTTTTGGTTAATTTGGGCATAACAAAGTATGATTGACAGAAAAAACGAATTTTCTTGACATAATTGAATATTGTAACAACTACAAAATTAAAGCCAATAGCTTTTATGAAACTAAAAACTGAACAAATTTACATATATATAAAAATTTAGATACAAAATTGAGTGAACAGAATTTTGGTAACTAAAATTATTAATAATTGAAAATTAGAAAATTAAAATTATAAAAAATTACAGATATACTATAACATAAAAAAATTACGATTAAACCTGTTGACTTTTACCCAAACTAAATTTATAATATATATATATATATATATATATATATATATATATATATATATATATATATATATATATATATATATATATATATATATATTTCTCTTATTCTTTTTAGTAAGATTGAGGACGTTTACAAAATGTGTCGGTTTTCCCGTTGGAAACGTGTGGGGTCCACAAAACAAGAACAATCATGGGCACGGTCCCATGAACGATGTCGTTTAGATGCTCCATCATCGTAGCATAAAGAAGCACCTCGGATTCAGAATCATGATCAATCTCGCTGCTTCCCATTTCCTAATTGTACGATCACAAACCGAGAGAGAGTGAAAAATGTCGTTCTTTTCAAGGGGCCATCACGGCGGCCACGAAAGCCACGGGGACAAGGTCGACGACTTCGACGAGTACGATCCCACCCCCTACGGCGGCGGCTACGACATCTCCCTCACCTACGGCCGTCCTGTCCCTCCCTCCGAAGAGACATGCTACCCCATCGGAGACTCTTCCTCCGCCGACGACAGCTTTGACTACGATCGCCCTCAATACAGTTCCAACGCTCAACCCTCTGCTTATGGAGACGAAGCCCTCGTCACTGAGTATAGCAGCTACTCTCGCCCCAAACCTAGGCCTGCACCTGCAGGCTTCAACCCCGCTGCTGGATCCGGGTATGGCGGATCCGGTTCGGAATATGGATCCGGGTATGGCAGGAAGCAGGAATCTGAATACGGATCATCCGGGTATGGAGGGAGAAAGGAGGAAACTGAATATGGGTCTGGGTATGGTGGGAGAAAGGAGGAATCTGGATATGGGACAGGTTATGGAGGGAGAAAGGAGGAACCGGAATATGGGACTGGTTATGGAGGGAGAAAGGAGGAATCGGAATATGGGTCGGGTTATGGAGGTAGAAAAGAGGAATCTGGATATGGGACTGGTTATGGAGGAAGAAAAGAGGAATCTGAATATGGGACTGGGTATGGTAGGAAGCAGGAGTCGGATTATGGATCCGGGTATGGTGGTAGGAAACAAGAAGGTGAATATGGATCGGGATATGGTGGAAGAAAGGAGGAGTCTGAATATGGATCTGGGTATGGTGGTAGAAAGGAGGAATCTAACTATGGATCCGGGTATGGAGGAAGCAGGCCAGAATCTGAATACGGGTCGGGATATGGTGGCAGGAAGGAAGAATCTGCATATGGGTCTGGTTATGGTGGAAGGAAGGAGGAATCAGAATATGGATCCGGGTATGGTGGAAGGAAGGAGGAGACTGAATATGGATCCGGGTATGGTGGAAGGAGGCAAGAATCTGAATATGGATCCGGGTACGGTGGAAGAACGGAGGGGAGTGAATATGGATCTGGGTATGGTGGAAGGAAGAGTAGTGGGTATGGGGAAGAGCAGCAGCAGGACAGTGGATATGGTTATGGAGGGAGGAGTGAGTATGATGAGAAACCTAGCTATGGGAGCCAAGGAGGTGTTGAGTATGGTTATGGGCGTCCACCTCAGGAGGAGGGATACCGAAAGCCTAGCTATGAGAAGCGTGATGATGATGATGATGAGGGCTATGGACGCAAGAAATATGTAAGTACTACTTCCTCCTGCATTCCTTCAACTAATGAGTTTACGTAGTCTGTGATTTGTAGTCTACAGGGATTTTACTTTGCTATCTAATCACAAATGATCATATATGGTGATAAGATTACTGATTACTTCCTTAGAAGGCATAATTAAAGTGATTTCTGATTAGTTCATAGTTATCTGGTAGTGTACTGAAATTAAAATCACTAATTGGTAACTTGGTGTTCTTTAATACTCAAGTTGGTGTTTTTTTTTGCCGTTGCAAGCAATACTCAAATTATGTGTATGTTTCATAACTTATATTGTTTCTGCATTGTAATGGTGTAATTGCTTGAACTAATTGAAATGTAGTATTATTATGTAAATTTTATTTTCTTGTCATATATATTCTATTTTCTTACCACTTGTTATAATTGGAGTTTCCTTATGTCTATTTGGTGTTGTTCTTTTGTTAGAATTGGAGTTTCAGTTAGTAACAAACCTATTTTAACCTTCAACGCAAATCTTTATTTCGTGAGTTACAGACATAAAACTTCAATTCTGATTAGAAAACAACATTGAAACTATATAGGAACTGTATTTAAGTGTTTTCCTTTATGGTATATGTTATAATGTGTACAGTGCTAGTTTTATGGATTTGGTTTTGCTAAAGTTTGGTTTGCTTCATTGTACCGTTCCAAAACCATGAATTCGTGTTCAGAATTAGTTGCATTGTTTCTTCTTGTTCATGATTCAGTGGATTACTTTCATGCGTTGTTATAAATATAGATCATTGGTGTTGCGTTTAAATAGATCAATAATCCTTTTGAACTTACTTTCTAATGAATGCATGAATGGATGCATGATAAGGATCAAGGGTGCTAAGGCTGACCTGAAACATGAGTAATCAAATATCAGTTAACCTGTTACATTTTTCATATAAAACTAGACTAGCTTAGCATTTCCTAGACTTCAGTTTACATATTCTTTTTGTTCAACGGTTACATATTCTTTTCTCCAAACAACTTTTCACCTTCAACAGGTTTATTTTAATCAATTTCATGTTGGAAAATGGTGATGGGTGTAATCGGTTGAATTTGATATCAGATGGAATGGGATAAAATATATCATTATTTGTACATAATGATGGAATAGAGGAAACTTTCCATTCCTTTTTGTTTGGAAGTTCTAGAGGAATTGAATATATTCGTGGAAGATTTAATATTATTTAAATTATTAAATGAATATGGTCACTGAGTATGCACAAAAAAGATATACACTTAAAAAAGCTTATATGGAGAGATTACAAAATTGAGACTCAAAATGTAAGTTTTGTGCTTCCTACTGAAATTTGATAACTGAACATGATATGTTTAATAGGTTTTGCAATCAATAAAGATTACTTCTTCTGTCCCATCCTCCTGTAAGATGTATGTAATAGGATTTGCAAGCAGAATGATGATATGTTTGAATGCTAGTTGGCGGAGTAGGTGCTTTCACTACCTAAACCAACAAATTGTTCCTACATTACGACCCATGGAAATGTGTATTGCAATTTCCATACTCATGTTTCCAATTTTTATCCAAACATAAAATGCTACCCTATAGTTGTGAATGTTATATGTGTGCATAAAGCATTTCTGTTGAAGTTGGTATTCATTTGCTGGTATTTTCGTATCATTGCAGGGTAATGACTCGGATGATGATGATAGGAAGAAGCATCACCACAAGCATCACCATCATCACAATAGTTATGCCGATGAGTAATCAAAATGCCTGTGGTTGCTGTTTGAATGAAAGTCACCCCATAATTACCTACTAAATAAAGGGTTGACAGCATTATACCTTCCTGCGTGTTTAGACTATTACTATGATGTCTTGAGCTTTAAGCACTGTTGGTCTAAACTAAATGTGAGGTCATTGGCTTTTGAGTGATAATAGTATCCCCGATGTTCGAGTTTGTGTGTTAATGTTTCACTTTCCAAAGTTTGAATGCATTTGGCCGTCCTGCAACATCATTTATCTTCCTAATAGAATATATTAAATATAATTTGAATTCATAACTGAAACAATTATATCAATGTTCAAATTAACTTCAACAAAACCTGAAACAAATAATGTAAATTAAATTTTAAAGCAACATTAAACATCGATTTGAAAATGCATTAGTAGAGGGAGAAGAAATAAAATCAAATTTATACAAGATGCATAAGCTATATCAGTATAAGCTTCTATCTGGATGTGATGATTTTGCACGTCAAATATGAACATGCAGTAATTCGTTACGAGATCAATGAGCATGACAACATAGCAATAGTGTTTCATTTGAATATAAATAATTCCCGCTTATACCTTTCGTGTTTTGAAGGAGTTCCTGATGGGCTTTCATAATAAAAAAATAAAATTCAATTTTCAGATTGAGTGGAAAAAGAATAATCATTCAAATTACAAATTAAAGGGTCTGTAGAGAAAGGTAACTATTATTCAGAAGTTAATACAAATACATTTAGCATGACTTGCAATGGGCAGATATTCCTAATTACCATGAAATGAAGTGTAAAAAAATGAAAGATGAAATAATCATACACTTGGATACACAAGGAACAACCAGGGAACGGGAAATTAAATAAAAAAATAGAAGCAAAGTGAACAAACTTCGTGGTATGAATTTAGAGGAGCTTCTTCCTCTCAAAGAATGTCTTCAAATGCCATATTTGCAGACCAGCCACAGACAAGCAAACCGCAATCGAAAGGAAACTTAAAGTAAACAACTTGGTGTTAGTTGCCTTGTTAAGATCTTGCATCTCTTCCTCCCTACATAAGACACAAGGATAAAAACAGGTCAGCAAAATTCACTGAAAAACACTTCTAGAATGAATGCAAACTCTAATGCTGCAGTATTTGCATGACCACGAAAAGCCAAACCATCCAAAACTTAACGTAAAAAATAGAAGTTTGTCATCAGTTATATACACAACTACTTGATCCTAGGCATCGCATTCTTAGGAAAACCATACAGAACAACATGTTAGCAAAGAAGCTATTTTATTGGAGGCATAACAGAGAACAAGTTTCTGACCCACTCCAGCTATTAAATTATTGGAAAACACAATATAGTTGATGGAGGAGAATAATGAAGGTTATATCAAGCATGGAAGAAAAATTAATGTCATAAACCATCCACATTTCTTTCTCCATATTTATTGATTAGGTCCAGGGATTTCATCCCTACCTTTATCTGACTCAGGAACAAACAAATTAATTGTGTAGTGACCATTCTTTGATGAAAAGAGAATATAAACAGTTGATGCAAGGTTTAGAGTAACCATAGATGTATTCCAGATAGTACATGGACAGGTTGGGAGGAATGCATAGCTGCACAGAAAAAGATTCCAGTTTCTTCTAACGGAACAGATAAATCATTTATCTTCCATTTAAGCAAAATTATGAATGAATTTAGCAAATCATCTTCTCCATCAAACGATCATATGGAACCATTATATACTAATTCAAGAAATTAGTTAGTTAGCGGAAGTCATTGCAATAATACCTTTCTCGAAGATAAAACATTTCATCATGGATTGATAAGACAGTATCATATAGCTTCTTCAACTCAAATTCCATTACCTAGACAGAAGGGGGAAAACCACATCAATAAACAAACAAGGACCAAAACAAACATACAAAGATCAAAAACACCTAGATCTTTAAAACAGAAACCCCTATCCCTATAACTTACAAATATGAAGAAATTAGGATGTCGTTCATAATCATATCACTACTTTGTGTATGCTCACATAAAATTTAGTAGCAACTAAAAATGGAACATTTACAATGAAAGACAATTGAACAAGGATATAATAAATGTTCATAATTGGGGGATTTGACATCTTAAGCAAGAAAGATGCACACCAAAACGTAAACAATGGGTGAGCTACACAGTCATGGCTAAAATAAGCATATGGATCCAAGGCACTAGTGTAAAGCTAAACTGGGTTACCGGTACATCCTTTCTCAGACAGTTTTATGCTAGTTCCTTGATTTCTCTGTAAATATAAGAACTAGAATTTCAGAAAATTACATGAACTGAGATTTTTAAATTGATATATTCCGTTATTTCATGAAGGAGCTATTATAACTTTATAGTGTGTGTTCCCTAGGCCACTGCAAGATACAAACTGCTGAGCAGTTTTCAGTAGCAGTCATTCCCAAAATAGCAGGTTTTCATGCACTACAGTGGCAGTCTTGTGATTGGATTTTAAAACCCATTTTGGGGCTAAAACAATTTTGTTTGGGGTGGGGGTAGGGGAATTGGGATTCTTCCCCATTTTCTATTTAATTTTGATTTAGAAACCCTTCTTCATCAGTTCTTTACTCAAAAAGTTTCCTTCGAGTTGACATTTGTTCCTTCACACTTTCAAGGTCTATGTTCTTTTTATTCTTTCTGTGAGAGTACGCTGTTCAGCTCCTTTTTCCTTCATTGTTTGACATCATTCATATGCTCTTGTTGCTACCAGATTGAGGGTGATTCTATGTAAACCTTCTTTTAGTTTTGAAAAAATACACAAGTTTTCCATTATACTGCCACAGTTTTCAAGGGTGGCCATTTCATGCTGTTACCCTGGATTGATAGTTATGATTTCGTCACACAAAAACTAGATTGATAAAATAGGTTAGACTAACTTTTCAGAGATAAGGGAAAACACTACGATATTATAACTATATATTACACAGTATCATATTCCAAATACAATAGAAAGACAGAAGCATAGCATTAGTTAATAATCCTGCTGGTGTCCAAAACCATGACAAGAGCACACAATAACTTCTGAGTGCATTACTTCACTGTGCAAGTTGGCTATATATATCTGCTATGTGGCATAAAAAGAGCACGCTAAAACTTCTCTTAGCCAGTAAATTCACTAAACGGGCCACCAAACCTAAATTTTCAGGGGGAAAAGAATTAAGAGAGCAAGATTTCTCAATGGTTTCTTACAAATCTTAGCAGAATTACATTGTTGTTCAGTATAAAAGACATTTGATAAAGTTTACATTGCAGAAACCTGCCTATAGCCTAATTCAACCCTCCTCAATATTCAGGTTTGGTACTGCGACACAGGGGTTTCTCAAAAAAGCAAAAACACAGAAAGAGTTAAAATGATATAATAATGATTAAAAAAAAAAAAACTATCTATCACATACACGCGAGCAAATGCAAGTTATGGAAATGTGGCAAAACTACTTACTTCAACCTGCCCTTTCTTGGCAATCTTGGACCAGTCTTTGGCAGCAACCCCAGTTCTCCACTCAAATTCAACAGTCACCATTGGTGGCGCATCCTTCTCATCCGGAAGCCAAAAGCAAGTCGTGTGGTCACCAGGTTCAGATGCCGTAAATGCAAAATTACCAGAATCCACATGATCCCCAAAGTGATACATGTTCCCATGAGGCGATGATACCTGGAAAAACACACACACATACAAAATCTCAGTCAAACCCACGTTGATAACAAAACCATAGGACCCCATTGTCCCAACAATCACACCACATTCCAAATTCAGAAACCCAAACCACAAAGAAAATCACAAACAACCAGGAGACATTCTACAGCTGACCCATTTAAGATTCGAGGCTTTACTTTTCATTTAGAAAGTACGAGGTTTATAAAACAGTTCACAACCGCGATTTTAATTACAAAGCCTAGGTATTTTGGGTGCCCACAACTGCAATTGTGGTCCTATTAGCTACATTTGGGAGAGTTCATTTTTCAGTGTCAAAGAAAGGGTTTGACAGTGATTGAATCACGAAGTTACCCTGACAATGATCCTGTGGGAATCGGAGTTTGGGTAACCTTCGGATGGGTTGACGACACTGTACTTTCCCACACTCATCGCACTGCCCTTAATGTCCTCTGAAATGCACTTGGTGTGACCCACATGAAGCTCGAACTGCATCGAATACGCGAGGCTAAAGGTCATTGCCAGGGTGAGAAGTGCGAGGGAACCAACCGAATTGAACATTGCTGCCATGGGGTGTTCCCAATTTGGGATCTGATCGGCAGATTAGGATTTGAAAGGGAACGACGAAGATGGCCAAAACGGCACCACGCAGAGTGAACTCAAAACGGAGCGCGATATGCAAAAAGTAACCACCGAGGCTTTTGGTTGTTTAGGAACATAACAGATAAAACATACTTACAAATGTTTTATTTATCGAACAGCATTATCGTCCGTTTTAAATTTACAAACTAATAAAAAAGTAAAACGTAATTTATTATAAAAAAATAATTAAATAAAGTTGTTAAAATATTATAATCATTTATTTATATTGTGAAATTCTGTTACGAATTTCCTTTTTCATTCAAGAAACTGATACAGTTTCACAACATAAATAAAACATTTATAAAAATAAATACGTTTTTACGTTCCTTAACAACAAACAAAGATAAAAAGTTATTATTGTAACTTGAATATATAAATTAAAAATATAATTATTTATTAATGTTGACCAATTTTAAAGAGAATTAATATATACAGGAAAAGATTAAAGAATAAAAACAAATTTTGAAATAAATAATATTGGATGTAAAAGTAATAAACAAATTTTGAAATAAATACATGAAGCTTCCCTACACTTTCTAGTGTATCTTTGGTTGTACCACATATTTTTCCAACCAAACAATTTTGATTATATCAAATCTTATACTCATAAACATTGCTATCTCTATTACCTCACACTTTAATCTTTTCAAAATATTGATTTCCTATTTTTTTAATGACATTACGATGTCCCCAACACATCATTTACAACAATTAATTTCACATAAACACATGCATCCAAATCATACAATTTTAACTTAGACAAATAAAGTTTTATCATTACAAAATTTTGAAAACATATAAACTACAATATGAACACCCTAAAAACTTTAAAACAACCTAGATTTCATCAATAATTATTCATATATAAATACAAGTTAGTGGAAAGTCCAGGATATTCAAATTTCAAAAGTAAGATACTTTCAAACTTAGTTCAAATTGTATTTCAAATAGTAATAATTTCAAATAGTAGATAATTCCAATCATATATTCACTAACACCTAGATTGTAATAAAATTAAGATTTAATTGGTCTTTACTTTTAGGGGTTTAATTTAAAGTGATCCTACCTTTTAAAAAAAAGTTCAGTAAGGCCTTATATTTCATTAAAAAATGTTCAATTCGGTCCTTTTTGCTCACGCGGTTAAAAATATAACAGTGCAAATGCCACCATGCAAAACCTGAGTGAGCTGTGCAGTTTGATGAATATGTGGCTTGAAAGAATTAAATGCAGAGAGAGAAACATAAATAGTTGTTTGAAGAATTAAATGTAGAGAAGGAGAACGCCATCTGCAAATCCTCCAACCTGGTCCAAAATCACTCTCTGATCATGATAGAATGACAACATCATTACATTTGCATTAGAGGGCTCCACCCCAATAATCCTCACCTTTGGATTAACCCTCTTCACATAACAATCATCGTAGAGCAGATAACTCCCTTTTCCAACAACTCCCTCTGGGAAGCTTTGTCGTCATATTATAAGCTCCACGAATCTTAAATGAGAAAACGGGTTGCAAATCCTCTCTCTTGAGCCAAACCTTAACCTTGAGTTTCCTAGAAAGCTTTGGCGCCAATTGAAGAGGGGACTTAATTGCTACGTCGTAGACCTTCGAAGTGAGAATATTCCTAAAATAACTCAACGCATTCATCATGTTGTCGCCACCACTGTCGGACCGAAACCGGTGGAGAACCGCACCGATGTATACCGGTGGGTACTGGAGGGAATCCGGCTAGACCCAGGGGCGCGGGGGAGCCACTAGCTAGGTATCCTCAACGACGGTGGCAGCGGGGGAGGAAGAACGTGGGGCCTCCAACGGCTTGTGTGTGAAATAAGAAGCAACCTTAAGCTACATTCCAGAACAAATCGAGAAAGTGTGCAAGCTACATTCCTTTGAAACTTATTATTCTTGAGAAACGGCATGGATTGATAGTATAACCAACTGGAAGGTTGTGGGTTGCTGAGGAAAAAAATGGTTTGGGATGTTATTCTCAGAATATGAATGCACGGGTTGAAGGATTACAGTGCATGTGGTTTTGTAGTAAGGGATAAGTGCATATCGTGAATCTTTGGAGGGTAGCCGTGGGTTGGCTAGGTTAAGAATGTAAATAAGAGTAGGAAATGATAATGTGTTGTATGAGTGAAATATGACAATAGAGTGCATTGGTGATGGGTAGTGTTCTCAATAAAGATACCAACATGGGTTTATGAGTATAATAAATTATTATTTTGTAATTGCATGGAATGTTTGATGGGTATTAAATGTATGAAAGTGGTATAAATGTTGAGTAATGTATTGTCATCACATAATAGTATGAGTGCATGTTTTCTTTTCGCAAGTGAAGAATTTCAATGCATGTGGGGGCCATGGTAAGATGAAGAGAAATATTATATTTTCTTTTTTTATAGTGTAGACGTTGGAATCCAGAGAGCTAGAAGGGATTCTTGATATTAGCATTTAATAGTTTTCGTGGTACCTACCTTGGGAGGGAAATCATAATATGGTTAATACCAAGTGCATGAAATTGTTGTTGTGCATGTGTTGTTACGTCCCTTGTTGATAGGTAAAGTACGCAAATGACATTATGGGGTTGCATGGGTGGATTATAAGAACGATGAAGGGTTACAAACTAAGGTTTTCGTTGTGCATATTTTAAATTTTGGGTTTATAAAATAGGTCTAGGGAAGCTAAAGGAGTTTTCTTTGAAGATATAAAGATTGATGAGAGAGGTGGAGATGTTATCTAATGGTTACAATTTTGTTGTTAATAAGTAAGGATTCTTTGTTTTAGTTATATTGATGTCGTCCTAAAGTGAAATATCTAGTTTTATGAGTTTCGAAAATTATATCATTTTTGAGTTATTATTGAGTGGAATATTATATAGGGCGATATATGGTGGAATCTAGAGTAGGGTGTATAAAACTGGTGCATTGCTGAGTAGAGTCCAAAGAAATATTATCTCTCTAATCAATACACCAATATCTCTCTCTTCAATCATTAAAAGCCATTTATGTTTCTCTCTTTCTGCATTTAATTCTTCGAACAAACATTTACGTTTCTCTCTCTGTATTTAATTCTTTCAGTCACGTATTCATAAACTGCACAACTCACTCAGATTTGGTCACAGTGTCATTTGCACCGTTATGTTTTTAATGGCGTGAGCGAAAAAGATCGGATTGAAATTTTTTTAACGAAACATAGAGCCTTACTGAACTTTTTTAAAAGGTAGGATCACTTTGAACCAAACCCCTAAAAATATGGACCAATAAATGTATTAAACCTAAAATTAAAGGATAAAGAATTCATTCAATACAATAAGTATTGAGATATTTAATTTTTAGTATAATAAGAAAAAAACAACCACATTTTTAGTACCAAATTTTTATTTTTATTTTTAATTTTAATGGTTAATGTAATTAAACACATGTTTAGTCTTTAGTAAGTGTGATGTGTGTTTATTGAAAGAAAAATCAATGTTAATATAATTAACCTTACAAATTTTAATATACAAGGTTTAAACTCTTACTAGTTTACTATTAAATGCAAATATTTCTTAGAAAGCATTTTAGGATACGATAAATTTTAGCAACATTCACACTTTGTAAAATTTTATGCTTTTATTATATTAAAAAAAAAGCTATTGTAACTTTTTTTTTTTTACTATTGAGTAACTTTAACTTATGTGATAGTCTTTCTTATGTAAGAGCAACCTGAAAATAGAAAATGCATTATATACTATTCATGCATTAAATGCTCTTATCCTTTTGAAACACTTTTAATCTTTGGTCAAAATTTTTTTATTTCAAATCATGTAAAGTATTGAACTCTATAAGTAAAATAATCCTTTTCATAGTTGACAAAGCATGTGTTAGAGAATTGTTGAAGCATAACAACTCAAACTAAGTCAAGTTGGGCTCACCTCAAACTAAGTTGAGTTTTGCTCATCTCGAACCTAGTCAAGTCAAACCTACATCGGGTTAAGTGGGGTTGTGTCAATGTTATACGAAGTAAAGTCTACTCATTTAGAGATCCAATAAAACAAAAGCTTATTTAGGAGTGATTTGAGACTCACTTATGGATAACGAAACCTTAGAAAAAATTCATCTAACTCTTAAAAACATAAAGAAAAAATTGAAGTTGAACGATGAAAATAGTGGTGAATCCAAAAGATTTTTAATTTTCTCTTATTTGGTTTATTTGTTTTTCTTTGAATTGTAATAAATCAAATATTGAATGAGATTTAATTATTGAAGTCTATTGTATGTTTTACTGAACTAATATGTTAAAGTCCATAAAAATCGATTATTGTATCAAATTTATTCACATTTAATACAGAAAGATAATTTTTCTTGTATGATTCCATTTTTTTTTAAAAAAATTGACTTTGAGTATTTATTGTTTTGAGTATGGGGTCGAGGTCAACACTTCACTGTATTGCTTGTTGCAAAACCAAGGACAAGTGCATCGGTCGCATTGTAGCAAGTGATAAATATCGTTCTCTCCCAAGGATTTCTGCAACACATGACAACTCTTCCTTTCATAACTCAATTAGACTTTAAAGTGCACAAAATACAAAAAAAACTCTTTTTGGTATTTTTATCAAACAATTGATGTATAATAGGAAATAAACATAGAGTATTTACAATTTCTTAAGAAAAGAGTTTATCCTCTTCATTCTCATACATATACAAACATCTCAATTCAATCCATTAGGTACTCAATTTCAGTTCTAAGTTCAAGTCATATTTCCCAATACATCAAGAACTATAATTCAAGCATGAGTGACCAAACCAAAACAAGCATTAAGCATAGAAATTGAATACCATCATGTATTGGAAAAGCATAGATCATTAACATAAAAACATACACAAGAATTCCATGTTTCATGATTAATCTCAATAAATAGGAAAAGCCCTCCTTGGTGGAGAACTTAGGGTTCTACAAAATTAGAGAGATAGGGAAGAAATTTGGACCAAAGAGAAGATGCATGTCCTTTCCCAAGGTTCTTGCATACTCCATTCGCGCTTCCCCTTCACATCTCTATCTCTAATTTGTGACCCATCTTCCTCCTTAATCTAAAAAGGGTCAAAATCACCATTAATGAATATTGAAGCTCAAAGAGGAGAAGAAAGAGCTTCCCAGCACCCCAAACAACCTCCATGGGCCTCTCACAATCACTCTAGGTCACAAAAACATGACTAAATACCCATTTTAACATTTCTCGACTAACAGACTTGACTAACGAGCATAAATTCTTGCCCAACGAGCTCCAATTCTTATCCAGGGTTTCAATCAACTCACATAATGAATGAACATATTGTGCTTTAACTCTTGTCAACATTTAAAACATTTAAGCGAATTAATGCTATGTACAAAAAAGTTTCTGCTTGCTTGTATGCTTTGCTCTCGTCATTTGTGCAGGTCATGAAAGTACAAAAGTCTGCTCAGAATTCTTGCACACTATGGATAAAGACGTTAAGAGATAAGGAGAACATTCTTGGAATTTGTCATCAAAGTTTCAAGCTTTTCTAGACCATACAAGTTATATCTTCGGAAGCTCTTACACAAAAGCACAACTACGTAATGCAAATTTGAGTCTGACTACCCACCTAAAAAGGCTATGAAGTCTACCTGAAATTAACTATGTGTCTAATAAGTACTTTTCGAAGAAAAGATATAAATAGATGATCGCATGAAGAGAAGAACTGATGAACAAGTGAATGCACACACAACAAACTTGTTATTGCTCTTATATCGTCTAAGCTTTCATTTTACAAGAAAACACTTACAAGTGTTTCATATTGAATTGTATTGAAAAGTTAATCTCTCTTTCAGAGATACCAATCTATAACTTGTGTCAAAACCCTTTTGGTTGTATTTGAAGATTCTAAAGAGAAATAAAATACTTGGTGTTTAACTAAGTTAAGTTAAATGTTCTAGATTGGTCGTCCATAGTTGATACCACGAGTGGTTAAACTCAATCTAGTCAGGATTAACTAGGAAACCAAAAGTGGTGAGAAAACTTGCTATAAAAAAATGGTGACAATACTTGTAAACCTATAGAGGTGAAACTCGTGTTATCTTGTTCAAAGATTAGTGAATACCCTTTAGAGGTCTAAAGGGAAAGTTGGACGTAACTTAAGTTGAGTGAACCAATATAAAAATCTTGTGTGTTTACTGCCTTACTTTATTAAACATTTTCCAAACGTGTCCTTTATTACATAAGTGTCTAACAACTACTACAAATCTTCTAACCTCTGCAATAATTATTAAACATTAAATTTGCAAAAAAGTTTTAAAAATACTATTCAACCCCTCTCCCTCCTTTTTAGTGTTTTCCTGAATTTTATTTGGTATCAAAGCTAACTTCAGGGGTTAGTTCCTAACAGGACTTAAGGAAACAATCCTAGGAAAAATGGAAAACAAAGGGTACACCATCAATTGTCCTCCTTTATTCAAAGGAGAAAAGTTTCACCACTGGAAGCAAAGAATGATCACCTTCTTTAAATCAGGTCATGTTGACATGTGGGACATTGTGGACAGTGGAAACATTATACTTATGATAAAGAAGGAGAGCCTCTGGCCAGAAGCTTGTGGTTAAACGATCATAAACAAAGGTATCTTCTCAAATATAAAGCTAAAAACATATTAATGTGTGCTATATGTGAAGATGAGTTCAAAAAGGTAAAACAATGCAAGAGTACAAAAGAAATATGGGATACATTGATGGCCACATATGAAGAAACCTCTATGAAATGAAGTGTCTTGTTTCTCAACACCAAGAGAGAGGGGGGGGGGGTCAATTGGTGATCGATAAAAACCAATGCTTTCTAAATCTTTTTGCAAAAAATGAATGATCTTTAATCTTTCTTGTAACGTAAGCAATGCGCGTATGCAATGAAAGTAAAAGATAAGGACAAAAAGACAAACACAATCCTTTTATACTGGTTCGGCCTCAATGCCTATTTCCAGTTTTCTTCCAATCAACCTTATATTGAAGGCTCTTTCATTATAATGATTTGAGTTTTACACCAAAGGTTTTACAGAGACTCTCTCAAATGTAAACACCTCTCCCACTCAACAAAGAACTACATGTCCTTACTGCAGAACCCTTTGAGAGCACCTCTCAAAGTCCAAAAGCTCCTAACTCTTCTTCTTGACCGCACACACAGGGAAACAACACAATCCAAGATTGCAAAATACACATTTATGATCAATGTAGAAACACCTCAACAGTGCAGATAATGATCAGCCTATACGTACATAGAGTTTCTCGCAAGAATCCTTCAAGTTTCTTCCAATTCTTTGAATTTTGATTCTTGGAGTCTCTCAACAACCTGTAACACTTTTCTCAAATCACAAATATCAGATATGAAAGTTTACAATAATCAATTCGTTACAGAGTTGAGTGCAGTGTGTCAATTTATAGTTTTTCTCATTACAGATTGTCGCAACCGGGATCGTGATGGGGAGACGACGAACAATTTAAAAATTATTAAAGGGGTTGAAAATAGGAGTTTGGAGTCGCCACCATAATCCTTAAAAATGAACGACATTAACTTTTCTTTGATATGACAAACGGTGAAGACACGTCTTATGCCAACTTCCTTCTTCACTCTCTGTCACGTTGGTTTTCTTTTTATTCATGATATTAAGTGAATGGCACATGCTGGTGATTGAAATCAGATTACAATATTTAAAACTTACAAAAGTAATGACAAAACGTAACACAGTAACGTACTTGAAGCAAACATACTTCTGTATTATTGATTGTAAAATAATGACAAAACTTACAATATTTAAAACTTAAAAAAGTAACTATCTACTAACATTTTTATCCTAATTTTAATCCACTACTCCATCCCATAATTAAAATTAACTAACTCCTAAAAATAAGGAACAGACTTTGACTCAATTAAAATTAAAAATAAACTATTCCTAAAGCATTTCCTAACACTCCTCCTTGCTTTAGGAACTGCAAAAGTCCATGAAAGGTCAATCTGGTATCAGAAAAAAATATCTTAATCCTGAACTGTGAATTCCAACATAACTCTTCTTAACAGCTTCATCGTTGATTTTATTAGTACCTCCAGGCTCCTTTTCTTCTTCGTCTTCATACTCAAGAAGGTCCTCCTTGTTCCAATAACGTATTAAATTGTTTTCTGGTTTGTCCATGGTCACCCATGATACGATCATGGCCCTAGCATTGTAACTAGAAGGGGCAACAAATACATCACTATGAAAGGGCATGACCTCAGCCCTATTGACCTTTCTAATGAAAGAATTTGTTTTGCCTCCATGGCAAACTACAAACACTTTGAGAAGGATTAAAAACAATGTTGCAGCCATTGCTGCAAAATAAAAGAAACTCTTTGCACCCAAAATATGATGAGGATGTCTTAGCTTCTTGTGCTAGATTTCTGTCACATTTTCCTTGAATGAAATAATAGTTTTCTCATCCTCCAATGGTTTTAGAGCAAAGCTTTTACCTTTCATTTTTACCTTGAACATATCTTGACCAGTTGCATCTTTAATCAAGCAATTTTTGTTTTCAAAAATAACTCTAAATCCTCTTTCAATTAGTTGACCAACACTTAACAAATTTTGGTCAATTTCAGGAACGAAAAGAATGTCTGGAATAAATTTTGTGCCTACACAGTTGTAATTGCAACTGTCCCCTTTCATTTTACTGAGATATAATCACCATTGCCTATTTTGACTTTGGTGACATTAGTTGGCCTCATATCTCTAAAGAGTGCCTTGTCAAAGGTCATGTGGTTAGTACAACCATTATCAATTAGCCAAGATTCACTTGAAGCATTGGTTGAAAAACAGGTTGTAACAAAGAGTTGATCTTCCTCTTCTTCATTTGCAATTTGAGCATTTTCTTCTTGTTGTTGATTTTGGTTTTGGCATATGAAAGCTTCATGCCCAAGTTGATTGTATTTGGTGCATTTAGCGTCAGGCCTTCTCCAACACTTGAATGGAGGATGACCCATCTTGTTGCAATGCTTGCAAGGAGGATACTTTCCCTTGGAGCTTCCTGTTTTTCTTTCATTTCTAACAACACCTTCTCTGTTTGGTTGTTGGTTCCTTGTTTTGTTTTTCCAACTGTCTTCATGTTTAGCAAGCAAGGCTTCCTCAAGAAAGCCTTTTTCTCTCATAGTCCTTTGTTGTTCTTGGGCCTGCAAGGAATTCAGCAACTCTACCAAGGTGATCTTGGAAAAATCCTCAGTGTTTTCTAAGGTGGTTATGGTAGCTTCAAATCTTTCAGGTACGGTAACCAAATTTTTTCCAACAATACGAGAGTCCTTAAATTCAAAACCAAGCAATCTTACTCTATTTGCTATATGTTCAGAAGCCTCTCAGAGTACTCCTTGATAGTTTCATATTCCTTCATCTTTTGCAATTCAAAGTCTTTAATGAGATTCAACACCTTCATGCCTTTAATTCGATCATTTCCATCATATTCTTCTTTGAGATAATCCCATATGGCTTTGGTTGACTTTAGAGACATGATTCGAGTGAAAATGGTTGGTGAAACTGCAACAAAGAGGCAGGCCTTTGCCTTAGCTTTTATGGTTTTTTCGTCCTACTGATTTTTTATTTGAGCCATCGTTGGAATTCCAGGTAGAATAGGAATTTCATAATCCTCTTCAACTGCCTCCCATAGATCCAGAGCTTCTAGTAGGCTTCCACCCGTACCGCCCAAATTTGATAATTTTCACCATCAAAGACTGATGGTGCTATTGTTGAAAATTTTGAATCTCCTTCCATACTTTCAGATTTTTCTCTCACAGGTCCCTCAAGAAAAAAAGCTCTTGATACCAATTGTTGGTCTTTTTAGAGTAAAGAAACGTAGCACAGTAACATACTTGAAGCAAAAATACTTTTGTATTATTGATTGTAAAATAATGAGAAACTTACAATATTTAAAACTTAAAAAAGCAACTATCCACTAACATTTTTATCATAACTTTAATCCACTACTCCAACCCATAATTAGAAATTAACTAACTCCTAAAAATAAGGAACAAACTTTGACTCAATTAAAATTAAAAATAAACTATTTCTAAAGCATTTTCCTAACAAGTGTCCTTCAACCTGCCCCACAAGATCTTCATTCATTTCGTCCGCTTAATTAGGAACTTGAATAAAAAAGTATATAGTTGTTATTACACCTTGTTGGTGTATAGATTGATGGTTGAGCAAAAGGTTCTTGAGTATTTGATGTCTCTAAGTGTTCCCGTCCCAATAAGGAATAATATTTTGGTGAGGGGTGCTTGTTGGCTGCAAAACCAACAACAAGTGCACCGGTCGCAGCGTAACAAGTGATAAATATCGTTCTCTCCCAAAGGACTTGTGCAACACATGACAATTCTTCCTTTTATAACTCAATTAGACATCAAAGTGTACAAAACAACACAAGAAACTCTTTTTGGTATTTTATCAAACAGTTGGTGTGCAAGGAATTTAACATAGTGTATTTACAATTTGTCAAGACTAGAGTTCATCCACTTCATTCTCATGTATTTACAAACAACTCAATTCCATCAATTAGGTGTTCAATTTCAGTTCTAAGTTCAAGTCATATTTCTCAATACATCAAGAACTACAATTCAAGCCATGGGTGATCAAGCCATAACAAGCATTAAGCATAGAAATCAAATACTAACATTGAAATGGAAAAGCATATGTATTAACATCACAAACTATACAAGATTCAGTTTAATACATCTAATCTCAACAAATAGGAAAAACCCTCCATGGTGGAGAACTTAGGGTTCACAAAATTGAAGAGATAGGGAAGAAATTGGAACCAAAGAGAAGATGCAAAGTCTTTCCAAAGGTTCTTGGCAACTGCTCCATGCTCCAGGTGCGCCTCCCCTTTGCATCTCCATCTCCAATTTGTGATCCATCTTCTTCCTCAACCCAAAAGGGGCAAAATCACCATTGATGAAGCTTGAAGACCCAAGGAGGAGTGGGAGAGCTTCCCAACACCCCAACTAGCCTCCAAGGGCCTCTCCCAATCTCTCTAGGTGAAGAATGAAGTGTAGGAGGAGAAGAATACCCAAAAAATCACAAGACCCATGTTTAAATAACTCATTTTGACACATCAGCGACAGTCGCGCCCAGCCCCCTTCCGGGGCGCCCGGGCGCCATCTTTAGGGTGAAAATACGAGGCAAAGGGCGCTCAACCCCCTTTGGTGGCGCCCCAGCCCCCTTTTAGGGGGCCCGGGCCTAACAGTTTTGACAAAATTCTAAAATTCAGGCTCTTGTGCAATTCCAAAGGCGTCCAACATGGGTATTTGCTTCAAATTGATCTTTTATTGTCCCAAAACATGTTCCCTTGAGTTCTTGCTTGTTTTCCTCCACTAGAATTTCACACTCAAACAAAGAGATTAGAGGTAAAAACAAGCATATACTAAATAAAACACAAGAAAACTCGAAAACACACTAAATGTGAGGATAAAACAAGGTAAAAGCTATGAAGGAGTTGATTTGTTCACAAAATATACACACACAAACACGTTAAATAAACCTTTATCAGTGCTTCTCGAGGCCAAACATTCAACATAAAAAACATGAGGTAGTTGCAATTAGAGGCAAAGAAGCTGGATAACATCCTTCCTTTTGATACTATCAAAATCACAAATGTGAGGAAGAACAAGTTGAATCCTCCTCATGTGGGCATAGAGAAGAAGGAGAAGCTGAGGGTTGCAGGCTTCGGCAAAACTGTGAATCTAATAAAGATGGATCTACATAGTCACTAGGCCCTATGAGACCATGAAGGAAAAAGGGTTCTTGAGAAAGAAAAAGAAGCGAAAACTAATGAAGAACGATTCCTTTCAATGTTTGCTGAAATAATGTCTCATGAACACCTCATTCCTTCTTCAACAATGATCCAGGCATTTAGGGTAGAGTGTCTACCAAACGACCTCGACTAGCTGCATCGAAGGAAAAGAAGGCAAAGTAGTCGGAGAAGGCTTCTCCAATCAAGAAGCGTCTTGAAGAAAAATCATACTCTTATGATGGACATGTCTTTACTGATCTGTAAAAACACGCTAAGATGACCAAAAAACACGCCAAGAAGAACAAGCAGCAAACTTCCAAATCCTTCTCAACATCCTAAACAATGTCATTGCCCAAATATTTCCTAAAGCTGACAACCACCACCATTCTTCGGGTTGTGAATTATCTCTCCTCCCACCCTTTGATGTTTATCAAATAAGGGGGAGAAAAATGGGTTTAAACGATGTCACTTAGGAAGAGTTTAGTTTAATGTTTCATCTAAAAGGAGCTTATTTTTCACTCATGAACATTTATAACATTTCAAAATCTCTAATACATATAAGTTTATGAAAAAGATTCACATATAGTCTAATATTAATAATTTGATATGTCTAAATAGTTCGCTGAAAATGTGACAAGTAGCTATGGTGATATGATGAATTATTTTGAGAATATAATGTGTTGCATTAATTTATCCTAATGAATTATGATTTACGGAAGTCATATATCATTCGTAGCATCATGGTTATCAAACTCGCTAGTTAACTCGTCAACTCGTTCAAGTTTACGTTTCCAGTCAAGGTTGTCGAGTTAACTCGGTATCAAACTTGTGTTTAGACTAAACTCGGTAGAATCGGACATGGACTCAGTGGAATCGTTCAAAATCGCGATTGCACAACGATTTAGCGAGTTCAAAAAAAGGCAGAAAATAAGAAAAGAGGGGTCATTTTGTTTAGGGTTTAAAACCTTATTAGTGTTCTTTGTTTTTTTTTACTCCACCACTGATCTTTGTCGCTCGTGGTCAAGCTTCGCTCTGTCCGATCATCGTTCGTGATCGCGCTTGGTCTGATTGCCGATCGCGGTCGTTGTCGCTCGTTCAGTCGTTTTGCGTGGTCGCGTTTCGTCCCTGTCACCGTTCACCTGGTTTGCGATAACTGTCACAATGGTCGTCGTCGTCGCCACCATCCTCATCGCCTTCCTCGCGTCGCAGCTTCTGGTCTGTCCTTCTTCTTCGAGCCGCAAATGGTGGTAGGTGAAGTTTTGTTATTCTAAAATTATAACCTATGACCCTTAATGATTTTATTAGGAAATGAAATTTTTATTCTTTTATTACAACTCGTGACCCTTAATGATTTTATTAGAAAATGAAATTTTTATTCTTTTATTACAGAAACAAAATATACTTATGTTTTTATTTTTATGTAAATAATTTTTATTGAAATTGAAATTTATATTGTTTTATTAAATTTTTTATTTTAGTATGTAAATGGTTTATTAAAAAAAATTACATTCTCATAGTTTTATTAGAGGAATGAAAGTGTTTGTGTTTTTTTAAATCCTAAGTCCTGCCATATTTTTAGTGAAAAAATTTAAAACATATCAAATTCAATGAAACTAATGCAAGTGTATCTTCATTCCATAACATTTGGGGATATCGATGTCCAACATTCATGAGAGGAAGACTTGGATGAAGATGATGACAAAGATAATAATGTCATTATTAGAGGATTAGAGAAATAGATATAAAGACTTTCACATCTCTATTTATGTTTAGAATATTTCTATGAACTTATGTATTTCAATTAATATATTTGTATGAAAAATATTTCTATGAACTTATATTTTTTTTTCATACAAAAGTAAACTCTTACGAGTTTACGAGTCGAGTTTACTGGACTCTCACGAGTTTACATAAACTATCGAGTTTGACAACCTTGCATAACATACTTATCTGAATTTTTCAGTCAAGATAATGATCTGATTAGGTCATTCTCTAACACATATTATTTGCTCTAAACACTGATAGAACACTAATAAGTTGTTCTATTCAGGGGGAAATTACATTTAGGATGGATCTAGGGAGAGTACATCCTTCATATGTAAAAAGAGCATCTTTATAAAACATCTACTCATTCATCTTCATATTATTCTGAATTGATATATATATATATATATATATATATATATATATATATATATATATATATATATATATATATATATATATATATATATATATATATATATATTATTTTCTCTTATTTGCTGATTTGCCATGATACAAATGCACATTGCATAAATTATGTATGACTTATGAAAGTCATACATCATTCACATTTGACATTAATGATATGTTCTCATACTGTTACTCTGATAATCATGATCAAATAACAATTCACTCTTATATGCCTTTTAATGCCTTTGAATACTCTGATACATCTTTGAAGTCATGCTATGAATGAATATCGTTTAGACTTTTAAATGTGTAAAACATTTAAAAAGGTATAACCATGTCTTGAATAACAAAGTTTCTTTTGAAATCTTTATACTTTGTTTGACATCGTCTAAACCACCTTCAAAATCCTCATAAACATATTTTGTTTAACGTGTGTATTTGTTAAACATAAAGAATGAGAAATTGTTAGGACAAGCTCATCTAGAGAAACTAGACTGTATGGCAACTCATGTTTTGAAGATTAACATGTCATGCAAAACAAAATAGTGTTATTGAAAAAAATATATAATGAATATGTTGAGTATTTCTAACACTCTATATAAACAACGTTCTCAACATATATGGTCTAAACAAACATTATTTGATAAATAACATCTAACAAATGGAGACGTCTAAGTGTATGAACAATAAATACGAAAGCTTAATGCTTTATTTTTAAAATCACAAAATAGAGTTTCTATGTTATATAGCCTAACATATGATGTTTTACCAACAACGCCTAAATAATAGGAAATGTCTATATGAACATTTTGTAAAACACTAAGCTTAAAGTTTTTTGTTTAAGAAGTATTTAAAAGATAAGCATCTTACAAAGGTATAGTCCGGGAAATATGCACTAAACGATGTGACGTGTACCCAAACTTTTAAAATAAGCATCTAGTCCTTCACATCATTTGTATGTCATATATTAAACACTTACTTTTTAAACAATGCCAAAATTATATCTGACAAGTATCAAAATGTTATAAACACACAATGTGCTTTATCTCTTGTTAATGTTTAAAACGTTTAAAGCAATTAATACTATCTGCAAAAAAGTGTTTGCTTACTTGTATGCTTTGCTCTCGTTATCTGCACAGCTCCTTAAAGTACAAGATTATCCTCAGAATTCCTGCACACGATGGATAAAGACGTTAAGAGAGGGGGAGAAAATTCTTGAAATGTTTCCTTAAAGTTTCAAGCTCTGTCAGACTATACAAGTTATATCTTCAAAAGCTCTGATAAAGCATAATAGCTACGCAACACAGACCAGAGTTTGACTACCCACCTAAATGGGCTATGAAGTCTACATGAAATCAACTTTGTGTTTAACAGATACTTTTAGAATAAAGGCTATAAATAGACAATCACATGAAGAGAAGAATTGATGAACAAGTGAACACACACATAACAAGCTTTTCATTGCTCTTACATCGTCTAAGCTTTAATTTTAAGAGAAAACATTTACAAGAGAATTGCATTGACAAATTATTCTCTCTTTCATATTGAATTGCATTGAAAACTTATTTTCTCCTTGAGATTTACCAATTTGTGACCTGTGTCAAAAACGTTTTTGTTGTATTTGAAGATTTTAAAGAGGACAACTCAGTTGAGTTAAACATTCTAGATAAGTCATCTAGGGTTGATACCAAGAGTGGTTAAACTCAGTCTAGTCAGAATTGACAAGGGAACTAGAAGTGGTGAGAATACTTGTTGTAACCAAAAGTGATGAGAATACTTATAAACCTGGAGAGATGAAACTTAAGAGATCTTGTTCAAAGATCAGTAGAACCCCATTACAGGTCTAAAGAGAAAATTGGACATAACTTAGGTTGAGTGAACTAGTATAAAAATCTTATGTATTTATTGTCTCTCTTTATTAAACGTTTTTCAAATACTTCCTTAAGATTTTTAATTTGCTCTTATTTGTTTCATTGATTGAATGAGATTTCATTGTTGAAGTATAGTGCATGTCTTACTTTATTGAACTAATATGTTAAAGTCCATAAAAACTTATTATTGTATCAAATTGATTCACATTTAATATTAAAAGATAATTTTTTTATATGGTTCATTTGTTTAAAACAAAATTGAATTTGAATATCTATTATTAATTAAAATCAACCAAATTTGTTATTAGAAATAATACAATTTACTCGATGATAAAATGGAAGATAACTAAATTGATTATTATTTTTTATTTCTTAGTAACAAAAGTAAAATTTCTAAAAGAAAAAAATAACTTAATTATTTTCATTAGTTTTAATAATAAGTTTTGGTTTCTAGGACAAAGAACTTTAAATAAATATAAAATTATTTTTCTTCAATAAACAAAAAAAAATGGGTGTTTCAAGATATGAAAATCTTTTTTAAAAAAAAAATTAGCATATAGTGATTGCATATATTATTACAATTTTTTTGGTTTTTGTAAATTAAAAATCAACATGATAGTTAAACAACTTCAATATAATTTGACTGATAATGAATATTCAAAGTATCATTTATGTTTTTCTTAGTTTCTACTATTTGGAGGATTTTTTTCTTTATTTTCTGGTAGAGACATGATTTATTTGTATTTTTTTTTTCAATTTTTTTATAGAAAGACGAAATCCCTAATGATAATTAAAATTGATCATATGATATGTTGACATGGAAGCTTTCAAAAAGTTTAAAAATATGAAATAAATTTAAATAAATATATAATTCATTTATAACTTATAAAAAGACGCATTTTCTTAATTGAAATATTTCAAATAACATATTTCAAACCATATTTTATAAATCAACATCAGATTTAAATAATAATTCAAGTTAATGCTTTCACACATTAAAGACTCATCGTGCTATGATCTAACACATGATTATAAGAAAATTTCAATTATCAACTATAGTGTAAACACAAAATAATACGATATGAATGATAACTTTATATGTATTTTTCTTTTCCATTTTTTTTATAGAAAGACGAAATCCCTAATGATAATTAAAATTGATCACATGATATGTTGACATGGAAGCTTTGAAAGAGTTTTTAAAAATATGAAATAAATTTAAATAAATATATAATTCATTTATAACTTATAAAAAGACGCATTCTCTTAATTGAAATATTTCAAATAATATATTTCAAACCATATTTTATAAATCAACATGAGATTTAAATAATAATTCAAGTCAATGCTTTCACACATTAACGACTCATCGTACTATGATCAAAACACATGATTATAAGGAAATTTCATTTATCAACTATAGTGTAAACACAAAATAATACGATATGAATGATAACGTTATATTTTTCTTCATCGGATACGGAACATATATTTTCTGTTACAAAATTGCATAACAATATATTAAAAATACAATAGTTTCATTTTTTTTTAAATGGGAGTATAAAGTAAGATAAGTAATTGATTATTTTACTAATATATTTTAAGACATACATTTATGTTTCTTTATTCTAGATAGATCTATAAACTGAATTCTCTTTATTTAATATAATAACACATATTTAAAATAAAAGAACTAGAATTGAAATAGATCCAAAATCAGATCATAAGAAAAAGAGATCAAACCTTCAAATTATAATTATTATTTTGACAATTTATAATATATTTAACTATAATTCAAAATTGCCAAGCAATCGACGTATATTAGATAAAATTTTAATAACAAGTCATAAGTCACTTAAAATAAAATTAATTGTTTTTTCTTTCAATTTGTACAAGACTTTTCTTATAAATAACCATAAAGATTGCACCATTGGGTACTTTGAGATCAACCTTTGTTATTTTGTGGGTATTTAAGTCATACCAAACTAGTGCACCATCATTTGTTTCGAAGAGTATATTGCCCATACTCCTTGCTCCAATAGGTCTTGCAATCGAAGGTAAGGGTCCAAGAGTGAAGAGTTTATTCCATGTTTCTTTCTTACCAAGTTCAGTCAAAATTGATATGTAAAATGTAGTGCTATATTCATAATTTGACGTCAAAGCAATTGACCCATTTAAGAGAAACACATACCTCATCACATCATCTATATCAAAATCATTACATATGTCTAAAGGTATGTCTATGGGTGTAGGAGTTGTATAATATGTCTCACTGCTCATGTCAAATGATATCAAACACACATCACCATCAATTTTTGATAACCAATGACACATTCCGTCAAGGTAGAAATCACCACCAATTCCATAATCTGATAAAATATTGACATCAATTTTAACTTTTCTCCAAGAGTTACTTCTTAAGCTATAAATCTCACATAAGGGTGTGTAATCCCATTTAGTATAATCCTGGTCTTCCCTGGTATCAGGTTGCATACTTCTGATCACCTTATAATCATCTCTAATGCAATCATAACCGAAGCCCAAATATCTCATTATAGGAAAGACATGAAATGGTAAATACTCAATTGGACTATGAGGAATGGCCTTTAATTCACCAATAGCTGGATTCCATAAATACCCAGAACGATTCTTATCGATGACAAAGCAAAAAATTCCATTAACACTAAAAGAACCCACAATATTCAAATCAGAAAGGCGAATCTCTAATGGATCTAGCCAGTTTAATTTGTCCACATTTTGAAAGCTCTCACCAGAAAGTAAAAATATGGAGGGCTTACGATTAATCTCTCTGTAACTTTCTTGGAGACATAAAATGACAGATGTATCATCATAGAAGGAATGAAGATTAGATATGAAATTAATACGAAAGAGATTTACGAAAAGTGAATTTTCAAACAAGAGGGCCCATGATTTACAAAGGCTTCCAAATCTCTTGAGGGATCTCAAAGGAAGTTTGCAAAGAATCGAGAATGCAAGATCATCAGGTAAGTGATTATGAAGCTTTTGGGTCACGAACTTATTCTCAATCTCTTGTTTATGCAACAAGTTAATGACTTGCCAATGATCTTTGGTGTTCTCACTCCAAAGGTAAATAGGATGAGTAATGTGTTGGCAATGTTTGTTAACGAGATTCTTAATGGTAGTCTCTTCCAAGTACTCCAACTAATGAAGAAAAAATGAGTTAACAAAGGAAATATCATGAAAAATAAGGACAAATTAACTTATGTACCTGATCATCCTTCAGGAAGAGAGTGATTTTGGTTCCCCTTTGGACTTGTTGGGCATTAATGTCCTTGGTAACATTAAAGGAGACATCGGGTTGAGATTCCCAAATATATTGTCCAAGGTCGTTATACTTAGAGGTGATGATAACCTTTTGAGCAACCAAAAAAGAAGAGTAGAAGCCAACACCCAAATTATCGATCACATCTAAAATAGACAAACACATAAAAATTACAATTAATCAACATGTAACGCGAATGAAAATGGAACATTGTCACTAACATACCATCCTTGTTCATGCCAATACCATTATCGATGACCAAAAGCGTTTTGTTTTCCTTTTGAGGGACCAATCTAATAAATAGGTCATCATGTAAAATGCTCATGTTTGTGTGCCTTTCAAATCGAGTTTTATTCAAAGCCTATGAAGGCATACATTGATTAATAACAATTCCAAAAAGGAAATGTACAAATATAAAATCAAAATTTAAAAAATAACTTACATTAAAGGCATTGTTGATAAGTTCACGAAGAAAGATTTCTTTGTTAGAATAGAATGTCTTCTTCATAAGATTAAACATCTTGGTCATGTCACCATCCGAAAGTAATGTCTCAACATTCACCATTGTAATTGCTTTGTAATAATAACAAACTAAATTGAAACAAAATTGTTCATAACCTTCTTTTATATTCATTAACTCGTCCGCTAAATATAACCACTTAATATGATATCATCTTTAACATTTACTTCTAATTATTTAGTTTTAAAATAATTAATTTTTAAAATTATTATTTAATAATTATTATCTTCTATTTTAGTATTGCTTAGTTTTTGTTTAATTATTTAAACATGAAATATTTTTTTTACTCTAAAGTAGAAATTAAGTTAGTATTTTATTAGAGCATAAAATTGTAGAATTTTAATTTCATTATGATAAAAAATATTATTAAAAATATATTGTAAGTATAGCAATAAAAATAAAATAAAAATTCATTGTACGTTTCATGTTATATAAGTATAATTATTTAAAATATTATTAAATTCTATTATTAATTTATCTTAATATATTTTAATAATATTTAACATAATGAAGTTTGAATAATGATACCACACATATTATAAAAATATTGAAAATATTTTCTTACTTTTAAATACTTTTGTCCCTCTTTCTCTTTCTCCGTATGTATATATAAAATAAATTGTTAGTGTAAGATAGTTCTAGAAGTGGTGAATAGAACATTTTTATAATAATTTTACGTAGATGTCATAGAAAAAGAAAATAAAAGAGTATAAGGAAAAAAAAATCACACAAGTATATATATTAAGGGTAATAATATTTTGACACTAAATTATGACAAATTTTTGACACCATCAACGTGTCATGTTCTGATTGGTGCATGTGGAAGAGATTTGAAAAAAAAAATGATGTGGAATGCAAGTCAGAGGAGTTGTAGGATTTTCATTTAGGCGACTTCTTTTTTGGGGTTTCAAAAATTTGAAATATCATCTCTGAGAGAGAACCCACGAGAACGAGAGAGAAGGTCATCTCACCCACAAACCTTCATTGACCACAACCAGTCGTTCATCGATAAAGGAGCGTTCACCGGAGTTGTGTCCGCCGTCGTTGGAGCCGAACGTCCCGACGTTTCAAAGCACTGTTCAACGCGAAAACCACCGTTCAATGTGAAAACCACCATTGATGCGTGCTTTCAAGTTTCTTGTCGTTTGTTTGGGTTATCCTTTGTTGTTGTTGGGTGAGCTTGATTTGTTTTTTAATTTTTTTTACCATTTAGGGATTGTTCTATTTTTTGGGTGTTATTGTGATTTTTTGACCTAAAAGATAATACTTGTATACTTATTTTCCATACTATCTGTATATTTTTTAGGATATTCTTTTAGATGGATAAGAAATAGTTGTGAATAGGTAATGGCAACCCCTTTAGGGACTTCCCATCTAAAGAAATATCAACTTAAAACTAAGACTAAAGAAACAGAAATAGAATAAGGATTTCTAAAGTTCTTTCCTTATCTAAGTCTTAGATGAATTTTCTTTGATAAATACATTTACATTGTTTTGTAGGACACTAATAAAGGTTGGAAAGCATGCCTACACATCCTAGGAAGGTTGCCAAGCAAGGAAGAGCAAAGGAGGCAAAGAAGAGTGCACTTTTAAGTGCCTTTCGGATGATAGCCAGCCCTCGACACCCTTGTCATTACCGCTCAGCGGCAGCGGATCCATCTCCTCTCTTTTGAGCACGTTTTCAATGTTGTCCACATGGAACATGCAGCCCAACCCGGTAGCTTCTCCTACACACCTCTCTTGTAGTTTCATGTATGTTTTAAATGATTTCAGTTGCTTGCTAGGCACACTTCAGAGTCATCTCTTCCTCTATAGAAGAGAGACTCTCCTCCTTGTAAATTCAACTTGAATGCCATAAAGAATTGTTGCTAAAATTAGTCTAGCATCTTTGCTTCGAGTTCAACCTTGTGCTGCTTTAGCATTTCTCCCTCTAGCTGCCTGATGGGTAGTCGCAGCCCATACAAATTTGATTGTATATTAGAAATGCAGTATAACTAGAAAGTGACTCATAGGTCGTCTCTCAAGGACCAAACGCAGTTCAAGACTTAGGTCAAATACACAGTGAAGGGGTTTGAAAGTGTTTTGAGAATGCAATGATGAAATTAAAAGTAAAAAATAAACACAACCGAACTTAATTTAAAACATTAAAGAGACTGAGAATGCTAAAACAAACAAATATCTAAAGACAGTTAAAACTATTAAAATATAACACTAAATTAGAAAGATGAAAACAACTCAAACATTTAATGTAAAATAATTTAAAGCAAAACAAATGAGCAAACATAAATTTCTTCTACCAACTCACGTGACCCATGTGAATCTACTAAAGAAGTTGAAAATCAAAATGATTCAAAGAATACCCTCTGGCCGTGACATCCATTCATTCTCCAATGTGAGAAAAAGTAAAATTAAATTGCTTCACAGTAGGATCCATGCCTCCTCTCCTAGCTGAACCCGAGACAACAGCTCTTCCAACAACATCACCGTTTTTAACTTTTCTCCAAAGCAAAAGAACAACCAGGAAGTGGTGGCAGTAACCGTCCAACTAAAATCTTCTTTTTTTCTCCTTCAAACCTAGAAGCAATAACTATAACACTTGGAGCTTTTCCATTCCAGCACGTAATCCGAGCATCACTTTTACTCCCAACAATTAGTGCTGCAGCCGTAAACTAGTGTGCATTTCTCCAAATAAAATAACGCAACTTCTTCTCCCAAGGAAATTAAAATTGCTTCCAATCTCTAACAACTACTCAAATTAAATGCAAAGAAAATTAAAGCAAGCCCTTTCCAGCACGAGAATCAAAGAGTGAACATGACTTCATTCTCAAAGTAAAATGCAAAAGGTGATTCTCTCATTCCACCAATGTCAGCCGTGGCCCCTACCAAGCAATTACAGCATCTCTACCATTCCTCCCATTAAATCATCATACTGATACATCATCAATCAATTCATGAGTTGTGCCCTTTTGTCTTCCAAGGAATCCAACATGGACAACATTGCTCAAAAACTCAGAAAAATGTTTCAGCTCTCCAAAGAAAAGAAAACATTCCAGCAGAAATTAAATGGAAGTGTGCGGCTGGAATCTCTACCAAGCACCGTGTGTTCACTCTAGCAAAGAAAACAATAAAAAAAGCCTCACTCAAAAGTGTATTAAAGGGACAAAATGAAGGGGTGAAAGTGTTCTTCTTTCATTCCGTAAAACCATGTTCAAACATTCAAGGGCTATCTCAAAAAAAATGTTACCGAGCCATCAGCAAAATGTTCCATAGTCAAATATGAAAAAGAGTGACGACTGGTGGCTTTTCTATGGCCAAGTGTTCTAAAAAATTAGGGTGGGGTCCACCCTAAAACCCTAGTTTCATGTGTCCTACTCTATAATTGGGCTTAAACTATTTTACCAAAATTAGTCCACATTACAAAAATTCATCAATAAATTCTAGTCTACTAAACTAAGCTTGAATAATTCTAAAATGAGTTTATGGAAACTCTTCAATTGATTGGTGCCCTTCCAAAAGTCTCACAGTGTGATTCCAAAATTGTCCTGAAAATAAAAATAGGAATAATTAAGCCCAATTAATTCAAATTACTTAAAATAATAATTATTGGTCTAATTAAGCCCAAATGGTGAAAATGAAACACAATTCATCAACACAATTCGGTGCGAAAAACTAAATGAATGGTATAAAACATTGACTCATCACTGCCTTCCCCGGTGGAAGGCTATTTGAGCTTGAAATTCTCCACACACACATCCAAACACCGCGAGCCATTTCCACAAACACCTTATCTGCACTGTCGTTCTCAACCATTTCTACACTCCGCTGCGTTATTTTGGACCAAGGAGTCGTCCATTCTTGAAGATTTGAGTCGCTTCTATCAAGAGGCTTCCTGGAAGCTCTCGGTTTCCCTTTATGACAAATCATCTTCTTTTTAAATGTTAATGCTATTTTTGAAATGGCTTAGTAGTATTTATGTTTTGATGCAAAATGTAAGATTCTTGGCAAATTTTATAATAGAGATAAGAATTATTATCAAGCATTGTAAGAATGATGGAGTATTATTATAAAGGAAATTATTATCAAGCGAAGCCATTCAATTATGCATTTTATACCATTTGTAGGTAATGGTTAAGAGTAGGTTTTATATCACTACCATTTTATATTGTATTCATATTTAATTAAGTGGATATTTGTTTGTAATGTTTTAATTATGAGAGCTATGTATTGAATAATATTTTCCATTATTCTACGTTTAGTCCTTCTATAATTAAATTTAGAATTCTTTTCTTAATTACTGTAGGTTTTTTTTATTTCTAACTTCATTATTTATATTTGCCATGTTCTTTGTACCTGTATATACATGCTATATTTTGGTTCCATTTTTGTTCATGAAGTCCAATAAAATATTAGTTGCATATTAATGTTATTTTTATCTCTAATAAACATGATTTGTGATTTACAGATGATATGATATAGGTAAAAGAGCGGGTAATTGTGATTCGGTACTAAATGTTCATGATTTGTAGTGATTTTAGCTTAGATTTTGTAATTTTTAGAAAGTTTTAGGACTTCAGCACCGCCCGACACCATCCATTCGAGCCTAGCACATTAGAAAGGTGATAATCATTTTAATGAAAAACTCAAGTTGTTAAATGCATGCTTAACATTCTCAAATTTATCAAACCAAACAAAGAAAGCATGTAATTCTTCCCTTTTCTCCCTTTTTCTTCTTTTCAACTATAACCAATCAAATTCCCATATCACTTTGCTTAAAACAAACATGTAATGCATATTATGTCATTAAATGTATAATTCCTAGCTTCACACTCTGATGGGATCTTGGAAATGGGGTCTTCACCTTATTAAAATGGGCCTAATACATTGTGTCTGAGGCCCAACATCATGTGGCCCAGAAACGCAGTAGATAAGCATTGCTGGAAGTGAAAGAGTAATTTTTATTATTGTGTTGGTAAATCCTTTTCGTTACAAACCTAAGAACCAGAACCCATGATTATATAGGGTTCTGGTGAAGAGAAGGAAAGAGGGAGTATTAAGAATCCCTAACTGTAAACACAAATACTAACAGAATCATTAAAAGCTCAAAACTGAAAAACCCTCAAAACAGAAACAGTGCTCTTAGGAGCATTATTACATAACAAAAAACTTAATAGCCTCCCCTCAAGCTGGATGGTGAATATTCAGCAATCCAAGCTTGGGGATGATAGATTTGAATCGTGTGCGGTGAGGAAATTTGGTGAAGACATCAGCGAGCTGCTCCTTTGATCGGATGGGAAGAAGATACAGAAACTTGGCTTGAATCTTCTCGCGTACAACATGACAGTCTAGTTCGATATGCTTGGTGCACTCATGGAAGCTTTGGTTGTGTGCAATATATCTAGCAGAACTGTTGTCACAGTAAAGAATGGCAGTAGCATCCGGTTGAACTTGGAGATCTTGAAGAATGTAATGAAGCCACTGCATCTCGCAAACTGTGGCAGCTAGGGCACGATACTCAGCTTCAGTAGATGACCTTGAAACAATACTTTGTTTCTTTGATCTCCATGAAACAAGAGACGTTCCTAGGAAAACACAATAACCAGTAGTACATCTTCGCGTGTTAGGACAAGTGGCCCAATCGGAGTCACTGAATCCCTTTATCTGTATATTAGAGTTTGCAGCGAAGAAAAGACCTTCTGAAGGGCTGGACTTTATATACCTAAGGACATGTTGCAGGGCCTGATAATGATAGTTACTAGGCTCTTGCATAAATTGGCTTAAAAGATTAACAGTGAAACATAAATCAGGCCTAGTATTAGTCAGGTAGAAGAGCTTCCCTATTAGTCTGCGATAAATGCTGGGGTCATCCATGTAATTCTTTGTCTTGTACAAGGAATTGGTGCTGCTTAAGAAGGGTGTAGAGCATGGCTTGCTTCCTAGCATTCATGTTTCTTCTAAAATATCAAGGGCATACTTTCTTTGACAAAGATGTATCCCTTTCTTAGATCTAGCAACCTCAAAACCTAGAAAATATTTAAGTTCCCCAAGATCCTTTATATGGAATTGGCGATGTAGGAGGGCCTTTATGTGAGTGATTTCACTCATGGAATTTCCTGCTAAAACAATGTCATCTACATACACAAGTAGAGCTGTAAAACTTGTGGAAGTTTTCTTCACAAATAAAGAGTGATCAGATTTGGATTGAACATAGTTAGCAGAAATAAGGAAGTTGGATAGTTTTTCAAACCACTATCTACTGGCATGTTTTAGACCATACAAAGATTTAGTGAGTTTACAAACCTGTCCCTTTGTATCAATGTTTAAACCCGGTGGAGGCTCCATGTACACATCTTCATTTATATCCCCATGTAAGAAGGCATTGTCTACATCAAGTTGATGTAGAAACCAATTCCTTGCGACAACAAGGGCAAGCAATAGCTTGACAGAGGTGAGTTTGGTAACAGGAGAAAAAGTGTCAAGAAAATCTATTCCCTCTTGTTGAGTGTATCCTTTAGCCATTAATCGGGCCTTATACCTTTCCACAGTTCCATCAACTTTGTGCTTTATCTTATAGACCCACCTGCACCCAATGGGTTTCTTTCCAGGAGGGAGTTTGGTCAGAAACCAAGTGTCATTGTCCTGCAGAGCCTTTATCTCCTTCTGCATAGCATCTGTCCATTCAGGACTGTTTCTGGCTTTTCATTATACGAGTTGGGTTATTAATGAAAATCTCCCTAGTGTTGATGTCAAGAACAATGTATTGTAACGCCCTGACAACTTACAGGGACTGCTGGCTGCCCCCACACATCACCACGAGGCTTTCCATTGTGCTTTGTCCTCACTCGCACACTTTCCGGGAAAACTTCCCAAAAGGTCACCCATCCCAGAATTACTCCAGGCTAAGCACGCTTAACCATGGAGTTCTTATGGGTTAGGCTACCGAAAAGCAAATGCATTTTGGTGATATGAGTAGCCAAATCAATTTCTTTAAGTTATCCTTCAACTGTATAGTCCCATACCTATATAGTCTCCAGATCCCTCTCATTCTGGTGTATGTTCGATTCGTCCATGTGCCCCTTCCACTGGAAGCCTGCCAGGAGTCGCTCCTTGTCTGTGCCCCCTGCACCATGCCTCTTGCACCAGCGATCACTCCCCGCCCTCGTCAGTGCCCGAGTATCACATGAAATGTAAGACCCGTAGAAAATGAAAGTAAAAGAAAAAAATATTTTTATTTATTTGTATTAAGATAATTTATTATGATTTTGTTTCTGTGGGTTAAAAAGTGTTAAATTAGTAGATAAATATTAGTTATAATTATATTATTATTTTATCTCTATGTGATGCATGAAATATGAGTTATATATGATTGTTTGTATTAATACTTATCAGTTACAGTGAGTTAGTTTAGTGTTGATTCATTAATGGAGTTTGAAAAGGGACGTACATGCTTTGGGTTCAATTACTGGTGTGGGCATTTTTCATAGCTTTGTAATTTATTTTCTAATTTCTTGCGCGGGACCCACTTAGTGGGAAGAGAGAGAAAAGAATTGGCAAAAGTAGATGTTGATATTAAATGAAGAAAGAGGTTTTCTTTTGAGGAAGGCAACGATTTTGGTTGTTGGAAAGAGAGAGAAATAAAGTAAATTATGGGATGTTGCTTCTAATGTGGAGAGAGAAAACTTCTTATATTTTGGTATTTAATGGTGGGGCCTACAGTGATTAATGAAGAGAGAAGGAGAGAGAAGAATGCAAGAAAGAAGAGAATGATGCATGAATTGGTGGCAGAGAGATACAAAAATTGGGTTTAATGAAGGAATAACAAACTCTACGTAAAGGATATGATTTTTTTGCATGGAAGGAAAGTGAAGTGAGAGAAAGAAAGAAGTCAAAATTCTTCTTCGTGCACAAACCAGGAGCGCCGGAAAAATAGGCAAAGGAGGGTGAATCTTGGGCTGAGTAATGGGCGCCTTTAAGGCCCATTTTTTTGGAACGGTTGGGTCTCAAAACCAATCTCTGGTGCACGTGAGGTTACAAAGACAGAAGGGAGAGTTAAATAGGAAAAACTTAGACCTAGCAAGGGATACATCTTAACCTAGAAAAGAGAGGAGATAACCGCAAAGCTAGAAAGAAGGAAGACCGAAAGAGATAAGAAGGAAGACCGTTGTCACGACGGAAAGGTTTTCGTCAAGGAATTATAGTAGACGCTTGCTGGAATTCCAGGTAAGGAGAGCGAACTCTCTTTTATTTTGTTGGAATGTGTTTAACGTATGATATCCATAGGCGATTGCATGAGTGTGTGATGTTGTGATGTTTTCATTATATATTTTGTTGGGCTTCACGTGTGAGAATGGTGGTGTCTCGGGTTGTGTTTCTAGGTTTTCTTGTAATGGACATTAGAGCTCCTTGGTTCATGCATGGGTATGTAGATTCTTGATCTTGTTTCTTTTATGTTGTCGGATGTGGCCTGCACGGTACATGGGTTCTTAGGGCCACATAAACAGTAAGGGTGCATAGGAGTTTTTTGGTTTCACGGTTTCAACGCATACGGGGATGGGCTATTGACTAAACCAAGTGGTTGGGGCACATTGCATATCATTAAGTGATGATGGTATAATGTGAAGTTAAGTCGTAAAGGTCATCATAACTTAGTGATGGGTTTTCTGCATGCATGAGATGTAAATAAGATGGAAGGTAATTGTTTTCCGAAATTATATATTTGAGGGGTAGTCATGCATGTATTGTTTTAACCGTGAGCAATTAAAGGTGATTTCTCAAACATAGTGAACTATAGGGTTAGTTTTATTGATGTTTTGATACGTACTGAACCCATTAAAATTTAATGTGTTGGAAAGATTGACTCTGAAGTATAACCGTGGGGTAACAGGTTTAAAGAGTGATTCATGTGAATAGATAATGCATCTAATATACATGGGTTCATTATTAACTGGAACCGAAAGAGAATAAAGCTACTTTATTGGGTTGTTATAATTGAGTCTTTATTTTATGCATGGTGCATTCTCGTTCATGTGTAATGAAAGAGTGGTGGAAAGTAGTGTACTTACCGGTGAAGCTCTAAGAGAGTGGTGGGAAGTAGTGTACTTGCCCGGTGAAGCTCTGAGAGAGTGGTGGGAAGTAGTATACTTGCCCGGTGAAGCTCTAAGAAAGTGGTGGGAAGTAGTATACTTGCTCGGTGAAGCTCTGAGAGAGTAGTGGGAAGTAGTATACTTGCCCGGTGAAGCTCTGAAAGAGTGGTGGGAAGTAGTGTACTTGCCCGGTGAAGCTCTGAGAGAGTGGTGGGAAGTAGTGTACTTGCCCGGTGGGGGAAGTAGTGTACTTGCTCGGTGAAGCTCTGAGAGAGTGGTGGGAAGTAGTATACTTGCCCGGTGAAGCTCTGAAAGAGTGGTGGGAAGTAGTGTACTTGCCCGGTGAAGCTCTGAGAGAGTGGTGGGAAGTAGTGTACTTGCCCGGTGAAGCTCTAAGAGAGTGGTGGGAGGTAACACTTAACTTTAAAGTTGAATGTAAGTAACTGGTAGTGATCTAATATATATGGTGAATGGTTTTAACAGAATAAGTATGATTTGGTGAGTGACCGAGTGAGTCTGGGTGTGATTTAGTTCCTTTAACGAAATAATTGTGTGATTATATGCGGGTGACTTTGATTTCTAATAGGGTAGTTGCTAATGAATTGTTTTGATGACTTGTTTTTGTTAGCTCACCCTTACATGTTTGTGGTTGTGGTTTCCACCTACGATGATCGTACTTGTACGGGAGTAGATGTTGTTACAGGTGTAGCTAAAGCGAAGTTGAGTGACGAGATATGTGGGAGAACTATGGGATTTGAAATTCAACACTAATAGTTTTGTAACGAAGTTATGTGAATACTTTATATTTGTTACATTTGAGTTATGAAGTTTTTCTATTTTTGGTAAAAAAAAAAAATTAAATTAGGGGTGTTACATGTATCCTTTTACTCCAGCTTTGTAACCTAGAAAAATTCCTTTTCTGGCTCTAGAGTCTAGTTTGTTCCTTTTGTTCTCTAAAGTTGAAGCAAAACACAAGCATCCAAAAACTTTTAGGCAAGGTAGGTGGGGGGATTACTATGCAAGATATCAAAAGGTGTTTTGTCTTTAATGACAGAAGGTAATCTATTGATCAAGTATACAGCATGGGATAAAACATAAGACCAATAAGCATAAGGAACATTAGATTGGAAAATCAAACTTCGGGTAACATTCATTATATGTTGGTGTTTGCGCTCCACAACAGAATTTTGTTGTGGAGTTTCAATACAGCTAGTTTGGTGTTTAATTCCATAGGAGTTGTATATGCTAGAACAATTAAATTCAGGGTCATTGTCAGTTCTAATTGTTTTGACAGTTTTGTTAAACTGGGTTTTTATCTTCATTATGAAGGATTGTAGAAGTTCTCTGGTTTGGCCTTTATTATGCATAAGAAAAACCCAAGGATGCCTACTACAATCATCTACAATAGTAAGAAAGTACCTATGCCCATGCACAAATGGGATGGAGATAGGACCCCATATGTCACAATGTATAATATCAAAACAATTAGCAGACAAGGAATTATCTTTAGGAAAAGGTAACTTGTGTTGCTTTGCATAATGGCAAATATCACAAACACTATTGAAATCAGTTTGAACATAAGGAAAATTCTTGCAAATCCTTTCTACAACTTTATGTCCAGGGTGGCCTAGCCTATAATGCCACAAGTTTACATTTGCATGCTCAAAAGAGAAAACAAAACTAGGTTTCAGGTCCCTTTCGACATCTTGCAAGTAGTAGAGCCCTTTATGCACTCTAGCACATCCAATCATCCTCAATGTAGAATTGTCCTGAATTTCACACATCTTAGAAGAGAAAGTTAGTGTACAGTTTATGTCTCTAGTGAGACTCTGAACATATATAAGATTGAAGGTCAAATTTGGTATATATAAAACATTAAAAATCACAAAGTCCCTTGAAAACTTTATAGTTCCTGCATAGTGGGCTGTAACAGTAGGGTTGTTTGGCAATTTAACAGATACAAGCTTTATTTTATTGAATGTAAAGAAAAGATTTTTGTTGTGAGTCACATGGTCAGTGGCCCCTGTGTCCAGGACCCATGAGAATGTACCTTGACTGTCATATGTAGTGTCTTTATGAATCTGACTGATGCTATGTGAAGAACTCTCGGTCTTCTCAAGTATTTCCAGTATTTTCCTCATTTGCTCAAGAGTGAATGAGTTCTGGACAGTGTTGTCATTATTCTGTTGGCTTATTTGTGAACCAGTAGATGTAGTGCAGGCATTTGCAGATCCCCATTCAATCTGTCCTACATTGTTCTGATTGTTGTTGTCCCCTTTCTTGTACCATGGTGGATACCCATGCTTTGAGTAGCATTCATCAATTGTGTGGTTCATTTTGTGACAGTAAGAACATTGCTTCCCATGATGGGGATTTCTTCCTTTCCCTCTTCCTTGACCACGAGCAGTAAACCCACGTCCTTGGGTCCTCCAACCCTGATCACTCCTCCAGCTATTTTGTTTTTCAGTGCTGTTGGAAAGTATGTTGATGTCAATTTTATTTGTGGAAACAGAATCATGTTTTTCTTTTATTTCTTGTTGTATGATGAGGGAAAAGACTCTGTTAATACTGGGTAGGGGTTCCATCAGCAGTATCTGTGTTCTCACAGTGTTGTAACATTCATTTAAGCCTTTCAAGAAGCAGATGGTATGCTCCATCTCTCTATATTTGTAATAGGCTATGGACATATCACAGCTGCAAGGAATTCTGCAGCTACAACATGGAATGGGCCTGAGAAATTCTAGCTCCTCCCATAGAATCTTTAAATCAGTGAAGTATTGGTTCACACTCCTTTCACCCTGTTTAATGGAATGAATTTCTTGTAGTAAGTCAGAAAATTTAAAATGGTCTCCTTTTGAAAATCTTTCTTTCAATTCCTCCCACAATTCTTGAGCATTCTCTACATATATGACACTTTCGGCTATTTGAGTTGAAAGAGTCTTGATTATCCAAGACAATACCATCATATTACTCCTTTCCCAAGAGTCAAAAAGAGGATCATCTCCTTTAGGTTTCTTGATACCTCCATCTATGAATTTTAATTTGTTCTTGGAGAGGAGAGCTCTTCTCATATTTCTACTCCAAGAGTTATAGTTAGATTCATCGAAAATCTGTGAAATGAGAGAAATGCTTGGGTTTTGTCCTGGGTGGAGATAGTAAGGACTGGAAGGGTTGTTCAATTGGTCCGTCTTTTGGTCCGTCTCTCCCATGATATCAAGAAACAGCAAGATGAAGAAAGATCACACCAAGAAATCAAGAAAAGAAATAAACGCAGCGAAAAACAGAGGCAGAACAGGTTTAGAACCTGCTCTGGTACCATATTAAAATGGGCCTAATACATTGTGTCTGAGGCCCAACATCATGTGGCCCAGAAACGCAGCAGATAAGCATTGCTGGAAGCTTCCTCCTGACAGTAAGTAGGTGAACTCGAGAAGCAATGATACTGGAGAGAGAAGAAAGGCTCGAGGAGATCTCCACGATGATGCAATCCACGAAGCTCCGAGAGAAGGCAACTGGTCGGGAAGCAATAATCAAGAAAAAAGAACTCAAGCAACAGAAGTAAGTTAAAGAGTAATTTTTATTATTGTGTTGGTAAATCCTTTTCGTTACAAACCTAAGAACCAGAACCCATGATTATATAGGGTTCTGGTGAAGAGAAGGAAATAGGGATTATTAAGAATCCCTAACTGTAAACACAAATACTAACAGAATCATTAAAAGCTCAAAACTGAAAAACCCTCAAAACAGAAACAATGCTCTTAGGAGCATTATTACATAACAGAAAACTTAATACACCTCAAGAAGAAATTAGAAAAGAAATTTCTAGAAGAGAAGTTGAAGAGTATAAGTGTGTGAAAAATACTATAGAAAGCCTTCCATGTAAAAATATTGCATGACATGAAAAGTGGCACTCCTAAAATAGCTTATTCTAAGGTAGAATAGGAATAGGATAATTTTTTTCTGTCATTTTAAATTCTACACATATATCACATTTACTACTCTGTTTATCATGCATTTTAATTAGTCATAGTCGTTGCAATTTCAAAGCATATAAGGAATTTACATGTTCTAATATAATATGTCATATATCATATGAGTTAACAATATAACTAAAAGAACTTATTCATTAATAATTTCAGAAACATTCAATAGGAAGAGTCTTTGATCACAATATTCCTTTCCCACGAAAACATTATTTTTTGTCATAAGGATCTTGTCAGATTCAAATGACACTTTAACATTCGTTTCCCCCAATATTAATACAGAAATTAAATTAACTCTGATAGAGGGCACATACAACACATCACTCAAGGCCAAAATATTCCTAGATGTGAGTTTAAGAAGAACGTTTCCTTTTCCTATAGCAGGAGTTGTCCTGGAATCACTGAGGTACACATGTTATTCTCCATCTTTTACACTAGTATAAGAGGTAAAGGTACTTCTGTTTGCATAGACATGTCTGGTAGCCCTAGAGTCTACCATCCACTTGCTCGTACTGGTCATCAGATTTACTTGAGAAACGACAGCAACAATGATGTCATCTCCTTCAACTATATTTGCCCTAGGAGGATTGTCGTTTCTTACTCTATGCTTGCATTGTGGTGCATGATAGCCCGACTTTTCACATATGAAGCAATTTCATTTCTTCTTAAAAGTGGGATTAGATCCACTAGGATGGGATTTTAAAAAATTATTATTATTTTTGTGATGAGGTTTGTATTTGTACCTTTTAGGAGCTGGATTGACTTCTAACACATTTTCTTTTGTAGATAAATCTTTGGCTCTTGCAGAAGCACACTCCTTCCTGTTGATATCTTCAATAATTATGTGTGTGATAAGCTTTGGAAGCAAGATATCCTTGTGTCTATGTTTCAGTTGTTGTTTGTAGTCTTCCAAGATTACAATAATTTTTCGATCAGAAGTTCTGAAACAAATTCATTCGGTAGAAGAATGTTCTCTTCTTTTATATCTTCGAGCAGCTTGTGGTATTCATTGATTTGAGACTTTATGTCCTTGTCTTCAACCATTTCCCAGCGATAGTAATACCCAATACTGAACCTTTGTTTGACGACATCTTTAGCAGTATATTTAAGAATCAACGAATCTCAAATGTCTTTGCTCTCCTTATAGGAACAATACACATTGAATAAATGGTTAGAGAATGCACTAAGTAAAGTATGTTGACATACCTTATTTGCATCAATTCAATCTTCAACTTGTGTTGAGTTTGGAGGAAGACTGAGTTGGATTTTCGAGATGAAAGAGGAAAGGCGACTCATATATGTCTAAAAGGGTTGACACACGTTCTTGTCAGTGCCGAAAATTGTAACGAAATAATACGTTGATTTTTGATACATCCGAGAAAGGTTTCGCAAAGACCTTTGAGATCTGAAAATAATATTCTGATTCTTTGAGATTGAGTTGTTGATGTCAATCATAAGTATTAATATTGTTGTAGAAAAGCTCACAAAATCACGAACAAAAATTTTTCGAGACGAGTAGATCACTATCCTTAAAGACTTATCTGCAGTGTATTGTGTAAGCCCTCTAAGAAACATGAACTTTTTAGAAATTTCTAAGTATTTCAGAACTAGCAATGAACTCTAAAAAGAGTAGAAAATAAACTCATGATATTTTTAGAAAAAAAAAAGGAGAAAGGATGAAACTAAGAAAAAAGAGAATAAAAGATAAATATTGTGTGCTTTGGAATGCATAAAATGCTCTATTTATATAGCGTTAGACAACCCCTTAAATGAACAACTTGGTCAAAAATCATTGTCACACTAATGAATAATAAATAAAGTTTGGTGGATAATAATAAATAAAAAAAATTAACCGTTTGCACAAATCTAACTTTTTTTTTACAATAAATATTATTTTAAAAAATAACCAACAAAGTAAAACATATTTACTCGTAAATCTTTTACACTTATTTTTATCCCTTCTAATATATTCGTTTTATTAGACCTTCTAATAGTCAAAAATAAATTTGCTTGTAAGCTTCCATTCATAAATACTGATATTTTTGTTGATTCCACACTCCAATCTATTCACTTTTCACAAAATTCTAATTTTTGCATTATATAATATGAAATCTCCATTAAAGGAATCATAAGTTTTTAATAATAATCTTCATATTTATACAACTTTTCTTTGTTCGCCTTGCCTTTTATTCATCACTTCAGTTAGACTCCACTCTTATAAATGGAGAAAATAAGATTTATTAGTTATTTTATGATATGAATTAATGACTTGTTTAATTTTTATAAAAAAAAATTAAATATCAAAAATAAATATACTAAATAAAGAAAAACTTGATATAAATAAAGGTATTTTTTGTTTTTCTAATAACTTACTTTCCATTTTTTTCCTTCCAAAAATTAAAAAAGTTACACTAATATACAATTCAACGTTAAATATTACTACAAAATAAAAAACATGTTTGAATTAAATTAATTAATTAATAGTGTTATGTCCTAAAATATTTCAATTATCACATATTTTTTTGGATTAATGTAACATTGTGATTACCATAGTCTTAATTCTTATTATTAATATCCATTTACCACTAAGGTAACATTTCCATCAATTGCATGATAATTAAAATATATTAATATTTAGTAAATGTGATCGTCTAAAAATTTAATTTTGGTGCAGTAATATTTTCTTAAGAAAACTTATTACATGAAAATTTGATAAATTCTTAAATAAATATTTATTATACATTGATACTGCTTAAAAGATGAAACTACTGATTAGCAATATCTACAATTGTAAATTTTCATATTTCTAGCCTCTTTGGATAATGTAATAAACGTGTTGATTGTCTTATTAGTTCAAAGGTGAAGTCTAAGCAAGTTTGTATTAGATGGTTAGATACTCTACTTTCTGGCATCAATCAAATCTTCTTTAAGAACTAGTTCAACTACCAGTCTTTTTTATCCAACCCTCTCTTCTTTTTTAGATACTCTACAGTGCACTCAATCATTGAAAAACCAACCCTCTCTTCTTTTTTATCCAACAGTACAGTGAGACAGTCACAACTACACAGCAGAAGAAAATGGAGAAGAAAAGCATCAGTAGAAGAGCACACTGTTTGGTGTTGATATACCCAGTTCAAGGGCACATCAATCCCATGCTTCAATTCTCCAAGCTGTTGGAACATCAAGGGGTGAGAGTAACACTTGTGACCACTCTTTCCTACTACAAGAACCTGCAAAGTGTGCCTCCTTCTATTGCCATTGAAACAATCTCTGATGGGTTTGACAATGGTATCACAGAAGCAGAAGAATTTAAGGCATATTTAGAAAGGTTTTGGCAAGTAGGGCCAGAAACTTTTGCAAAGCTTCTTGAAAAACTTGGTGAATCAAAAGATGATGGTCATGTTGATTGTGTTGTTTATGATTCATGTTTACCTTGGGCTCTTGATGTTGCCAAGAGATTTGAGATAGTTGCAGCTTCTTATCTCACTCAAAGTATGAGTGTGAATAGTATATACTATCATTTTCTATTGGGAAAGTTGAAAGCTCCACTCACACAACATGAGATTTTTCTTCCTTGTTTGCCCAAATTTCATCTTCAGGATATGCCTTCTTTCTTTTTTGATGAAGATCACACTGTGCTTGATTTTGGTGTGGCTCAGTTCTCCAATATTCACAGAACTGATTGGATCTTGTGTAACACATTCTATGAGCTGGATCAGGAGGTAAGAATAATTATTTTGACAACTTTCTTACAATAAATTATTTATCTTTGATTATCATATTTTTACCTAATTAATAATTTAATTATCATATTTACATCTTTCATTTTTTTTTATATTTATATATATTTTTAATTAATTGAACTTTTATTTATATTTTTTAAAATAATTCAACGTAACTTCTTTTTTATTTGAGGTTATGTGATATGTCAAAATCTACATCATTTTCTGTTTTAAAACCTTTCTAATTTTGACACCTATCACTTTCAACTTCAACTTGCATTACAAATCCAGAAGACAAGTGACATGATTTAATGAAAGTGATTATATTGATTTTTTTTATAACACAAAATAAAAAATTAATTGACTAAAAGAAATATAGAGATAAAAATAATCAAAGAGACCAAATTTTTAATTAATACTTTAAACTTTTTACTTAATTCATTTTAATCCATTATAATTTTAAAATAATTTTTTGTTTTAATCGGTGTTGAGTAGAAAATATGCTATTTGTATATCATCACCCATAATTCAATATGCTAATTTGTTTTTATTTGGATAGTGATTTTACTTTGTTTTTAATATTTCATGTTTTATTTAATATTTTTTAGTAAATTATTTAACTTGTTAAATATAAATAATTAATATTACATAAATGATTCCTTAAATTGATCATTCATTATGTTAAGACTTTGGCAAGCGTACCAAATCGTTTAAGTAGTAAAACCGGTAAGACCGGATATTGTTTTCCAAGAGACTCGATTAACACTTTACTATTGTATAATTAATTAACTAATTTAAGTTAAAGAATGATTTCCTTTAATGTGTATTTGAACAATAAAACTAAGCATAATGCATAAATTGTAAAGTGAACTTCTTGGGGTTAAAAACACTTGAAATGAAATGATTGATGATGATATGGAATGAATATGTTAGAGAATGATTTCAACTATTACACTCCTATGCAAATGCACATAATTACTTCTTCTTCATTTAATTGCTCTTGTCAACTAACTAAGTTATTTAGACCCAATCCCTTGGTGAAAAAGCCTAGATTCACTTATTAAATCTCAATCCCTTGGTAACCTAACAAGTTCATCCGCATTAAGAACAGAAGTTTAAGACAACCAAAGGTCCCAACTACCTAGACACTATTTCCTTTAGGTGTTTAGTTCAGTTCAAGGTTCACACAACATTTCTCAATATTAAGCAAACCCTAAAATCATGTTATGGTTGATCAAGTCACAACAAGCTTTAAGCAAAGAACAAAAACACTAGCAAATAATGAAAGAAGCTTGTATTCATTCAAAACAAGTGCATTTACAAGTGAGTTTCATAGTTTACATCATTTCCCAACAAAAAGAACTTAGCTCTCCATACTCATGGAGAGCTTGAGCTTACAATGGAAGAAAATGGAGTAGATGGAGACCCAAGGAGGAAGAATGGAGAGTTCCCATAGCCCAAAACCAGCTCCAAGAGGTCCAAAATCATGTTTATGACCTTCAGCCGCCAAGAAGGTGGCATCCTCAAAGAATGTGAGCCTTTTATAGGTCTAGGGTGCCATGTCAGCAAAAATCACACCCAGCCCCCTTTTCTAGGGCGCCATAATTTAAGCACCAACAGCGAATCAAAGGGCGTCCAGGAGCCATGGGAGAAACTGCGAGCTGAAGGGCGCCTAAGCACCAGAAATTAGCAAAAAGTGCGAAGAGAAGGGCTCCCGATGCCCTCTGGGGGCGCCTAAGCATGGGATTTTGGCTGGAACAACGAGTTGAAGGGCGCCCAGCCCCCTTTTGGGACGCCCAGACGCTACTTTTACAGGGAAACATCTTCAAAACTTTATTTTTTTAACTCTTCCTTGGCTCCCCACACTTGATAGTTTGGATTTCCTTCCAAAGCACGCAAAGTTCCTACAAAAAATTTGAGGAAATTAGTGGTGAAACCAGTGTCTCTAACCTAAGCTGAAGTTATTCACAAAATTAGATTAAAGAGAGGATTAAGCATGTTTCAAGCTTCAAGAGAGTTGATTTGGTAAGAAAATTGTACCATAGATAATTGTAAGAATTACCGTTATCACATTACACATTTTAAAATATCACCCATATAATGTTTTTAATTTTGGTAATCCATTTATAATTATGTCTTAGATTTAAAATTCACATTTTTAATAAAATATATATCACATTGAAATTTGTTAAATTATTTCCTTAATTGAGCATGCACTTTTTTTTTTTTTTCAGATAGTAGATTGGGCTGTGAAGATTTGGCCAAATCTTAAGACCATAGGACCAAATGTGCCCTCTTTCTTCTTAGATAAAAGATGTGAAAATGATGAAGATTATGGAGTTACAATGTATAAGAGTGAAGAATATTGTATGGAATGGTTAGATGATAAACCAAAAGGGTCTGTTGTTTATGTATCATTTGGGAGTATGGTTAAACTGGGTGAAGAACAAATGGAAGAAATTGCATTTTGTTTGAGAGAGTGTTCGAGTTATTTCTTATGGGTGGTGAGAGCTTCCGAAGAAACCAAACTTCCTAAAGATTTTGAGGAAAAAACAGAGAAGGGTTTGGTAATAACATGGTGTTCTCAATTGAAAGTTCTTGTTCACGAGGCTGTCGGATGTTTTGTAACGCACTGTGGTTGGAATTCAACGTTAGAAACTTTGTGCTTAGGAGTTCCAACAGTTGCAATACCATGTTGGTCAGATCAGAACACAAATGCAAAGTATATTGTTGATGTTTGGAAGATTGGAATTAGAGCTTCCACTTATGAGAAAAAACTTGTGCATGCAGAATCTCTCGAGCATTGTATAAAAGAGATAATGGAAAGAAACAAAGAGATGAAGAACAATGCCATTCGATGGAAGACTTTAGCCCTGAGAGCTGTCAGTGAAGGTGGAAGTTCCTATGAAAATATCATACAATTTACGAATAGTTTGTTGCATTCTTAAGTTTCATGTTTGATCTGTACTAAGTTATTTTCCACTTTTAGATTTTCACATAAAGGTTGATGATTGTTTATTACTATCATTCGCTTAATGTACTATGCTTATTTTATATATTTTCAAGTGAGAGGTTGATTATGATATATTTACTTTGTGATTCTTTGACAAAACCATCAAAATAGTGTCTTCAAAATTATTGAAATGATATAGTTGGAAAGTTGGACAAGTTTGCAAAGTCAGTATGATTTTAGTTAAAATTAAAAAAAAAAATTATAACAAAATAAAATAATACTAAAATAACACGACTTCATTTTATATTATAATATACTAAAATCAAATTAACACAATCCAATTAAAATTAAAAAAAAATTATATTATAATAAATTGAATTCATACCAAACATTTGTAGATAATTTTCCACACCTATTTATCAATAGGTAAGTACCAAACATACCATTTATATATCATCTATCATCCGTGAATAATTCCTACCACACAACTTTTGTGGATAAATTACATGCTAATCTAAAACCGTGGGTAGATACATTATATTCATTTCGAAACTATGCAAGCCAATTCAATATTCATAATATACTTTTGCTTTTAAAAGTTAAATACAAACAAAATCATTTGAAATATAATTCAATAATATTCAAACATAATTCAATTTAATATTATTCAATATATATCTTACAAATTAATTTCAAATATAATATATTGTATCTATTTATATATCCAAAATTTTGTACATATATCTAGTATGATCATTATATCTGTTTTTTTCATCAACAAAAATTATTATATCTATGCTAGAGTATATTCAATCGGTCATACACACAAGTTCCATCACTATATATGTTGGCACATACATATTTCCCTACATCCAGCTACTTTCCTATGTTTCTTGCTTACCAGAACCCAACGCTAATTATGTAAAGTAGTGGCACTCCAATTTAATAGTATTTGGATAGTAGTAGTTGTCCCAGTTATATTTATTTGACATAATCCAATTAAACTAAGTATTTAATTTATAAGTTTACTTAAACTTAGAAGATGATTGACTAAACAATAAACAATAGAAATGTCAAGATCCAATCAAGAACATGATATAGGCTTTCAACAAAAATCCAGGCCTTAAATCTTCTATTCCATGAAGGAATTAAGCAAAGTGCATTGAAACATTGAATTTCAGAGAAGAAAACTTGAATATCTAAACTTACAAATTAAGAATACGAAATTGAGGACTGAGTTCAACGTGGTTCACATGCCAAAAATAGACTAGACAAAATATAACCAATACCATATACAACATACAAGTTCAACACTACTAATATCAAAAAACGAAAGTTCAACAACTAATTTATAGTCTATAAAAAATGAAAACGAAAATTCATAAAAATAAAATCAAAAGTAACTTTGAAGGTGAGTTTGTCGTTGGAATAAAGCATTGTCATCGGTAAAAAAGAAAGGAGAACGTGTCTATGGTCATCGATGTGGTGGAACTTCAATCAAGCATGAAAACACAAAATTAATCCATCAAAACACAAACAAATGGTAACCAAGATAATGAAAAAACATACATTTAAGGTAAATGATACAAAACTGACATTTGTTCTTCCTTATACTCATAAAAGAAATAATTATTTGTTTTCCTGACAATGGTGTAGTTTGAATTTGCATTTAGGACGTCAATGCTAAATGAAAAAAAGATATCAATAAAAAAAACTAAACAAATATTCAAACAAAGACAACGGAAAGACTTTTGTTAAAGGAAATTACACAAAGTTTACCTTTGTTCTTCCTTATACTCGTGAACGAAGTCACTAATTCAAGCATAAGAGGAAACACGAAAAAATAGTGTGGTGGTGTTGCTTTTAGAAAATGATTAGAATGTATATCACGTCAGAAAACTCCAAACTCTAATGTCTTATAACTCTTTGACGTTTGAAACTAGAACATTTAATGTCATTCGTGTGTACAATTTTACCATCATGTCAAATATTTTCATGAAATTTATTTAATATAACATCGAAAATTGAGAATTCAGACATTTAATGAGCATATGAGGTCAAAAAAAGTATAAATTTTGACATCAAAATTGAATATCTAATTTACAAAAATATTATGGGTAATTTTTAAATTTAGTTTTTTCCTATTCTAATAATGAACGCAAGAAGTGAAACACTAATTTCATATTAATAAATTTTAGAAGTTTGACTTTTACTACTAATAAAATATTTTTAATTAACATTTACTAATCAATAAAAGAAATCTAAAATTTATTATTTCCTAATGAAAATCTTTTTATTCAAATCTTATGCACTAATATATATAATTATTTATTCAAACTTAAAATCTTCATATTTAATCATACGGAACCGTTCTTTAGAGAAAGAAAAAAAAATTGAGTTTTGTTTTTGAAAACCATTTTTTCGAAAAGTTTTTCTTAACCTTTTTGACAAGTATTAGTAATGACTCCTCTGATTGTTTTTAACGGGAAAACAATTTTGTCTCACATTAGAATTAAATGAGTGAGAAATGACTTCTCTATTTCTCAGTTTTGTTTTTAAAGTTGGAATATAATTTAATTTTAGAAGTAAAAAATACTTCATATTAAGAAAACAAATTAAATGTTACATTGTTTATTAAAATAATTTTTTCCTTTTTAAAATTTTTTTCACTTATATAAAACCGGAGAAAAACCTTTTTTACTTTTTCTTGCTTATTTTTCTTTATATAATTATTATTTTTTTCAATTTTTTTTCTATTTATTATTCGCTCATACCAAACAAACTATGGATAAATATGAATGATATAGATATAGATAAAACGGAAAGATGAAGTAATGGAGATTATCATATTACATAAAAAAAAAGATATGATAAAAAAAAAGTATATAATTTATATAGTCTTACAAACAAGAAGAAGAATGTACAAACTTTAAGAGTAAATGGAGTGACTTACTGTTAGTTTAAACCTTTTATTTAATTTTAAATTAACTCAAATTAATTAACACTTAGGTGTATTCAATTTCTTTCTCCGATAAAAGAAATAACACTGAAATGTACATTTGTATAAAAATGGGTATATAAATTCAAATGTGTCCCTCTCTTCTTCTCCTCATTAATAAATAAATACACATAATGTATGTTAAAAATAAAGAACATGGAAGGAAAAAGAACATAAAAGAGTTGAGAAGATGTAATTTTCAATCTTTCCGACATATTTAACAATTAGAAAAACAAAAATTAAGAACAATATAAACAATAAAAGATCAGACTATAAAGAAGTATATAAAATAATTTTTCTTTCTCTTAATTTTACAGTTTTTTCCCTTGTATTTATTTCTTTTTATATCTGCATATTACAATATTTTCTACTATAGTCTTTAATGTAAGAACCCCTGTTTCTGAAAACACCCTCTCCCTCTACAAACCCTATTTTTCAATTTCTCCAATTTTTCTATTATTTTGTTTCCTTCACAGAATCATCCCTTTCTAAATCAAGAAGAGTTTGAGAAACTCTAGTGCTGTTAGTTTGATTTCCACAAAACAATATGGCATTTCCAACTCGTAAGCATCTTCTTCACTTTCTCAAATTTTCTCCACCTCAACTCTAATTCTGAATCATTTATTTGTTGATCAGAAAATTCTTAAGTGCTCCAAGCTTCACGAATCACACTTGTCATCGTTCAAGTTTCGCTTCTTAAACTGGTAAGTAGAATTTCCTCCTTGATGCAACCTTTGGATCATGGTCATGCAATTGTTCAGAATGCATGTGAATCTTAGTAGCTTTCCCTAATTTCCAAACCCAACTAGGTTCTGAAAAATTCCCCTTTATCTTTCAATTCTTTGATTTAGGTAACCCTAGGAATTTCCCTCTGCATAACTAGTATTGTGGATCCTGTTTTGGGGCTGAGCAATTCGACTGTCCAGGTAAGGGAAGCTTGATTCTTCTAAGTTCAGTTGTTGAGTGATAGATTATTATTTCTAGTTATAGGAAAACTTGTTGAATTGAAATGCATGTGTGAGTTTGTATGACATTTTATAGTCCTTGCACTACAAGAAATCTGATAATTACTGACGGATTTTTACCGACGGAAATATTTTCCTCGGTAATTGTAATTTATCGATGGATTTTATCGATGGAATGCATTTTTTCTTCTTACCGACGGATTTTACCGACGGAATCATTACCGAAGGAAAAATCCATCGATAAATCCGTCCATAACGAGTTAAAATTTACCGAAGAAAAAATCCGTCGATAAATTCGTCGGTAATATACCCTACATTTACCAAAGAAAAAATCCGTCGGTAATAGACCCTACGTTTACCAAAGAAAAATATCCGTGGATAAATCCGTCGGTAATAGACACTACATTTACCGAAGGAAAATATCCCTCGGTAAATCCGTCGGTAATGGACCCTTCATTTACTGAAGGAAACATCCGTCGGTAAAATGGGCGGGAATTTTCCCGCCCATTATTTTAATTACCGACGGAAAAAAGTCGTCGGTACATCTGTCGGTAAAATGAGCGGGAATTTTCCCGCCCATTTTTCCTCTCTGTCCGCGAGCAGAGTGTTATATATTTCGTTTCTCTCATTTCTTCCTCATTTGTACGTGGAACTTGCTGTTTTTCTTACTTCTCCATCTTTTTCTTCTCTTCCACTCCATTGCAGCTACAAATCAAAACTTTCTCCATCTCCGATCAGCAAGATCGACGCTCCGTTTAGTCAGGCCGCCTCCATCTTTCTTGTTTGCAACCACTGTCAACACCGTTAATGTCTCTTTTCTTCCCCTTTCAGGCTTCAGCTCACTGTGCAACTCCTTTTTTCTTCCGTTTTCATTGCTGCCATGAGAGAACGGCACCACTGCCGTGGGAGAACCACGCGGACAAGAGGAAAATGAAGACAATATGGATGCTAAAAAACTAAGGCATTTTTTCCAATTTTAGGGTTTCTAAAACAATTGGAGAACCTAAATTTAGTCTTTGATTTTGGTTTTGGAATGAATTGATTGTTCTTTTGGTTTAGGAATGAAGAAAGGTTGATTAAAGAATTTGAAATCTGAGAAAAAGAAGAAGGGGAAAGAGGAAGAAGATGAACCAGATCGGGATATTTACTGACGGATTTACCAATGGATTTTTCCTTCGGTAATTACCGAAGGAATTTTTCTTCGGTAATTACCGAAGGATTTTTCCTTCGGTAATTACCAATCCTTAGGTAATTATCGACGGATTACGTGGCAATTACCGACGAATTTTTTCTTCGGTAATTACCGACGGTTATATTTTTCCGTCGGTAAATATTACCGACCACGTTATTACCAACGGAGTTATGACCGTCGGTAATCCGTCGGAAAAATGTCATTACCGACGGATTTTGCACATTTCCGACAGATTTTGGTCGTCGGTAATTCTATGTATTATTGTAGTTTGCTTGTATCAATGAAAATGTGTATTGAAATTTATATTATTGGTCTGTGATTGATGAGAACTGATAATAGATCAATTCTGAGTTGTATAATTGTGTGCGAGTTGCAAATTCAAAGTCTTAGGAGGAGAATTTAGTTCTACACATTTTATAAAAAAATGGTTAAGTTAGTTTTCAGCATCTGAGTTAAAACTAGGGAACTTGGTAGTGAAATTTTAATTTAAGTGTTCAGGTATGAAATGGGTATTTGGGACAGTTTAGTTAAGTCACTTGTGACTTATAGGCAATGCATAAATGGTCTAAAATGGTGTTTAGGTAGTAGAATTAAGATTTGGTTCCTAAGTTCCTCATAATAGAGTTTAGATCCAAATTTCATGCATAACTATTAGGAATTGGTGTTATGAACCTGTGTTAAACCTCAAACAAGTCTAAAATCATCCCTAGTTCGTGTTAGAAAGGTTAGAATTTCATAAAATGGTCAAAATCAAAATATGGGTATGTGAGTTGCCAAAATTCTGTAGAATTCAATTATGAAGAATTCAGCAGATTTGCAGAGCGAATCTATTCGCTAAGCGAGAAGGGCTAAAACTCCCTTTCTTGCATAACGAGTCTCCTCGCCTAGCGAGAGACTCCAAAATTTCCACCCTCGCACAGCGAGAACCCAAAATTAATTGGGTTTTCCAGCAGAAATTCGCTCAGCGACCGACAGGATTTTCGCTCAGCGAATTTTTTGCGACAGGATGAGTATTTTTTATGTTTTTGACGTTTTGGGAGTTTCGGACGTCCGTTTTGGACGTTCTTTATATCGTTCTGGGGGTTTTAGACCCTTCCGGAACTGTTGGTGATGGTTTCAAAGTCATTTTCCTTGTCTAAGTATGAGTTCATTTGATGTTGGATCGTTTGTAGTTTTTTTTGAAGTGAAATTAATGTTATATATATGTTTGTATGCAAAGTGAAGTTGAAGAGTTACATGTACATGGTTTTATATGGATTCAGTGAGATAATGTTATGGTATTTGGTGGTTCATGTCTTGAGTTAAGTTTCAAAGTAAAAGTATGATTATTGGACGTAATTCCATGATCCTCAAGGGAGGTTACATGGTGGTGCCACTATAGTTTTTCGTGATTGACCGTATGAATGGCCGGAGTTCAGGATGTCCATGCTCAATTAGAGAGTGATGAGTCATGTGGTGAGAATAGAAGGAGGTCCTAGTCTTGGGTGTCTCCATTTATGGGCCAAGATGAGTTTGGTTGGACTTACACTTGTGTGTGGTCGGGTGAAACCCCTCGGCAATGGCTTTGCAAAGCAGTAGGGCCACAACAAGTGCACAAACCCCTGGAACTCGACATTTCATACTAGTTCGGATGGTCAAATCACACGGTCGGTCATTGGTGTCATAGTAACGCATTTGGTCATAGTCTAGTAGTGTCAGCAAATGATAGGATGTTTGATTTAATCACATGTATGTATATGCCTTGCCTTTTAACTGCTGAATGATAATTAACATGTTTTTGGAACCTAGCTTACCCTTACTCTTGTGTGTTGTATGTGTTGTGCTCTTTTCTTTGCGATGATCATCCCATTGGATGTGAGCAAAGGAAGATGAGGTTTCCCTGGAGCAGACATTGGAGGAGACAGATGCAGCTGCTCCTAGTTCTTAGGATCCTTCTTAGTTGTCTTAGTTATTTTGAGATACTTTTATGTATATAAAGTTTTAAATTTATGGTCTATTTTGGATGACTGTAAAATTATAACTCTATTTACATCTTTAAACTGCTTTATCATATCATAATGTTATCATTCAAGAATATATATTAGCATATAATTTTTGGGATGTTACATTAAATAAATAATTTAAAGTACTAGATGATACTCAAATTATACACATATAACCATTTATTTTATATATTAAGAAAAATAATTTTTATTGTACATATTACATATGTAAACCACAACATCCATAAAAATTAATGTTTTTTTCCAAAATTCTATTTATGTGACTGTGTTCTCCACTTTCATATATAACACGTTCTTCTTAAATCTATCATTTGGAGACACACATACCTCTTTCATTCATTTTTTTTTCTCATTTTACTTCATTTACATTCTTATTCTCATCTTCTTTATTTGTACTTATATTATTCATCTACATTTATCTTATTCATTTACATTCATTTTTCTCATTAATTATATATTTTTTTCTATTTTTTTTCTTTTATATATTATTTTTGTTGAGAATGATACTCTGAGATTTTTTTTAAGTAATAGGTACTAATATAAATTAAATTAATATTTAAAAAATTTTATTTTGCATCAGTTAAACTGTTTTGAAATAAAATTTGAATAAATTTTTAAATAAAAACATATCAGCATCATGAGTTAAACTGTTTTAATTAAATGTCAATAATAAATTAGTGTCGGTTGAATCAGTGTTGATTTTCAAAAACTGACACTAATAAAGTAATGTTCATAATTTTATAGCTATACGTAAATATGATGCAAATTCGATATTAATAATTATTTAACGTTAATTTTTTACTTATTAATTGTTGACGTTAAACTTATATTTTATTGTAGTAAATTAAAGTGATGTATATATTATATAAAAATATTATAATTTAGAAGTTAAATTATTAAGAACACGTAGTGTAAGTATTCATTTACAATAATTTAAAATATTTAGTAACAATCTAATGAGATGAAAAGTCCTTAACAAATAGTATCCTTACCACCTTCAATGTATCATACTTGGAAATTAATAATATAAATTCAAAACTTGATTTACATACCTTTCACAGTTTGTCCTATTAGCTGTGACACAATTTAAAAGTGAAGAATGTTAGAGTTACACGGCAGTACAATGCAAATTCAATCTTAATAATTATTTAACGTCGATTTTTCTATTTAGAGTCGGGTTTTTTACCATATATATCTATCCTTTTCAGTAAATTAAAGTAACAAATACTATATGAAATATCATAATTTAGAAGTTAAATTATTAAGAACAGTGCAGAATAAGAATTCCAAAATTTTAGTAACCTTCAAATGAGATAAAAAGTTCTTATTACAAATAGTATTCTTTGGCACGTTCAATGTATATTATATTTGGAATTTAATAACAAAGAAGTACATGTTGTCACCTTTTCTAAATTCAACACTTCATTTTACATGCCGTCCACATTTTGTCCTTTTCATGGGTAACAATGAATAAATCAATCCATAAACTCTTCAAGATTGCAAGCACTCACCAACGAAGAACAAGTTGAAAATCATTACAAAAAAGTGGTGAAGAAAACCATGGCTACGAGAGCACACTGTTTGGTACTTGCATACCCAGCTCAAGGTCACATCAATCCCATTCTTCAATTCTCAAAACTACTGCAACGGCAAGGGGTGAGAATAACTCTCGTTACAACTCGTTTCTACTACAATACCTTAAAAACTGTGCCTCCTTCTATTGTTGTTGAAACCATCTCTGATGGGTTTGATAATGGAGGGCCAAAAGAAGCTGGTGGCTTCAAAGCCTATTTGGCACGCTTCTGGCAAGTTGGGCCACTCACTTTTTCTGAGCTTTTGGAAAAACTTGATGGATCAAAAGATGATGATGACCATGTTGATTGTATTGTTTATGATACCTTCTTCAATTGGGCACCAGAAATTGCCAAGAGATTTGGAATAGTTGTTGCAGCTTATCTCACTCAAAACATGGTTGTGAATAACATATACTATCATGTTCATTTGGGGAAGTTGCAGGTTCCACTCAAAGAACATGAGTTTTCCCTTCCTGCCATGCCTAAACTTTATCTTGAGGACATGCCTTCTTTCTTCTTTGGTGAAGATTTCACTTTTCTTGATTTTTTAGTTTCTCAGTTTTCTACTATTGAGAAAGCTGATTGGATCCTATGCAACACCTTCTATGAGCTTGATGAAGAGGTAACAACCAATGAATTTCAATATATTGTGTTTAGCTTAAATTTTTATTCTTTCAATGTCTTGTAGTTTTTGTATCAAGTTACACTAAAAACCAGATTGCATGAGAACTTTTCTTATAATACTATGTATATATCTAGATATTTTCTCTAATTTCTGGCACGTAATGTGTGCTGACTAGAAAACACTTTTAGATAGCAGATTGGATTGTGAAGGTTTGGCCACAATTTAAGACTATAGGACCAAACATTCCATCTTTCTTTTTAGATAAGCAATGGGAAGATGACCAAGATTATGGGGTCACAGAATTCAAGATTGAAGAATGCATGGAATGGTTAGATGATAAGCCAAAAGGGTCTGTTGTTTATGTATCTTTTGGGAGTTTGGCTTCCTTTGGTGAAGAGCAAATGGAAGAAGTTGCTTGTTGTTTGAGAGAGTGTTCGAGTTATTTCTTATGGGTGGTGAGAGCTTCCGAAGAAACCAAACTTCCTAAAGATTTTGAGAGAAAAACAGACAAGGGTTTGGTAGTAACATGGTGTTCTCAATTGAAAGTTCTTGCTCATGAGGCTGTCGGGTGTTTTATGACACACTGTGGTTGGAATTCAACGTTAGAAACTTTATGCTTAGGAGTTCCAACAATTTCAATACCATATTGGTCAGACCAGAGCATAAATGCAAAACTTCTTTCAGAGGTTTGGAAAATTGGAACAAGAGCTCTAGTTGATGAGAAAAAGGTTGTTCAACGAGAAACTCTGAAGCACTGTATAAATGAAATAATGAATGGATCTAAAGAAATGAAGAACAATGCCATTCGGTGGAGGACTTCAGCAGTAAGAGCTGTTACTGAAGGTGGTAGTTCTTATGAAAATGTCAAAGAATTTGTGAATAATTTATCGCATTCGTAAGTTTCATGTTCTAAAATGAACATTATTTCGTGATCAGAAGTTTCTGTATTGTATTTCCATGAAACAGGTTGATCAATAATTACATTCATAAGCTTCATGATCAAATGTACTCCATGAGAGGGCAAGTAATTCGTGTTATATTTTCATGGGAACGATTTATTATAACTAATAGTATATCCATTTTATCATTTAGGTTGTATTTTGTATATACACTAGTAAAAAAATGGGTTTTTACAGCGCACATTATGCCACGGTTCACCAGAAACCGCAGCATAATGGTGCGCGGTGGCAGTTCTGTAAATAAGTCGAAGGAATATGCCGCGGTTGTGTGGGGAACCGCGGCATATACCCAAGTCAACCAACCCCTTTGACTCCACGTCATGCAAAAATATTTAATGACAGGGGAATAGGCCGCGGTTCTCTGTCCAACCGCGGCATATCCTGTAGTCAAACCATCCCCTTTGACCTATAACTTAAATAACAGGGGTATATACCGCGGTTCGCTGGGGAACCGCGGCATATACCCCTGTAACTTCTGAACTACTCCATCAGTCAGATAGAATTTCAGAACGTTACAGGGGTATATGCCGCGGTTCCCCAGCGAACCGCGGCATATACCCCTGTAACTTCTGAACTACTCCATCAGTCAGATAGAATTTCATAACGTTACAGGGGTATATGCCGCGGTTCTCTGGGGAACCGCGGCATATACCCCTGTAACTTCTGCACTACTCCATCAATCAGATAGAATTTCATAACGTTACAGGGGGTATATGCCGCGGTTCTCTGGGGAACCGCGGCATATACCCCTGTAACGTTCTGAAATTCTCTGACTGAGTCAGCCCTGCAACTGTTATTCCCAAGAAGGCAGTTGGAGAGTCAGTCACCTGAAATAATTTAAAATGAATTTCAAATATTTTCGAGGAATATGCCGCGGTTGCCCGCTGAACCGCGGCATATAGTTTTAAAATAATTTTTCAAAAATGTCATTTAGGTTATTCTTTTAATGAGTATAGGCCGCGGTTGGTTGTGAAACCGCGGCATATAAGCATCTTATACCGCGGTTAAGTATAGAACCGCGGTAGATTCCCTTATCAGAGTTAAAAAATAAAAGTTTCGAACAGTATCGTCTTCTTCGCGCAGTCTGCACTTCGACTTTCTCTCCCGCCGATCACCCCCTCTCATTTCTCTCGTTTCTTCACTGTTTAAACTCAAAATTGTTCGGTTATTTCACATTTTGGACGATAAGAAACAATTTTAGCCGATCAAAATCGTTTAAAACGCCTGTCATTCCTCTCCGCTGCCATTCTCCTTTTTCGCACCAAGCTTTTTCGCCGCCCCTGTTCCAGGTATTTATGCCCTTTTGCATTGTTAACATGATTTCTTTATTAGTTTATGTATAATAACAATTGTTATAGTTATGGTAATGTATGAAATTGCTGTATTTTTGGTAATCTATGGTATAGGTTTTGCTAAAGTTATGGTAATGTATGAAATTGCTATAGTTTTGGTAATGTATGGTATAATTTTTGCTAAAGTTTTGATAATGTATGAAATTGCTATAGTTTTGGTCATGTATGGTATAGTTTTTGCTATAGTTTTGGTTATGTGTGTTGTAGTTCTTGCATTATTTATAAACCTAAAAATATTATTCACTAAGTTTCAATAATATGTATGAAATTTGATGTTTAATTTTTAGTGGCTTATCTTTTTATGTAATATTTAGGAATATGGATCGAAATTGGATTAATTTACCACGTATTAGTGCTGAGTACGAGAGAGGTGTAGAGGAATTTATACAATTTGCGCAACGTAATGAGGGGAGAAGTGACGATGAAGTGAAGTTTAGATGTCCTTGTGTAAACTGTTTGAATGGGAGAAAGTTGAACGCAACTCAAATTAGAGAACATCTTATCTGTGATGGTTTCCTAAGATGCTATACAACATGGATATGGCACGGCGAAGAAATACACTTTCCGATTGACTCGCAAACTGAAAATGTTACAAATTCCACCATGGAAGAAGATCAACCGGATGAAGACAAATTAGAGGACATGATCCGCGATGTTGGCGCAGAAAATTTTGCCAAAGCTCATGTGTATGAGACGATGTCGACTGATGCCGAAACACCTTTGTATGTCGGTTCAACTAAGTTCACACGTTTGTCAGCCGTGTTAAGACTCATGAATTTGAAGGCGAGCAATGGATGGACTGATAAGAGCTTTACAGAATTGTTGACGTTGTTGAATGAAATGCTGCCAGATGGAAATACATTGCCCACTCGTAATTATGATGCGAAGAAAATTCTTTGTCCAATGGGTATGGAGTATAAAAGGATACATGCTTGTCCGAATGACTGCATTTTATATAGGAAAGAGTTTGAATTTTTGACAAAGTGTCCAAAATGTGGCTTATCACGATACAAGTCAAAAAACAATAGTGAAGATGATGGTCAGATTGAAAAAAATGGATCTGCATTGAAAGTAGTTTGGTACCTTCCAATAGTTCCTAGACTTAAGCGTTTGTTTGCGAATCCCAAAGATGCTAAAAACCTTAGATGGCATGCAGATGAGAGAAAAATTGACGGGCTGCTTCGTCATCCAGCTGATTCACAGCAATAGAAAAATGTTGATCGACAATTCCCCGAATTTGGTAAAGAGTGTAGAAATCTTAGGCTTGGTTTAGCCACTGATGGAATGAACCCATTTAGTAATCTGAGTACCAATCACAGTTTTTGGCCAGTTATATTGATAATTTACAACTTATCTCCTGCATTGTGCATGAAGAGGAAGTACATGATGTTGTCTATGATGATATCTGGTCCAAAGCAGCCTGGAAATGACATAGATGTTTATCTAAGCCCACTAGTTGAAGACTTGAAGGTTTTGTGGGTTGATGGGGTTGAAATATTTGATGCATTCGCTTCAGAGACTTTTATGATGTGTGCAATGTTATTTTGCACCATTAATGACTTTCCAGCTTATGGTAATTTGTCAGGATACAGTGTCAAGGGTCATAAAGCATGTCCTATATGTGAAGAAAACACTGCAGCTCATCAATTGAAACATGGAAGAAAGACGGTGTATCTGCGTCATCGGAGATTTCTAAAACGTAATCATCCATATCGAAGGTTAAAAAAAGCATTCAATGGAGATCAAGAGAGGGACGAAGCACCAAATCCACTTACTGGCCTTCAAGTTCTTGAAAAAGTTAATAAAATACATCATGTATTTGGGAAAACATCCAAGAAGTCATCTGTAACGACCCCTTGGAAGAAGAAATCAATATTCTTTGATCTTCCATATTGGTCAAAGTTAGATGTTCGACATTGCATAGATGTGATGCATGTAGAAAAGAATGTGTGTGATAGCTTGATTGGTACACTACTCAACATTCAGGGAAAGACAAAAGATGGAGTGAATGCTCGTTTGGATTTGGTTGACATGAATATCCGAGAAGAGTTGGCACCCAAGGAGGTTGGTAAACGTACTTATTTGCCCCCTGCATGTTACACAATGTGTAGACAAGAGAAGATAAGTTTTTGTGTTTGTTTAAAGAGTATCAAAGTACCACAAGGATACTCTTCAAATATCAAGAGTTTAGTGTCGATGCAGGACTTAAAGCTTGTTGGCATGAAGTCTCACGATTGTCACGTCTTAATGCAATAGTTGTTACCGGTGGCTATTCGTGGAATTTTGCCCAAAAATGTTAGGCACACCATAAACAGGTTGTGTTCATTTTTCTCGTCAATATGTAGTAAAGTCATCGATCCTACAAAGTTGGATGAACTTCAAGGCGAGATTGTTATCATCTTGTGTCAATTAGAGATGTTTTTCCCTCCATCTTTTTTTGACATCATGGTACATTTACTTGTTCATTTGGTTAGAGAAATCAAGTTGTGCGGACCGGTATACTTAAGATGGATGTATCCTATTGAGCGTTATATGAAGATTTTGAAAGGGTACGTTAAAAATCCATATCGTCCTGAAGGTTCGATGGTTGAAAGGTATATTGCTGAAGAAAGTATCGAGTTTTGTTCAGATTACATGACATCAACGAATCCAATAGGAGTTCCTCGCACATCATGGTTGAATAAATTTTCTACAAGCATCCGAGGTGTGAATGTGGTGACAAAAGATCGCGATGAATTGTTGCAAGCGCATCTTTATATATTGAACAACACAGATGAGGTGATCCCTTTTTAGAAGCACACAAAGCCATTGTTAAGAATAAAAATCCAAGACAATCAGAGAAATGGCAATTGATGGAGCATAACAAAACATTTATGTCTTGGTTCAAATCTGAAATTGACAAAGAGCCACATCCTTCTGAAACTTTATTGTGGCTTGCAAATGGTTTGAAGTTTGATGTCGTGTGTTGTCAAGGTTATGAAGTCAATAATTGCACATTCTATACGAAGAAATTGGATGATAAAAACACAGTACAAAATAGTGGAGTCAGTTTAGAAGCTGAGTCACTTCAATTTTCCACATCAAAAGATCAATCTCCTGTACTTGGATCAATGAGATATTATGGTATAATAGAAGAGATATGGAAGGTTGATTACACCAAGTTTTTTGTTCCATTGTTTAAATGTAAGTGGTTTGACAATAAGAGTGGTGTGAAAGTAGATGAATCGGGTATGACACTAGTTGATTTTCGAAAGGTGGGTTACCGAGACAAACCGTTTATCATGGTACATCAAGCATCGCAGGTTTTTTATGTCAAAGATCCTGCGTCTGACCATTGGTATGTTGCTCTTCAAGGCAAAAAACTTATTGAAGTTAACGAAGACAATCTGATTAATATTCATATTCCTGACAACCATTCATTTCAAAGTACAACAAATTTGGATGACCAATCTCTAGTTGACGACGATGTACATGCAATTCGGTCAGATCATGATGAGGGAATATACATATGATGAATCCATATCTTTATGTATGAATTTCTATGATTACTATTACATGTTTTGTTAATTTATATGATATTACATAAGTCTTTTATTAATATTTAATGTTGTTATTTATGTTGACAGATATATGGCTGATCATTCACAGTCTTCAGGGGATGAGGCTCCCCCAACCAGATCCACTAGAGGACCCACTAGGATGAAACAACTATTGCTCAGGAAACAAAGTGGTGAAAGAACTCCGGTGAACGTGAATGTCACCACGGGTGTGGCAACTGGCCGCTATGCAGATGACTTCCGATCATACCTTGGAGTGGTGGCACGTGATAAAATTAGCATTCTCGTTCCATCTTTTGATCATGTGTCCGAGGTTGATCGGAACGTTATTTGGAACGATATATTGGTAAGTTAATTAATAGCATTTGAATTAAAATTTGTTTATATTGATAATTTTGTACTAATACAACTTTATTAAGCTTATTTCAGGTGACTTTTGACATTCCAAATGTCGCAACACTTAGAAATAAGTGTTTGTCAACTGTTGCAGAAAATTTCAGAAACTTTAAAAGCAAGTTGACATCAAGATACATTTATGGACACCTTAAACATAAGACTCCATGTAGTACATATAAGTCCATTGATGAGGAGACTTGGCGGCTTTTTAAAGAGAGTCGGTTGTCAAAGGAATGGCAGGTTAGTATAGTTGATATTATTCAATTCCTCATTAACAAATATATATCATATGAACTAATTAATTCATGTGTGTGTGACAGGCAATTAGAAGCAAAGCACAAGGAACAAGTGCTCATAACAAAAACCCCCACCTATTATCTCGTGGTGGGTATAGGAAGCTTGAGGAGAAACTCCTCAAGCAAAAGGCAGATGCTAGACCACCAACTCAGGGTGGTAGCCCTCCTCAGCCTCCTTCTCCACCGTCTAGACATGAGAAATGGAAGTTGGCCCGTATGCGACCATCGGGCACCTACTCTTCCGACACTGCACGAGAGATTTCTGAAAGAATTGTAAGTTATCACTCTTCCTAAAATAATAAGTATTCTCATTATACATACTACATTAAACTATTTTAAGAATAATGGTGTTTTGTAATGTTACAGGACGCCTTGGTTGAGCAGAGCTCCCAAGGCCAATTCACTCCAGAGGGTCGCCAGGATATTCTTGCTGCTGCGATTGGACGACCTGAGCACCCTGGACGTGTACGTGCTGCAGGTTCTGGAGTAGGAATTAAAGATTATTTTGGGAGCTCTTCTCGTCAGCATTCATATTCATACAGCGATACACAATGGATGACAGAAGAGATCACAAAAAAGGTCCGAGACGACCTTAGAGAGGAGATCAGGGCCGAGGTTAGATCAGAGATGAGGGCTGAATTCCAAAGCATGTTCCAGGAGCAGTTTCAGAACATACGCGCGGTGCCATCTCCTATAGAGGAACATGTTATCCTTGCCCCCCCACAGGTAAACCTAATAAACATTTATGTGCAATTATTTCTATCTTTTGTATAATCTAACATTTACTCTAACAGGAATAAGCGGGAAAGGAAGTTGTTCCGCATCAGCCATCCCAGAGGATGACATGGACGATGGTAGTCCATGTCTGCTATACATTTTAGATGATACTGAGATGGTGCTGGTAGCTCGAGAAACAGAGTTTAGGACAGCGACTGTATGTCATGGTATGCAACTATTAGAGGATGAGGTGAAGGTCTCAGTGGATGAAATGATCATACCAGATGCCATGGTTCCTCTGTCCACGGAAGAGATTTTCACTGTGGAACAAGCATATAAGTCGTTTATCAGTTGGCCTAAATTTTTGGTTAAACCAGTTTCTGACCCCTCGGTATGAAATTCTTCTTTACACTTCTCAATTTTAAAGGTTTTTAATGCTCTATATTACTTATCGTATATTTTCATGTAACAACAGACGCAGGCACAGGAGAATATTCCTCTATCTGAGGATGATCCTCTTGCTTCATTGCATCCACTTGCTGACATCCTTGATGAGCATCCTTTGGAGGTTGAGTACGATGCTAATGTATTTGGGAGAGGCTCTGAGGTCCCAATATACCTTCATAGCCAAGATGTCCGTGAGCTTGCGTCGGGAACACAAGAGTTGAATATTTCAATTATTCAGCTATGGATCATGTAAGTCTATGAGCAATTATTTATATATAAAATTGATTTATATATGAAGTATCTTTATATCAAAGTTAATTTTTGATTTCAGGTATATGTCTGGGGTCAGTAACAAGTTGGGGCATTCAGATGATTATGGATTCGTTGATCCCCAATTAATTCATGAATCAAATGATTTTGAGCAGATCAACATGAATCTGATAAGAAGTTTTGCAAGCCACAAGAAAATATGCTTCTTGCCTTATATATCCGGGTAAGTGAACTTTGTTAACATAATAAAGTTCCATATGTGATTTTAATATTTAATAATTACGTTATTATGAATTTCAGGCGTCATTGACAACTTCTTGTTATGTCTATGCAAGACAACACTGCTTTGTGGTTCTGTTCATTGCACAGGCCTCCTCTCCCACAACTCAAACAAGCAATTGATTGGTAAGAACATCAATGTTTGGACTTTCTTTGTTATATAAATGAATGCTAAAACCTTTTTTTATAAACAGTTCTATTCCAGCAACTATGATGATGGGTGGGAGATCAATTGCTAACAGTAGAAAGATTACTTGGATTTCTCTCAAGGTTTGACATATGCTAAAGTCATACTTTGTTATACTTGTTTTACTTTAATGTTATTCACTAACTATTATCAACTGTGATGATATATTGTAGTGTAACAGACAAAATGGGTCATATGAGTGCGGATACTATGTAATGTATTGGATGACCCATATTGTTCGTTCTCACGTCACAAGGAGCTGGGAAACGGTAATATTTAACTTTAACAAATTTTGATTTTTTTCCCAAATGTTGAATTCATATACACTAATTAAGAATTGTCTTTTGCAGAGATTCAAGACTACTACACCAATTCCTGAGAAGCCACTACTATTCATTAGGAAGGCTGCTGCAAAGTCTATAATTAGATTATACAATAGCTCTTAGATTTAAACATTGCATTTGATTAGATTGTATTTTCTTAGACTCTGTACTTTATTTGATGTTAAAATGCATTTGAACATGTCTTTGTTATGTTGAAATTGAATTTCTGTACATGTTTTTATATGCAGGTCTGTTTTTGTGGCAGTGGATATCACAAAAACAGACCTGCACTTTTAAAAAACTGCAGGGGAATATGCCGCGGTTGTGACCTTAACCGCGGCATATAATAGACATATGGCCGCGGTTCTTGCACTAACCGCGGCATATACTATTTCGTTTTAATTTTTTTTTTAAAAAAAAAGACATATGGCCGCGGTTCTTGCACTAACCGCGGCCTATAGTGGCACTTTCTGCTGCGGTTGAACCGCGGCATATAGTGGACAATTTTTTTTTTAAAAAAAAAAAGGACTTAGGTAGCGGTTCTTTGGAAAACCGCGGCATATTACTGAACTTATATACCGCGGCCTAAAGTCTCTGACTTACTACCGCGGCTGGATATGCCGCGGTTCGTAAACTGCGACCTATAGTGAAAAATAACCGCGGCAAAAGCCCCCCGCTGCACTAGTGATAGTTATATTTGCTGGATTATTGTGTATCTACAGAACATGTTGCATTGCATTATCTAAGTTTATAAATATATATAATAAATTGGTAGACCAATTTGGTATTTTTGAACGAAAATAAATTCTAAAAAATAATTAAACCTATAAATTGATGGAGTAATGTGTATAAATTACTGTAAAAGACAACAAACTTCAACAAATTTTGATTTTGATTTTTTTATAATGTATTAGTTGTCAATGTATTTTCTTCTTTCGTATGAATTATTGTATTGTCTTGATCAATTATACTTATTAATTGTCATCTTGTTAAAGAATATTTTGTGCAACAACTAAACAAATAAATAATATTGTATTGTATTTTATTTATGCTTTTTATGACTAGATGGACTTCGTTTATAAGGACATCTGATTATCGAGCAAGAGAACAACTTGAATTAATTCATACATACTTATGTGGACCATTTACATATGATTCTTTTATTGGAAAAAGGTATTTCAAGGAAAACCTATGTTTATTTCTTCAAGGAGGTTTCCTATGTGTATTTCTTCAAGGAGAAATTTAAGGTGATCAAAGTGTTTAAAAGGTTTAAAGTGATGATTGAGAAGGAGACAAACAAACTTGCTAATCTATTCAGTCTAACTGAGGAGGGGAGTTTATATTAACCAAGCTCATGAAGTAATTCGTGGAGTAAAGGATAAGAAGATTCCTGAAAACACCATACTCACCCAATAAAACAGAGTTGTAGAGAGAAAAAATTGAACCATCCTTGTTATGATTCAAAAAATGTTTAAAAGCAGGAATATGCCAAAGGAGTTTTTGGTTGAAACTATGTAGTATCTATGTGCAAATAGATGCCCTCTTGCAACGTTAAGCAATAAGACATCACAAGAACTTTGAAATGGAAAAAAGCCAAGTGTGTCTCCTCTTAGAGTGTTTGGCAGTGTAGCTTATGGTCATGTTGCAGCTCAATAACGAACCAAGCTTGAAGATAGAAGCAAGAAAAATGTATTTACACTAGTGTGAAATAAGCATTCCACATCTAACGTTCAACATCAGCAGGAACAAAAACCAATGCTAAAAATGACCAGTGATATTGTTGTAAATAACCATCCCATTTAGACGTTGAAAGTTCCAACGTTCCGACATGATATACCTAATTGACGTTGGGAAAAGAGAATTCTAATGTCAATTCATGTTTATGTATAGGTTTAAACCCTTTAATCGTCCCTATTTTTGGGGCACTTTTCCAATTTCATCCCCCTTTTATTAAAACTCCCAATTTGGTCCTCAAAAGAGCCAATTTGAATAAAATTGACCCTTTCCGTTAAAAAAATTTAACAGCGTCAAATATTTGGCCAACACAGTGAATGGGGTGTTAGCATTTGCACAGGTGGCCTTTGCAGTCATGAAACGCGTCATTCATCTTATGAAACGTGGCTTTTTACAAAAACTACAATTTAAAATGTATTGTTAAATCATATTAAGGATTTAGGGTTTAATTAAAGTCAATTTGGGATTCAATTTGGAGCGAAATTGGTAGAGGAGAGTGCATCGGAAGTCAATCGTGAGAGAGGATACAGAGTCCATTAGGGCATTGAAGCTTTGTAAGTGGAGTTTCGAAGTCAATCGCGAAACCAGATAGAACTTTGCGTCAAGCGGTTCGAGCTATTCGAGGGGGCAGTGAGTAACGAGTGGTGAGAGAAGAAGATGAAGGGGTGTTTCAGGATACACAATGGAGCCAGAGGAAAGAACCTCCAAAATCAAGAACCAGTTTGGTGGGAACAGGGATGATTACAGTAATTTTCTTTTATTTTTACTTTTAATTTGAGTTATTACTATGAAGTGTGGCAGCATATTTGTTGTTGTGGCATAGACGATTTTAAGACAGTGCCACTTTTTGTATGCACTGGTTGTTGTAATTCACTTGTATCCTCCAGGACTAAATCATCCTTTTGTTCATATTCTACTTCTTCATCTAGAGTAGTTCGTTGTCCAATCACTACAATTTTCCTCTCTTAACTTTGTTTTTACCGGAAAGGGATTTGGAACTAGATTGGGAGAATTTGTTTAATTTTTCTGGGTGCAAGTCGAAGAGGAATTGGTATTGCGATGTTAAGGGAAGATGAAGATGAAGATGAATCACGCGTGTCCTTCTGTAGAAATATTTTACAAAAATTACAATTTAAAATGTATTGTTAAATCAGATTAGGGATTTAGGGTTTAATTAAAGTCAATTTAAGATTCAATTTGGAGTGAAACTGGCAAAGGAGAGTGCATTGGAAGTCAATCGTGAGAGAGGATACAGAGTCCATTAGGGCATTGAAGCTTTGTAAGTGGAGTTTCGAAGTCAATCGCGAAGCCAGATAGAACTTTCGCAGTCCTCAAGACACAGCTTTCTCCACAATGGCATATGATCGACCCATCATTCCTGTTCCAGCTTCCATCTCCACGACAGCTGACAGAGTGCAAATGCTTTCTTCCACACTGATTGCAAGTGGATGACGAACAAGAATGATCCATGGACATTTTTTCTTCTTCAGCTATCGCACTTCCCTCTTTCGAAAATTCACAAGCTTCCCAATCTTCGTCACCAACGAACATAGAACAATTCGCTCACTAAATTTGCTTCTTCAAGTTTCGCACTTCCCCCTTTCGAAAACCCAATTCCTCTCAACTTAATGAAAAAGCCAATATTTAACTTCATTTTAAACTCATTTAACAATATATTTTAAATTGTAATTTTTGTAAAAGGCCACGTTTCATTAGATGCATGACATGTTTCATGACTGCAAAGGCCACCTGTGCAAATGTTAACACCTCATCCTCTGTGCTGGCCAAATATTTGACGCTGTTAAATTTTTTTAACGGAAAGAGTCAATTTCATTCAAATTGGTTCTTTTGAGGACCAAATTGGAAGTTTTAATAAAAGGGAATGAAATTGGAAAGCGCCCCAAAAATAGGGACGATTAAAGGATTTAAACCTTATGTATATGTTTTAATGGACGTTAAAGATGGAAAATAACAAACATTATATATTATTTAATCCAATAACAAAGAAAGTTATTATGAGCAAAAAGATTTAAGTTGATAAAGCAAATGAATGGATAGGAAGAGTCAGAAAATAATTCTGTTATATTTTATAGTTATTATAGTATTTAATTTATAATAATCAGAAGCATTATAATCTATTAATGAAAGACTTAATGTTAATTTTATAAAGTTTAAGGTTCATTAAAAATAAAGACACACCATAAACATATTAAAAAATATTTAAGTCGATGTCGTTTTCTAACATGTGCATGGAGTTAGACGATAATACAATACAAATCCAATCTTAATTATTTAAAGTAGATTTTACTTTTTAATGTCAATTTTTTTGGATGATAAATATCTATCTATTTTTAGTAGATTAAAGTAGCATATACTATTTATAAATATTATAATTTAAAAGTTAAATTATAAGAAGAGTGTAGAATAAGTATATGCTTTTACCAGAATTTAAAAAATCAAGTAACCATTAAATCAGGTAAAAAGTCCTTATTACAAATAGTATTCTTGACCACCTTCAATGTATATCATATTTGGAATTTAATAATACATGTTGTACAAACTTTGTCCTTTTCATGGCTAACGTTGAATAAATCAAAACCCATAAACTCTCCAAGATCGCAAGCAGTCCCCAACGAAGAAGAAGTTGAGAATCACCACAAAAACTGGTGAAGAAAACCATGACAACGAGAGCACACTGTTTGGTACTTGCATACCCAGCTCAAGGTCACATCAACCCCATACTTCAATTCTCAAAACTACTGCAACGGCAAGGGGTGAGAATAACTCTCGTTACAACACGTTCCTACTACAATAACTTGAAAATTGTGCCTCCTTCTATTGCCCTTGAAACCATCTCTGATGGGTTTGATAATGGAGGGCCAAAAGAAGCTGGCGGCTTAAAAGCCTACTTGGAACGCTTCTGGCAAGTTGGGTCACTCACTTTTTCTGAGCTTCTTGAGAAACTTGGTGGATCAAAAGATGATGATGACCATGTTGATTGTGTTGTTTATGATTCATTCTTCAGCTGGGCACCAGAAGTTGCTAAGAGATTTGGGATAGTTGTTGCAGCTTATCTCACTCAAAACATGGTTGTGAATAGCATATACTATCATGTTCACTTAGGGAAGTTGCAGGTTCCACTCAAAGAACATGAGTTTTCCTTTCCTGCCATGCCTAAACTTTATCTTGACGACATGCCTTCTTTCTTTTTTGGTGAAGATTTCACTTTTCTTGATTTTGTAGTTTTTCAGTTCTCCATTATTCACAAAGCTGATTGGATCCTATGTAACACCTTCTATGAGCTTGAGAAAGAGGTAACAACCAAAGAATTTTAATATATAGATTATGTTTAAAAAAATGTTTTATTCTAACAATGTTTTGTAGTTTTTCTATCAAGTTACACTAAACCATATTACAATAGAACTTTTCTTATAATACATGTATATATCTATATATTTTCTCCAATTTCTCGCATGTAATGTGTAGTGACCAGAAAACACTTTTAGATAGCAGATTGGATTGTGAAGGTTTGGCCACAATTTAAGACTATAGGACCAAACATTCCATCTTTCTTTTTAGATAAGCAATGGGAAGATGACCAAGATTATGGGGTCACAGAATTCAAGATTGAAGAATGCATGGAATGGTTAGATGATAAGCCAAAAGGGTCTGTTGTTTATGTATCTTTTGGGAGTTTGGCTTCCTTTGGTGAAGAGCAAATGGAAGAGGTTGCTTGTTGTTTGAGAGAGTGTTCAAGTTATTTCTTGTGGGTGGTGAGAGCTTCCGAAGAATCCAAACTTCCTAAAGATTTTGAGAGAAAAACAGACAAGGGTTTGGTAGTAACATGGTGTTCTCAATTGAAAGTTCTTGCTCATGAGGCTGTCGGGTGTTTTGTTACACACTGTGGTTGGAATTCAACGTTAGAAACTTTGTGCTTAGGAGTTCCAACAGTTTCAATACCATATTGGTCAGACCAGAGCATAAATGCAAAGCTTCTTTCAGAAGTTTGGAAAATTGGAACAAGAGCTCTAGTTGATGAGAAAAAGGTTGTGCAACGAGAAACTTTGAAGCACTGTATAAATGAAATAATGAATGGATCTAAAGAAATGAAGAACAATGCCATTCGGTGGAGGACTTCAGCAATAAGAGCTGTTACTGCAGGTGGTAGTTCTTATGAAAATGTCAAAGAATTTGTGAATAATTTATCGCATTCATAAGCTTGATGTTCTAAAATTGAGATTACTTCGTCATGAAAAGTTTCTGTGTTGTATTTTCATGTAACAAGTTGATCAATAATTCAGTACATTCATAAGCTTCAAGATCAATTCTCCATGACAGGACAAATAATTCCTATTATATTTTCATGCGAACATTTTATTATAACTAATAGTATATCCCTTTTATCATTTAGGTTGCATTTTGTATATAGTTATATTTGTTTATCAGTAAATTTGAAAATAAAGCGGTGGATTATTGTGTATATATTGCTACATGCTGCATTGCATTATCTAAGTTTATATATATATATATATAATAAATTGGTAGACCATCTTGATATTTTTGAACGAAAATAAAGTTTAAAGGAGTAAATAAACTTGTAAATTGATAGAATAATGTGTATAATCTTTTGTAAATGGCAATAAGCTTCAATAAATTTTAGATTTTGATGTTTCTATAATGTATTTATAAGAACTAATTGTCCATGTATTTTCTTCTTTGTGAATTATTTTATTCTGTTGTTGACTTGTACTTATTAATTGTCATCTTGTTAAAAAATATTTTAAAGTAGTTATGAAGAAGGAATTTGAAACAATCGACTTAGGTCTTGTGAAATATTTCCTCTGTCTGGAAGTTGTTCAACATGAAGAAAACATTAATGTGTCCCAGGAAAGATACGTTGAAGATGTCTTAAAGAAGTTCAAAATGTCAAAAGTTGCAACATGGTTTCCACCTCAATGAAACCAGAAACAACTTTTCAAAGTATAGTAAAGAAGACCGAGTTAATGCGGAGGAAATACAAGCATAATTGGAAGTCTTTGTTATCTCAAAGATATAAGAATACATTTAATGCTAAGTGTTGGAATAACAAATTGGTACATGGAGGATGTGAGATATACACATTATAAGGCACTAAAGTGCATTATAGGTAAGATAATGTAAGGGAAATAATGTCACTTGTTTTTTGTATTCTAAGTCAAATAATTATTGACTAGTTAGTTACTCGAACAATGACTAGTATGAAGATATTGATGATCGGAAAATCACATTAAAATATGTATTATTTATGAAAAACACATTATTCACTTGGTTTTTGAAGAAGTATCTTATAATATGGTACAATATCTTAGAGTGTAGGCCATGTAATTTGTTTGACTTAGAAATCTTTTAAGCAAACTGGAGATGAAGCAAGAAAATAAGATTGTGATTCGAATTGACAATAAGTCAACCATAGAATTGGTAAAGAACCCAATCAATAATGAAACAAGTATATTAATGTTTGATTCACTTCATCCCAAAACAAGGAAGAAAATGGTTGAGTTAAAGTAAGTAGGAAGCCAAGCATAAGTTGTTGTTATGTTCACGAAATCATTGTCATAAACAATATAACAAAAGGATGATAGAGATAAAAGACAAAAAAAACAGTTAAATTTGTAGAAGAATTTGTTGAGTAAACTTAAGTATGATTAATTGTATTTAATGTTTTGTTATAGTTAATTATGTTGGAGGATTGATTCTAAAGTATTAACTATTTTATAATAAAGTTCATTAATTATGTTTTAATAATAATTATGTTTAAGAGTAGAAGTTTAAAAATCAAGAATAAAAGTCTATAAATAATTGATGTATTATTCAATGAGAATTAAGTCCATAAACTTCAACAAATTTTTTATGTTCTTATAAATCTATTATAAAAAAACTATAGTTATCCATATATTTTTTCACGTAATTTATTTTACCTCTTGTTGCTTTGTACTTATTAATTGTCATCTTGTTTGTAAAAAAAATATTTTGTGCAGCAAATATATATATATATATATATATATATATATATATATATATATATATATATATATATATATATATATATATATATATATATATATATATATATATATATATATATAATATTGTATTTTATTTATATTTACACACCTATAGTGCTACACGAACCGAGACCTCACCTCTTTATTTGAGATGATAAAGAGAATGTAGATAATATACGACATTTAGTATGGAAACAACATTTTAATAGTTAACAACTACAACACCGAAATTCTTAGTCAAATACAGCATTAAAGAAATAATAGATTAACAAAAACAAAACAAAACAATTAGGTGATTGGGTGATCCATATTAGTCCCTTTAAAATGCATTAGTTGAGCTGGATTAGGTTTATAATTATCATTGAAATCATGATTTAAAATTATACCACAATCACAAAAAAAAAAAACCCTAAAAGTATTATTCATAAATGCATATACAAAACTGAAAAATAATTATAAAGCTTGCACTCATTCTTTTACCACTAAAAGCTTTTCTCTACTTGTTGATATCTTTATTACAAGTATTAATTCTTTATATTTTCTCACTGCATGTATTCAGAATATGATGCATATTATATTATATTTAAAGTGAGTCACTAATCACAACGTGGCTATCTGAGAGTGTGAGTCACTATCACAACAGTTCTATTATTGAAGTAGTTTCAAAATTCAAGCTTGAAATATTACCTGTAATGGTATTGTTCACACATTTTTACATTTATGTAATATAAAATATAAGCATAAAATAGATATAAGTATAAATTTTTATATTTTTTTTACAAAAAGAAAATAAAAATTAAGAAAAATAATATTAAATGAATATAAAAATTTTAAGTGTGTCAAATAATATTTTTTTTATTGAAAATATTTCAATCAATTTGTTAAGTGATGTAATTTTTTTCATAAGGACTTCTATGTAAGAAATGACTTTTGAAACAAATACGAGGTCAACAATTAAAGGCTAGAAATATGGAAGCAAAGGAATCTATGTGTTTATTGTATTTTATATTTATACTTTTTAATGCTTTATTAGTTTATTTATGTCTTCTAACCAAAATTCAAGTAAATATTTTCTTCTTGTGATTTCTTTTCCTTTTACAGTGACTTTATTTTTATTTAATTTGTTAACGTGAGATTATTTTTTCGGGACGATTAATATGGTTTTTATTTTGATAAACTTTATTTAATTTTTTATAATATTATTTAAATTGATAATAAAAAATGAACACTATATTACGTATCAATTTATAGTTTTTAAAAAATTTTAAAATTTGTAAATATTTTTAATTAAATTTTTTTTAAAAATATAAACTGTAACATATATTGTTTATTTTTCATAATCACCAAATTAAAATTTTTTATTGAAATACAATTATATTAAACATATGAAAAAATATATTGAACAAAATAGATAAAAATAAGACTAAAATTATATTTAAACATTTTATACAGAGTCTGACAGGCTAATAGCAGTGAGCAATTAAAGGCTTAGTTTTACAACTCACAATACATTATTGTTTGGTCCCAACTCTTTAAAATAATTGTTTTGTCCAAATCATAAGAAACGTGTATAAACAGGTATCAACAATGTTCACCTACCTACTCATCAGCAAACATAAATAAACAAATGAACATAAATATTATGTCAGAATTTCTTGTCTAAATGAAACTATAGAGCTAAAATAGAGAAAAATGTCACTCCATTAGAGAGTTGCAGAAAATACAGACACTGATAAATGCCACATATAAATATTAAAACAAAATATATATATATATATATATATATATATATATATATATATATATATATATATATATATACTATTTTCATTTAAATTTATGAATATAATAGATTTTTTATATAGTATTAGAAATATGACGTAAATCTATTGTGAAGCAATGGAACAGACAAATAGTCCAATATTCAAATCCCTCACAAAAAACTATGAAATAAGACAAATAAATTAAAACAAAAAAAAAAAGTTTTCATTATAAATGAATATTTTATAGAAAACGAGGAGAAGGAATGAATATTTTATTGAAAACAATGACTCAGTCAATAATGGTTTTTTATAGTTTATTTTAATTGTAAAAACTATTCAACAAATTAGTAAATAAACTTTATCAATTTTTATAATATATTAATTACACAATCAAATTTTAATTTAAAATATCTTATTATAATTTGTATCAAAATAAAAAACACTATTAACAATAATTTTTTCTCTATTTTATTAATAACCTTTTTACTATTTAAATTATATATATATATATATATATATATATATATATATATATATATATATATATATATATATATATATATATATATGCATAAAATAGGAAGCAGAAGTGAACAGAATCTCAACTTCGAAAACGACATGTAAATGAGCCAAACTAATCAGTGTCACGTACACGTTTCCAATATGTACACATTTCCAATGCAAATGTATGTGTGGAATCCAAGTCCTCACCTAATTAAAGAGAAAATATCTAAAATTGAAAACTTTTCACTAAACCCAACTTCATTATAATTATAACTATACAACTACTTTTTATAATATATAAAAATCTATATTAAAATAATAATAATAATAAATATAAATAAAATATTATTATAAAATAACCCAATACAAAATGACGGTGTGAAACGAAAGTTAAACTTCTTTTTTAAATATTTTAATATTATCTCTCTTGTATCTTTAAAATACATGAATTGTAATATAATTTAAAATATCAAAATTTAAATTAGTGTAAATGATGATATTTTGAACAGTAATGAGTTGAATTAGAAGAACCCAGTAAAGAATAGCATGATTGCTTGCACAGTGGAAGGCAGATATCTTATCTTATCATGTATAAAGCAACCCCTTTCGTATCCACACATCACAGAGAGAAAAAAATAATGGAGAAGAAAAGCATAGCAGCAACAAGAAGAGCACATTGCTTGGTGTTAGCATACCCTGCATATGGCCATATCAACCCTATGCTGCAGTTGTCGAAGGTGTTGGTGCGTGAAGGAGTGAGAGTAACGTTTGTGACAACTATTTTCTACGCGAACATTGTGCAGAAAGTGCCTCCTCCCATTGCACTCGAAACCATTTCTGATGGGTTTGATGAAGTTGGCTACGCAGGTGCTGTCAGCCACAAAGAATACACAGAGAAATTTTGTGAAGTTGGGTCACTCACCTTTGCTGAGCTTCTTGAGAAACTTGGAAGATCAGAAGATGATCGTGTTGATTGTGTTATCTATGATTCATTCTTCCCTTGGGCATTGGATGTTGCAAAGAGATTTGGGATAGCTGGTGCTTCTTATCTCACTCAAAACATGACTGTGAATAGCATATACTACCATCTTCAACTGGAAAAGTTGCAGGTTACACTCAAACAACATGAGATTTCCCTTCCCACCTTGCCTATACTTCAACCTCAGGACTTGCCATCATTTTTCCTTACTTCTGAAAAACAACCATCTCTGCTTCATTTTCTTACAGACCAGTTCTCCAACATCGACAAAGCTGATTGGATCCTCTGCAACACATTATACGACATGGATAAAGAGGTATGAATGTTAAGGTACTGTTATTTCCACGTAGGCCGGAAAAGATACTTTTATAAGTATAAAATCCTCGTAATAACGAAAGGTAATTATTGTATTTAACAATAAAAAAGAAAAAAAAAGAAAGAGACAGGCCAGTACTAATTGCTTAGAATAAAAACGAAAAAAATTAACAGTACTTTTGATGTTATTTCACACACAAATTTTTATATGTCTATTAAGAATGGAACACTTTTTGAATTTATTAATTAAAGAAATTCTATCCTATACTTTTACATTCATTTGTATCAAAGAATATTTTTTAAATGAATAATATTCTGAAATAGATTTTTAAATAATAGTTTGCATCACACACGTATTATTTTTTTTAATTGATTCATTATTTAATTTTTAATGTATTAACATATTTTAAATTCAATAAAATGATAACTAAGTGTTATTTTTTCTTAATTGATTCATTATTTAATTGTTACTATATTAACATATTTTAAATTCAGTGAAAAGATAATAAGTATATTTATATTAAAATAATGTAAAAAAAATTGTATTAAGATATAATTGTACTAATAAAAATTTCTTGTGTTAAACTATTGTTTTCCTTTCCACATTCATTGTTTTATCCTTAATCTCTCTGTTGTTTTACACATACAAAATTTAATCTTTTTAACCATCAAGATAACTAGATGCACCACTTGATCAGAGACATTTTGGTCACTAAAAATGTTAACTTTTGTATTAATAAAGAAAGAGAAAAATTAAAAAATTAAATAATGAAAATTAAATATATACAAAAATTTGTTGGAAAATAATAATATCTAAAATATGAAGTATTGTGAATTTAAAATTAATTCGACCCTCTAAAACTTTATAAAATTGATTTGGTGATAAATAATTTGTTTACACGAAGAACATACTCACTACCTTAATATGATACATAGACACAAGAGTTTATCATAACCGAAATTTGAATTTATCCTATCCACTATAAATCGGGTTCTTCTTGATTCTCGTCTCAACGTCATTGGTATAAAGATATGTGTTGGAGATTGTTAAAAACAAGATAAAATTATATGTAAGAAAGGGAACAAAAATCTCTCCTTGTTAGACCAATTTTATAAGATTAATATACCTTGGTTTTTACTTGGTTCCCGAGGTTATTTCCATTTTAACTTTTATTGCTTATACTAGAAAACTATAAATCCTTGTTTCTGTAAAGGGATAAAAGGTTGTTTTAGGGGTGGGTGATATCATGTTTATTAAGAAGTGATTTATTAAGAAAGAAGTGAGTTTTAAGTTTAATTTAATTTTATAAAACTATTTTGTAAAGTGAAGTTTACAACTCACTTATATATTATAAATTAATCTTATCTCTAGTTAATGTGAGACTTCTAACACATTCTTTTTATATCAAGGTATAGATATCTCGTCTCGAATGTGATAGTAGAATTAATGAGTAGTCCGATAACGGCTCCGACAACGAGATGTCGAGAGTTTTACAAGAATTCATGACTCTTAAATGATTACAATTTGTTTTTGGTGAACCATAAATTTTTAGAAAAAAGAGGACGCGATTTTGTTTTACGTTGTTATTCTCAGAATGTGATTGTAATAATTCAACTATTCCAGAAAGTTTTTAAAGCTGCTTTGATGATGGCATTACTAATGTCGTTAACAATATATATGTATATATAGGATTAGCACTGTTAATTTTATTGAAGTAAAACTTAAATGGTGGCTGCTATTAAAATTTCAGCCTTTCTTTCTGTAAATTTTGGCATGAATATCGTTTTAACCAGATCTTTTATTTAGATTGTAGATTGGTTCATGGAGATTTGGCCTAAATTTAGGTGTATTGGACCAAATATACCATCTTTCTTCTTAGACGAGCAATATAAAGATGATCAAGATTACATGGTGACAGAATTGAAGAGGGATGAATGCATAGAATGGTTAGATGATAAGCCAAAAGACTCTGTTGTTTATGTATCATTTGGGAGTATTGCAAGCTTTGAGAAGGAGCAAATGGAAGAAATAGCTTATTGTTTGAAAGAGTGTTCACATTACTTTCTGTGGGTGGTTAGAAAATCAGAAGAGGTCAATCTCCCAAAAGATTTTGAGAAGAAAACAGAAAAGGGTTTTGTAGTGACATGGTGCTCCCAGCTAAAAGTCCTGGCTCATGAGGCTATAGGGTGTTTTGTGACACATTGTGGTTGGAATTCCACGTTAGAAACTTTGTGCTTAGGAGTGCCAACAATTGCAATACCATTTTGGTCAGATCAAAGCACAAATGCAAAACTTATGGAAGATGTTTGGAAGATGGGAATTAGGGCTCCCTTTGATGAAAAAAAGGTTGTGCGAAGAGAAGCTCTGAAGCATTGCATAAGAGAAATAATGGAGAATGAGAAAGGAAATGAGTTGAAAAACAATGCCAATCAATGGAGAACTTTAGCTGTGAAGGCTTTTAAAAGTGGTGGAAGTTCTCATAAAAATATTCTAGAATTCGTAAATAGCTTCTTTCATTAGTAGTACGTGCATGAAAACGATCACTACTATGACAACTATGCATTTTTAAGTCTTTTTTTTTTCTTACTAGCATATTTTAAGGTTAATGTTGATGTATGTCTGTTTAATTCATTTAAGAAGATAAATATTTTTTAATAAAATAATACTTTATTAACAATTTTGACATCTAGAATAAATTTATTTTCAAAAAATGAAAAATAAAATAACAGTTGCAGTGGAAAAGAGGGTTTTTGTACCTTCATAAGCAAATTTGTCTAAAATATTACCAAAGTAGGCAAATTCAAAGTCAAGGGGAAGTCGTGCGACCCCCTAACGACTTCAAAAACAGAAGTCGTGCTACCATTGCACGACTTCACACTGTTCATATGAACAGTGTGAAGTCGTGCCACATAAAAACGACTTCAAGCTGTGGTAATCGATTACGATGGAGCTGTAATCGATTACCAAAAGCTGAAGTCGTGCCACCCCTGCACGACTTCAGCTTTGCAGGCCAAAACCACACTGGTAATCGATTACTTGGACTCTGTAATCGATTACCAGCACTTTAAATTGAGTAATTTCCATGGTAATCGCTTACCAGTTTGTTATTGTCCAAAATTTGCACTGGTAATCGATTACCCCTGGCTTGTAATCGATTACCAGTTGCTTGTAGATGTTGATTGAGGTCTTAGTTGTGTTGTAGACACATTTGCTTTGTTTTTGTTTTATAATTTGCGATATATCGTGTTTCGGCAGAGTAATTATTTTTAAACAAATTATAAATGGAAAATAGAAAAGAAAGTCAGAAATAAAAGTTTAAATATTTCATTGAATTGAAAATGCATTACATATCGATAATAACTTAAAATAAGCAAAATAACACTGCTAAGTATCTACGAGGAAGGTCCTGGACCAAAATGACGACGCATAACCTCATGCTCCAAATGATCAACTCGAGTTTCCAATGTATCAAAGCGGTCTCCCATGTTGATCTCGAGTTGTTCAAATCTTGCATTCATGTTCTCATTCATTCTGTTGAAGCTGTCCCCCACAAATGTTCTGAGATCATTCATCCCCCTCATTAAATCATCATATGAAGTTTGGTGTTGAGGAATGGGGGGTGGTGGTGGTTGTTGTGGAGGACGTGCTTGAATGTGGCGTTGAGGAACCCAGACGTCGTTGTGATCCTGCCTAAATCCAAAGGATTCTAGTGAACTATTGGCAATTGTCATTTGCCTTGTCATTGGGGCAGTAATTTCATCATCCAAATCCAATGAAAAGTGTTCCAAGATACGGGAGATCAAAAATGCATATGGTAATGGAGCATTTTGCTTCAAAGCCTTCTTCATCCTATGTCGGATGAGATGGGGCCAGTTGATCTGCTTCCCCGTCATTATAATCCACAACAGAATAATATCTTCCTCGGTAGCCTGGGAAATGTTAGAAACACGTGGCAACAAAACACGAACGATAATGTAATGTAAAATTCTAGCGTCAACAGTCATGGATCCCGCTAGAATTCTACCAACTACACGTTTGTCAGGCGAAATAATCAAATGTTTTGCCGCATCTAAACTGTATTCATCGACCCATTGGTCTAATATTTTTCCTTCAAATTTCAAACCAACAGAGGGTAGGTCGGCTATGGAGGCAAATAGACTGGGTTTGATAATCATTTTCACATTTTTAACCTCAGTCGTAATGGTTCCATTATCGGAAATTTTAAGATTACTATAAAAAATCCGTACAAGTTCAGGAAAGTAGCCATGACCACTACCACTATGACAGACAAAATCAACCAAGCCTAAATTTGTGAGCATTTGAAAAAATTGCAGATTTTGTCTTTCAAAAAATTCTCTATCCACGAATTTTGGTTCAATGACGTCACGATCGCTAAAAAGTGTGAAATACCTTTCTGCCAGTGCAGGAGTTGAAAATTGAAGTATTTGTTCGGATTCAATCGGTGATGCTGGTGGTGAGGGTGACAGGGACCTTTGGATCGGTGAAGGTTCACAGCGGCTACGTCCCGCAGCTTTAGAAGTTGAACCCCTAACCCTTTGCCTTTTGGAAGAATCCGCCATTTCGAAATTTTAATCGGTAGAAATTGAAGAAAATAGAGAGTAGAATGTGAAAATGGTGTTTAGAAGTGAGAAAAGTGGGAAAAGATGAGATTTTGGAGGTCTTGGTGGTGCAAAAATGGTGGAAAACGGCGCTGCAGTGGTTGGGAAAGGTTGGGTGTGCGAAATGAGAGAGAAAAAGTTGCTTTTATAGGGTAGGGTTGGCGGGTAATTGATTACGAGGTTGATGTAATCGATTACCAGGGGCCTGTTACAGTTTTGTAACGTAGGAAGCTCTGGTAATCGATTACAAAGACTATGTAATCGATTACCAGGGACCTGTTACAGTTTTGTAACGTAGGAAGCTCTGGTAATCTATTACAGAGACTTTGTAATCGATTACCAGAGTGGTTTTTGCGATAAAAAAATATTTGGACTAAATATAAAACATAATAAGGTTTTATTACATTCATCCATGTTCAAATAAAGTGTCAAACATAAGAAGTAATTATTACAGTCATCCAAATAGAAGTCTAAACAACTATTAAACAGTACAGAACAATAGAAAAGAGTCTTAAACATTACAAATATTTATGGACGTATAGGGTAAATAAATCTTGTTCTTCGTTGTCCATCTTCATCTATGTAGGTCCAATCTTTCAGATCCTCATAGTGCTCAGATTGAGTTGGAGGACGTATATTTATTGTTTGGACGAAAAGTTCAATATACTGAGACGTCCTTGGACGTTTAACAGACCTGTCAATAGTTTGTGCTTTTTGCCAACGTCCAATCATTTGTGCAATATCATAATCACATTTAATGGAAGTTGTATCATGAATGAGGTGGTTGTTACGTACCTTTGTGGGACGACAATAATCAATATGGGTCACAACTCTTCTGTCTCCACACTGCACAATTTCACTTAATTGAGAAAAAAGTTCATTGAATGAGATATTGTGATTGATTGACGTGGTAACCTTTGCATCTGATCGGAATTCGATCCCGTAACCAGAGCGACTTTCTATCATTCCAGCGCCTTTAAGTGGACCTCCGAAATAGATTATTGCAGGTGAGTTTAGAGTGTCATTTGTGGGTGTCATAGATGAAGATGATGCATTTGTAGGAATCATAAGACCCATTATTTCGTCCGGAGATCTTACCCATGTAACATAAATTTCCATGACTGCGTTAATGGGAAAATTGGACTTACATGATATCATTTCTGTGACATCTTCGTCCGATCTTAGTGTGAATGCTTCATATGAGACAGTTTGATTATCATCAAGCCTCGGTCGACGGAAGTACAACTTGTCGATGACTGTGTTAGTTGGTTTGTCAGAGGCTATGCAAACTTTTTCTTGAAGTTGTTTGTGGCTGCAGGTGAATGGGATGCGAAACAATTTAGGATTCTCACATCTGAACTCAACTCCATTTTCGCCATTCCTTATTTCGCCGTGTTGAAATAAGGCAGCAAGGTATGAGTTGTATATGTTTTCTGTGGCTGTGGCGTTCATGCCAAAATCTTCATTCTCGTAGGTGTTCATTTTCAGAGAGATGATGTAGTATGATGAAAGATAAAGTTAGAGCAATGTATTTTGTGAGTTCTGTGGATATCCATAACACAATTGTGGTTGTATTTATAGTGAAAATTTTGTAGTCCTTTTGGATAGAATCTCTAAACAGTACTTGAAAATGACTTGAAAGGGACACAATTTTGTCATGTCATTTAATTTTTATTTAATGATTAAAATAAGTACATCATAATGTTTGTCTATGTCTATCTATGTCCTCTAGTCCCACAAGTTGGTCTTCTTCTTGGGCGTTGTCCTCGTCTCTGTTGTTGGGGTGATTGAGTCTGCGTATTTTCGTCTTCATCCACATGCTGACTTTGAGTTGACTGCTCAGCGTAAAGGAAGTCCATGGTGGGTCGATAAACGTTTTGTGACGAAGACGCGTGTTGGAATGCAGACGGTGGAGTGCTTGTGGTAGTTCCAAAGTGATTTGAAGGACCCGCAGAAAATGTTGACGGACTTGTGCCTAGTGGTGTTGATGGTGGAAAAACACCGTACGAGCTTCCCCCTTGAGTATACGGAGATGGATATGGATACTGCATGTAGTCAAAGGAAGACCTTTGTGGGACGTGGTCAGGCGGTGATGAACGGACTGCGGATGTTGGTTGAAAATGTCGTTGATGATCCATGTCATACTGTTGGAAACAAATTTTTCGGTTATATTGGTTGCAAGAAACAATCATCAAAGAACGAAAAATATTAAAATTATTGTTCTACCTCTTCGTCTGTTGAGTCATCTTCTATTGGAGCTATATACCGGATAGTATGACTTATGTACCATTGCATATACTCTGAATCGTCGCGCAACTGACCATTTTTGTTAAATGGAACACCGGTGAAGATACGATTGTGTCGGTCATTCCATAAAGCAATCCACTGTTGATGGTGGACTTGCCAATCCCAGTCTGCTCGTCCTCTCATATCTAATTTATGAACCTCATCGAGATTTAACGGTGGTTGCGGTACAGGTTGTCGGAATCCGAATTGACGCACCACACGTTCTGACTGGTGGAATTCTACAACTGAGAAGCATATTAGAGGCACAACTGCTCGACAAGTGGGGGGGAGTTGGACTGGAATAATTTGACGAATTTCATCCCGTGTATATGGCGTCCATAAAAACTGAAAAAATATAATAAATTGTTAGTTAAAATTGTTGTACTATTTTTTTAAATTGCAGATTTAAATGTTGAATACCTGTTTTGGTGAAAGGTCATCCAATTTTTGCCGAAATTCTTGTACTGTTGTGGTGTCGTGGCGTCTTGTTTGTGTTGTTCGACACCATTTTTTCGCCAATGGGAAAACAGTTCCGGCGGAGATGTCTTCCTGAGTTACCTCGTGTATTTGCGGAGAAAGACATATTATTCTCTCCCATGCCCAAGACTGTAACAATATCATGCATCCTCCGATATTGTCCTGATCGAGTCTTGTACCGTGATCAAGGGCACGATACAAGCACGAAAGAGCTGCAGATGCCCAGCTATAGCTTCTAACGTTCTCCAAGTCGGCTAAAAGTGAAAGATACATCAAGTGTACCATACTCGCAGATGTATCTGGCATTAGTATGCTGCCAATCACGATCATCATGTACGCTCTAGCGTATTGTTGAACAACCACATCTGTTGCATCATAAGGTAATTGGCGAAACGTATTATTGAGCCACGACAATTTGATTCTGTTGCCTCTCACGGTATTTTCTGGAGGAAGTTGTCCTAGTAGTTGTTCACAAAATAAATGTAGAGGTCCACTGCTCAAGCCAGTCACAACATTACCTTCAATCAGAAGACCTAGTTGGAGTGCGACATCTTCGAGTGTTATTGTACTTTCTCCTACAGGGAAGTGGAAAGTATGAGTCTCAATTCTCCACCTTTCCACCAAAGCAGTGACTAGTACGTGATTTATTTCCATATTTGATACTTTCAAAATATGGTCAAATCCGGTTGCTTGTAGGATGTTCATCACTCGTTGATCGAGCTCGTCCACATGTTTTGATATCCAGATTGCATGTCTTCTCGGTCGAAGAACTCTTTCAGTTCCTTCCCAAATTGCCTTCACCACGTGCTTGTCTTGGAGACGCAAAAGAGACATATCAACTGGTAGATGACGTGCAAAAGCCATAACCAATAATTCTTAGTTTGTGAAAAAAAAGAAATATGGAATTGTTTGGAGGAAGTGAAAGGATGGTTGTGAAATATGTGTTGCAGCAAGGAAAGAATCCTTATGCGTCAATGGCTGCAAAATGCTCCCATCAATCAAATTATATAGACTATGGAGGAAGGGAATTGATTCCCTTCATAATGTTGCCATGTGAAGTCTTACACAAAGGCTTACACACCTTACACAAAGCCTTACACACCTTACACAAAGCCTTACACTACCATGTGCAAAAGTAATGGAACATTATTCCCATTGAATAATGTTGTTGAGAGTTGGGGTGATATTGATTGCAAACTCACCCACTCACACGCACTCTCACAAAAGCATGACATGCATAAAAATTTATTTTCCCATCAATATATAATTTTCTTTCATATAAAATATTAAAATTAGATTTTGCTGTCCAAAAAATAAAAACAAAAATAAAATAAATGAAACAAACCATAAACCCATTAAAAAAATTATTACTAATATTAATCTTAATTTATAACAATTAAATAAAATTTTTTAAATGAAATTTTGAAAGAAAAAAAAACAAAAAATACAAAAGTGAAGTCGTGTTGGGGTAGCACGACTTCAATAGGTGAAGTCGTGCTACCCCCACACGACTTCACTTTTGTATTTTTTGTTTTTTTTTTCTTTCAAAATTTAAAATAATATTAAGGGAAAAAATTATTTAAAAATTAATTTTTCATCCTAAATAATTATTTAAAAATTTAGGACAAACCTAAAACCTTAATCATTTAATATTTTAATTTTTACCATATTTAATTCTATTTTTTTTACCTATTTTTAAATATTGGCAACTAATTTTAATTAAATTAAATACCAAATTAATAAGTTTATTAAAAAAAAATATACAACACTTGTATAACCTCTAAATAATTCAACCATAATTTTTTAACAATTTTCTATAATATTTATGAATTTTTAAAAATTTAAAACTACACTTTAAATGAAATTTTGAAAGAAAAAAAAAACAAAAAATACAAAAGTGAAGTCGTGTTGGGGTAGCACGACTTCAATAGGTGAAGTCGTGCTACCCCCACACGACTTCACTTTTGTATTTTTTGTTTTTTTTTTCTTTCAAAATTTAAAATAAGATTAAGGGAAAAAATTATTTAAAAATTAATTTTTCATCCTAAATAATTATTTAAAAATTTAGGACAAACCTAAAACCTTAATCATTTAATATTTTAATTTTTACCATATTTAATTCTATTTTTTTTACCTATTTTTAAATATTGGCAACTAATTTTAATTAAATTAAATACCAAATTAATAAGTTTATTAAAAAAAAAATATACAACACTTGTATAACCTCTAAATAATTCAACCATAATTTTTTAACAATTTTCTATAATATTTATGAATTTTTAAAAATTTAAAACTACACTTTAAATGAAATTTTGAAAGAAAAAAAAAACAAAAAATACAAAAGTGAAGTCGTGTTGGGGTAGCACGACTTCAATAGGTGAAGTCGTGCTACCCCCACACGACTTCACTTTTGTATTTTTTGTTTTTTTTTTCTTTCAAAATTTAAAATAAGATTAAGGGAAAAAATTATTTAAAAATTAATTTTTCATCCTAAATAATTATTTAAAAATTTAGGACAAACCTAAAACCTTAATCATTTAATATTTTAATTTTTACCATATTTAATTCTATTTTTTTTACCTATTTTTAAATATTGGCAACTAATTTTAATTAAATTAAATACCAAATTAATAAGTTTATTAAAAAAAAATATACAACACTTGTATAATCTCTAAATAATTCAACCATAATTTTTTAACAATTTTCTATAATATTTATGAATTTTTAAAAATTTAAAACTACACTTTAAATGAAATTTTGAAAGAAAAAAAAAAACAAAAAATACAAAAGTGAAGTCGTGTTGGGGTAGCACGACTTCAATAGGTGAAGTCGTGCTACCCCCACACGACTTCACTTTTGTATTTTTTATTTTTTTTTCTTTCAAAATTTAAAATAAGATAACTATTTAATTAATGGAAAAAATTATTGTTCACCATAAATAATTATTTAAAATTTACCACAAACCTAAAACCTTAATCATTTCATATTTTAATTTTTTTCCAATCTATTTTGAATGCAACACTATCACCTACGAGGTAGACCTGCCAAGGAAATGAAAGGTGAATGCACAATGCATGCAACATCTGCCAAGGAAATGAAAGCTGAATGCATGCTACCTCTACTTTAATTAAGATAGTTACAATAAAATTTAACATTGAAATATATAACTCCTCTATTGCACTTCTATTGCTCTTGTATAACTCCTCGGTGCTCTTCTATTGCTCTTGTATTACTCCTCTAGTGGTCTTCTATTGCTCTTGTATTACTCCTCTATTGCTCTTCTATTGCTCTTGTATCACTCCTCTATTGCTCTTCTATTGGTTCCAACATCAACAATTTCATAATGGCATCGTGGAACTTCGGAGCATCTTCATCATCACATATCATTGATGAAGAACCAGTGATATTGGATAATGTTGATGATTTTAGCACAGATGATGAATTGGACAACTTACTTCACGATCAACATAATGACGACCACGAAATGATACAGTCATCTCAGGTTGTCATTCCGGAGTTGCATGACCGTATGCAATTCCAATCAAAGGAGGAAACTATTGCTGCAATAAAACAATATCACATCAGCAATGGTTACAAATACACGGTACTCGAATCAAAGCCTAACATTTATGTTATTCGATGTGTAGAATACCACAAAGGTTGTCAATGGTGCTTGAGGGCAGGCTATAGCAAAGTGCGTAAATATTGGGAAATCAAAAACATCGACGGCCAACATACTTGTTTCTCTAACATACTATCTCAAGATCATACAAATCTTGATAGTACTCACATTGCAACAATCATATCAAATTCTGTAAGGACAAACCCGTCAATTCCCATCAAGAGTTTGATAGCAGATATTAAAGCTCGATTCGGATATTCTGTGTCGTACAGAAAAGCTTGGATCGCAAAACAAAAGGCTCTTGCGATGGAGTTTGGTGATTGGGAAAAGTCTTATAACCATCTACCAAGGTGGTTACATGCGGTCAAGGATGCAAACCCAGGTACAATTTTACAATGCACTGGTTCTCCAGTCAACATTGATGGAGAAATTGACAATAATTCCTACATTCTCGAAAGAGTTTTTTGGTCGTTCGGTCCTTGCATACAAGGATTCAAATATTGTAAACCCATTCTACAAGTTGATGGAACATTTTTAACGGGGAAATATCATGGAACTTTGCTGACCGCCATAGCTCAAGACGGCAATAGAAATCTTTTCCCCTTGGCATTTGCGATTGTAGAAGGTGAGACAAAGGAGGCCATGATATGGTTCTTTCAACTACTTCGAGAACATGTTTGCCCTGGACAAAATATTTGCATCATCACTGACAGAGGAAAGGGTATCTTATCCGCTTTAAGATCATAAGAAGTTGGTTGGGAAGAAGATGGTATGAACTCTGTTTACTGCATACGTCATCTGGCCTCCAACTTCAACAACAAATTCAAAAATCAGGACCTGAAAAAACAATTCATCAATTTAGGTACTACCACTATCTATTTGACTGCCAATTTCAGTGTTCGTATTTTTTTTGTTTATTTTTTACGTCCTTACAGCTTACGAGGTCAAGCAACCTACTGTCACCGCAAAGCTTACTGCACTAAGAAACCAATACCCACAACAAGTTGCTTGGATAGATAAAATTCCATTACAGAAATGGTCTCAAGCTTTTGATGGAGGGAGAAGATATGGACATATGACCACTAATCTTGCTGAGTGCATGAACTCCGTTTTAAAGGGAGCACGTTCATTACCAATTTGTGCTCTCATCAGAAAAACATTTGAGAGGACACAATCATGGTATGTTGAACGAGGATTAAAAGCAAACTACATGCTACAAGCAGGCCACCAATTTCCTGAAGAAATTGCTGATATTATTAGGAAAAATCAACAACAATCTGCATATTGTCTTGTTCAGCGCTACAACCGTGAAAATTCAGAATTCGAAGTTCAAGAAATTTCAACACCTCACCAATATCGCCCACATCCACTTTCCTATAAGGTCAGGCTAAATGAATGGTGGTGCGATTGTGGTCACTTCCAAGCTACTCGTCTCCCATGTCATCACGTTGTTGCTGTTTGTGCTAATTCTCATATACCACTAACCCAGGTAATCGACCCAGTGTACAGTCTTACCAACATTTTCAAGGCATACGAAGTACAATTCCACCCAATCCAAAACGAAGATTATTGGTCTGCGTATACAGGTCCAAACTTCATACCAGATCCTAAAATGCGACGCAAGGCATCCGGAAGACCATCTACAAATAGGATTCGTAATGAGATGGATCAGTCCACTCCAGATCAGCAAAGAAAATGCTCTTACTGTCGCAACGAAGGTCATCATAGGGGAAATTGTCCATTTCGTTAATAGTTTTAATCTTACCATTTTGTAATCCATTCAAAAATTAATTACTTAATGACAATTAATATTTCATTTCAATTTTCTTATACCTTTTCATTTTTTTTTATTATAACTTCGTCCGCTACACCAAAAACAAAGCAAATGTGTCTACAAGCAACTGGTAATCGATTACAAGCCAGGGGTAATCGATTACCAGTGCAAATTTTGGACAATAACACACTGGTAAGCGATTACCATGGAAATTACTCAATTTAAAGTGCTGGTAATCGATTACAGAGTCCAAGTAATCGATTACCAGTGTGGTTTTGGCCTGCAAAGCTGAAGTCGTGCAGGGGTGGCACGACTTCAGCTTTTGGTAATCGATTACAGCTCCATCGTAATCGATTACCACAGCTTGAAGTCGTTTTTATGTGGAACGACTTCACACTATTCATATGAACAGTGTGAAGTCGTGCAATGGTAGCACGACTTCTGTTTTTGAAGTCGTTAGGAGGTCGCACGACTTCCCCATTTTCGTAATTTTTCCCAGATTTGCCTATTTGCGTAATTATTGGGTCAAATTTACCCATTACGGTACAAAAACCGGAAAAGAGAGAAAAAAGTAGAAAAACGTCGTCGTTTTATGATTTGTTTTCAAAAGTGCTCCTATAAAAATTTCCTAAATTAACAGTTTAGCTTACGTAGGACTACATTTTATTATATATATAATTTTATATATAATAATATATTTTTAGTGCAAACAATCATATCCTATATCTAACATATATTTCAATTTTATTTGGAAAACCCAATTTGATTAATTGCCCTTGTAGTATGAAGTTGTTTTCTAACTGTTAAACTGATATTCAAATATTTTTGTAGAAAGAATTTGATAAAAAGAAACAATGAAGTTATAAACAAAGTAAACTAGTCAAGTCTCTTTTTTTTATATATATTTTTACAAAAAGACAAACTCAAATTTTGAACATGTTTCATTTAGACAGGCGAGTATTATTGGTTAAGGCCTACCAAGAAATCATATATTCAATTCTTATACTCTTAGAATTGTGCAATCTTCAGAATATACTTAGCTTTAATAACCCTGTAATGATTCAATTTCATCCACAAGGCTTTTAAGTTGATTACCATATTAAGTGACAAATTTATTACCTTGTTCTGCAGCATGGTTTTCACCTTCGTTTTGGAACATGTTTGCTTTCTTGCCATCAATATAGCTTTGGCTAAACTGAGAAGGCTAAATTGAGAAACATATAATCTCGAGAATTATTGAATTCAATAATTATATCATGATCATAAAATCTTCTTTATCCCAAGTTTTGAACGAAGGGTAATTTACAAAGGACAATTTACAATAAAATTCGTCAAAACGGATCATATAAACTTGGTCTGAATTTTTTTTATCATAATTCAATATGAATGTCTTAGTGTGCTCCATGCAACACGGGCAAACTAATCTTCCATATGTTCTCCAATCGGATAATATCTCATATGTATAGAAGTCATTAATAGCCCACATCAAAGCTGTCCTAAAAAACGAAATTTAGTTTTCTTGAAACATCATATGTCAAAATACCACCTCACAAATCATTAATCAAAGACTCCAAATAAACATCAATGCATGTCTTGGGATTAGATGGATATGATATTAGACACATTAAAAACATGTAAGGATTTGTCATACACATCTCAAGTGAAAGATTGTATGGAAGAACAATCACAGGTCAACAAAAATATGGTGATGAGAACGCCTGAATATAAGGATGAAATTCATCTAAACATAGGCCAAGTTAGACATTACAAGGATCAATGACAAAAACTATGGATGTTTTTGATTGAATTACTTCCAAGTTTTACCACCAGATGGATGACGTAACATTCCTTGTGTTTTGTTATATTCATGCAATGTCATGTATTGTTATCTTCATAAGCCAAGTTAAATAAAGCCTATGAAGGCATATATTGATCTCCATAGAAACTTTATCTTCTACTCACACCAATCAAGTGATCATTTTAAAAGATAGACAAGCAACATACAAACAAAACAAAAGGATAAGCCAACTTATCAAAGAATTGATCATACAAACAAATCAGTTAGAATATAACAATTTCACCCTCACATCAAACGAAACCTAAACACATAAATAAACTCTAGACCTGACCATCCAGATACATGTATTAATATCAGACTATGGCAGGTCATGGTGAGACAGCTTGCCCACCCAAGCTATCGCATAAGGTTAATCCGTTTACAACCTATGCCCAAAAGGAAACAAACCATAGACTAGAACCTCCTACTACTTTTCACCACATAACTCATGATTCTTTACTTGAAATTGGATAGTTATTGAAGTGTTAGGATAACTCCTAAAACTGAGTTCCTATATCAACACATACACTACTTCATATCATACTTTAATTATATAATTAATCAAGTTTGCAATCCAAAATAAATCATTACATTCCACTCAGCAAGTATGCAAAACATTTTAAGAGTTCATGTCTAACAAGACATTTTCTCTATTTTTATGTTAAATAACAATTATTAATAATACCCAGTATTTATTATATTTTGACAACATTGTAGAACATATAATTTTGTTTTCCTAACAATCACTTTTTTTCAATGAACAAAACACATGTCTCCCATGCTTATACTCATTCTTTATACCAATTAGAGACATTTAGGGTCATTTCATACGACATAAAATTTGCTCATAACATTTGCATAATTACATATCAATAGGTTGAATAAATTATCCATTCCTCACACTAGTATTATTACTTCTTACTATCAATTTCTAAGTTTTCATTGTGATTTTATATTCTATGCATAACATACTTGAACCATTTTATCTATATCACATAAAGCTTGAATTCACATACTTGTTATATTGCCACTGTGAGTTGGTTTTCAAAGTTGTTAAAATCAATTTTCAATTCTGCAAGTGTTCATTGAAAATGTATACAATAAATCATTCATGATGTTTATTTTAAATTCAATTAAACACTCCATATAGCACTATATATACATCAAATTGCGTCCAACTTTTGACTTAAAGTGCTTCCACGTTTTGTTGTCAACACTAGACCCTGATAAGTGATTTTCAACCCTGCACATAGTTTACTTTTTTAACTTGTGTATTGTATGGCCGTCTGGTCATTCATGGACCGAGTGGTCAACATAGCTTCCAATCTAACAAAACGATCGGCAAACCAACCAGTTGAACCACCACAAGATCAGTATATAAGAATAATTATGTTAACCACTAAGTTAGGTCATTAGTGTACGGGCCATAATTTTGCACTAATTAAAATTCCATTCCAAAAGTCTATAAATACAGGTTTGATATTCAGGTAGTTGGTTATTTTTGCTACATTGACTTTAGCATCAGAATACTTTCTGAAGGTAGGACCTGATCGGACCAAACGACGAAAAGAGACTTGAAGATTATACCATGACCTAAGCTTGGAGTTTGCATACTATTTGTAGAAGAAGGATTAACCTCGACCCCATAAATCGACACGATTTGGATTCTTCATTTATAAATATCATTTTACAGTTGTTCCCATCCCTATATAGGCATTAGCATTTTAGGAATTAAAATATGTTATTTAATGAGAATAGGTACAATAAATTTTGCATTTCTTTTCTATAATCACTAGTAAAAATTGCATTTTTAACTTGCACATCACGCTTCGATTTTACTCTAATCGAAGCGTACCAAAAAGCAGTGGTAGTCTCGTAAGTCAGATCCACCATTTTACATTTCCTTCATTCTCACCAATTGAAATCGGATTCTAGCCATTTACACCAGTTAAATCTTTGTTTCCAGTTTAATTGGACCATTTCACCGATTAAACCACCATACAACCCCAATCTCTAACCTTCACCGAACAATCCTTCGGATCTAGGGTTTGCTCGTTCCTTTTCTTCTTCAACATCGAAACCTAGAGTTTGTAGATCTGTGTGCTTCTTCTAGAGTGAAGCAGCTTCTCGATAATATCTCCTAGGATTCTAATCGATATCTCCATCCCAATTTTATTGCTGCGTGGTGAAAAATCTCAGATCTCATATGCTGCAGGTTACAACTCACTCTCACATTTCTCTTCAAAACGCTCACTTCATATGTTATGAAGACATCTGCTGAAAATTTGCTTTGTGGATGATTTGCCCACTGCATCTCTCTATTCTTAGCAATTTGTATCTACCCATATATCTAGCACTTGCTATGTTTTATATTTGGACAGCCTACGCACACTATCACGGTTTAACTAAGCACCTAATATTCTTTATAATTGTTCTGAGATTATATGCACACAGTTCAAATTTGTTTTCAAAGTTGCGGTCCGATGAGCAATACGTGTTCATTATTTGGGAAGCGATGTTGTTTTTTTATATACTGAAAAAAGTAAAAGTAAGTGTTAACGAGTCAAATGATCTCTTTTAGAAAACATGCTTTTGTGCATCTTTGATATTTTTAATGGGCAGTAGAGGTCCTATTTGTATTTTTGACTGCCCGCATGAGTGTAATTGATGACACATGACATTTTTACTTTAGATACTATGATCTGACGACAATATTTTTCTCCTTCTGATTGGTAAGCATCCTATTTCTTATGTCCAATTCAAGCTTCCAGTCCGTTGCAAGTGAAGTATGCTGATGGCAAATTGGAAATATTAGGTTTGATATATCTTCATGTTGTATTTAAATATTTGGTTCCGCAACTCCTTTGTTATGCATTATGTAAAGAATGTGAAGTTCCTCTTCTCACTTTTAAGACAAGTATTGTGTCTTCGTAAATAATACTCTATTCTCTGTGATTTTAAGAGGTTCTCAGCAGACAAGTAAAGGTGCCTAATGTTATAGATGAAGGAGAATTGGTCAACTAAATCAAAAGTCGAGGTTTTTGCTGCATATCACATTGAAGTTGTATTAGTTTTGTCAATATTTAATTTCCTTCGGATGATTAAATAATATGTTTTTTTATTTTATCTTATTTTATGTAATTTTATTATGTTTTATTATTTTATTTCATTTGATTATTTTTACTTTATTTTACGTTTTATTATTTAGAGTTAGTTTCTTTTTGTTGTTTAGTTTTGTTTTTATCTTGATTTACTTTAATTTTTATGTTAACCGTTCTATAAAACAAAACAAAAAATTCTTAGGAAAAAAAAAGAATTTGAAAATAAGAAAATACGAATGCGACAACTGTGCTATGCGCGACACGGTTTTGGTGTGTCGTTCCTTTTGCTGGGACAGGTGATCAATGAGGAAACAATGATTTTGAGCAGTAGAAATGGTTTGACCGGAAAAAGTAAAGGAGAAAAAAAAATAAAGGAAAAGAAATTCCTAAAGGTAAAAAAGAGCTGAATGACCAGATCAAGCCCAAGCTTCTGTCGATCTTCATCCATCTCCCTTCGACTTTTCACACGGAGACACCACTCTCACGCTAGGTTCACCCAAAAAACCACCTCAACCACATTTCCCTTTCATTCCCCATTCCTCCCTCCTTAGCGAAGAAGCCTTCAAAGGAGTCGGCTGCCACTTCGACCAAAGGGACCACCATTTCGAACACACCTCCCCTCGCTTTTCAGCCCAACTCTCCTTCCTCCACACGGCCTACCTCAACCGCAAACAACTTTTCAGCCGTTCCCTTTCGTCGCCTTCGCCGCCCTGAACTCCCTCGAAACCCTCAGCCTAGCCTCGAACTCTTCCCTCTCACCCTGGATTTTCCCCACCGATATCACCTCCTCCACTAACCTATCGACCTCTCCATAAACACCCACCCAAATCCCGACGAGGAGACCCTCAACGCTGTTAACAACAACGACCACACCGCCAAGCGCAAGCTCAAGGACGACTTCGATGCGCTTACGGCGTCAAAGGCCGCGGATCTCGCCAAACCGTTAAGGGAAGTGCAGATTCTGTACAAGATCCACATCGTGAAGGACCACAATATGAAGGAGAGACTGTGTTTGGAGGTGGAGAGGCTCGGGCTGAGCATGGTCATCATGGGGAGCCGCGGGAGCGATGGGAGGCCCGGGAGTGTGAGTGATTATTGTGTGCATCACTGTGTTTGTCCTGTGGTTGTTATGCGTTACCCTTATGATGTTGCTGCGAGGGCTGAGGCAGTTGTGGATGAGAAGAAAGTGGCTAGGTTGAAGGTGGTTCGTGCTTATGCAAAGACAGTACTTAAAGAAATGCTTGTGCTTGCTATTAAAACACTGAAAACAACAGAAGGCATATTAGCCTCAATTACAAAAGCACTCCTCACTTAACCAAAAAAAGAAATCGGGGGACCCTTGAGAGCACATCTTGGTTGGAGAGCGCATCTTCATTGGACCTGCGCCGAGTTAGGAGAAAGAGATCATCACCGGGAGCACACGAAGCCGACCAAAGCAGAGCTCCAAGAGGTAAGTAAGTACGCCTTGTTCACCTTGCTGCACAATCGTCATCTAAACTAGTTGCAATGTATGCTGCTTGTTAATGCTCTGTTTTGAATATGATGATATGGTGTGGATTTTTCCTTTATCTGTCATCAAACGCATGAATACACTTCATCTTTAATCAAACCCTCTTGATCTACACTTTGACTCCTCTTCGCCCGAAATCATCGACTAGCCTCAATGTGAGACTCTACCGCTAATATCTCCATCTTCATCCTTATTGATACATCCTGCTCATAGTTCCCCTGCTACACATAAACAAACAAAGAACCAGCCAATATTCTAGCCCCATTCACGGTTCTATTCTCCCCCACCACCACCACGTCTTCATACACCATCTCCAAACCCTTCATACACCATCTCCAAACCGAACCAACCCTTTCGATCGCATCATCAACATGCACAATGCCAAACACACGCACAGTACCAAGACACACAGTGAAACCTTCTTGCTACTCACTCATTTTCCACAAGCCCAACCACCATAACAGAAACCCAAGCCCCCCTCTGGTACACGCTACAACGCATCAACACGCATAACTATTTTCTTTTTTACACCCTTCACAAATGCATCAGAGTTCCTTCACACGTTCCCTCTAAACCCCCTTCGTCCTCCATTCGAACCCAACCAAAAATAGAGATACACAGAAAATAGAAGTAGTAGAAAAGTTTGAACTGCCGCGAACAACGGTGGAGTGTCTCTGGCCGAGATTGATGATCATTACAGTCGCTGGTTCGGTGGAAGCAAGGTGCGCGAGAGAGTGCGAGGACGGTGGTCTGCGACGGCGCTCTTGGCCGGTGAGGGGGAGCGACGACCTTGGCTTGGTCGGCGGTGACTTGTGCGGGAGGGCGGCGTTGAAAGCCCCAACCCTAGGCTAGTGCGAGAGAGAGAGAAGGGGCACGACGCCGTGGCTGACTTTGATTCCTGCGGTGCTGGCTGTCGCCGGCGAAGCCAAGTAAAGGGTGCTATGCCAGTGGCCGGTTGGGATGAACTGCGGAAGGGCGAGTTTGTTCCCTTTTCGAAGCGAGAGGAGAGAAAGGGCAATGACGCCGCGGTCGGCGGTGACTCCGGTGAGATGTGGTTTCGCCGACGACGACGAGACTGGAGAAGGTGGTGGCACGGTTGTAGTCCGGTTAGGCGGGGCTGGGTCGGAGTGAGTGTGTGGGTGGCGGAGAGCGTGAGAGAGACCCTAGGTCTCTGATGGGAGGAAGTGCGAGTGATGGGAATGAGGGGAACAATCTGAACCCCTACGAAATTTTTGGATAAAGCATTTTGGGCCTGGGTCTAACAAATTTCCCTTATTTTTATTTTATTTTATTTTTATTTATTTTGTTTTCTTTTAGGTTTTTTTTTTTTATGTTTTGATTAACTCTCTGCATCCCCGTTTTCATTTTCTTTAGGGTGTTAATCCCTGCACCTCCACCTGTTTGGACCTCCACCTCCCCATCCCATTTTTATCCTCCATTTTTTTTATTTATATTTTTAATTATTATTTATATTCCTATTATACCCTTTAGTAAAATCTAATTTATAGATTAATTTTAATTCTAATATCCTACAAAGAAACCTAACTTTTTATTTTTCGCGTTATACTCTCTCTGGTTTTTCTGTTTCATTTGGTTTTTTGAATTCTTTGTGTTCTCTTTTCTTTCACTGTCACAATTTTTTTTTCACTGTGAAAATTTTCTATGAGAATTTGTTGGCAGAATTCTTCTTCTCTTTCCCGTGTCTATAACGTGGTGGCGGAAAGAGATAAGTGAGCGTCAGAGGTATGTAATTTAATGTTAAAAATAGCCTAAACCCTTAAACGGATCTGATTATCCGTCAACGGATGTCGACATCCGTTGACGGATAATCAGATCTGTTTAAGGGTTTACTTATATACAAACCAAAAAAAACTAACCTCTCGTAGACGGCGGCAGAAACGAAACGAAGCAACAACCACCGCGCCGGACCACCGCGCCGGACCACCGCGCTGCACACTCAAGTCGCACCGCCGCCGCTGCTCCGCCGCACACACCCACAGGCAAAAATGAAACTGTAGAGCCACGACCACCGCACACACCGCCACACAATCACCGTATCGGATCGCCGCAAGAGATGACTGGAAAAGTTTTAAACTTTTAGAAAATGAAAGGTCTGCGTGGGGTGTGAGAATGCGAAGGGAAGGGTTCGAAACTTCGAAAGTCTGTGAAAGTGTGAAAGTGAAAGAGTAAAGTAAATATTAGGGTTAGTTAATTAAGAGGTTAAAAAAGTAAAAAGAAATAAAAAAAAAAGGTTAGTTTTGTAATTAAGAAAAAATAAAAAAAAAATGGGGAGGTGGAGGGTGGAATTGGGGAGGTGGAGGGATCAATGCCCTTTTCTTTACCCCTTTCTGCTTGGGCTTGGCCCGGTTTGTGTTTTTTTTTTAAAAAGAAAATAAATAGTTTAGACACCCCTGTTTTTCGTTTTCACACTCCATTTCCACTAGGGCTTCGGCCTCGTTATTTGTTAGCCCTAAATTTGATTTGGCATCTCTACCCCTCTTTTTATTTACTTATCAATTTATTTTATCAATTCATTTTTTATTTTATTTTTGTTTTCATTTTTATTTTTATTTATTTATTTATCTTTTTCTATTTTATTTTTATTTTTATTTTTCCTTTTTTGTTTTAAACATTTATCTACCTAAAGCAACCAAAAAAATGTTTTAAAAGTTTAAGCAGATTTATGATCGCTCGCATTATCCTTATGTTAAAACCTTTTCTTCTTTTTTAAAAAAAATCAAAAAATGTTTTAAAGGTCTAGCACATGTGAGATTGTTCGCATTGTCTTTGTACTAAAAAAACCTTTTTCTCTTTCTCACATAAAAATATCAAAATACAAAACAACCATATTTTCAAACAAAGACAATCTTTCAACCAGAACTACGTGATCCTGATTCTCCATCAAAACTGGATATATGTAGGAGCAATGTCAGTCCGTGTCAGGTTCACTTCCCAAAAATCCATATCTTTTTCAAACAAATTTTCTCCATAATTTCTCAAAAAAATAATAAAAAAAAAATTTTGTTTCTTTATAATGTCTTTTTTTGCGATAGTTAAATATTTTGTAAACCACATTACATTCGCGTATTTAATTAAAGGTACTGTCATCGGGCAGGCGTTGTAGGGTGCTCATACCTTCCCTACACGTAACCGACACATAAACCCAGAATCTGGTTTTCGCCGACCATGTCTTATCGTTTTATGGTTTTTCCGTAGTTTTTCAGAATAAACTATGGTGACGACTTTAACCTCCTTTTCAAACTAGTTTCCTTTTGGATCGTCGTCCCGTCACGATTCTGGTTGCGACAAGTTTATAGTTATTTTATTTTTAACTTGAATCAGCTATGATATTTTCATTATAAATCAAATTTATTTATTTTTATTGTGGTTACTCAGTCTGTGTTAAAGTTTATGAGTTGTAACCCATTCTTACAAAGTAAAGTTTTAGGCTCAATAACACCCACTATGGTTTAATGAGGTCTAAAACCCCTCTATTGCAGGAAAAAAAAAACCCTTCTATTGTCTTTGTTCAACTCCAAACCAAGGCATAAGACCCCGTCTGCTATCTCGGTTCACTAGCAACCGAAGCCAAAATTTTGGCAAAAAAAAACAATAATAAATATAACACCTTCTATTACCTCGGTTGTATTTGAACCGAGGCACAACCATACACTTTTTTATCTCGATTCAGAATCGAGACAAAAAAAGTCACTAATGAAATATTTAAAAAATCACTAATAAAATAGGGAGAAAAATATTGTTGATATAGTCTTTTTTATTTTGATGCAAATTATAGTAAAATATTTTAGATTAAAATTTGATTTTGTGTAATTAATATATTCCAAACACTAATAAAGTTTATTTCTCAACGTTGTTGAATTAATTTTTACAACATAAATAAACTATAAATACATATCAACGACTCACTCATTATCCTCATACTCCTTATTCTCTATAAAATATTCTCTCATTCTCTATAAAATATTCATTCGTAATGAAAAAATTTCTTTTTGTTTTCATTGTTTTTCCTGTTTCATGGTTCTAGTAAAGTAATTGACTATTGGACCATGGCAGAAATTTGGCCAATAGGATTATGTTCCATCATTTACTACATTACAACAAAAACAAAGTTAACAATACATGGTCTGTGGCCGTCAAACATTTTCGGCTCACATCCACGTAATTGTATTTCATCTAATCCTTTAACAATTTTTTTGTAAAATTTTCATTTAAATTTATGTATATAGTATAATTTTGATATGATATTGGAAAGATTACACTAATTGTTATTTATTTTATTATTACATTACAACAATAGAAAGTCAGCTGAAAAGAGACTGGCCAAATTATTTTGGAGATGACTATGAATTTTGGACTTATCAATGAAAAAATCATGGGATGTGTTCTAATATGAACTCCTTTGATTATTTCGAGCTTTTATATATTTACAGAAGAAGTAATCTTATAGCAATACCTCAAAATGGAGTTATTGCTATAAGATTACATCTTTTGTAAATATTTAATACAAGCTCAAAAAAAATCAAAGGAGTTCATATTAGAACATGACCCATGATTTTTCCATTAATAAGTCCAAAACTCAGTCATCTCCAAAATAATTTGGCTAATCTCTTTTCAGCTAACTTTCTATTGTTGTAATCTATTAATAAAATAAATAACAATTAGTGTAATCTTTCCAATACCATATCAAAATTATATTATATTCATAAATTTAAATGAAAAATTTACTCAAAATATTTAAAGGATTAGATGAATTACCATCACGTGGATGTGAGCCGAAAATGTTTGACGGCCACAAGCCATGTATTGTGAAAGTTGTTTTTGTTGTGATGCAGTAATTGATGGAACATAATCCTGTGGCCAAGTTTCTGCCATGGTCCAATAGTCAAATGCTCTACTAGAACCATGAAAAAAGAAAAACACACTGAAAAAAAAAAATTTGGTTCTGAATGAATATTTTATGGAGAATGAGTGAATAGTTTATGGAGTATGAGCAGAATAAGTGAGTTGTTGATGTCTATTTATAGTTTATTTATGTTGTAAAAGTAAATTCAAAAAAGTTGACAAATAAGCTGGATTAGTTTTTGTAATACATTAATCACACAAAATAAAATTTTAATCTAAAATATTACTATAATTTGCATAAAAAAAAGATTATTAACGATATTTTTTCCCCTAGTGACTCTTTTAATATTTAAATTTAATATTATATATATTATTAATTTCATTTTAAATTATAAATAATTTGAAATTATGTTTTTTTTTATAATTAGTGGACATATCATGCATGCTAACTAATTATAAACATATCTCATGTAAAAAGTATGCTAACTAGCCTAATTAATTGTAAACATATTTCTTGTGCAAAGCATGCCTACTAGTTGAATTAATTGTAAACATATATCATGTGCAAAACATAGAAGATATGTGTTATGGAGGAACAGTTAAGTTAGGAAATTCACATCACTAATTGAAAATAAAAACAAAATTATTTATTTATTCTCCTGACTAAAAAGAAAATATAAATAGACACTAGGCACTTGAAATTTTTAACTCCATAACACATGTCTTCCATTCTTTGCACATGAGATATGTTTACAATTAATTAGGCTAGTTAACATGCTTTGCACATGAGATATGTTTATAATTAGTTAGGCTAGTTAGAATGCATGATATGTCCACTAATTATAAAAAAAAGCATATGTTCAAATTGTTTATAATATAAAATGAAAGTAATAATATTTATATATATATATATATATAATATTAAATTAAAATATTAAAAAAATCACTAATAAAATAAGGAGAAAAATATTGTTGATATAATCTTTTTTATTTTGTGTAATTAATATATTACAAACACTAATAAAGTTTATTTCTCAACTTGGTTGAATTAGCTTTTACAACATAAATAAACTATAAATACACGTCAACGACTCACTCATTATCCTCATACTCCTTATTCTCTATAAAATATTCTCTCATTTTCTATAAAATATTCATTCGTAATGAAAATTTTTATTTTTATTTTTATTGTGTTTTTCTATTTCATGGTTCTAGTAGAGCGATTGACTATTGGACCACGGCAGAAACTTGGCCAACAGGATTGTGTTCCATCATTTACTGCATCACAACGAAAACAAAGTTCACAATACATGGTCTGTGGTCGTCAAACACTTTCAGCTCACATCCACGTAATTGTATTTCATCTAATCCTTTAACTATCTCTGAGTAAAATTTCATTTAAATTTATGTATATAGTATAATTTTGATATGGTATTGGAAAGATTACACTAATTGTTATTTATTTTCTTATTACATTATAACAATAGAAAGTCAGCTGAAAAGAGACTGGCCAAATTATTTTGGAGATGACTATGAGTTTTGGTTTTATCAATGGAAAAATCATGCGATGTTTTCAAATATGAACTCCTTTGATTTCTTTGAGCTTACATTAGATATTTACGGAAAAAGTATTCTTATAACAATACTTCAAAATGGAAGTATTGTTATAAGATTACTTCTTCTGTAAATATTTAATGCAAGCTCGAAGAAATCAAAGGAGTTCATATTAGAACACGTCCCATGATTTTTCCATGTCCAAAAGTCAGAGTCATCTCCAAAATAATTTGGCCATTCTCTTTTCAGCTTACTTTCTATTGTTATAATCTATTAATAAAATAAATAACAATTAGTGTAATCTTTCTAATACCATATCAAAATTGTACTATATTCATAAATTTAAATGAAAAATTTACTCAAAATATTTAAAGGATTAGATGAATTACCATCACGTGGATCTGAGCCGAAAATGTTTGACGGCCACAAGTCATGTATTGTGAAAGTTGTTTTTGTTGTGATGCAGTAATTGATGGAACATAATCTTGTGGCCAAGTTTCTGCCATGGTCCAATAGTCAAATGCTCTACTAAAATCATGAAACAAGAAAAACACAATGAAAACAAAAAGTAATTTTTTTCATTAAGAATGAGTATTTTATGGAGAATGAGTGAATATTTTATGTTGTAAAAGTAAATTCAACAAAGTTGACAAATAAGTTTTATTAGTTTTTGTAATACATTAATCACACAAAATAAAATTTTAATCTAAAATATTTCTATGCAAAGCATGCTAACTAGTCTAACTTTTTGTAAAAATATCTCATGTGCAAACCATGCTAACTAGCCTAACTAATATGAGATATGTTTACAATTAGTTAGACTTGTTAGCATGCTTTGCACATGAAATATGTTTACAATTAGTTAGGTTAGTTAGAATGCGTCATATGTCCACTAATTATAAAAAAAACATGTGTTCAAATTGTTTATAATATAAAATGAAAGTAATAATATCTATATATATAAAATATTATATTAAAAAATCAAAAATAAAATAGGGAGAAAAATATTGTTGATATAGTCTTTTTTATTTTGATGCAAATTATAATAAAATATTTTATATTAAAATTTGATTTTTTGTAATTAATATATTACAAACACTAATAAAGTTTATTTGTCAACTTTGTTGAACATAAATAAACTATAAATAGACATCAACGACTCACTCGTTATCCTCATACTTCTTATTCTCTATAAAATATTCTCTCATTCTTCTTAAAATATTCATTCATAATGAAAAAAATTCTTTTTATTTTCATTGTGTTTTTCTTATTTCATGGTTCTAGTAGAGCATTTGACTATTAGATCATGGTAGAAACTTGGCTAGTAGGATTGTGTTCCATCAATTACTGAATCACAACAAAAACAACGTTACAATACATGGCCTGTGACCATCAAACATTTTCGGCTCACATCCATGTAATTGTATTTCATCTTATCTTTTAAATATTTCTGAGTAAAATTTTCATTTAAATCTATATATATAGTATAATTTTGATATGGTATTGGAGAGATTACACTAATTGTTATTTATTTTATTATTAGATTACAACAATAGAAAGTCAGCTAAAAAGAGACTCGCCAAATTATTTTGGAGATGACTCTGACTTTTGAACATATCAATGGAAAAATCATGGGACGTGTTCTAATATAAACTCCTTTGATTTCTTCGAGCTTGCATTAAATATTTACAGAAGAAGTAATCTTATAACAATACCTTCATTTTAAAGTATTGTTATAAGATTATTTCTTCCGTAAATATCTAATGTAAGCTCAAAGAAATCAATGGAGTTCATATTAGAAAACGTCGCATGATTTTTCCAATGATAAAACCAAAACTCATAGTCATCTCCAAAATAATTTGGCCAGTCTCTTTTCAGTTGACTTTCTATTATTGTAATCTTATAATAAAATAAATAAAGATTAGTGTAATCTTTCCAATACCATATCAAAATTATACTATATTCATTAATTTAAATGAAAATTTTACTCAAAAATATTTAAAGGATTAGATGAATTATAATCACGTGGATGTCAGCCGAAAATGTTTAACAGCCACAAGCCATGTATTATGAACATTGTTTTTTGTTGTGATGCAGTAATTTGTAAAACATAATCTTGATGGCCAAGTTTCTGCCATGGTCCAATAGTGAAATGCTCTACTAGAACCATGAAACAAGAAAAACACAAAGAAAAGAAAAAGAAATTTTTTTCATTATGAATGAATATTCTATGGAGAATGAGTGAATATTTTATGGAGAATGAGGAAGATGGGTGAGTCGTTGATGTCTATTAATAGTTATTTATGTTGTAAAAGTTAATTCAACAAAGTTGACAAATAAGCTTTATTAGTTTTTGTAATACATTAATCACACAAAATCAAATTTTAATCTAAAATATTATTATAATTTGCATGAAAATAAAAAAGACTATCAATAATATTTTTCTCCCTGTCAATACCAAATTTCGTCCGGACTAGTTTCAGGTCTTACGTTTTTACCCCGATTTTCATTTTTATTTATTTATTTTTATTCCTTCTCCTTTATTTTTTTATTTTTTATTTATTTATTTATTTATTTTATCTTATTTTATTATTATTATTTTTATTTATTTTGTCTTTCCTTTTTATTATTAGTTTTAATATAATTTTTTTTTAAAGAAAAAATGAACAAAAAAAAGCTTGAAATGTTTTGCTGAGGGGAAGCCACGTGTGCAAAATGACAAGAAGAGACAAGGTGATTTGGGGGAGGCAAGGACAGAGGCGTTTTGGTTTTTTTGGCAGATTGCAATTTTGTTTCTGCAGAGAATAACGGTTAAAGGTGTCGAGAAAGAAAAGAGAAAAGGGGTACAAGGAAAAGGGGACAGGGTTCTTGGACTATCGGCCATTTTTTTTACTAGTGAGAGGGTTCATCAACTCGAAGGAGAATTGTTCATCTTCATTTCGCAAAGAGGAACAAGGGACACTAACTAGAGGAGGAGAAGGAGACCAAGCACGAAGCTGACTAAGGCAAACGAAGCTTCAAGAGGTATGTGTACTCTGTTCACCTGTTGCATTGTGCTTCGTTTTACACTTGATGCTACTCTGTTTGAGATTATGTTACAATGTGAGTATTCCCTTTTCTTCGTCATCATCCTATGCACATCATACTTTCTCTTTAAACTGAAAACTGAAAACCTCTATCTGCATTTTATTAATCATCCCCATCCTTACCCAACATCACCACCATCATCCTATATTCACTCTTTGATTTCCCTTTGCTGTTGGATGGCTTCCATGCCTGTTCCTACCATTCAATATTACCCATTTTCGCCATTCTTGTCACCCCTTGCCCCTAGCTTCCCTGCAACCCAGAAGAAGACACCTCATACCCTGTCCTTCTTCACCAAGCGAGAAAGAGAGTGCTAACCCCAACCAGTTTAACTTCACAATACTAAATACACCTCAATAGACATAGCACAAGCAGAGACTTTAAATACAGAACCCAGTTATTAAACTCTAGCCAAAAGTCTAGAAATGGACAAAAGTAGATAGTGTAGTTTATATAGCCTGGATCACCTTCAACCTGCAAGGCACCAAGCTACAAAAATGAAACCCACCACCAAAAACAGAAATCAATTCCCAGCCCCACACGCGAGCTTGTATGTTGCCTGCACTGAACCGGAATGAAGATACACCCCTTGCATCGTCCATCAAATCTTCAACCGACCCAACACCCTGAATCAATCACGACAATGACAAACAAATCAGATATCGAAACCAGGTCCCCTTGCCTCTGTTCACCTCAAGCCATCTTCCCATGAGCACGCTCTGCATAGTAAAGCTGTGAAAATCTTTTTCTGTTTCTCCATTTCGAAGCCCTCGAACAGTATGAACTCTCTGATTCCCCATAGTATTCCACACTAATGTTCATCTTCAACCTAAAGCACTAGAGAACGAAACCAACATCACTTGCGTTCCATTCATTCCTCGCCTGCATCAAACGAAACCAGTCACCGCAAACCGAGCCCAAAACCACCCTAACAAAAATCCAAGATCACCAAAACTCAAACATTCACAACACTATCAGAAAGGATTCACACCCAGTCAATAGGAGCTTGAGCTTCAAAGAGGAAGGTAGAGGCGCGGTGGTTGGCAGTGTGAATGAACGAGGGACACGCAGTGGCGACGATGTCCAATCTCGCTGGTGGCGGTCGTTTGGAATTAGAAGATGAAGGGGGAGAAGAGCGAAACTGACGGCGGCCATCTGCTTCACCGAACTAGGGTTGTTAACCCCTGCTTTAGACCGCGTTGAATCGGAGGAAGAGACTTTGACCGGTCGTCGAGGGCCACGCCAATGATGATCGGCGGCAACTCTGGCGAGGACCAGCAACGCTCCGGCTGGTGGGGGTTGGGACTTCCCAAAGAACGATCCATGATAGGAAAGAGGATGTCTCTCTCGCGCGAGGGAATGTGAAGGGAGATGGTGACCGGCGATAAAGTTGCTGGCCGGACGATGGCAAGGGCACCAACGTCGCCGTGGCTGGTCGAGTGGGAACGGCGGCACGGTGGTCAGTTGAGTGGTGCGGTGGTGAATGACTCTCAACCCTAGGGTGCGTGAGGAGACGAGGCTTTGAGTCTCTAGAGTGTTTGATCTGAGTGGGTGAGGAATGAAGAGGAATGTTTGGACCCCTAAGGGTTTCTAGGTCAGGAGGGAGTTTGGGCCTGGGTGGTGGGCCAGTAGTTTTTTTTTTAAGAAAAAATATAATTAAAAAATGGGTGTTGCTCCCTACACCTCCCCAAGTGGGACCTCTACCTCCCCATTAATTTAATTTATTTCAAAAATATTCTATACCTCCTCACTATTTTCTTTATTCCAAAAATACCCTACATCTCTCCACTATCATTAACAATCTTTCTCTTTCTCTCTCTACATTAATGGAGCATTCATGTGGTTCAGATTTGAATTTGTAACATACTACAAAATATAAAAGGAAACTTAAATATTAGTACTTCTACCATTTCCATTTTATAAAATTAAAAGTTAGATGCAAATACAAAATAATAAACATAATAATATTAATAGTAAATAATGATATATTATTATTATTATTATATACTAACTTTATAATGACGAAAGAACTAAATAAATTCTAAATCTTTAACAAATATTTTTTTTATATTTTAAGTATTTAATAATATTTTTATATTATTTATCTAATAAATTAAATATTTTATTCAAGTTATTTGAGTTAAACATGTCGGTGAGTTAAAACATAATATAATGTTAAAAATTATACATATTATATGTAAAAAAAAAGATACATGTATATAAACATTTTTCTAGAAATTTAGAACAAAATTTTACCATTTATTAAGTAATTTGAAAAGAAAAAAATATATTGAACAACGAAAATAAGATTGAATCAAACTTATTTAAGAAAATATATCTGATTTCAAATTTAAGTCATGTAAATGCTCCATTAATGAGCCATGTAAATGTTCCATTAATGTAAAGAGAGAAAGAGAAAATTTGTTAAGGATAGTGGGGAGGTGTAGGGTATTTTTGGAATAAAGAAAATAGTGGGGAGGTGTAGAATATTTTTGAAATAAATTAAATTAATGGGGAGGTACAGGTCCCACTTGAGGAGGTGTAGGGAGCAACACCCTTAAAAAATTAATAATAAAGAAAAAGAGGGGTAAAATTGGAAGGAGATTTCGCTCTGGGCCACCGCTGGCCCAAAGGAATGCAAAAAAAAAATATAATAATAGTACAAAAGAGTTTTTGTTTCTGCACCCCCCGTGTTACTAACCGCATCCCTTTACTATTGGGCTGAGGCCTAATTTACTCTTAGAAACAGTTTAGGTTTGCACCCCCTTTTTCCTTTTTTTACCACCTTTTCCATTTAGACTTAGGCCCAATTTTCCTTTAGAAATAAATTAAGTAGAAGCATTTTATATTTATTCAATTTATTTATTTATTGTTTTTATTTTTATTTTCATTTGTCATTTGTTATTTTATTTCTTTCTTTATTTTTTTTATATAAGGAAAAATAAAAATAAACATTCAAATTAAAAATTGTTGTTTTAAAAAAGGGGTCGTTCGCGACGTCCTTGTGCTAAAAAACTTTTTTCTTTCTCTTTCAAAAATAAATAAAAAAATTAATATTATTTTAAGGGTTCTAGCACATGTGTGATCGCACGCAGTGTTAGAAAACCCTTTCTTTTCTATAAAATAAAAACTAAAAAAATATTTTAAGGGTTCTAGCACATGTGTGATTGCACTCATCGTCCTTGTGCTAGGAAACCTTTTCTTTTCTATAAATAAAAATAAAAAAAAATATTTTAAGGGTTCTAGCACATGTGTGATCACACGTGTAGTCCTTGTGCTAGGAAACCTTTTCTTTTCTATAAATAAATAAATAAATAAATATATATATATATATATATATATATATATATATATATTTTAAGGGTTCTAGCACATGTGTGATCGCACGCATCGTCCTTGTGCTAGAAAACTCTTTCCTTTCTATAAATAAAATTAAAATATATATTTTAAGGATTCTAACGCATGTGTGATCGCACGCATTGTCCTTGTGTTAGAAGACCTTTTCTTTTTCTTATATAAAAATTACAAAAATACCAAAACATCCTTTTTCAAACAACAAACTTTTTTTTCAAAGAACTACGTAATCTTGATTTCTCTGTCAAACTTAGAATACGTAGGAGCAAGGCTTGTCCTTGTTGGGCACAAAAAGCATAAAAAATATATTTTGTTTTATCTTATTTTTCTTTTTTCGGGGAAGTTAAACATTTTCAAAACCACATCAAATGCGCGTTTTTAATTAAAGGTACTGTCCTCGGGCAGGCGTGTAGGGTGTTAATACCTTCCCTACACATAACCTACTCCCGGACCCTGAGTCTGGTTTTCCAATTGACCAAGCCTTATCCTTTTTATGGTTTTTTCCGTAGTTTTCCAGAATAAACTATGGTGGCGACTCCAAAATTTATTTTCAAAATTGTTTTCCTTTTTGGATCGTCGTCGTCCCGTCGCGATTTTTCGGTTGCGACACTCCCTATTTCATTAATGACTTTTTTAATATTTAAATTTAATATTATATATATATATATATACTATTAATTTCATTTTAAATTATAAACAATTTAAACTTATGTTTTTTTTATAATTAGTGGACATATCACGCATGCTAATTAATTGTAAACATATCTCATGTGTAAAGCATGCTAACTAACCTAACTAATTATAAACATAATTTATGTGCAAAACATGCTAACTAGCCTAATTAATTGTAAACATATTTTACAGCAATAGTATTTATTGTCTTGACTGAAGAGAAAATATAAGTAGACACTTCCAAACTCTACTGTTTGTTCCATCACACATGTCTTTCATTCTTTGCACATGAGATATGTTTACAATTAATTAGGCTAGTTAGCATCCTTTGCACATGAGATATGTTTACAATTAGTTAGGTTAGTTAGCATGCTTTGCACATGAGATATGTTTACAATTAATGGGGCTAGTTAGAATGTTTTGCACATGAGATATGTTTACAATTAGTTAGGCTGATTAGCATGCTTGGGGGCTGACTTGCAACCTAGGGTTTAGTGCCCAACAACCCCTTATTCCTTGATTCTACTATTCCATTCTCCATGGTGTTCTTGGGACGTGAACAACCCCACCCTATGAAGTCTTTTTGTTTTTACTGTTTGTGTAAAAATTCGTTTTAATTTGAATTTTGTTTGCTCATCTTGCTTATGCACTCTAGTTTGAATTTCTTTTGTAATTTCATTTTAGCATTTCCGTTTTCGTTTATAGATTCATTGCAAAATTCCACTTTCGTTCCTAGTTGCATTTTCGTCCCAATTTTCACTTTTGTTTTACCTCTGTTTCATTTTTGTGGTGGTATGGGAATTATGACATGGTTGTGTAATAGAATTTCAAGGAGGAATGTCTCAGTGATTGGTTATTTTGGTGGTGGTAAAGTATGAATATAGACAACGAAATCCATGGCGTTTATCCTGAATTTCTAATGATTATCAATTCTCAAGTAGAGATGGGTAAGTGATGTCGTGAGTTATAACGGATTAACCTCGTGTAGCAGCTGAGGGTGTTCCAGTTACTACACCCCCGAGAGCATGAACGACCTTAAGCTACATATTCATACTAGTCCGGACAGTTAAAGTAAAGTGGTAGGTCAATATGTGTTATATGTTTTATGCATATGTATGAGTGTTTTATCTGTTTGTTTGAATTGTATGTTAACATGATTATTAAATTACATTAGCTTATCTTGCATTTTCTGTTTTGCCATGTTATCGTTCGGTTTATCCTTTGTAATGATAATCCTGTGGGTGTGAACGGAGGGTGGAGATGTCTTTGTGAAGCAAGTTTTGGAAGGAGAGAATCCACCAGTTTAGTATAAGACTGTTTGGTCTTATACATAGCTTTTTAGTAGTATAGGATCTTGTATAAAGTTTTAATTTTATAGTTATTTTGGAATAATTGTAGTGTTAAATACTTTATTCTTAAGTGGATAATTGATCTATCTTATCATTTCATGTGATAATTCTACTATGTAATTTATACTATATTTTGGGATGTTACATAGAATGTAATATTTTTAAAAATTAAGAAAAGCAAAGTTGGTATAATATATGAAAGTGCCAAAGTAATGTTTTGAAAAAAAAGTTAAGGAATTTTTGTAGGTTTTCTATAAGAAGTATTGAACAAAAATTTTCAAAAAGAAAAGATAAGATATATAAGAGTAATTTATTCAAACTTTTTTATTTAAAGAATAGATAACATTTCGTGTGTTTAGTTAAATCGATCTTCTTTTTCATATTTCTAAGTTTTGCTCAAACTAAATTCATATTCAAGAATACATTCAAGTTAACAATTTTAGTTAAATAGAAACCAAAACAAACTTGTTCCAATACGTCCCTTCAACTCTAAAATTGATAATAACATATTTATTTATATAGTAAATAAAACTAAGTTTCAATATTTTATGCAAAAAGAAATAACCACTATAACATATCCATAAACAAAACTTCGCACATCATCTTCATCATTATTTATTGAATTCTTAACAACAATAAATAAGAAAAAACAAACAATTTAAAAAATATATATTTTATTAATAGTATGTTGATAAGTGAGCTTAAACTTGTAAGATAATTTGTTCTTACTTTATACAATACTATTTTGATAGTATTTTGTTGAAAGTCTCACATCGACTAAACATAAGACCAAATTATAATATATAAGTAAGATGCAAAACTTACTTCACAAGTCGGTTTTGTAGAATTGAGTTAAACTTAAATCTCACTTTCTAATATATTTCTTATCAATATAAAATTTATAATATATCAAAAGATTATAAGCAAAGTGAGTCTATCACAAATATATATATATATATATATATATTCCATGATCTCTAAATATAGAACATAAGTTAGTAAAATATCAAAAAGAAACACTAAAAGGTCTAATTAGTTTCAAAATTACTAAATGATCCAATGAAGATTTGTTTCTTTCTATCATATAATCTAACCATCATCAGTGAATTTCTTGTCAAAACTTCTGCTTCTTGTTATAATAATTATAATAATTATTTTGTTATTATGTAGATGTTATCTGATTGCAATTTCATTTGACAAGATCTTTTGTCTTTATAGAGCAATACAATAACAACCAAATAACCTCCCGTGAGACATGGTTTGGTGTCTCTATTTTATGTGTATTGTCAATGAAAAATTCCAATGAATGGTAAGTTTGATTTCATATTTTTTTTTTTGTTTCCCATAAAATAGGATTAATCATGGAAGTCAAAGGTCCTTTGAAGGGATGTTTACAATAAAGGAAAAACATATTTGTGCCTTAGGTTACGTGGAGACTCCGGGTCTATATTTCCACATGTATCATCAACGTACTTTACATGAATTAATATCCAAAGTAATGGTAAATTTTGTGGAGTTTTAGGAATTTTTCTTAAGAAACAAAGAATGCTAGAAATTTTCATTGACAAATTTGCATACATTACTTAAAAAAAAGTTACATGAATTTTTCATTTGGAATGGCCCAAATTCATTCCATATAAAATAGAGATGAAAAAACAAAATATATCACATAAAAAAGAATATTTATAAACACATTATTTAAAGATTTTGAGTTAAAAGTGATCACAATCTCTTAAGTAAACTAAATTTAGGTCTCATTAATGTCATATTTCTCTAATGAATTTTAGGGATGACAAAACATACCAGTCTAACTTATTTTGGTCCGTAAATAAAAATACCAATTTTAACCTATGAAAAACTAAAATGAGAGTCTTTATCAATGAGCAAGGCATATGGACATCACTTTCCAAGAATACATTTTTGAGCAACAACAAGAAAGGTTCCTTTTGTGATCTTTCTCTCACTTCCAAAAGATGTTATTTATTAGGTTGCGGAAGAATAGATTTTAGTAGCATTGTGGCTAAATTAGAGAAGTTTGTCATGATGAAGTTTATAATAAGTTGTTGTTGAAGAGATAACATGTTGGACCACATATGTAGGAGAATATAACACTAAAGACTCGTGTTGAGCTTAATTATATTTTCATTAATTATAGTTTCATGGAGCTTTAAGACATTGACGTTTGTTATCTTTAAAAGGATGTCAATGATCATTTATTCAATCTATAATATATGTTAATTGACGTCTCTTACAAGGACAACAATAGAGGTCAATTTGAGATTTTTTTAAAGAAAATCATCAATATTTTCTTTCACTAAACTCATGGAAAATCAATATGCAATACAATATACATTCACACAAAAAATCATAATTTTCTAAGTACTTTAGCATCTCAAATAAAGTGGTAATGTATGAAAAATTTGGTGAAAAATAATATGAAAATAAAAAACATACATTAAAGGATGAATTTTTGAAAATAGAAACTCAATCCCCTTTGAGAATAGCTTAAATATGAACACTCTACAAAACCCTAAAATAGAAAAGAAAATGAGAAAACACCAACCTTAAAAGCGTCACAGTTGGGTGACCTTGAAGCCTTGAGAACATACTTCAGAATGCACTAGTAAATGCTACACAAAACTAATCGATGGAAATAAGAAAATTGTTAGAGGGCAGTGAAATAAATTAATGTGAATGAAAATCAAACAAAAACCACACTAGACCTCATGGTCGTCGTGGCCATAGTTCTTGGGTGACATTGTTAGAAGCTCATGCAAAGAAAAAATAAAGAGAAAATGAAGCTTGTCCTGTTTTTTATTACATTTTTAAAACAACTTAACGTGGAACTAAACATATGACAGATGTTAAACAATCATTTATTGTTTGAGCTAGGGTGGGTTGACCTCAATTTTGAAATTGGCGTTAGAGAGAATTTGACAAATTATTATCACACATTTTTAACAATGGATTATTACTATACCTAACGTCAAAATAATGAGATTAAAATCTTTTTTGTACAAATGTTAAAAAGTATATAAATCAAGTTTCTACATGCAGGTAAGACTAATGAAACACACAAATATAAAATATAAAATAGTAAGTGCTTTGTATTTTTTGTATTATCTTTTCAAATGAAATTTTTCCTTATAACAACTTTATAATTATATAATATAAAGAAACTTATTGACTTATACTAAAAAAAAGTGGTGTACCTCGCTTGCTTAATTTCAAGAGGTAGTAATTCACTGTATAAAAAGAGAGTTTATGCACTCAAAATAAGATAAAAGTGACATAAAACAATAGTTATAGTTGTGATAAAAAAAAATAGAAATGTTAACAATAAAAGTATTAAATTTTACTTAAATAGAAAAAATCAATTATTAATTTAAACTTTGCATTAGATATTACAAAAATGTATTAGGTCTGGCTCTTCGATATCAAATTAATGTTATTAGAATATATCAAATGCATATAAATATTTAATTATTCACATACATTTAAAATGATCAATTATCAACTTAGAAAGATGGTTGTTGTTAACCAATTGCTACTGTTATTGAAACATAAATTATATTTAATTATCTTAGTTGACAAGAGCATCAAAATGATGCAATTTTTCACTTCAAAATTATTAAAATGGTGTAATTTTGAAGTCGTGTCACTTTAGTAGGACTTTCTTTTGAAGAAGTTTGTATGACTTCAATTCATTGTAATTTTTTATTTTATTTTAATTGAAGTTGTTCGTACAACTTTAATGTATTGTGATATAAATTAAAGTAATGTCTGTTTAATAATATGACTTCAATTTATTGTGATATAAACGGAAGTCGTGTCAGCTTAATACAACCTGTAATAAAGTCGTATCATGGTAGAATGACTTGGTAATTTTGAAGACAAAGTGTAAGTGCTTTTATCTATCTTAGTTATATAAGAATATTCCTACATATACTTTTGTTTGGAGAGATTTTAGTAAAAAAAGAGATTAACATATTTAGTAAAACAAAATAATATGATTTTGTTATCTATGTTGGTACGCAAACATTTCTTTTAACTGACCCATTAAAAATATTTGTCCCCAATGAACTAGAGGAAAGACAATCCAACAAACCAAACACACCCTATCTTCATTTATTTCCATCAGGATATAATTGGTATTTCAAAGACTATGCGCTGAAGAAAACAGGAGAGTGCAGGAAGCAATCGTTAGTTTCAAGTAAACAAGTCGTTAATTGTTGAGTAATGGATGGAGAGAGTTACTCCCACCATGGCATAGTACTTCCTACGTCTTTTTATTCCACTTTTATCCTTTAATAATATTTAAACGAATGTAAATATGTGTTAGATTTTTAAATAGATGTTAACATCTTATTATATTATTTAAGGACAAAGGAATGTTGATATCCAATTACGTAGATCGAGTTTGAAAGTCTAGGTTGAACAATGCTGTATGGAATTGGATTCATGCGTACGTGCGTGAGTGTGGAGTGAAAATTGGTAATGAAAAAGAAAAGAGAGGGTTGAATGAAGAAGTTAGACCATTGCTACTGCATTTTTCGCCATTTCTTTCTCGTAATCCGATTCAAATTCATTCTCACTCACTGCTAATTATGTTATATTCACTTTTATCACATTCCTCGCTTCACAATCAACAATGAAAAATATTAAAAAAAATTAAATTAGTTCCAATAAAAATTAATTTTCATAAGAGCATGATATTAGATGAATGTACGATTTACAAAAAAATGTGAAACTATTATGAAGTGTAGAACGGTGATCTTCCATATATTTGGAAATATCAATCGAACAAAATTCAAGAAAAGAGACAACCTGAACTTTTATAAAAAAAAACAGAAGAAAGTTAATAAGAAAATTATCTCCCTGAAAACAATTATCTTTTTGGGGAAAATTGTGTTTGTTATAATTTATAATATCATATTTACCATTTTATTATATATATATATATATATATATATATATATATATATATATATATATATATATATATATATATATATATATATATATATATATATATATATATATATATATATATATATATATATATATATATAACATCATATTTAATGACTAACATATATAGTTTTTTCATTCTTTCAAAAACTAAAGAGTAAAGTGATTATTTGTCGAATAAAAGAAATATAAATTAGCAACAAAGATAAAATAGTTAAATACCGGAAAAGATTGAGTAATATGAGAAAATGCATGAAAGTATTATACTATAGTGATTAGAAATTGAAATTGAAACTGAAATTACAATAAATTCTTTAATACATGACTAGAATTATTAAACATAAGGTATGTGAAGTGCCAAAGATTTTGATAGAGTAGTTGATGTATAAAGCTAGTAACCATAATAATAAGGTTGTACAGGCAAAAATCCTAAAAAAGGCTGCATTTGAGGTGAGAAAGCAGGAATTCCATCTGGAGTGATTTGTAAGTAACCTGTAGTGTAAACCATAGGGTTGCTTTGTCCGACACCATAGCCATAAGCTTCATCAGGAAAAGTAGCAGGTGCACACATGTAACAGTAGGGATAAGCATTAGGGTTCATAGATGTTGCATGAGGATTCTGCCAAGCTGTTGCTGGAATTTGTGCTACAGTCTGTTCAGCCTTTGAATAATCTCTGCTTTGTTCACCAAAAGGCTAAAACCAAAACAGTTAATACTAAAATCAAATTAGGTAGGTTTAATTCTTTTTCACTTCATAAGTAAATTTTGTGTCAAATAATAATAGTTTGACATTAACATTCAAGTAACACGCAGTGAATCTTATTAATAATTTTTTTCAATCAATCAAATTATATCATTTTCAAAATTACGTTACCGTGCATGAATGATAAAAACATAAAAAATTGCAATGGTGTTTTGAAAAAAAAATACACTTCTAAGGCTATAAAGTTATGAAAAATAGGTAGGAAATTAGATATTACAGTTAAGAATGGTGTGGAGATGGTAAAAAACTTATGGAGCATGGAAAGAGAGATAATAGTAAATATGTATGCATTATGTTGCTTCTAAGAATTGCATTGGTGTAATTGGAGAGAATACTTTGTAACAATTATTTTCGTAAAACTTACATTATGTAAGTTACTAGAGGGATCAAAACATGAAACTGGGTTAAATAAGAGAACTAAATTCATGAAACAAAAATAATAATTAAAAAATTGAAAATTAAGTCAACACGTTAAAAAGAAATATCTGTCAAGTGCGAAGAATAACGTTAAAAAGAACAACAGAATCAATTCTGATAAATAAAAAGGAATTATTTGTAAGAATAACGTCGTACCTTTACATTGATATCATTGTGACGAGAGTATGCCAAATGAATCTTACAAGAGCCATCATCATATATACTGTGACCCTCAAGAATATTTTTTGCAGCTTTTGCTGTTGCCACATCTGCATGACCGGTAAAACCAAAAGATGATCTGTCAATAAATGGAGAATTTCCCTAAATTGTATATTAAAACAAAATCTATAATGTTTAATTACTTTATCCAATATAATAATAATAATTAACTTCATACAACAAAATAATATTTTGTGTTAGCCAATTAGTCTTCATATATATTTATAATAAAGACAAAGGTACCAAATCCTAGGATTTATTTTAATTTAAAAAATTATTTGTTTAATTTCACAAACTTCTTTAGTCTAGATATCCAATCCTTATAGGTTATGATATTCTCTTCATCCATTATTTCTGTAAATTCCTTTTTTCTTCTCCCATCTCCTCTCTAACTTATCCTTCCTTCACATTCTTTCTTTATTAACCGATCCTAATTATCCTTTGAACTCTCATCCATATTCTTTGTTTACTTCATTAGAATCGTAATCATATCCTTAAGTTCTTGATGTCTTTCTTTAGTCTCCTCCCATAAATCATCTAAGGATCTTCCTTGTTTGATATTTGTTGCTTGTTAATTTTGTGGAATTGAGTTACACTTAAAGCTCATCTCTATCAATATAGACTTGTAATAAGTGTTGGAATTGTTCATTGTAATTCTTTATTTCCTTAGTTTATGTCTATGGGAAGCAAATGCTACAAGAAAATTTTTAAACAATAATCAATAGTAATCAATTTTATTTAAATACTAATTTATAAATTAAAAATTATTAATCACTAAAATAGTTATTATTATCAATAAAAGTTTATAATTAATTCATAAATTAAACTCTAAATTGATGAATAACGTTAACTATCAAAATAGTAGCTACCAACAAAAATTTTCACATGTTACAAATGGAAAGAAAAGATAATATGGGTTGGAACTATACCAATTATCTCTATTAATATAAAAAAAATCCTTTCATAAGAAACCATCATTCACCTTCAACACTAAAGCAAAAGAAAAATCATAATCGCATCCCAAGAATTTGAAAAAACTGATAAAAACTATGCATATAAGAAAGAAAATAAGGGAATACTTCTGAAATTTGAAATATATATACATACTAAAAATAAAGTCCATAATGTGAAGTGCTTGAGTCAATTAGGATTGATACCATGGTACTGAATCAGTGCGTGAGTTCGACCGTTCTTTCTAAATATATAAATTTTGTGCACTGTTCCAATTTCAGAGAACACCTGCAACATATATATATATATATATATACATGCCAACTGCATTAGTATAAAGATAAAAAAATTGAATGAAATTGAGGAACACAAACTCACCCCATGAAGAACATCTAAAGTGACATCATGGACCATATTCTCGAATGAAACTAAAAGTACATGGTTGTCAGCAGTTCGAGGTATTGGCTGAACATTATAAATCATTAGCACATAACATATGATAAACAAGAACATAAATTCATCAAAGAAAAGTAGTAAGAAAATACCTGCAATGCCCTAGCAATAGTAGCCTGGTTAACAGGAAGAGTAGCATCTGTGTAGTCTCTGCAAAATCATAACACAAAAAGTATGTTTAAAATTATGAGTTTTTAATGTGAACATGCAAATATATTAAGCCTGAAAAGAAAGTAGTAATTGAATGTGTATATATATATCTATGTTCTGCTTCTTAGTGTGTTAAAGAAGCTCATTTATGCAATTACATATTCTATAACGCAAACAGTTAATTAATTACAATTTCCCATAGAAATGACATTCTAGAAAACCATTTGCACATTAACTCAAAGATTGCATAATTAGATTTTTTTTTTCTTATTTCTTCTTCCTTAAATAGCTTGATTAAGGATTCAAACTTAATAAGGAAAGTATCACCCAAAACATGGCCACTTGGGATTATGGCATAATCAACCACGGATTAGAAGAAAAAGAAAATTATAAAATGTAGTTGTGCATTTTTAAAATTCAAATACCTTCCATAAATAGATATTAAAAGGAGATTATAAATTCTATTAAGGACACATAGATAGTCAGTATATTAACTCTTTCATATAATCGACAGAACATACCCAGATGCAAAATAAAATTTATTGTTCAACTAGTTTCCACAAGGGAAAAATAATTTTACAATAATACCTAATTTTACTCCGTGCTATTGAAACAAACAAGATTCCATTCAAAATACAAAGTAATACAAAGTTATACTATATATTAAGAAATCAATTTAAACCTAATTTATCTTCATATAACAAATTTATTAGATGAAGATTCATTTATATATTTTGTAAATTAGTTTTATCTTCAATGAATATAGTTTTTTACAAAGAAAGATAACAAAATTAAGATATGATCATTTGTCTTTGATGTCCATTATTACCTGCTACGATTAGACTGGAACTTAATATTAAGATCTCGATGGCCTGAGTATGCAATGCGAAAGTTACAATCACTAATACGGTCTGGCAGCAAGGATCTGGATCCAAAGGCATAAATAAGCAAAATTAAGATTTAATTAGAATTAATCACCAAAATTAATTACAGATCGATGAAGGAGGAAGAACAAATTAAAGACGAAATGTAAAAGCTCTGCATGCCTAGGTATTTTTTCTCCGTCCAGTGCTTCCTTAGCAGAAGAAGCAGATTCAATATCAGCAAACTGAATCAAAGCCTGCCCAAAAATAATAGTGAATATATAGATACAATGATGGGATCTTAATTACACAATGTTTAACTGAATAATGTGATGGAATTTTTCATAGAAAATTTATCGGAAATATTTAATAATGATGAGCTTTTTATCAAAAGATTTAATATCATTTTCCTATTCAAAATCTTATTATAATAAATTTTATGAATTCTCTTCTTTATATATTGCTTAACAAATTTTTATATACTTAATACTTGCGGTTGAATTTTCTAATATCAAGTACTTCCTACAAATCTCTAAGTATCATATCTTAACAATGACACAAGAATCTCATATATTACTAATTCAACTAACCTGGAAACCTGCGTTCTTTTCAAATGTTGAAATTTTTTGTACGAAACCATATTCAGAGAAGACCTGAAGAAAAAGTGAAAAAAAGAAGAAGAATATTCTAACCCCAATTAGCAAACATACATTAAAATAAATAATAATAATAAAAAAAATAAGAGGTTATAGAACAAGAAATCGCAAAAGTTGACTATCTGCCATTGCCTTAGCAATTATCTGTCTAAAGTGAATTCAAAATTATATGAAATTATTCTGGTTAAAAAATTATGATTAGAGCCTCGGAATTTATGGCAATGTTACATTCTTAGGAAACAATGATCATGGTCAAAAAAATAGTTGAGATAATAAGCTAAAATATCCACAAAAATATTCCTGCCCTTGATGCACCAAAAGCATAGAAGCAAGCAAATGGTTATGTGAATATGTCAACTCCCTTTTGTACTTTCGAATTCCATTTGAGGAAAATTCAAGGAAGGAATCAACTTCGATGGTATCTTGAGTTTCTATAGGCTATGGATCTAAAAAGTATTGAAAAGAGGGATTCAAAGTGATCAAATGATTTTAGGAGAAATGTTCTCTTTCTTGTTCTTCAATTTATAGAGAAAATGATTAAATATATATTTTTCAATAAGATTTTTTTCCTTTTTTTGTATTTAGTTGGTAATTAATAAATATATTATATAGAACTCGAACATAAAAAGAATAAAAATAATATCTATTTACTATATCATAAATATCTCTCAATTTCCTTCATACTCTATTTGAAAGTGTGAACTAATAATCCTCCTAAATATCTTCCCTTACACATACTCCTAAGTACAAAATTTGAGAATTTTCTAATATACAAACATAAATGTGTGTAATTCAAGATGAGTAAATTTCACTATTTAGAGTTAATGATAGTTCAAATCAAATAACATAAAGAGTGACTATGAAGAAGGGGATGGTTATTTCATGTCTAATTTGTTGTATGAGATTTCTACTAAAAAATTTGAAGTTAACTGAATCTAACGTAAAGAGCAATTTTCCTCTTTTCAAACAAGCAAAAGAAAAAGTTATTTGTCAATAAGTTGATAATGTAAGACAATATAGTTCAAAATCGGAGTAACATTTGTAAGAAGTGGGAACATTGAGTGATCTAATACTTATTTAAGTAGATTTAAACTCAACCGTGATATGAAAAAAAATTTGAATTCATTGGTGAACAACCAGAAATTAAATACACTAGTTTAAGCCTACTCAAACATTAAGTTCATATTGAAATATTGTGTGGTGTATTAATAATATTTGCACAAGCAATAGTACAAGAGTCTTATCTTATGGGGACAAAACTATCAAAACCAAACTCAAACTTATAAATGAAGAAATTGTTGAGGCATAGGGGAAAGATACACTTTCAAATCTTAGAATGAAATGCCAAGCCTTTGGATTAGCTTTTATTTCCTACAGGTACCCAAAAAGTCATTATCTTCCTTAAACATTCAATCTTGATTCATTGAATAAGTTGATTATAAAGTTGTTTAACATTATCATCCTTTTATCTTATTCAACACATTATAAGTGGAGAACTTAACTGATTTGATGTATTTGTTTACACTTAAAATGCATAAATTTGATATATTCTTAAGTAAATTAGATCATCTTACCTTAAAGATAAATAATGTAGTACTTATAATTAGTTAAGTGTGATTTTAATGTTTTTTGTAAGAAAATGTACATTTTTGTAGAGGCATTAAGCAACAAAGCAAGGCATTGAGCCATGGAAGAAAACCTTTAAGAAAAGGAAACCTAAATTGATCCAATTTGCAGAGTTTGAACACTAATTAAGACGTTGGGTCTAGAGAACACATTCCCAAAGAGAATACCTCAAAAGCTTAACACTACAACAAAAGATGTCACAAGAAAACCTTGCATAGAAGGAAACATCTACAGTTGAGTACTGAAGGCTGGAGTTGAGCATCAACTTTTTATTTTTATAAAAACATAATGTTGCTATGTTTTAGGGAGCTCCCTCTTAAACATTTTTTGCTCAATTTTCACTATTTCATTTGTAACATTTTGAGAGAGTTATGAGAGAGGAAAATAATTCCATATGTTCGTAACTAAAGTCATCATCATGAGTGGCTAAAATATCTTGTATTCATGTTAGATGCAGCCTTTTCTAATTCTTTATACTACTGCTAATTTATATATATAATTATTTTTTTATTTAGTGTTAATGTTTTAATTTATACTTGAATGTTGATAAACTGATTACTCATCTTATTTAACTAATTTAGATTAATTTGGAAAAACTACTTAAATCTAAGGTCCAATCAAATGGTATAATGTGTTTGAATGTTGTGAATGAAATTGAATGCTTGAGTTAAGTCATACACTTAAATCAAGGATTCATTCATTTTATATTAGTTATTTCGATCTTATTAGCTCTTGTTTCAATTCTTCACTCCATCCTATCAATATCTAGTCTCACACTCTAGATGTTTATCTTGTGTGAGGGGGTGTTGGAGATCTCACATCAATTACAGATACAACAAGTTTACAATTATAAGTATATGTGATTCTCAGTTTACAAGCTAGTTTTGTAAAGTTGAGTCAGTTTTAAAGTTCATTTTTTAATAATATTCTTCCTCAAAAACTTAATCACTTCTTTCATAAAAAAAAAAAAGGTTGCTTAAGTGGAACACGATAAGTGTTATGTAAGACCTAAGTGAATAGCTTTTTTTTTTTTAAGGTATAGAAAAGATGGGAGAGACATGATATTTAAGAATATGAGAAAAAGCTTTTTTTTTTTGGAAAGACCACATAAACATATTGAAAAGTTATAAGCCTCTTATAGGAGAATACTGTTTTTTATAATGACCTATATCCTCGTTTATAATTAATATAATTAAGTTGTTATAATTTTAGTCATTTATAAAGTTTAAATATAATACTACCAAATATTTCCTTAAAAAATAATGTTAGATACTATACAAACAACAAGAAAATAAAAAGGCTCAACACTCACATACAACTATCATACCTAGTTTTTCAAGAGGATGAAGAAAGAGCATCACATACCATTCTATGTTTTCTTCCAAGTGTTCAATTAGGTTTGAAATAAATGTTATAGGTTAGATTGGACTCAAATGGTGTTGTCAAAGGACCCATGAGGCATTTCTTGCATTATAATGTTGGTCTTTGGAAAAAGGAATTAACTTAATCGTAAGGGTTCCATGAGGTTTGTCGTTATTCGATCATCATGGTATCATGTTCAAAAGGGAAGTTTATTGTTTGTGAATACATGCTTAGTTGACTAAATTTAGATTAGTTCGAGGTCAGGTTTTAAAGAGTAACTTTTTTAATTTTTTAAATAAATAATGGGTTTGCTATGTATAGCTTTTGTATATATTTCATTTAAAATATATCCAAATTAAAAATGTGAAATTAAATTTTAAAAAATAAGATTAATTCAATTTTATGAAACTGATTTATAAAATAATATTTGTATTTTTTTATGTATTATAAATTTATTCTTGTTAAAAATCTTACCTTAATTATAAAAATTCAATTTACAATATATATAAAAGTGTAAATTTAAATTTTATGTTATAAATTAGTTTCTATAAAATTAAGTTAAAATTTACTTCTTAAACATTTTATCTCTAATAAAGATTTTTAACATCTAACTTTTCTGAAATCTAACTCAATTGACAAGTATATGACTCACCGAACGCATGCTATCAATGCTTACATCTCCAGCTTTCACATCTTCCATGGTTACCAGAAGGATATTTCCTTTTGCAAATCTGGTAACAACAATTTCTGGTCTATCAGAATACTGAACATAAATATATCTGCCATGAAGTTGAACACGATCTGGAGACGACGCATAATTTGAAACCATTGAAATGGCTTCATTTATATCTTCCTGTTAAACATTTAAACTTAACATGTGAGAAGAGAACCATGAATTCAAAAATCAACAAGACAAAGTCCAGATTTTATTAGAAAGTATCAGTCATTTATTATAATTATTCTGATTATATTCATCCATTTAATTTCATTCATATTCTACAAAATGAAAAACTAAAAGGGTCATTACATTCTAACCTAAATTGTTTCCATAAATCTTCATAATCTAATCTCTAGTTGAATCTTCTTCTATAAAGACCTAGAAAGCAACATTACTTAATGTCATCACACCAATGTTAATTGGATTCATATCTATATATATATATATATATAGAGAGAGAGAGAGAGAGAGAGAGAGAGAGATAAATATCATAATATCAAACATTTCTTATATACCATTCAACACTTCCCATGGCTTTAATATGATCTTTCTGCCTCTTCAAATACTTGTGTGAATTTAAGTTAAATATCACAAGACAAGTATAAAGTATATCTTAGGTTTGTCTCACTCAAATAATAATAGAACAAGCATTCATGAGTAGAAAAGAGAACAGAAAACATACTTAAATATGAAAGTATGAAAGAGTGAAAGAACTTACAAACTCAGCAAAACCCTGGTTCTTATTGGGGCCAACATTGCACAAAAGATTAACCACTTTACCAAAAGGGCTACACAACTCTATGAGATCCTCATGAGAGCACTGTTCAGGAAGGTTTCGAAAGTGCACCACCTTCGAAGCAGGCACTGTTTCGTCAATTCTGAGAGAAGAAGCCATGGAATTAGAGTGAATGAGCAAAGTGTTTGATGAAAGGAGAGAGAAATGTGTTTTGGATTCAGAGAAATGTTTGAGAGTGAGTAGAATGTGTTTGTGAAGAATATATGTTAGAAACAACGCACAATAGAGACAAAGATATCCTAAAAAACAATGATATGGATGATGAACTCATTACATCATGTGGGTTTGTTTTAATTTAGTCATAACGGTTAAGAAAAATCATAAATGCTTATTAATTTAATCTTTTTACTTCATTATTATTTCAGGAAATTAATTAATGAATGCTATAATTTTTTTCAATTTAATTAAAGATATTTAATTACTTTTATACGTTAAACTTTTGGTCCAATCATAATATACGTTGATTAAATTGAGTGCGTTATTTAAATTAGTTCATATCACTGAGAAAATTAATGTATATTTAATTTTTTTTATTTAATTTTGATATTAGGGAATTTATTTAATACATGATATATATAAGTTTCTTTTGAAAAACATCTATTTGTATGTATTGTGGATTTAAAACTTTCCATTGAAAACCAAAATACGTTTTATGGTTAGTGGACAAATTTATCATATATTGTATTTTATAATTGAATGAAACTGTGATTGTATATAATTAATGATTGAACTACTTTCTCTAATGAAAATGTACTAATATATAATCTCTCGCAATGTTATTTAATTATAAATTACGATGTATAATATTTTTACACATAATTAAAAAGTATTAAAGATTATTCACTTTTATAATAAGTATTTTAAATTTTAAAATATTTTTACTAACACACTGAGTGTGTGAAAATGTTATACCAACCGCGCGTGTGTGTGATATTAAATTATTTAGTTTATAACGTTCAATATTTTTTCTCTCATTTTATAATAGTTTTGTTTCTCTCCTTTTCTTTTACAAAATGACTTATTATTACCGTTGAATAGGTCGTACAGCCGAGTGAAATTAAATTCAATTTTTCTAAGAAATATCCTAAAATCTTACAAAAAGGAATGACCAATCAAGCTTTATATATATATATATATATATATATATATATATATATATATATATATATATATATATATATATATATATATATATATATATATATATATATATATATATATATATATATATATATATATATATATTAACAAAATGAATAAAGATTTTAAACCTATAGTATAGTAATAAAATATTTAGAGCGGATCACAACCCCTAGGTCAATTCGACTCACCACGGGTTCGAATCAGGTTCGATTTGAAAAAATTGTATTTTTTTTATGCGAGACAGATTTTAATCCGACTTATTTAAATCTGTCTCATGCGGGTTGAACCCGTGGTGGACTGGGTTGACCCACTAACCCACCTATCTAATTTTATTTTATTAAATTTAATTTTAATTTATAAGAAAATATTTATTATATTTTTTCTTGAAAAAATTATTTAAGTTCCTTATTTTCAAAATTAATTAAACACCCATGTTGGGAGTGAAATTTATTTAGATTTAAATTATAAAAAGTTTGTAATTTTTTTATTTAAAAAAATTGTAATTAAGTGAGTCAACCCGTGGTGGGTCGGACCGAGTTCAAATTTTTCTGGCTCGCAAATAAATGAGTCAGGTTGGATTGGTTCACTAAGTGACCAACCCGTGATGGGTTGGGCCGGGTAGCCCGTTTTCACAACTTCAAAAATATTCTTTTTTTCTATTAATACGGTATCATAAATATTACATTTAATACATATTCTATCATATTAAATATAATATATAATTATCATAAATGTAACATTTAATATAAGATTAATTATATTTTTGCTTCATTTACTATTATGTGTTTTAAGTTTCTCTTTCAAATTTAATTGTATTTTTCTTTATTTCTCTTTCAAAAATATTCTCTTTCAAGATGAATATCGTTAGTTCTTTTTTACGTGGCAAATTGTGTTTCAAGTCTCGAACCTATTTAAGACACATACATTATGTCCTCAAGTCCGCAAGATATCCGGATAGCTTGGTAGGAAGTCCAGATAGCGTGATAAGGTGCATGGAGAACTGAGATAACTCAACATAAAGTCTGGATAGCCAGGTAAAATGCATGGAGAGCTCAAATAGCTCAGTGCAAAGTCTAAATAGATCGATAAGATGCATGAAGAACTCATATAGCACGACGAGTGTAAGACCATGGAAGTACACGTCATTGAAGGTGTGATAGGAATATTATCTATTAATAAAATAAATAATATTTTATGCAAGTACCATGTGTTTTTATAGTCAGAGCTTGCTGTGATGGGGTAAAAGTCTCGTGTACAAGTCCTATGTGGTGGTAAATGTCATAATCGGGATTGTGACAGGGACGACGAGACCGTTGTAGAAGAAAATAAATGAAAGTTTGAAAGTCAGTTTAGGAGTCACCACCATATTTTATTCTGAAAAACTACATAAAAACCATAAAATGATAAATCATGGTCTTTAAATCAAGATTTTAAGTCTGGGAGTCAGTTATCCGTAGGAAAGGTACTAGCACCTTACAATGTTTGCCCAAATAGCAGTACCTTTAATTAAATGTATAAAGTTTATGTGAGTTTTAAAATCTCATTTCTTTCCAAAAATAACAGTGCAAGACAACAGTAAAGAAACGAAAATATTTTTTATATTTAGGAAGCCCGTAAAGGATTAACTTTGCTCCTACATATTCTCATGTGAGAAATCGGGGATACGTAGTTTTTTTAAAAACACTTCATTGAAAATGATTTCTTTTTAGAAAATGATTTGGATTTTAGGGAAGAGAACCTAACAAGGATTAGTTTTGCTCCTACGTATCTCCATTCATAATGGAGAGTCAAAGTTCACGTAGTTTTGAAAGAAAAATTCATTTGTGAATTTTGATATTTTTTATTTTGAGAATTTTATGATTTTGTTTTGTATTTTCCAATTATTAAAAAAAAATAAAGTCACATAACGTGAACAACCCGAATAGACACAAAAACAAGTGAAAGATAAAACTATTTTTGATTTTGAAAATTTAAATATTTCTTTAGTAATTTTGGCATGACTGAGAAAGGAAAAAAAAGTAAAGTATTAAATACTAAAATGAAGATAACAATCACACAAGTACTTACATTTATTTACAAAAATACTAGAAAACTATTTTTCATTTTTTATTTGAGTATCAAGCAAATTGGAGACTTGACATGATAATCAATAATATATTTTTAAATTATTATGAAAAATTCAATTACCAAGAAAGTCTGTGTGTGTGTGTGTGTTTGCATGTATATGTTTGTGTGTCTGTCTGTCTTTGTGCGTGTGTCTATGTATGTGTGTGTGTTTGTGTGTCTGTGTGTGTTTGTGTGTGTGTGTTTGTGTTTGTGTTTGTGTTTGTGTTTGTGTGTGTTTGTGTCTATGTGTATGTTGTAACATCCCTGATTTTCGAGATGTCACGGTGATTTTTTATTTTTTTTTCAAACATTACCTTTCCAGAAAATATTCATTGAAGATGATCAAACTTTACTCTATTGAAATGCGAAAGCAAAACATATATATCAACATCGTCTGAAAAGTTCAGAATATCACTTTTACATAAAAATATAACAAATCTGAAAACTCTTTAAATGATAAACAATTAATCCCGAATTCAATATCCCCAACTCTCGTCAGCTACTTCAATTCGATCTTATCTGCAACGCCATCTACTCCCGTACGAGTACGATCATCGTAGGTGGAAACCACAACCACAACAAGCAAGGGTGAGCAACTGAAAACATCATCATAAAATATAATATAGTAAAACGACATCAAACACAGGCTATACCAAGTAATTAATTCATATCTCAACGGTTAAACAATATCACACCAATCCATTTATAAACCAATGTCGTTTTCCTTGTACTTTGTTGTTCCAACCTGTTACGCAAAACAGGGCAATTCGAGTCGTCCTCCATCGCAACTTCAGACCTATCTCCCCGACTTATCGAAAAGCCCTTTGGGCGAGACATTCACCTCCTTTCGCAAAAGGAAGTGACACTCGAATCTCTGTCTCTATACGAGACCCAACATCCTTATCGTATCGCAATACGAAAAGCTCACACAAACTACAATAGTATGAGGAAAATAACAGTTTCATGTTCATATTAAATTTCATAGACATTCTCATTATCGTACGTTCCTCCATAAATCATAAGACTAATATCACATTTTCAATGCATTCTACATGTAATCTCAATAACATACATTTTTCGCCAATCACCAATCAATATATATTCTCAATATCATAAATTACAAACCAATCATCAAGTCTAAACATAATTCTCAAACATAGATATTATCTCACAAAATACAAAATTTACTAATACCGTCATAATTATTTAAAATGTATCTGAAACATGCAACCAAGGTTTCTAATAATTAATATCCTCCCAAAAGTACAATATCCTTAAAACAAAACAAGGACTAAAACTTAGTCTTAGAAGCTATAAACATAAAAAAAAAATAATAATAAATATATATATATATATATATATATATATATATATATATATATATATATATATATATATATATATATATATATATATATATATCACAACATATAAACTCATACGTAGTACAATAAAGCTTACTCGTAAAATATTATCTTATTATATTTAACTATAGCTTATTTATTTAACGAATAAGATAACCACCAACCTTATCTTTTCTAATATACCATTTTAATATGATTATAGGAAAATAAATCTAACAATCCAAATAACCCAAAATAATATAATAAAATGTTTATATTCGCACCTTATTAACACTGCTTCTAAACTCCTTATTAAATATCAAATCACCAACTCATTATTTACTTTCTAATTTCCTTTATAATTGACGTAGGGCCCATCTTTTTTTTTTCTACCAAACCCCTTATAAATAACATAACTTACAAACCCAAAAAGCACAAAACTCCTCCACTGACACCAATTTCTCACACATTTCACTCTTCTCTCTTTTATTAAAGCGAAAATGGTATTTCAACACCCTTTTTTGACACTCCTTTAACACTACCCACGTGTCAAAGTGTCATTGGGTGTTTTTTATTTTAAGAAAAAAATGATTTTAATTCTGAAGCAGGGGCAAAGATGGAAGTGAAAAAATTGTATTTTCATTTTCGCGGTTTCCTTTCCTCTTTCTCTTTGATGAATCAATATTTTATACCATTAACTTAGTTTCTTGCGCCGAATTGTGTTGATGATTTGCGCTTAATTCTTAGTTATTGTGTCATTTTCACCATTTGGACTTAATTAGACCACTAATTCATATTTTAATTAATTTGAATTATTTGAGCTTAATTATTCCCATGTTCATTTTCAGGGAAATTTTGGAATTACACTGGGAGACTTTTGGAAGAGCACAAGCAATTGAAGAATTTCTACAAATTAATTTATATGTAGTCAAATTTTTAATTTAGTATATTAGGCTTTTTAAATTAAGTTTTGTAATTTTGGACTAATTTTTGTTAGGTTAGACTAAGCCCAATAGTAAAAAAGTGGTGACATGGCTTTAGGGTTTTATAATGTGTGGACCCCACCATGAGGATGGAACTTTGAGACCTAGGGATTTGGGAAAGGAGAGCCGACACTCTGGAATTTTTGAGACCTCCTCTCGGGTTCTTGGGGGGAGCTTTTTGCTGAAACGTTTTCGGGGAGAACAAATGGGAGCTCACGGTTTTTCATTTTGGCCAAGTGAATGAATCAAGTTTTTCTTCTTCATTCTATTATGTGCAATGCTGCAGTATTTCCTTTTCATTTAATTTAGAGTTTCACATTGAATGAGAAAGTGGGAGCCGAGACTTTTACTTTTGGGGGCATATTTTTCTTTTCAGATTTTGAGAGCTGGGAACTTCTTTTATATATATATGAGCATGGAATGTATAATCTATTTTGCTTGGCAATGTTTATTTGATTAAAGAAGCTGAATTGAAAAAATGAAGGCAGGAGGCGACACTTGTTATATTGGTCACGGAAAGTTTGGGAAAAGATATGATGTTACGGTGGACTCATGGGAGGAAGGTTTTTAAAGGTTTTTTTTACTTGTGATTGGATGTTTTGAGTGTTGGACTTTACTGGCTGAAAACTGGAGTTACTTTTTGTTCATTTATGGCTGCAACGTTCTTGAATATATTGGAAGCAGATCCACTTTGTTGCTACTCACTCTCTTGGCAAGTGTAACGGGTTGGAGGCATGTGTTTTAATTTCCAATTGAAAAAAAATGTTGACTGATTGCTTGGAAGGGGACGTGAGCTCCTAGTGGATTCTGTTACTTTGGTTTTGCTTTTTAGAATGATGAAAAGTTTGATTTAAGGAGGGCTGGCAGCAAGTGTTCACTGTTCCAAATAGTTGAAAGGAGAAACAATTATTTTCTTTCTTTTTAAAAGGGTGTTCACGGTTTTTGCTTATTGTTGAATGGAAGTGGTGGGTCCAGTTGTGATGGGATTTTCTTTGGGTTTTATTCCACTTTGAATTATGAAAAAGGGATTAGGTAAAGATTGGTGGCAGCTGCAGAATAGGCATGGGACCATTGAATAAATATTACATGTTCATTGCAATTTCCTTTTCATAGGAGAGCATACGGAATAGGTTGAATCTCATTGATGGCTGCAACACTCATATATCTCTCAGTTAAAGATGAGCTTTTCCTTGGGAAGTAGCGGCTGGAGTGAATGGGAGGGCTGCAGCCACATATTTTAAAGTGCTCTTGGTTTCAATTGGGAGCAGGTCACAGGCAAGGTTTTCAGGCTATTGCAATTTCAATTTCATTAGTAGATGCATTGGTCATATAAATTGTTAGTAGGAGTTTGTGTTGTTTATTTCTTGTGTTTTAAATTAATTTGCATTGTAGGATTAGTTGTTTTTAATTTCTTTAATTTAGTTTTGCATTTAATTTAATTTAACTGTATTTAGATATTTGTTTAGTCTAGTATTTGGTTTAGCATTTTCACTCTCTGAACTCGATTTTAAAAAAATAACTGCAACCCCACCAGATGTCCAAATGCTACGTTTTATATGTCAAATGAAAGATAATTGAGTCTACTTTCCAAGAAAAAAAACCTCATGTCATTTAGAGCTTTGTAGAAAAAGTTATGGTTAAAACATTGAGCAAAGGTCAGAGCTGTCTAGTTCCCGCGTGAATTTTCGTTTTTACTGTTTTAATTTCATTTTAATTTTTCCGCATCCACAAACAACATTTCAAAACCCCCCCACTGTGTTAGACCTAATTCTGAACCGCAGTTGGTCCTTGAGAGACGACCTAGGGGTCATTCCCTAGCATTATACTGCATTTCTAAATTGCAATCAAATTTGTATGGGTTGCGACGCCCATCAAATTTTGGCGCCGTTGCCGGGGACCAACGATTCAGTATTGAGTCTTTTGTTTGTGTTTGTGTGTCTTGTGACTGTGTTTTGACGTGTTGTGATAGTCTTTGTTGTGTCTTGTGATTGTTTTCTGTGATTTGAGATTTTTGTGCTATTGTTTCATGATTAAAGGGTGTTGTGATTTAGTGCATGACTAGAGGAAATCCTGGATTCATACCACCTTTTGACCCTGAAATTGATAGGACGTTTCATAGGTTAGTTAGGCATTCTAGGAATTTGTCTTTAGAGTCTGTTTTTGAGTCTGTCCCATTAGATATTGTTCATCCAACTGTTGAGTATTTTGTGCATACTGCATCCACTGCATCTGTTGCATCTGCACTTAATTTTGATTTTGATTCTGTTGTTTTTCACACTGAGAACAATATGGCACAACCTCCACCTCGTGAGAGGACTTTTAGGGAGATGGCTGCACCTGATTTCGATATTGAAAGCTTGTGCATCCAATATCCTGATGAGGACGTCCCATTTGTTCTCAAGACTGGACTGATCCATTTGTTGCCCAAGTTTCATGGTCTTGCAGGTGAGAGTCCACACAAGCATTTGAAGGAATTCCACATTGTCTGCTCCACTATGAAACCTCATGATGTTCCTGAAGAGCACATCTTTTTGAAAGCATTTCCTCACTCATTGGAAGGTGTTGCTAAGACCTGAAGGGCAGTGGTTTCACCTTTCGGCAAGCCCTTATTTTGGGCGTTGAAGATCGCGTTGAAGACCTTTCCCTAGCGTTCATCACTTGTTTCGCCTCTCGGCAAGCAGTCTCCACTCCCTTTCGCCTCACCATTGTTGTGCCCTTTCTGTGTGATTCGTGGTGTTTGTCCTTGGTGTCGTGTTGGGTATCTGGTACATTGATTTTGGTAAGTGGGAAGTGGAGAATATACAATGTTGTTTTTGTTGTTATCCATTAACGGTGGCAAACCCTAACGATGTCCAAATACACTGTTGTTTTCGCGTAGGTCCATTGGCTTCCCCAAAAGAAAGTGTAAGATTTAATTTAAATTTTCTTCATTTTTGGTATGGTTGATGTTTTGGTTTGTTGTATTTATGATTTTCTTGTAATGATTTGTTTATGTGATTTAATGATGTGTTAATGATGTGTTAATGTACTTGTTAATGAATTTTTGTGGTAGGGTGAAAACATGGCCAAATTCTTTTTCATGTTGTACAATAGACCGGAAGGGAGTATAGGTCCTCTGTCCGTTAAACAAGCAAATATCCCATCCCAACCAATCTTGTAAGTTGTTGTATTAATTGTAATGAAATATTTGGATATTTTCTTATCGTTTTTTGTGATTACTTATAAATGGTTTTATTATTTAAGATATGATTGTAGAGTTATCAAGTTAAAAGCCATGGAAATGTGGGATGGAGAGGATAGATACAACGGGAAAAGCATGCCCGATTACACAAATGTAAGTATGAATTTCATTGGTAGCATTGTTTGATGATTTTGTTAATTATATCTAAAGTTTACAACTAATTTTTTTAGGAGGAGTTGAGTCAAATAAGGAAGAACTATGTCAAATATTGGATCCTAGACAACGACAACAGTCGACTATTTGATGCCTTAGATGAATATGGGTTGTTGTAGGATTTTGATGGATATCTACAAAAGATTAATGTGTTAATTTCATATGTATTCATCTTCAATTGTTCATCTTCAATTGTAAAAATAATAATTGTTACAGTGATAAATGTGTAGATTGTTGAATTTGAATGGCATATGTTTTATATCCAACCACTGTTATGTACAATGTGTATTTATTTATTTAAAATGTATACGAATGTGAATTGTTGTTTGTATATTGATCATATTGAGGAACTTAAGTTAATAGTTGTGATTTGTTGTACAGAAAGTTGTTCAAAAGGAGCCAGTTTTTACAAGTTAACTATGATTTTTGTGATTTTTTTCACATGAGACCAGTGCATGTTATTGGGAATGGTTGGTAAAGTGTGTTAGGAGTGTTGGAGGTCATGGTTGGGAACCCAAGGTTCATGGAATGTGTCCTTGTTAGTCACCATATTAATAAAATATATGTTTAATGTTATTTGGACTCAATGTCATTGTGTGAAATCACCATATTGTAATTTTTTTTGCCCCAAAATCAACACACTACCCCTAACAAACATATTAAAACCAAAAAAATCAAAAACCCATGCAAATTTTGCCAAAAAATTCAAAATTGACATCTTGGTCCCCTGTGTACAAAAAAGTGGTCCCTTGTGAAGGACTTTCTGTACAAATTCAAGAAAGCTCTCGCGTAAACGTTTACCACCTATTGGTAAACGTTTACACCATCCATTTTCAAGCCACTTGACTTTGGATTTCATCCAAACACTTTGTGTGAACATAACACCTCCCTCAATGGTATTTGGGATCCCCAAAATGAACTTTCCACCCCCCAAAACACAACCTAAAACCAAAAAAATCAAAAACCAATGCAAAGTTTGCCAAAAATTTCAAAATTGACATCTTGGTCGTGTACAAAAAAGTGGTCTCTTGTGAAGGACTTTTTGTACAAATTCAAGAAAGCTCTCGCGTAAACGTTTACCACCTATTGGTAAACGTTTACACCACCCATTTTCAAGCCACTTGACTTTGGATTTCATCCAAACACTTTTTGTGAACACAACACCTCCCTCAATGGTATTTGGGGTCCCCAAAATGAACTCTCCACCCCTAAAACACAACCTAAAACCAAAAAAATCAAAAACACATGCGAAGTTTGCAAAAAAATTCAAAATTGACATCTTGGTCCCCTGTGTACAAAAAAGTGGTCCCCTGTGAAGGACTTTCTGTACAAATTCAAGAAAGCTCTCGCGTAAACGTTTACCACCTATTGGTAAACGTTTACACCACCCATTTTCAAGCCACTTGACTTTGGATTTCATCCAAGCACTTTGTGTGAACACAACACCTCCCTCAATGGTATTTGGGGTCCCCAAAATGAACTCTCCACCCCTAAAACACAACCTAAAACCAAAAAAATCAAAAACCAATGCAAAGTTTGCCAAAAAATTCAAAATTGACATCTTGGTCCCCTGTGTACAAAAATGTGGTTCCTTGTGAAGGACTTTCTGTACAAATTCAAGAAAGCTCTCGCGTAAACGTTTACCACCTATTGGTAAACGTTTACACCACCCATTTTCAAGCCACTTGACTTTGGATTTCATCCAAGCACTTTGTGTGAACACAACACCTCCCTCAATGGTATTTGGGGTCCCCAAAATGAACTCTCCACCCCCAAAACACAACCTAAAACCAAAAAAATCAAAAACCCATGCACACATCTTAAAACCAACATTAAATGTCTGAAATATAGTTAATTGGACAATTTATTTAGTTGTAATCGTTTACCAAAAGTGTGTAAACGATTACACGAATTGCAGCATTGCTTTAAATGCACCATTATCAACGTCGTGCCCCCATGTTCTCCAACTATCCTTTGATGGTGGATCCATTTAATTAATTACCCACTCACACCCATTGTCTCTCCATGTTCCCTATGTAACCAACCCTACACTTCATCTTCTCCAAGTATTTAACCTCTTAGTCTAACCTTATTACATTGAACTTCATCTAAAATTACTAATCATCTTGCAATGGTTGATCGGGCTAAGAAGAAACAAAAAGCGTCTTCATCTCGTGGTGGTCGTTGTCGCCATAGCTCAACCCCATCCCCACCACCATCCCCACCGCCATTCCCACCGCCATCCCCATCTCCTTCCCCATCATCACCACCACCACCACCAAACAATGGTCTTTTCACTACAGATGAACAATATCAAAATTTTGTTACCCATTTCTTCAATAGGGAAATTTTGGAAAGCAAATTCCTACAAGATGGGTGGTTCGAAGGTCGAAATTTCCAATTTCACGACATATTGGCAGAGGCAACGACCAAGGTGAGAAGAACAAATGACAGGAAAAATAAGATCTCACCCTCATGAAAGACCTAAAGGGTAAAACGGGAAATTTAAATTTCAATTCTGATCCTCTCTGCTGACGTCAAAAATTGAAATTTGTAAAAAATAAAATATCACCCAATCATAGGACGACACGTGGCAGTGTCAAAACAGTGTTAAATCTAATGGTGTCAAAATATCGGAACGCTTTATTAAATGCTATCCCCACACTAAAAGTACATCTTACTATTCTTTATTTTATTTTATTCTTTTCTCCTCTTTAACTCACAGTATCTCAAACTCTTTCTATTATCTCTCTTTCTCTCACGTAAACCTTCCCTATCTCCATGCATACTACTACTTTCCTTTCAATTAAACACATTTACACATAAACAATTGTTTACAATAAATACTTACATTCTCTCATTTTTCCTTTCTTTTATAGTATATATAAGCATACACTTACAATTAAATAAACCTCCATCACCAACCATTTTTCCCTTTCCTGTAATACCCAAAATCACTCCTTATTTTCTTCACTTTCTCTCCAAGTCACTACTGGAGCGTAAAATACTTCCCATGCAAAGGCCTTTCATAACCCTTTCAACGCAACCCATTGCATACTTTCCCTTTTCTTTTAATTAACACTCACGCAACACTTCCAGTTACAGTTCACAGCACCCAAAATAAAACCTATACTCTCTCTCCACTTCCTATCTCCATGAACACAATTCAAGTAACCCTAAAATAACATTCTCAATTTACCTTCTTCAATACTGAGACCCACACGTCCCTTCAACCCAAACCTCCCTATTCTTTTCTCATAAAACATTCCCGTATACCCCAACACACATCTCTCACCATACGTAGACTCCATTCCTTCTCTTCTTTTACCATCTTCATAACTCCCTCACTTCTCTCACCCGTAGTCCAACACCAACTCCTACACTCGCATCTCCCTATCCTCTTCCAATCATAATGCTCACATACACACAATCATACAATTCACAGTTAAAACTTCAAACAAGATAGATCATGGTTTTCTCCCCTTTCCGGTTTCTTCAAGAAAAAATGAAAATGTTTATCCCAACACCAAACCCTAAGCAAATGTGTAAGCATTCACAAACAATCAAGTAATATGAAACTTAGATAGTAACATCAAAAGCATCACCCACGCCTATTAATTACCAATGATACATCCTAGCTACTCCCCTTACCTGGAATTCAAAGGATTGTTATCGTTTCGTTTGGTTCATTACAAGTTTGACAAGATCTCATTCTTCACGAGACACTCTCACTTCGTTTGGCAAGTCACAAATGTATCTAGGATTGCTTTCCATGTTCTCTCATGACTAGGGTATATCTCCCCCCATTTTACCAGGACAACAAATTTTATATCCCTCTTTCTTCTAACCCCAAAATTGCCTATACAGATAAACCACCCTTCCCATCCCAAAAAAAAAAAATCTTCCTACTAACCCAATTTTCTATTAATATTTTACTCATTGTCTCCCTATGCAACGGTCTCGAAAAGAAATTTAAAACCTAATTTGACTTAGTCTCACGTTTATCTTTTCCCTAAAACTAAGGAAACTAATTATAATTAATTAAAATAATTCTTCTTTTTGTCCACAAAACCACGTGCAACAAAAGAAAGCACAAAAAAAAAGAATTTGGCAAGCAATGTTATGACCCTTCCTGCCAGTATACACTAAAATAGGAGAACCTTTCTCTCTCAAGCCATGCACGAGTAAAGACCCCTTCTCTTTTCTCTTTGGTTTAATTAAACTAAGGCCCTACTATCTCTTTCTTTCATTCCCAAAATATAAACATATTAAAATAAATCTCATGCATGCATAAGGAAATAACTAAAAGATAATCAAACAACTCAGTGCAAATAATATACCAAAATCTTATTAATCAATTAACTTTCCCTCCCATGTACCCACAATGAAATAATTATTAATTAATTTTTATATAACTCCTAAATACTTAAATCACTTAATTCCATATCATAATTAAATATTTAATATTAAAATTTACAACAAAATAAAAATAAGATATTTTTATTTTATTGGGATATTACATATGTCTCTTTATATGTGTGTCTGTGTGTGCGTGTGTTTGTGTGTGCGTCTGTGTTTGTATCTGTGTATATGTTTGTCTATGTGTGTCTATGTCTCTATGTGTTTGTGTCTATGTGTTTGTCTTTGTGTGTGTATGTGTGTGGTGGGACAGAGAGTGTATTCATAATATTTCTCATTATTATTTTTATCAAGGCTGATTATATATATATATATATATATATATATATATATATATATATATATATATATATATATATAATAGTGAAAATATTATTTTTATAATTATAAAAGTAAATTTTTATTTACTTTTTAGAATTTTATTATAGGTCAGTTTTAGATAAATAGTTATTTTAGTTTATAAAAATAGTTAAATTTAAAAAAAAACAACAAATAAAAAATAATAAAATTACCATAAACGTAAAATTGATAAAAATAATTATTTTTATTTAAAATATTTTTATAGAACAAAATTGAAAACAAATATATAAACCAAAAAAGATAGCATTCTATATAAAATATAGCAAAGAAACATGTCTGCCTCCATAGATTTTACGAAAAAGCTATAATGATGGCTATATAAAATATACTGTACAAAAATAATATCTATGACGATAGTTACATAAAAAAAATAATGAATGATTTTGACAATATTTTTAATATTTGGATAAATTTTTAATTTTAAAATATGAATAATATTAAAAGTCCATTAATTAACAGTTTTTCTTAACGTATTATATATTCATATTATATCATTAATTATATATATTACCTAACTGATGGTTTAAATTTTATTCCATACATATTATTAACTAATTCCATGAGGAAGATCTTGAATATATTTACAACTTTAGAATATCACAAAACCAAAATCAAAACATGATTACAAAGTTTAACTTATAACTAAATAATATTAATTACATTGTTCAATATATGTTTGAAACCTTATAAGTCATCATGTAAAATAGATCAGAAAGAATATACTATGAAAAAAATGCATCATCCATATAATTATATGTTTGGATACTCGTATGACTCTTAAAATTACATTAAAAAAATAAAAAATAAATATGACTATTTGTTGCAGCTTTAATATTGAATGTGAAGTTTCAACAAATTATGAAAGAATTAAATATAATTCAAACAGATAGAATATATCATGGCTCATAAGAATTAATTTAATGATAATTTGCTTTTAAAATTACAAGTTTTAAAAGAACAATAATGGTAACATCCAAATCTTATATATATATATATATATATATATATATATATATATATATATATATATATATATATATATATATATATATATATATATATATATTATATTTTCATAAATCATTACATTCTTAATATTGTATTTCAAAAATACATTCTAAAAAAAACTAAAGTACTTTAAAAGATAAAAATTATGATTAATAAAGTTTTACAAAAAAAATAATTAACTTTATTATTTAATTGGTCTGTTTTTAAGTAGACAAATATGGATCGGACAAAAAAAATGAACCAAACTTATCTATTTTGTTTTTTCGTCCTTAATATTCACAATATATATATATATATATATATAAAAGTTTAATTGGTCTGTTTTTACATTAAAATAGTATATTTTTTTTACATTCAGTATTAAAAAAAATTGTGAATAATAAAAGTAAGAGGACATATTGTGAAAAATATCAATAACAAAAATACATTAGTAAAAATATGACCTTTTTAAAAACATTATAATGAAAAAAATAAATTGACAGAACATTTGTGTTAAATGACGATTAACCCAACCCTAACGCAATTGAAATTAAGATAGATTCCCTGTCTTCTCAAGCGACGACTTTTCTGCCGGGTTCATCCCAATTCCAATTCCACCTTGTAAGCATCGCATCACTTCTTCTCTTCCCAGATCTCACAATCTTTTCCTTTTTTCTTTTTTTTATCTTATTCGATAAAACTTTTCTTTTTTATTTTTCAATTGTATTTTCATCCCAATTCCAATTACCCTATGGTCTGGGTATTTACTTTAAGTAATAATAATGGGTGATTCTCGCTGAAAGTTCAATAAAGTCGATATTTTAGCCTGATTTCTATATGTAGTTCATACTCATACGATGGATCTGAATTTTCTGTTGCATATGTGAGTTTATGTTAGCATACCCTGCAAAAGTAGTTGGTCCTTTTCTCAATTCAGTAATCAAAATAGATTCTTTGACCATCCTATTAAATTTATTACCTGTGTGTTTTTATTCTATTGAATATTATAATGTTTTAGATTCTAGTTTGAAATCTGGGTTTGTGACCTTTGCAGAATATCTAGACCCTTGTGAAAGCTGTTTGTCTGTTTGATTTGGAAGTTGGTATAGAGAATTTGCTGTAATGGGTGGCCAAAGGAGTGGTTATGGTAAGCGTCCCCACTCTCAATCTGACTATGATAATGGGCCAAATAAAAGGAGGAATCACGGTGAGGATAGAGAGCAGTTTGTGATTGATTCGGAAGATACGGTTTTTCGATATGTATGCCCGGGTCGAAAGATTGGCAGTGTTATTGGTAGAGGAGGTGAGATTGTTAAGCAACTGAGGGTGGAGACCAAGGCCAAGATCAGGATTGGTGAGACTGTGCCGGGTTGTGAAGAGCGAGTTGTTACTATTTATAGCCCGAGTGATGAGACTAATTCTGTTGAGGGTGGTGGGAATTACGTGTCTCCTGCTCAGGATGCTCTGTTTAAGGTGCATGACAGAATAGTTGCTGAGGACTTGCATGGTGATCAGGATGATGATGGAGGTCACCAAGTGACTGCTAAGCTGCTGGTGCCATCTGATCAGATTGGTTGTGTCATTGGGAAAGGCGGGCAGATTGTTCAGAACATTCGTAGTGAGACTGGGGCCCAGATTAGGATACTCAAGGATGATCATTTACCTTTGTGCGCCTTGAGCTCTGATGAGCTTGTTCAGGTGAACTGGATGAGATTTTTATTAAATTCAATGTTATTTTTTCAGTTTATTTATTTACTAATGCAATTGATGATTATGGTATTAAATGAATTGCTATTTGGCTGAATTGTTTTTGTTTATATTGTTTAGATACTGTTGGAATCTGGTTGAAAACTAATATTTTTTTATAATTTGCTTTCTATTGGCTTTTTGAAACTCAAGATTACTGGGGATGCCGCTGTTGTGAAAAGGGCTCTGCATCAAATAGCATCTCGACTTCATGATAACCCTTCACGATCTCAGCATCTTCTTACTTCTGCTGTTCCTGGTGTATATCCTGCTGGTAGTTCCCTCATTGGTCCAACTCCAGGAGCTCCAATTGTGGGGATAGCTCCCCTTGTTGGAGCTTATGGGGGATATAAAGGTGACACTAGTGACTGGCCACCGCGGTCCATGTACTCAGCTCCAAGGGATGAGGGGTCTTCAAAGGAGTTTTCAGTTCGATTGGTTTGCCCAACAGGAAACATTGGAGGTGTTATAGGAAAAGGTGGTATGATAATAAATCAAATTAGGCAGGATTCTGGTGCAACAATCAAAGTTGATAGTTCACCAACTGAAGGAGAGGAATGCTTGATCACCATTTCTACAAAAGAGGTAAAATTATGGTCACCTAATGGGCCTTTATCACCATCTCTCGGTTAAGATCCGAGTTTACAAAGCTCCCTTGATTTGTATTTTGTGCTATATGGTGATATTTTTTCTAAATTGTGCCACTACGAATGGCATGTATGAAAAATTGTTGCGTTAAATCATACAAAACGTTTTTTTCCAAAATCAACAAACTTGTTGCTTTTACTTTAATGCATTGAAAAGCCCAATTTCCCCATTACAACTGAAATCCAAATATGGTTAGTAACCATTTCAATTATTGAGGAGACATGTTGATCTCCCACTGCCCTACATTTTCCACTTCCGCTATAAATGTACTTTTTATGGTATGATTTTTGCTGCTGTGCATTTTGTGATGTTTATAACTTGTGCTAACGCAGTTCTTTGAAGAGACTTTCTCCCCAACAATAGAAGCAGCTGTGCGATTGCAACCTCGTTGCAGTGAGAAGGTTGAAAGAGATTCAGGAATTATCTCTTTCACAACCCGTCTTCTGGTATCAACCTCACGAATTGGTTGCCTTATTGGTAAAGGGGGATCTATCATAACTGAGATGAGGAGGCTTACAAAAGCTAATATTCGCATTATCTCGAAGGATAATCTTCCTAAGATTGCAGCTGAAGATGATGAAATGGTGCAGGTAAGGGTACTTTCATTCTTTGGTCTAGTAAAGTTGTCTCTGATAGAGTCCTAACATTCTGTCCTACTACATTGGCTCCCCAAACCCGTTCTGATTAGATTTCAGGAGATCTTGACGTTGCCAAGGAGGCTCTGGTGCATGTACTTACACGGTTGAGAGCGAATATTTTTGATAGGGAGGGTGCTCTCTCTGCATTCCTTCCAGTTATGCCGTATCTGCCTGTTTCAGCAGATGGATCAGATGGCCTAAGCTTTGATGGTAGAGATGGTAAAAGACATGGACGTGGACATTCTTATTCAAGTGGGTATGGTGGCTCAAGTGATGCAACAGGTGGTGACATTTATGGAAGCTATGGTGGTTCACAGGTACTTCTCTTCAGTTGGACTTGAGTTTAGGATCATATTTAAACGGGCCTGAATTCTTCAGGTTTTAAGCCGTGTTTTCTTGTTCCATGTTTGTAATATTGTTTCATGCATCTGTAGCTTGGAAGTAGCAGTGCTTATGGGGCTTATGGAAGTTATTCTTTGGGACGGTCTAGTACTGCTGGGTAATAAATCTTCCTGATGTCTAATTTTGTGCTTAAGTTTTTTTATCTCTTACTTTTCACTGTAATTATCAGCTTAGATGAATATATAGGTTATCAGTTTTGAAAATGAACCTAACATAGGATAACTGCACAGTTGAATATTTGATTTCAGCTCTAATCGATTTTAAGGACAGAAAGTTTGGAGTTAGATTATACAACACTTTTTGAAACTTGTGTCATGGAAGCTTCTACTAGCATTTCACTTATGTAAATTTGATTTATGGATGTTTATTGGCACATTTATTTTGATAGGAAATTACATATTAAATTTTCTCCCCTTTTGTTTTCTGGTGTTTGCTTCCACAATTCTACTTTATTGTTTGATACTATGGATTTTGTTTCCACAAAATTCCCAGTGTTCTGCATATACTAATGTCTAGTCCATTGTTATCATGAGCGTTATAAAATTGCCGTTATGGTAGTGCCATAATGGTATTGGCGTGTTGATTTCCAGTAGTTGCCGTCCACAATCCGCTTTTTGAAGGATATGGTGTCTTGTGCCATGGCACCCTGCCATGGACGTGATGTGGTTCATGGTGCCTATGGTGAAATATCGGTTTCTTCCTTTGTTTTTTGTTTTTCAAAAGCATCGTTTTGGGTTTGACCCATTTTTAAATAACCCTAAGCCTGGACATGGGAAAGAATGAGCCCTCTTTTATGAATGAGAACCTTCTTCACAGAGTGAGAACAGAGCTGTGAAAGAAATAGAGAATGACCCTTCTTTGTTATCAAGTCTCTTGACCCTTCTTTGTCATCAAGTCTCTTGAGTCATCTATGGCAGTGGCTTCAGCAGCTTGAATTACAGTGGCGACATAAGCTCTGAGGACCTAAACCTTGAACCAAGTTTTGTTTTCTGTTTTTTCTTGTTCCTTCTTGACATTGTTTGTTGTTCTTATGTATGTTTGCTCATAGAACATTGTTACCAATTATTTTCCACTTACAGGATAATATCAAGCACTGAAAACTAAAGCAATGCATCCTCAAATTGGTTAATAAAATATTAGTATTATTATGAGTTGTGTTCAACAATCATAAGAATTTTATGAATGTTGTGAAATTAGTTTGTCATTATATAAAATAAATTTATCCACTATGACTTTTCGTAGTAGGCTGCCATGCCATATGTGATATTTATATGGCAGATATTAGGCTGACTGCGATAGGTTGTTATCTTCTATTGATAACATTGATTGTTATCCATCCCTTCAAGGGTTAATATTATGAGTGGATTTATAGTTTTAACTTGAATATCCTTTTGGAAAACATTCTTTGAAATATTTTCTAAAATGCCCCTTACTAGAATCAAGTTACCTTACATTCACAGTTTCTTTATTCTTCCCTATCCATGTTTTGAAAAGGTCACTCTTACTGATTAGTTGTTATGATATGGCTGTTCCTGAATTCATCAATTCTAATATTTAGTACCTGTTTCCAGGTTGTCAACTCAGAGTGGTGTTTCTCGGAGGAGAAATCATGCTTACTGAACTTAATGAGTCTCTGCAGGTAGAATGCAATTTTCATTAATGGTCTACTTTTATCTGGAAGCTTCCTCTAATTTAGAACTGTCAACTTCCTATAATATAGTAAATAAGAGATTGATATCTTAACCTGACCAGTCCCATTTAGAATTCTGATGATATTGTTTTCCCTTTGTTCCCTTTCCTTTACCACCCAAACAGCTGAGTTCTGTGAAGCCCGCAGCCTGCTTACTGCCTAAACCAGAAGACCTGATGAACCAGGGTTTGACAAACTTATGGCCCACCCTGACGCTACTACTTAGAGGACCAAACTTATGTGGAGACTATTGAAATTGGCCATGTCCATTTTACCTTAATTCCCAAGCTTGATAACTTGTTCTCCCAAGAACCTATAAAGCTGGCTTGCCTTTCTGTTATTATTGTGGTTTATTTTTAACTTTAAAACTGAGACACCATGTACCTTTCATCCATCAGTTGTATACTATTTACTGTTTTTGGGTTTTATTTTCTCATATTTTCACTATCACATCAAATTTGGTGGAGTTTTGGCGTCATGTATTGCAGGTGCCTCTATTTGCCTATATCAGCATGAACAGGTAAAGGCATGTTGTCTTCTATGATTCTGAAAGTTCATACAAATGGGTGTTGTGAGTACCTTACGTGACTGCACTTTTCAGTTTTAATGGTATGAAAGCTGTACTTTACATCTTAATATGTTGTTAACTCAACGACTGAAGCTCATAGTCGACAACAACTTGTTTGTGGTAAGATTATTAGAAGACATTGTATGGTATATGGTAATTCCGAAATAGAGGATCTGTTTGATGAATTCTGTTTTGAGGATAAATTGTGAAAGCTGGAAGGCACTTCAACAGCATTGGTAGTGATGGTGACTGTGGCTGTAGTAGTTCGAAGTGAAAATAGAAAATTGATTAGAACGAGTTAAATGAAACAAACAACTAAAACGTGTTTTCATTTTTCTGCACTAAGATTGAGAAAAAAATTCTTAACCGATTTGTTTTTAGTTTTTTCAAATATAAAAACTCTTTTCAAAAGCAGTATTCGAATATGCCATCAATTTTGGCAGTTTTTTTTTTTTTGCCAATATCACACATGCTTGGATATTTATCAGTGCTGTACATTTGTTTAGCTTAATTAGCATTCAACTGCACTGAACCACATTTATTTTTATTTATTTCACTTTTAAATTATATTGGTCTACCACTACTCACAAAAGTTGCAACAAGAAAAGAAGAGTGTTCTGAAATCTTGGTGATCCAATGGCCAGTGCAAAGGTGTGACTAGGGTTACTCTTAGAATTCTGTTCTTGAGGACTTGTTTAAATTCTGTGAACAATGGCCTAGAGAGAGATGCAGTGATCTGAATTTCTTTTGGAGCTTTGGTGTATTTCACTTTTCCAGGTATTTGGATTAGATAATACTTTGATGATACCTGGAGAGTGGATGAATTGGATTTCGGTTTAAGTGGTAGTTTGTATTTAACAACTTGTATTGTTCACTGGTTTGTAATTTTATGTGAAATGCAGTTTGATTTGTTCTATGCAACTCTTTTCGTAGGCAATAGTTTTTTGTTGGCTCTCATCTGATTGATGCAAAAGCATCATGGCCATATTTGCATTTATGATTTGTTCTTATTATTGTCCTATTTCTTTAACTTTCAACATGCCACGAAAGTAGTGACTGTTCACGTAAATAAATGGCTTGTGAGACTCCATTTGGAATTAACCTGGTTTTATTCGGTGAAGTGTTGGCCTAGTATATACTTGCTTCATTATGTATGGTGAATCAAGAACAAATGTATTCCATCCTTTGGTTCCACACTTTTCGGTTTAAAGTATAGTATTTATTCAATTTATCTTCTAATTTATTTTGAGAATTATCTTGACGTAAAATAGAACTCATTCCGATGTGATATAAATCCAAATACCATGTACCCGTTCAACGTTTTGGATAATCGTGTTATTGGTGCGCTTCTCTTGAAAAAATTACTGGCTTGAGGATTTATTTTGGTTGGAGAATTCGGTTGATCAATTTTAGTGAATATTTTTCAACAATTTTTGATCATTTTCCATCTGAATTTTCTATACATGAGGTTTGACAAGGATATCGATTCGACATTGTGGGTGTAGAATGTGGATTTGGATTATTTGCATTGATAAACTAGTGTTGATTTATTCATTTAGTTTGAGGCATTTAATTTCAGTTAACTCATGATAACCAGTACAAAAACCCATCATTCAATTCTGGAATGGTCCTTCCAAAAATAATAAGAATGCATGGTACGATTAATATTGAGGTTGTTTTAGTCATTTTGTGTTGTTTGTCTTAAACCATGCACCCAAGTTTTCTGACGAGAAATTTTGCAGTGTAAATCGAATACGTAAATATTGGATGGTTCTTGTTATCTTAGAGAGGCAACTATGCTATTTAGATTATGTCATTACTCTGTAGAACATGTATTGAAAGTCAACATTTTTTTTTTCAGCTTCTATCAAATAGAAAGACAGAATCAAATAACATGGTTGAGGTGAACAAATTTTCACCTACTTTGTTATTTAGAAATTGAAAACTAAAATGAAGCCATTATTAACAAATCTGATATATGATCAATGAATTGTTGAACGCTGGAGCAATTTCGATTGTATATAGAGTTTAGTTTAGTTTAGGCTCAAGAGTACCAGTGAAAGAGAACTTCATAAGTAGTTGGATTAAAATTGGAAACTTCTACTGTTCAACTATTATAAAACATGTTGTCATTCTTCAGTACTTGTAAGAGTTGTTGTTTCTTACTAGATATCTAGCTAACAGCATTCCCATGACAACTTGGATTTCAATAATATACGAATACATAACCTGAGGTTTGAAAATTGAGGTTAGAGATTCTCTGTTTTTGTGAAGCTAAAATCTATGCATTTCTTAGAACACTAAATCCGTGCATAGTCGTGGTCAAATGTAATAAATAGATCCACCTAACACAATGTACATAGATCAGTTTTCAACTCAGTGAATAGTATTTATTTATGCAGATACTGTTCATTGAACATAATCTGTTTCATCTTTATCAATATCTTGTCCTATAGCTGATAGATAATGATCTGATAAATATACGATTAGATGTTACATCTTTATGTCTGATATTATATAATTAACGGATAACTATCTTTGAAATATATGATTAGAAGTTGGATCAACAGATATGTGTTTGAAAGAATATCTATTCAAAAAGATGATCATGAACTAGATTTTGTATTTGAAGAAATGAAAGTTTACTTCCAATCAAAAGATACTCCAAGTTAAAGAAAAAGGGTATCTGTTGTTCTCTTAAATGATCACAGGGATGATATGAGAAGCTACACAAAACTAGGGTGTTGGGGTGGGCATGCATCTAATAAAGTTGTCATATTCCTTGGTTTCTTCACCATGCAAAGTCACATCCAACAATAAGAATCCTCCATAATACACTTTTTTTTTTCTTCTGATTTTCCCTTAAGTAAAGGACAACAGTGGAACAGTTATAGAGCTTCCCCTTCTGCAGAGATGCTAGCATCATTAATGCCTAGAGCTGGCATGCCATGTCATGTAGCATGAACATTTTCTTTATATTCTCATCAGATCCTTTTTCTGCATAAAAACCCCATTCGTTTGTTTCATGTCAAGAAAGCCATTTTTTTGGCTTCTTCACCTCTACCATTAGTTACTCACTAACCCCTTATAAGAGTCCATGCTTGTTTGTTTCTTTTGTCAATGTAAAAGCTCTTTTTTCCTCATTCTAGGAGAGAATGTTGTCTTCTTCATTTGGGAAAAAAACTGTTCTTGCAGTTATGGCAGTGATGGGCTGCATTTGATTGGTTATACTGAATAACTTGATTTTCTACCTTGTTTTGTGTAGGAAGCTTAGATTTCTTTTTCTTAGCCTATTTGAAAGATCACTAGCTTCAAATAATTCATCTGATGTCTTGCATGTGGGAATGAGGTCATGTAATGCAGCCAAGGATGACTTGCCGGCAAACTTCTTTTGGCATTCTGATTTAAGGTTCTAAAATTATGTTGCAGTCACAATTTTCTTTCAATCTTTTGATATTCTGATAAATTATAGGAAAATACCACTAATATGCATGATTTTGATCACAATAAGTCTAAACATTTTGATGTTTTGGTTGAAGTCACAATTTTATTTTGATCTTTGATATGGTGGTAAACCACAACTAGTCCAAAATCCTTTGATGTTGTGGTTCAAATCATGGTCAAGTTTCATATATTTTTTCTCTATCCTTGACAAACTAGTTGTATTGGATAAATTTCTACGTAAAAAATATGATTTTTTTTAAATCATTGAAATTAGTTTATATACAAACTATTTTGTACCATTTTTTAATTCTTACTTTATTTTTTTTCTTAATTTATCTTTATAATAGCATGTTATATTCAAATATTCATTTTGCTTTCTTAGAAATTCGGCAAGTCTTCTTTGGCTACATCAAGGTCTTCTTCTCTCATGCTAGATTCTTTTGATGATTCATGAAATCATGGTTGGACATAATCAATAATGGTGAGATGCACAATTACTAGGTTAAAATAATATATATATATATATATATATATATATATATATATATATATATATATATATATATATATATATGATTTCATTTAAGGTTGATTTCCACCTTGGTTGCTTTGATTTAACTTGTGGATTTTTGCAGATATCAAGATTCAATGGTGTGCATATGGTCTTAAATTTTATCAAGTATCATATTGTTACTTTAGATCATAAAATTGAGCTTAGTGTAATATTTGGCAAGCATTCCCACCAAAATAATTATTTATTGTGCCTTTGATTTTCTTTTTTGTTATATTTGTAGTGTTTTATTTACATAGCTTTAGGGGGTTTTCTGTTTTTGCTAGCTCTTTGAAGAATAATTATTGTTTTATTTTTTTACTTGGGATATCGTGACTTATTTTTAGAGAATATTAGCTAATTAAGTATGCAAATTAAAAAAAAAAAACACGTATGAACTTTTCTTCAATAATTGAATGTTTAAATTCGTTATGTTAGTGACAATATCATAAGGAAATTAATAAGTAATAATATGACAAAAATAATAATATGAAATTTTTTATATGTAAGATATTGAAAATATGACTATATGGTTTCATATTGTGTACATTTTAAATTTTGGAAACAATAATATTACATGATAATGACCAGATTATAATTATTCATTACTTAGTAATCACCAAGTAATGTTCACATTCTCCGTTTGGCTAGTTTAAGTTTATTTACAAGTATAAATAATACCTCTGAATATGGCACAAATTGAAATATTTTTATTATAAAAGTAATGTTCTTTTTTTTTGTTCTTAAACTTGTTATTTTAAATAATGACAGAAAAATTGATTAATTAAACCCCATATTAGGAATAAATTAATATTTCATTAGAAGGTCAACATTTTGAACCTTTTTCACACGACCAAAAGTACGTCATTTTGAAGCGTTAATTTGATAAGAAAAATATGAATAAAAAACAATAAATAGTGAAACTTAAATAGTTAAGTAAAATTAAATAAAATATTAATTTGAACACGGGTTTTCATACTTTAAGACTATAATGACGTTAAAAAGAAATCTTATAAATAATATAATATAGTGGAATTAAAAAAAAAAACTTTAAGATTACCTTCATTGCAAGAATTATTATATAAAATGAAATCTTAATTCAAGTTTTTGTGAATTCCATTCTCTAACGTAACTTTAAAGGTTTTGTTATAATTTTTATTTTTATTTTTATTTTCATAGAAATAGAAATGTCTTAGTCACACTTTAATTAATATTTAATTTAATTTTTGGATGACTCATATTTCAGTTAATAGCTATTTTATATGATCATTACTGTTTTGTAAGATAAAAAAAATTATAATCTAAACTTTTATTTAAATCTTATAAAATATTAGCATATTTTAATAAATACCTCTTACATATAACAATCATGTGTCATAAAAAAGAATAAAATATAACAACCATGTATTGAATTTATGTCAACCTATATAACTCCAAATAGCAAAATTATCCTAATAATTTTTTATAATGATATTTAGACAACATTTTTTTTATAACATTTGAACATTGATTACGTGTCAATATGTGATTGGTCAAAAATTATTGTAGAGTAATTTTTGACCAATCACATATTAACACGTAATCAATGTTCAAATATTGTCAAAAAAGTGTTGTCTAAATATCAACTTATTATAGTAGCATTATTAGAATGGAAGCATTAGCATCACTTTCCACAGTTATGACCAGACACTCATTTAATGTTTACTGTTTCGAACATGACTTTCCAGAATGATAATCAATGCTATCACATGGAAAAATATTTAAACTATTTTTTATTTATCATACACCACTAAAATTTACTAGTTTTAATGTCTTTTTACACATTAAATAAATTTAACAAAGTTAAATCTATATAATTTTAAAGCTAAAACAAAATTAAATTAAAATTTTAAAAATAATTTAATTTTAATTTTTACTAAAATTTAAGAAATTAAAAAACAAAAATATATTTAATTTCTTTTTTATTATTAATTTTCTATCGAATTATAATTTCTCGTAATAATTAAAATAACTTAGTAACCTTTTCATAATAATATATGTACCGGAATTACTTTGAATAAAGTAAACTTTAAATTTTAAAACTTATACCATTGATCTTTTCGCATGGGTTGAGGGCTTAATTTTTTTATGACACGAAAAATAATTAAACTTTAAAGTAAAATTAAAAGCAATATTATCTTTTCTGAATTATCATGGCTTCTAGAAGTGTTTGACCAGCTGTAAAACCCACAATTTCTAGGAAAAAGACTACATATTTTAAAAAATAAAAATATTTGAGGCAAATACCAAGAAATACATTATTGTTGCTCAGAAAATACATTATTTCCCTTCATAAACTGACATTTAATTTAGTACAGAGAAAAAAAAACTAAAAAAATATTCTCAAATCAAAGTTTGATTCCATATTAACAACGGATATTGACAAGGGAAAACATACATAGAAGTACTAGAATTTTCATAGTGATTTTTTTTACAAATATCTAATGATATTTTACAAATTCAAAAGAAAAAATGCAAAAAGAAGTCTCAAAATATTCAAATATAATATTATATTATTTTTTTTCATTTGAAATTGAAATTTTATGGATATCACATAATATTTTTGCTATAGATCTTCATGAGCTAGAATATAAAAAGGGAACTTTAATTGTAATTAAAAAAGAAAAGCAATATGTATTTAAGATACCCTATATAAGTTTTGTCATGCAACTATACATTGATAAGATTTTATATCTAATTATAGAACAATTAAAACAACACTTAATCCATGTTTTATCTCAAAGAGAAAAAAGAAGAAAAAGAAGAGAAAGGAAGAATTAGAAAGATATAAGACCTTCTCCTACAAGCAAACCCAACATGAGGACAACAAGACCAAGTGTTATGCATTGACTTGGTGATAATAAGGTTTGTGAGTAAGCAAATAGGGTTAAGGTTGCACCAACTATTCCAATCAAAAGAGCCATCATGTTCTTCTTCATTCTTCTTTCTTCTTTCTTCTTTCTTCTTTCTTCACTTTGATCTTCCTCCTTTTGATGATGAAGATCTAAACTTGAAGATGCACCCTTCTCAAAAAGCTTCAATTTTTAGGGTTGTTGGTGTTTTGCTAGCTTAACTGCCACCAATTTAGGGATTTTATATATATATATATATAATCTTCTTTTATTGTAAGTCAACTCTTAAATGGTGGGGTGGTGGTGGTTAGTAAATAAACTATAATTAATCCATTCATCATTGATCCATTGGGAAATATAATATTGCCACAACAAATTCAAATTGTGTAAAATAATTTCTTAACGTATTAATTTTTTAGATACCAGTGTGAAATATATATTGATTTATTAATGATTAATCTATTTCAAACATTTGACTAATTATTCTTAATCAGTTGTTTTCTAATAATTTTTTCCGTCTATAAATTTTAAATTCAGAACCTTATTAAAATTATTTACCATAAAATATTTTTTTACCAAGAGTGTTTGATTAAATTGTTTAAAACATTGGTTGTGGATAAAATTAATAAATATTTCACATTAACAATATGATAATAAACAAAATTCATTTTAAAATGTTTTTTTTTTACGTTTTTCCTTAATGTTTGGTTTCGTACAAATATATTAGTTATACATCATACATACGGTATGGTGTGACATCCCCATTATATACGTCATGCATATAAAATAAGACGTCACCACATACAATACTAGAAAGCAGTTAGAGTAATTAAAGTATGAGGATTACAGTCATCCATAAATTGAGTAAGACTTTGAAACTTAAAGCGCTAGAGTATCTCAAAATGACATAAATTTAAGAGTGTTCCAAAAGGGCTCAACAGGCCCAAAAATCCTAAAGAGTCTAAGCGGCAGCATCTTCATTTCCTTCCAAAACGTTCTCTAGGGAGACCTCATTCTCCTCTGCTCACATCCAAAATGGATGATCATCGCAACAGGAAAGCACACACAAACATGGCACAACACAAGCAATGCAAGGGTGAGCTAATTATATAAAAAAACATGTATCAGATTAAACATATAATCATACAAGAGTGAACTTAGATCAAAATAGTAAAAATACAACATAAGCAATATTCATTCTAGACTTGACTCGTCCGGACTTTAAAATGATAGTCGGGCTATGGCGAGTCTTGCACCCGTGGTGACTTATGAAACTTGGGTTTCCCATCCTACCACACTCACGAGGTTAGTCCGTTCCGCGCCTTGAGGCATACTGGGAGCCCCCAAGACTAAGGACCTCCTGCTACTTCTCACCACATGGTTCAACCTCTCTAAGTGAGTTTGATTGACCATTGAAGCGTCAGAATGACTCCCAAGGCTGAGCCCCTACTTTCATTTTAAAACACTAAGAATCTCACCAAAAGATTCGACACTTTGAATCACACATACTAACTTGAATTATAATGTACTTTGAAACATACCATGAACAACCTGGAAATCATACCTCTTTACTTTCGAACTCATATACTTTGGATTATAATCAACACACATGTTAAAGTTCTAAAATTCAAAGTAATTATTTAATCAAAATAATAAGTTAACCAATCCTTTGTAGACTTCAACCTTGAAATGTAACATTATTCATAAGAAAACCTAAGAAGGCAATACAGTTACTCCTCTTCTATTCCACTACCTATGCAACTTTTCACGTAAAACTCCCTTAAACAAAAGATATACCCTTCTCAATCTACCATCGCTGGGACCTATAAGTAGTAATACAAATCTCTACACTTTTGAAAATATCAAACCAAGAAAATACTAGAACTCCTCCCCTGTACCTTCACTTTTAATTTCCTTAAAATCAAATGATCTCATCCTATTAAAATATTCAAAATTCCAATCCAAATAAAAAGTTTCTCTCCTGGATGTAACCTTCCCTATATAAAATAATAGATAAAAAAAAAACTAAAACATGTTTACATTAAATCCACAGCCATTCCTTTATTTAATTATATATTTTTTTCTAACTTATAAACTCACCAACACTGTAACCAAACTTCACTCAAAATAAAACTTTATTATCTTTTCTATACTATATTATATTAATAGAAATTAAAATCACACACAATCTTTGCTTCTAATTTTATATATATATATATATATAATATAATATAATAATAAATATAACTTAATCATGTTAAGTTTCGATACATATATATTATTATATAATATATGTACTATAATCACTTATACAGAAGTTATATATATTATATAATATACACAAGAATGTAAAAGATATATTAATGTTAAGTTTCTAAACAATCATATAAAAGTTATATATATTATTATACAATATGCAAAGGTAAGTAAAAGATATATATTTATATTCTATACAAAGATCACAAAACAAAATAAATATAGTATAATATATTATTTATATCAATCTTGATATTAAAAGGAAACTTAACAAATCCAAAAACTCATCATCCTATTTCCTCCTCTCTTACCCAATTTCTCTCACATCTTATATAATCAATTTAATAATATTACTTTCAATTTCAATTAGCATCTCAATTCAAAGCAGATAAGATTCATCACCATGCCAATTCACAAATTTATACTAGCATCCAGTAAGATTAACAATTGCAGAGCAGCTTCACAAACACATCAGTTCAACATTCAACATGTAATTATTTTATAAAATAAATTCCTAAAAAAAATAATCAACTCCCCTTACCTCTAGGTTGTCCCGTACTGTCTACGGAAAACGCCCTAACAGTGACCCACACGGCGATGCACTTACAGAACCTACAAATCACCAAATTGGTGATGGAGAACAACTCTTAGGACTAAACCACAATAGAAATAAGAAAAGGGGGTTGTAACTGGTTTAAATCACTAAAACCCCAAATCCTAGGTTTCGGAAATGACGGAGGAAACAGGGAAACAACTTACCAAAAGGAGACAGAGAAAGTAATCGGTTCGAAGTGAAACCCTTGACGCCAGGAACGGTTTGGCAGCACCCAAGTAAGATTTGAACGGTTTAATGGAGAGTAAAGCTAGAGAGAAGGCAGAGGATTTGAAGAACTTGGTTTTAGAGAGAGAAGGGAAAATGGCTTAATGAAAGATCTAATTTTAGAAAAACCCCTTCTAAGGCTAAGGCACCCTTAGTCTGATGGGCTTGGCTACCCCACATATTAAGGCCTAAATGGCTTTAAAATAATTTTCAGGCCTTTACATATGGCTTAAAGAAAATTTGGTTTGTATAGTTTTACTAATTCTAAATATGATTATAGTGATTATGTGAATGGATATAAAATTGATTTAATTTAAAAAGAAATATCATAATATAAGATATACATTACAAATATTAATACTTTTAACATAATATGGATGACAAATTGAAACACTTTAAAAAAGGAATTTTAACCACATATTAATGAATATACTATAATTTATATTATTAGAAAAACTTGTATTAAATATGTTTTACCATAAAATAATACTTAGTCCATTAAAAATACCATTTCCTACATGTTATTACTAAACAATGTAGGTGTTATAGAAGTATAATAATTTTCGATTGGCCTATTATCCAATGTTTATAAGTTATTTATAAACATGAAAATTGTACAAAAGAAAACCAGAAATAACACTATTTCCAAGTTGTATTATTTCCATTATATTAGGAATTTTACCTTTTTTAGAAACTAATTTGTTGTAAAAAATCGAGATTTTGTAGACCAACAAAAATATGAACTTTAAGATAAGAAAAGAGAACGGATAATCTATTACAAGCTAAGACAAATTTAACATTTCTAACAAAATTAGGTGTAGAATCAACTGAATAACTACCAGCCTATATATAATCATTTTAAAAATAATTTTAAATCTAAAGTTGCTACAGTAATAGACCTAAAATATATAACAAATTCAAGCCTAGAACCCCATCTTACTTTCTGTTCAAAACTTATTCTCTAAACTTAAAAGAGTTTAAAGAAACTAAAGTTTAGTCAAATAAAATTTTAATAAAATAGAAAATGAAAATCTATAATTTATTTATACACTTTCGATTTTTTTATCTCTTTAAAATTTATTTTCACTAAATTTTGAATGTTACATTTTCATATTGTACAATATATCCTAACTTTTTTTACATGAACTTCCTTTCCTTTATTTGTTCCTTTTCCTCTCTCTCCCCAATCTTTAAAAAATATTATTTTATGTTCATTAGAAAAAAAAAATAAATAGAAAAGTGAAAGTGTAAAGGAAAAAAGAGAATTAGATAAAGAATGAGTGATAGTATTAGTGATTTGATTAAGAAAATTAAATAAAAGAGAGAATAAAAATATGAATTATTTTATTGAAGAAAAGTAAAAAAATGAAATAAAAGTATTTTTGTTAATAATATTCAATTTTAGAAATTATATTATTTTTTTTAATAATAAATTGATTATTCAATTTTATTTATTTTGTTATTATGAGAAATTTTGAATTTTTTTTACCATAATAATTATGATATTGGTTATCAATTATAAAGCTTAAAGTTCCTAAATAACTTAAATATTGGCAATCAATATCATATACAACACTATTGTGTAATGGTTTGGGACACTTTTTGTATTTTCTTTATTTTAGGAGAAAAAATTCTTGTGGTTCCCACTTCTTTTTATGAAAATACTTTCATTTAATTTTTATTATGCACTTTTACTCTCTTCCTTCTTTTCTCACTTCCTTTTCTTTATTGTAAAAACGACAAAAAAGTTCGTTTATTTAAAGAAGATTACAATTAATAAGCAACATTAGTAAATATTTAGGGTATTTTTAAAAAAAAACTTCTCCAAAATTACTCACGGAGAAAAACGTTTTTATATATATTAATATTAGTTTGTAGATAAGTTATTTTTTTATATAAATTAAATTATGAATAAATTAATTTTAACTTATAAAAATTCCTTTTTATAAAACTAATATTTTAACCTAAAAACCATACAATTACGTATTCATTTATACATAAACTAATGTTAAGTTATATTTTAATTTAATTATACGTTATTTTATTTTATCGTTAAAAAAATAAAAATTCAAAAAACATATTATACAATGAAGGGTCTATAAATGAATCTACAGATCTCGAACATTTCACAAATATTTCAGTTTCAGTAAGTTGCTTAGAGGAACAAAATTACATTTGACTTGCTGACTAGTAAGTTTCTCACTTTCCACTGATTGCTACCACTTTTCAAAATTTGTTGCTTCCTTTAATAGCTTGATGCCATTCACAATGAAAGTGCAAAAAAGTTACTATCACCATCTAAAAAAAATGTTATTAAAATGAAAGTTTATAAGAAAATTGACAATTTAATATTTAAAGTTATATTTTTATTTTAAATTAAGAAAATCAATAAGTTTCTTAAAAGAAAATAGGACTTCAATCAAATCTCTGTAGTTACATTTTTTTTTCATTTATTATATTCTCCATTAATCATTTTCACTTAAGTTTCCATATTAAAATACTGAAATAAAAACAATACTTTCAATTACTTAATTAAAATGATGGTGAAAAAAAAAGACCCTAAAATAACTTAGAAACTTAATTAACTCTTTTAAAGTTCAACATGCTGTTGTACCAAACTTACTTTCTTTAAGTTAGGTTTTAGGTTCGTAGATATTTTCTATTCATTATTTGCAAATGAAACATGATTAGAAGAGAAGATCCCACTAAAAAATAAATAGTAAATTTTTTTAGAAACTAATCATTTGCAAAATTAATAGTATTTAAGAATAATACTCTTAAAAAATTCACACCCTCCATGGATATCAAAATGGATTTAAGACTCAGTGAATAGTTTTATAAATGTCAAAGTGATCATCACCACAAAAGAACAAAAGAGATGAAAAGAACTTTGTATGTGCACTTTTACTCTTTTAGAAGAGATTGATGTGATTTCCTTAGTGAAGTTTAACTTTACCTTAATAAACATCTTATCCAATATCCACACACTCCATCGTTAGCACTACACATGAACCGTATAAAGTTTCTTATAATATCATTGATTCAAAAATAATGAAATTCTTAATGTTTTTGTTAGGAAGAAAAAGTAGGAAAATGTGAAATGGAGGAAAATTTAACAAAATGAGAACTAAAAGAATGTTTCATTAAATAGAAATTAAAAAAACTTAAGAAAGAGTTATTCTTTCTCTTATCAAACATCTACTAATGTAGATGTTGTAATTTTGTGAAAAGTCTAGTCTGAGCTCAACTTCTAAGCGTTAATGTATATGTTGTAATTTTTTGATGCTTTATTTTTATAAGATGGATTTATCATGACTTTTATGTTTGTTTAATATGTTTTATGATGTTTCGTGGATTGATAACATGATTGTGAGTATGTATGATAAATGTTGTAGAAGAAATTTCAAGGGAAAAGTTTCTTTGGTGGTATTAGTAGTGTATGTATCGATATATGGATTTTGTATTGAGAGTTATCTTATCGCTTTAATAACAATCCTCATTTAGGGGTTTTACCTTGGTCAAAGATGCTAACGGACTAAACTTGTGTGTGGTAGGATGAAACTCATTTGCAATGACTCTATAAGTAAAGGTCACCATAAGTGCATAACTCAGCAGAGTTTGATATCAATACATATATCTAGGTGATCGAGTCTAGTATGAATATATGTATACGTACTAGATTTGTTAATATGAATTTTTATGTGTTAATATATCTATAAATGTTGTATAATTATTCTTTTTGGTAACTTACCTTTTCTTCTTTGTTTGTTTGTCTACTTGTTTTTTTTTTTTTTTTTTGCAATAATTACCATAATGATGTGAGTAGATGAAGATGTCTTAATTGAACCGGTGTAGAGTGACTAGCATAATTATATATATATATATATATATATATATATATATATATATATATATATATATATATATATATATATTTGCATACATCAATCCATCACGACCTATCAAATAATTTTTTATTAATATAACTTTTTTAAACTTGATATAAATGAAAAAACTTTCAATGTAATAGTTAGTTTTTAAAATTGTATAAAAAAACTATTAAATATTAGTATAATTTAATTCTTTTCCTATTATTATAAAGTCTTTAGTAAAACACAAAAAATATATGTTTGAAGAGTTACACATTCTTAAATAGTCATATAACATAAAACTTCAATTATTTATATAATAGGCAATAAAAATATATTTTTTGACTCTCGTAGAAAAATGCTTGGCACTATTTATTAAGTAAATATTTTAATAATGTGAGAGTGTGGAAGAGATAAGAGAGAATAGAGAGCTTTGGGTATTGGTTTCTATTCTTGATGAAACATATGAGATGGGATAATAAAGTGAGTTCAGAACTTTGTTTTTGGACTATTATGCCTTTCATTTTCAAATATCCTTTTCAATCCTTGTGCTCATTCAGTAACGTCCCTTTTCATATAACTTCATTCTCCATATCCTTCATCTCTTAATATATTTTCTTTTTGAAAGTAAACATTTTTTATTGTCTTTCTAAATTATTTTAAACTAATTTTTTCTTGGAAAAAAAAATAAACAAATGACACCCACCTTTTATAATTTATATATATTGCTTATTTGTCTTCAAAAGAAGGTTAAACACTCAAATTATTAATTTTACATTTTAAAGAAAATAAAATAAAAAAAATATACTTTACATAAATGAAAATACAAATTTAATTATTTTATCGGGACTAAAAAGAACAATATCAAAATTTTCAAGAAATGAAAAATTAGGAAAGAATCTTATGGAGGATTTTTTTTTCCAAACTTTTTATTTTCAGACTTTATTTCAAAATTTTGTTTTTCTTCCGAAGGTTTGATATTTCTAAGAGACTAATACTTACATTTCTACAATCAAGTTGTAAATAATCTTTATTTTCAAAGCCTTTGCTAAAACTAAGAGAATTTTTTTTTTCATCATATGTTGGAACTTCTTGAATCCTTTTGCAAGAGTTGACAATTGGCGATATTATAATTCTATGAGGTATTTCACCCGTGGTAACTAGAAGCAATGGGTTATTTTCTTAACAATATTCTTAATTATCATTTTTTTATAATGTTAAAATTTTCAAAAAAAAAAATTCTTTTTCTTTTCCATATATTTTAAAATAAAGTATTCATCATCTCGAGAATAAGTAACGTTTGAAGGTTTTAAGGAATGATATTCAATAATCATATCTTCTTTTTAAAACTAAAGTTCTTTTGTGAAGATATTTTGAAGCACCATCTATCATTTAAACATTTAAAGCATTTCATTGAGCTAGTCTTATGACTCATATCTTATTTTCTTATTATGATACTTAGTTTTTAACATTTTTTATTATTTATTAGTGAATACACATACAACACTACGTGCATGTGTATTATTTTTTTATGATAATAAAATAGTTAAGATTAAAAAACGGTCAAATTTAAAGAAATAACCACTTAAGTAGTAAACTTGATAAAATAATTATTTTAATTTTATTTTATTGAAAAATAAAATTGCCAAATATATAAGGACAAAAAAAGAATCCCTTTATACATAAGTATTAATTATGATTATAAAAATTAATAAAATTATTGTTATTATTGTAATTATAAAATTAAGTATAAATTAATTTTATAATTTTGTTGTAAATAGTTTTTATTTATTTTGTGGGTAGTTTTATATAGGTATAGATAGGGATCGCAAAAAGATCCGCGTCCGTGGATATCTGCGGATAAAATCTGCGACGGATGGTTGACATTCGTAAATATTTACTACCTGCAACCCGCGGATAGCAGATTTTAACACCCGCTTATAAACGGGTCGAGTGCGAATATTATATTTTGCGTACTTGCGGATATCCGCTACCCGTAAAAAATAAAAGTAAAAATTTAATTTATATTTTATTAGGTTAAATTTAATTAAAATTAACATTAATTTATATTTTACAAGGTTAAATTTAATTAAAATTAAATTTTAATTTATATTTAATTTAATTTATATGTTTTTTTAATTCTATTTAAATTCTATTTTAATAATTTATAAAAATATATATTTTTTTAAATATTTGCAGATATCTACAGGTATCCATGGATTTTAAAATATTCACAGATATTTTTTAAGCGAGTATCCGTCGGGTAACGGGTCGAGTAGCGAGTGAATTGTTTTTGTCGGATCGGTTTGTGGGTGGTACTATCTGTACCCGATCCGATCCGACCCGTTGTCATCCCTAGATATAGATATAGATGAGTAAAAACAATTATGCTATAAGTTTACGAAAAAGTCCAAAACTAACCTAGGTTGCATTTTTTTTTTTTCATTTCACCTATTGTTTTTCGTGCATTTGTATTAGATTCACGCCTACTTTACCTTTTGAACACATCCGACGACTACTTTGACACAAATGCACATTGGATTGTTTGGGTATGTTTTTATTTCATTTAATTAATTACATTCATTCATAAGACACTATTTTAGCTGCGCTCTGATGGAAGCTTTCGAACATAGTCTGAGGACGACTTCGACGACCATCACAAGTAGTTTTTCTTCCTTTAACTACATTTAAATAAATCTCGCATATCTTCAACCTGTTCAGATGACAACCAAACAGAAGACCAAAAAAGTAAAAGAAATGGCAGAAGAGCGTGCAACTTTAATACCTAAACTGAAAAGGTTTTTTAATATAAGAACATGAAGACATGAGAAAGAAATCAAAAATATCAAAAGAGGATACAATACCTACAACTGAAATATTTTTTAATAATTGGAACAGAATTTAAATAATTTTAAATTTATTTAAAAAATACTTTCACCCTTTTATTTAATTTATGTTTTGTTTTCCATATTAAATTTTAAAAATAAAAAACATGCCAAATACAGCTCATAATAACCTAGCTTTTGTTTCCCTCGTCCCATATTCTTTCCAAGTCTTTTCCATTTTATGAACTTTTGATGAATGAGCTAAGAGATATTTATGGCATCCATGAGATAAAGACAAATATTAGTGGAGTTTTTGCGTATGACCTAACCTGACATGTCTTCCAAAAGATAAATAAGAGAAGAAATATCACATTCTCTATTCGATTAAACGTTTGAGATATTTATACTCAATAATATAAGAGAAGAAATATCAATATAACTAATGAAAATTATACAATTATTAAAAATATTAGTTTTGGACCGATTTTTCAGACATATTTTCGGACGAGGGAAATTAGAATTAATTTCTTGTGTATAAGTTGAAATTAATTTCAATTTTAGAGAGCAACGTTGATGGGAGAAAGTGTTGTGATGGGAATAAGAAGGAAAAAAGTATAGCTAATGAAGACAAAAATAATTAATTTTCATTTAGATAATAAAATTTAACATGTGGTTGTCAAATATTTATGTAAAATATCGTTTGTCACCTAAAATAAAATTTAATGCAACTATAAATGGGAAACTAAATCCATTATTTTAGAAAGTAAGAAAATCAAACAAAATAAAATTTTTGAATAAAAACTAATTTCAAATTTTCATTATAATTGATAAAATAAAAATGTATTTAACCTTTTAAAAGTTAATATGATTTCTTTTTACTATAAATATGAAGAGTTAATTTTGTAGCGATTATAAAATTACCCGTGGTTAAAAATTTATTTTGTTTATAGTTTTGCATTTATAAGACGTATGGTGCATAAAAGAAATTATTATTCTTCCATATTTACACAAGGTGTACATGTATAAAATAAACTTGCAATCTTTCAAGTGAATAAAAAAAATAAATAAAGTTATCACTATCTGGTTAAAATTTTACCAATGAACTCATTTGCTTTGTTAAACGAGACGAATTCATGAGACCTTAGGCTTCATCTAATAAAAAGATACGGATATTTTACATAAAATTCTATGTCAAATTTTTTCGTTATTTTTTTATAAATTTTTAATCGAATATTTACTATGTTAAATTTAAATAATTCGACTTATCAAGGCTCTAAAAAAAATTTAATAGTTATTTATTGTATCTTTTAGAACATCATAAATCTTATATTTAGTTTTGACAAATTTTTATGAGTAACTTGACAGATAATAAAAGAAATTTACTTCGTATGTGAATATGAAATTTATAGGACCATTTTGTTGTTAAAATGTAATTTTAAAGATTAACTTACCAAAAGATTAAGAACTATTTTATTAATAACTTATAATATTCTGAAGCTGATTTAGAATTTTTACATGTTCAGAAATTAAATCAATATTTTATACTTTGAAAGACTAAATTTAGAATATTTAAGATCGAATTTATCCATTTATCTTAAATAAAAATAATTTGCATATTAATACGATTTATCAATATTTATAGATGTTGTTTTCCAATAAGATTTAAGGCTTTATTCGAATAATTTAATATTTTATTAAATGTCAATATTAGTATTAGGGTTAAATTTGTAATTCTAATTTAGGTTTTTCCTTTTTTTTCCTCAAAGCACAGAATATTAGATTTCAAGTGAAGTTCCTAGCCCTCATGTCGGTGCCTAGGAAGCATGTTCAAACTCAATAACATAGGCTACCGACAAACTTCACTTTTCTATTTCCAATCAAAACTCTCCACGTGTCAAATATTTACTTTAAAAAAATTAAGTACAATATGAATATTAATAAATAAATTGATTTTTTTTATATTAATTTCACATCCATTTAAATTTAATAATATATATTATTAAATGAAACATTAAGATTTAAAAAATACATAATACTAATAATAATAATATAGTATTTTTGAAATATAATACAAATATTTACTCTCTTCCAAATTCGAAAGCTATGATTTTAATATAATAAAGGTTTGAAAACTTGTAATAATTTTTTTTTTAAAGATAAAGTATAGACAGCTTAAGCTTGAGAGAGAAAATAGTAGCATTAGTAAGCAATAATATTTTTTTTTTAGGTAGTTCTCTTTATATACATTTCTTCGAAAAAGATTTGTTACTAAAAGTATTAAATTTCTCGTAGGATGTAGCTTTTTAGTATGAGTTCAAATGTTATGTTGCATCTTGAAGAGGCAATTGTATTGTTTGTACGGAAGAGACAAATAAGAAGCATAAAGGAAACATTCTCATAATATCTTCTTATGTCTTAACGTTTATCTGATCCGATAAAGAACTTTTGAAAAAGGCTTTGTACTATTCTTATATGCATAGAAAAAGAAAACACAACACGTCAAACAATAGAGTTCTACCTCGTACATGCATAAGAAGCGTTAGACGTTTCTTAAGCATTTAGACATTGTACGTGTATAACTATTTCTATTTGAGTAATACTCAACATTTAGGATATGGTTTATACATACAATATTTAGAGAACTTATCCTAGACGATTTATTTGATCAATGTTATTTCGTTATACGTTTTTGTTAAACTTCAAAATAAGGTTTCCTTAGACAATCTTGTCTTAATAAGTCACAATGAAAAACATAGCAGAATAGAGTAGATACCAAGCTGAAACAGACAACTCAAAATGTGAAGCCAAGGACAAAAGAAAGCACGGTCACCAGCAAATAAAACTAGGCCACAAAATTTGGCTAGTATAGGATACAACTCCTTTAACAAAGAATCCAACCTAGACAAGTGTGACCCAGCTCGACATAAGACAACAAGTTTGGGAAAGGAAAAATAAAGAATAGTTTATTCCTACAAGAAGCGAAGCTGGAAGCCAAAGATTGCAAGGACAACTCTATACTACAATATCCTAACGCGTGACAAGTTCAAAGCTAGATGATCATGCATAAGTTTAGCCCGATGTTCTAATTGGTTTTGTGCATCTAGTTTAAGGTCTTTTGAGCAAGTATGATGTTTGGTGTTTATTAGAAGGGTTCATTAGAATTTAGTTTGCTACAAAGAGTATTAAGAACCTAGTTTAAAGGAAGGAAATGAAATACATGAGTTTTAGTTGTAGGGTGATTAGTTGAAACTTGATTGCTGACCAAATCATCGAAATGGTATCTACTTTAATTTATAAACTTGTTTTTAAATAATTCTCAGTGTCTAGAATGTCATTTTAACCATCTAGATAGGTTTGGGAGATAACCAAGGTTAAATTAGAGGTTTTCACTCTTCTGGTGTGGCACTCAGCTGCAACAGGTTGGCTCTCAGTTGTCAATTTTGTTCAAAGAATGGCGCTCAGCTGCAAGGATGTGTCACTTAGCGCTAGGGTCCTTTGCTTTCTCTCTTTGTTGTGGAATTCTTGTGCTTTTGTAGTTTATCTTAGGGATTAGTTGGTACTTTATAATATGTTTAGTACAATTTATGAAATGTTATTAAAGTTTATGAATGATGTTAAGGTATGTATCAAGTTGTGTTTGAATAAGAGTATCTAAGGAGCAATTCTAAGTGATTGTTTCAAGTGTTGTGTATGAATGTAGAAATCACAGTCTTGGGGGTTATCTGACACTTTAATTGTCATTCATTCTCAATTAGAGAGGAGTGATGCATGTGGTGAGAGTAATAGGAGGTCCTAATCTAGGTGCTCCATTATGGCCTAAGACGCGGAACGGACTAACCTTGTGAGTGTGGTAGGGTAAAACCTATTGGAAATGGTTCTATAGAGCAGTAGAGGCAACCATAAGTGCATGACTCACCATAGCTTGACGTTCATACTTTATCTAGATGGTCAGGTCTGGGTTCATGGTATACTTAGGATATTTCTTTAACTTTGAATGAAATGTGATGTATGATGAATCTTAGTAGTCTGTGTTGGTTTATTTTTGTATTAGCTTACCCTTTGTGTGTTCCTTGTTTGTTTATTTGTGTATGCTTGCTTTCTTTTGCAATGATCACCTGATTGGTGTGAGCATAGGTTGATGACGTTTTTGTGGAGTATGTTTTGGGAGGTGATGGTACATATGTAGGGATGGCAAAAAAATCTGCAAGTACGGGTATCCGCGGATAAAATTAGCGGCGGATAGTTATTACCCGCGGATATTTATTACCCGTGGATAACGGGTAACGAGTATTTTAATATCCGTTTCTAAATGGGTCGGGTACGGATATTATACTATCCGACCCACAGGTAACCGTTACCCGTAAAAAAAATTAATTTATATATATTTTAATTAAATTTAATTAAAAATAAAATAAAATTATATTTTATTAGGTTAAATTTAATTAAAATTATATTTTAATTTATATTTAATTTAACTTATATTATTTAATATATTTTTTTGTAATTTTATTTAAATTTTATTTTAAAATGTATAAAATATTTTTTTTAATTTTTTGTGGGTATCCTTGGGTATCCGCGGGTTTTAAAATATCCGCAGTTATTTTCTAAACGGATACCCGACGGATAATGAATTGAATAACGGATACAATTTTATCCGACGAATCGGATTGCAGGTAAACATTATCCATGTCCAACCTGACCCGATCCGTTGTCATTCCTATATATATATATATATATATATATATATATATATATATTTATTTATTTATTTATTGATTATAGTTAATAGTTTTATATAAATGTATTTTCGAGAGACCTTATGTAAATGTTTAGTTTGTTTTTCTCTTAACATTATAAATATAGAATATATTTATAATTATGTTGAATAGTTGTATGGTTATTTTATATTTTTCTTAAGTTTAATGGTTATATTTTATTAATTTTGAGATACTTCTTTAATATTCATACTATTTTAATGGAATATTACAATATTTTCTCTCAATAAAAATGGAAAAAAAATTATAAGTTATTTTTCTTGTCTAATGTAGGTAAAGGTCTTAATAAATGGTGTTGATCTTGATCATCTACACTGATATTTCTTATAAAATAATATATATTTATTGCTTCAATAATCACTTCTCACACCAACAGAAATGTTTTGCTAGTATCCAGATATTATTAGGTTAAAAAGATATTATTTGTTTTTCGAAAGACTATAATTATACACTTATATCTCCTAAAAAATTCTAGTTTTTTTTATTGATAATGTTAGTTATAATATTTAGTAATGATAAAAATTAAACACTTAATCTCTTCTATTTTTTTTTTAAAAAACAAAATTTACCAAACTATTTTTATATCTCATTTTTTGTTAAGAAAATGAATCCATAACCTTTTCTTATCTTCTCTTCTAACTTCATCACTAACTTATCCTACAAATTCTATAACCACAACTCAATCACTCTGGTGAGAAATCCTAGTAAACAAAGTCATTGCAGTGATGAAAAAAAAAATAGGGTATAAATGTTATTTGAAAAAAGTCTCATAATATTATTGTAATTTCATTTTTTTTTTCATATTTTCTCACGTACTTATGTTCATTTTTTATATTAACCACACATAATAAGACACTCTTAAAGGTAAGGTGCAGGAGATTTATATAATACATGACATTGATTAAAAAGGTAGAAATATAAATTTACACTATTTAAAAATAAATAATACAAAGTAAAAAATTGTTTCGAAGTTTTAAAAATAAAATATCTTAAAATTATAATATATTTCATTAAAAAACACGAGCTCGATGTACTTTCTATTTATAATGTATTTGTTTAATCATCCATTCACAGTTTCTTTTTTACATTATGTTGATCTTCCTAGATTCATGGTACATGTTTTTGCTTAATTAAAAAGCTCCAAAAGGGACACTTAAATTGATGAGGTGACCCCAACACATCAAAGTGCTTGAACATGAAGTTTTCTTTAATTAGAAGCCTACACCTTACCCTATTTTGTTTCCATATTTTTTTTCACACATGCTTTGATTAAGTAGAAACCTGTTGTATTCTTACATTAATTAACGTCTCAATTATTAAATGAAAACTGGCTGTTTACATTTTCATTTTCATTTTTCAATGAACTTGGCTGTTATGTCAACCTTAAATTTTCATCATGCAAACAATTCAATCAAGAATATTAAAATTCACGAGATCTAAAATTACATAAACCAAGAAAATAAAAGAAAACTAAGGTAATTACTAGTGATAGCAATGATGGAACATGGAATGGTAGTGACATATATATAGTGATGTAGTAATGGCAATTGCGTGGCACAATCATTAGTGAAGGAATATGACTATAATTAATTTCAGTTTAATCTGTATAAAGTTTGATATTACTTTTAATCTAAAACTTTTATATTAATTTTATGGATTTTTGTATTTTATATGATGTTTACCTTTATTATATTTATTAAAAAAAAAAAACAATTTTGTAACCATAAATTTTGATCACTAAATAAGATAAATTAGTCACTAATATCGTTTGTGATGGAATTCGCAATCGAAATTACATACAAAAGCCCTAGTCACAAAATAATTAGTGTCTGATTTGTTCACTAATTAGCAAATGAAATTTCAGTCACTTATTGGTTACTGAAAAGGTTGGTTACTTTAGGTATAGGAGACCAATATAGTGACTAAAAAGATTAAATAAGATTATTTAAAAATAAATCTTTAAAATACAAACTTAGATAAAAAAAATAATTTTTAAGCATAGTTCAAATCAAATTACTCAATAAAATATTACTTGAAATAAAATTGGTCTTTTTAAAAAGGAAATTTTGATGGGTTGTTCCAAAATATAGATTTTAAAAAATTAATCTTTTACGAAAATAATTTTATTTTATAAATCTAAATAAAAAAATTAAAATATACGAAGTTAAAATTTAAAGTATTCATTCATATTCACATTTCTTTCAGTTGTAATTTTATTGTGATAATTTGAATTTACAAAATATTTAAATAAAATTTATTAATAATTACTAGCGAATAATAAATATGGATAATGAGATACCATAATACATGTATTCGACAAACAATTAACTATCTGTTTTTATTGAAATTAAAGTTTGTCTTGTTTGTGTTAAGAAATTTAAAAATAAAAATGAAAAGATTTTAAGATAAAATTTGTGAGAGTGCGTGAATAATTTAATGAATACGATAAATAATTAAATATTTTAATATAGATTGAAATACAAAATTACAATATTTTCATTGTGATTAAAATTAATGTAAAAAAATCATAATTAAAATTAATTTAAAATAAAATATTGATGATAATTTTTAAATAAAAATTAATAAGTGTAATAAATTTAAAATATAATGTAATTGGTATAAAGTAATTTAAATTGTTTTTAGGTTAAAATATTTTTTAACTTTAATGGTAACAAATAAAACATTTCTTAACTTTAATTGTAGGTGCTAGGTGCAGAAATTACCGTAGATGAATAATTTTTTTATTCAAAGAAAATAAATTATTAATTTCTCATTTAAGTATATGTACAGTAAATGTCTGCATATCTTATTTTAAAAGTATATGATTAAGTAAACATCGTCCAGACTTCCATGCTCACAAAAATATCTAAAATTGACAAATGTCCTGAAAATTAAAAGAAAAATTATTATAATTAATAGCATTTAATCACATCATTTATGACTAAAATGTAAAGTTACCACAAACCATAATTAATTAGATTCATCGTTTGGTTTTTTAAAGTTTAGTGATGATTTTGAGTTTTTCAGTAATTAAATGGTGCTATTTTCTGGTTATAATATCTGTTAAAGTATGGGAAAAATAAGGTATAAATATACATTAATTAGCAATTTAATGATACACCATCATTGAACATTTAATTTTTAAATGGATTTGGACACATTTTAATCCACATTTTTCTAAAATATATATATATTGTTTTTTTTATGGAGAGGTTAGGTTCAATGTTTCTAAGTATAAAATGAGAATGAAACATTGTTTTTTTCCTTTGTATGGAAAATTTAGTTTGATGTTTCTAAGTCTCTTAAAACCTACTACTACCCCTATGAGGTATGGCAGCGCTCAGAGCACACACAACGTAGTTATTCATTACACGTTTCACCAATCAAAATATTTTCTCTTATTTCTTTTATTAATATTCAGCTATTTGTTTGTTAAATAATTCTTTTTTTTTTTAAATTTTTATAGTTATCCATGAATACCTCCTAAAAATAAAAAATATTTTAATATATTTTATATATTTTTTTCGTAGCATAATTGTATAAGATTTGTCCTTTTTGTTAAAAGTCAACTTAATCAAATTATAAAATAAAATTCATTCTCTCTATAACAGAAATTTAAATAAAAATACATTTAAAAAATATTCTCCATAGACCTTTCTACATTAACAAAAGCATGTGCAATATTTCTCGCGAATTTAAAAACAAATAAACTTTAAATAAATAAATATAAAAAATATACGAACATTATTATAGTTATTTTTGTGATACTTCTAAACTTTTTACATTTATTTTAAATTATCCTTAGTTATTTTTTATTTTCTTTTTTCTTGAAAAATATAAAAATTTATATTTTTATGATCATTTTATCCTTATAGTCTACATCAAATGAATGTAAAAATATATCATGATACATATTAAGTGATCAAATCTAACAAGGTATATTGCTTCATTAGGATTCTTGTATTCTTATATGAAGTGATTTTGCTATTATGTGTTGTGTATGTTATGATATAGTGTGATTTGACTTATATATATGGATTTGTTTTATATATACATTATGAGATGGTTTTAAAATAATAAGCTCATCATTGTGTACAAATGTTATGAATTGTTATAATAGTACTTAATACATGATAAAGTGATGTTAAAAATGGCAATAGTAAGAATTGTTATAATAGCACTTAGTACATATGATAATTAGCAATTACATTAATTACTATGTTTATAGTGCAAATATATATTAATTTCGAAGAAAAGCATAATAGTATGAAAAGAGTGAAATCAAATCATTGATAGATAGAGATGATATTTTGGAATAATGAGTTGTACAATAATTTTGATGATCCAATTGTTGTTTGGAATCTTGCTATTTTTTCTCCAATAATGTATGCAATGAACGTCGTTTCATGAGAGACAAAGTTATGGGTTTTCAAAGCTCTTGTACTGCCAAATAACTATATATAGAGATACTTTTGAAACTTCATGTGCAACATACTAAGCTACAATCTCAACAATTTCAATATCAACAACACTTCATAATAAAAATTAAATTCACTTTTATTTCAAAATCATTTTCCTTAGTGTTAATAATGTTAAGAATAATTTAAATTTGAAAGCTAAAATTGACTCAACTAATTGATAGAATAACAATTCTCAATTAAATCTTAAACTCCTCACAACTAGATTAAAAAACACTAAGGATACGAAGAGTTTAAAATAATAAATCAAAATTAGAATGTTAAAAATGCTTTATTATTAATTTTTTTTTAATTAGTGGGATTTGTTAACAAGATAACACTAAATGAATTTATAATGAAAAAAGAAAATAGAATTTATTAAGACCAAACTAGAAGTTTCCTTGATCTAAAGTAATTTACGTTTTCTAAATTTATCCACATAATGGAAGATAGAAAGTATTTGACTTTTTATATAGATTATGGAAGTGGTATAAAAAGTCTACTTTCTATATAGATATAGAGATTCGCTAAGGGAGGATACATTTGTATATGATAAAGACTTTTTATGTGAGTTCATTAACTAATTGGTACAAAAAATTTGACATTCTATACCCCTTAACACTTTAACTATTATAATAAGTTTCACTTTTTATACCGGTTAAAGCTTTAATCAATATAAAAAAAACCTTTCAAGGGTCTGTCCCATTATTTAAACCTTCTGAGTGGGCACCTGGACTTGAGTAGTAGCATCTTAAACGTCTACAACCACCACCCTCATAATATTAGTTGTAATGATTTCATGATGTATGGTTAACCCTAATCTATACTAAGTTAACCAAATAATATTTGTAAAATATATCAAAGAATATAATTCAATAAATAAGTACATCCAAACAATATAATTAGACAACTTAGCTAAAGCCACCAAGCACTATAGGACATCATCATTGAATAATTCATAGTCTAAATCAATAATGGGAAGGTTGTTAAGGGGAAACATCACAAATCTTCGTTGTGCTTATACAAATAGGAGAAGGTTGTTGAAAGGGATTTCTATGCTGGCCTAAGTGAGAGGCTAACACTACTTGCACTTCTGCTAACAATTGTGCCCATATGTAAGAGTACTCATTCTTCAATTGTGCTTGCATATCACAATACTCCTTCTTTATATCGTTCAATTTCTCCCTCATCATCTGTCTGATTTCTTCTTTGATAAACTTAAGGACTTCCTAGGTGACATTAGCTTTACTATGATGAGTTGATAGAAGACCAAACAATTGACGAATACTAAAAAATTTTCAACACCACGAACATGTAGATGATGCTCTTGACAACCAATGACAACCATTAATATGTCCTCACACCCCTATGGAGTAAAGGTACCATGCGTGCTCTACTCCACCAACTCATCCTATAACTAAAAATTTGAAGTTAAATTAACCAAATATGGGAGATCATATGTTTTTAATTTAGGTATTTACAATGCGCCTAGTTATGCTCGCTGCTTCCACAAATGTGTGCTCCCCTTATGGTCTTTGACGAGCTCTCTTCCATGTATCATAACAAGGAGGACGAGTTATCCTACTCATATTGGAGGCCCCACTAGGATTAAAGGTAGGTGCCTCTTTCATCATCTTCTGCTCCAATTTCTTGTACCTCCCATGGGACAATTCGTAGGGTTGGAGATTTTTTTTTTTTGCAATCTCTTGTGTAGCTCTCCTATTAGCCAAAGACATCAAAGTATAAAGAATGAATTATGTTAGCAATATGTTAGTATAAATAGTTAAACTATCATATAAAATTAATTTACTTAAAAGGCATGATCTAATCGCTTCTCCTTAATAGTCTGCCATGTTTCCCAATCAACAAATTGATACTTTTCACTTGGGCTTTAATCACTTTTGGAATCATATATGTAATGAGTTGTCAGTATAGTCTTAAAACTCTTCCATCATTCCCTAGCACATGAAATCCATTTTGTCCTCAACATATTAATGTTTGGGACATCATACGTGACCTATACAATAAGAATCAATGACATATGTTAAATATCAGTTATATATGTTCACGAAAAATTGTGTAAGTTGAGATTTCTTACAAGGATACTTTTCAATATCTAGTTGTTCACACTCTCTAGAACATGGTCTCAATAATCACAAATAATGGATGCCTTGCTTCCGTCGAGTAAGGCCACATAATTGATGAATTTTGTGTTATTCTCTCCCAAAGGTATACAAGTATGTAAATTAAAACGAATGGACAACCTACGATCAATGTTGTGGGTAGTTGTCAACTCTCTCAACCTAGTCCCAAACCTACCTCTTTTTTGGGTAGGCGTATGAATCTCGTCCCCACCTTGTGAAGGTGGGAGGTCACAAAATGGTGTGTCACCAAACATATCCCTATCAAAATAATGAAGTGTTAGTAAGAATTAATAAATAAAATAACAACTAAAAATTTAAATACACCTAAAATTTGAATTTATACATTATTAAGTTGGAATGTTCTCCCACAACCCTTTGTGGTGATCATCACGTATCGCATGGATTTCATCTACTTCATTATTGACATTCAAGATTGGCATATTTAATGAGAGATATGAAGTTTTACTAATATCAAGAATGACTTCATCATTGTTATCAATATCATGCATTGTTTTGTCTTGGAGCACCACTAACCATTTATTGTCCACAGGATCAGTGACGTAAAAGACTTTTTTTTGCCTGGGATGCCATGATGAATGGCTTTTCAATATAACCTTCCTTTTCTAGGTTAACCATTGTAAAACCTGGATCATTAATCTTGATGCCAATATTATCATAAACTCACTTACATATAAAATTAGGTACTCTAAAACTTGTGTAATCTATCACCCAAATATCTTAAATTACACCAAAGTAGCACATTGATGCCATAGTAGGATTTTTATCCTTTGAACTCGAGAAATGCATTGAATCAACCACCACCATTACTCCATTATTTTGTGTGCTGTTTTTGTTATCTTTTTTCTTTTGTATGAAATGTATAATTGTTTATATCATACCCACTCTAGCATATGACATCAAAGTATGACTCACTTATTAGTCAATTTAATGTATTAGAAGTTGTATGATCATCTTGAACTTGATGCTTAAACCACTTTAAAAAGGTTTTATTGTGCTCATCACTGACCCACTTCTAAGGCGTTCATGGATTAATTCTCTTTACTATGCCTTTATGAGCACTTAATTAAGAGCGAGAGGAACGATGGAATGCACCACCAATGGAGAACAAAACACCACCAACGTCACCAAAGTACGAGAGCCGCAATGACAAGCCACCACCAATTGACCAATCGCGACGAAACCTTCAACGAGAGCAATGAACAACAACGACGTGAGTAGTAGTGTTGGGGAGCAGCGACGACGACGAGAAGGCTTAAGGAGCAGGGAGGCGCAAAGAAGAACATTAAACATTCTATATCAGTTATAATGACTAACCGATATATAAAACTTCTTCAATATGCCAAAAATGTCATTACATCACTTTCTATACCAATTATTGGTCTAACCTGTATAGAAAGTATAGCTATCAAAACGGATAACCCGGCTCGACTCGACCCGGTCCACCACGGGTTTGTCACTTAGTGAGCCAATCCAACCCGGCTCATTTATTAGCGAGCTAGAAAAATTCGAACCCAGCCCGATCCACCACGGGTTGGTGGGTAAACGGGTTGGCTCACTAACTCACTTAATTACAATTTTTTCTAAATAAAAAAATTACAAACTTTCTATAATTCAAATCTAAACAAATTTCACTCCCAAATTGCACTTCCAACATGGACATTTAATTAATTTTGAAAATAGGAAACTTAAATAATTTTTTCAAGCAAAAAAATAAATAAATATTTTTATAAAACTAAAATTAAATTTTAATAAAATAAAATTAGTTAGGTGGGTTGGTGGGCCAACTCAGTCTACCACAGGTTCAACCCGCATGAGTTGGGTTTAAATGAGTTGGATTGAAATCTGACCCGCACAAAAAAAAATATAATTTTTTCAAACCCAACCCGGCCCGAACCAGTGATGAGCCGAGTTGACCCGCAAGTTATGACCCATTTTGATAACTCTAATAGAAAGTGTTATACTTTATTATTATTTTTTATACCAAACAAATTATTACCCGTATTAAAAATTGTCATAAAAAATATTTTGCATTAATGATAATAAAATTTTATTTGAAAATATTCTATTAAAGATTTGACTTTCATATAGAATTTCATCATATGAAGCTACTAAATTTTTTTCTTTGTACATGAATAACAGTAAATAACATTGCCTATCTATATTACTATTACATTTATTTAAACAAATTTTTTAACTAAATGGTTAAAACTTATTTTGCATTTAACATCGTAATATGGTGAATAAAAAAAAAATTCTAACTGCCTTTCTTGCATTCTTTTATTCGATATTTTTGTCTCCTATTATATATATATATATATATATATATATATATATATATATATATATATATATATATATATATATATATATTCTTAAGATTCTTAGCATTCAAATTTTAAAAACTTACATAAAGTTTTTTCTTTAATCCACAATTATACAAACATTCATTTATTCTATTTAATTCACTAAATTATTTCTTCGTATTTACTTAAATAAATATCGATTTTAGATTCAATTGACTCAAAGAAATAACACATGCAAATTCAGAGATTGAATTAAAATCATGAAAATAAAATAGGGAACCAAAAATGAAACTAAAGCGTAGCAAAATTATAGTTCAGTAAAACCTACAAAAAAAAAAACATTATTCAAACATAACAAGGACATAAATCCATCATTCAAAATCCCAAGCTCATGCATGTAACACCATTTCCTCATTAATTATTTGGCAGAAGAAGACCAATATATTAACAACCTCCTAACCACTCACCTACAATTATCCTTCATACGTACATACATATACATACATACACATACATACATATATACACATACATACATATATACACATATTTATATATATATATATATATATATATATATATATATATATATATATATTTCTTATTAATATCTTTTAATAAATAGGTTTCATTAAGTGAATTTTGATTAGTCACTTATTTTTCTTTAATTTTTTTATAACATTTTAGTATATTATAGATAATTGATACTACTTAAAGTGTTAATCTACATAGTTTAGTTACAAATCCTTGTTTTATTTGCATGACTTAAACAAGGGTAAGAGTTGTTAATTGTAAGAACAGGTTCATTGGTTGTGGGTAGGTATAAAGGGAAATGAGAATTGGCCGGACATTCATGCATTGTCTCTTCCCCAATTCCATGGGAAATATTTTTGTTTGATAATAATTCATGTCACATCATACACTTTCCTCATCTTAGGACTTCTAAACCTATTGTTCGGTACTTGTATTCTCTCTTCCTACTTATGATGTTAAACTAACCCATTTCACAAAATAAAAAGTTTAATCAATGATTGTCAAGTTGAACATATTTTCTTCACCCTCAAATAGTACAAATTAATAGATTAATACAAAATAAATCCAAAATTAAATGAAGGGTGTTTTAGGAACGACATTATTTAAAAAGATTATATATCTTTTTTAAAAGTTATTTATTTATATCTGGACAACATAAAAAGAAATATTATGAATTTCATAGTATATACGAATTTCATAGAAGAAGGTACAGTGGTTGGACCCACCTTCATTAGAATCTAGTTTTCTCCAATAATGTATTCATGGGATGAATCCTCGTTACAAGAGAGACAAATTTTTTGGTCTGATAGTGTAGTAGGTTTTGTGGCAGTCACCAAACAAAAGAATAAGTCACAATAAAATAATGGAAAATTTATTTATTTTTCATGCATATATTGTTAAAATAAGAGTTTAAGCTAACTTGGTCTTATAAGTTAATTGATAGAATTACAAAAACTTTATAAAGACCATATTTTCAATATAATTTTTATATAAAAACTATATATACAAGTTAAACTGAATTATTGTTGGACTAAATCGAATTCTAAAATTGTTAAGTAAACTTAATCGTGTAATTGTTTAAATTCATTAAACTAGAGTTAAATAAAATAAATTACTTTTTCAGATTGAAGTATGGTTAGTAAACATCTTTTTTTGATGTAATATTTTACTTTATTTTAAGCTGTATTTATAAAAGTTGTATTAAGGAAAAGAGTTATTGGAGTAATGAGAAAATTGAATTTTATTTAAGCTACATTAATCAATATCATTTCCCTTTATTGAAAAATTTATAAGCTTTTATTCAAATGAAAAGTTGGTGCTAGTAGTGGATGTATATCACCTTTGAAGTATGGTATTTATGGTTTGGATAAACATGAAGAGAGAATATCTTAATGTCGAAGTTATACAAATTTGGCAACCACAAAAAGTTCTTAGTAGTAATTTCTTAATTAGAATGTAAATATTTTTTACCAATATAATTCAAATGCAAATAATAATTTTATAACAACTCAAATGTTAATAAGTTGAATAAAGTTTTTTTTAATAATAAATTTCCTTAAAGCAAGTAACAGCTGTTTCTTTTTCTTTTTTTATTTCTTTTGGTTTCACGTAATTTATGTACTTTTGTGTTGATCACTTCTTTGGGATAAGATGGAGTTGTTCATATATGTTACTCAACGTTTGTTCGTATTATACTTCTCACGAAAAGATCGTGTACTTTTGGATAAATATCCAATCTCACTATTACGTTGGATATAAAGTATTGTTTGCATGTTTGAGATATTTATTTCTCATTTATTCCATCTTCAAAAACAAAATAATTTCACTTAAGTAATATAAAACCTAGTTAATTTCAAGCTTTACAATAAATCACTTGGTTTAACTTAAGAACTCAACGTTAATATAATCGATATTACTAACGGAAAAAAGTAGATATACGTAACTCAAAGTTGTCATAATCATAATTACTAGAAAAAAAAAAATAATAGACGTATTTTGTGTATGTTCTCATTATTGTTAATTATTTGATATTTGTTATTATTGAATGAAGACAGATATCATGATCAAGATAGGAGATAAGAAGGTTACATACGTTGAAAGTGGTAAGTAGGAGAAGATTGAATGAAAAAAAAAAGTATAAAAGTAATTAAAAAATGTATAAATTTTAATTTTGTTATAAATAATTATTATTTTTGAATAAATTAAAGTGACATTGGTGTAAGCATAAATAAAACTATGTTTTAGATGCTATATACATAATTTAATCTTTACATGACTCGGGAATGATCGGTATTTTTGGATAAATAATACTAAATAGACTCGTAGTTTTAAATAGTTAGATTGTTTAGAATTCATTTAAAATGTATAATTCCATTGTTATTTAACCATGAATATTTATATTATAAGATGGGTATTTTTTTTACAAAATCAACTACCAATGATATAACAAAATTAAAATTATTTAAATATATTAAACATAATCGAGGATATAAATCACACAATTAAATTATAAATCACTATCAATAATATATATATATATATATATATATATATATATAAAATATTTGACATGGTGATTCATTTTGATACTCAAATGACACGTTTTAAGTGTTATTAATGATTTTATTCAATCAATCACATTACATCATTTTACAAATTAATGACATGACACCGTGTGAAATAAATGTATTTGACACGTTTACGTGTTTATATATATAAACTCTTATAAAAAAAAGCTATTAATTTTTGAATATGTTGGAGATGAATGTAAAAGAGAAAGGGAAAGAGATAAAAAAATAGTTGTATTATGACATAATGAACATGTGATGAATAGCTTAGTAAACATTTATGTGAATAACGACATGAAATTGTGTTTGACTGTTGCTAAAACATGCATTATCATGGTGATTTGGCTTCTATACACACCAGAGAGAAGAGAAGAATGTGACATCAAACAGTTGCGTGCAGAGTGAGTGGGTGAGGTGTTCCTGGTCAAATCAAGGAGAAAAATAACCTCAAAAAAAAGTGAGAAACGACACATCCAAAAGCATGAAACCACCTCACAAGTTGTTATGCAAGCCACGGTTCTCTGAACCCACAAAAGAAACAACTATTTAAGGAGTTATGTTTCTCCCAACACAGTCTTTTTCTAAGCACCATTTCACAACTTTCTCTTCTTCTCCCTTCATTTCCTTCCCTCATCCTATCTTCACTTACACACATTCTCACCAAAAACATTGTCATTCCATTCTTGTACAAGGTTGGCCTCTTTTCTTTATACTTAGGATCATCACAAGCTGTTGTGATTTTTGTGTGTGAGATGTTGAGTGTGTCAACAGATTCCTTGTTTGGAAACTGATTGTCTTGTTTGTCAGAATGAAACTCATGAGTTTGTTTCTCGTTTGCAGGACTTTGAAAGTTTTTGATGGATGCAATGGAGAACTATTATTATAGCCAGAGAGACACAATGGCAGAGGAAGCGTTTGATTTGCCACCAGGGTTCAGGTTCCATCCCACAGATGAAGAACTCATCACTCATTACCTCTCGCAGAAGGTTCTTGACAACTGCTTCTGCTCAAGGGCCATTGGAGAGGCTGATTTGAACAAGTGCGAGCCATGGGATTTGCCTTGTGAGTGATCTTTTTTATCCTCTTGTGGGGTTCTTCGTTCTTAATTATGGTATATGGTTTAACTTTCTTGTGGTTTTTCAGGTATGGCAAAAATGGGTGAAAAGGAGTGGTATTTTTTCTCCGTGAGGGACAGAAAATACCCAACTGGGCAAAGGACTAATAGAGCCACCGGTGCTGGTTACTGGAAGGCCACAGGCAAAGACAAAGAGATATACAAAGCAAGGAAACTCATTGGGATGAAGAAAACTCTGGTTTTCTACAAAGGAAGAGCTCCGAGTGGTGAAAAAACCAACTGGGTCATGCATGAATACAGATTAGAAGACGATCATTCTATGCACAATCCACACAAAAAGGCCATGGTAAAGTTGGTTTTCTGTTCAAGCTTTTTGTTTTTGCATGTTTTAAACTATTTCACCAATGTTTGTTGTTTCCATTTCAGAATGATTGGGCCATCTGCAGGATTTTTGAGAAGACCAACTGCGGGAAGAAAATGCAGATTTCTGGTTTGGTGAGGTTGAGTTCCTTTGGGAAGGAGATGCCTTCACTGATGGATTCTTCTCCATACAACACGAATGAAGCAAAACCTGTTTTGGGGGAATCGTCACAGTTCTCATCAGATCGAAACCAGAGCGATGAAAACATAGCTGAGAGCTTAGAAACTCTGATGATGGCATCTTCATCTTCATATTCTTCAAACCCCTTTGATGTTTCCCCTGCTTCTTGGAGTGTGCCCCACCAATCCCTCCAAGCTGGGAACTCAAACTATTCCATGGATGATGAACAAAAGTCCATGTTGGGGATGCTGATTGAAAACCATGGATCAAGCACAACCCTAAGAACTCATAAAGCACTGAATAATGACTTTGATGCTGACACTTCCTCTTTCATCTACAATGATGAAATCTTTCACAGATCATTCGGGAACCAGGAATATTCATCACCTTCTCTGTGGGGATTCTAAACAGATTCAACAACTATACTATATATATATATATATATAATATGCAGTTAATGTTAGGATAATAGTTATGGATCTTATAATCATCAAAGATATATACCTCAGGGATTAATATTGTTATTACTATTATTATATTATTATACATGTACATTAATTAAATTAAGTTCATGTTTAGTACACTAAATGGATGTTTTAGTTTTCCAAAGGCGCATGGTTTGACAGTTTTATATCATAATAGAATTTTTTTATCGTACCAACTTTTTATATGGCAGTTCTCTCTAGTACTATTTTTTGTTTTGTGTTTTCATCTTTATCAATAAAGTAAAATTCATCGTATATAAATTATTGCAATTACTTTTTATAAACTGCTTTTATAAAATTAAATTAGATTTAAAATTTATTATTTTTTAAAGTATTATTACCATTATTCAAAGTTTACTATGATATGATTTATTGTTTATTAAACCTATTAATTTATTATTAATGTCTATTTTTACATTTAAATATATATTTCTTGACACGATGTTTACATGTTTTTAAGAAAGATTGAATATTAGTGAGAATCAAACTTTTGTTTCATTTGAAATTGAATTAGGTGGGTGTATTGAACTTATTCTGTAACTGATAATAACACTCGAATAAGTAATTTTCCCCATGAATTGGAATATTAACTTTTTTGGTAGAAAGTAATGATTTGCATAATTATGCAAATCAGGCCCTAGTAAGTACTTACATGGATTATTAAGGAAAACAAATGAAAATCATTAGAAACACTTTAACTTTTTGCTTTGGAAGAAGCCAAACTCAAAAGTCAGAGCCACCAAATTACTAACTACTTCCAATTACAACAACTCTAGGCAAAAACGAGAAATTAAATCTTAAATTTTTTTTAAGAGATCTAATTGCAGAAAATAACTTCATATACATTTTACCAATTTTAACTATTGACACCGACATTACAAACATCATGAATTTGATAATTGATGTTAAGAATTACGATAACAACGAATTGGATCGGATATAGAAATTATTTATTTATATACATACAAAATGAAAATTTCATCCATAACATTATGAATTTGGTAATTGATGTTAAGGATTAGGATGACAACAAATTGAGTCGGATATAAATAGTGTTTATTTAACATACAAAATGAAAATTTCACCCATAACATTATTAATTTGGTAATTGATGCTAAGGATTAGGATGACAACGAATTGAGTCGGATACAGATAGTGTTTATCCACAATTCAACATATAAAATGAAAATTTCACTCATAACATTATGAATTTGGTAATTAATGCTAAGGATTAGGATGACAACGTAGTGTTTATCCATAATTCAATATACAAAATGAAAATTTCACCCATAACTCGTCCTTTACTCGCACATGTATTTGTTTTAAAAAAAAATTGTCGATATTTTAAAACCTGCGAATATACTTACAAATAAAAAAAAATATTTTATATATTTAAAAAAAATTACACAAAAATATAAAAAATTTAATATAAATAGAATTTAATTTTAGTTAAATTTAATCTAATAAAATAGAAATTACTTTTATTTTAAATTAAATTTAATTAAAAAATATATAAATTAAATTATTATTTTTTATTTTTTTACAGATAACGAGTATCCACAAGTTGAGTAATATAATATCTACACCTAACACATTTATAAACGGTGATTAAAATACTCACTACCCACAATCCGCGAATAAAAATATCCATGAATACCAATTATCAATCGCGGATTTTATCCGCAAGTATTTATTGTGTGCGGATTATTTTATCATCCCTCTATCAAAATGATAATGGATAGTGTCTTAATGATTTATTAATTTATTTGAAGAGAAAACTTGAATTCAGATTCTTAGATACAATATTGATGAGACATTTTACATTAAATATAAGTCACCTTACAACCGGATTTTTGGAATTTTATGAAATTGAATTAAATTTAAAATTCACTTCTTAACATAGCATCAACATTGTTATTATTAAATAGTTTAACTAAATTTTTTTAAGTAAAGCTTTGAAGTTTGAATTTTATTAATAAAAAATACAGTTAAGAAATAAAATATTCTACTAAAAATAATCAGTTAGATTATTTGAAACATGTTAGTCATTGATAAACTCACTTAATATTTTATCAATATAATAATAATATGGTTATAAAAAAATTATGATAATCCGATAAAACTTTTCCTGTTTGAACAATTCAGTTTATAGAAGGTTGTCTTAAAGTTAAAAAGAGTGGACGAAGGTGATGTCAGTTATAGAATTTTTGTCCCACTATTTTCAAAATTGGACAAATTAATGAAGCATGCTTTCATAAAATAATCATACATGTGTATAAAACTATTTTCACCTCTCATTTCTTTTTATCTTCTATTCCTCTTTTCCTTTAATAATTTATTTAGTATTGCAAAAATTAATAAGATTATTAACTTCATTAAGATACTTATAAGATCACTTAGTAATAAAGGTGGAAGAAGTTGCGGTACAGCTCTCTCATTAACAAAATTAGAAACTATTAATATTTGCTGATAAAAAAATTCCTTAAATTATTTATTGGTCGTAATTATATTAAAAATATATTGTATAAATATATCTAAGATAATTTAATAAATTTAACTTAATTTTTTTTGTTATCATAATAAAAATATTTATATTTAAAATAACAAATAAATTTTAAGAAATATAATTTCATAATTTCAATTTCAGAATGTCATAATGAAACATTTTTTTAACAACTTTTATTCATACATAAATTTGAAATAATAATTAAAAGAGTTACTTAAGTTTTAAGTTCTTAATCATTTTAGCAACTTTCAATTGAATCTTTATTAATTTTTTTTTACCTATTGAATATTTGAAACTTTTCAATTAAGTCTTTACTGTTTGATTTTTCTCTTGCTTTGTAACACTACTTAAATACGTCACATAATATTTTATTGCAATAGATTATGACGATGAGAATCTCTTATAAGATTTACTACATTTAATAAATTATTTTTAAAATTAATTAAAATTATAAAATAAAAATTATATAAAATTATAAACTCATAAAATAAAAAAATTTAAAATTTACAATCTTATACTTTTCTAATTGTTTTTCTTCTAGTTTCATAAGTTTTTAATTTTGTAATTTTATTTTTTATAATTTTATAATTTCATTGTTTTGTAATTTATGTATTTTATAATTTGTTGTTTTATAATTATTTAATTATTTAATTTTATATTTTGTATTTTATAATTTTGTAATTTGGCAATTTTTTTAATTTTTTAAATTCATAATTTTATAGTTTTATAATTTTTTATTTTTATAATTTTGTAATTTAATAATTTTATTATTTCATATTTTTATAGTTTTATTATTTATCATTTTTGTTACTTTATAATATTACTTTCTTATAATTATGTAAATTTCTAATTTTATAATTTATAATTTTATAATTTTATAATTTTTATTTTTATATTTTTTTATTTTATAATTTTATAATTATATATTTTATAATTTTAATTAATTTTAAAAACATTTTTCGTCAAATACAATAAACTATATACAAAGATTCTCGTCATCAGAATTTTTTGATCAAAATATTATATGATTTCATTTAAGCATGAAACAAAATAATATAAGTGACACATCATATAGAGGAGAAAAATCTAACATGAAAACTTAATTGAAAATTTTGAAATTTTAAAAAATTTAGTAGATCATCAAAATTTAATAAAAAAATTAATTGAGAGTAACTAAATTTATTAGGAACTTTAAATTTAATTAAACCTAATTAAAATATCAATTTGAGTTGGGTTAATTAAATCATTAATTTTGAATTCATGTGGTGATTAATACATACAACATTTATTGTAATTTCTCTCTAATCATTTCGGTAATATATTTTCACTTTTCTCTTTTTTCTTTCCTTTTTTTTTTCTCTCTCAAATTGAAGTGTAGAAGGATTATTACTCTTATGATAAATCAGTGAAAAATAAGCTTCTTTTAAGATTATATATATATATATATATATATATATATATATATATATATATATATATATATATATATATATATATATATATATATATATTAATTAAAAGAGATATTTGAACTTGAAAAGAAGAATACAAATAGTTTAAATGAAAATTTAAATTTAATAACAAAAGGGATTTTCAATAAATTACTTTATAATACAATTTTTGTTCATGTTTAATTTTCAACTTACATTTTGCTCTTAAAGAAATGTTATTTTTTCTCACTTTTATATTAAAATCTTTATTTATATATTTTTAAAACTCAATAGGCTTAAGTTTTTTTTTTTCTTGTTTTAACCTAAGCTTCACTCTTTCTCTCTTTGTAAAATATAATCTATCTTATCTTTATAAGTTTCTCACTCTTATTTTCATTTTATTTTAAGATCAAATTCTACCTTCTAATAGTTGACGAGTAAAAAATAAATCGTATTTAAATAGTTTTCCATTCAGAGTAAATAACTTTTTGTTATAAAAATGTTTTAATTAATATTTTGATAATGTTTACATTTAATATTGATTTGATTAGTTATCATAAGTGATTATAATTTAAATAAACTTTTGATTGAAGTTTGATTATGTAATATTTGATTTTAATAATATATAATTATTAAAAGAAACATCACATAAATTTGGTTGAAAAAACATATAACTCAAGAAAAATATCTACACGAGTCTATTAGAGTTATCTTATATATAACTATAACATAAATATACATATATACAAGTATCCTATATTCTAAGAGTTCTATAATACTAAACTAAAAGTGCAATACTAGAGCTTCGTGTGTTTTCTAATATGTCACTTAATGATGGTGTGTGGGTGTTGAGCACCAATGTTGCAAAAGCAAATCTGACCTAACAAACTTTTGTTGTATTTTTTGAGTTTTTCTTTGTTCCACATTCTTATACATACTCCTTTTAGTATCTTAATTGGCCTTTCTCTCCAATTGCTAACCATGGGATTCTGCTTTTACTTTGAATTTACTGTTTGCAAGATAACATGTTCCTCAAGGCTTAAAGGTTCAAAACTAGTGTTGGCTAGCCTTTGAGTAATACCAGTGTTTAGCACCATTTCACATGAAGAATTTGTTGTTAGAGTCGCATGGCCTAAGGGTCAAGCTATTACTGATGGGGGAGTGGAGTAGTGACTACTATGAGAAGGAGGATGTCTAATATGAAAGTAAAGCTAGTATTTCAAGAGTATTGGAGTTGTAAAGTGTCAAACTTTTGCAAGACTCTTTTTGTGGGCAGTTTATAGTTTTAAATTCACACTTTAAAATGCTTTTAGTCTTTAAATTCTAGTTTTAGTTCTAGTTTTTAATTTTGAACTTGCCTAGTTAGATAATTCTTGTGTAACTAGTTTCTTGACTTGAGTAAATCAATTATTTGTGTTGGACTTCAATGAAAATCTCTTGTGCTTGCTCTTTATCTATGTGAATTACTTTGAAAATCTGATTGAGATTATTTGCCTCACAAATTCTATTATAGATGTTTTACCAAATGCTCATATATTAATGTTTACACGTCACTAAATGTTTTACCATCAAATATGAATGTAAATGCTTTATCTTTTGCTTCAAGACCCACTTGCAACCAATAATTTTTCTTCCTCTAGGTGATCTCCTCACAAATTACTTCATCTCCTTTGTTGTTACCAACACATAGGTCAATATACAATTAAAGTGATCATAGGTTGATGTTACTTTTGAAGACCATCAAATGAAGGTTTAAGGGTCAAAATATTTTTGTTGTGTTAAAGAGTCCAATGCCTCATCAATATCTACCAAAGGTTTATTAAATGGTTCCTTCAAAGAAAACTCCATTTGTACTTATACTCTCGTCGACTTTCCATATGTTTTCGATGATGTCTCCTTAAGCTTTACATGTATCATAAAGCCTTCTTAAAAAATGATGTCGTTGTTTACAATCACTCGATTAACTACTTTGTTTATTTGCAATATTTGAAAAATGTCTTTTAGATCATTCTTTGTCTTCCTACATTTCTCGACAAGTACTGACAAGAAGATGATGTATGATTATTGTTAACAAATTCTTTGAGGCATAACTCCCTTATGTAAGGACTCGACTTAACATCTTCAAGTGTGGTATAATCCTTACAAATAACTTTTTAAGTTCTCATAAGATGGTGGAAGAGAGATGAATATAATTATAATATATCTTCTTCTACTCTGAAGTCAATGTTGTAGACTTCCACCAAATAGAGTTGAGTTTATCAAGATAAGTTTTTAAGTGAAAAACACTCCTTCATACATAGTTCAAAGAGTTGTCATAATTTATTGCATATAACTTAGTCATGAAGAGCTTCCCCAATTTCATCCATAACACAGTTGATTCGTAACCTCATAATAAACTTCTTTGGTAGTGACATAAGGATCCATAAATGAGACTTTTCTCACCTAATGAAGATTAAAAAGAAAAAACAAACATAAAGTTATAAATAAATAAGTCAACTCTTGTATTATGCAAGATAATAATTTACATCTTATATCTCTCATTTTTTTCACGTTACTCACTCTTATAAAAAAGATATTAAATGTATACGATAAATAAAATCACAAACATATTCCTAATTAATTAATACTATGTATATAAAGACTACTTATCATAATTTATCTTTGTAGATAACCTACTAAGCTCGGTGTAATGGGAGATGCATGTGATACTTTGGATAAAAAAAAAAAAAAAAAAAAACTTAACCAAAACTACACCTCAAAATTAATACTATAATATTGATCTCACAACATGTAGACTCCAAAATCTGTAGAAAAGAAAGAAATGTAGAAATCTTAGAGAATAGTAGAACAAAAATTTAAAAAAAAAAATGACGGAGGAAGGGCTTTTAAGAATTCTTTTGCCACTACCTACACCTCTGTCATTTACTACTTACACCCTTTTGCTGTACTTTTCTTTTAGTATCTGTCATTTCAACCCAAATTGGTGTAAATTTACTCAGCACTTGAAATTACTACTCTCGCCCTATAATACCAAGTTCACCCTATCTCTTCCCTTTTAGCTTTGTATCCATGCTATGTCTATATAAAGAGCCGACCAACTCTAGTCTCAACATTTTACTTACACTACCCATATAAATCATATACTCTACCTAAATCACGACATTAAATAGATTAAAGTTTATACACAAATTAAATTTAATTGTCACTTTTTAAATAAACTCAATATTTAAGAAACGCAAAAGTTTCTCATTAAAAATCCTATTTTGTTAAATTACATTCACAAAAAGGGACTACGTAGACTAGTAGGCGATAATTGTTTTCTTTAAATTTTCTTCTTGTTATACCAAATAAATGCAATAATAATAATAATAATAATAAAATAAAACCAATAAATAAAATAAACTAATAAAATTATAAATAAAAGTATTGATAATGAAATAAATAATATTAATATTAATAAAAATAAATAATAGATAGTAATATAAGTAGATATTTGAATCCCAAGTTTTTCAAGTGATCTCGTTAGGATTAATCACCATACAATTAAGGTTTTGTGTGTTTTTGAAAAGTGAAATTTTATTACAGTAAAAATGATATTATTGGATATAATAGAAAAAAAATATCGATAGTAAATAATAAACATTTTAAAATAAAAAATCTCAAAAAAATTACCTTTTCCAGTATTTCTTTCTTCGATGTCTCAAAAAATCCCTATTTCCATTTCATTTCTTTATCTATTTGTCTTCAATAAAATAATTTCTATTTTCACCTTTTTTTATTTGTCGCTTCCTATATTTTTTTCTCCATACGATGAAAGTGTATAATAATAAAGTAAAACCCAAAGGACGGTTTGACCGAGTTAAAAGTTAGAGAAACTTATATACCACATAATACAAGGAGTGTCCTTATAAATAATCTGCATTTTAATCTTTCTAACTTTATTTCAGAATTACATATATTTTTGTAAAATAGTAAGCCATTATTTTTAAAAATATCTTTAGATTTAATTAGGAATAACTACTTTTAAGATATTTTAAAATATCTAGTACGAAATTTCTATTATAATAGAAAGGGAACTAATATATGTATTTGCATTTGTGAATAGTGATATATAGAGAAAGAATTGAAGAATGGTTTTTGTAGAAACGTTAGGTATGAGAATGACCCTCTTTAATTATAATTCTAAGTCTCTATTGTCGGGTTGTGATAATTTGAGATACATGCATATTCGACAATAATTTGTATATGGATAAAGTGCTTCCAATCTTATCTTTGGTTATCCCAAAGCCACTTAGAAAAAAAGAAGCTAAGTTTCCTTATATAGTATCTATGAATTTGGCCTTTTTTTTCCTTTTCATACATTGTCGAAAATAGATAGATATGTAGATAGATACACCGTATTCAACTCTGTTATTTCTCTTCAAGCTGTCATTTTTTTTACCACTTATGGTTTTCTCTTCCATCCTCTCTCCTCCTATGCTGCTCTCTGTCTTTAACTTTTGGAGCAAAACTTTCACCTCAAGCAACGCATGCTCTGCTCACATCGATCAAATATATATCTATGATTGATGTCTAACAAAAACACAAAGATATCCTCCATTTCTTTACTGTTCATCTTCAACTCATTTTGTTTCCTCATGTTTCTAGATTCTTAAGGATGTCAAAAATTAGGGTTTTATAAAATTCAACATTTATAACTACCCACTTTATTATTATATTAAAGAGTTGAGATACTATGACATACGATCGCATTCTATCACATTCGTCTAACACACTTAACAAAGGTATTAAGAGAATCAACTTTTGTATTTTTTAAAAAGAAAATAAAAAAATAATATTAAATTAATGTAAAAAAATTAAGTGTGTTAAAGTATATTTTTTATTCAAAAATGGCATGAAAAACAAAGTATAAAGATGCAATTAAATGTAAAAATTTTAGTACTTTTGTGCAAAATAGATTTTCTATGACATCTAATAACAAATTTTAACAAGTCAACGTAGTAAAATAAATATAGGGTAAGTGGAACATACAAAAAAAATGACAATAGTGATATAAGAAACCGTGATTAAAACTTTCATAAACTATAAAAGATATATAAAGAAGTAATTAATATTGTTTTTTCCCTCCAAATAAATTGTGGATGTCCAAAGATCCTCTAGTATGTTTATGGGAAGTTAAACCTAACAAATAAACACATTAGTATGTAATTAGACTAATAGAAATCCATCTTTTTTCAATTCACATGCATTGATACCACAAAGAAAAACCTTAAAAATTAAATAGAAGAGAAAATGTTATTAGATCGCATTTTTCTATTGTTAATTTAAATAAATTCTTAGCTATTTCCTAAGTTGTAGATTCAAGAAATGAATAAAGAAGAGATAACCATATATATATAGTAATAAATATAAAAAGGTATAGAAAATTAAAGAAAAACAAAATAATTTAAGTTTTAGGAAAATTGTGATTAAATAAAAGATTAAAATTGTTCAATTTATTATTTTATTTCCTTTAAAATATAATTTAACGTAATTATCATTTTGATATAAACTTTAAAGGCATAAAAATATTTTTTTATATATAAAAAAAAATCAAAGCAAATTCATTTTGCATCAAGTACCAATATTCAAGATATAGTTGTATTTTCAAATCAAACAAATATTTTTTGGCTTAAATTAAACAATATTCTTTTTTACTTTTTCTAATATATTTTTTTAACTCATATACCATTTTTCCCTCTCTATCAAGAATTTTTTTTACTATTTTTCCTTGATAAATAAAGTAAAAAATAACAGTGTGAATCAGGTTATATTATAGTGAACTTTTTTTTATCACTGAGTCTATTTTAATTTTCAATTTATTGAATTAAATACTAATTCTATTTACAATAATATGTGATTTTTTTCTCTCCATGTTTTAAGTGACAAAGCATTTTCATTTCAGAATTTAAGCATGAAAGGAGAGCATTTTTGTCTTATATATCAAAGCAATAGAGAATTTCGTGCATTATAAGTCACACTGTTGTATCTTATTATATTTGTTATTAAATTAATATCTCGCCATACACGAGAAAAAGACAAAATTGGAGAATATATTCCTCTCAATCACAACGTCGTATGAATAATTTCCTTTAGGCAAAAAAAGAAAATTCTTATATAGAATGACTATAGCATGGCTAAATCCATGTTTAAGTATGTCTAACCTTATATATTTTGGCTAATTATTATATGTTCTTAATATCTATTAGGTATAAATTTCATGTCTTAATTGATATTTACATTTATATCCACTTAAATATTTATTTAATAATTTATTTTATAAAAGTAAAAAACATAATATTATTAAAAATTCCCAACACAATCTTTTTTATTTTTAATATTAAATAAAAAAACTACAGTCTTGTAAATTTTAAAAATAAAGTTTCAAATAAAATAAAAACACTTTAATAATTTAAAATAAAAATGAATCTAGGAATATATATATATATATATATATATATATATATGTGTGTGTGTGTGTTTCGGTAGGAATTTACTCGGACCGAAAGCACTGACCTCGATGGCGCTTTTCCGCTTTCTTCTGATGTGAAATCTTCAGTTGTCTCCGCCGTCCGTCCTTCAGACCGTTCGTCCTTCAGTCCGCACGTTCTTCGCTCTTCGCCCAGGAGGGGGGTGGTACCTGTAATGGTACTCCGACGATCAAGTTAGATGTCGGTATAGGAGACTCTCTGTTCTCAACAAGTGGATGTTTGGAACGGCGAGAGTGTGAAACTCGATCAAGTATGAGAGTGTGGATGTGGAATCAGTGTATTGAAGGTTAGATTGTGCGTACCTTGTTTGGAGCCTTTTGGTCTTTATTTATAGGCTTTGGATTGATATAAAATCAATATAACAGAATAAAATATAAACCGAATGAAATATAAACAAACTCACCTGAAATATCTCTGTTGAGATATTATTTGATACGAGATAATATTTGACCGTTCGGTTTGGCCAAGATACGAAATAATATTTGACCGTTCGGTCGAATATTTGATATGAGATATATTTTGACCATTTGGAGTAACCGGTCGTGTGAGACATACTACCGTACAATATGTATGTATGTATATAATCTTATTCAAATTTATGTTGATGTCGGCTCAATCCTAATACTCTCCAATTTATTTATAATAGATTTTAATAATATACATGAATACCAATTTATTTATCCTATCATATTTTAGTGAAATAGATAATGAAATTAGGTTTAGTAAGGTCGAAAAGAAAAAGTAAAATTTATACTATCAGGTAATAATATTTTATAGTGTTCTAAATTATATTTTCTTTATGATTAGGAGCACATATAAGAATGTTATAGCAAAGAGAAACTTTATTTTTCTTCCTTAATTAATGCACCTGTAATATATTATTTTAAATTTCTTAGTGAGAAATAAATTATTTTTTAGTTTCTCTTTAAATATATTAATTATTAATTTCTTTTATAATTTTAATTTGTCGCCAAGTTTCGCATCTTTATGCAAGTTTTGATACTCAATCTAATTAAGAATGTGTCTGAGAGAATCGTAAACAAAATAGATTATTTTAATGATTAGATAATAGCTATTATATTTATTACTAATCTAAATTTAAATTAATTTTTAATCTGTTTTGAAAAGTTATTTTAAGATGATTACTTCTGTTTGAATATAACAAAATAATAATAATAAAAATAATGATTTAGCTCATTGTGACCTTAAGATAGGTCAAATTAATCGATGAGCCGACCTAAAAATAAAAGTCTACTTAATTGCTGAAATTATATTAAAATTTTAATTCATTAGGTAGTATATAAAAATTTGGAGTTGATGAAAAAAATAATATTGAAGTTTTGGAAAGCAGTTGATGAGGATTGAATAGTGTATTAATGCCATATTTCGTTTGTGATGATTAAGTACATTTATAATTCTTAGTTATGAAATTTAATTTTTCATACGTTATATTTTTTTTGTTAAGTATCAGAAAAATATTCTTAAAAGTTTATTTTTTATATGATTATTTTAATTTTAGGTAATTAAATTTATTTAACCTGTTAACTCATGTTTAATTCCCACTAAATATTTTGGAATTTGGTGTGAAATTAATCAAATTATATTAACTCTATATTGTGTAGGTTAAGATGAGTTGGGCTAACGGCCCAATCTAACATATTTGAACATGTTGAGGTTGTTTCAGTTGAAAAATGTTTATCTTAATTAAATAATTGCAGTCTTTTTCTTACGTTAAATTATATTGCAGAAAATTTTCAGTTATTATTTTTTCAAAAATAATTTAAAAGGGGAAGTGAGTTAAACCACAAATATTACATGTAGCTTTCCTTTGTGTTGGGCTTCATGGGTGGGCTTGTAAAACTATGCACGGCATTCTTGCATTTGAAAGCGAGTTTCAAAAAAACTTGTTTTAAAAATAGTGTTTCAGAAATTCTTAATATTCTTTTAATTTTGATATGAAATAAAAATGTGTTATTATCTAAAAATTTAATATATTTTAGTCTCTAAATTTTAAAAATAAATGAAGATAATTATCTTAACTTAATTAACTTAAATCTTTTATGTGTCACATCTATTCCTTAATTGATATGTTAAAAAAAAATAACGTAATCAAATTAAATAGATTATATTTATTTATATTTGAAATTTTAAAAATTAAATATATTAAATTTTTAAAAAGTGAATTTCAATTTTATATCAGGCTAAAAACATATTAAATTACATAATAAAATTATCACTTTGAAAATAATAAAAGTACATGCAGAAAGAAAAAGGCCAAAAGACTAAAAAAGGACGCAATTTGGGTCATTTTATCTAAAGGCACACACCCTTTAACCATACATTCAAAATCTCAAAACTGAGATGTGTCTCTCTTATCATTTATCAAATAAACAAGGCTACATAAATAAAAATATTAGATATGTTACCCTTTATGTCAACAGACTATTATTATTGCTAGGCATTACAATGGTTAAATTTCATATTCTTATTCATTTAACATCATGAATAGAAAACTTTATATATTTTCAAAATTATTTAATAATTTATTACATGACTTAATTTCAATAGACACTATAATATTTAAAAATATATAGTTTTTCATTATTAAAAAATTAATAAGCATAATTAAGATAATATAATAAATTATAACAAAACAGCCAGGTGGACCGTGGCTGAAGTTAAAGTGAGGACGGTTGAGATTGGGTCATGTCAAGGCAGAATAATGTTTTATATTTTTTTTAAGGAAAATGATATGTGAACAATAGATTTTGACAATATTTAGACACATGTCTAAATGGTATTGGTCCACGTGGAAATTGAATTTAAAATCAAATGTTGACGTGGCAAGGAGATAAGAGCGCACATTTTGAGAATTGGGTTTCATATAGGAAATATGAAGGAGAGAGCCCCATCTAAACAAGAGAGAAGCTCGCGAATGTGCCACCACCGTCGCCTAGTTCTCGTGCTAACCAGCCACCACTGTCGTCGGAGAGCCACCGTCCATCGGAAGAGGTGTCTTCCCTCCACCCAGTCCTGCCGCAGTGCCGCCTCATTGCCGGCGTAAAAAGGGAAAACCCTAGACGTCGTTGGTCAGCCGTCGTGTTCTCCCCTCCCAGCCCACTGTGTCGCTGCCGTTCGAAGACAAAATATTCACATTTTCTTCAGTCCTCCCAACCACCCAGTACCGTCGAAGTGCCGCCGGAGTACCTTGATAAAAAGGTATTTTCTTCACCTTTTTCCTGAGGTAGATGATGAATAATTGTGTCTTGCTTTCTCTATGGTGATGTTGTTGGTAGCACGATCTATTTCTTGAAATTTTATATTATGCATTTGGTTCAACCTTTGTCTACATTGTTGATGAAGATGAGCCAAAATAAAACACCTTACCCCTTTAATTGAAGAGACAATGATTTCTTAATTAAAGACAATGATTAAAGATGATGATTTGTTATTGTTTACCATCATGTTAAAGTTGGAGGGAAGACACCTCTTTAGATGGACGGTGACTCTCTGGCGACGGTGGTGGCATGATCGTGAGCTTCTCTCTCGTTCAGATAGGGCTCTCTCCTTCAGATTTTGCAAATGAAACCCAATTTCAAAATGTGTGTGCCTTTCTCTCCTTGCCACGTCAACATTTGATTTTAAATTCAATTTCCGCGTGGACCAATACCAGTTAGACACGTGTCACGTGTCTAAATGTTGTCAAAATCTGTTGTTCACATATCATTTTCCTTTTTTAAAATGTTTTGTCGCTTTGATATTTTGACGAACAACATTATCGTAGTCAGAATCTTAAGTGTGCAAAGCTCCAACGTTCAGTCTTCTTTTAGTGTTTTAATATATATATATATATATATATATATATATATATATATATATATAGGGCTTTGCTAACTTGCGTACGCCTGTTTTTCAGTTGGTACATTTTAGCAATGTGTACCGTGTTTTAGTAGACAAAAATACCCTAATATATCATGGATTCTAAGTTTTAAGGTTAAGGGTATTTTAATAATTTTCATTTTCAAAACTAAAAAAAAAATAGAAACCCCCAAACCCTTGCTCATCTCCCTCATTTCTTTCAACTCTTACTCTTTCATCTCTCTCACTCCAACATTTTATCTGTCATCGCTACTGTTGCCCCAATTCAAAAAATCAGAAACACTTGTTGTTAAACAATTTCTTACAAAAAAAATATGATTTTATAATGAGTTTTCATTTCATAATTTTTGTCTTATCTAATTTTATCTAATTTTTTACAAGCATAATGACATCCGAAGGAATTGGTAATTGGCGAAGAAAAAATCAGAAACACTCACCGTTAAACAATTTCTTACAAAAAATGATTTTATAATGAGTTTTCATTTTATAATTTTTGTCTTATCTAATTTTCACAAGCATAATGACATTGAAAGGAATTGGTAATTGGTCTGGAAGTATTCTTTAGAGATGGTGATTCAACATCCGCAGATGATTTGAAATTACAGAGGTTAGTGAAAATGATGAAATTGAAGAGATCTTGAATGAACTTTTTCCTGAAAGCGCATATGTCAATGACTCAACTCTTTAGAAAAGCAAATTGTTTACCAGCGAGTGTTTTTTTTCAGATGGGACTAGTGTAGGGATGACAGAGAAAATGCTGGAGTGAGAGAGATGAAAAAGAAAGGATTGAGAGGAACCGGGAGGTGAACAAGGGTTTGAGGATTTCTTTTTTCTTTTTTCAGTTTCGAGAATGAAAATTATTAAAATACCCTTAACCTTAAAACTTAGAATCCATTATATATTAGGATATTTTTGTCTACTAAAACGCGGTACATATTGCTAAAATGTACCAACTGAAAAACGTACGCAAGTTAGCAAACCCCATATATATATATATATATATATATATATATATATATAAATTATAATAATAAATAATTTATATATTTTTTTATTATAAGTAATTATTTTAATTCTAAAAAGTGGTTATGAAAAAGTAAAATAGTTGTTTTAATTTATAAGATAATTAAATTTAGATTAACTACTATTTAAAGAATAAAAATGTAAGATGTAAAATAATAATTATTTAAAAAATAAAATTGTATACTCCCGAGATGTGTACTCCCGAGATGGTATTTGGCGACCACTCTTCCATGTAACATGGCGTGGAGGACGAGTTATCGAACTTGTATAAGAGCCCCTCTAGGATTAGAGGCAGATACCTCTTTTATCATCTTCTGCTCCAATTTCACATAACCCCCACGAGACAATCTGTGGGGAGGACATTTTTCTTTACAGTATCTTGTGCAGCTCTCTTCTTAGCCTATGACATCATTGTATAGATAATTAATTATGTTAGCAATATGTTAACATAAATAGTTAAACTATGATATAAAATGAATTTACCTGAAATGCACGATCTAATCGCTTCAACTTAAAGGCTTGCCATATTTTCTCATTCAGAGATTGATACTTTTCACAAGGACTTTTATCAGTTTTGGAACCATAAATATAATGACTTATAAAAATGTTCTTGAAACTCTTCCACCTTTCCTCAACATATGAAATCACTTTCTCATTTTAATTTTTTACACATTTTTTCCTCATTTTTATTTTTTAAATAACTAGTATTTTACATTTTACATTTTTATTCTTTAAATAAAAGTTAATCTAAATTTAATTATTTTATTTTAAAATAAATATTTTACTTTTTTTATAAATACTTTTTAGAATTTAAATAATTATTTATTATAAAAAAATTAACGGTAAAAAATATATAAATTATTTATTTTTATAAATTTATATACATACGTACTTGTGTGTGTGTATATATATATATATATATATATATATATATATATATATATATATATATATATATATATATATATATATATATATATATATATATATATATATATATATATATATATATATATATATATATATATATATATATATATATATATATATATATATATATATATATATATATATATATAGACATGCATATTCAGACCTGCATAAAATTCAATCCCATAATGCAGTTTAGCTAATCAATAACAAGTAAAACAATCAATATTGTTTTTATTCAAATATCAAAATGTAATATTTACCTAACAAAGTTTCTAAACATATTTACCTAACATACTTACTTAACATAGTTACACATGAAATAGTTCCTAAACTCAAAATATAACATTCAAACATCTAATCATTTACAAATAGTTAAAAAAAATGTAGTCCATTGCTCCCGAACATCCTTTATGACATGTTGCTCCATTGGAGACGTGTCATCAAATATCTACACAATGAATAGTTTTAGTCAAGTTATAATATTAATGACTTAAAGATCTTAGTTATAAAAGGTTCACGTTACCAAATTCCATTAGTCAACGATATTTGCAGACATAATTTTCTGCATGTGCCTCATGACATAATATCCGCACTCAAAGCTTCCCGGTTGACGTGAGCACTACAAGTTAAATTTATAAAGTATCCTAAAATTTATATTGTATTTATAGTTTGAAAGATTAACTACTTACAGTTGGTGCAATGAATTACAACTTCTTTCTAGAGACGATATGTGTTCCCTGCAACCTTGAATATTCCTCAACCACCCTATAAAGTTAAATGTACATTGAAATGAGTCCTAAAGAACTTAGTAAAATCAGTTATGTGTACACAAAAAATAAATTATTAAAAAACTTACGATATTAGTATACTTTTAATTGCCAAAGTGCGAGGTTTTTTGTGCAATGAACATAAGATAACTACAAGAAATTGTTGAGGAAGAATTAGTAACAATTGTCAGTGACCCTGCAGATTAAGACAATAATATTGTTAAATAACATTTACATAAATAGAATTTTATTAATAAAAATTATATACTTACGGTTGCAAATAAGGTGCTACGTACACTTGTTTTTTTTCGTTTACAAAAGTCTCTAAGAGGTACTTTGGACCTCTTCACCTCTATTCCCAACTCCTTGAATGGCAATACGGTCAATAAAACCATAAATGTTATCATTCTTCTTTTCAATGCTCAACCGATGTGCTAAATTTTTGTCATCGTCCAATAGTCAAATGTTATACTAGAACAATGAAATAAGAAAAACACAATAAAAAAAGAAATTTTTTCATTATGAATGAATATTTTATGGAGAGTGAGTGAATATTTTATGAAGAATGAGGATAACGAGTGAGCTGATGATGTCTATTTATAATTTATTTATGTTGTAAAAGTTAATTCAATAAAGTTGGCAAATAGGCTTTATTAGTTTTTGTGTTACATTAATTACACAAAATCAAATTTTAAACTAAAATATTTTAGTATAATTTGCATCAAAATAAAAAGACTATCAAGAATATCTTTCTCCCTATTTCATTAGTTACTTTCTTAATATTTAAATTTAATATTATATATATATATATATATATATATATATTATTAATTTAATTTTAAATTATAAACCATTTCAACTTATGTTTTTTTTTATAATTAGTGGACATATCACGCATGTTAACTAGCCTAACTACTTGTAAACATATCTCATGGGTAAAACATGGAAGACATGGGTTATGGAGGGAAGAGTAGAGTTAAGAATTTCAAGTGCCTAGTGTTTAATTATATTTTGTTTTCAGTCAGGACAATAAATAATACAACTGTTGCACTAATTTTTTTTTTTAAATTAGTGATGTGAAATTAATTTATTATTTATTTATTTTTTTGAATTTATTAAATTATATTTTTCATATAATATTGAAGGTTTTTCTTTGGTGCAAATTATATGATTGAGGCTTGCCGTAGTTTTCAAAGGTTTTTATCAGTTTTGGAACCATAAATATAATGACTTGTAAGCATAATCTTGAAACTCTTCTATCTTTCTCTGACATATGAAATCTGTTTCTTATTTTTATTTTTTACACATTTTTTTCTCATTTTTATTTTTTAAATAACAAGTATTTTACCTTTTACATTTTTATTCTTTAAATAAAATTTAATCTAAATATAATTATTTTATATATTAAAATAACTATTTTACTTTTTTTATAAGTAATTTTTAGAATTTAAATAATTATTTATAATAAAAAAAATTAACGGTAAAAAAATATATAAACTATTTATTTTTATAAATTTGTATACATACGTACTTATATTTGTATGTACGTACGTACTTATTTGTATATATATATACGTATATATTTTATATATATATATATATATATATATATATATATATATATATATATATATATACGTATTTATATATATATATATATACACACGTATATATGTATGTACGTGTACGCACATATATGTACGTACGTGTATACGCACACACAATATATATATATATATATATATATATATATATATATATATATATATATATATATATATATATATATATATATATATATATGCATATTTAGACTTGCATATATACGTACATATATACACGTCCATATTCAGACCTGCATAAAATCCAATCCTATAATGCAGTTTAAATAATCAATAACAAGTAAAATAATTAATATTGTTTTTATTCATACATCAAAATGTAATATTTACCTAATAAAGTTTCTAAATATATTTACCTAACATACTTAACATAGTTACACATGAAATAGTTCTTAAACTCAAAATATAACATTGAAACATCTAATCATTTACAAATAGTTAAAAAAAATGTAGTCCATTGCTCCCGAACATCCTTTATGACATGTTGCTCCATTGGAGACGTGTCATCAAATATCTACACAATGAATAGTTTTAGTCAAGTTATAATATTAATGACTTAAAGATCTTAGTTATAAATGCCTCACGTTACCAAATTCCATTAGTCAACGATATTTGCAGACATAATTTTCTGCATGTGCCTCATGACATAATATCCGCACTCAAAGCTTCCCGGTTGACGTGAGCACTACAAGTTAAATTTATAAAGTATCCTAAAATTTATATTGTATTTATAGTTTGAAAGATTAACTACTTACAGTTGGTGCAATGAATTACAACTTCTTTCTAAAGACGATATGTGTTCCCTGCAACCTTGAATATTCCTCAACCACCCTATAAAGTTAAATGTACATTGAAATGAGTCCTAAAGAACTTAGTAAAATCAGTTATGTGTACACAAAAAATAAATTATTAAAAAACTTACGATATTAGTATACTTTTAATTGCCAAAGTGCGAGGTTTTTTGTGCAATGAACATAAGAGAACTACAAGAAATTGTTGAGGAAGAATTAGTAACAATTGCCAGTGACCCTGCAGATTCAGACAATAATATTATTAAATAACATTTACATAAATAGAATTTTATTAATAAAAATTATATACTTATGATTGCAAATAAGGTGCTACGTACACTTGTTTTTTTTCGTTTACAAAAGTCTCTAAGAGGTACTTTGGACCTCTTCACCTCTATTCCCAACTCCTTGAAGGGCAATACGGGTCAATAAGACCATAAATGTTATCATTCTTCTTTTCAATGCTCAACCGATGTAAATACCTGCTAGCTAAATTTTTGTCATCGTCCAATAGTCAAATGTTATACTAGAACAATGAAATAAGAAAAACACAATAAAAAAAGAAAATTTTTCATTATGAATGAATATTTTATGGAGAATGAGTGAATATTTTATGAAGAATGAGGATAACGAGTGAGCTGATGATGTCTATTTATAGTTTATTTATGTTGTAAAAGTTAATTCAATAAAGTTGTCAAATAAGCTTTATTAGTTTTTGTATTACATTAATTACACAAAATCAAATTTTAATCTAAAATATTTTAGTATAATTTGCATCAAAATAAAAAGACTATCAACAATATTTTTCTCCCTATTTCATTAGTTACTTTCTTAATATTTAAATTTAATATTATATATATATATATTATTAATTTAATTTTAAATTATAAACAATTTCTGTTTTTTTTATAATTAGTAGACATATCCCGCATGTTAACTTGCCTAACTACTTGTAAACATATCTCATGGGTAAAACATGGAAGACATGTGTTATGGAGGGAAGAGTAGAGTTAAGAATTTCAAGCGCCTACTGTATAGTTATATTTTCTTTTCAGTCAGGACAATAAATACAACTGTTGCACTAATTTTTTTTTTTAAATTAGTGATGTGAAATTAATTTAATATTTATTTATTTTTTTGAAGTTATTAAATTATATTTTTCATATAATATTGAAGGTTTTTCTTTGGGTGAAAATTATATGACTTGTAAGCATAGTCTTGAAACTCTTCCATCTTTTTCCGACATATGAAATTTGTTTCTTATTTTTATTTTTTACACATTTTTTTTCTCATTTTTATTTTTTAAATAACAAGTATTTTACATTTTACATTTTTATTCTTTAAATAAAAGTTAATCTAAATTTAATTATTTTATATATTAAAATAACTATTTTACTTTTTTTATAACTACTTTTTAGAATTTAAATAATTATTTATAATAAAAAAATTAACAATAAAAAAATATATAAATTATTTATTTTTATAATTTATATATATACGTACGTAGATTTATATGTATCTATGTGTGTACACATGTATATATACGTTCGTACGTACGTACTTATATATATGTGTACGTACGTAGGTATATATGTAGATATATACGTATATACGTAGATATGTATGTACGTATGTATATTTGTACGTACGTACATATATGTAGGTACGTATATATGAAAATGTAGGTACGTACATATGAAAAAATAAATAAGTAAAGTGAATATGATGAAATTCTCATTCATGAATATTTATTTTATATATATATATATATATAATAAATATTCCTTACACAACGTTAAACATTTTTTTATAATTCACCTGTTAAGACTTAGAGAGTATAGTAAAGGGTGAAAAGAATAGAAAAATAAGAAGGGGCCGGAACAGGGTCTATATATAGACCACTGTTATTGTTTTGAGGGCACATTTAGAGACTTTGATAAAATTGTTGACCGATACTTGTATCTGGTGAAGGAGGTTAAGCTCCTGTGTTTTCTTTGCATTTTTTATTCTTCAATGTGAATACAACACATACTTTTCATCTTTCTTGATCTGGGATTACTTGAGTGTGTGTGTGAAAGAGAGCTAGTTAGGAATTCTTACCCGAATACCTAATGAAGTGGTCCGACCTGCCGGATCGGTTCGGAGGAAAACAAGGGCGAAGGAGGGAAGAATGAAAGTAGTCGAGGGAAAGATGGAGCACCTGGAGTTGGCGATAAATGGATTGAAGGCGGAAACGGCAGCGCAAAGACATTCAAGAATTGATAAAGATAATGGGTCAGCGCAACAAGCAAGGGGAGGAAAGTTCCGAAGGGAGTCAAAGGTCGGTCAATAACGATGGTGGTAACCAGCACGTGAACAACAGAGGCAAAGGGGATAGAGAGCGATCAGAAAACCTACCCAATTGGAGACGAAGGGTGGAATTACCCGTTTTTTAGGGGCCCGTTCCTTTGACTTGGATTAACAGGGCAGAGAAATTTTTCCAGATTCAAAAGGTAGCGGATGCAGAGAAAGTCAAATTGGCCCATATCAGCATGGAGGGAAGTGCTGGATACTGTTTCAAATTTTGGAAGGACAAGGCGAGTAACCAAACCTGGGAGGGCCTCAAGGAGGCACTGTTGATTCGTTTCGAGAGTCGTCACCGAGGTGGGATTTTCGAGACGATGGCAGCGATCCGACAGACGGCCACCATGGAGGAATACGTGAGAGAGTTCGAGGCTTTGGCTGGACAAACGAAGGAGCTTACGGATAACCAATTGTTGGGATACTTTCTGGCGGGCTTACGCGAGGAGTTGTGATGCCAGATGCGACCCCATGACCCCCGCGATTTGATGTCGGCGATGAAGGTTGCGCGAGATGTGGAGGAGGCTCTTCGTGGCTTAGGACTGATGGGGTGGACCGTGTTGGTGGCTCGGCAAGTGCACCGAACCGTTTCAAGTAATAAAACCGGCAAGACCGGATATCGTTTCCCAAGAGAACTGTTTGATTTACTGATTGTGATAATTTTACAAATTTTAGCTTCAAATTATGAGTATTAACGAGTTTTACAGTCTAATTCAAATTAGAATCAAAATTAAAGTTTGTACAACAAAATTCAAGTTCAAGTTTCACTGGAATTATGATTCAAATTTCAAACTCAGTTCCACTTTCCATTAACAGATTCATCAGAATTAAGCATCAGCAGTAATGGTTCACTGACATCCAATATCTCAGATGACAATTTCTAAATCATCAAACCAAAGTTACTAATTCCTTAGTAAATTCAGAATTCAAATTTGCATTAGGTGCAGTGCTTAAGATGGTAAAAAGCTTCTAATTTTATGTCTAAAACTGAATTCTTTAAACTGTTCTAGCTATGTCCACGGTTTCATGCAATTTTCCAAAGTTTTCACCGTTCAAATCACTCAGATTTCCATCTTAGGTGTTAAAGTCAAGCATAGAACACAAAACTCATCATGAATCATGTATTTAACAGAGAAGTTTACAAGAGATTCGAAACTTTACTCATAACTCCAGTGAAATGGAGTTTTAATTACACATAGCCATCAAGAAAGCAAGAAGAAGTGATTTGGATGGATGAAATGGAGTGGAAATGGCCTCCTTGCACCTTGGCGGCACCTGGACTTGAGCTCTGGAGCTTCTGGTTCGCTTCCACGAAGAAGAACTGCCTCATTTTCTGTTTTTGGACCTTTTAATGAGGTCTGAATTAAAGTCAACGGCTTGAGCGAACTGCTCTTCTCGCTGGAGCGAGCAGCATTAGTCGCTGGAGCGACCGCACGCTCGCTGGAGCGAGCGCCTCCTTTGGCTCCAGCGAGAAAAGCTTGTTTCTGGCTGGCTGGAGCGCCTGGTGCGTGAAAGCTTCTTCTTTCTTCTTCTTTTGGCTTTATTTACATTGCAAAAATCATCATAAAAACAATCAAACCCACTTATAAACATTTCTAAACAATATTTACATCAATTCATGGGACTTTATTGCTATTTTTCACACAAAAGAGACAATTATAAGTGCGTTTATTTAGATAATTATCACACTTATCAGACCGCAGTCGAAAACCCTCCTTATTGGGGGCGGACGACCGAAGGAGGAGCTGTGGTGGCCAGGACAGAGCTGTCAAGAAGTAATCTGGGAAGAGCGACACCGACCGAGAGTGTCGGGTCAGTGAGACATGACAGCGCGACGGAAAACGGACCGACGAGGGGCGGAAGTTACGGCGGAGGTGACAGTCAGAATCAGAATTCAAGAAATTTGCCTTACCCGGAGTATTTGAAACGCCGGGAAGAAGGGAGATGCGTTCGTTGTGGGGGGCCTTTCAGCCCTGGACACCAATGTCCTGAGAAGAGCCTACGTGTGGTGCTGCTGGCAGAAAATGAAGAGGAGGACGAAGGGGTAGAAGTTGAGCAGAACAGATGGGGCTCACTGCCTTCGCGACAGGCGGAGTAGGATGATGATGTCGGAGCATATTCAGTCCGACCTTGGGGGCAAGGTCGATTTTCAAGGGGGAGTATTGTTAGGACTTAGAGAGTATAGTAAAGGGTTAAAAGAATATAAAAATAAGAAGGGGGTGGGACAAGGTCTATATAAAGACCCCGTTATTGTTTTGAAGGCACATTTAGAAACTTTGATAAAATTGTTGACTGATACTTGTATCTAGTGAAGAAGGTTAAGCTCCTGTGTTTTCTTTGCATTTTTTTATTCTTCCATGTGAATACAACACGTATTTTCATCTTTCTTGATCTGTGATTACTTGAGTGTGTGTGTGAAAGAGAGCTTGTTAAGAATTCTTACCCGAATACCTAACATCACCTATCTTAGTTTATTTATTTTCTTACATAAAATGCATAAATTATTCTCATACAACATGAATGACAATTCATTTTATATATAGACACGCACTAATGTATGTAGGTATGTATATATACATACGAATATATATATATATATATATATATATATATATATATATATATATATATATATATATATATATATATTAAATTTTCACTTAATAATCTCTAAGAAATTAATTAGTTATATGTCTTAAAAATAGTTTTTAGAATTTAAAATAATTATTTATAATAAAAATAGTTATACTTTTAAGAATTTAAAATAATTATTTATAGTAAAAAATGAACATCAATAAAATATACAAATTATTTAATTTTATAATTATTTTATAATTTAAATTTTTTTCCTAAAATAAAAAAGAATGGGTTGTTGACGTGTTTCCAGTTTTATAAAAATATTACTTTTAGATATTATCTAAGATTTTAATCTTTTTAACATATCATTTTCACTTTGATTTTAAATTGAGTTTTAACCATTCTAAATTATGTTTCGATAAATCTAAAGTATAATTTATTTATTTAAATAAATTCACCTATTACAAATTTTAACAATAATATAATTTATAAATTAAACAAAATATTTATTTATTATAAAGTTTAGAGACATACAATAAACATTTAGCATGCATATTGCATGGGTTAACACACTTGTGGAAGTAAAAGTTCCTCCCATACACACTTGCAAAACTAAAAGAAATAAATTAATTAATTAAACCAACATGAAATTAATTAGACTATTTTACTAAGTTTTTATTTTTGGTCAATGACTTTGCTAAGGTTGGCATGATGTGCTTTCCAATAGGGTGGTGTGTGATCTAATATTAGACTCAGCATCAAGCATTACAAAATCAACAAATGAAACTATTTAATGTATCTTTATCTACATTTTGGGTCTTTTTTTTTTTCACGAGAGGGATTATTCTTTTAATTTGTCAAATTTTTTTTTATATTTTTAGCAAGATTATTCATTTACTGTTGCGGAATATTTGAAAATATTCTTAAAAGGAATTTTGCTTGAAAAAATATAATTGTTATGAGAAAATTGGTGGTTTGAATTCATAGTGAAATGTGATCAAGATGAAATTGCATTGCAAAAAAAAAAAATGAAAAGAAAAGTATATATCCATTTTTTTTACATGAGTAATATATGATTTAACTAAATCAACCATAGGGTGATATTTTTTTCTTTTTTATACCATGAGCTTTTTCCTGATCTATTTAATCTTAAATTGGTTTTACCGATTTAGAGATAAAGTAATCCTTTCACTTCATGTTTCTCTAATTTAAAGGCATTCAACTTAAATATCAAATTACTTACTAACACATTGTTAATTGAAGTGGCATTATACGAAAGTATATATATGATTAAATGAGAAAATTTACATAAAGATGATTAGGCATATTTTTCGAAAAGAACATGAAGTTAGCAATAAAAATAATATGGTTATTATTGTATTATAGGTTTCTGTTTTGGTGAGTTTGTTTTCATTTATAACTTATAAGTAGTAGTTGAATGGTGTAAGTGGTTTGAATGTAGGGCATGAAAGAAAAAATTAAGTATAGCTTATGCACTTTATACTAAAGCTACCTACTTTCCTAGCCATGGGATGAAATTGATGTCTATATGTTGTATTTTTCCAAGATGGCTTCTAATATTGGATTTGACCTAAGCAAGGAGGTTCTCCAAGGTACTTGGAAAATTTACCTAAACTTTGATGTCCATAGGATCTTGCCTCTCTTTGGTAGGAATAAAATGTTTAATCCAAAAGGGTTCTCATAAATCATGACCACTTTACATTAACATAAAGACTAAACAAAATGTACTACTACTCAAATGGGTTTAATGGATTCTCTTTCCTATTCAAGCTAAAACAACTTAACTAAATTAAAGTTATGTGTTGCAATCACTCTATCACCAAAACACCATTTTGTGGGTGACATTGAAAAAGTTGCTCCCTCATTAGGATGGACATATTTGAGGAACACCTAAATGATGCATGATTGAACCCTAGCAAACCCTAAAATTTTTTCAAGAATGTGAGATCATATGTGTGTTGTTGTGAATATGGAAACACAATGAGTAGATAATCATGTTCATGATCGTGAAATTAGCACCAACTCAAACCTACTCGTGGTTAAGTTTTTAAAACCCTCAAAAGTCGATGTCACCACATGATGATTATGACATTGTTGGAAGAAATTTCTTGTGAAAAAGACATGCTATAATAAAAGTAATTAATAATAATAATAGTATTCATGCATACACTAATGAAATAATAATAATAATAATAATAATAATAATAATAATAATAATAATAATAATAATAATAATAATAAGAGCTTGATTTGATTATTTACCTTTTTGATTGGTCCTTGTTCAATGAATTCACGACCCACATAAGCTATTTTTTTCTTGCCTAATTTGACGATCATATACGATTTGTTGTTAAAACTTAATTTTTCCTTTTGCATTGCCATCATCTTCATAAATGATTGAAATCGATAGCTTGTTTTTCCACTTGTACGATCAATAGCGTTCGTCCATTGCTAGTTTCTTTATTAAGTTAAGTACGGATTTTGAGATTTAAGGCTATGCTTCCATTTAGGTTTTGTTTTCATTAAAAAGGACCTAGCCAAACTTTTATTACAACCCAAAAAATTTATTTCATGTATACCCACAACGATTTATTAAACATAATTTTATTTATATTTCTCTTTTCTTTAAGTTCTTGTTACATTATGTGGGAACCAAATGCTAATTTGTTTGAGTGATTAGTATGGTGTCACTTAGAAAATTAACCTCTCTCAAAGACTTCATTAAAAAGAAAGTCAATTAAATCAAATAATTGTCATGTCTCCACATAGTGATAAATAGTTATAAGATACTTGGATTTAGGATCAATTAATTGATTTTTCATCACATTAAAGACAATAAGAACAAAAAAAATTGAATCGCTATATGAAATCGAAATACAATGGAATGATTTATAGGATAATAACCAAATTTCTATTATAATTATAAGTCAGTTTGTATAATGTATATATATATTCATTTTGAAATTTAACAATTTTGTCATAATTTTATTATAAAAGAAAAACTTGGGTATGTTAAGAAAAAGAAAAGTGTATTTATAAATTTTCTTTGAGTTTAACTTTTAAGTAATTAACTCTTAAATACTCTTTACAATTATTTAACAAGGATAGTTTCACATTGAATGTAATTCAGTTTCACATTCAAGAATCAAAACTCACATGTGTCACTCACTCTTGCATTAACAATAACTTATAAAAACAGAGAAAACATGAGAAAGCAAATAAATTTAAATGATGAACTTCTTTAAAATAACTACAAAAGTTTGCTAAGTTTTAGGTGCATGACTCGAGTTTTTTCAAATTTAGTTATTTTTCTCTTATGTTTTCCAATATATATTTAAAGACACTTATTTTGATGTTTGAAAATATGTCAAGTCTTCTTTTAATATATTAACGTTAATATAGTATGAAATTCAATAGACAAATAACATAAAAAAACTTAATAAGAATTTGGAGTTACTCTTCCTTCACTATTAACTAAGTACATGGAATGGATTAAAAAACATATGTATCCAGCATTCTCTCTCTTTGTTTTATATAAAAAATACAAAAAGAAAATCATTATTATTACTTTAATTTCTACCAGGTTCAATAGTTTCATTTTGTTTAAAAATCGAAGTTTAAAGTGTTTAAATATTTCTTTCATCCTTTGAAATACATTTTAAGGATAAAACTATGATGATTCTAAAGCGGACAATATACCTTATGTATAGAATGATTGACACTAACTATGTTACTCAAGAGACTTGAAATCAAAATATTGATGTTCGCTTATAAGTCGAGACTTAAGATAGTTTAAATATTTAATTCACCTTTTTAAAGATAAAACTGTGACAGAGTTCAACACTTCAAAACACATTATATGATAATTGACTATAACAATACCACTCGATAAATTTATTATTTTTATGTGAATCAGTAATAAAAAAAAAAAAAGCAAACATAGAAAATCTTACCTTTTAGATTCCTTGTTGGATTAGATTCCATCATTGGCTTTCATAGTAACTTTAACGGTTTTAGTCTCTTATAGTACCCTTGTAGAACGTAGTAAGTTGGGTATTCCATTATTGATCGAACACATCCATGTTCATCACAATAATACTGTTTATTAATTACATACTGCAAAATTTTAACTGAATTTCGTAGTATTTCTAATTAATATTTACCAAGTTCCACCAATCTATACTTATATTTGCGTCACTTCAATCTCGTCATTTTAGTTATTTACTTCTTTAAATTAATTGATTAAATCGTCATTCATCAAACATTCATCAAACATTCATCAATCTCCTAATCATGTAAAAAACAACAATGATTTTTAGTAATAAGACAAAACAAATGACTTAAGCCTTTTTATTTTGATCCGTCAGGATAAATTTGATAAATAACGGTTATTATTTTTATCATATATAAAAGTAGTTTTAAAGTTTTTTTATCGGCAAAAAAAATATATTAATAATAAAATATTTAGACTGCTCTAACCCACTGATAAAAAATATTTACAAAGTTCCTTTTATCTACATAAAGACTGTTTCTCACCGTGATCTCAAATTACCTTTGAGTTTTAAAGTTACTATTGAGATAAGTTTGTTTTCAAATATCTTGGTGGTTGCATCATATCACAAAGGTATCTTACTCTTTGCTTTCACTGAATTTTCATTATCTTTGAATTATAATCTATATAGGGTGTGTGATTATGAAGAATCATGCGTTGAGATAGTTGGACAAGAAGATTGTAAACTCTAATCATTGTATCATTGCTAGTAATCAAAGATAAGTTTTTTTTATTATTATTATTTATTATTATTAGCGAAGAAATATATAAATATTGAAACATTTTGAATGTTTTTTTTTATATAAAATAATACATATTTTTGCAAAGTCATAATATTGTATATTGAAGTTGACACTTGTCTAGTACTAAAATGTTAAAGAAGTTAGTGACTTAATGACATAAGAACTCATAGTTGAAATTTCAATTAATACAATCATAAATATGATAATCCTAAAATAGCAATGTTTTTATGAAATAAATTTTAATTTTTGAAAAGACGGAATAATATGACACCGTCGTAAATAAAGATATAATAAAAGTATGAAAGGATTTGAGAGGTGTTTTAATCCATATACATTAAAATTAAAAATTAGAAAACAATCCAATCTTATCTAAAATTTTCATTGTTACAATTAATAATATGATTAGATAGATGATTATTTTATGGTTTAATGTTTTGATAGGTCTATATTTTCGTCCATAATCTCAAATAGGTCTTCTTTTTTCTTTTAGTATCTCAATTGGGTCCTTATTTTTGTAAGATTGAATCAAATAGAGACTTACTGTCAAATTGGACAAACGTCGTTTAGGAGGTCCTGATGTGGCATGCTGACAGTATACTTTTAATTGATGTGGCAGTAAAAACCTAATCGTGAAGTAAAAACATGGTGGTCGGCCACTCGGCTTGGTAGTCGGCCACTCGGTTTGGTGGTCAGTTGTCCTGGTGGGTGGGTGGCCGGCCTGATGGTCAGCCTAGTGGTCGGCCACTCGGTCTGGTGGGTAGTCGGCCTGGAGGTGCCAGTTCAATGAAGATTTATGAGGATTGGTAAGCCAATTCAACGAAGATTTATAACTTGTTATAGCAGTAACATATGACTTGTTTAGTAGTTTACTACCCCTGAAATGCCATGAGAAATTGTACATAAATGTTCTCATTATTTAAGCTTTTGAAGAATCTTTTGTGTACTGTACGGTTTCCTGGCAGTACCAGGTCGGCCGACCACCAGACCGAGTGGTTGACCACCAGGCCGACCACCAGGTTTTTACTTCAGAATCAGGTTTTTACTGCCACGTCAATTAAAAGTATACTGTCAACATGCCACATCAAGATCTTCTAAACGATGTTTATCCAATTTGATGACAAACATCTATTTGATTCAATTATACAAAAATAAAAACTCAATCGAGACGTCAAAAAAGAATGAAATTTATTTGAGATTTTGGACGAAAATACAGACTTACCAAACTATCAAATCTTATTTTATTGACGATATAAACAAATTTTTTAAAATAAAAGATTAACGTAAATTTATATACATATATAAAATATATATTTTTAATATTGTAGCAGATAATATCCGTGTTAATTCTCCCCAGAATTGATAAAAGAGGCTATATTTGAATGTTAATATAATTGATAAAAAAGAAAGTGGTAAGAAAAATGTTGGATGAGAAAGAGGGTAAAAGGAACGAAGAATGGAAGTGAAAATGTTTTGAGGAGAGATACTGGGCATGTGGAACTTGAATCAGTTTGACAAGTGTAATAGTTACACATTAAATGGGATCATTAAGGCTATGTTGGACCATTACGATGCTTAGAGCTGGCAACGATAAAATTTAAGGAGCTTGTCCCCATTGTCCTTCCAATGAGACTTTTTTCCATCCCACACCACACACATTTAAGTTTTCTATTTTAGCCCTTTTTTTTCATCACGGGACCCTTCTTTTGTCTTTTCATGCACCAAATCATTCAAGATACCCCTTCTCAACCCTAGAGCCCCCACCTCATTTATTTCTCCTTAATTACAAAAACACCCCTATCTTCTTCCTTCTTCCTTCTTCTTTCTTCTTTCTTCTTCTTCCTCTTCTTCTTTCAATCTATTATTAAGTGCCAACCTTTTCTGGCACCCCACTTTTCTCATCTCCCTAATCTCCAACCTTAAATAAGGATAATGATATATGGATAATATTTTTTGACAACATTTGAACATCATCATACGTGTCATTGTGTGATTGATCCAAATGACACAATGACACCACCGTGAACCAATCACACAATGACACGTATGATGATGTTCAAATGTTATCAAAAAATGTTTTCTAAGTATCTTTATCCCTTCAATAAAACCCATCTTTTTTTTTTCTTTCTATTTCTTAAAATTCTTCTTTTACTTATACTTATATATCTCATCTCTCATTTACTCTTAATAGCACATTTTGAAGATGTGCTTTCTAAAACCATCAAACTCAAACGAACTAATTGATTACATTCCAAGATTCCTTCTTTTTTTTTTAAAAAAAAGAAATCTTGTTTCAGTTACTGTTGGACATTAAATATGAATATTGAAACATTTTTGTCACCACACAAGAAAAAAAAAAGAAACAAACATAGTCTCTCATTAAATTCAATTTCAATTTAGATAAAGCTGTTAAGTGTAAATTGGATAATTCCAAATCTTCCATCATCTCTTTCTAAAATTCTTCTCATGCTAGATATATTTATTTTTGTTTGTTGTTTAATAGGAAACTATATGTTAACTATGTTGAATTTTTTTTTTAGCGAGATTCATGAGTTTTTCTACCTAAGAAACAAAACATTACATCCAAGGTTAAATCTTATGACTAAATGTTTGTGAGTTTTATTTTTATTTTAATATTATTTAACTTTTTCATTTTTATTAAATGTGAGATTTTGACTCATTGAATTAAATTTTATCACAAATTTTTATTAGAAAAAAAAATTATGCTTGTTATACTCATTTATCTTTAGTTGATTTTTGCTGCAAACGGAATACTCTTCTTATTTCTCTCTAAATTAGATACCAAGCAAACTATCAAAACTCTGAAAATAAAGTAAATTTTAACTTAATAATCTGTCAGAAATTATTTAGTTATACTGTTATTGAAAATAGTCTTTTCAGAGCAAAACAACCTTATTAAATTAAAGAGATGCAGTGCAGTTAGGATGTCTAGATCATATAAAAAAGAAAGATATTATCATGGTTAGATTTTTTTAAACAAAAGAAAAAAAATTTATTTTTTTTATTAGTAATAGATATACTTTTTATATACATATTTATGAAATATTTGAAGTGTTTTAATCTCTACAAAATGAAAGTAAGTACAATAATAATATTAAGCAAAATGAAGGTAAATGATTTCTAACTACGTATATATTATTAAAAAAAAAATAAGAGACAAGAATGTATTGGAAAATATATTAATAATATTTATTCTCATTTATATAAGTTGATAGAAATTATTGCACTTTGATACTTTTGGACTGTGAGTGCATAATTAAACAGAAGCTAAACACACATCAGAAACTGAATTAAGGAACTACTCTCATGGTAGGTTGTAGCCGACCTCCAATGGATATCTCCAATTTTTAGCAGTAATTCTTGATTGCTATGAAGACTCTATTGTTCAAACATCACTTAGGACTGACAAGACTATGGTTTCAACTTTTTGGTCAAACTTACGAAAAAGCACAAAAAAATTAATGTTTGAGGGTAAAACAAAGGTATAGTTTTTTTCCCATTCAATTTTTAATGATTTAATAATCATGCTTAAGAGTTAATCATTTATAGTTTACTTATTTCATTAGTCAGATTGAAACTTTTATGTGTTGAACTTAATAAGAAATACTAGAACTAAGAAAACAACTTACTTTCTTAGGATGGAAATTATTTTCATGAAGTATTTTTTTAGTATAAAAATAATTAGAAACAACTAGTTCACTTCTTTCTATAAATTTTATAAGTATTTTTTATTTAAAAAAAAAGATTATTTTCAGTTTAAGTTTTTAAAATCAACCACGTCTCAATAAAGTCTAAAATTTTCAGCTTTTGCAAGGTATATTAAATTAAGTAAAAGGCAAATAAATTAAAAAATCATTTTTGAATTACCAATTTAAAGTTTCCACTATTTATTTATTTATTTATTTTCAGGCAAATCCATATGAAACTAGTTAGTGTGGACTATTTCATAATTAAGACTGATGTAAAGAGAATAATAATAAATAGAATAATTGTAAAAAGAGTACTTCCCCACTGATATTGGTTGATATAGAAAAAGAAAAAACTGAAAAGGAATCATATGATGAATAATTAAAAACTGGGCTTAGCCATGCCATAAATACAGCTAGATGACGTATCACTTACAACTTATGGCTATAATAACTTGGTATAGCTCATTGCTCTATGGCTTCAAAATTCTACCCAAAGTAAATTCATAAGAAAAGACAGTCCACTCCCTTTTCATATCAATCTCTTCACCAATACATTAAAATTTCTGAATACTTTTTATTTATATATAAATATTAATATTTTAATATAATAATCAATATATTCTATTAAATTACATTACGTTAAAAGTTTAATATCGACTAAAAATAAATTAATTAAAAATAAAATTAATTTATATTATATAAATGAATATAAATTTTATTTTATAAACTAATTTTATAAAGTTGAATTATCCTTTTATTACTCACGTGAAGCTTTAAGTAAAATAAAGTAAACAAAATTGTTATAAGCTCCATTTCTACATACTGTCTTTATTTGAATTCTAGTTATAAATGCTAGAATAATACTACACTGTATCTAGGTGATCTAGGTGATGAGTGTTGTTTCTTACATCTATTTTTCACTAAGATTTTAATTCTTGTAAATTTATTTGTGTAAATGAGTTATAATATTCCAAGTGTTACTCTTTACACGTGTTATCTTTTATAGAGAAAAAAAAGAGTGAAATGAAGTTTAATTTTTTATATATAATTTTATCATTTTAAAATTATGTAAACAAGAAATATATAATTGGACAGAGATTTTACTGAAGGGGGTTAATCACATTGATGAACAAAGGGTAGATATACATGTATTTTAAAATATATTGTCATGGTATATGTAAAACTTCCATATTATATAAGAATATATGATAATCTATAAATACTTTCTTTTAATTTCTTAACTAGCTGATTGTGTTAAATAGGAATCTAACTCATTTCTAGTCTTTTAGTTTTGATTGAAGGTTTATTTAAGTTATACTTTTGTATTATTTAAGAGTTGAAATTAAAGTAATTTATAAAATTCTCATTTCCTAATCACCCACATCTATTTTAAGGACAGATTGTGTAAAGAAGTAAAATTTGAGTTTCAAATTATACAATTCATAAATTACCCTAATAGTCAAAACATGTGTTTTTTTTTTTTTGTCATCTCAAAACTATTCCTAATTTACTAAATTATAAACTAATCTCACTTAAGTCCAACAAGTTTTCACATGTGATTGAAAAAGAGATTATCCACAAAATTATCAAAAACAATGACTTTAGATATTTAGCAAGTATGACAATCTTTCACACACAACAATGATCCAACATAAAATTGTTTGTTAAACAAATCATTCTTAGATGTAAACGTACGGTGTCTAAATCCTAAAAATCACATGATTATTTTAATAGAAATTTTATGAGTAACATAACTACCAAAAAATAAAATAAAATTGATGAGTTGGTAGAGAAGGGTACTCTTGTAACGATATAGTCCACAAACATGTACCTTATAATTTAGTTTAGTTTATTATGCCATTTATGCCGCTGACCTTTCTTCCATGCCTATCTCTTCATTTATAATTAACTCCATCTCACTCTCTCTTTCTTCTCTCTTTCTCTCACACCATAGTTTTCTTTCTTCCCTTCATTGTGCATATAAGTAAGAGCAAAAGCTACTACAGGTGCTAGTTTCCACTTGCAAATGGGACGATCACCATGCTGCGACAAGGTAGGTTTAAAGAAAGGACCATGGACTCCGGAAGAAGATCAGAAGCTCTTAGCTTACATTGAAGAACATGGTCATGGAAGCTGGCGTGCCTTGCCAGCAAAAGCTGGTACTTCACACTGTTTTTTTTGGTGTAATATTGCTTATGTAGTGTAAGGAGTACATGTTTGTGTAGTGTTGCAATGTAGTTCATGTTGAACTGAAACTGCTTGTGCTGTTATGTGTGTGTGTGTTTATAGGGCTTCAGAGGTGTGGCAAGAGCTGTAGACTGAGATGGACCAATTATCTCAGACCTGATATTAAGAGAGGAAAGTTCAGTCTGCAAGAGGAACAAACCATCATTCAACTCCATGCCCTCTTAGGAAACAGGTTTGTTTGGAATCTTATGTTGTTTGTGCTATGTTGTTTGAAATCTTAGGAAACTGTTTTGATTGAGTTTTTTCTTGGAAGCAAGGGTAACATTAAGAATGTTCAAAACTCAAGACCCATTATGGGGTTTTTTGAAGATGTGAAAGTGATGCATTGTTTTTCTAAATGACAGTGTGTTATTATGGATCATGTCACTGTATTTCATACACTGACCTCAACAACTTGATATTTTATTCTCTCATACTCTCTCCTCAGTTACTACATGAATCATTCATTCATTCATTCATTTTCCGTGTAGAGCTATAATTTCTTTTCTGTTCCTGTGCCCTTCCTGTGCAGCAGAATGTCTTAAATGCAATGACCTCTCAATTTCTTCACCCAACTCCCCCCAACAAAAAAATAATAAAATTTAGACACTGTCCTCTGTGCCATTTCCATAAATTTTTCCCTGACATACAGGTTTATTCGAGGCCAATCTTAATTGCAAAACATATATGTCATACACATCTTCTGCCATAATCAAAATGGCATGTAGCCATCATCTATGTGATTATCTAATGGATACTACATACTACATACCCTTCTCGTTCTCTCTCACATTTTTTTATAGTGGTTATTTAAAAAGAAGAAACAGTAATCTGATTTAGTAGTATTTTTGGAATACTGGTCTAGGGTTTAATTTAACGTTGTCTGCACTATGGTTGTGCTGTCTTTGTACTCAGGTGGTCGGCAATAGCCACACACTTGCCAAAGAGAACGGATAACGAGATCAAGAACTACTGGAACACACATCTTAAGAAAAGGTTAACAAAAATGGGAATTGACCCTGTCACACACAAACCCAAAAACGATGCACTTCTCTCCAGTGATGGTCAATCAAAAACCGCTGCAAACCTCAGCCACATGGCCCAGTGGGAAAGTGCTCGACTTGAAGCTGAAGCAAGACTAGTGAGAGAGTCAAAGCTACGTTCACATTCACTTCAGCAACAAATTGGAACTTCTTCTACATTTGCATCATCGTCTTCTGCATCCACTTCAGCTTCAGTTCTCAACAATAATAAACCAGAAGCACCACCTCCGCCACCGCCGCCGCCCTCGCGGTCCTCCCTTGACGTCCTCAAGGCTTGGAACAACGGAGGTTGGTTGAAGTCCAGTGAAGGGAGTGGCGCCATTGCAAGCACGGTTGGGGTAAGTGGAGACCTTGAGTCTCCTACTTCTACGTTATCTTTCTCTGAGAATGCACCACCGATTATGAATGCGATTGGAGGAGAAAATAACAACAACAATGATAACGCAATGCCTATGATCGAGTTTGTGGGAAGTTCGGGTAATTCTTCTTCTCTCGTGAAAGAAGAGGGTGAGCAAGAATGGAAAGGTTATGATAGTTCTATCAACACTTTCAGTTCTGGTTTGCATGAGTTCACAATGGCCATGGAGGGCAGTTGGGTGCACGAGACTCTCAGAACCAATGGCTCACATGACGACATTGTTGAAGAAGGCTTCACCAATCTTCTCCTTAAGACAAACTCGGAAGATCCAAGTTTGTCGTCAGAAGGTGGAGGAGAGTCTAACAATGGTGACGGTGGTAGCGCCGGTCACAGTGATTTTTACGAAGATAACAACAACTATTGGAACAGCATCCTTAATTTAGTGAATTCATCTCCTTCTCATTCTCCTATGTTCTGATGTTAGGTAAGGAATGGATCATCAAAGCTTGAATTTTCACCTAGTTTTGTTGGGTGAAAAGTTATGTTTATCTCTTACTTCATCACAACCACTTACAACAATTCTTACAGCGCCAAAGTTTTTAACGAGATAAACACAAATTCATGCGACAAGATGAAGTGAAAATTCAAACACAGGAGCATTTGTTTTCGTGTTGGAAAGGGTTATGTTATGTCAGTGTGAGTCACATAGAAGCTGCATATTCCTGAAATTCATGACCCAAGTCAGAAATGGTTGATTTTTCTTCCCACATCACCATGAAATGAACATGCTCACACAAATATGTGGAGTTCCATATAGTGGTTTTTGTTGATGCTTTAACAGAGACTCTTTTTTTTTTTTCTTTTTTTTTATTTTATATTTTTCTTCCGTTGGAAGTGTGTTATTGTAATTTTCTGATACCTAGTTTTGGAAAACAGCTCACTGGTTGGTCGTTTCCAGCATCAAATGTTTATATGAATTTGTTTGATTTTGATCTTTCTGAACGGAGAATGTGCAATTGGATCTGTAGTCAAAGTTATTGTAGACAAGTGTGTCTGCGAATTAAATGACTTTTACGCCAAGTAATTAATTTTCCGGTGTTTAACTGTGTACAAAAAAATTCAATAAAGGAAACATTTAGTATCGACTTTATTGCTGTTGGTTTCATGTCGCATTCTTGCTTTTTAATGTTTATATATATTATTTCCATTTCACCTTATCTTCAAACTGAATTTATACACTCCTATACTATTATCACACTTTTCTATCATCTCCCATTAATTCTATGTAGTTCCTCTTGCACTCTCTCTTGCTAAAACTTTCGAACAGGTTTATTTTGCTTGGTTGTCACTCATACTTTGTCAAGGTGGAACCAATACATTTTCTTGCTAAAAGATGTGAATTATGATATATTAGTTATGCTTAAGAAATTTTTTTATAATTAATATTATATTATAGATAAATTAGAAAAAAGTCGAGTTGTTAGGCTTTATTTATTGTATGGTTAAAAATAAATATGTTTTATATTTTATTTGAGTTATAAAGTTAGTGGCTACGCTAGTCTCCCAAATTCGGAATCTAAAAGTATAGTAGTATGCACTCCCAAATTTGGAATCTAAGTATAATATGCACTAACTTGGGTGGATAATCCTATAATTTGTGTTGAATAGGTCTTCTATTTTATGTTTTTCTTTGATGAGAATGAACAAGCTGAATTAAGCATTTAAATTATTAAGATAGAACTCGTAGTGATACTTCTACTTTAAAAGTATTATCATATTTCTAGATGAAACATAATATTACTTACCTATATATAATAAATAAACTCGGAGTGTTTGAAAATAATGTTTATTCCAACCTTGCTTAATGACCGGTCGGATAATGATATTGATATTTATGATTAATAATTTGAAAATAAATATAACATTAATGTTCTATAATTATGAGTTTAGTGAAGGATTGTGTTGGAAGATTCATGTCCACTAGAGATAAAGTCAATTTATAATATATAACTAGATGCAAACTTCACTTTACAAATCAATTTTGTGGATTTGAGTTAGATTTAAAGTCTACTTTTAATATGGTATCCGAGTTAGGCGGAGTCTATCTTAGAGATATTTTTTGTTTCTTAGACATTTCTATTTCACCCGTTATTAGACCATTCAATTTCTACTATCATGCAGGATGTGTCTATACCTCAGCGTGAACGAGTATTAACAAGTGTTAATTGTGTCAAAAATTTAATATGTGACCACAAAGTGTAGTGTATGAATATGTCTCCATTTATTATTATTTTTTCTCATCCGTAGTATTGTATTTTTGTTACATAGATGCTTAAATTTAAAATTTTGAATGTTGAAATTAATTGTTAAATGTTTAAATTTAATTATAAATGTATAAACTAAAAAATAAAATATAGGAATAGTAAAAATTATAGGTTTCGATAGAAACCTATAATTAAGAAATCTTTTATATATATAAACTTGTAATAAAACTTGGGAAGGGGAAGCATCCCATGTGGCTTGCTCGCATCTCTTAAATGAGCCTTTGATTTGTCAAATCTGAACTCAGTTGATCGAAATATTGACAAAAGGATTTACTGCGGATTTGCAATTATGAAAGCAGCATATATATATATATATATATATATATATATATATATATATATATATATATATATATATATATATATATATATATATATATATATATATATATATATATATATATATATATATATATATATATATATATATATATAGCAGAACGGGTGAAAATACTCTAAAATAGTACTACAAATTTTAACATCTAAATTTATCAATTATTTCTCATTATATGAACCATATCAAAAAATGAAACAAAAAAAGAAAGATACAAATCAAACATTGTGTTTCAATTGGAGGATGGATTTGAGAAATTGAAAATGTATGAATTTATAAAGAAAAATTGGTGAAAGCGATGTTATTTTGATTAAAAATTATGAAAAAAAAAATGAAGGAGAAATTTATTAAAGTTTGTAATTATCTGATGAATTGAGAAATAAATAAAAGTTGATAAAATTATTTAATTAAATATATTTTTAAAAATAATTATTGAATATGAAATATATTTATTACTAGTTATTAAATTATATTTATTATTTTAATATTATTTATTTAATTATTTATTATATTATAAATTTGAAATAAATGTTTTGAAAGTATTAAAATCTCAAAATAAAAATATATAAGGAGTATTAAAATTTAAATTAATTAATTTTGGTTTAATTCTTATTTAATTGTATTTTTTATTAATATATTTTAAGTATTTATCATATTAGAATAAAAAATAAACATTTTATTATATTTTATTCAAAATAGAAAAGTCAATGATATCATGCATATATTTATTATAAGTATTACCTTGTAATGTTTCCAATAATAATATTATGTATTGTCGAGTTAATGTTAAGAATTTGTTGGAATCTAACATGATTTCTAATCTTTCAAATCATTGACAAAGAATAGGTATACTTGATCAAATGTTTTATAGTTTTATGAAGAAAAATTAATCCCAAAAGAGAAGAATTCATAAAATCAATGAGGACATTTTGAAGCCAATTCCAAACATGTTTAACAATAGGATAATAAAAAACAAATAACAAATTATCTCCTTTTATAGCTTAAGTAAAGTAAACATATAACACAAAAAGTAAAAAGTAAACATATAACACAAAGAAATCCATTTTCTAATAAGTTTCTTATGAAAAAATTTCGAAAGGACTAAATATTTGACAAACAATTAAACCACACAAACTCCTCTCACTCACAAGAGTTTTTAGAAGAAAAGAAATAAAATCCCTAGCAAATTTTTGATCAAGGACACTATTGTTATCCACCATCTACTTAGGATGATTAAGAGGGCCAAAATATGTGAAAAAAAAAAGTTAAATCATATTTTAATTCACAGTCTTTTCACAAATATTGTTTGACGATGAATATTCAAACAATAATTTGTATTGAAAGTGATCAAAAAGTGTTTTTTATTTCACATTAACTATTAACTATCCCACTCAAGTTAGTGTAAATAAAAATAAGACATAAAGATATAAGGAGAAATAGAAATACAATATAATATTTTTATTCATGTTTGTCTGACCATGCATACTACATTTAGGTGTCAATCAACAAAAACCCCTTGAGTATGGTTTGGGCTTGTATTCACTCATAAATAATCCTTTTAGTATTGTTTTAGCTTCGAATCACTTATGTCTGACATCGTTCAAGTATTCTTTCAACAAGTTCCTTATGGCTAAATCTAGTATTCTTCCCACAAATCACTCTTTACTTAATTAATAATTCTTTGAAACACGGGTAAACTCTAGAAAGGGGGATGGGGTGTGAGGGGTGGGTTGGGGAGAGTTTGAGGATGAAGTTGTTGAACACTTAAATATTTTCATAAGCATTTAAAAATATTTTAAAACAAAAACAAGGATGAAGACTTATTTATATACTCGTTCACTCCAATCTAAGTTACGTTTCAATTATCCCTTAAACATTCTTAAAGGGTTCCACTAATCTTTAAAAGATTACAAACGAGTTTGACCACTCTTGGTTTTACAAATTAACCCAACTAGTTAGACGAGTTTCACCACTCCTGGTTTTACACTAGTCCAACTAACTACATTGTTTAACTCCACTGAGTTAAACCATCAAGTATTTTAATTCACTTATGAATATACAGAATAACAAAAGTTTTTGTAAAAAAGTAAAGATGACGACTCTCTTAGAGAGGATACATTTTCAATACAATAAATATATAAAAACTTGTAATAAAGATTTTTTTTTTCAAATAGAAAGTGTAAATGATGTAAGCGGGAGAAAATGTTAACAGCGTAAGAGTAATGACAAATCTTGTTGTTGTCTTTTCTTCATGAAATCCTCTTTATATAGATTTCTTCAAAAAATATTTGTTTTCAAAGCATTGACTTTGATGTAAGTTGGGTAGCCTTTAGGTACAAGGTCAGATGTTATGTTGCTTCTTGTAGAGACAATTGTACTACTTATACGAAAGTGTCAAATAGAAAGCGAGAAGGAAAAATTCCCATAATATTTTCCTATATCTTAACATTCTTCTGATCTAATGGAGAACTTTTGAATAAAACTATGTACTTTAATAATCTGCACAGAAAAGGAGAACACAACATAACAAACAATAAAATACTATTTCAACATGCATTACAAGTATTAGACATTTTTAAGCATTTAGGCATGATACATGTACCAGCATTTAGGTAAAATCTGATTGGAGTAACCTTTAGCTTTTAAAATAACATTTAGTGTACTTATCCCGAATGGGTCATTTAATAGATACTATTTAATTATAAAGTTATGTTAAACTTCAAAATAGGTTTTTCTTAGATAATCTTGTTTTAAAATTCTTTTCAACATGTCATGCCTAGTTTAATCAAGCATTCTTTCAACAACAAAATTCTAGCTTAACCAAATATTATTTCCACAAGTCACTTCTAACTTAATCAAGTATTTTTAACAAATTCCTTTTTACTTAAACATGTATTATTTGAACAACAATCACTCATGGTTATTAACCGAATATTTTTTTTTATAAAAAATAACCAATCTTGACTAAGATAAATAAATTATCTAGAAAGTGGTAAACAAATCCCAAGTTGCTTACAAAAAGAGAAAATATCATTTGTTGTCGTGTACAACATTCATTCATTATTTTATAGTTTGTTAAATGAACACCAACTATGTTCTTATAAATTTTTTATGGTTACAGAAAATTGAGCAGATTTTCGGCACTATGCAACGTGGTCTCTCTTTCTTCTGTGTCTCACTTATGAATTATTTTTTTTCCCGATAAGATCTCTAACATAATATCTTCAAGAAAGAGTTTGAGATTTCTTCTGACTGAGAAATGGTGGACTTTCGTTCTGTTAAATTTTTACATGTTCTCTTCTCTAGCATTCAGTAATGTGTGTCAAATTTAATACTCACAGCAAGTTCAAATTATGTGTACGAAACTTTGCAATCCTTATAAATGATCTAAAGGACATGCAGTTAATTTCCCAGAAAAATCAGAGACAGGGCATGTCCCTTATTACTCATGAAAGAGCAATGTCAATGACTTCGCCTTCTCACCTTAGTTTATATCACCTTAACTTTAACTATAAAAACATATATATATATATATATATATATATATAAAGATTAATTCTGCTATGAAATCTTCTTAATTTAAACACAGGATATATTAAAATTTAAATTAGTTTTTAATATTAACTATTAAGGTTTTAACTATTAAATTTATGAATCAATTATAATTTTTTATTCATAATAAAAACTATTTTAAATATTACAAATTTTTAATTTATAAAATGATATCTAACTTAATTAAAACAAGAAATAATTATTTTAGTCTTTAAAATTAGATATTATTTAATAATTTTCTTATACTGAATATATATATATATATATATATATATATATGGTTATTGTATTGAGATCAAGTTTATTAAGATAATATAATTAAAATTCATCATTATATTTCAAATATTATTTCTTTAGAAATTTGAAGTTATATTGTAGTTTTGTTTTTAAAAAGTATGTTAAAAGACTGAAGAAGGAATATTTATTTAAATTACTCTTAACTTTAACTTTTAAGCGTTGTGAGATAGTTAGATATATTAAAATAAATCTTTCAATCGAAATTTAAGGGTTAAAAGTTTCATTCTCTTGAAAAGTATGTGAGTTTGAATTTAGAATCTCGTTTTTATTTTTAGATGACCTTAATTTTATAGATATAATATTATTAAAGTTAATCATAACTTATAAAATATTGTTTATTTTGAAAATCAAAACTCTATCATATTTTTATTCTCAAAAACGTTTTAAAGGATTAAATAAAATGTTAAAAGTAGACTTTAAGCCTAACTTAATCCTACAAAACCAACTTGTAAAATAAGGTTTGCACCCACTTATATACACTGAATTAGTCTTATCTCTAGTTGTGGGACTTCCAACACACACCCCTCACGCCGAGGTATATACATGTTGATCATGGGATTAAACATTTAATGGGTGGTCCGATACTGACTCGATAGCTGGTGGAACAATTTGTCCAACAAACAACAAATATGTGGAACTTCCAACATAAAAAATAAATTTAAATTTCTTTTTATCTATCCTCCTCCTAATAATTGTTGGGCACCCTAACTGATAAATAAATTAATTTTATTAACCTATAAGTAATACAAGTAATTTTCGGTTCGTGTAAAAGTTTACGCTAATCATTATGGCAAACTTATACTTTTAAGTCAAACAAATTATTTTACAAATTCTCCATCGAAGCATAAATTAATATATATATTGTTGGAATTCAAATGTGAAAGTGAAAATGGATAACCCTAAATATGTATATTATTAAGTAAGAAATACATGCAAATATGATATTTTAAGGTTTTGCTTTGAATTATTAGTCAAATTAACTTATAGTTCACTTATAACTTATTTGTCAAGGTTTGTTTTTTATTATTTTTTCTTGTAATCAATTAGAAAGCATAAAAAAATGATATTTAGTTTAATTTTCTAAATTTTTATATAAATTTTTTATCTAATAACATGGAGGTTTGGTGACATGTCATTGTTATAACCTAACGCTAAAACACTTGTGTAAGATGTGATAATATATAAACTCTATGATTTAATGACTGTGAAAACTCCAAAATTTATGTTGAATACTATTATATAAAAGTTCTTTTTAGAAAAAAAAAAAAAAAAACATACAATATGAACAAAACTAACACCCGAATCACATACGTTATTATGATAACAAGGACTTACGTACATTATTCCATTCTTCTTTTATGTTAAAGAAAAAAAGTATGCTTTATTCTTCATATTTTCTATAGTTATGATATATCACAACTAAAACGTTTCTTATCTATTTTAATTTCTTTTTTCTTTTTCACTAAATTTTTTTAGCCTATTTTTTGAACATATATATAGACTTAATGAGTCATCTTTCCATGCTATTTTAAGAGAAAGGTTTTTGTACAAGAAAAACTAGAAGTTGAATGCACTTTTTTTTTTCTTTTTTTGTAATTGTAAACTTATTACTATAAAGTAATTGAAAAGTATAATTTATTTGCAATGTGAAGATGATGTAGGGACGTTTTGATAGTAGGATTAAAATAAAGTGGGAGAAAGGAGGGTATGCTATTTAAGTTTGCTAGAAAGAGAAATAAGTCCAACAAAAGTATAATTGCAAACATGGTCCCCCCATCTTTTCTTTGATTCCTTTGTCTAGTAAGTACTACCTTTATTAATTGAAAATTGATATAAAATTTAATTAAGCAAATCAAGGACAAGGCCAAGTTCATTGATTGAAGTGAAACTCTACTACTTTCCTTTAAGTACATTGAATTCCAATTTCATGGAAGAAAATAAAAATTATATTGATAGAGAAAATTCTATTAGAGTTGGTCAATATGAAATTCTATTAAAAAAATTAACGATTTTTTTGTATCAACAATATAATATAAATAATCTTGATGAATTGCATGATATATCTCTTTGGTAAGGTTGTCAATTTAAGTTAATATTCTAGCTTTTCTACGTTTCTTTAATGAGAAGAGAATTGCCTTTTGAATTTGCTCTTATTTGAATAGATTTAGAGGTTTTAGCATTAGTTTAGCCACCTCAAATTTGAGTACCCTATATTGCATAAAAGTCTCACACCTTTAATTATATAAACCTAGTGAAACATTGCTTGTCGTGTAGTAGTTAGCATTATTTGTGGGTTAGAATAATAAGTGAATTATATATTATCTTGTTTAATATAACATTTTTTTTATCTAAACAAATTTTATTTCTCTATCCATAAAAATTCTCTATGTACGTATTGATTATAAATTAAAACCTTAATATATTCACGGATAGAATAAAAATGAAACTTGCCTCAAATCAAATTTTAATCTTATTAAGTTGGTCTAAATTGAATTACCTTCTAAGAGACAAAAACAAGATAAAATTACCTTCAAAAAGCTAAAAATAATATAAAGAAAAAGTATAAAATGAAATTTTATAGAAATATTAAATTTTTAAAATGAATAGCTAAGTAATTAAAATTTTAACTTATTTTTCTTAAATATAACTTCAAATTAACTTTTTTTTAATCTATGCCCTCTGAACCATTAAAACTGGATTCTCTTAGCGTTATAATTTATAGAGGTATATATAAAGAAATTTAGTTGGTGAAAAAGTGATAGAAAACGCTAACAAATAAATAAATGTTACTTAGACAAATAATAAATAGATAAAGAACGGTAATTTATTTGAAATTATCATAACAATAAGTTAATAAAAACAAATTATAATATTAGGTATGAAACTGCACGACATTCAAAAAATTTAATATTAGGTAACAGATAGAAATTTAATTATTTATCAACTGTGTTGAGCCTTTAATATATATTAACAGTGTTGTAAAACTTTTCTCGTGAATTTCCAATTAGAAAAAAAAAAGAAAAATGAATGCGAACAGCTTGGAATCATAATTAACATTGAGAAATCAAGTTTATTCAATCGAACAACGAATGGTTCGAAAAATAAATTTGCAAGAAATTCTAAAATTTTATTCATTTATTTATTTATTGTTGTGGCTATGTGATCACAAACAGGATCAATCATGCTAAAGGCCACGTTTTGCTTCTCGAAAAGTGCTTTTTCTTCCACACATTCAAATGGACCCAGCCATAATGCTTCGAGAAGAACATCTGATATTGGTGAAAAATATTTTATATTATTGAGGTATACTGATTTTAATATTTTAAAATATGTTAAAATTAATGTATTTTTATATCTTAATTATTTTTTCCACAATCAATCGCCTTTTATCATTTAAAGCGAAAACTTAAAATAGTTTAAATATTTTTTCTTTTTATTATATTTTAATTTAAAAATAAAATCATATTGGACAAAATAATTAAATTGAAGAAGATGACTGCTAAATACACACTTTGTTTCTTAATGTATTACGTCACGTTTTCAATCTAAAACAAAGTTGGACATGATTTGCCAATGAACATAGGATCCTATTGCTTTGTTCAATCAATGCGAGGAGGTGGATGTTTTTTCAAACAAAAATCAAGTTTCTACAAATGAAACACAACGTCACTCATTTATTATATTCTTAAATTTAACGGTTACTCACCAATATCAAATAATTGTCTTTCCACAATATTCATTTTCCTCCCTCCATAACATAGTTATTGACTACATATAACTGTTCTTAATCAAACTTACAACCTATACAAACATCAAATATATTTTTAGGTTTATGTTTTCCTGATGCTGTTCATTAGACCTCAAAGTTTACTGGTTTTCCAAGAAAGATAATTGAATGGCCCCAATATTACTGATGTGAAGATTCTCAACAACAATGTAAATTAGTGTATATCTGAAATTTTGAAGTTAATTCTTCAAAACTGGAAAGAAAATGTAGACAAAATGTTACACCATCTTCAAAATCTTATCTTTTATGTCTTGGTTCTGAACCGGCACACAAAACGTTTTTGTTTCGTTTGTATATGTTTCGGTTCAAGAACCGTTGTTTATAAGTAAAAATAATTGTTGTCCTTTCCTTGAGCGTATGTTATTTAATAAAAATATTGTTATGCAAAACAAAAAGAGCTTGTATGATTTCTGCCATTATGCAAAACAGCAATGACTTTTTTTCCCTCAAAGAAATACTATATCTAAGGATATGTTCGATATGCAGAATTCTATTACCTATGCTCAAGCACAGTTGAATGAAAATGTTAAAACTGTTAGGACAGATAATGGAAAAAAGTTTGAGCGTAAAATGTTTTATGAAAAAATGGAAATTGTTCATCAACTCCTCAACAAAATTATGTGTAAAAAGGAAGCATATACACATTTTAAATGTTGCTAGAAGTATCTTGTTTCAGTCTACTCTTCCTAAATTCTGGTCATCATGGTCAAAGAATACAATCAAATTGAAGACACATATGTATTTTTCTATTTCTTTTTAAAAAATGTTGGTTTAAAAAATATAAAACTAGCATATATTTAATGTTTATAAATATTTAAAAGTAATAATTTATAGATTTTTAAAATAAAATATAATTAAATTATAAAAATATATATAAAATATAATGAAAATTAAATATAAGTTAAATCTTAATTTTAATTAAATTTAATCTAATAAAGTATAATTTTTATTTTATTTTTTATTAAATTTAATGTAATAAAATATAAATTAAATTTTTATTTTATTTGTGAATATGGAGAGTATAATATCTACCCTAATCTATTTATAAATAAATATTAAATTATTTATTATTCGTCACTTATAAATATTCTAAAGTATCACTTTCCATTTATTTCCATCTATGTAAATATTTTTGTCATCCTAAATACAATTCAATCCTCAACATCCAATTGTTTACCTTTGTCACCTCTTAAAATACTATTCTCACCCTTAATCTTAAACACAAATAGCCTCCCTTACCTAAATTTAAAACTCACATACTTCCATCTCATACATAGCTTAAATATAATATTAAATAAATCGAAACTTAAATATGAGTTAAATTTAATTATCGTTTTTGTTTAACGACATAGTTATAATTGACAGATAATTTAAATGATGGTATAGAGTAGAGAGAAAATGAGTGGTTAGTTTGTGGCCACGATGCATGAAATACAGCTCATTCACAGTTTCCTTTTCCTATTTCTTTACATGTTTTAGGGTTGTCAATGTTAATTTATTTTAGGTGTTATGAAGGCACATGCATGACTACGACAAACCATGCAAGGTTATTTATTGAAAGGCAATGATATATTGAATGTGGTTCTCATAACAAAAACCCAAACTATGTGACCACTCACTTTGACTTTCATGCTTTTGTCTGTTGAAAATGGTGCTTCCTCTCTCAATCTAATCCTTTTTTTCATCTCTCTCATTAGGTTTCTTTGCAGTAGGGTTTTCTTCTTCTTATAAATTAAGCTTTTCTTTTTCTGAACTATTTCATAAGGATACGATGCATTGTAAATCAGGTTGGATTTCACATTTTACGAGACTCAGATGAAATAATTGACTAGAGTTTAGTTAATACAAGCATTTAAAAATTTATATGTGAATGGTACATAGTATAGTCCGAACGGTTAAGATTCTGACTTTTCGGTCCATCCGCTACATCAACAAATGTTGAACTATAATTAGGCTAGCGTTTAAATTATTATTGGATCAATAGTCCAGCAGACCGATGAAATA